>FR990099.1:3343166-4650999 GCA_905404275.2 Hedya salicella
ATGAAATGATATCGACGAAATGAAATATTCGAAGAAACGGTTTTCGATAAAACAAGGTACAACCCTAAAATTTCATTAAATATTGGAGACGATTTCTTTTCTTTTCTACGAAATAATGGCAATTCATTGAGTCGAAATGTTGCGTGACGTCACGCGTAGTTAGTTGTACTCAGTTATGACGTCACAAGCTACTTCTTCTACTCCTAAACTTTAATGCGATTTATCCGAGTATTTTTTTCATTGTTTAGAACAAAAGGTATATTTTAATTAAATCATCATGGCTGTTACAACCTTTTGCTCATTAAAATGAACAATAGACAGTTGTCACCTATGCAATTGAATTTCGTAATATTAATTTCTATTCGTTTTCCGGCGGACACAGCTTATGTAACAGCAGAGTTAAACAGTGGTTACGGTAACAAGAGCGAGAGTGAAATCGCAAGGCGCTACAGACTGCAGAAATACAGAAGGTGCATTTCAGACGTTTTGCTTTTGGTGCTCCGGGAACACCTCAGGGGGAAGCTCATTCCACAACTTGCAGGTCCATTTATAAAAGGGTCAAAGATGCGTGCTAAAAAGTGTAATAGCATTTACTAAAGGAGATAGGTCTCCTAAAACGTAGGCGTTCTAAAGTACTTTCATTAGCTCTCAGCACTACAAAAAAACACCAGCTAGAAAAATAACTTGATAATATAGTATAGTTATAAATTAATTACTATCTACAAGTAGGAAATAATTAATTAAATCTTGCTATAGTTTTAAATAAAGCTAAAGAATTCATATGCCTCATTTTTTTCTTACTAAGTGCTGTGTTAGATGCATTCTTTACGATTTTTGGGTTCATTAAATTAAATCAATAAGAAACAAATAACTGAGGCAACTGTATCAATACATACAGACTAATTTTAAATAAATATACACATATCGTAAGTTTTATTTCATTGTTATCAGACCCATCTCGTGTCTGTTCTTACTAACCGCTCATTAACTGGAGTTCTTGCGAAAGCTACACCCAATTATTTTCTAGATATTACACTGGAGAATCTGCGCCTACCTAATCTAGGCGCGGTGAAAGTCACTCCCGCGCACCCGTCTAGATCGCCGGTATCTGGGCCGGCCGATAATCCGCCATTTTGTAATGCGCTTGCGCAACGCACCCCTTTCAAAAGGTTATCACGATCTAATTTATTGCTGAATTCATATGCTTAATGTGTGCCAAATTGCATAAACGTCACTTTAGCGTAAGCTTATGGTTAAAATCCTTATAGGTCCATATTGTAATCTAGAACATGCCCGCGTAGTCTGCGCAGTAGGAATATTTGTAGCCACATCACGCCAATACAGTTGGACGGATTTCAACTGTTTAATAGCTGGACATTCAAGGTATGGAAAGGAATGCAATCGGTTAACCGATTTATGGGAAAAAGCTATCGGTTTTGGTTAAAACTTGGTATTTTCGATATTTATACGATTGCAATTAAATCCAAGGTTAGTTATAATATGAGGTTATAGGATACTTCTTACCGGATTTTCTTTTCTCTCGCCCACGAACGAAGATAAGGTACGTTACTTACAATTAGTACCTACTGGTAATTAATACAAAATAATTTAAATTAATTATATCGCGCATATTAAATAAATAATGAATAAATATTACGGGTCAATTTTTACACAAATCGAACTAGTCTAATGGTAAGCTCAATAAGGCTTGTGTTATGAGTACTAGACGACGATATATTTAATAGATACATTTACTTATACACACAGATAACGTCCAAGACACAGGAACAAATAATTATGCTCGTCTACGAATATTTGCCTTTACCGGGATTTGAACCCAGGACCTTCAGCATCGCAGGCAACGTTAGACCCACTGAGCTAAACCGGTCGTCGGTATAATTTCATTTGAGTTTCCAACATACACCTCACGGACAGATACGGGTCTACCGGGTACCCGTGAACACAGGAGCTAAGGCTTTAAAAACCTCTGAGGAACTCAAATTATATAATATGCTCGTAAGTAAACAGTTTAATTGGTCTTATTTAAATCCACCCTTAGCCAGAAATTTGGTGTTTGGCGTGTGGACCCAGTTTTACTTTACAATGTTATTGTGTTTTGTGTTCCACTAAAAATCTTGCACCCCATATTATAGCGCTCTGGAAACACCTCAGGGAGAATCTCGTTCGACAAATTACAAGTACCTACGTGGTAAAAATAAAGCGAAGCGAAAGAATTAGCGTGATGCCTGAATCTTACAGACACAGGAAAGCGCAGTGTAGGACGGTCCTTGACTAGGTGGACCGATGACTTGCGGCTTGACCGAGTGGATGCGGTCTGTACAGGATCGTACCATGTGGTGAGCTATAGGAGGGGCCTATATTCAGCAGTGGACATCCATGGCTGATAGATAGATCTTTTTACGAGAATCTTGATGTTTTACCATCGTGATTTTTAAAGTGAATTTCGGTTGGAATGCAAAAGATCTTTGTAACAAATAGTGACAACATTTGAAGACAAGCTGACTGGACTCAATAGAGAAAATAAATTATTTTTTATTTTTGCTTTATTAAAAGCTCATTCATGTAACAAACAGTAGAGAAAAATATTTTTTCGATTAACTATAAAAATAATCAAGCAATCAAACATTCCATTGTATCCACAGATTCTATCTCTTTCCAGCAAAACAGTATTTAATATGGAGTTTATATGGCCTTAGAGTACTATGACGTAAAAGTACACGTTGGACCTCTCTGTCAAATCGCTGTCTAATTAGTTGTTTAAAATGCCTATATCATGCGTGTTTCTCGGCCGATTGTAATTTTAATTTCACTTTTTGAAATCGTTTTTACGGTATTTTGATATTTTGTTAAGAAAAGCTATAATAAAATTTCATGCATGTACCCGGTTGGCAGAGCGTGCGCCCCGGCAAGGCACAAGGCACTGGTTTAAATCCAGTCAGAGTTTTGTAAAAAAATATGTTTCATTACTTAGATCTTTGCATTTATAAGAATATAGATAGATCTCTACTTAGATGGTCTGACCTTATAGAGTCCGTTGTTGGTGTCGCGCTAAATTAATAATGTATATAGAGTGCCGTTCTAGAGGCTTCCAAGGTCTGTACATTCACTTCGAATGCTAATAAAGACGCCGTTTTAGCACTTTGCTAACCTGTCCAATAAATAGTTGAATGTTTTATTGTTACTTCCAAGAAGCTTATATCAGATTATATCAGGTTCTTGTGTGGAACCCAAAAGATTTTAACCACGCAGTCCTGAGGAGTTAAAAGTAAAACTTTTTATATGTTATGTCATATACAAAAAAAAAACAACTACTTTAATGCCATGATTGTTTTTTTTTTCAAAAAAGTTGAAAAAGTATATATATATAACCATCTGTGGATGCCCCGTAGTTTATTTTGAGTGACCTTCAAATAGTCCGTATCACTATTTTATTTTTGATTTACAGACATTTCATTGCGTGAATCCCGAAAAATAAGTTGTATTTGTCAAATGGACTTAAGCCGGGAAAAAATGTAAGACAATTAACATATCGTTCTAATATGCAATATAGGTTACCTAAAAAAAGTGCAACTTAAAAAATAACTGCTTTTTTATTCAACATTTACGCCAGTCTGTCATTAATGTATCAGTCAATTAGATCTATTTAGGTATTTAACATTCAACTGACATTTTCTAACCGCAACCAATGAGTGTGAAATCGGAGCATTTCCTGGTGTCCTTAAGAATATAAAAGTGGTTTGATTATGCAGTGACAAGAGACTGTTAAGTATGAGTCACAAAATTACATTCGACTTGTACATACATACACACACACACAAACAGCATCTACATATACAATCAATATTAATCAAAAACACCGCAAAAATGTTATAGAACTGCGTCAGCAATCGGACTCGCAATGTTGACAGATCTCTTTTGAATCACATTTGGTTTTTTGAATGATAATTCGTATCGCAATCGGATTGCGCTTACGTCAGTTTGACAGTTCGCTTTTGTATGGGATTTGACAGTTAAAAGCAATACAATGTTAATACAATTTATAAGTTATTTGTCCATTGTCCTAAATAGCAAACAACATTCTAGCCTAAAAGTACACCTTTTTTGTCTTAAACTCCCATTTTCTCAAAAAAATAGTTATTTAATTTTGTTCCATTGGTAAGTCTCCGAATCGTATTTCGTCCATGGTCTAACAGGGATTCATGGGGCAGGGCTGACTTTCATTACATTGCAACAATAACAGACAAGCCAATATCAAATTACTAGTATCAAACAAAATATAAATCGTAGCACAAGGTCACGCCGGTAACAGAGCCACTCTATGTAGGGATTATCTTATTGCCCTGAGGGCTAAAGCTGTATCTAGCCTCGCTCAACGGATATAATTTTCAAGCATGTTTTTAGGGTTCCGTACCCAAAAGGTAAAACTGGATCCTATTACCAAGAACTCCGCTGTCCGTCTGTCTGTCTTTCCGTCTGTCGGCGGGCTCTACCTCATGAACCGTGATAGCTAAACAGGTGAAATTTTCACAGATGATATATTTCTGTCGCCGCTTTAACAACAAATACTAAAAAGAGTCTATCTGTATATGTTAGTAACGAATATAAAATGATCGAACACCGAGTACATTTTGCTTAGGAGTTGAGATCTGATAACACTGGATTTCAAATATATACGGCCGTTTGTAGTGTACATTTTGTGCGCGAGTCCGACCCGCACTTGTCCGGTTTTTTTCCTTGCAGATGAAGTTGCAAGTTCTTGTTAAAGAAACCTGCAATGACTAATTTTTAAACGGGATATAATCAAACTTGATTCTCCACTTTGGTATAATTGCCACTATGTTGCCTATTCAGAATCAGTGCATCAATCATAAACCTGTTATAATCTGCACTGCTTTGCAAATGGAACTCGTTCTATGCATTTTAATTGAAATAATTTACTCGCTTAGTCGTGTCTATGTGAAGTATGTATCAAGTGATCATACCGTTACGTGTCAGAGATTGTAGGTTAGATTTTTTACATATACTAAACTAGCTTCTGCCCGCGACTTCGTCCGCCTTAAATTCCTTTATCGCGGATAAAAGTAATTTTCCCGCGACTCAAACTATCTCTGTATCAAATTTCATCTAAATCGGTTCAGCGGTTTAAGCATGAAGAGGTAACAGACAGACAGACCGACACACTTTCGTAATTATAATATTAGTATAATATTTAATCGACCCATGAAAATATTGGACATACTTAGAACCTAGTCTGAAGTTGATATTCTTCTACCTATTTATCAGCGACAGACATCCACTGCTGAACATAAGCCTCCCCTATAGCTCGCCACAGAGTGTGATCCTGCGCAAACCGCACCCACCGGCAGCATCCGCAGAAGATAAGTAACCGATATAGCTTGCACTACTGCATGGTTGAAGTGGCAATGGGCGGCCCATGTAGCCCGGAGAACGAATGGCCGCTGGGGCAGTAAAGTCCTGGAGTAGCGACCACGTATAGGAAAGCGCAGCGTGGCTGGACCTTGACTAGGTGGACGGATGAGCTCGTGAGGATCGCGGGGGGTGATATTCTTAATTAAATTCCAATCGAAAACGGATTAAGGTCATTTTAGCCCCTAGGACTGAATTCTCAAACATACGTAGTACGGAATTTTTGAGAATGTAACCCAATAGGCAGAAGCTCCTAGCCGCTAGAAGCCCCTAGGGCTAAATTCTCAAAAAGTCCGTAATTTTCGAGAATTTCGCCACAGGGGCTAAAATACCGTTAACCGTTTATTTATTACAAATTGTTTTTTTTATTTACTTCTAGAAGGTGCCCGCAACTTTGTTCGCGGAGGAGAAAGAGTCATAACCCTTATTTTTAACGTCAGCGTAGTCGGGTAAAAAGTATTCTATAACCATCTGAAGATACCCAGCTACCCGTGTACCAAAAAAACAGTTGAAATCCGTTTAGCCGATTTGGCGTGATGAAGCCGCAACGACACATGTAAACATAGGTACAAAAGAAATCGTTTCAGTGACCTCCAAATAGTCCCTTACAATATTTTTTTGAAAATACCTTCAATGTACAGACATTTCATTTTTACAACTTTATAATAGTAGGTATAGATAACCTATACATTGCTGCATTGGTCTCCTTTCATAATTATTTTGTATTTAGCAAATCCTTTCTTAGATCTTAGAAATCAGTGAACATCGTCTGAAGCCGTGTGTATACAAATGATGAATAGTTTATTCCGATCCTATGTAGTTGATGGCGTAACTCGTAACCATTTCTATCTGATATTTAAGGAACATTGCATCAATCCGGATTTGAACCCGCAACTCGATTGCCCGTTCCGCTCAATGTGCCAACATCCGTCATTACCACAAGGTTCCATTACGCGTTGCACATCCTATGTCAATAATGGGCTATAACAGACACAATTTGTGGTTAACGACCTTAAAAATTGCATGAAAATCATAGATAAGCGATACTTCCATTTACCTAGATATCTCGACATTGGGATGATGTCATTTTTTCTAGGGTATGTTGTACAACCTCTCAATAATATAAACATTGGTGAAAACACTGCTATGATATTATAAAAACCCACCCAGATACAACAATTTTAAAATCACATTTTAGGTCTTTTCCAAAAAACGCTCCATATTCATACTCAATTATTCATAATGCATAGATACTATTTTCACAATATTATAATTAACAAGAAGGCAAATTTCGTCCGCGGAGGAGAAAAAAATCGTAACGCTCTTTTCTTTTCAGCGTAGTCGGGTAAAAAGTATCCTATAACCATCTGGAGATACCCAGCTACCCGTGTACCAAAAATAGTTGAAATCCGTTCACCTAATTTTGCGTGATGAAGCCACAACAACACATACAAACACACAAAAAATCCAAAAAATATATTTTTCGATACAGTGACCTCCAAATAGTCCGTAACAATAGTTTTTTTTATAAATATATTCAATGTACAGACATTTCATTTTTACAACTTTATAATACTATAGATAATAAATAACAGACTTTGTGATATATGCACATTAGAATTACAGATTACAATTAATATTACTCGAAAGTTAATTTGCTTAACATTGACTTGCTAAGTACCTAATTTTTATTTTTATATTTACAAACTAAAATATTGATGTCAACGTCATTATAACAATTATAAAATTCGTCAATATTATAAAAAGCTTGACGAATACGAATGCTTAGGAACGCGTCACACGTCCCCTACCTTGTATGGGGAAATTAAGAACTTTGTTCTGCAGCTATGTTAAAACTTGCGTTTCAGCGGTTTCTAGCCACTCCCTAGCAGCTGCTTCCATGCTCTGAGTGATCGGGAACCATCGAAAGGCTGCCTTCGTATCTAGACACTTTATGGTAAAGTGCATTGTCGAAGAAGCTTCTAAATAATTTTGATGAGAGAATGGGTTTTTAAATGGGGGATGGCAACCGTCTGAAGACGCCATCTTTCAGTAGGAATAATGTTGTGTGCTAAAAACTGCTATGTAGATTTTAAAAAAAATTGACACTAGTGTAGTAGGACCTCTAGGTTAGGTTATAGAATACTTTTTGCCTGACTACGCTGAACAAAAATAGGGTTATTAGTTATTACTTATTGTGTTTGTTTAATATATATGTACAATACTTCAATTCCTAACTGCTTTGCGCCTTGCCACCTCCTTATACATACAGTTTCTTTTCTCAAGGTCTCCCACTACCCAAAACGTTGTATGGAAGTGATCGCTGTTTAGCGATAAGACCGCCTGTTGTTCATTTCTTCTTGAATGAATTGTTTTCTGTATTCTGTTTTGTGAGGTATGCAATAAAGAGTTATTGTATTGTATTGTTATTAGTATAAAAAAAAAATGCTTCCTCCGCAAACGAAGTTCCGGGCATTCAAGTGTATAACAAAGTATTTACTTTTCGACGGATAAATGTGGCATGTTACAATATCAGGAAACATCGAATCCGGCCGAACTTCTATTCGAATTAAAAATAATAATTATGAATATTCATGTCTGTCATAACGAAACGGAACTACAGTTTTGTAATGTGTAATGTAATTGAGAGAGAAATCGTATTAAAGTAGTGTACATTGAATACACTTTGGCATCTGGAAAAACTCGGTTATCCGCATCTGGCATAAACTTTTTATCATAATCATCATTTGGCATAATACATTTTTGCACCAGAACTTTTTAACGTATCATCCTGTTAAATGCATTAAATTAGGTTAGGTTTGTTTTATAACAATCCTGAAAAGTTTACGTGTTTAGAAAAAAAATGCATTATGCCAAATGATGATTATGACAAAAAAAAAATATGCCATATGAGGGTAAACCGAAAAAACTAAAGGCACAAAGTCTGATCTAAAATTTAATTAAAGGGTTGAAATTTTTGTGTCCGAGAAGAGCAGCGACACTCGACGCCCTCGTAATGGACCGCAATATGTCGAGCAGTACTCGGCTTTTACGATGTAAGTAACCGTAATGTAAGCTTAAATATGTCTGAGTCTGACGGTAGTCACTACACAAAAATATCTTAATTTGAAAACTATTTTTATACATTTTGTAGATCTGATTTTGGACAGTTGAAGAGTTAAAGTGATAGAACCAAAAAAATTTGCCATTATGAATATTCATGTCCATCCTATACATTTTAAAAATGAAATATATGTACATTAAAGCCTCTTCAGACGATTTTTTTGCATGTTCGCATGACTGTAATCTTTGTTACGAATACTCTAGTGTAACATAAAAAGTTGGACAAAAAACTAATCTTGACCTATTTTTTTATGTCCGTAGCTCCGTTAATCTAGACATAATTTAACAACATATAATTACGACTTATCGATACTTGTAACGGGATCACTTTTGATAAACAATTGTAAACTCTTCCTCACTGAAATAACGGCTACATCTCAACAGTGTCATGTGGTTTTGGTATCTGGTTTTTTATTTTGGTTTCTTGTTTTTGATGCAGCCATTTTGGAAGTCAACGGACTGGTTAAGAACGACGACCTCGACTATAAAATACGATGTTTTTACGCTTTAATTTTATGGTCACCTTATAAGGAAAGGCAATTTTGGGCATCGTATGCAGTCTTGACATTTGTAAGTAAAAAATTGGTTTACAATCGACGAGTAATAGTCAGATTTTTGTGTCAAGCAATTTTTTTGTGTACCGGGTTGCCATAGTTATGTCTCCTGAATTACTTTAAATTACAATTTTAAATGGTATAAAGAAAAAAATCTAGCCAAATTATAGGTTAATTTTTCGAAGGTTGTATGTTAGGTGTTAGGTTGTAAACTCGGTATACCCTCATGTGGCATAAACTTTTTTGTCATAATCATCATTTGACATAATGCATTTTTTTCTGAAACTGTAGAATTTTCAGGACTTTTTAGGACATCAACCGGATGAGGGTAAACGAAGAAACTCTGTCACTATTGACTATTGAGTTACAGGACACAATAAAAACAAAAAAGTTGATCCACTTTTTTATGTCTATAAACCATAGCAAAATATAACTACCCAGCGCACATTTGTTTATTTCAACCAAAAAATATGGCATACTATTTTGTACAAAAATATTCAAGTTGAAAGCATATTTTTTAAGTCGTAAAAAAGCAAATGCATTTTTTTGTTAATTAATTTCAGGATTTTATCAATAAAGGATATTGTGTTCCAAGAAACTCTGAATGCAAATCAGTGTCGGTAAATTGATAACAACGTTTTTAAGTTACCGAGTTTATTTGAGAGCTTTCAATATTTTTCCCTCTTTACTTATTTAATACTAAAAAGTTCCTGCAACTTCGTCAGCGGAGGGGAAAAAGACCATAACCCGCTTTTTTCTTCGACGTAGTCAATTAAAAAGTAGTCTATAACCATCTTTCGTTTACCTCCTATGTCATAAAAAAAAATCTGTGGATGTTGTGCCAAAAATGTTTGAAATCTGTTTAGCCGATTTGTCGTGATGAAGCCACAATGACACATAGATAGAAACATATTTACAAAACAAAAAAAAATGTGTTTGATTCACCTTCAAATACTCCGTATCACTTATTTTTTTGATAATATCTTCTATCCTACATTTTTACAACTTGACAATAGTATAGATGATGTCATATTGACCGTAAAACGATACCTATTATATTGGAAAAACCCTTACTGATTATACTGACAATCATTTCTGCAAAACTTCTTTCCCGGATCAAAGGTATAATCATCTTGCATTAATAAGGTAAAAAATACCACTGATTGTCTATATACCTCACCAGCCTAAGTAAGCAAAAAAATCCGTTGCATTATTATTACGTAAAAGAAACACAAAGTAACATTAATAATACATTAATAAGATGTAAGGAAATAGGTAAGTATCTTTGTCTATGTTAGATATTATATAATTCAGTCGTCTTTACTTTTATAAAAAAAAAATAACAGCGCTATTTACAGATATATTTTTCTTGTGTATTTGTATGTGTTGTTGTGGTATCATCACGCCAAAACGGCTAAACGGATTTCAATTATTTTTGGTACAGTCAGCATCAAATAGTCTGTAACATTCAAGATGTTGTGACGATATTGGCAGAGTGCAAAGCGGGTGGAGGCGGTAGCCTAAACGATCACAGCGCTCGCTACGGCTAAAATTGTAATTTTTGTCGCTGACTTGAACTGTCAAATCCATATTGCAGTAAACATTTTCTAATCGTTTTTGAGATAAAAATATGGTCCTGGTAAGATGTGTTGTTGTGAATTGTAATAACACCAAAAATAACACAAGATTTCACTAATATTTTTCACAATATTCACTTACTTCTTGTTTGACAGCGGTGACAATACTGTCCATAATGGCCGCCTGTCACGTGGCGCTGTCGTCGCGCTCGGTTCCAATAGTCATAGTCATAGGCATTTATTCTTTAACTAACAATACATACATTGCGTTAGAATTAAACATAATTTATGATTATAAATTTATAAATAATAAATTATGAACAATTCAGTCTAAAGCACCAACAACACGTGTGATTACATTCATATTAAGTTTGATTACAATTTAAATAGTAAAATTTGATTTAATTAAAATATAAATGTTATTATTGAACAATAATAATGAAAATATATTTGGCGCTTTGGCGGTTACATACTATTTGACGCCGACTGTACATGGATAGCTGGGCGTCCAAAGGTGGTTATGGAATACTTTTTAATCGAGTACGCTGATGAACAAAGAGAGATGTGATTTTTTCCTCATCCATAGACGAAGTTTTTGGGCACATTCTAAGTAGTAAATAATAATATAAACCGCATTCAAATTACCTATATTTCTCAAGTTTACAGACAAACGGACACCATATTTTTTATTAGTGCATTAGTAGTTATTCTGGTAAAAGCTAGTAAATAACAATCGTCTAACAGACGGCTATTAATCTGTTTTTTTATTGTAATAAGACACGCAATCTATGTAATAGGACAATGCTCTTGCAATTATGTAAAACTGACATAACGGACGATACTTTCTTTTGTTAAAACAAGTCGTCTTAACAGTAGGTAACCGATTCACTTTTAACCAAATGCTTCACAAGGAACGTTATGTTTTTCATTGTACGTATATATATACTTCTCTTTCTTTGGCATAAACATATTTAAACGTATGAATTAGACCTACAAGAGTCCTACAATAAGCTCAAAAAGGCTTGTGTTATGAATACTAGACTGCAATATATTGAATAGATATATTTCCATACATACATAGAAAACACCCAAGGCTTGTTCTACACACAAATAATTTTATGGGACCAATTTAAATATACCTACTCATTAAAAAACCAGCCAAGTGCGGCTCCGACTCGCGCACTGAGGGTTCCACCTGATAAGTTTGCACCTGAATATATAGCATTGCATACAAATGAGGTGCAAACTTAACGCAACTGGACTGTCCAAATATATGTCTTTTGAAAAAGACTATATTTTTTATGATTTTATTACAAATGTATAGTTTTCAGATTCTTGTATCAATTTGTAGTATGTCACGATATTACTTGCCAAATTTCATAGTCCTCTGTCAACGGGAAGTACCCTATCATTTTGATTCCCTTGTGAGTGTCGAAATATACGGTTTTTGCGGCATAAATGGCCGTATCTTCTTTTAACGTCAATGTAGTAGTTAGATTTTTTCACAGCTTTAAGATACTGTAAACTTAAGTATATGGTGTTAATTTCAATTTGATACCTCCACGTGTTCTTGAGATAAAGGGTCTTGACAGAAAGACGGACGGACAACAAATTGATCCGATAGGGGTTCCGTTTATTCCGATTGAGTTACGGAACCCTAACTAGTATGCCACGAAAAGGTCCCACATCATAATGCTAGCTTGAAAGCGCTGATCTTCCGGCGTGACCTTAGGCGTCACGGAGAGCTGTGAACACGAAACTGAGTTGCGAATACATTCCTGTCTGCCAAAGTCTTCAGCTTCGCAGGTAACGTTACTCCCGCTAAGCCAAACCGGTCATCGAAATAGCATTTAACAGTCATAATTTATATTGACTACAGGAAAGTACGCAGTTTTCATATTTATGGTAAGGTAACCAACAGATTGACGCATCATTTGTGCCATCACCGATCCCCTTCAAGCTCTGGTAAGCATTTGGAGCATATTACAATGAATTTAAACGTGCATGCATTATACGGAATGAGCAAGTTCATATTTGTCAAATATATTGCGACATATTGTCACTACTTTCAAAAGAGCTTGTACGAAATCAACCTCGGTAAAAGGCAGGAAGTGCATAACGTCATATGAATGATTTTTTATCATGTTTTAAATTTCATCTGTGTAAGGTTTTTGTTTAAGTTTCTTTCTACTATTTTATTTTGTATACTAGTACAAGTATCTCTTATTCTCTTTATTTTAATGTACCAAAGTAACTTAGTAAATTCTGCTATGTTATTTTTTAACATGTTCATCGCTATAAAGGCTTAGCTTAGTGCTGAGACTCCTGGCAATATTGTTACTAATTTTGATACGAAATAAACGATTATCTTATCAAAATGTGTTACTTTTTTGAGTAATAACGATTTGTAGCTACGTGATGGACTGAACAATTCATATTATTAATTAATTTACCACTAATTTGGACATTTCAAGAATATTTAAACTTGTCTTGTTTCTGAGAAATAGGGACCTAAGGAACCCACTGCAACTTAGCGCACCGTGTGATAATAATATACATTTAACATTTTTATTCAATTTCACTTTAGTAAACCAGTAAAATTAGAAAATATCAGTTGATATCACTTTAAAAACTAACTGAAAAAAGATTATTTTTTAAAACACTGGAAGTAAATATTTAAAAATGATTTTTTGGAGGAATACATAAAAAAGATCTGCGGCACATCATCAAGACTTTCATCCTCCATTTGAATGGTTTAAAACCATTCATATTTAAAATACAACCCCATATTTAAAAAAAAACTCAACATTATTTTCTAAATTTATATATTTCAGAAAGAAATTGATATCGTAATAATGCAGTGTATTTTTTCTCATTGTAAAACATAATATTTATACTATTATTTTATAAATACTTCAATATTTATTATACCTAAGCATAATATAATTACTATCGTTTTAAATCTATTATACCATTTTCCGGCATTACTCATTACATTCTTCTACATTAAAATGCTCATAAAATACACGCCACTTTTTCCAAGAATGTGTAACACCACTAAAAGAATGTCTTTCACATACATACTTTAATTACTTTCTACAAAAACTTCCTCAAATTCCCTTTCAAAGGCACTGACCTCTCAACACATCAGCCGGGATCAACCTTCTGAAAGTCTTCGGTCTCTCCTCCTCTTTGTCTTCGGCGAACGCCAGAGCGAGAACGGCGAAAACAACGAAAACCTTCATGGTTGCCTTACGAGGGCGTTGAAAAAAAAACGCGCGCTTTTCTTGTTTTTGACAGCTCCGCGTCGATCGAGCGACTGAGTTCTGATTTTGAAATTCGCGCCATTTTATGCTGCCGCTGGCGGCGGGTGGGAGCGACCAAGATGGACGCCTCTCAGGGTTGGATGTCGAAACGCTTTTGTTAATACATGGTTAATCTTGTGTAGATTCAATCGGGTCTTTGAACGTCAAAATAAGTTGTATCGTCTGTTTTTCGGTAAATTTCCACAATGCACTCTAGCTTAATAAAAATATTTAGAAGAAATAAAACAGTGCTAACATGTAATAGGTGAACCGAAAAAAAGACTCCAACAAGTCTAGAAAAAAGAAATTCAAATACCTGTCCCATTTTCTTGGACCATGACTAAAAGGACTCTTAATGAAGTCATCTCACACACAGATACACAGATCGACATACACAAGATACACACGTCAGACTTTTCACACAAGTCTTTTTCATTGGGAGTTACAAAGACTTCGCGAAACAGACTTCAGACAAGGAGGAATTTAAGAGACTTCTGAAGACTTTGTTTATCTGTTTAATTCCTAATTTGTTTAAAATATTGCACAATACAAGAAATTACAACTTTCCCATACAAGGAGTGACGTTACAATTCGTAGGCTTTTTAAGAAGCGTTTTTCAAAAACATTATGTTAACATTGTTGTATCAGGGGAGTTTTTATAAGATTTGTTTTAATTCTTTTTAGAAATAAATATTACAGAACAATTTTATACAAATCGAATTAGCCCCATGGTAAGCTCAATAAGGCTTGTGTCATGGGTACTATACGGCAATATATATAATAGATATATTTACTTACATACATAGAAAACATCCAAGACTCAGGAACAAATATTTAAGCTCATCACACAAATGTTTGCCCTTACCGGGATTTGAACCCAGGACCTTCAGCTTCGCAGGCAACGTTACTCCCGCTCCCGCTGAGCCAAACCGGTTGTCAAATTGATGAGATTGACGTAGTTTATTCACCAATATCTATTATTGAAAGGTGGTTCTGTAACATTCCACAGAAAAAGTCGCCTACAGCCCTATTGTATACGTAGGAAAATTCTATATTCAAAAAAAGTTTGTTTTATATTTTATTTTTACTCTTAACTATTATATAAATCAATAATAAATAGATATTACAAGACAATTTTTACACAAATCGAACTAGTCCCATGGTAGCGCAATAAGGCTTATGCTGTGAGTACTAGACGACGATATATTTAATACATTTATTTACTTATATACATAGAAAACATCCATGACTCAGGAACAAATATTTACGTTGATCACACAAATCGGACATGTCAAAGCATCTAAAACGATGGGCCAAATTATCTACTGAGTGGACGCCTTGAGATGGCTACCGAAAGCAGAAGCCGACCGAAGAAGAGATGGCGGGATGACCTGGACTCATTTCAGGACGCGTGGCAGGAACACGCACTCCACCGGGACGAGTGGCGAAAAAGAGGGGAGGCCTTTGCCAAGCAGTGGAACATACATACAGGCTAATAAAAATAAAACAAAAAAATGACACACATATTTACCCATACGGAGATTTGAACCCAGGACCTTCAGCTTCGCAGGCAACGTTACTCCCACTGAGCTAAACCGGTCGTCATATTATATGTTTAGTTTTTTTTTATAATTATTGCCACATTTCTGTCGTAGTGTTTATATGAATTATGTTTGTGTTAATTACGATGTTTTGATTGTGTACCAGTTAATGATTGCTTATTAGTTGATACTAATGATAAATTATGAGCTATTATAACATTAATTGGTGGCAGGTGGCGCAAAACAGAGAGGATTCTTTTGGGTCACTGGGCCAGCGTTGTAAATAATATAAGTGTAACAGTAATACACGACCATTTTGGGTCCGTATACGAGAAGTTATTGTTTTTATTTTTTGCGAATACAAACGGACGGCTGAACTTGAGTGGATATTTCGGTAGAGTAGACGTTTTAGTGCAGGTGAAGTTTTGGTAGAGTGGACGTTGTGGTAGTGACTGAAATTTTGGAGAGGATATTTCAATTTCCTACGCTCGACGGCGCTACCGCCGAATGTCTTACGCTATATTGATGTTTTGTTTGCCTTTACCGCTATTTACTTTCTTGTGATTGTCGATACTAGGTTAAAAAGTGCAGATAATTTTGTTTCAGTTGTTATTTAGGTATACAGAGGATATTTTTTAAAAGTGGATATTTTGGTGGAGTGACTGAAATGGTGGTGAGGATGTTTTGTTAAAGTGAATATTTTGTTAGAGTGGCTGCTGGTGGAGAGGACATTTTATTAAAGTGATTATTTTTGTAGAGTGGCTGGAATGGTAGAGAGCACATTCTGTTAAAGCGAATATTTTTGATATGGTTACTGAAATGGTGGAGAGGTTTTTTTGTTTAAGTGAATATATTGATAGAGTAGAGTGGCTTGGACATTTCATTAAAGTGAATATCTTGGTAGAGTGACTGAAATAGTGGAGAGGATATTTTCTTAATGCGGATATTTTGGTAGTTTGAAGTTAAATTCTGATAGAAAGTGCTTGCAAATTCGTTCGCGGAGAATCAATAGCCATAGCCCGTTTCTTGCTTCAGCGTAGTAGGGTAGAAAACATCCTTTTATCGTCTGTGGATGCCCAGCTATCCATGTACCAAGAATAGTTGAAATCCGTTCAGCCATTTTGTCGTGATGAAGCCACAACGACACATATAAACATTTTTCGATTTAGTGAACTTCAAATAGAGCGTATCGCTTATTTTTTTGGAAGTATCTTCAATGTTTCATACAGACATTTCATTTTTACAAATTTTGCTGACGAAGTTGCGAGAACATTCTAGTGTATGTATAAAGTTGTAAAAATAATATATATTTTGGATTTTTTATGTTTCTATGTATGACTACTTGGATCTTTACGGCTTCATCACGTCAAAACAGCTAAATAGATTTTACTTTAGCGACACGTTAGGCTCAGTGGGTTGTACAACGGCCTACGAAGCTGGCGGTCCCGGGTTCGAATCCCGGCCAGGGCAAGTGATTGTGTGATGAGCACGAATGTTTGTTCCTGGGTCTTGGATGTTTTCTATGTATTTAAGTATTATAACTTATGTGTATATTATGTACATCGTCGCCTAGTACCCATAGTACAAGCTTTGCTTAGTTTGGGACTAGGTCGATTTGTGTAAGATTGTCCCTGATATTATTTATATGCAGATGGTTATAGAATACTTTTTACCCGACTACGCTGACGCAAAATAACCAAATTACTTTTTTTTCTCCGCGGACAAAGCGAAAGCGAAACCTTCTAGTGAATATACACATCAAAATTAAAATAAAATGTGTTACAATTACTATCAGCAATGTAGGTACCTGCAGACAATTCATCTTTACAAATTTATAATAGTATGGATGTCTTCCGTTCTGGGACGAATTCTTAAATTTCCTTCTTTGAAATTTCTTGGAACAACCAAACTGGTTGGCCTTGCTGTAAATGTGATCCCACCAAAAATATTCTGTAAAAAACTAGCCAAGTCTCGATGGAGCTGCTTGTTTATCTCTAAAAAGTAATGAAATATAGACAAAGTCGTGCCAAGTCTAAGGTTCTTTACTGCGATTCTTTTAGTATTATAGTTAATGTTGTGTGACTTGGCCGTTGAAGGGTACACAAGGGGTACAAAACCAGGTGCTCCATGACACCATTGCACCAATCGTTAGCGGTCGGACGTCGGACGGTGTCATAGAGCACTTGATTTGTACCCTTGTGTACCCTTCAACGGCCAAGTCACACAACATTAACTATAATAATAAAAAAATCGCAGTAAAGAACCTTAGACTTGGCATGACTTTGTCTATATTTCACTACTTTTTAGAGATAAACAAGCAGCTCCATCGAGACTTGGCTAGTTTTTTTAAGGAATGTTTTTGGTGGGATTTCACTTCTTTTTGTAGAAACGTGGGCCTTCGATTTTGACATCAAATGAAGCGGCCCACCAAGTTGACTATTTTTTG
The DNA here is from genome assembly GCA_905404275.2 of Hedya salicella. NCBI lineage: Eukaryota > Metazoa > Arthropoda > Insecta > Lepidoptera > Tortricidae > Hedya > Hedya salicella. The sequence goes on from FR990099.1 coordinate 3,361,161, forward strand.
TAAAGGCGGTATGTCGATCTCTAATAGTTTGGTTGGGCTCTTGTGTTTTCTAATCACCAGGGTCACCAGGTACTCCAGATCTTCGATTAACCTAGTTTGATAGTTTTCCCTTTATGTGACCATTAAACCCTATTTCTGTAACAAATTTCAGCTCTCTGAGTTTATGGGAAGTACTAGTTCTATTCTGATGATCATGAGTGAGTGAGTGAGTGTCATAAATGCGAAACTTTGCTTTCGCTTAACTTCGGAACTAAATGACCTACAGACTTGAAATTTTGGTTTTTAAGTATGTGATTATAGCTTACTGGATGACGAAAATTTCTGCGTTCTGGTCTTATCCAGAGGTTCTCAAATAGGGACATGAAAATGCGGCGAAATAGTTCCAGTAAAGGATGGTACGGCAGTGTTTGCTTCGCGCTCGACTCGGCGGGGGCACTGCCGTGCCCCCTGATACCAGTGATACAACAGAACTTTGTTGTCGAGTGTCGATCTTGTAACTAAGTGGTATCTTGTATACATATAAGTATCTTGGTCAGCGTCTATACATATTCAAATTCATTTATAGGCATCTGTGGGCCATAGATAAAGTGAATATATTCGGACATAATCGCTCCGAAATTTATATTACTTGCGTCTCCACCCTTCTAACTTTTAAACCTTACGTCCAAAAAATATGAAAAAAACTAGCTTCTGCCCGCGACTTCATCCGCCTTAAATTCGTTTATCGCGGATAAGGGTATTTTTCCGGGATAAGAAGTAGCCTATTTCCTTCCCCGAGACTCAAACTATCTCCATAACAAATTTCACCGAAATCGGTTCAGCGGCTTAAGCGTGAAGAGGTAACACACAGACAGACAGACAAATACACCTTCGCATTTATAATATTAGTATGGATGGATTACACAGGTAATTAAGAGGCATCTGTGGGCCTTAGATAAAGTGAATATCTTCGGATATAATCGCTCTGAAAGTTGCTTGAATTGCTCACCCACGCTACTAACTTTCTTAAAAAAAAAACCTTACTTCTAAGAAATATGAATAAAATTACAAAGGTAACGCTTAATAAATATTTTCAACAAAATATATTTTTAACATGATCGGATATACGTTTATGTATATGTTTTTGAGTTATTGCTGTCACACTGCGCTTCACAACAAACGAACGTAAGTGCCATGAAGATACGCTCTTTTGCTGGTGAAATTTTTCACATCGTATTTCTTTCATCTGTAGTACTTTTCAGGGTTCCGTAGCCAAAATGGCAAAAACGGAACCCTTATAGTTTCGTCATGTCCGTCCGTCTATGTCACATGCATTTTACTCAAAAACTATAAGATGTATATTGATGAAATTTAGAACATAAGTGTTTTATGTAAGCCGCTATTTAGTTTGATAGTTAAATAACCGAAACTGAAAAATACTTTTTTTGCAAATTTCAATGTGTGGCACTTCAATATTTCGACAGTTTTTCCAAAAAACTTTGAGCTTTCTAGAGTTTTTTTTTGATTTAGTGTATATTTTCGGAAATAATCGCTCCGTAAGTTGCAATAATTGTGTCCCCCCTCCTCTATTTTCTAAACAGTATGTCTAAAAAATATGAAAAAAATTACAAAGATTTAATTATAGTTAATAATTATGAATGAATAAATACTTTCAACCGAAATTGTTTTCAACATGATCGGATATAGGTCCCGTTTTTGAGTTATTGCCAAAAACTGCGCTTCTCAGCTAAAGGACGTAAGTGCCGTGGAGGTACGCTCGAGCCATGAGCTTCAAAATATATACCCAAAAAGCAAATTATGTAATGAGAACGGCACCCTCTATTTTGTAGTCGGATGAAAAGAAAGAAAACCAAATTACAGTGAAATCGCAATGGCAACAAGTTGAAAGCTAATCGATCATCCGGCTGCTGTTCGCTATCGGGCCATCTATTTATACAATGCAATGAGAATTAAGTTGCCAAAGACCTAAACGTACGTTACTAGTCTCACTAAAGCCTTTCTAAAAAACTTTAAACGTAAATTTGTGCTTTCACAAAAGTCGGTAGGTAACTTTTCTATTTTAGTACTTGATCAATCAAGATTTCGAAATCAATAATCATTAAAAAAATATGCTATAATGGAACTAACAAGGCCAAGTTAAGGGATATCTTTACTAGGGGTGACCGGGTAAGGTTGTGTAACAGGTCGGTTGTCACATAATGGACTATGAATCGGTGTCGAAAGATTGCAAGAACTATATCCCCTCCTAATTAAGCTATCGCGATCTTTCGACAATAATCGATGAATTTTTTGTTATCTTGTTTATATCTTCACTCACTTGCTCAACGGTTAACTGGAAGAGATCCCTTATAGGGATAAGTTCGCCTTTATACTTACATGTTCTAAGTTGATTGCACTTGTAACTAGTTATTATGTACAATAAAAAAAAAATCTAAAGCTTATTATAGCACACAAGACTACATGAATGATGAAGCCGCGTGGGATTAATGTAAATTATAGCGTCATGTAGGTATATGAATAATTATTTTAACGAATACCTAAGGTATTATTATTATTTTAATCTTAATTGTTTTATATACTCTGACATTTAGAATTTTATTCTAGACACATTCTAGATTATTTATTTTTTATTGACAATCCTTTTGGGATTTATCTTATGGATTATTTTAATTTTAAAAATGATGATTTTATCAATAATATTACACTTAAGTTAAATGATCTGATTAGGTTTTTCTGGGTTTCCCTAATCCTTGCAGCAAATGTTGGATCATATTGTATTTCTCCCAGCAAACATTCACTCTCATGTAACTGACATTTCGAAAGTGCTTGTAACTAGGCCTACTTGAATAAAGAATATTTTGATTTGATTTGATTTGATAAAGTGTTTACATACATACATACTTAATATTTTCTTCTGTTTCCGCGATTACTAAAAATTTAAATAAATTAATTTTGGCGGATTAAATCACGTATACTATCTGATTTGCTGAAAAGCTTTCCGTGCAGCTCAGCATTCAGTGTTCACGGAAACCGGAAAAGCTTCCGAAAAGTAGGGAACTCAAATGAGATAATGTTTGCGATATAATCCGTTAAAATTGTTTTATTTAAATACATACATACTTATTCATTATTTCAGTTATCTGTTATGGCCTTCGTCTCACAACTTTACCCAGTCTCCCCTACTCGGTATCGTGTGATCAGGGCATTAGTCTAGTACGCATAGAGATCGTTGCATCCATTCGGATTGAGCAATAAAAACTGAAGTGCTTTCATTGCGAGAAACTAAAATTTACTTTTGAGCTTTAAATAAACAATGTTTACTGAAACCAGTTTTGTTTCGCGGCTTCGCCTGTGTAAATTAGTGTTTAGTGTATTCTTCGATTACTAAGCAATTGCTGTTCAAAAAGTAGCCTATGTAGCACCAAGGACCATTAAAACAAGAGGACTGACAGTTGCCACTATTGATTGTGATCCTATCGCAAGGAGATAGTCTAGCAAAAACTAGATGGCGCTTTAAGACTAAACATTTAACGATATTATAATTGAATAAAGAAACAGTATAGTAACAATTAGTTCGCAAATAGCTAATAATAAATAAATCGTAACATTTAAATACTGTGTCACGCTTGCAAAGTTGAATAATTGTACAAAATATTCTTATACACAGATGGCGTTGTACATATCGGGGAATGGCTTTTTTGTATCGAGATGGTCAGTCCTCTTGTTTTAATGGTCCTTGGTAGCACTCACTGATCCTTATACGCGGTGGGGACGAGTAATCTGTTAGACTTTAACCATCGAGTTTAGTGCCTCATTGGAGCACATTTTTATAACGTACAGTTTAAAAAAACTTTTTTTGAGAAATGTATATTTTTTTATAAATTTGCATGTAATGAAGATGTAACTTAAAGCTGAGAGACACGAGTACTATTCGACGCGAATTACCCACATTAAAAAAAAAGTAATTGGATACCAAACTTATTGTAAAACTTAATACAAAGCATGCAGGTGTTGCTTTTGTGTATAAAAGTATTAAATAAGTGGCTACACTACATCACATCATTAAGGCGTGATTGATAGTCATGAGATTTCGATATGTATGAATTTATAAAAATAATGAATATTCCAAAAATTACACGTTTTCGGACTACATGTTATACCAGTTTACTTATATTCTCCAATTAGACTTTACACTGGATGGTTAAAGTCTCACAGGGTACTATTTTTTTTTGTTTTTTGTTTTTTTTTAGAACCTGACTTTGAACTGGATAGGTCTGGCTAGACCTCCTTACCGGTAATCGGATTCAGAGGGGGGGAGCGCAAACCCAGTAACGGGAATGTCAGCCGCGGCCATTTAGAGTTGGGATGGGACGCCGTGCGCAAGGCACAAGAACTGTGGAGGTATGTTGTACCCAGTTACTCGTCCCTACCATGTATTTGTTGAAAAAAGTTTTCATATTACTCTCCTCTGAAGTAGTTATCAAAATGATTTCTTGTATAATATTATTCAATCAACTTCCAACAAGGCACCAATTAACGTTTTTAGTGTTCCGTACCCATCCGAAAGGGTAAAACGGGGCCCTATTATAAGACTCCGCTGTTTGTCCGTCTGTCACCAGGCTGTATCTCATGAACTGTGATAGTTAGACAGTTAAAAATTTCACAGGTGATGTATTTCTGTTTCTGCTATAACAATAAACACTAAAACAGAATAACTTTATGTCTGTTTGTCTATGTCAATAACCAATATAAAATGATCGAACAACGCGTACATTTTGCTTAGAAATTAGGAATAGAACTCAGCTCACACTGGATCTTCATAGATACGACCGTTTGTAGCGTATATTTTGTACGGAACCCTCGATGCGCGAATCCGACTCGCACTTGGCTGGTTTCTTTTCTAGCCAATACAGGCTCATTTTTCAAGGGCCCATCTCGTCAGTATGAGTGCACTTGCAAAAGAGCGTATCTCCACTGCACTTAAGTCCTTTCGTTGTGAAGCGCCGATTTTCGGCAGTAACTCACTATTGGGTACTTTCCTGTAGTCAACATAAATGATGTGACGAAAACATTTATGAATACAGATTTTGAAGCTTTTGGCGATTTTAAAATGATCAAAAACTGAAAATAAGGAGGCATTTTGACCGTATAGAATTATGACGTCATAAACCTTTTTTCCTTTCAAACTTCATACTTTCTGACCAGTTTGACAGTTCATAAAAAGGAACTCATTGTCAATTGTCTTCTAACATACTAACAACAAGAAAATTAGATCCATATTGCTTTGATTTTATAACTATTAGGTAATATGCGTAATGAATAATCTCCATTTCTACGCTATATAAGCACCGTTTTCATATTATACCTACATAAATTATGATAATCTAGAATGACCTTGAAGATATTTTAATTGATGATAAACATCGTATTTCATCATTCAGGACATTATGATGAAATCTGTTTGGGGTTTATTAAATAACTGGCATCTAAGAGTTACGACTGTTTTTTCTTTTTATAACCGCTCATGTGCTTGTGATTTTGGTTTGAACTGTATTTATATAAATTTATCTATCTTTACTATATTATAAACGTGGAAGTATGTATGTACGTTCCACTTAATCTCAAAAACTACTGGACGAATTGTTATGAAACTTTCCAGTTATGTACCTTATATATCAGAATAGGGCATAATGTATGTCAAATTTCATCCCTTTTAAGGACGAAAAAGGGGATGGAAATTTGTATGGACGGTACATTTTTTTTTACTTTAGGAACTTGAAATCTTGGTAATATGCTTCACATTTCAATTAGTAAAATATCGAGTTTTGGGGAAAGACATAAGCTACTTTTTATCCCAGAAAAATACCTTCTATCCGCGATTAACGAATCTAAAGCGGACGAAGTCGCGGGCGCCCGCTAGTACTATTATAAAGTTGTAAAAATGAAAGGTCTGGACATTGAAGATAGTTAAAAAAAACCTATTCCACCGGACTATTTGGAGATAAAGGAACAGTTTTTTGTATATTTAAATAAAATGATTAACGCTTCCGAAACGTCGGTAACTCAAATGAGATGATATACGCGATATAATCCGTGAAATTGTTTTATTTAAATTAGTAATATTCGCGGAAACAGACGAAAATACTAGTTAGGGTTCCGTACCAAAAAGCTGTCTGTCCGTCTGTCTGTCTGTCCGATTTTAAATAAAGCGCCATATCTCAAAAACTACTTATGCTAACTATTAAATTTGGAATATTTATAAACATGGTCAGCTCACATGTATTGCACGGGAAATATTTAAAAATATATTTTTATGTTCTAAAAAAACGACGAATATGACTAGCTACTGGGTCAAATGGGGTATCATATGAAAGGGCTTGGCCTGCACATTTTGAACAATTTTCTTGTTTTTTTATTGTGATTAGATTTTGTTTTATTAAGGAAAATGTGAAAAAGAACACCATTCCCCCCCTTTATCTCCGAAGTTTACCAATCGAAAATTTTAAAATTTTCACAATTTGTATTAATAAACATAAATATTACACGAAAATTATAGCCTTGTCTCTAAGCTAATTTTTTTTTAATTTGCAAACACCTATCTGTACAACCCGGTTGCGTTAAGTTTGCTCCTGTTTTGTATGCAATGCTAAAGATATCAAGTGCAAACTTAGCTCAACCAGTACCGGGTAATAAAAGTTATATCTTTAGCGGTTTAGGCTGTGCGTTGTCTGTCAATAGGTCAGTAACGCAAGAGTTTTGTATATATAGATTTAAACTGTATTGCACACTACAGCAAAGTACAAATGGCGGACTTAATGTCCTAAAGGCATTTTCAACCAGTCTACCACTAGGCTAAACAGAGAAATTATTGATGCGGGATATCGGTACCAAACTTGTACAATTTAATAATTACTAGGGCGATACTATATAAACTATAAAACACGCAATATATATAAGTATATACTCGTATATGTATAGGTAAAAACATAATACAGGGTGAAATAATATGGACCGTTCAAATTTGACAGTAGATTCTTGGCAAAAAATAAAACATACGTGTTTTTTTCTTTCAGCATCTTTCAGTACTAAAATATTGAGATAAAACAGCTGAAAGATATCCTAAAAAACCACGCGTTCATGGACAACGCGTCAGCGCGCTGTGCGGAAGGCAGGTGAGCGCGCCCCTCCCCCCGCACCGCCAACCCCTAGCGTAACTCAAACGAATATCCACACTTTACTAATTATTTATTCGGACAGCACATTATATTATCAAAATTTTACCTATGTTTTTTTTCTTAGAAATGGCATCTTTTATTGATACCTAATGCCTGGGAAAAATTTGGACGGACATTAAAATTTCACCTGTATATCTATACTATTATAAACAACTATTACTACATTAAAGATATTTGCAAATTAATGATTGAAACGGACTCTGGAGGTCATTGAATCGAAATTATTTTTTTGGATTTCTTTTTTATGTGTTTTGTGGCTTCATCACGCCAAATCGGCTAAACGGATTTTAACTTTTGATACACTTGTAGCCGGGTCCAGATAGTCATAGGATACTATTTACCAGATTACGCTGAAGAAAAAAGGGGGTTGTGACTTTTTCTCCTCCGCGAACGAAGTTGTGGGTGCCGTCTAGTATATAGATACATTTACACATACATACAGATACCTGCCCCTACCCTAGCCCATTTCCCCCATCTCTATCTGAGTAAAAATACCAAAATCGACGCAGAAGTGGTGTCATCTTTACGTTGCACGTAATAGTAATTGTTATCCAATCACTCAAACCATTGATCACGGAAAGAAAAACGTTTTTTCCGACTAACTCAAGTTTTTTGGACGAAACGTACAAAAAAAGCGGCCTCGGTGACCTACTTGTGGATGGAGCGTGACCGCTCGTTCGTTCATTGTTATTGGATGTCAACATAGACCCGTGTGTGATTTACCCGATTGCCTCATAAGATGGGTCCCGGCAAGGCACTGGTTCAAATGAGGGGCGTATTTACTTTGGGGCCAAGAGAGCCATCGCCCGGGGCGGCAAACAGCCGGGGGCGGCGTAGCAACTCTCGGTGCGCGAGTCCAACTCGCACTTAACCGATTTTTCCCTTAACTTCTGGGGTGGCGACACTTATTGGCCCAGGGCACTAAATTTCAAAATACGCCCCTGGTTCAAAGCCAGTCGGAGCCTTGGAATTTATTAATTACTAGAAGGCGCCCGAAATTTCGTTCGCGGAGAAGAAAAAGTCATAACCCTTATTTTTTTCGTCAGCGTAGTGGGGTGAAAAGTATCCTATAACCATCTGGAGATACCCAGCTACCCATGTACCAAAAAATGTTTAGCCAATTTTGCATGATGAAGCCACAACGACACATACAAACATACAAAAAATCCAAAAAAAAATTTTTCGCTTTATATAGTGACCTCCAAATATTCTGTTACAATCATTTTTTTAAACATCTTCAATGTACAGACATTTCATTTTTACAACTCTATAATAGATGGAGATTTTTGATGCAAATAGTTCGTTACACTAATTTTTTGAAACTATCTTCAACGTACAGACATGTTTATTTTTTTCAACTTTATATGAAAATAGTCTAGAACTAGGTGTGTGTTTGTGACTTCACCACGCCAAAACGGCAGAACAGATTACGACAATTTTTGTATGGATAGCTGTGCATCTACAGATGGTTACAGGATACTTTTTACCCGACTTCACTGAAGTAAACAAAAGGGTAATTTATCATTTGACCTGACTATGACAGGACCGCTGTTTCGTTATATTATATATCTAATTGATATTTACGCGATTGAGAATAACAAACTTGTAGTCGAAACTGAAGTGGCAATGGGCAGGGCACACAGTTCGAAGAACCGATGGCCGTTGGGCCAGAAAGATTCTCGAGTGGAGACCGCGTACTGGCAAGCGCAGCGTGGAAGGGCCACTTGCAAGAGCGTACAACTTGGTTAGGGTTGCGAGGATTTGCTGGATGCGGGTCGCAATCTATCCGGCCCAAGTGGAAGTCTATTGAGGAGGCCTGTATCCAGCAGTCCTATGGCTGAAATGATGAGGAGAAAAAAGTTGCGTTGATATTAAATCTTCTCTCTCATTTGCTCTAAGGTTAAATGGAAGAGATCCCTTATAGGGATAAGGTCTCTTTTGCACACATTTATTACTTTGCTGTGTTTTTTTATTGTTTTTATGTACATACAATAAAGTGTTTACAAACAAACAAACAGAGTTTTGATGCATACCTACTCAACATTTTGAAGTGGAACAGACATAACTCACTAATTAGATAATTTCACTGCATTGCTATCGTTCCTATAGTACATACAGAAGATCTTATCTCCATAGAAAACTTACGGCACTTATGACCTTAGCTCCAATTAAATTGGTAGTACTTACACAAAAGATCCTATCTCAATAGGAAAGTCATGGCATTTCAGACCTTCTTTCGACGGGGTGTGTTAAATTACGCATGTTTCCCTCTATGGTTAACAGCCTAAACTGGGGCAGATGGCTCAATCGGTTAGTGGTATGGGGCCTTAATTATTAGGGTACCGTAAAACCATACGCGTATACTAAGGAAGCATAGGCTGACGATCCCTTCGGCTGACAGGCTCTTGAGAGCCGCTACGAGGTGGGCTAATGATCTGATGAAGGTCAATGGAGACGCTGGTTGCGAGCGGTGCAGGACCGATCATGATTGTTTGTGGAAGGATTCTTCAAAAGTGGACGTCCTTTGGATGATGATGATAATGATGATAGGCTGAGTCGTCGCCTGGGGTAAAAGAGGCACTGGGTGTGACGGCAAAGAGGTTGGAAGGGGAACACGCGACAGGACGTTTTGCGCCCGCTACCCGTCAATAATTTGAATTTTAAGTTGATCAGGGCCAACCAAGATTAGTGCTTTTCAGTGGCGTGCGGGCCATATAGGCACAAAGGCACTGCCTACCCTGAGGAACCATGGCTAAAAGCAAAGAGAAACTGCCTACCCTGAACCCCTGAACGACCATGGCTTCCATATAGGCACAGTAAAACTGCCTACCTTGGCTAAAAACCCTGTGCACGCCACTGGTGCCTATACAGAACCGACATTAGGACAATCTTGATGTATGAAGAAGGATGGGAGACGAACGTGCAGTAAAGAGAGCGTATGTGGGCCGGCCCAGCGGAATACGTCCGGTGGGCCGCCCGAGATACCGCTGGAGCGATGAAGCCCTCAAAGACTTGACCGCCCACGGAGTACCCGATTGGCGTGAAGTGGTGAGAAGAGAGAAGAGTGGCGTTCTCTCTTGTCAGCCACAAGCCAAGATCCTCTTTGGGTCACCAAGCCAGCTGTCAGTGAGTTTATTTTGAGGGATTAAAGTACCCTGATTTTGTATTTCGATTTCGATATCCATCGGTAGCTTGCATTAATTGTAAGCTGGATTGCCCTCTGATGTGGAATCTCAGCCAGAGGACAAAATCATGGTTAATAATTAAGTATAGACTCGTAAATTTACTAACACCAAATGGACGTTTGTAGTCTGTACATAAATGAATTGAATTGAATTGATTAAAAAATAACGACTCTCATTGTCCGTCTCTTTAAAAACAAACATGGGTACGTTACGTTGTCACATGGAAGGGCTCTAGAAGCAAGAGTAATAAAAATAGCTAGAGTTTCTGTCGGTTTTCTATAGCAATCTTACAATTCTTAAATTACGCAGGTGACATATTAGATTAATGGATCATACTTCTATTGCTTCTCCGCAAAATGTGCCTTGGTTAGATGTGACAATAAATTGTGCTCACATACACATATATTCTCGTGTGGACGCCGGACCGTCACCATATTCTTGCCTCTTCTGATGATGCCTTGTAGAGAGGCGAAACACCTGTCGAGGTGGTGCTAGTGGTGGTTTGTTGTATTTGCATGCGTATTTTTTTTGTATGCAACTCTATGAAAATATGCATATTGCACAATTTACTGTAACATCTAACCAAGACACGCCTTCAGTTAGTCCCTAAACGTGCGTCCACATTTGTATCATTTGCCCGATGAGATATTCGTCGCGTGGCATGATCGCGTGTCACGATCACGCGTTTGGACGTTGCGCCAATCCGATCGTTCGAAATCTATGTTGCTACGCGTATCTCGTCCAAGCAGCGCGATACGCAGTCATGCCACGCCACGGTGATCGGATACGAGCAAATGATACTAGTGTGGACGCACCTTAATATAGATATATATAGATACGTGAAATAGTGGTACATGTTCCAGATCATACGTCAAAATATATTGGTCCGTAAAGCAGGGTGTCAAAAGTCAAAACTGGCTTAAGAAAACCAAGCCAAGCGAGACCTATGAAAACGAATAGTTTACAGTCTAGGGGTCATGTTGAATGATGATAGGGGTCATGAAGCAAGAGTCCGTCAGCGCTAAGTTACGACGCTGACACACAATCATGACTACTTTTATCTGTGGTAGGTATGTTATAAACCGCCCTCTTAATAATAGAAATATTGGTGAAAAAGCTATTTTTTCAATTCTCCTGCTCAAAAAGTACGTCATATTAGCTTCGCGAAGCGAGACTAAAATAGTACATTTAGCCCCTAGGGCTTAAAAATAAGCCATATAATCCCATACAAATTTCTATGACACTAAAAAAACTTGCGGCCAGCTACATACTCCTTACGAATAATTAAAAACAAACAAACCAACCTAATCAGATTGGCCAAACTTTCTGATAGAATTGCTCAAACTGTACTTTTAGTTTTTCGTGAAATATACAATTTTAATCTTCAGTCTTTTTTATTTTCTCGCAGTCGAAGTGAAAAGCAGAGTGTTTAACACGTGGCTAAACTAAAAGCCATTATGACACTCAGACATATTTGTCCTCGCTCACTTCGTTAGCTCGTCCAAATAATCACTTCGTGTCATAATGGCTTATTTTAGCCCCTTTTCAAACAATCTACTATAATCTCATAAAACTCACCGATATAAAACAATGTTAAAATCACACTTTTGGTATTTCCCTATTATCTCTCCATACGAACGTGTGACGTCTCACGTTCCTACTTTGTATAGGAAAATTAAGAACCTTGTTCTGCAGCTATGTTAAAACTTGCGTTTGCCAAAACGGTTTCATAACAAAAGTTACCATTTTCATGGTTTATTCAATGGTATTACGAGTATTAGTTATTAATATGTTTATACTCTCATTTTGCATCTAAATATTATTTTTATTTGAGTATAATAGTCAACATCCTAATTTGTTAATGCTTTTATTGCTTGACAAGTTCTTTCGGGGTATGGCAGCGCGCACACTTCCTACTTACCCCCGCTCCCTTTCCTTCCGTCGCCGGTAGAATGGTCACGAAAAAACTTGTTGTCATTACTGTGATTACTTGACGCTAATTTTCTACTGAACCCTTTCCTATATTCGCCTAATAAGCCTTCACAATACCACAAACCAATGTCCTTGGTTTCTATTACAATTTTTTTCCTAATTTAATGCGCTTGCCATGCTACATGATTTTCTAGTAAACAATAAAGTACAGTCAGCTGTAGATATGATCAGCAGTACTGCGCAGGGTTTTCGGCCAAGGAATAATTTTGCTACATAGGTACCAGATGGTTATAGGACAGTTTTTACTCGACTTCGCTGAAGCAAAATGAGGGTGTTGACTTTTTCTCCCCGTGAATGAAGTTCTAGAACGAGCTTCTTGTAAAATATTTGTACTTTATATTATTTGACGACCGGTTTAGCTCAGTAGTAGTAAGGTTGCTTGCGAAGCTGAGGTCCTGGGTTCAAATCCCGGTAAGGGCAAATATTTGTGTGATGAGCAAAATTATTTGTTCCTGAGTCTTGGATGCTTTCTATGTATCTATGCAAATTTATCTATTCAATATATCGTCGTCTAGTGCTCATAACACAAGCCTTATTGAGCTTACCGTGGGACTAGTTCGATTTGTGTAATATATATATATATATTTCTTTTTTTTTGTTAATAACCAGATGAATTTTACTGGTGGGAACACTTTTTACTCAAATCAAAAAGGTTTTATTTTATGGTTTCATGCGGATTTTTTTTTAATAAAAGCTCTTTGTCTATCGCCGGTCATCCATTGACCTGAGTCAGAGTACGGTGACTCAAAGTAACAATGTAAAGGTGAATGTATGTAAACAAAAGCTTTCAGGTTCAGCGATGGGACGGCGCAGAATCCGCGCTTCCTGAACTGTTTCCATTATACTATTTTAAGTCTATTATAGTCTCTCGGATATCGTTTTGTCCTTTTCACTTAAGAGTCCCAGGCAAGCTCGGCCGAATTTCACCTTCCCATACAAACGGAGTTTCGTTCTCATTTTAAAACTACGTGTTAGATTGTAACGAAACTATGCATATACAATGTCTGATCTAGGCTTGCAATTAGTTTAGATGGCTCCAGATTATAAAACAAACGAAATACAGCAAAAACGAGTTTTGTATGAAAAACTTAAATTCCCTGTTTTTTTTACTATGGTATCTGAAGCTACATAGACTATAATTACATAGGCCTGCATATACCTTAACTTATTCTAAGGACATAGTTTCAGAGCAAACTAGCTAGTCTTCTTAAAATGAGTGCGTAACTATGTTTGTATGGAAAACCGAGCTTACCGGGGACTTAACGGATAACAGTGCCACTGTGTACCTATCGCAAAACACACAAAATGGCCATATTGTAAAAAGTAGTTTCAGCCACCTTGAAACTTCAAAAGATTATCGACTATCTCCATTAACCATCCATAATCCAAAGTAATTTTTTATGTCTGTGTGTACCAATATTTACCACATTTATATAATTACTAGAAGGCAACTTCTTTCGCGGCGGAGAAAAAGTCATAACCCCTCTTTTCTCGACAGCGTAGTGAGGTAAAAAGTATCCTATAACCATCTGTGGATACCCAGCTACCCGTGTAGCAAAAATAGGTGTAATCCGTTAAGACGATTTGGGTTGATGAAGCCACAACGACACATACAAACATACAAAAAATTAAAAATGAAAATGGATTCAGAGACCTCAAAATAGCTCGCTACAACTTTTTTTATATAAAAACCTTCAATGTACAGACATTCCATTTTTAACAACTTTATAATAGTGAAGATTTACATGCGTGATAGTTAGGAACAAGGGGATATCATATTGCAATACCTACCAACTTAACCAAAAAACACAAAAAATTATGACTTTATATTTAGATGTGATTTTACATAATGATTATTTTTCTCTATCCGATTACGACACATTCGGACAAATATATGCACATTCGGACAAATATATGCACATTCGGACAAAAAAAAAACCGAAAAATGGTACAAAGGAAACAGTGACATAATTAACGCGTAATTAAAATAACAATATGGCCGACATAGTGCGTAAACACAATGAAACGGCGTGGCCTTACGTGTAGGGTCAGTAGTAATGTTCGGCGCTTAATACCTTTGGTAATAGGTGTGCTACCATTGTTTGGAAACATACGGAAGCTTATTACAGGCAGTTGCGACGCGTTTTAATTATTTATCAGTACAACTACAAGGTGCCCGCGAGAAATGCGAAAGATTAACCAGGTATAGGTCGAGCAGACGGTGGAACACATGGTTCTGGATTGCCGCGTCACCAAATTCCAGGGATAGGCAGAGGACCTCGCAAGGCTCAGCGAAGCGGCCACTGAGTACTTGAAGAAGGCTAATCTTAACATCTAGTTTAAGTTATTATAATATTGTTTTGTTTTTGAAAACCTCACCAGTGACTAACGCCATACGTTAAATAAATAAATAAGCAGGCATTGATGAGGCCATTAGGAGTAACAAATATTATATCAACCCAAGTCAAATTGAGCAAAAGAAAAAGAACAACAATCTAGTCTTTTGTGTTTGTAAAAAAATGTAATAACTTTCGTTTCTCTATGAAATTATTCCCTATAATAAAGTAGTGACGATTATTTTTCCAAAAAAGGATGACTTTATTGAGTTCTGCCACTTTGATGTTTGTTAATAGTGACGCGAAGCTTGGCAACATACAAGGCAACAAGCTTAATGCTTTACATGAAAATTGATAATAAATATCTTCAAAACTAAGCTGAATTTGACTGGATTTATTTTTTTTGCTCCTATGGAATGCATAGTAAAATTCTTTCGGATTCCTCTCGGCCACCTTGTATAAAGTCAAACCCAGACGAAATTAGTGCACGAGTAGGTAAAATATGTTTTACTATTGTTATAAGTTAAACACATATCGCTTCATTAATTGCTATTGCATTTACACGATTATAGGTAGTTTTTCTACAAAATATTAACATTTTTAGGAGAAAATGTTGCCTAGGTAACGACAATTCTGTGAAGTGCATTAATCTATTAAATGTTTTTCTTCGAAATTAAAGGACACTTACTTATAACAAACACAATCTAGGGATGTCACGAATATTCGCATTCGCATTCGCGTATGCGAATGATTCGTATCATTTGAAACATTCGCATCGACATTCGCATTCGCATCAAACGATGCGAATTATTGGCGAATGCGAATGTGTGCAGGTCGTGACAAGTTTCGCCCGCCCTGGCTGCCGCTGCCGACTCGCGCATGCGCAGAGCGCGCTAGCCGCATGACGTGATTCATTTTGACCAATAGGGAGGGAGCATTTTTAGTTTTTACTAAGTTGGTTTACAGTGATTGTTGTGTTGCGTAATGACATTATATGGTACAGTAAAGTTACAGACTGTAACCTATGAGGTCTATTTTTTTCTTTCTACTGCCTTATTATGTTAAATAGGTAATTAGAAAAATAAAAAACTGACTGATTTACTGAGTTTTTTTAATGGGTTTCAAAAACATTCGCATTCGCATTCGTACATTCCCATCCTTAATATTCGCATTCGCGAATGTGACGAAAATGTCATTCGTGACATCCCTACCAATACTATACGTAATAAACTAGATTTTCTAGATAATAAAACATACAAGTAAAAATTCCTGATGGATATAATATCCGTTCATTTCTTATATATTCTGAAAGTTTCCATTCTTCCCAATCTTTATATTCTCCAACTCACATTTCTTTCAGAAAACAAAATTCATTCCTGCTTATTACTCTATTCGCAATTACAATTACTCTATGGCCAATTCATTAACGCAATAAACCTAATTTTGATAACAATTATAAAAAGCCACGACTTCTACAATAGAACTGAAAACGGCGCCACAAGGCATATGGAATTCTTAAATATTGGGGACAGAGAAATAAGGCAGTTAAAAAGCAATAATAATCACCCTTAATTGATTAGGCTAGGTTTGTATGTATGTAAACACTTTATTGTACATAGTAACCAGTTACAAATGCAATCAACTTAAAAGATATAAGTATAAAGGCGAACTTATCCCTATTACTTGGCTTCGGTCTGCTTCACGATAGTTCGGAAATGTTTACTGCTTCAAAAAAAGACTCCGGCTCGGAAATGAAACAGTTTAAGAAGCATATTTATCCCATGCTTCAGTACCGAACCTTGAGAATACAAACATAGGTCCAGCCGTTTTCCGGTGCCATCCGTAATGTCGATCCGTATGTATACCTATCCTCTACCATCTCATTTAAGCGAACAAAAAGTATATAATAAGCTCCATTACAAGCTTCCTTAAATAAGCAGTTAATAATATAATAATAATACATAATAAACATTGTTTCCGTCGCCTCGTAGACGATCTTGAAGTTAATGTGATCTTGAAGTAAATAGGCGTTTTCTGCACACGTTTACAAAATTTTATATTACGAGATGAGTTGAGATTAATATGTTCATTGTGTAGTGAATGATGTATGAACATGCATTATAAATAAATTAGATTATAATTATATTCTTAAAATACAAAGAACTAAATAATGAAAAAAAAACGAGATTCCGACTGGATTTGCACCAGTGCCTTGTGCCTTGTCGGGGCGCACGCTCAGCCAAATGAGCTACATAGCCCAGTCAACTTGTCTTAAAAATTTGTCACGACTGCTAGAAGGATCTTTGCCTTCTTGCATTTTAACCAGTCTTTCGCTGTCTAAAATTCACTTTAAAAATCACGATGATCGTAATGGTAAAACATCAAGATTTTCGTAAATAAATATAATAACTTAACCCTTAATTTGACAAAGATCACCCGAAGAAACTGAATCAATATAATTATTGACTTTTTTATACATGTGGAAATACCACAATTTTTGTTCAAATTAATATTATAAACCAGTTCGATTGCTAAGCATAGAAAAGCATGAATTATTTGAACAAGCAATAGAACAATTTTTAATAGAAAAAAGTTACTATTCACTACAAGATTTTTTGAATATATTAGTATACTAATATTATAATTTAGAATATATAATAGTACTAGCGGCCGCCCGCGACTTCGTCCGCCTTAGATTCATTTATCGCGGATAAAAGGTATTTTTCCGGGATAAAAAGTAGCTTATGTCTTTGCCCAAAACTCGATATTTTACTAATTTAAATGTGAAGCATATTACCAAGATTTCAAGTTCCTAGCGTAAAAAAAATATTGACTTTTCATCCTCTTTTTCGTCCCTATAAAGGATGAAATTTGACATAAATTATAGCCTATGTCCTATTCTAAAAAAAAAAATCGTAGTTTTTTAGATAAAGAGGAACGTACATACATACTTTCACGTTTACAATATAGTCAGTAAGTAAGGATAGTATTAGAATTAAGTTATTTGCTGTTCCCTTGCATGTTGCATATTATGATGTCTATTTTTTAATGTTATAATATGTGTGTGCAATAAAAAGTTTGAGTTTGATTGTAAAGGAAAAAAAAAATAAATAAAAAAAGAGCCGACTTCAAAATAAACTAAAAAGCCAAAATATGTACAGTATGGATTACATTTAAATCACCTTTTGAATTCGGTGCCAAACCATTCATTTATTACTATTAACACAAATGACACGCAAGAACCGCGGCGGCGAGCCTTTAGTTATTACCTAAATTTAGTTATAATAATTCGTATTTTTGTTGGATAAAGGACTTTACTTCAGGTTTGGCACCGTCTTCAAAAGGTGGTTCAAATGTAATCCATACCGCACATAAAAGATTATTCTTGGCTATTTAGTTTATGTTGAAGTCGGTTCTTTTTTTATTTAATTTTTTTTATATTTTGCCTTTTTGTGATGGATTTTAGTGATATAAAGTATTTTAGAGCTCAAAGTGGGAAGATTGAGGAGGCCCTATTGTAAATAAATAAGGCCAATGGTAGATAAGACTATTGTAAATAAAATCGAAATTATAAGAATTGGCTACGTCAAAATGGTTAAGTCCAGTAGCTTTCAGGTTAAAAAAAGAATACGACTAATAGTCTCAACTGACCCATAATATTTAAAGAATTATCTCGCAACTCAAATTAGCGTAGAATTTTGAGTGATGTTGAGACGGAATATTTCCGTCTCTGATGGACTAGTGAATGGAGCTATGGGCATAATAAAAAAAAATTGCCGGCCCTAAGACGAGATCAGCTGGAAGACGGGCAGCCCCTGGAAGCCGTGTACGTAAAATTTGACGATGAAACTGTTGGTCTTAGGTTAAAAGATAGTGACGGTTGCATACGCATACCCATAGCTCCATCATGTACTGCGTTTCAAGCGACAAGGGGATACGGAGATGTGGAGCGTCGTTTCTTACCTTTAATATTAAGTTGGGCTGTTACTGTTCATAAGCTATAAGGTACCACCCTAGAGAAAGCTGTGATAGACCTTAATAAAAAGAATTTCGCTGAAGGGCAAATATATGTTGCACTAAGCCGTTTCAAAACTTTGGCAGGCATAGCGTTGTTAGATTTGGACGCCAACAAATTATTAAATCGACCACATGAGAGATCGTTAACGGATATAACAAGACTACGAAATCTGCCTTCTGACGATCGAAGTCAGACATAATACACGACTTTTATGATTTCTACGACTTTTATACGGCACTTACAGCCATAATGCATTCTAATGTCAATTGCTCACGACCTTCAGCTGAAAGTTGCTATTTCAGAATCAGGGCCGTTAACCGTTGAGGAGTTCTCTGGTTCTCCACTTTGCTACCCTGATCTTTACCAACTTCTGCCTCTAAGCAAAATATGATAAATATTTATATTGCGATTAGTGAATTAAATAACATTTGTTGAGCTCTAATTAGCGACTGGTGGCTTGTGTCATTATCATCAGTTTTTCTTCACCAAATAATGGTTTTCGAGTGTAAATGCTTGTTCTACTTTAATAAAAATCGCCATAGGTGTGGCCATAACATTTGAAGAATTCCTTCGATTCCTCATCGATCTCATCATCAGATCTTCACCAAAATTTTATGGAATCCACTTGGAGATTTCTACTGTTAACCGAAAAAATATTTTCTAAATCGACTTGCGATCCGTGAATTAAATAACACTTGTAGAGCCCACAGTGGTAACCGATGGCTTGTCTGTGTCTTCATCATCGGTTTCTCTTCACCAAATGGTGATTTTCAAATGTAAATGCTTAAACTACTGTAATTAATACCGAAATCGCCATAGATGTGCTCATAATATTTGAGGGATTCCTTCGATTCCTCATCGATCTCATCATCAGATCTTCACCAAAATTTTATGGGATCCACTTGGAGATTCCTACTCTTAACCGAAATAATAATTTTCTAAATCGACTTGCGATCCGCGAATTAAATAACACTGGTAGAGCCCTCAGTGGTAACTGATGGCTTGTGTCTTCATCATCGGTTTCTCTTCACCAAATGGTGATTTTCAAATATAAATGCTTAAACTACTGTAATAAAAACCGAAATCGCCATAGATGTGCATAATATTCGAGGAATTCCTTCGATTCCTCATGGACGGGATCCGGCATCAGATCTTCACCAAAATTTTATAGGACTAATTTGACCTACTCATAAACAAAAAAATAATTTTCCAAATCGTCGTGCAAATGACGGAGTTCCGAGGTAACAAAAAAAAATACAACCCAATTGAGAACCTCCTCCTTTTTAGAAGTCGGTTAAAAATCGATGGACCTCCTAAATTGCAAGCAGAATTTGAACCAGCAACCGCTTCTTTAACGCAGAGCTATCGCAACTTTACGTCGCTTGAAATTTTTGAACACAGATAGTGGTAACACTAGAGTATGCGCTTAGCATTTTGATTGTGTTTTGTATGTTTGGATGTGTCATTGTGTATATATTAAATGAATATGTATGTATCTTCCTAAATTATGTCTGTAAATTAGTTCCACCACTCACAATTTATCTGCTTTGCCTGAAGGTTGACTGGTAGAGAATGCCTACGGGCATTAAGTCCGCCTTTTGTGCAATAAGTTTTTCTGTTGTGCAATAAAGATTAAATTAGTAAATTGTGGCTTCATCACGCCAAAACAGCTCACTCCACGCCAATCGGGTACTTCTTCCGAGTCTTCGACTTATATAACTACACTAGCTGTGCCCGCGGCTCCGCCCGCGTGGAATACGGTATGTGTCAGTAAGCGGCTACTTCACCCCTCTCCCCTGGTGGCGTAACATGAAGTAAAGTACAGATAAAATATTATACAATTACCACTAATTAAAACTACACTCCAAAATCAATAGTTTTTTGCCCTTATTCAAATTTTTGACGTGATTTAAAAGACATAGAGTAAAGGTATACTTAGTATGTGTATATCGGACGATACAGTACCACTTTTCTATTTTTACGTCCTTAACTGTACATATCCAAATCAAGTCCATGGCAAATATCATCCAAAACGGTTCTCCAGTCAAATCAGTCTAAGCATGAAAGGTAAGAACACATAGAAATCCATACTTCACAAACTTTCGAATTTAGGTCTAATTTTATTTCGAAGTAAGATTAGAGGAAAGGTGAATATAGATATCGAAAACGTGGGGCCAAGTATTTATATTTTATTTACAGTTACGTTTATGTATGCACAACTAAATATGTACATATATACATATTCCAAAAGTAGGTATGTAGAATATATTTACATAACGTTGGCATTTTACATATTTTTTGTACACCCCATTGTGAGTCTTCCCGGTGGGCATCAGCACGAACAGCTCCGTGCAGCTGGTGACGCACGAGCACTCCCCGTAGGGCTGCCCGTGCGAGAAGCAGCCCGCGCCCAGGTCCACGCCGGCGGCACGCAGCGTCTGCCCCTGCGACTTGTAGATGGTCATGGCGAAGCAGACGCTCACGGGGCACTGTAGGCGCTAGAAGCGGAACGGGAAGTTGCTTGGGATCAGGGGGATGCGGGGATGAACACGGCTTCTCCGACGCCGCATACCAGCAGGATTTGCGCCTCGATGAGGTTTCGCTGCAGCTGCACTACTTTTAGCTTGGTTCCGTTGCATAACTTTGGAGGTGACACATTCCGAAGAAGCATGAACGGAACTCCAGTTTTCAGGGCAATGGGGAATGGATGAAAATTTTCAAAAATCTTGATATTTTGTTTACAGGTAGGAATAAGCCTCCTTATTGTCAGAAAAAAATACAGATTTTTCTCTCGGGCCTATATGCCAGTCTTATACGGTACGGAAAAAATAACTGTACATTTACAGCCATTTTTAACCGACTTCCAAAAAAGGAGGAGTTTCTATAATATTTTCTTCTGTTTCCGCGATTATTACTCATTGAAATAAAACAATTTAACGGATTATATCGCGTATATTATCTCATTTTAGTTCCCGACGTTTCGGAAGCTTTCCAGCTTTCCATGGTCACGGGTGGACTGACAAAAGATGTATTTTCCTCTGTCAAAGTTACAATTTGTGCAAACTACCCATTTTTGAAAAAACACAAATAAAGGTGTACATACATGCCAGATGGGCCTAAGCTTTAAAGACAGTTACACATGTGCCAGAAGGGCTTAATTATTTTATTCTAATAATTTACCAAGCAGCATTTCACAAATGAGGCGTACCGAGGAGAAAAGAAACGCTGCAAAGAAAAACTCCCAGGCTACCTCATTACTAATTATAATATTTAAAAAAACAGAGACTATTAAACTACTTTTAAACAGATAAAATATTTTACACCGTTCGGAAATTAAGGTTTTGAAGTCCTGTGTCTCGCTTGTTCCTTGATGAGATGTATTACAGGATCCCAAGCTGGTGGTAGTGACAATCCATCTTCTCTATTGAAATTAGGATGCTTTTTAATCTCAATAGCCTCGCGT
The DNA here is from genome assembly GCA_905404275.2 of Hedya salicella. Taxonomy (NCBI): domain Eukaryota; kingdom Metazoa; phylum Arthropoda; class Insecta; order Lepidoptera; family Tortricidae; genus Hedya; species Hedya salicella. Next base: position 3,383,390 of record FR990099.1, read on the forward strand.
AGCATCCTGGGAAAATATATTTTTTCTTTGGCAAGGATAGAAGGTTTATCTAACTTAATTGAGTGGTTTGGTTTGTCAATGACATGTTCAGACTGCAGACCTATTACACCGACGGTGCTTGACATCTGCTACGTGCTCCTTCACCCGGGTTGATACCCGGGTTGAAATGAGATAATATAAGCGATATAATCCGTTAAATTGTTTTATTTCAGGAGTTTCTATGTTCGACAGTTTGTATTTTTTTTTAATGTATGTTCACCGATTACTCCGCCAATAGTGGACCGATTTAAAAAAATATTTTTTATTTGAAATGATATACTCCTGAGGACCACCCATTGCCACCAAGTTGGGATCTGATGATGGGATCCCAGGGAAATCGAGGGCAATCCTCAAATTTTATAGGCACTTATAACGTTTTTCATATATTTTTTTAAGCTTTTTAAGTATTTGCATATGGTAGTCATCATCTCATCATGCTAAGCTGATGACGGAAGGTACAACTCCTTAATAGTTAAGAGTTAGAGGATAATTCTTAAAAAATATATATATTATAGGTAGATACGTTAAGACTGTTAGTCATATTCCTTATAGTGTGTCCCTAAAGTAGTCTCGTTATCACCAAGTTAGGATCAGATGATGGAATACCAGGGAAATCGAGAGAAACCCTCACATGTTATAGGCACTAACAACGTTTTGTATATATTTTTCTAACGTTATCAGTTGTTTTATATATTCCGTCCATATTTAAAAAAAAATATCGCAAATATCAATGCTGCCGGTATATAGGCCCACCAACACCTTTTCATCTTTTTATTTTTTTCTAAGCCACAAAAAATCTGTAATTTTTTCTGACAATAAGGAGGCTTATTCCTTCCTATAAACAAAATTTCAAGATTTTTGAAAATTTTCATCCATTCCCCATTGTGTGTGCTGGGAGTCCTGAAGCGCTCAATGAGTTTAGGAACTCCGTCGGGTATGTTGTGACGTTGCCTTCATCCACGACAGTGTTAATGGAATTATAAACTGCCCTTATAACAGCTCTCTCACAAACCCAAGAGTTCTCACGCCGCGTCACCTGGCTCAAGTCTCCCTATACGCTCCGAATGTGGTCTTCATCGGACGGAATGATCCTGCATAACGTCTCTGGTAATCGAACCAGGGCGTTGGTTTCCTCCAGAAGTCCTTTCGCCAACATGTAGCAGTACCTGGGCGAATTCCTGCACATGTGAGCCTCGTCCTTGTTGATACCACCGAGCCACTTATCTCGTATTTTGTTGTATTATTAAATCAATTATTCAATTAAATTTGTCGATACCCCCTCTTCTAAACTTAGAGTTAATTTGGCAAAATGCTTCCTCAGTGGCTTAATTCATATCATTAGATATTTAGTTTAGCGGGGTACTCGATAGTTCGTAGGCTCGAGAAACAGCTAGAGTAGGTTTGAGAAAAGTTTGCACCTCCTTCCTAAGTAGCGCCATAAGATTCAGGTGCAAACTTAACTCAATCAAGTGTAGTGGCTACCCCCCCTTTAAAGGATTGAATTTTTATAGCCTATAACCTGGCCGAAGATTTTTTCGACAGATTCGTAAAGTTTGCATCAAAATCTGTTCAGCCGTTTTCACGTGATGCGCCTACAAATAAACAGACAAACAGATAAACAAATAAACAGATAAACAGACAAACAGACAAAAATTATAAAAACTGTTGGAACGTGTTCTGTTATCAATTCTAAGTATCCCCGGGCAACTTTTTTTCGAATATCTTCCATGTACAGACTTTCGACCCTCTTCAGCTTTATTATATGTATAGATAGATAGATACATGAAAATATCTTCAACATCTAATTTTTACAACGGTATAATGGGATATGTATGAGCGTTTTTAGGGTTCCGTACCCAAAGGGTGAAACGGGACCTTCTATTACAAAGACTTCGCTGTCCGTCTGTCTTTCTGTCACCAGGCTGTATCTCATAAACTACTAGCTAGACAGTTGAAATTTTCACAGATGATGTATTTCTGTTGCTGTTATAACATCAAATTAATCAAATACTAAAAACAGTATATTTTTCATGTCTGTCTGACAATATCATCTATATTATTATAGAGTTGTAAAAATGAGATGTCTGTACATTGAAGATATTTAAAAAAAAAATGTAATGGACTATTTGGAGGTCACAGAAACGAAAAATATTTTTTTTGGATTTTATGTATGTTTGTATGTGTTGTTGTGGCTTCATCACGCAAAATCGGCTAAACTGATTTCAACTATTTTTGGTACACGGATAGCTGGGTATCTCCAGATGGTTATAGGATACTTTTTACCCGACTACGCTGAAGAAAAAACGAGGGATTATGACTTTTTCTCCTCCACGAACAAAGTTGCGGGCATCCTCTAGTAATCATTATAAAATGATCGAGCACCGCGTACAGCTTGCTTAAGTGTAAGGCTCTGCTAACACTGGATTTTCATAGATACGGCCATTTGTAGCGTATATTTTTACGGAACCCTCGGTACGCGAGTCCGACTCGCACTTGGCCGGTTTTTATACGTTTACAGCCTATTAGGCTTGGATATATCTAGCTAGACAGCGTTCAGAAATATCCAACTCCTATTTTCGTGACTCGTGCGTTTCTAGTTTATTTTTAATACGGAAGTTCTCTAGCTATAATACATTTTTTGTCACCAGTACGTGTATGGACCAAGGTAAACCATTTAATAGAGCTACATACAACTAAATTATAAGTTGCCCGCAACTTCCTACGCGCGAATGAGAAAATATATTGAAGCCAGCTTTACCCGATTAGGTTAACTAAAAAATAGCGTTACATAAACGAGATTATCTTAAGAGATGTTACGAGTCGATTTTTTTACCAACTCGGATAAGTCGAGTTGATTCGAATTGAAGTCGAGTTGACTCGACCCGGATCAACTGGATGGCATTCGTGGCAGCAGCCGAGTATGCGAGTCGCGACTCGAATCGAGTTCAGCTTATTCATATTCCTGCTTCGAATAAACTTGACTTGCCGATTTTCGCTAAGCCGATCCGTACATCCTAGACTTATGCGACTGTGATAATAATTTCATGGTTGACATAAAACTGTTAGCAATTAAGAAAAGAAAATAACGTGTTTTATTTCCACAGATCGTTACACGATACTTTTTACCCGACTTTGCTGAAGCAAAAAGAGTTATGATTTTAATGAGACCATATATATCTCTAAGAAATTTAGATTTATTAATAATTATTTTTTTATGTATTGACCTCTAAGAGATCTTATACATCTCAGTAGAATTCAATCAAATATTTAATATTATTGCATGTCGTGACGCCTATAGACCTTATACATCTCTGAGAAAATTATTAGTTTATATTTTACAATAACATTGATCTAGAGAATCTGTACATCTCCCCTTCGTGTACCAATTATAAATTAGTTATAGCACACTTGTTAAAGTTTTAAGTATAATTAAGACAATATTGTCATAGTTAAGAATTATTTTGAAAAGGCGTTCTTCTCAACAGTGGTCTCCTCTTGGGAAACGCCGTAGAGTCAGACTTGTAAAAGTGCCCTTGTGGCCTACTTACAGAATAAACTATTTTAATTTTAATTTGGATTTGAAAATATTTCTCCTCCGCGACAAAGTTAAAACTATACAAATTGGCATACCTATTTGGTAATTCGTAAGTATGTTCATAGCAAACATATAATATGAGTATGCAATAGAACCTTTGTTTTCTTATCGTCATTGTTGTTCCGGGAAAAAACTGGACATTTCAATGGAAATAGTTAAAAACGTGAGATCAGATTTCATTCGCGTTATTGTCAATGTACAGCATATTGACTTCCATGTTTTTTAGGGCGCCGTAATCAAACTCATGGAAGCCTATTCAAAAGCCTACCTATGTTGTTCGTGAGTTTGTCTATCTTTTTATAAGCTTTGATATGTTTTCTTGGAGAAATAAGGATTGAGCTTATACTTAGAGATATAAATATTTAAGATAGGCTAAGTACTAATATTGTAAGTACCCAATAGTTAAGAATTAGTTATTTAGAAAAAATACTGACTGTTGAGTTTGTTTCGGCTTTCTTCTCAACCGTGGTCTCCTGAGAAATGCCGTAGAGTCAGACTTGTAAAGTGCCCTTGCGGCCTACTTAAGGAATAAAGATCGATTATTACATTATTATTTCATCATTTTCCACCGTCATAGGCAGCCAGGTAAACTTTTAATGCTTAGGTAATAAATCGTATATTACTGCAGAGGCTGGAAGAATAGGGATTGGCAGCCAAGTTGGTACAGATGGATAGGGATACAAGGCTGGCAATCCATTTTCACACTGAGGTATGAATAGTGCTTTTCTCAAATATGCCGTAAAAAAAAAAAAACGAACAATGAAATCTATAAAAAAATCAGATGAAAAAGGTTTTTTTTTAATATTCATATCAATTTGGCGGGACGCGCGGCTGCCCCCACGCCGAATTGAAAACAAAATAAAGTTTATTTGTCAAGGAATATCCAGATTTCTTTAAAAATAGGTCCGATGTTTTATAGGCAAGCAAAGATCCCAGTCCAAGAGCCTACTGTATCAACCTCCGTGTCGTACGGCTATACATCGTAAGAATGCTTATAATATGTGCATATTCATATAGAACAATATCCCAGAATATATAAGACAAATGGAGTATAGCAAATTTGTACGAGAAATTACCAGATGGGTCATTGCACGTTGTTTTAATAGCTTAAAAGAATTTTAGATTATAGTCCGCATGACTAACTTATTGTGCACAACTTAGAATATCTTTTTGCATGTTGTTCACATAATTTTATATTATATAACATTATTTTTCATGTCGTTGACCGACAGAATACTTTTACTGATGCACCTTTAGACCTTGTACCACATGTTTTGTAGTATTCTAGCAAATGAAACATTTCTATTCTAATCTATCGCTTACACGCCTAGGTACAGAATGACGTCACGCGACATATGACTAAATTTAAAAAAGAAAAATACCTCTCCAATATTTTTTATTACTTATGTACATAACGGACAAATTATTAAAATTTATTCATCATCCCTATTATTCGAGTGCTCATCAAACGAATATTTGCCCTTGCCGGGATTCGAGTCCGGGACCGCCAGCTTTTTAATCCGTTGTGCAACCATCTTAGATGTGCTATCAAAACACGTCACATCATTATGCCAAGGACCTGACAAATGACATACTTTGGATCATGCTCCGATCGAGATATTCAGGCAAAAATATAGATGGCGCTTTGTAACTAAACATTAAACTCTGTTATAATTGAACAAATAAACATAGTATAGTCACAATTATTTCAAAATTAGCTAATAATATCTAAATATCCCCGATAAGAAGAAAAAGAAGGTAGAGGACGCCCGCAAGCCACGTGGTGGACAACCGTTGCAAAAGATTTAGAACGAGCTCAGATCAACGAACAGACAATCCAAGACCGACTGTCTTGGTGCCTTAGAACTAGGAGGGCCGACCCCAAATGAACTAGGAAAAGGCACAGCCGAAGAATAATTGTAAATAATAATTCTTATACATAGATGGTTTTGTACATACCGGGAATGGCTTTTTGTAGGGAGATTGCAACTCCTCTTGCTTTAAGAGTCCCCTGCAAGCTCGGCCGAATTTCACCTTCCCATACAAACGGAGTTTCGTTCTAATTTTAAGACTACGTGTTGGATTGTAACGAATCTTTGCATGTACAATGACATGAGGTATATCTGGGACTGTAATTAGTTTATATGGCTCCAGTTTATAAAACACATGAAATACAGCTTGAAAAATTTGCTGTATTTTTTTTTATATGGTATGTGAAGCTGCATAAACTAATTACAGTCCTGCATATACCTTTACTTATTCTGAGTGCAAAATTTTGGAGCAAACTAGCTAGGCGTTTTAAAATGAGAGCGAAACTACGTGTATATGGAGAACCGAGCTCTTAATGGTGTTTAAATATTACTAAACTTTTACAGAAGTTCATATTATTTAGAACATATTGATAAACCAAGGTGGATTCTTTACATTTAGGTACTGTTTTACAAACCTCATTTAAACTCTTAAAATATCTAATGCTATTTTAAACCGTTACAATATTCTAATTACTGTTACGAATACATTCAGTATAGCGTTAAATTCGATGACTAAACAAGATATCCGTAGGATCATACATATTCATATCATTCTGTAACTGCTATGGAGATTATGCACATGGTAAACTGAATCGAATGCTGGTGAGGTGTTCTAGAAGTTTCTGCGACCGTTGTGTAATGTGCAGACTTAGAACTTTTATTAGCATGAAACCATTTTCCTGGGGATTTCCAAACGATATTATTTATCGATAAATTGAACTTCTATGATGTACATATAAATATGTAAGTTAAATATAACAGTTTAAAGCCCGTATCGATATCGGTCGATGAAGAAAGATAATAAAAAATAAAAATAAAATAAACTGTTTATTTCACAGCACGTTCTCATGTAATACAGAATAACTTAACTTCTAATCTCAAATATTAAAGATTTTGAAGTTAAGGAGTGTTTAAAATTGTACTTTTGACTACGCTATTATAAGTAGGTACTTATATTAAAATTACAGCATTATGGTGGGGTAACTTTTTCCTATTCTTAAATATAATAATAATATTTTTTATTCAAATAATATATTTCAGTAATTATTACTAATGAACTACATCATACTGACATATGGACACCAATAGAATATGCCGTAAAATAAAAAATAATATAACCAACAACAAATAATAATATATATATTTCTTAAGAATGCACCTCTGTTGGTCACTGGTTTTGTTTTAAAGATTAACTCACAAGGAAATCTATTTAATATACTCGGGAGAATGCACATCCAAGTTCTCTGACCGTATTCGTTGGTCCTTTGTGGTATATCGAATGTTGGCATATTTAACTTTCGTAAGTTGTTAGGTCTTGTTCTTAAAAAAAAGTTTTCTTCCTTTATGTATACATATGACATTGACATTAACATGGCAGTCTTTTGTGCCCAGTGAGACTAATTAATTGATGGAAATAAATGCCACGTAAAAACAGTGTGCTCATTTTTTTTATAAATTATTCTTTTAATCTCTTTAAAATATATAACAACGATAGTGATCAGCATACAGGTTATTTTCTATTTGACCCGATGAACTCAATATCTAAAGATTATTTATCCTTATACATGTCCTTAATATGTCGAAAAAACATTATAACCTAAAAGTACAGCTTTTTAGGGTTCCGTACCAAAAATGTTAAAAAGGAACGCTTATGGTGCGACTCTGTATGTCTGTCTGTCTGTCTGTACGACTATTAAAACGCCATTTCTCAAAAACTACCTATGATATTTATTTGAAATTTTGAACATTTATAAACATTGTTAGCCCACATGTATTGAAAAGGAAATATTCAAGAATATATTTTAATTGTCTTAAAAAAACGATGAAATATGAGGGGGACAAAAATTTAAAGTCTAGCTACTAGGTCAAGTAGTATATCATATGAAAGGGCTTGATTTGCACTTTTTTAAAAATTGTGATTTGATTTTGTTTTATTGAGGAAAATGTAACAAAAACACACCATTCCCCCCCTTTTTTCTACGAAGAATATCGACCAAAAACTTTGAAAATTATAACCATGTCTCCAACTGGCTAGTAATTTTAAATTTTAATTTTCAAAAAACCTATTTTAATAACCCGGTTGCGTTACGTTTGCACCTCATTTGTAAGCAATGCTATAGATATCAGGTGCAACCTTAATTCAACCGGAATGGGGTAATATAATAATGTTAGGGTGAGTGAAAGTTTGTACGGTACCCTCGGTGCGCGAGTCCGACTCGCACTTGTCCGGTTTTTTGTCTTAAACTCCCATTTTCTCGTAAATAAAATAACAGCAATTAATATTTTTAGTACCATTGCCAATTTCATACATTAAATTTAAATCCTTGCAAGATAACAGCTGGCCCCTATTTCACAATCGTGACAAATTTCGGGTGACAGCAACAATTTCACGTACATTGCGTGCTCAGTATAAAGTAAGGAGATGTATCGAGCTTGCGGGGATCGCCGTGAACATAAAATTGTCGTTGTCACCTGACAATTGTCAGGATTGTTAAATACGCCTGGTATTGGCATTAAATGCATATTTTTGGATTAGAATGTTGTTCACTATTTAGGACAAGTAAGGATAAATAGCCTATAGTATGATAATAATAAATGAATACAATAATGATCAATTAAAAGCGATTGTATCAGTGTGTTTGTCAGGTTGTAACAACACTGACTATACCCACGCATGGGTAGGACATTTATTGTACCATTTGAGACCAGACTGCATCACACTGTGGGGCCACAAAAATGGCGGGTAGAAATACCTATACATAAACATAAGCTAGCGCTGCCCAGAGCTCCGTAAGACTTCTCAAAGGGCTCAACCGGAAAAACTTAATGACAGCACATGTTTATTGTGTTGTGATAATGAGTGAAAATCGTGATAGTTTAAATCAATGTTTGGGATACCTTCTCTGTAACGGCGCAAAAAGTTGGCTGGTAGGAGAATAATTTTCCCAATTTTCCTTTCGTTGCGTTTACGTCACCAGCATCAATATCTGCAAAACCAAAGTCGGCGAAAATATCTGCACTGTTAAAAATATGAGCTTATCAAGTGTTTTTCTTAGCTTGGACAATGCTTAATACATTCAAACACAATATGAACAAACTCATTACTTAACTCGTGATTGCGGTAGTTCGACTTAAAATGATCAAACATTTAACTTAGTTGAAGCTTAAAGCTTAGTAACCAAATCGCATTGTAACAGCAAGCATAACTGACACTTCTTTTAGTTACAAATTTATTCGAATTGGATTGAACTTATAAATGAACTTGCTTAGCATATTCCATTTATTGTGTCTATCGCATGCAAACGCCTTATTTGAAACAATCTATTTTAAACTTGACAGCAATATACAACTTTTGTGATATTTTTAATAATGATGCAGTAATAAAATTAAGATTGCTTCAAGAAGACAAGCTCGATATTGACAAATGCCTTAGAATTGCGAAGAGCATGAAACTGTCACACAAGAGGTCAGCAAAACTACATCATGACTCTGAAGCACCGCAAGAAGTCATCAACATTATATCCCACTTCTGACACCATGTTGTCATCATTCGCTTGTCTTTATCCGATTTACTTGCGGTCGGCGCAGTGTTTTTGCTTCCATACCTCTCTATCACTCGTCATCTCGTCACTCACATCCTTCCTGATCATGTCATCTCTCACGCAATCCATCCACCTTTTCCTCGACCTACCCCTATTTTTACATCCCTCCAAATGCATATCTAATACCCTTCTTGGCACATGACTCCCATCCCTCCACATAACATGTCCATACCACCGTAGGCGATTTGCTCTCAGCTTATCGACTACGGGTGCTACTTTCAGGCTTCCTCTTATATACTCATTCCTTATTCGATACATTTTTGTGAGGCCACTCATCCATTTCAACTTTCTCACCTCCGTAACATGCAATCTGCTTTCATCCGTCACCTTTGCGGCCCAACATTCCGATCCATACATGATGACTGACACCATGTTGTGATTTAGGAAAATTCTTTATTTTATTAATATACATTTATTGTAAAAACATAGAGAAGATTCAGCAAAAGCAGTTATGCTATGCCTGTAGCTGATTTCGTGGCCACAGATGACTCACAACTTGATAGAAAGTCACGGAATATTCTTAAAGGTCGCAAGATGCAGAATATTGGGGACACATGTTACGTCAGTCCATACGTCATCGAGTTAAGGTTTTCCTTGAATAAAAATAAATAAATAAAGCGGAGTGTTATATAAAATTAACCAGTGTATCAATGGGTCTTCGAATAGTGTCACGTAATAATAAAAACAAAGGAAGCAGCTTATTATGACTACGAAAGCGTAACTTCTACACAGTTTGAACCGAGTTTGATTTAGTTTTTTAGGATTCCGTACATCCTATGAAAAATCGAAATCCTTACCTATAGGATTAATTGGATTGTATTATGTTTGTATCTCGCATTGAGTCTCGGGCTCGTACGTCCCGGATTTTTAAAAGGCTTGCGTGGGGATATGGATCCAACACGTAGAGGCCCTTTCGAGAAGTTTGCTGTGGCTGTGTACTTCTGCTGTGACTCGCTTCTGATCATATCAATAAGAGAATATGAGCAGGCCCCAGCAGATGTTGGAACTATTTCATTGAAAGGAAAGAGATATCGGGCTATGAGATTGTAGTTATTATTAATATTATTGTATTGTCACCTAATTTACATAAATATGCCAAATTATATTATTATTAGGTCCATCCGAAACCGGCAAGTGGTTCAAAATTAACTTGCAAAATTGACCCAATACGGCAAGTTAAATTAAAATAATAATAATAAAAGCTTGAAATAAATATTCGTGACGATAAGTTTAGTAGGCTACGTTAAGTAAATGTGTTTATTGTGTACAGTACGGAACCCTCTGTATGCGACTACGACGCGCATTTGGCTGTTTTTTGGTTTGTTAATTCCCCCCCAGCCCCTAAGAGAGGGGTGATATAAGTTTGACGTGTGTATCTGTGCGTCTGTGTATATATCTGTGTATCGATGTATCCATGTATCTATCTGTGGTATCTTAGCGCTGGAACGGACGGACCGATATAAATCTAGTTTTTTGTTTTTAAGTTGACTTCTTGATGTTAGTAATAAGTCTTTGTGTGTCCTTACAGGGCGTCATGGTCTGACCAATCAATGTGTATAACACCTTAATCACAATGTACATGACTTTACAACTGAATAAAGAAAGAATTAAGATTTCACTGAAAGTGTTTATAGTTATGTTTTAAGAAAATCGGATCAAGCGTTTATAAGTTACCGGTTCACCTTCACCTTTTACTTATTTCCGGCTGTATTGGAAATTTGGAAGTTTTGTCTCCTTGGGAAGCCTTTGTCTTGTGGATTATTATTATTTGTAGTTTTTTTGCCATAAGACGACCGCGTTATGGAGATCCTTGGGAGAGGCCTTTTGTTAGCAGTGGACGTCAACAGGATACTAGGATGATGATGGCTATGATTTAGTACGAATTCAACCACTAACATGTGTAAATATTATTTTCTCCAATTTGCTCGGAAATGTTCCCATTAATGTAGTAAACACACACCGCGAAGTCCATCGTTATATACGTTGATACGATAATCAATTAAAAAAAAGTGGCATTACTTCCCGGACAGGCCCGGGAAGTGTATATTATTATGCAGGTTTTTACTTTTAATTTCATCTAAGACTTTGAAAATTCACCATACAGCCAATAGCAACGTACAAAAACCGAGATTTAAAAAAGCTTGAATTGTTTTCTGCGTTTTGTTACTGCATGGTTAATGCCAATAATAATAGAAAAAAAATATTGTGTCCAAATCATAATACAGTTTATTTAGTCTTAATGATATTCAGGAACTGATAAATATTTTTTAGCAAAGGTATGTTTTTTTTAATGTTGTTCGTTTAGAAATTGCCGATTCAACTAAAAGTAATAATGTATATATTTATTTTAACTATTGCTATGGGTTTTCTTTTTATTTATTTTCATTACTATATTTCATGTGAAATCAAACATACAATTCGGACCCAAAACTTTTAACTTTCATATCCTTAAAAACAATAAGGCGGGAACATGAATTTCATTTTTCATTTTGTCAAAAATTTTCTGTCGTGTTATTTTTTTATTTTTATTTTTTTAATTTATTTAAAGGGCTTTGTCGCTGAGCGACCATATCGCCCTATTGTTATTTTTACAAAAATGCATGCCTCGGCAGGAATGTCATTTCGTGGATTCGTATCTATTGAAGGACTCATCCACGAAATGACTTTTCCCGGCCTCTGCAGTAATATACTATTTTAATTGCCTTCAAATCTTTAACAGTCTCCGGTAAAATCGGTTCTCCATACAAACGTAGTTACGCTCTCATTTTAAAACGACTAGCTAGTTTGCCCTGAAACTTTGTAGCTTCAGATACCATAGTAAAAAAAGTACATCGTATTTAAGTTTTTCATACAAAACTTGTTTTTGCTGTATTCCATTTGTTTTATAAACTGGAGCCATATAAACTAATTATAGGCCTAGATATACCTCATGTCATTGTATGTGCAAAGTTTCGTTACAATCCAACACGTCGTTTTAAAATAAGAACGAAACTCCGTTTTTATGGGAAGGTGAAATTCGGCCGAGCTTGCCGGGGACTCTTAAGAAAAGAGCGTACTCCCACCTGAAAGGCCGGCAACGCACTTGTGACTCCTCTGGTGATGCAGGTGTCTATGGGCGACGGTGATCGCTTACCATCAGGCGATCCGTCTGCTCGTTTGCCTCCTATAACATAAAAAAAAGTGTTTTGTCCAATTTGTATTAGCTGGTTAGAATTCAGGTCACAGCCATAATATTGGATGAACGTGATGAATAATTTTGAATGCAAAGACCAACGCCAATAAAATTATAGTGATTACATATTATTGGTGAAAGTAGCTGGACTTAATTACGATTAGGCAGGTCACGTGTGCCAAATGCATCCGGAAAACTAAAACCAAGGACCGTTAAAACAAGAGGACTGTCAATCGCCGTACAAAGAGCCGTTCCCCGATATTAACGACGCCATCTATGTAAAATGATTTTTATTTACAGTTTTGACGACACGTTGGGTTTAGTTGTTTGCACAATGGCCTACGAATCTGGCGGTCCCGGGTTCGAATCCCAGCCAGGGCAAATGTTTGTTGACAAGCATGAATATTTGTTCCTGGGTCCTGGATGTTGTCTATGTATTTTATAATGAAGTGAAGATCGTGTAAGTTTAAATCAATGTTTTATCAAAATCTTTAATATTTGTTTGTTATGGTCTAATACGCAAGACCATTAAACACTAACTTAGCTAAACTAGTTAAACATGTAATTAAGAAATTGTCAACCGACGGAACACCTATCGGATGACTTTCGCCGTCTTGATTAATCTGTTATTACTTATTTCCGTTAAAACACTATTAACTTTAATAACCACTTAATCACAAGCTTTATAATTGCTTCTTGTCTTGATTTATATAAAAACTTGTTTACTTGCAGTGCAGTGCTATAAGGACCTCATGCAAATGCACTGGATTAGAGATCGCAATAACGGGATACCGGGATGCCGAAATACCGGGATCCGGGGTCTGTAACAGCCCTTTTCACAGAAGGCTGTAACAGACACAGAAACAGAGTCGCACCATAAGGGTTCCTTTTCAACCTTTTTGGTACGGAACCGTAACAATATACCAACAACAACAGATAAACAACAGCTGTGGCTAGAGTCTGGCCGGTGTAAGTAATCGAAGGACTTAATTGTTTTTTTTTATATGGCAACAATTTTACGTATCAAAAAAGCTGTCACATCATAATACCTAGCACGTTTTTTTAAAGGAATTGTATGGCCTAGTTACCTAGCACGTTTCTATGCGTTCCTTATTGCCAGCTATTCTGTACTGTTTTTAAGTTTAATGGCTTCTGTCCATTAGGACAATTTTGCCAGCGTCAAGGTATTTTTCGGTTTTACATTAAAAATAATGACTTAATCCACACCGTCTAAGACAGACGACAAGAACGCCAGCTGTTGATTTTTCAAATTTGCCCCTATTTTCCATTGCCAACTTCCATTGGCCAGACTTTATATGTTGACATCTTTGATTTAGAACAAAACAGGATATTAACAGTGAATTATTAATGAGAAGTACACCGAATAACAGCTGTTCACGTTTTATTATTTATTACATTTATTTTTAATTTGTAACCGTTCGAGTTCGAAAAATACACAATTGTATATATTTTTTGGTCGGGCAACATTTTGGTTGTCAATGTCAACTGTCAATGCCCTAAAAAACTATTTTTGTTCAGAGGATTCGGTGCTAGAAATTTCCAAACATCTCTTGTACACAACAAGGAGATTACAGAGTTGCAACAATGACTGACAATGGAGATAATAGTAGTCCAGTTGTAAGTAAAATTAATATTAACTAATTTAAATCATCATCTTAACTGTTATGGTAATTTTAGACCGCTCCATTGTCGACCATTCTCTTTTGTCGTTTTTATCGTCCAATTCCAAATCTTACCTGTGTTGATGGCGATTTCGTGATGATAATTGTTTCTTACAAATATTTACTGTTGTAACATAAGGTTTTCAATAGATTTTACTTTAATATGACATAAAAGTCGTGTCAAAATAATGCGATGTAATTCTGTTTTGCTTGCGTTATTTTGGTTTTTGGCGAACATTCGTAAATAATCCAGGCTGTAACAATGTTCTCACTTTACCGTTTAACGTTAAAGTTCTTAATTCTCCATTTTAGGCCCACAATACAACAATATAGTATGTCAAATACGGTATTTGACATATTATATTTTTGTTTATCAGACAATGATTGTTGTTACAAACAGCTGGTATTTCAATACCAACAATCATTGTCTGATGATAATGGACTTAAAATACCATTTATTAATCATTCTGACAGTCCACATTGATAACGCTTGCAGCAATGATTTCAATAGAATTATATTAACATTTTATACAAAGGCATCTTTATTTGACCTGGATTACACTTACGTTGACTGCATGCGGACGTTGCTTAGTGACGACTGAGTCACAATCGCCCTAAAATAATTTTAGGGCCTACCTGCTGGTGCCATTTATCTTGCCTGTTAAGGTGGGTTTAGACCAAACTTACAAAGAGCTAGAACCTGAGTAAAGCATTCATTCTTTGTCTTTTAGTGTAAGCAGATGTTCGTTTTCAGCGTTTATACCACACAAATATAAACAAGCAAGAATGCTACCCAAGAACAAGGATTCTAGAGCATATACTCTAGATGTTTAGATCAGGCGAATGAGTGCCCATAGCTCATTTGTTGGGTGCCTGTGGATTGTGTGCACTATGTCTGACTCTGAGACTGATGTTGTAATTGCAAGTTCTTCATTTATCATTCTAGCTCAATTACTACAACATTAAATAATTTTTTGTCTTTCACAATGGTAAGATGTGAGAAGCAAGTCCATATTTTTATTGCCCTCAACAATTCTAGAAGGTTTGCTATTTCCTGCCAAGCATCTTGTGTATGTAGTGTATTTGTAAAATTTTCAAAAGTCGGATCTCACAGATACCTGGCATTTAGAAGACATTTTTCTTGTGACCAATCCATAATTACAAAAATAGTTCATACAAGTATGATAGGTCTAGTCCCTCAAGCACTAGAACACTTTGAAGAAACCGCTCCCGGAGCGAGCATGTCCGATCACAAGTGAATGCTCTAGGCGACGTCCTTCATTTACATTGATCTTTGCAAAAAATGGAGGAACAAGGAAAGAATGCTCTGTGTCTTGTTTACATACAAAGAATTTGGTAGAGTGGAGTCCCAAGAAAGTCTAGTGACCGGTTTACTAATGTTTAGCTAATTATGTTTCCCAAACTGTTTCACTTCCCAAATATTTCATTTCCCAAGCTTAGGTTTTTCTGAAAACAGTAAAATTTTCAGAATTTCTATAAATCAAACCTAACCTAACCTATTGGGCTCTACACAATGGATTAAAAAATATCTGGATTTTCGTCGGTTTCGGAAAAAAGCACGAGTTTGGGAAATGAAACATGTGGGAATTGAGGCAGTTTGGGAAGAATAATTTGCTAAAAGAAAGTATCCGCTAGTGACTCTCCGCCCTTAGCCCCACACACGATGTTGCCCTCAGGCCACTTTAAGTGTCGCTATTTACACATCTAGCGGGGGGCAAGTCATCGTCTACCAGTTCTGTTAGCCAATACATATTTCTTCCTGGTAGATGTATAGCTGAAACAGAAAACTTGGAGCCGCCGAGAAATCTATATTTTTCCGGCATCTGGCTCTACGTCTAATGTCAATTGTTCCGTTAACGGAGCATCATTAATAAATAAAATCCGGTTGCCTTTCAGGAGTCATAATCTCATGATTTCTAGACATATTTTAAGGGGCTCCCATTCGCGTATGACCTTCGACCCATAACGCTTCACTTTTCTGTGTTGAATATGTCTCATCGTGTTGACAACCACCGTTGTTACCAATATACTGATTCAGTTTATCTTCACGAGTCAAGGAAACCAAGATAAACGCCATCACAATTGTTATTTTTATGGAAAAAAAACAGTTTTTGCTACTTTTCTTAAAAACTATAGAACCTATTGAAAAACCAGTCGACAATTTTAAACTGACGTAGTCCCATGTCTAAGCGTGACTTGACGAGGGAGCCTATCTCAATTTAAGATAGAAAAAGGACTTTCGAATCTTTTTTTTTTTGATTCATTAAGTATTAGACAAAAATAAAGGCCAAATACCAAGCTACAATATATACATATATCAAATCAAATCAAATCAAATCAAAATATTCTTTATTCAAGTAGGCCTAGTTACAAGCACTTTCGAAATGTCAGTTACATGAGAGTGAATGTTTGTATTACGTGGTTTGCACCAACTGGAATAATTTTATACCAAATCAATATCAAATTACCGATTTTTTCTGGGTAGCCCCTTAACACAATCTCCAAAGTCTTAAAATGTTTGAGCATGTATAGAAGCGCCATCTCTCGGTCGGATTATCTTTACAGCCTCAACATCAAACCTACTGGACATATCTCATCCAATTTTGATACAAGGATATTCAAACCTCCGAGGATGGTTATAGGATACTTTTCACCCGACTTATTAGGCAAAAAAGAGGGTTATGATTTTTCCTCTTATGCGAAAAAGACGGTAAATAAATAAATTGATCTGTTTTTTTTTATGTAAGATAGGCAAGCATTTGAATTCAATCTCACCTGTTGGTAAGCAATGATGAAGCCTATCCACTCTCCTTGAAGAAATCCAAGTTATGTTGCTCCGGGAAAAATATGCTGGAAGGGAGTTCCAGTTTTTAGCCGTCCTTGTGAGGAAGGAAGTATAATGTGTTCTTTTATTTATTCAGGCAAAGCCAAAAGTCAAACATGACTGGTACCAGACGGAGGCTCAAGTTGTGGTCACAATACTGCTCAAAAATGCGCCAGCTGACAAAGTGAAAGTACATTATGGTGACAAAAGTGTAAGTATTATTTTTATACTTGCTTCTGCCTCGACTTCGTCCGCCTTAAGGCGAAGGGGTGGGCAAATCACTGAAATCGAGGTGTTTTTGTGCAATTTTTTTGATATTATATGTAGCATGTAGAGATCTGAAAAGTAACTATTCAGGACAAATATATACTTAATTATGAGTTTATAGAGTAAGTTCGTACCTATCTGATGTAACTAGGCCTAGAAACTATATTTAATAAGCAGGTTTTTAAAAATCTTCTACATCTTTTTTTCCGCCTGTGAGCAATTCTACATTACCAAATTTTGCACATGTACTTTAAAAACCATGGTCTAATAACTGATAGGAACAAACTTATTCTAATTTGTGTAATACGGAGTTTAGACCCAAAATCAACTTTAACCTACGACATTTCTACGAAGTCGACGTACTAAATATTTGATCAGTGTGTAAAAGCGTAGGCACTTTAGCAGTGAAAACGACGTTGCGTGCTCGCGCCGCGCTACGCCACGCCGGCGCGGTTTGCTCTTACACTGTTGCCAGCTCGCTTCCATCTATCCATGGCGATAATGTTTTTGAATTCATTCCGTCAACTGATTGCGTTTGTGTTGTTTTGATGTGTTCTATTCTACGATTTAGTACCAGTATAATAGGGATGATAACTAAATTTTAAAAATTAGTCCGTCTTGTAGATGAATAAAAATATTGGTCACGTATTTTTTCTTTTTTTACTTCCTCAAAAAATAAAGACGATACATTGAGTCAAAATGTCACAAATTTTACTTAGTCACGAGCCCCCGCTCCTAAACTTATACGCGATTTATAGGAGTAATTCTTTATTATTATGTAAAAACAAAAAATACGTGTCCAATATTTTGTTTGTTATTTGTTATTGTTGTTATGTGTATTATCTAACAGACAGAATAATTAGAATTTTGATTTTCATACCCCGTCATCATGCCTTTATATCAAGGTGCTCCGTGTTTATTATTATTACGAACCGGTAGTCTTTGAGGCGTTGTTTATTTCGGGGATTTGTTATGTTGTTTTGTATATTATTGTTTGTGTTATTTGACATTGATCTTGGGGTTTTGTGCGGCGTGAGTCGCTCCGTGCGACGTAGTTACTTGGAGATTTTTGAGTCCCTAAAACTGGGGAACAAGAACGGTGGCGGTGGTGGTAATGGTAGTGATGGTGGTGATGATGGTGGTGGTGGTGATGGTGGTGATGATGGTGGTGATGGTGGTGGTAGTGGTGGTGTTGATGGTGATGATGGTGGCGATGGTGGTAGTGGTGGTGATGGTGGTGATGGTAATGGCGGTGGTAGTAGTGGGAGATGGTGGTGGTTATGATGGTGGTAGTATTGGTGGTGTTGATGGTGATGATGGTGGTGATGGTGTTGGTGATGATGGTGGTGATGGTAATGACAGTGATAATGGTGGATGATAGTGGATGATGGAATTGGTGGCGATGGTGGTGGTAGTGGTGGTGTTGATTTTAATGATGGTGGTGATGGTGATGATGGTGTTGGCGGTGGTAGTAGTGGGAGATGGTGGTGGTTATGATGGTGGTAGTATTGGTGGTGTTGATGGTGATGATGGTGGTGATGGTGTTGGTGATGATGGTGGTGATGGTAATGACAGTGATAATGGTGGATGATAGTGGATGATGGAATTGGTGGCGATGGTGGTGGTGGTGGTGATGATGGTGGTGGTAGTGATGGTGTTGATGTTGATGATGGTGGTGATAGAGATGGTGGGTGATGGTGGTGGTGATGATGGTGGTGATAGAGATGGTGGTGGATGGTAGTGGTACCATCACCACTATCACCATAACCATCACCATCGCCACCATTATAACCATCAACACCACCACCACCACCATCATCACCATCAACGCCACCACCACCACCACTATCATCATCATCATCATCATCATCATCATCATCACCACCGTCACCACCACCACCATCATCCAATACCATCTACCACCGTCACCATCATCACTATCACCAGCATCCCAATCATCACCATCACCACCATCAACACCATCATTTCCAATCATCACCATTACCACCACCACCATCATCACCACCATCACTACCACCATCCACCACCACCATACACCAATGATCATCCAATCCTGAATACCAGTAGATACCCCCAGGGTCCATCAGAATCTGGAAAATGGTTGACAGTCCGGAAGGTCTTTATACCTTTACGAATCTATAATTTAAAATAGGCACAAACAAAAATATTTCTATTGACACAACACATACTCGTAATTTCAGCAAGCAGCAAGGTAAAAAAAACAAACTGGAATAAAGTAGCCTCAACAAGCGCCACCATACTGCAAAAGGAGTCGATAGTTCACAACTAGTCAATGCGCGATACGACGAGTCGAGACAGAGCATCTAATATATACTAGATGGCGCGCGCGCTCGAAGTATTACGTTCGGGCCGAACGAGCAAGGTCATTTCCCCATCTCTTCGCCTTAACTCGTTTATCGCGGACACGGGTATTTTTCCGGGATAAAAAGTAGTCTATGTCCTCCCCGGGACTCAAACTATCCCCATACCAAATTTTATCCAACTCGGTTCAGCGGATTAAGCGTGAAGAGGTAACATACAGACAGACTTTCGCATTTACAATATTAGTATGGATATGGTTGAGTAAAACTAACTTAATAAATAAATAAATATTACAGAACAACTTTTACACAAACAGGCTTGTGTTATTATGAGTACCTACTAGACGACGGTATATTTAATATATATATATATATATATATATATTACTTATATACATAGAAAACATCCAAGACTCGGGAACAAATCTTTATGCCCATCACACAAATACTAACCCATACTTCTCTTATAAGAAGACTTACCAAACGTACGGAAGTTGTCATAAAATTCACAATTTGCTTTTTTTCTGCTGTTATATTTTTACTTTTATAAGTTTTGATATGTTTTCTTGGAGAACTACGCATTTAATTTATACTTAAAAACATATATTTAAGATAGGCTAAGTGCTAATATTGTAATAGATAGGAATGATTTAAAAAAAAATATTGACTGTTGAGTTTATTTCGGCTTTCTTCTCAATAGTG
Source organism: Hedya salicella (assembly GCA_905404275.2). NCBI lineage: Eukaryota > Metazoa > Arthropoda > Insecta > Lepidoptera > Tortricidae > Hedya > Hedya salicella. The sequence continues at coordinate 3,403,666 of FR990099.1, forward strand.
GTCTCCTCTCGGGAAATGCCGTAGAGTCAGACTTGCAGCCTACTTTTAGAGAATAAAGATCATTATTTAATCCTATTTTCTTCTGCAGAGCTGCAATCTCCTTTTCACTTGAGGCCACAATAGTAGTGTCGTCAGCGTATCCCTTTTTAGGGTTTCGTTCCCAAAGGGTAAGACTCTGCTGTCCGTCAGTCTGTCACCAGGCTGTATCTCATGAACCGTGATGGTTCACAGATGATGTATTTCTGTTGCCGCTATAATAAAAGATACCAAAAACGGATAACAAATGTAAAATGACCAAACACCGCGTGCATTTTGCTTAGGATTAGGGCTCTGCTAACACTGGATTTTCATAGCTACGGCCGTTTGTAGCGTATATTTTGTGATTTTTGATTTTCTGACTCGCACTTGGCTGGTTTTGATTTTTCTACTGTTTTAAACAGCATTCTCTTCCAGCTTTCAGTATCCGCGCCACTACCGAACACAGATGCAGAGTACAGCTTAGAACTGGAACTGGCCCATGAAATAGTACCGTCAATGTGTTTGCACGTCGTGTCTCCGTCGAAGATCGAGGTTAAACTGCGGAAAAAGGAGGGGTTGCGGTGGACCCTGTTGGAGGGAGAGGGGAAAGAAGAGAAAATCAAGGCTATACCACAGGGTAAGTTAGTGGATCAACTTTTTATTATTGTCATTCTCAAAAGATTATAGTGACAGTCACTTGGAATAGTATTTTATGCAATCGTTAGATACTGTATGCTTTTCAGTCGAGTACCGCGTTTATGCCACGAAGCTTGCTTAGTGGCCTAATTAAGGTACGAGACTTAAAAAGCTAATTATATAACTATTGTATACAATACTTTTTCTACGAGTAACCCATTAACTACAGTAAGTAAAACAATTATTGCAAACACACTCCGTTTTTTTTAATTCATTATAGTACTGTGCGGAGTTGTATAATATAGGTATTATAGTTCAGTAAGTAGTTGTATGTCGTATGTGTCGTTGTGGCTTCATCACGCAAAATCGGCTAAACGGATTTCAACTATTTTTGGTACACGGGTAGCTGGGTATCTCCAGATGGTTATAGGATACTTTTTATCCGACTACGCTGAAGAAAAAAGAAGGTTTATGACTTTATCTCCTGCGAACGAATAGCTGTCTAGACATACTTACATGCATACATACAATCACGCCTTTTCCCAACGGGGTAGGCAGAGACTACCTCCTTCCACTTGCTACGGTCCTGGCATACAACTGCCGCTTCATCAAGATTCAATTAATCTCTTCATGCATGCTCGCCGGTATAGAGTACTTTTCAATTGGCCTTTTTTCAGAATGTCTCCTTCAACTGTCTATATAGCTATAAAGTAATATAACTTATTGTTGCAGCTGTCATAGACGCGTCGGGCCCACTGGCCCCAATTAGTCTTTACGCTAAAGACTGGGACAAAATAGAAAGAGAGATTAAGATACTGGTGAGTTTTCATATTTTTAACCTTGTTTCATCGAAAAATGTTTCATCGAATACTTAATTTCATTAAAAGCATTTTTTTTTTTCAATAGGCTTGTGTCCTAAAAAAATATAATTAGTGCATCTGTTACATTATCAGAAAATATTGGACACGTTTTTTTCTTTTGTCAATTAAACAAAAAATATGAAGATGTAGCCCGGTAAAGTTCCCCGTGACGTCACGGGGAACTTTACCGCAACTTTATTTCTTTTTTTTTTAATCTCTAGTGCACATCTTTGTAGTATCGTTTACGGAACCCTATGCTGAGCATGGTCCGACATGCTCTTGGCCGATTTAAATTTTACGTTTCCGAAATGTCTCCCCATAGGAAAAGTTGTTCGTACGGACGGGTACTATTCAAATTAAAGGAAATCAAAAACACCGTGTATACATTTATAAGTTATAAACTTTTTTATGTAATTTATTTCTTTTATAAAAAAAAACATTAAATATTAATTTTTACGAAATTATTTAATAAAAAAATCATTTCGATTTAATCAATAATTTTTTCAGAAACTTTATTGATCTTTATCGTTGAAAAACAATGCATTCTCTCTATTGTATTGTGTATATTTTCAGGAAGAAGATGAGAAACCCGAAGGCGATGCAGCACTCAACGCTCTTTTCCAGAAAATATACGGCGAAGGTTCTGATGAAGTGAGGAGAGCCATGAACAAGAGCTTCGTAAGTACATTCATTCATAAAAAGAAAGAGAGAAAAAATTGTAGATTGGTAACCAAGGGTTGAAAGCGACCTATTTCACCCGAGACATTTTTCGTTCGAGCGCCAATAGTTCGAGGGTGAAATGGGTAATTTCACCCGAGTTAAACACTACTTTTCATTTCGACTGTAAGAAAAGAAAAAAATAATCACCATCACCATCATCATCATCAGGGGTCGGACAAAAAGCGCGGATAACACAGGATGCACACAGGTGTGCAAGATTAGGTACGTCATTTTTACGATGTTTGATGAACTTCCGTGTGACATGTAGTAACGAAGTAGTTTCAATGAAGTAACTGAATAATCGTAAATATATCCATGGAATTAATAATACAGGTGGTAGGATGATGTAGTGAATAAAATAAGTTTCACGAAACTTGTTACCATAAGGTAAGATTATTTAAAATTAATTGAGACAAATTTGTGGGAACTTCAGATAAATAGGTTTAATACTCAAAGGTGGGAACAGTGGGTAAGATTAGTAAAACTATAAAAAGATAATTTGATGTTATTATACTTATTATTTAATGAAATTATGCATAGATTAATGCCTATTTTGCTAACAAGTCTATTATTGTTGTCACAGACTTAAAATATGCGAATGAAATGGCAATTTTAATATTTTCGACAAATAGCGAAGTCTCAGGGTATGTTTGCTGCTATAATCAAACTTGTAAGGTTCACATTAAATTCAACTTGCCCTTTTTTTTCTACGTTTCCGACATGTTTGGCTGTGTCCAAATGTATTATTGTATTGCTTACCTTCGTTGGTATATCTTGATAACAGCAAGATCAGTATACGTGTTTCTCACGTATCTCCAAAAACGGAAAATTGCCATAATATTCGAGTAAAGATGACACTTTACCGCGTTTTTTTTACACATTAGTAAATATACATTTTAGCTAAATATAATCGTGAAGATACAATAGCTATGAAGTCAATTTATTGTTCATCTGATTGACAATGTGTCAGTCAAAAACTTAGGTACTCATTTCAAGTGGCGATATCGTTTAATAAAGAGGTTGATAAATGATAAGTGATATTTGTTTATGAAAATCAAAAATACTATTTGAAATCCTCCTATAAGTGGTTTGACGTCATCCGCACTTTTTGACCGACCCCTGATCATCATCATCGCAATCGCGATATGAAAACCTATTATTTTAATAATGTAACTTCACTAAATGATCTCCGACTCTGTGGCTAATCGTAACAAACGTTTAGTATTTTTTATTTTGACGACACGTTTGGCTCAGTGGGTTGTACAGCGGCCTACGAAGCTAGCGGTCCCAAGTTCGAATCCCGGCCAGGGGAAGTGTTTGTGTGATGAGCACGAATGTTTGTTCCTGGGTCTTGGATGTTTTCTATGTATTTAAGTATTATAATTTATCTATATATTATGTATATCGTCGCCTAGTACCCATAGTACAAGCTTTGCTTAGTTTGGGAATAGGTCGATTTGTGTCAGATTGTCCCTGATATTTATTTATTTATAGTATTTGTTGTTATACATAATAATCAATATACAAATACATCTGTGAAAATTTCAACTGTCTAGTTATCACGGTTCATGAGATACAGCCTAGTGACAGACGGACAGTGGAGTCTTAGTAAGGTCCCGTTTTACCCTTTAGCTAAGGAACCCTAAAAACACTCACACAATGACAATTTACCGTGTAAACTAAACGGTGATTTCGACAGAGGCGAATGTATGGCATCTTCAGTGAATAAGAGTCGCCCTCAAGCTCGGTTCTCCATACAAACGTAGTTACGCTCTCATTTTAAAACGACTTGCTAGTTTGCTCTGAAACTTTTTACTTAGAATAAATTAAGGTATATGCAGGCCTGTAATTATTTTATATAGCTTCAGATACCATAGTAAAAAAAATACAGTAAATCGAAACTTGTTTTTGCCGTATTTCGTTTGTTTTATAAACTCGAGTATACCTCACCATGAATATACCTCATGTCATTGTATATGCAAAGTTTCGGTACAATCCAACACGTAGTTTTAAAATGAGAATGAAACTCACTCATGAGGGCGACTGTTAAGACATTGGCTGATGATATGATGATTTGTCTTTTTGCAGGTGGAGTCTGGAGGGACCGTTCTGAGCACAAACTGGACCCAGGTGGCGAATGACAAAGTACAGGTCAAACCACCTGATGGTTTGGAATACAGAAAATGGGATCAATAGATAATTAGGGTAGTTTCCTGGGTAAACAAATATTTTAATTAATCCGTCAGTTAGAGAGGGGTCTTCAAACTTTTTAACTTCAGCCACACTGCACTTAATATAAATTCGTGCGGGCCAAGACTTTGGTTTAGGCTGGTCGTGAGGTAATAGAGTGCGTTGGGTTAAGACGGAAGTATAGGAAAGTTCGAAAGGTGGACTTTATTGCAACGCTTTTAAGAGTATTTTCGGTAAAATTTCAGTCTTTCCCATACTTCCGTCTTACACCAACGCACCTTACGTTAGTTATAGGCTTGGTCTTCAGGGGGTACCTATTGTACCTAGATAACGCATAAGGAACGCACTTGGTGATTATGTTCATGAGTGGCTATGATGGTAAAAAATTAATACAGTAAAAAAAATGTTGCGGGCCGGACCGTGGGCTCTCCCGCTTTCCTTCCTCGGGCCGTAGTTTGACGACCCCTTGAGTTAGATTATCAAAAAGTATTGGACACGTATTTTTTCTTTTGTCAATCAAACAAATAAAGACTTAAGATATTAGCCGGGTGCAGAAGTCGTGTATGGAAAGCGAAAACGATCGCAGCGCTTGATGTAGCTATAAGGGGCTATTCATAAATTATGTCATTTCAAATTGGGGGGGGTCTGGATATTGGATGATGCTAGCATGACGAAGGAGGAGGGGGGGGGGGGGGGGGGGGGTCATTCCCGAAAATCATCTTTCGCATCTTTAAAAAATGATTCAATGAGTAAAAAAGGAATGAAATTCATGTTTCTATAAACTCTCGCTAATCTCTCGCTCTCTGATGGTAGAATGACAGAGGGGGGGGGGGGAGCTGTTGCTGAAAACGCACGTTTTGGAAATGACATCATTTTATTTGGGAGGGGTCATTACAATGATGATGGTTGGATGATTTTAGGGAGGGGTGGGGGGGGGGGAAATTTTTTTAAAAATATATGACGCAATTTATGAACAATGAATAATGAATCCCCCCCTACGAAATAAAATGTCATTTCCAAAACGTGCGTTTTTAGCAACAGCTCCCCCCCCCCGTCTGTCATTCTACCATCATCTGATGTCCAGACCGGCCCTCCGTAATTTATGAATAGCCCCCAAAGCCCCCGAACATCCGGCCAATAGCGCGTGAAAGTTTGGGATCGGGAGCGCATGACGACACGCCGTGAAAGTTTAATGGGCTATATCTTCATATTCTTTTATTTAATTGAAAATATTTGTCCAATATTTTCTGATAATATCTGACGGACTAATTATATGTTTGCAGGAGACAAGCTTATACAATCTGTTATTATTGTCTATGAAGTACTGTCCAGAGTAAAATGTATGACAAAATTGTGTTTCTTCTATGAAATGTGTATGGCTATGTATTGATTTAAATGATTTTCACAATAGAAACATTGCTGATTGATGATGTTTTTTTTAAATAATACCTTTCGATTTGGTTTCTTTCACGACCGGTTTAGCTCAGCGGGAGTAACGTTGCCTGCGAAGCTGAAGGACCTGGATTTAAATCCGGGTAGGGGCAAATATTTGTGTGATGAGCAATAAATATTTGTTTCCGAGTTGTTTTTTTTTACTACTAAGGTGGCAAACAAGCGTACGGCCTGCCTGATGTTTAGCAGTCACCGCAGCCTATGAGCGCTTGCAACGCCAGGGGCATTACGTGCATGTTGCCGACCCTTTAAGAACCTATTCACTCCCCTCTTGAAGAACCCCATACTGTAACCTCCAGGGAAAACCGCGGCAGGGAGGTCATTCCACATCTGGAAAGTCATTCCGCACGGTGCGCGACCATTTTGGTTCCAAGGTGTGTAGATGAATATCGTGCCGATGGCGAGCGGTGCGATGGTAAAAGGTGGCTGTAGGCATCATGTGTGTGGATGTTTTGTATGTAAGAAAGAAATAATTAAAATAAAACAATTTAAACGGATTACAACGCGTATATTATCTTATACAGTTTCTGTTTCAAACATAATATTATTAAGAACTAGAAGGCGCCCGCAACTTCAACATAACCCCTCTATTTTTCTTTAGCATAGTCGGGTAAAAAGTATCCTATAACCATCTGGAGATACCCAGCTACCAAAAATAGTTTAAATCCGTCTAGCCGATTTAGCGTGATGCCAAAACAACACATACAAACATTTTATTTTTACAACTTTATAATAGTATAGATAGATGAGGGAGTCTGGGAGTCTGCAGCTTCTCTTTCTCCCCAGTAAGCACTTCTAGGACATGTGTACCTGTCTTTACACATTAGGCCCATCTGGCATGTATGTACACCTTTATTTGTTATCTCACAGTAGGATGTTTGCACAAATTGTAACTTTGACACAGAAAATATATAATTTTCTCAGTCGATCCCGTGAACACGAAAGCTTTCGAAACGTCGGGAACTCAAAAAGAAGATAATATATTACGCGATATAATAGGTTTAAATTATTTTGTTTAAAAGAGTAATAATCACGGAAACAGAAGAAAATATTAAGGGGCCCAGAAAAAATCGGTAATTTTTACTGTTTTTAAATTGATATAAAATTCTTCCACTTTGTGCAAACCACGTAAAATATATATAAATTGTAGCTTGGTATTTGGTTTATACTTTTGTCAACTGGAATGTTATAAGTAATACGCAAAAAATCAAGAGAAAAAAAAATGTTCGTAAAGTCCTTTTTCTATTTTAAATTGGTATAGGCTATCGTAAAGCGACGCTTAGACATGGGACTAAAACCAATAAGTGAGTAATGTTGTTCACTTAAACCCTTTGACCACCAACGACGGCTGTGGCCGACAGCTAAAAGTCGTGCCACTGACGCCACGTCGGTTACAGCCGTCTAAATTTCAATGATCAAAAACTTTGGATTACAAATATTTCTCCATCCCTTTTGATTTTGACGCTCTTCTTATTTTTTTGCTCTGGCGTCAATGGCACGGTAAATTGCTCCGCCGCTATGCGTTCAAAAGGAATTGTTTTGAAGAAAAGTAGCAAAAATTGATTTTTGTCGTAACAATAACACATGTTGATGGTGTTTATCTTGGTTTCGGTGACTCGTGAAGATAAACTGAAACAGTATATTGATAACAACGGTGGTTGTCAACACGATGATACATATACAACACAGAGAAGTGAAGAGATCGAATATACAGATCGAAGGTCATTCGCGTATGGGAGCCCCTTAAGAAATAATTAATTTTCATATACACATACTTAAAACAAAACAAAAGGCATGAATTTGTGTATCGCTTTTCGTAACAAAATATCCAAATTCCGTAAAACCGAAATTAAACCAAAAACTGAAATTTAAATCGGCTAAGAAATACGCATGATTAGGCATTTTAAACAGCCATTTGACAGAGGTCCGACATGTATGGTCACATGGTTACGTCATAGTACACTACGGCAATATAAATAAACTCCATCTTAAATTCTGTCTTCCTAGAAAGCGATAGAATGAAATGTTTGATGGCCCTTGGATTGGAGTACTGACTTTTAGTTGCCAGTAACGAGCAAGACAGTCTACAATGCTGTGATGGTAAAAGATAAGAGAACGCGGTTGGAGCGAGAGCATCAAACGCGATGATGGTGTCCCACTCGCACAAAAAAAATAACGTTTTGGTATTAAAGAATTTACAGGGACTTTTCAACTGGACATAATTATCTGTTTATACTAACTAAGACTAAATATGTTTCTTTGTTCAAATAAGGTGAGTTCGACTAAGATCGGACACCGTGTAAGATCGTATAGCTTTATTGTTTTTTTTAATGTTAGCGATATGACGTGATGCGCTATTTTAGCAGCAGGTTAAAAAGCGTATAATTAAGCCATACGTTCTTACCCGGTGTCCGATCTTAGTCGAACTCACCTACCATCGTTAAATGTTTAGTTTTTAAGCGCCATCTAGTTTTTATACTGAATATCCTCTTGCTGTCAGCCCATGATCCAAAAAATGCCGATTGACAGTCCTCGTTTTAATGGTTCTTGATGACACTGAGATTTAAAAACCGATAGCTAGTTGTAGCGCAGCGCCATCTATTGTTCACTTTGAGTAAAGTTAAGCTTTCCTACTGGTCCACAATAGATGTCGCTAGCGTCGCATTTATTCACTAGTGCGAGACTTCGGATCGTTAACGCCGATGATATTCACATAGCGGGTCGACTCCGATCTTGCCATAGAAGTCGCGTAGGGTGCTGTGGGTAAGTCCATATTTGCGTAGGTCACCCTGTCTGCCTGAAAAAGAAATAGTTATTTTAGTTATGCCTGCATATCAACCCATACTAGTCCATACTAATATTATAAATGCGAAAGTGTGTCTGTCTGTCTGTCTCTGAAAATTGGTATGGAGATAGTTTGAGTCCCGGGGAAGGACATAAGCTACTTTTTATCCCGGAAAAATACCCTTATGCATTCGCGATAAACGAATTTAAGGCGGACGAAGTCGCGGGCAGAAGCTAGTACTATTATAAAGTTTAAATAAAACAATTTGAACGGATTATAACGCGTATATTATCTCATTTGAGTTCCCGACGTTTCGGAAGTTTTTCAGCTCTTGTGTTCACGGGGTTGACGACAGGGATCGGAACTGGTATTTTTCAAATCTTCTAAAATATTCGCTATCTCTGGGATATTTTTTGACTGAATATGACCGTTGCTCGATATGTACAACGCCATCTATGTATAAGAATTATTTTTTATAATTATTCAACTTTGCGTGACACAGTTATTCAATGTTACGATTTATTTATTATTAGCTATTTGCGAACTAATTGTTACTATACTATGTTTCTTTATTCAATTATAACATCGTTAAATGTTTAGTTTTATAGCGCCATCTAGCTTTGGCCAGAATATGTCCGTGCGATCTAAAGTATGGCAACTGTTAGTCCTCTTGTTTTAATGGTCCTTGATTCAACATAATAATTCTAGGCTTAGTAGTTGGCATAATAATATTTGGCTATTCACTTGCAGTATTCACAAACACCAATACTAAGGACTAATGTTTTGAACAGTTTACACATTCGGAATTAGTATCAGTGACAAGTACTAAGCACTTAGCTACTAGGCCCATGTAAACCAGGCATTTGTACGTAGATGGCATTGTAAATATCGGGGAAATGCTTTTTGTATGGCGATTGACATGGATTAATAAATTAATACTCACATAAGCGTAAGTGTAAATATCGTCTTTATCTTCTGCGTTGGAAGGTTCTTGCATGCGCCGTCGTCGTTTCACCACCACAACAACGACCATGGTGGTGATCACCATCAACAGCACCAGCAATAGAGGTACGCCATAAGGCAATAATATAGTCATGACCAGATGTTGCGTTTTGACTGTGAAAATTAGGAAAAATAATGGGTTACATGTGAATCCACAACTGTGCGTTTTGCTTGAAACTTCCTGCCTCGCACGACTGAACTGTGGAATAAATTTTCGCCGGCTGTATTTCCGGACCGATACGATCTTCAAGCCTTCAAGAAAAGAGCGTACTCCTACCTAAAAGGCCGACAACGCACTTGTGACTCCTCTGGTGTCTATGGGCGACGGTGATCTTGGCGTGGCTTACCATCAGGCGATATCATGTGAAAAATCAATCAGGCATTATAATAATTTGGTAATCTGCTAATCTGACATTAAGGCATAAAGGCTGCAGTCCCGCCCTACGTGCACTTCAGCTTGTTTGTGGTGCGCGTGCCGCGGCCGCTTCAGGACACCATCGCAAGTGCAGACTTCTGGCCGAAGGGTGCAGTTTTGGCAGTTCCGAGGCAATCTGCCGAACCCTACACCAGATCAGACGACACAACGGGGCCACGGAGTTTTAAGTTTTTCTGTAGTTTGTATTTTTTTTTATGTATGTTCACCGATTACTCCGCTAATTGTAGACCAATTTTAAAAATTATTTTTTTATTTGAAAGGATATACTCCCTAGGTGGTCCCATTGCCACCAAGTTGGGATCTGATGATGGGATCCCAGGGAAATCGAGGGCAATCCTCAAATTTTATAGGCACTTATAACGTTTTTCATATATTTTCTTAAGCTATTTAAGTATTTGCATATGGTAGTCATCATCTCATCATGCTGAGCTGATGACGGAAGGTACAACTCCTTAATAGTTAAGAGTTAGAGGACAATTCTTTAAAAAATCATCTATTATAGGTAGATACGTTAAAACTGTTAGTCATATTCTTTTTAGTGTGTCGCTGAAGTAGTCTCCTTATCACCTAGTCAGGATTAGATGATGGAATACCAGGGAAATCGAGAGAAACTCAAATATTATAGGCACTAACAATGTTTTGTATATATTTTTCTAAAGTTATCACTTCTTTTCCTCTGGTTGTCATCATTTCATACTGAGCTGATGATGGAACGTACAATGAACTAACCAACTCTTACATTTCTTACTTCCAAAGACTCGAGATGCGTGCAAAGTGCCTCCTCAATCTTCCCATTCTGGGCTCTACAAAATACTTTATATCACTACTAAAATCCATCACTAAAAACCAAAAAATAAAAATTTATAAATAAAAAAAGAACTGACTTCAAAATAAACTAAAAAGCCAAAAATATTTTTTTATGTACGGTCCGGATCACATTTGAATCGAAGTCGGTGCCAAACCTGAAGTAAATAAAGTTCTTTATTCAATAAAAATACGAATTACTATGACTAAATATATATGTAGGTAGATAATAACTAAAGGCTCGCCGCCGCGGTTCTTAATAGTAATAAATGAATGGTTTGGCACCGACTTCAAAAGGTGATTCAAATGTGATCCGTACCGTACATAAAAGATTATTTTTGGCTTTGTAGTTTATTTTGAAGTCGGTTCCTTTTTTATTTATATTTTTTTATTTTTTTTACTGTTATGATGTGTAACTTTTTTGAATAATAAATAAATAAAACGTCAATATTACTATAATACCGTATATCACACTCACAACCAAGACGAATCATTTAACAGCTCATACGTAAAATCCATTGATTTGTTTAAACCGCAGAGCGTGCCAAAGAATTCGAAATACCTGCAATAGAAACACATGAACTTCTTTAAAAAAACATAGTTACGTGAAGAAGGGATAGCATTTACCTCTTTCCCACTCAACTAATGTGATAAAGTTTGACCTAACCAGCTCCCCATATGTCTTCATCCAAAAACCACCCGCATGTTCAATATACAAGCTGTATTCTTGTACACAGAAGAGTTGTTTCCCGTGGTGAGACTCATCCAGAAGAATTGATAGGGAATTCTGGTTCGTTGATGCATCATATTCTTGATCCAAAGGCATTGTTAGTGTAGAATTAGGAGCTGAAAATGACGGAGCATAAGTATATCCAAGGACAAAATAAGAGGACTGTTGAGGTATTAATTCTGTTATTTTTAGCCACTTTGTGCTCATCATCATAGAAATATTCTAAACCTATCAGATATTTAACTTTTTTATCAACTGGTAGAATTTTACATAAATGAAATAACTTGTCATATTCTCCATTACACTTATTTTTAACATTTTTACTTACGAGGAACTTTATCAGTCTTATCTGTATATTTTGTACATCTTTAATATAAGTACTAAACGTTCGTCCATACACAATAAGCCCATAACTAAGTAGCGAGTCAGCGAGCGCATAATACACGACTCGTAGTGTTTTCTTATTTAACACTACACTTAGTTGGTAGAACTTCCCCAGAACAGGTCTTAACCTATTACAGACATCGCTTACATGCGGTTTCCAGTTAAATTTCTTGTCAATAATTAAGCCTAAATACTTGAAAGTCTCAACATACTCTAGTTTCGTACATTTACAGGCAATTTTGTTTACATGTAAGCAGTCATACGTGTGTCCTACTATGTCTAGGTTTTCCCTTGCAACAGTTTTTGCTTTCTGGTTGTATGGAGAATGTATGTGCATGCATCTAGTTTTTCGAAGTTCAGGATGATACCGTTATCATGTGCCCATTTTGTGATACTTTCAAAATCTTGTTGCACGCATGTTTGCACTTCCCTTATGTCTCTTGATGCATAAACCATACACATATCCGCATACATAAAAACTGTACAGTGTTTAACAACATTCGATACACTGTTTACGTGCATTATATATCCCACAGGACCATACACGGAGCCGGTCGGCACCCCGAGGTCCACGTTCGCCTCCTCACCCGTGAACCCCGCGATGCTCGTGCTTATTTTCCTTCCTGTCAGAAAGGCTTTAAACCAGTTATTCGTGGGACCGCGTATTCCACATTCATCCATTGCCTGCAATAAACTGTCGTGATCCAGTGTATCGAATGCTTTTTTATAGTCTATAAAAAGAGCTATTACTTGTTTACCCGAGTCTAGACAGTCGTTGACAAAATCCGTGAAACCCATTAGTTAGAGCCATGAATTAGAGCCGAGACCGTGCTGCGCCCTTTACGAAAACCATGTTGCGTGTCTGATAATACATTATAGCGCTCTAAAAAACCACTAACTTGACCCACGATAATTTTTTCGACGATTTTGTCGATTACAGACAAGATGGCGATTGGTCTATAATTTGAATATTGTAAGTGGCTTCCAGACTTATAAATAGGCCGTATTATTGCATACTTTAATTGGTCGGGATATGTACCACGTATTAGGCATGTGTTTATCAACTTAGATATAATAGGACTCAACTGGCTCCGCAAATATTTGACATCTTTAACGCTTATATCATCTAAACCCGCTGACTTCCCACTTGATAACAGACCAATCACCTTTTCTACATCGGACGGGGTAACTTTCCTAAATCTAAAACTCACTTCACACGGTTTTACGTATTCGTTTCGCTCAAAAAATTTCCTATCACAAATGTGTTTCATTTCCCGAATTTCTTGTGTGAATGCTTTCGAGAACTTTGTACAAATTTGATCAACACTTTCTGTTTTACCTAAATATCTTAATATAATATCGTCTACACTACTTTTATTTCTGCCCAGCCATGAATTAATGTTAGACCAAATTTTCCTGAAGTCCCCGTTACAATTAAATATTTCTGTCTGTCTGTATTTATTTTTTGCTTCATTTACTAATTTATTAACTTTATTTCTAAACCTAGTATACTCTAGCCTCTTAGCCATATTTTTTGGTTGTGCCTTCCACGCTCTGAATAAATTGTCCCTACGCAGTAACATCTTATACAAATCTTTATCTATCCACGGCTGTTTCTCTCTTTTACAATTATTTCGCACTGCTACTATAACTGTGCTTTCCTTATAAATACGATTAAATTCTGTACTTAATGTCTGAAATAAAAGAAGCGGACAAGTTATTGAAAGTAATTGCGCCCAGTCCAAATCTTCAAACTTTTGTTGAACCAACTTTTCGCTGATGGTTTCGCGCACACTGTCACTACGACTCATTATTAATTGTTGGTTTTCACTAACGCACAAACTCAACTCTATTCCCACAGCATGATGGTCGGAGATATGCGCCTCCAGCACATACGACGACTGCCCTTTAATACACCGTCCCGCTCGCACCCACACATGATCTAAGCATGATGCATCGTGTCTCCCGTCCACTATCGCTTCTCGCGTTATCGCTGTACTCGGTATTGCACACTGCAAGCCGCAGCCACACAAGGTGTTTTTATACTTTGTGGTAGTTGGGTTAATTACGCCCTTCAAGATGTCTATATTAGTGTCACCGATCACTATAACAGTTCCAGATGCTGGTATAGGCTTTATGATAGTACTTAGTTGGTGCATGAATAATATTTTATTTTTATGTGGCAATAATATGTATTGTATTTTCATGTATTTTTATCTGGCCGTATAGGGTTTCTAGGACCTCTGTGTTAACCTTTTGAATGTTAATACTAAGTCCCATTTTTGCATATATCAATATACCTCCTCCTCTCTTATTTTCTCTTGACCTTATAAATGTCTTATCCAGAAATGTCCAGGTATTCTATATAAAGGTAATTCTTCCGTTGTGATGTTTATTTCGCATAATATTATTATATCTATTTTATATTTATTTTTATCTAGCGTTACTAAGAGCTCATTAAAGTGTTTCCGGAGTGATCTTATGTTTAGGTGAAAAATGAGAATATTCTGATGAATCTTGTTTAAGTCAGTACTCAATATTTGCATATCATTATATCTTTTGTATGCAGAATCAGACGACAACTCTTCCGCTCGATCGAATTTTGACAACACCAAATCACCTAATGTGAACTCGCTGTGCTAAAAGCACCGGTTTATTTGCCCGCTTCGAGCCTATTTACATCCTGTTCCGATCTTAATATTATGTATCTTCTTGTCCTCGTTATTTTTTTTAACTAGGATGTTGCCATCCTGGGCTCAGAAGTATTCGAAGCCTTTTGATTATAGTACGCTTCTTACAAGCCACAGCAATTGCCGCTTGTACTTCGGTAAATCTTCATTTATATAAATACGTATATTGCTATCGTTGTTCTACACTTCATTGTTATCTTCCTTCCCTTCTTTGCTCGCAACCAGCAATCGCGCACACTTTTAGTCTTAAGTTTAACCAATACTATTCTTGGTTTCGTTACGTCCGCTTTTTGTTGCCCTTCCCGCTGCGCGTCTTCAACATCGCTTGGGTTTAGATTTAATTTTGTGGCAAAATTTTGTACAACCGCTTTGACATCTTCATTTCCCTGTACCTCTAAGCCGTGGATCTCCACATATTTTTCTTTCTCACGCGTGCCCAGCTCTAATACTCTCTCTTCAAGAGCTTTATTGCACTTCTCTAGGTACACATTTTTCTGCTCCAACGACTTGATTTTTTTACTCAACTAGAGTTTGATACATTTCAGCGTAAAACTCCACGGATGTTGTCAAGTCCTCTATTTGCTTCTGGAGATTGTATAGCAGTTCCAGCTTTTTATTTACCTCAGCCAATACCTTCTCGCCTGTTGCTTCACTGAGATTTAAGTTTAATTTTGGTGCTTGCCCCGCCTGTGCCTGCTGCGGGCTGCCTTTGACTTTCTGGCAGTCTTCGCAGATTGACTTTTGTAGGAAAACCTCTAAATTTGGCAGACATTTCTTGTGAAAAACCGACTTACAGGCACCTTTACACTTCACAATGTCATCTTTATTTATCGACACAAACAGTTTACATTTACTACACCGAACCATTGTCCCGTTGTCCTATATATATTAAAATAACACTTTACTAAGTTACGTTAGAATTAAGTAGAACAATCTATTGTCTCACACGTCCGTACGCTGAGCGCTTGCGCACCGAACTGTCTGAGTGTCATAATGGCTTTTAGCCACGTATTAAACACTGTTTTTCACTTCGACTGCGAGAAAATAAAAACCCTTAACATTAAAATTGTATATTTCATGAAAAACTAAAAGTATACTTTGAGCAATTCTATCAGAATGTTTGGCCAATCTGATCAGGGTTATCTTATCTTATCTTGATATCAGGGGTCCTTACGGATACACTTCGACCCAGTGGGATCTTTTGTGTAATTACCCCTTCTTGCTACTCAATGGTTTGTTCTACCATCTCCATAAACCGAATGATAGATGCCATTGGTAGCGTCTGGAATTCCTTTGGCTGTGGGTAACCAATACCAAATTCCTTCATTCTCTGTCTGGCGAGGGCATGACATTCGCATAATAAATGCTCCATTGTTTCTGTCTCCTCACCACACATTCTACAATCTGTATTGTCAGAGTCCCAGTTTGGCCAGGAGTCCTTTGACTCCGAAATGGCCTGTGAACACCCCCATTATAATTCTGAGTTGTCTTTTGCTGTAGTTCCACAGTTTCTTGGACCAGCCCGATATCTGATCAGGGTTGGTTTGTTTGTTTTTAATTATTCGTAAGGAGTATGAAGCTGGCCGCAAGTTTTTTTTTTCAGTGTCATAGAAATTTGTATGGGATTATATGGCTTTCTTTTAAACTCTAGAGGCTAAATGTACTATTTTAGTCTCGCTTCGCGAAGCTAATATGACGTACTTTTTGAGCAGGAAAAGTGAAACTGTATTTTATTCTTACCCTCTTTATTTATTTTCTTATGATACGCATATAAAAAGTAAAATACAAAAAGCAAATACAAAATATAAACAGATTATATAAAATCTAAAGTAGGGTACCGCCGGCAGCGGGGCAGGGCTCAAGCTACCGGTGGTTAGGGCTGCACAGAGAGGAACCTCCTGACGATGCGGGCCGTGTCCAGGATTACTGCCTTCTGCATCTGACCCTTGATCCAGCCATCTAGCGAGAGTCTCTTGAGGTGTTGGTCGAGACTCTTCGCTATAAGACCGTTTACCGAAACAACTATCGGGACAATAATCGTCGAATCAACATCCCATTATTATTATATACCAATATAATAAGAATACGCACTAAACTTGTAACCTGTAAAAACTTCTTACCTTTCATATACCATGTATAATTCCGACCATCAACGGGTTCGCTTCCATTGCAGATGAAATACAGAGTGCTGTTAACATCGTAATATACTGTCATATCCTTTGGCTGTATCGTGACGAAGGGTGCCTCTGTAGGACAAGCAAATGTTTTTACTTCTCGTGTGTCAACACTCGCTACGCCCAGAATTATATTTTAGAACCACTCGTTTTGCTTGTAGGTCAACTATAGGATCCTTTCCCTTGCTCTTGTTTCAATTCCACAATCGCAGGTAAAATACAACTTGCACCTTGCACATAAATCCTTACAGTCACGCAAAGCGATATTGTAGCAAGACAACAGTAACATAATTACAACGTATGATACTTAGGGCTCGTACAGCAATCATGTAGTCGTCGATTATGGGGGGGGGGGGGGGGTCGCAAAATCGTCCGAGAAGACATCGCGTATATTTTTCTACACAGCAGGAAAATCAAAAAACAACAAAATTACTCAATAACTATTGAAATAAAACAATTTAACGGATTATATCGCGTATATTATCTCATTTTAGTTCCCGACGTTTCGGAAGCTTTCCAGCTTTCCATGGTCACGGGAGGACCATGTGCCAGAAGGGCTTAATTATTTTATTCTAATAATTTACCAAGCCCTTTGCAGAGTGCAGGCATTTATAAGCTGGACTGCGAGTGTGGTCTTTCATACATTGGTCAAACGAAACGCAGTGTATCAACCCGGGTGAAGGAGCACATAGCAGATGTCAAGCACCGTCGGGGTCTGCAGTCTGTGAACATGTCATTGACAAACCGAACCACTCAATTAAGTTTGATAAACCTTCTATCCTTGCCAAAGAAAAAAGATATTTTCCCAGGATGCTACGCGAGGCTATTGAGATTAAAAAGCATCCTAATTTCAATAGAGAAGATGGATTGTCACTACCACCAGCTTGGGATCCTGTAATACATCTCATCAAGGAACAAGCGAGACACGGGACTGCAAAACCTTAATTTCCGAACGGTGTAAAATATCTTATCTGTTTAAAAGTAGTTTAATAGTCTCTGTTTTTTAAATATTATAATTAGTAATGAGGTAGCCTGGGAGTTTTTCTTTGCAGCGTTTCTTTTCTCCTCAGTACGCCTCATTTGTGAAATGCTGCTTGGTAAATTATTAGAATAAAATAATTAAGCCCTTCTGGCACATGTGTAACTGTCTTTACAGCTTAGGCCCATCTGGCATGCATGTACACCCTTATTTGTGTTTTTTCAAAAAATGGGTAGTTTGCACAAATTGTAACTTTGACAGAGGAAAATACATCTTTTCTCAGTCCTCCCGTGACCATGGAAAGCTGGAAAGCTTCCGAAACGTCGGGAACTAAAATGAGATAATATACGCGATATAATCCGTTAAATTGTTTTATTTCAATGAGTAATAATCACGGAAACAGAAGAAAATATTACTCAATAACTAACTTAATTAATAACTAACTAACTAACTAATTTGGCTCAGGGACCCAAAGAGGGTCTTGGCCTCCGAAACGAGAGCACGCCATCGGTCCCGATCGTGTGCAACTTCTTGCCAGTTACTGACTTGAAGATGTCGCAGGTCCACCTGCACACTGTGCTCCCAGCGGTACCTGGGACGCCCAATAGGGTGGGTCGATTTAGTATGAAAAAATTTTTTTTTGTGTATATTGTACGTGGGTGGGTCTAAAAATTGCCATTTGATTTATGCTATTAGATAATGTTAAAAAAACCTCGTTTTGTTATATGATATAGCCCTCTACGGCTATTCAAAGTTTTAAGATTTTGAATTTTTCAGTGTAATTGTGTTGTATCATTAATTCATTATATAATCTGTATTTATTGCTAAATCATTAAAAACTCATTTATATATAAAACATACTACAGTAATTAATAAACATGTCATTTTTGTTATAATTTAGATGTAAAATATTGAAATTTTCACATTAGAAAACTTGAATTTTCACGACATTAGCTGTTGTATTGTGCCTTAGTATCAAAGGATGGCATTACAGATCTGGACACTAATTTGGTCCGAATAGTTCCACCTTATGCATTGTTTAATCCACCGTGATCGATGCCTCCATCACACAACTTTCATGCAATGTTCTACAGCCTGCATATGTCAGGGAAATTTTAAAAAAAATCATCTGATGCCGTGAAGTTGAGCAAATCCTTTTCAGACAGTGGCTCGTTAACGGCGGAGGTGTTTACAACTTTACACTCAGCCCAGATTATCATGTCAGATCACAATCACTGGCATTGAAATAGAGCCGAGGTAAATTAAACACTATGACAATAAACCTCCGCTTGGCTGACGTCTTGCTTGTACAATTTTTCTAAAAGCAAGTTCTCTCACAGATTTCCTCTCATCCGATATCATAGCTATCAATATGCTTTCATGGTGAGCAAAATAGCATTCGTTTGGA
The DNA here is from genome assembly GCA_905404275.2 of Hedya salicella. Taxonomy (NCBI): domain Eukaryota; kingdom Metazoa; phylum Arthropoda; class Insecta; order Lepidoptera; family Tortricidae; genus Hedya; species Hedya salicella. The sequence continues at coordinate 3,422,934 of FR990099.1, forward strand.
TTACAGGATCAGTTCATCAAATGATCTAGATAGACGCATTAAATTAAATACATGCTGTGCGCCATAAATACAGGACCATTTTCGTTTTATTTCAAACCAGACCGGAGCGTCACTTTAACAATGTAGATCTGCTAGAATTTTCAATGGATTAGACGGTTTCTGACACCCAATATACTATCGTATTATACGATTTGCTGTAGTAAGCCAACGAGAATGAGTCATTTTCCCAGGTTGTCTATTTGCAAGTTCTGCTTTAAGTCCCCGCCGTCACAGCACAACACATCTCATACAAAAACTTTTGGTGCGTGCTTAAAGAGTTTATAACTTTTTAGTCTATTCTCAATATCTCCTATTTAAATATGTTTTATCGTTTGTTGATCTAGGAGACATTTTGGGTCAATGACTGGTAGGTAATTTATTTTGTTTAGCACAGTTACAATAACAGTCATTAGTGAGAACAATACTGCAGCAAGCTGCAATGTCAAAAAGTTGCGTAGAACCGTTTTTAAAGATTGCTAACTTTTCCCTATAGTTGTCGCTCATATTACATTTAGGATGCAGTGTTATCTTTAGGTATTCACCATAATACTCTTTTAACACCTCTTTAATTTTCTTTGGACATAGGTACAGTAAGAATAGACCCAGAAGCCTAGATCTTCTCAATGTCGCAGCTCACACTAGCGAACACTTCGGTCATTGACGGTTGCTTTCCGGGATTAAGATCTTGCAAACGGCGTGTTACTTTAAGTTTATACCCAAAAGTGTCTGATATTGTAGGCATCAGTCTCACTTAAGACAAAGGTGGTCCAAACAAAGGTCAAGTCACTTCACTTCGTATTTTGACGATTGTTGACCACTCATTTCTAAGATCAGAATTGAATGAATTTCCACAATTTTTAAAGTTTACTACATATTTACTATGTTTTCTACTTATTCTAATGATTGATTAGTTAAAAATTGGCAATTAAATTGCCTTTATAATAAAGAAAATTGTTTTATTATAAAGGCAAGAACTACTTCAAGACTTGATGAACAAATTGGCGGATAGTGTTGGGTTGTCGTTGTGACGCGAGTACGTAAGTCTACTTTTGTCTATGATATAAAGAAGTCGGTTAAAAAATAAGTTATTATATGTTTCGATACGTGCAAACAATGAATAGACCTTTTTTTAACAAAACAAGCTTTTAAACACGTATAAGATACAAAAATAAAAAAAACGAAAAAACGGATTTTGGAAATGTTCAAGCCATGGTAGAGGGCTGAAAGTTATATCGGTATTTTTAAATTATTTTTCTGATGTTCAACATACCAAAACGCAACTTTTTGAAGGTACCCAGCATTGAAAATATATATTTTTTTAAATCGACCCACCCTAACGCCCAACCAGGCGGCGACCAGTTGGTCGTCCCACGTACGCTCTCTTGGTAGCACGATCCTCTCCCATTCGGAGTAGGTGACCGAACCAGCGAAGTCTGTGTGATTTTGTTACGCCTATGATGTTGGGTTCGGCCACCAGCTCCTGGAACTTAATTCATACTTAGTCTTAAAAATACACGTGTTCTTGAATGGAGGGAATACTTATAATCACCAAATATCAGTCATTACATAACCAATAACCATCCGAGGATAGCTATTCTATAACTATCTGTGTATAGCTAGCTACCCGTGTACCAGATATAGTTGAAATCCGATTAGCCGATTTGGCGTGATGAAGCCACAACAAGACATATAAAAAATAAAATATCTTTGATTGAACAAAATAACAAATACCAGATGAAGCCGTCAAAGAGTTCTAGTTAATTATTTCCAATTTACATTATATATAATATTATCAAATATCAATTAAAATTAGCTACGAACAATACAAATTTAAAGTCCGCCGTATCAATATCTAAAAAGATGAAAAAGTTTATTCACTTACTTACCTGATGGTTCAATCTCCCTTTCAAACATAATTGGAATCCATTGGCTTTGTAACCCTTTCGAGAAGCTTCCATCGGGCATTACACTTTGCTTGGCACAGTACAAGCTTGTACCGTTATCTGAATACATTAGAGTTTTGCTCAGAGTTAGAAATATCCATTGCCCTCCTTCATATTCAGAATTTCGGAGCTGAGTCATTCTTAGCAATATTGTAGTACTATTTGTATCTGAATCTGCGACAATAATAGTTATACAGGATGGAACGTATATGGGTCACATCTTTCCTGCATGCGGAAATAGTTTTTCTTTTTAGGAGACTGTTTTTGCAAGTAATTTCGGCCGGCTTTTACAGATTTTTGAAATGAATAATCTCAGTCAACGAGAAAACGCTAGGTTGCCTAATTTTTTGAGTTCCGTACCTCAAGAGGAAAAAATGGAACCCTTATAGGATCACTTTCTTGTCCGTCTGTCTTCAAGACCCTTTTTTGAAACGGACCCCTGATCAAACCAAAATTAATATGGTGTTGGAATGGGGGTAGGTAGTTAATTCAAAATTGGTAAGCACCTTTCTTGTTACAAAGTTTTGTTGACCAGTGTTATGTTTTCGATCCGAACAAAGCGTATTTATTACACTAGTATTTATTATTATCAAACCCCTTTATCAAGCCGGCAGCTTGGTGGCTACTTAACATTATAGTGATGTGTAATGTCAATAAAAAGTTCTTTCTTTTTTAATTGAATTTTCATATATTTCAGATAAACTCTCCTTTGTTATTTACAGAAATTCTGTGTATATATATATATACACAGAATCTGTTCAGGGCTCCTGGGTGTAAGACTTCGTCTTCTACATGAAAGAAACAATTTTAAGTATGAAAACGTGCTCTCTACTTCTACAAACGTGACTGGCAAAAACTTGTTTTTCTAAAGAACTGGAAAGCTTTTTATTTATTTCACCGTCTATGTTGCATTCACTAGAGAATCCATATCGAACCTTTTGATTGTTCATTCATGACTTCCACTCCTTACATCTTTTCCTCACGCTAATAAGATTAGCACGGAAAATGAGCGTGCACCATGTTGCTTAATAAATTGGTTAACTCTCTTCGCAGGTTAACTCTCTTCGCAGGTTAACTCTCTTCGCAGGTTAACTCTCTTCGCCCGAACCGCTTTTTAGGAGATATTCATATAAAATATATATATGAAAACACGATTAAGAAACGGTTTTTTATTGACATTGCACATCACTAATGTGAGTAGCCACCAAACTGCCAGCTTGATAACGGGGTTTGATTATTATTAAAAAAAAATTGTACCGTATGTCACAGATGAAAAAGGCATATAGCCATTATCTATTAATTATTTATGATAGGCTGATTTAAAAATATACTCATGGCTACATAAAAAATGTCATTATCACCTATAAGAGATCGTCGGAATCAAATCAAATCAAATCAATCAAATCATACTGAATAATACTGAAACTAAATAAAACAATACTAAATATACACAATTTATATATTCCATTACGGAATGTAATGGATTTTGAGATTTAGTTTAAGCTATAGGGAAGTAGCAATTATTAATTACCTTTTACCTGATACCAGGACAACAGTTCTCTTTCCCGTAAAAATGCATAGCAACTAAACTTAATATCTGTATTATTGTCAGTTTGGAATTTATCAGGTGTTACCAGTAGTGACTCTGAAACAAGAATTCGTATTGATTAAAACTAACACGAGTTTCACTCATTATCACAACACAACAAACGAGGGTTAATCGCGTATAAATATGATTTTATTTAATTACCTTCCGGACGGCGCGTTACGTCCATGGTCTCAAAGGAACTGGAGAGGCGGGTATCAACATCTTCTAGCCACTCGAGTTTTCCCATCTACCCGCGTTTCGTCTTGATTATTCATTTGAACACCAAGTTTGTCACTATACCGACCGACAAATACACTCACGATACCTGGCACTTCATCGGATGATGTTTGGCACTTCATCGGATCATATTTATACGCGATTCAGCCCCGTTTGTTGTGTTGTCAGAAGAATTCGTATCTAAAATTATACTAACTGTCACCCGCGACGTCGTCCGCGCAGATATGCAATTCATAACCTGTGTTATTCTGCGGGCCTATGATGGTTGCGTTTGTCACGCGATAAATAAATGACACAGCTGCCGTCACCTTCTGACACGTAAGTGAGTGCGAGAGTGACAGACGCGTTATCATATCATTTATCGCGTGATAAACGCGACCATCATAGGCCCGCTGATGTGTAAACAACGCTACCGAGTTTCGTTGATTACTTTTAAAAATAAAGAAGAACTTATACATCCGCACAAACTTCTCTTCACGTTTATGATATTAATAGGATGCAATCGAGCTTTATCCTCGACCCCTTCGGCTGCGAATCCATTGACTCGGAGCGGGGAGGAGTTGTGCAAAATTTGAATCTACAGAATATGATTGGTTAATGGGCGCTTTTCGTTAACGACTTTAGTTTTTCAAATGAAGGACCAATATTCAACAAAAACTATAATTAACATGCTGGGCAAAAATGTATTATTCTAAATAGATTATAAATTAATTAATAATTACGGTAACCGCATATTTATGCTTGAATTTGTGGATCGGTTCGTGGTTTAAACTTGTGGCGCACCTACTCCGCCCACATGGCCGTTCTCACTTTATTCTCTTGTACTGTGAGGAATAAAGTTGATGCTGACTGTACAGTTACCGACGTTGACAGAGACCATATTGCTAATTTACCTGATATGTCCTGACTTCGGTGGATCAGTCTGATCATTTTTGACGTCGCTAGGTCTCCATACCTCAATATTTTTGACGCTTTTTCTGTTACTCGAAGGTGAAAATGATAATCTTGAGCACAGAAGAGATAAGTCTGGTGATGATACTTGTTCAGACGCAACCTTAGTCTGCTTATATTCTCTGTTATATAAAATAATTGCTCTGCAGGTATAGTATACTGGAAATTTCTGCCTAAAAACAGAGAAATAGCGGAAATATTTAACTTATTGCCTACATTATATAAAATGTCTATAATCGTATAAAAAAAAACATAAACATCTGACTTCAAACAAATAAATGCAAGTTCTAAAATTTCATCCTCTAATATATGGTGATGGATGATTCATAACATTTGATGACAGGTAGATAAACACTTTGTAGGTGATTGACGTCCGAATCACATAGAAACAGACTGTAGCGTGATTGACGTCTGAATCAAGTAGAAACAGACAGGATTGACGTTGTGTTCTGCCTCGGTGAGGAGTCAGCGTTGCAGGTGCGAAGTATGTGGCACGAAGCACGGAGCACGAGGCGATGTTCACTCGACGGCGGCCGGCAGCAGAAAGAACGAGCGCGGACTGCAGCACGCCTTATATGCACGCGCGCCGCGGGACGCGTAGCGTACTGAGGTAGTTGAGAAACTCGGCGTTCCCAACTACCTACATGTAGGTTTCCCTTATTGTAATTAAATCTAATTTTATCTATTTCTAATTTTATGTGTTTAGTATCGCGGTAGTTGAGAACACTAGGTTCACAACTACCAACGCAAATTATAAAAATGTTAACCTAGTTTTACTATATAAGAAGCAGATATTTAAATAAAATTAATTACCATTACCATAACCACCTGAACTGCCTTTCAATCAAGCAGTCCCCAAAGTCTTCGGGTATTCGCCGCCACTAAAGTGGTGACCCTAAGTGGAGAACTATAACAGAAGAACGAAAAACATCATGAACAACGGAGCTACTGCACCTGCACCTGCACCTCAAGTCGTCGCACCACAGCCTCAGATGCAGCCACCCGCGCCGTCTGAACAACAAGCACCGTCGTCGCACGAAGTCTCCGGCATATCACTGTCGCTTCGCGTACCGCCGTTTTGGCGGGATCAACCGCGACTGTGGTTTTGCAGTTTCGAAGCCGCTACTGCCGAACTGAAGCGAAGCCAGCCGCAACTCGCGCAGATGGTTATTGCCCAACTTGAGAAACAAGACATTCAGAACATCTCCGATCTCATCTATTCGCCGCCAGAAAAAGACTACTACAAGGCCATCAAAGAGCGTCTGATATCCCTATATGAAGAATCCAGCAGCACACAGACCAAGAAGTTGCTGTCACAAGTCGAGTTAGGCGATCAAAAACCGAGCCAACTCCTACGCCGCATGCAGAATCTCAACCGAGAAAAGTTTCCCGAGAGCACAATACAGATGATGTGGCTGGACCATCTACCACCCCACGACCGCTCCGTGCTCACCGTCAGCGAGGCATTCCAGATCAAAACCACGCTCGACGACCTAGCTCTCCTCGCCGACAGGATGATGGAGGTGTCACACACGTCGTCAGAGCACATCGCCGCAATAGCGACGTCCGCGCCTACTACCGCGCCCGCCTTGCCCGCACATCTACAACCGCCGCCACTGCCACAACAACCAACTTACCAACCGCATCCACCGTTCGACCAGCAATACTTAATCACCGAAATCAGAAGACTGTCCCTGGAAATCGCCGAACTCCGATCGCGAAAATCCACGTCCGTACGAAAACCAGCGAGACAGCCGACCACGGCGCCGTTTCCAATCACGATCAAGAAACGCGTCGCACAGCCGCAGCCGCAACAGTACGCCCATGCCGTACTGTTATTACCACCACCGTTATGGCATGGACGCCAAGAAATGTACGCCACCGTGCAGCTTCAAGCCCATCACCGCGCCGCAGCCGGAAAACTAAAATTAACGTTAGCTGTGGCGGACGCTGGCGTTTACGAAACCTCTCACCGCCTCTTCGTGACAGACAAGCAAACGAAGCTCACGTTCTTGGTAGACACGGGTGCAAATATTTCCGTACTACCGAGAACGAAAGGCACGCAAGAGCAACCACTACCGTTTCAACTGTACGCCGCAAACAACACCGCCATACCTACATACGGCGAGAAAACACTCGATCTCGATCTCAACCTCCGACGTTCATTCAAATGGAAATTCATCATCGCAGCCGTATCGAAACCTATCCTGGGAGCCGATTTTCTGAAGCACCACAATCTCATCGTGGACATCAAAAATCGAAGACTCATCGACGGCAAGACGCTACTCACAACAAATGCACAAATCTGTTCTGCGGACATACCTACCGTTCGTAGCATAGACGTGCAGCAAGCATACCACAATATACTCGCCGATTTCCCCGGAATAACAAGAATAACATCCATGAAGCTTAGTCCAAAACACAACGTCGGACATTTCATCGAGACAACCGGTCCGCCCCTCCACTGCAGACCACGCCCCATCGCTCCCCACCGCTACGAGCTTGTGAAGAAGGAGTTTTCAAACATGATGGCACAGGGCCTCTGTAGACCAAGCAAAAGTCCTTGGGCATCACCACTACACGTCGTACCTAAGAAGAATGGGGAAATACGAGTATGTGGAGATTACCGAAGGCTAAACGCTATCACCAAGCCCGACCGGTACCCCATACCGCGTATGCGCGACTTCACATACCAACTCGCCGGGAAGAAAATATTCTCAACTCTCGACCTAAACCGCGCATATCAGCAGATACCTGTCAGCGAACAAGATGTGGAGAAGACCGCCATCATCACGCCATTCGGTCTGTACGAGTTCCCTCGGATTTGCGCGGGACTAAAAAATGGAGGTCAAACGTTCCAGAGGTTCATCCACGAAGTTCTACGTGACCTCAACTACGTATTACCATTCGTCGATGACATCCTCATAGCTTCGACCAACGAAGATGAGCACCAACAACACCTACGCACAGGACTGCAACGACTTGAAGAATATGGCATCACCATCAACCCATCGAAATGCGTCTTCGGCCAGCCATCTGTCAAATTCCTCGGCTACCAAGTCTCACAACAAGGAATCCAACCACCCGAAGAAAAAGTCGAAGCAATTAACAACTTCCCGAAACCACAAACAGTCGAAGAGTTACGTCGTTTTCTCGGCATGCTAAATTTCTACCGAGAAAATATCAAGGACGCCGCAACCATACAAGCACCACTATACGCATACCTACACAACGTCAAGAAGCGAGACAAAACAGAAATCGACTGGACCGCTGAAGCAAACCAAGCATTCGAGGCATGTAAAGTCAGCATCAAAAACGCAGCTTTACTCGCCCATCCTTCGCACCATGCGGCATTGGCGATCTTCAGCGATGCTAGCGACAAAACCGCAGGAGCCGCGCTAAATCAATTCGTAAACAACGCATGGCAACCACTCGGCTACTTCTCAAAGAAATTCACCGACGCACAGACACGCTACTCCACATTCGACCGCGAGTTGACAGCAATTTACATGGCAACGAAGCATTTCCGCAAGATGTTCGAGGGAAGAGAAATTATTATCTACACCGATCATCGACCGCTCACATTCGCATTCACCAAGACGAACACAAACAACGAATTGCCACGTCGGACACGTCAACTGCTATACATATCCGAATTTACCACGGATATACGACACATCAGTGGATCGCTGAATGCAGCCGCCGACGCTCTATCACGAATAGAGACAATTTCCTGCCCATCACCAATCGACTACGAACAACTCGCCGAAGCACAAGAAAGAGACAGCAACATCATCGAAACACTCGCACAACAAGGAAATCTAACAATCAAGAAAATAACTTTACCCGGATCAAACGCAAAACTACACTGCGAAACATCAACAGATTACCTACGTCCATACCTACCAAAAGAATATCGCCGCATCGCATTCAACTCTATTCACAACATAAGTCATCCTGGAGTCAAAACTACTCGCAAACTAATAACGCAGCGATACTTTTGGCCAACGATGAACCGCCAGATCGCAGAGTGGGGACGATCTTGCTTACACTGCCAACGTGCGAAAATCATTCGACACACATCGAGTCCGCTGTCCACTTTTCCGCCAACCGACCGCTTTCAGCACGTGCACTGTGACATCGTCGGCCCGCTGAGTACAGCGGCAAGCGGATGCAAATACCTACTGACGATGATAGACAGAGCAACCAGATGGCCCGAAGCGTTCCCGTTATGCGAAATAACAGCAGAAGTCGTCGCCAAGACAGTTTACGACGGATGGATTTCGCGTTTCGGCTGTCCCGCTACAATCACTACGGATCAAGGAAGGCAATTCGAAAGTAGAGTATTTGCGTCCCTTTCACGCTTACTCGGCATCGAACGAACCCGGACAACACCGTACCATCCGCAATCTAACGCTATCGTCGAACGCTGGCACAGAACACTCAAGGCCGCACTAAAAGCAAGACTACAGACAACAAGAAGTTGGATCGACGAAATACCTACTGTCCTACTGGGAGTTCGCACCGCGATGAGAAGTGACACAAACGTCAGCGCTGCCCAACTAACTTACGGCTGCAGTGTACGACTACCGGGCGAATTCCTGGGATCGACGCCGCGTGGCGACTCCGCCGCCGAATCCAACATGGACGCCGAATTCGTGGAACGATTGCGCGAAGTTATAAACAAATTGAGACCTATGCCGAACCAGTCACATAGCAACATAAGACCTATCTTCGTACACCGTGACCTTCAGACATGCGACAACGTTTTTGTACGAGTCGACGCCGTAAAGAAGCCACTACAAGCACCTTACGACGGACCCTATCGCGTGCTGAAACGAAATGGAAAGGTTTTCACACTGCAACTACCTAACCGGCAATCCAACATCTCAATAGACCGTCTTAAACCCGCATATACGATCATCGAGCAAGATTTACAAGAACCTACTTCGACGCAGACTACGCAGAGTTCCTGTAACGACACTACGACCGAGAAAAACACACCGATGCAGAACCTGAAACAACAAACACAAACCAACTCAACACCTACCAAAGAAAACCGAACAACCCGCAGTGGACGTACTATTCGCCTGCCGGTACGTTTCCACTAGGAGGGGAAGCATGTAGGTGATTGACGTCCGAATCACATAGAAACAGACTGTAGCGTGATTGACGTCTGAATCAAGTAGAAACAGACAGGATTGACGTTGTGTTCTGCCTCGGTGAGGAGTCAGCGTTGCAGGTGCGAAGTATGTGGCACGAAGCACGGAGCACGAGGCGATGTTCACTCGACGGCGGCCGGCAGCAGAAAGAACGAGCGCGGACTGCAGCACGCCTTATATGCACGCGCGCCGCGGGACGCGTAGCGTACTGAGGTAGTTGAGAAACTCGGCGTTCCCAACTACCTACATGTAGGTTTCCCTTATTGTAATTAAATCTAATTTTATCTATTTCTAATTTTATGTGTTTAGTATCGCGGTAGTTGAGAACACTAGGTTCACAACTACCAACGCAAATTATAAAAATGTTAACCTAGTTTTACTATATAAGAAGCAGATATTTAAATAAAATTAATTACCATTACCATAACCACCTGAACTGCCTTTCAATCAAGCAGTCCCCAAAGTGTTCGGGTATTCGCCGCCACTAAAACTTTATTCATATCCAAAACATTGTACAGTTACAAAAAGAAGTATAAAACTATAAGCATGTTAGATACTTAAAACTAAAACAGCAATGGAAAAAACCGGCCAAGTGTGAGTCGGACTCGCGCAACGAGGGTTCCGTACAAAATATACGCTACAAACGGCCGTTTCTAAGAAAATCCAGTGTAAGCAGAGCCCTACTCCTAAGCAAAATGTACGCGATGTTCGGCCATTAGGTGATTGATAGAAATACATCACCTGTGAAAATTTCAACTGTCTACGGTTCATGAGATACAGCCTGGTGAAAGACCGACAGACACACAGACAGAAAGACAGACGGACGGGCAGCGAAGTCTTAGTAATAGGGTCCCGTTTTACCCTTTGGATACGGAACCCTAAAAAAGGATTCCAAGTGTAATACCATATCATCCAGGGGCAGATTTACCATCGGGCTGAGTAGATAGAGTAAGCTGGAGCCTAGGGCGGCAGATTTAAACCAATTTAAAAAATATATATTCATATTTATATACATATGTACAGTCACTGAATTTACCATTTCGTACCTTGTCACAGTCAAAATCAATATGAGAGCCTATAAAGATTCCATATCAATGTCACTATGACAAGGTACGAAAGGGTACACAAATTAAATTCCTTGACCGTACCTATGTCATTAGGAACAAAATGTTCAACGTGTAATATGTTTCACAGCTTAGATAATTTTATTCTACAATGGTCATATGATTTTTGAATGAAGTTGCGGGCACTTTCTAGTCTAATATATCTATACTATCATATGTATGGCATAGTCTATATAAACAGTTGAATTAAAAGCTATATAAAAGCTTATGATGTAGGGTATGTATTGAATATACCTATAAGTTTCATTCAAATACCACAAAACAGTGAAGTAAAATGAAATATGTTATCTTAGTTAGGGTCCATTCACACGGACCACAAGAACACCACAACGCAGCGGCGAAAAGTGGTGAAGCAGTGGTTGCGTGTGAATAGTTGCGCTGCAGCTTCTTGCATTTGTTTTGATGTGGTCGGACCGACCACGCAGTGACGTTTGACGGCGAAATGTGGTCCGTGTGATTATTTATTTTGTGGTTGTCGTTGTGGTGTTTTTATGGTTGTGGTACGTCTGTTTAGACCTTAAGCAGGTATAAACGATTTTAACCTTACCTTGCAAATACCAGGTAAAATTACTTTTATCCACGGGTCTACTACCACTACAATTTGATGTGGTCGGAACGACCACGCGGTTGCGTTTGACGGAGAAGTGTGGTCCGAGTGATTATTTATTTTGTGGTTGTCGTTGTGGTGTGTTTGTGGTTGTGGTGTATGGTTGTGGTACGTCTGCTTACACCTTTAACCGGGTAGAAACGATTTTAACCTTACCTTCCAAATGCCAGATAAAATTACGTTTATCCACGAGTCTACTACCACTACAATTTGATGTGGTCGGAACGACCACGCGGTTGCGTTTGACGGAGAAGTGTGGTCCGAGTGATTATTTATTTTGTGGTTGTCGTTGTGGTGTGTTTGTGGTTGTGGTGTATGGTTGTGGTACGTCTGTTTACACCTTTAACCGGGTAGAAACGATTTTAACCTTACCTTGCAAATGCCAGGTAAAATTACGTTTATCCACGAGTCTACTACCACTACAATTTGATGTGGTCGGAACGACCACGCGGTTGCAATTGACGGAGAAATGTGGTCCATGTGATTATTTATTTTGTGGTTGTCCTTGTGGTGTTTTTATGGTTGTGGTACGTCTGTTTAACCCTTAAGCAGGTATAAACGATTTTAACCTTACCTTGCAAATACCAGGTAAAATTACTTTTATCCACGGGTCTACTACCACTACAATTTGATGTGGTCGGAACGACCACGCGGTTGCGTTTGACGGAGAAGTGTGGTCCGAGTGATTATTTATTTTGTGGTTGTCGTTGTGGTGTGTTTGTGGTTGTGGTGTATGGTTGTGGTACGTCTGCTTACACCTTTAACCGGGTAGAAACGATTTTAACCTTACCTTGCAAATGCCAGGTAAAATTACGTTTATCCACGAGTCTACTACCACTACAATTTGATGTGGTCGGAACGACCACGCGGTTGCAATTGACGGAGAAATGTGGTCCATATAATTATTTATTTTGTGGTTGTCCTTGTGGTGTTTTATGGTTGTGGTACGTCTGTTTAGCCCTTAAGCAGGTATAAACGATTTTAACCTTACCTTGCAAATACCAGGTAAAATTACTTTTATCCACGGGTCTACTACCACTACAATTTGATGTGGTCGGAACGACCACGCGGTTGCGTTTGACGGAGAAGTGTGGTCCGAGTGATTATTTATTTTGTGGTTGTCGTTGTGGTGTGTCTGTGGTTGTGGTGTATGGTTGTGGTAAGTCTGTTTACACCTTTAACCGGGTAGAAACGATTTTAACCATACCTTGCAAATGCCAGGTAAAATTACGTTTATCCACGAGTCTACTACCACTACAATTTGATGTGGTCGGAACGACCACGCGGTTGCAATTGACGGAGAAATGTGGTCCATGTGATTATTTATTTTGTGGTTGTCCTTGTGGTGTTTTTATGGTTGTGGTACGTCTGTTTAGCCCTTAAGCAGGTATTAACGATTTTAAGCTTACCTTGCAAATACCAGGTATAATGGCGGTTATCCACAGGTGTACTCCCGATACAATTAAAATTCAGCTCATCATTTTCGTCGAAGATTATAATGTCGGTGCTTGAATCTACAGTGACGTAAGGTCTCTCTGTGGAAAAATAAAACAAAGAACACCATTTCATTTTATTTCAAGCTTTTATGTAACTTGCAAAGTTTGTATGTAAGTATACAACTTAACGCAAGCATAATAAATTCTTAAAAGTTTCTGTCAATAATTTCATTTTTATGACAAGCTTTTATCGCTGACTGTACTTTTCCTTTAACATCCATCAACTAATCACCGAGACGATTCTAAAGAGCCCAAACTCGGTAGGATTGCATTATTTTATTACAGAGTTCCTATGACCACCTTCCTACTCCATCATCAGATCTGCTCGATGGTATCATATTATTGCATTGTCACCGAACATCACTTACTTAAGTATGCAAAATTTTAGCTCAATCTGAAACCGGGAAGTGGATCAAATACCTTGTTATACCAGGGACAAAATGAAGACAGTTCACTGCAATTTTACAAGCTTTTAATTTAATTTGCAATGTAAGTATGTTCGGATGGAATCTTGCAAGATAAATTTGACCTACGGCCCGATTTCCAATTGATCTAAAATTCGGCATACTTATGTAAGTTCGGTGACAATGCAATAATATGATACCATCGAGCTGATCTGATGATGGAGCAGGAAGGTGGTCATTAGCTCCTCAGTAAGAAAATAATGCAATTATGCCGAGTTTCGGCTCTTTAGAATCGTCTCAGTGAGTAGTAGATGTTTTGAAAAAAAACTACAGTCGGCAATAAAAGCTTGTAACAAAAATGAAGTTTTTCACAGAAACTTACACAAAATTACATCACATTACTTACCTGGAGATTGAATATTTATTTGAAAGTTGATCAGAATTTTTTCACTGTTTTCTTCCGTATAAAAGCTTCCGTCTGACTGTACCCTTTGCTTCGCGCAGAATATTTCAGTTCCATTATCTGATTGGTCAAGAGTTTTATACAGGACCACTTCTCTCCGTTGAGAAAATAGTTGACGATTCTCATCTTGTTGAATCATTGTGAGCAATTTTCTTTCAGACCCTTAAATGAGACAGTATTTAAAACACACTAGGAAGGGCTCATTCATTTGTGTTGGTGTTTGTCTACTCAATCTATACAGTATAAGTATACAGTTAATGTTATTTTGGAGTCGCTGCCATCGTGTCACAACTTACAAAAATCGTCAATTTTCAATATTTTACACATTCTCTATATGGCACCGACGCCAAAACAAGATTAATCTGGGGGAGGGGGCGTCAGCCCCCCCGCCAAGACGAAAAAAAAGAAGCGGGCACTACCTACCTTTTCCGCGAACCGTTTCGTCTCATTTTCAAACCCTCATAGCTTCGTCCCAGTTTGTATATACTGTATAGATTTAGCAGACAAACGGTTACTTGTCAGTAAATTTAAGAAACTGAATAGTACATGCATGATTTTTTTTATAGCTTTTGTTAACTAAATATCATAATACCGTAAGAACTATTTCAAAATGTGAAATTAAAATCGGCCAAGAAATAGGCATAATATAGGCATTTTAAACTACTAATTAGACAGAGAGGCCCGATATGCACTGTGATCAAAGTGCACTCCGGCCATATAAACTCCATATTAAATTCTGTTTGGCAAGAAAGAGATAGAATGAAATGTTTGATGGCTTATATCTTGGTTATTTTTGTATTATTCGAAAAAATATTTTTGTCTACTGTTTGTTATATGAATGAGCTTTTAATAAAGCGAACATAAATATTCATGCATATTCCCTATTATGCAGTTATTTTGTTACTTTTTACTTTAATTTTTTTGGAGTCGGTTTCATTTCTTGATATTATTCCTACATATATCACTATGCCATTGGCACACGATGCAAAGTATACGGGTTGATAGTGATAGTCCTCTTGTTTTAATGGTCCTTCGTATATAATGCATAGGCATCGGAAATTCGGATGCTTTTATACCTAAACTTCGGCCTCAGTACCTACACCGCGTAGATGTTGACTAGTATTGGGGGCGGACTCTATTTAATTTTACTAACAAAATTCCTGGGATTTACCAGCATACTGGAAATTAGTATAACATCAATAGGTACATACGTATCAAGGTTTTAAAAAACTATTTTAGTAGTTCCTGTTTACAAAATTGTGTTTAATTCACATGTGTTTCTTTTTATAGACGATTAACGTCATAACCTAAATAATTTAAAAAGGACCCTTTCATGCCGTTTTGTATAATCCCTGGTTCCCCGGAATTGAAAAATTAAAATATAATTTTTAAGAAGCCGACTCCATACTTGCCTAGCTTTTTTCGGGATTTGCTAGTTGTAGGTATAAAAGCATCCGAATTTCCGATGCCTAATAATGCACTTTTCCTTGATTGTACCTACCGTTTATCTGGTACCAGCAGAGTAGCTGGTCAATTGAATACAAGTATTCTTCACAAGTAAACTTAATAAATCGTCTATTGTCTTCTGTGTATGTTTGCGGGTTTACACGGAAGGTCGACAATTGGGCTGAAAATAGTATACACGATCAATAAACCGATAAAAAAACACGAACACATCCAGAAACGGCTGAACGGGTGCCCGTTGTTTCGCCGACAAACTTTTCATCGAATATCATTTCACCGAAAACGTTTCGCCGAATTTTTACTTCGCGTATTTTCATTTAGTGTAATTTTATCTCATCGACAGTTCATTTAAACTTTTATTAATTCGTAGAATTTTTTTTCAAGGAATATTATTTGGTCGATGATTAATTTCGTATATTTTTTAAATGGAGGAAGTACATTACATCGATTTTCATTTCTTCGACGTTTTATTTCAACACATTCTTATGTAATCGCATACCTGTAAATTTCAATGGCAAAAGAACGGGTGCCTGTCGTTTCGAATAACGTTTTTTGTCCTAAAAATGTTTGGCCGAGAATGTTTGGCATACTGTTGAATGGCATACTACTCGTTTGTCCTAATAATTTTTGCACATACTCATTTAAAGTCCTAAAGCAAGTTTGTCTTAATATTGATAACTCTAAAATCGAATTACCTAAAGTATACTATTCCTAACATGAATTGTCCTAAAAAATATTTTGCCTATTATTAAATTGGCTACACTTACAGCAACTAAACTAAACTATGATAGGCGTGAAGTCAGAAGCGTTACGCATTCTACTTTAAGGCAGGTCAGACTTCGGTTAGGTTAGGTACGACGACGAGCGAAGCTAGGAGGAGTGTTAGGTAGAACTGTGACCCTAACGAGCGAGCGAAGCGAGCGAGCTCAACGCCAGAACCAACAAGGTTGAGAAGATTAGGTTTTGCTGCGTTATTATTGAGACAGGCAATATTGCACAAGACAGCAATAATGATTCATGGAAAACGTTCTCACCATAATGTCATAGATAACTTTGTATGCCAACTATCTTAAATTTAAATAATAATCCTTGTAATAATTTATATGTTAATTAAAAATACTTGAAACAATAAACCACAAAACGTTTTCCATGACATAATACAACTATGTAATGAATCATCCGACAAGTAAAAATACACGATTTAAAATTACTTGTAATGATCATTCCACGAACTGAATTGTCGACGAAATGAAAATACATGAAACGTTGACTTTGAAATGAAATTCGGCGAAGTGAGTGTCGACAATTTGATGATAAACCCGGCTGAACAGATTATAGCAAAAAACCGGCCAAGTGCGAGTCGGGCTCGAGCACCGAGGGTTCCGTACAAAATATACGCCACAAAAGGCCGCAAAATGCTAGGCTACGTAAAATGTACGCGGTGTTCGATCATATTATATTGGTTACTGACATAGATAGACATAAAATTATACTTAATATTTTCTTCTGTTTCCGCGATTATTACTCATTGAAATAAAACAATTTAACGACAACAATTTAACGAAACGTCGGGAACTAAAATGAGATAATATACGCGATATAATCCGTTAAATTGTTTTATTTCAATAAAATTATGCTGTTTTTAGTATTTGTTGTTGGCAACAGAAATACATCATCTGTGATCATTTCAACTGTCTACCTATCACGGTTCATGAGATACAGCCTGGTGACAGACGAACAGACAAACAGACAGACGGACAGCAGAGTCTTAGTAATAGGGTCCTGTTTTACTCTTCGGGTACGGAACCCTACAAAAAACTCAAACACAAAAACCGGCCAAATGCGAGTAGGACTCGCGCACCGAGAGTTCCGTACAAAAAATACGCTAAAAATCATGATATGATTGGATTATATTTCCTTTGCTTTACCGCGAAATTGTGTCTTGGTTAGATGTGACAATAAATTGTGCTCACATGCGCATATTTTCATGCAGTTTCCACATAAAGAAACTAAGCATGCAAATACAGCCAGACGGTATAATCCTCGATACTTGTTACGCCTCTCTACGAGGCATCATCAGGAAATGCAGGAGATGTTGACGGCCGGCGTCCACCCGAGAAGAGTGTTTTCTCGGGTAAACGACGCGAAAAAGCAAAGGAACTGCATTAATTTAATATGGAATTTCGCAAAGTAACGCCTGAATCTATTAGTTACGCTGAAAAATGGCCATATCGTACCTATACGTAAAGTCCAGTTGTTCCAGATTAGCAGAGCCGTGCTCCTAAGCAAAATGCACGCGGTATGTGGTCATTTTATATTAATTAGGTACTAAGTTAACTTATATTGATTAAAGGTGCGTCCACATTTGTATCATTTACCCGATCACATCTTCGTCGCGTGGCATGATCGCGTGTCACGATCACGCGTCTGGACGTTGCGCCGATCCGATCGCTGGAAATCCATGTTGCTACGCGTATCACTCACTGAGATCAAACAAGCGCGGCGTGATCACCGCGCCGACAGTGAGCGTCCAAGCAGCGCGATACGCAGTCATGCCACGCCACGGTGATCGGATACGAGCAAATGATACAAGTGTGGACGCACTTTAAGAAGTGGAGCGCGGTGTCGTGTCATATGACGCTGTCAAAGAAAAGGCTCAAGAAAGAGACTCATAGAAATTGCTCCACCGAAAAGAGCTTAGCTCTTAAATCTATGATGATGACGACTGACATAGATAGACAAAAAAAAGATTTTCAGATTTATTTCGTGGGTTTGTGCTGAAAGAGCTACCATTGCGTCGGCGTCCACTCGTCGCTAATAACTATTAACCTTTTGAGCGCCAATACGGCAAATCACGTCAACGGCAAATTTTACCTCAGACGACATCACGTCATTTGCCGTATATGGTTCATACAACTGGTTTATTGGTTGGTGTGTAGCGCACGATTTTCCGTCCACATGCTGGGCGCTCAAAAGGTTAAGGTCCTCCTAGTGGACCGAAACATGTCGCGCAGTACTCGACTTTACGACTTGAGTAACCGCTAATGTAATTTAAATACCCGTGTTTACTTATTATTTTGTGTACGGTTTCAATTATGTCTATAATGTTATTTCGAGTTCTAACTAGAAATCCTGGGAATGACATTATGACAGCCAACATTATACTATTGTAAAATTGTAACAAAACCGGCCAAGTGCGAGACTGAATCACGCACCGAGGGTTCCGTAAAAACTTTCACTTGCCCTAACGTTATTACCCGATTCCAGTTAAGTTTGCACCTGATATCTATAGAGTTGCACACAAATGAGGTGAAAACTTAACGCAACAGGGATGTTAAAATAGGTTTTTGAATATTATAAAAAAATTTAGCTAGTTATAGATAGTTATTATTTTCGTATAATACATATTTATGTTTATTTATACAAATTGAGATTTTTTCCCTTTTTCCTTTGTAAATCAAAATCCATCCATAGTAATAAAAAAAGTTTAAGAATGTACAAATTAAGCTCCAGCAGACTTTGAATTTTTTGTTCCCCTCATACTGGTAGGTTTGTATAGAACATAAAAAAAAAAAAAAATATTTTTTATTTACAATATACTTGGGCTAACCCTCTTTATATACGTAGTTCCTGAGAAATGGTGCTTAACTTAACAGTAACACATACCTACAGACAGACAGAGTCACACCATAAGGGTTCCTTTTTTACCTTTTTGGTGCGGAACTAAAAATTAAATGTCTTCACAATGAAGATATTCAAAATATATATATTGTAACGGACTATTTAGAGGTCACTGAATGAGAATATATATATTTTGGATTGTTTGTATGTTTATATGTGTCGTTGTAACGGCTAAACGGTTTTCGAATATTTTTCGTTCACGGCTAGCTAACTTTTTTTATAGGACACTTTTTTTTTTTTTAATAAATATCAGGGACAATCTTACATCACCAAATCGATCAAGTCCCAAACTAAGCAAGGCTTGTACTATGGGTACTAGGCGACGATATACATAATATATAGATAAATTATAATACTTAAATACATAGAAAACATCCAAGACCCAAGAACAAACATTCGTGCACAAACACTTGCCCTGGCCGGGATTCGAACCCAGAACCGCCAGCTTCGTAGGCCGTTGTACAACCCACTGAGCCAAACGTGTCGTCAAAACAACACTTTTTACTCGACCACGCTGAATAAAAAAGAGGGTTATGATTTCTTTCACCTCCGTAAACGAAGTTGCAGACACCTTCTAGTTATAAATAAAATAGCAAGAAATCGCTTATAATGTCTAGTTGAATACTTACTGATTTCAGAAAATAATAATAATATTAGTAACCCCTTGAAACTTGTACAGTAAAACATATTTATTCATTATTTAATCTAATCTATCAAATATTTTACTGTGAATGTTTCCATTAAAATATATTTTTTAAAACACGTTTTAATTCTATCGAGTTTGAGTCGTATATGAGCGAGTGACGCATCTATGATTCTGTTAAATATTACAAGTCGCTGAGTGATATACAGGGTGGAAATCAATTCAACATGAAGAAAACCCAGGTGTAACATACAATATTGGGGCCACAGGTTATGTCGAGATTCGCTGGTCTCTTACCGTTCACGAATATTGAATTTCAAAAATCACTATATTGATCACTGTCTGAGTTATAATCAAAAGTTTTGGCTACTTCCAGGTCACTGAAGAAGTTGAAATTAACCTTTTGACTGCCAAGTAGCGAAGTAATACCACGTGACCCAGACGCCATAGTAAGAAAATAAAAAATCCTAAAAAAATAAATTTTGATTGCAGAACGAGGTGTTGATATTCTAGTCGAAGTTTTTGAACGGCATATACCGACGCTAGTGTCAGTATCAAAAAGTTAAATAAATCAGAAATCATCACATGCCCACTTACTTGATAAGATATAAAGTAAATATAAACTGTATAATTTTCTTCAATTTAATTACAAGTAACCGTTTTTCAACTCAATCTTTACAATATTATACAATTTATTATTCGTTCAAAATTAATTTAATTCACGATTTTTAGTTAATCGAGACGTAAAAGTATAGCTCTTTACGATTCCAACAAACCCAAACACGACTACAATACATTATTTTATTATGTATTATATTATTATATCAAATCAATTCGATGGTACCATTCTCATCAGGAACATTTAAGTTTGTGATTATGAAGTTGCTTAGCTAACTTAATCGAGATATCTTATGGCCAAGAGTAAATCCTTTATTATTAAGGAGTTCCGATGGTATTCTGTGGTCTTTTTATGTATTTTTTCTTGCATATGAACATCTTCTATTCTATACACATAATAAAGCTGAAGAGGGTCGAAAGTCTGTACATGGAAGATATTCGAAAAAAAACTTGGCCGGGGATACTTAAAATCGATAACAGAACACGTTCCAACAGTTTTTAAATTTTTTGTCAGTTTGTCTGTTTATCTGTTTGTCTGTTTATTTGTGCACGCATCACGTGAAAACGGCTGAACAGATCTTGATGCAAACTTTACTAATCGGTCGAAAAAATCCCCGGCCGGGTTATAATAGGCTATAAAAATTCAACCCTTAAAAGGGGGGGTAGCCACTACATTTGATTGAGTTAAGTTTGCACCTGAATCGTATGGCGCTACTAGGAGGTGCAAACTTCTCTCAAACATGTGTTTCGAGCCCACGAGTATCGAGTACCTTGCTTAACTAACAGGTGGCGCTAAAATTAATACCTTTTTGCCAAATCCATACTCATATTATAAATGCGAATGATGCCTCTTCACACTTAAACTTGGTATGGAGATAGTTTGAGTCCCGGGTTTGAGGCCACTTTTTATACCGGAAAAATACCCTTATCCGCTATACACGAATTAAAGGCGGACGAAGTCGCGGGCAGAAGCTAGTTTTTTTAAATAAAACTAGCTGTCTATACCTTTTGTGGCATTATTTTTATCCACCCTGTATACATTTGTCTACCAGCATGAAGTCACTACGCATTTTTCCTTCCTGTATCCACTTATTACGTTGATTAGTGTACTTCGCTAGACTCTATTACGCGCTGTCAATAGAGTTGAGAGCAGATATTTTTGAATTATTGGAGCAATGTTTTATGATGTGAATGACTTTATATAGGGTAAGCATTTATTTAAGACTAGACTACAATGATCTTTAAAATACCGAATAGTTTAGAATACTTTTAGTTTTATTTTATAGACTTTATAATGATTTAAAGAAATAATATGTCACATAATATTTGAACGCTGAACTTGCAGCAAAACATGAACGGAAATATTGACATTGTGTATCAGAACATTTTATTAAACCCGTGTTTATCAAATAAATGATCTTATCTTAACGGATTAATCGTTTCAAGTGAAAGTAAAACTGAAGTATGGGAAAGACTAAAATTTTACCGAAAATGCTCTTAAAGCCCTTGAAATATATAAAAGACTAGAAGGCGCCCGCAACTTCGTTCGCGGAGAAGAAGTCATAACCCCTCTTTTTTTCTTTAGCGTTGTCGGGTGAAAAGTATCTATTATAACCATTTGGAGATACCCGGCTACCCGTGTGCCAAAAATAGTTGAAATCAGTTTAACCGATTTTGCGTGATGAAGGCACGACACATACAAACATACAAAAAATCCAAAAGGCACCGTCTAACTTGAATGACCATAGCTTCATATAGGCACAGAAAAACTGCCTACCTTGGCCAAAATCCCTGTGCACGCTACTGTCCACAGATGGTTATTGGATACTTTTTACCCGACTACGCTAAATGTGCCTCCTCCACCTTCTAATACAAGAATAAGACTTGTTCTCAACTTTTTGTACATGGGCTTTAAAATCGCAAGTTCTTTTAGCCTTGAGCAAAAAAATATAAGTGTAAAAAAATGCAAAAAGTTGCCCTGAAAATGTGGTGGATCCTTACGTTACAGACGACAGCCTAACCGCGGCTTTGAATTAGGACTTAAATAAGGTTATAAACAAAATGATTAGTCATTTTCATTTATTTATTTTAGAACTTAAAATAATTAATTTTATCCCGTTTCACACTTTACAAAGGTTGGTAGAATAGCATTTGTAGGTACTAAGGAAAAAAATATTGATAACGAAACTCATAATTTAATAAAGAATTGTATTAATTATGAACGAATCCCTTATCCGGGCACTATAATCACAGAAAAGAATTTGATAATAATAATATAATCTATAATGAAAAAACAAAAATATGTCGATCGCTTCCATTACCCCACCCTTCGGGAAATGGGAGCCACAAAAAGTCCCTTATGTCAAATGGGAGCCGTTATATTTAAGATGGAACCCCACTGCTGCGCGCGCACGCTACGCAAGAAATCACCCGCTCCCTACTTCCCACACCCCCGCACTTCTTAGTTAGGGAGGCGAATAGGGGAATTATCGGTAATACTCGAGCGTGGCAGTTTAAGATATGAGAGATACCTTAGACCTAATAGAACAACCTTGTAAAGTATTTAGCTCTATATGTAGTGACGCGCGCCTAGGATAGACGATCAGATTAGTAAAAAAAATCCATAGTCTGTAATACTCAAGCGCGTCAGATTAAGATATTGGGGGTTGATTTTAGTGTTTTAAGACTAAATTTAACTAATCTGACGATAAGTCCTTGACGCCGCCGAGTTATAGGGTCGCGAACTTGTAAAAAAAAAACGTTAATCCGGCATTCTCGAGCGCGATTTTTTATTTTTTTATTTTGAAGAATATAATCTAAAACTTACTAAAAATACAAAATCTGCCGGTTTCCGCATGACCGGAAGTGTGGAGGACCCATTTCGTCTTCCGAAAAACGCGTTGCGGCATATAAATCGCGAACGATACATTTTACAAAAAAAAAGTTTAAATAAACAAAAAAGGTAATTTTATTTTACACAAAAAAGGTCTCTTTACATTTTTGTCCAAAGTTAAAACTTTTTGACTTGAAGCATCATAAAAACTCAAACTCCCGGTTTTTTGAGTATATCTCGAAAACTGAGGGTGTAAAAAAACAATTATATGAAATAACGATGATTAAATTATGTGACTTGCAATTTACCCCCATGCCAGTCAGAGCTATACCAACATTGCCTCAGAACTCGGTACATCGCCAATTCGTGGAGGAATGCTTACAAATCCGACATCACTGACCTTGCACCAACCTATCATGGGTGGAATGAAAATAATAATAAATTCGAGTTCACGTGGTTTATCGGGAATCAATTGCCCGATGCGTATGAAAATGTTGTTGTATCGCCGGATATTCTGGGCAACGAGAATGACACTGAGGACAGCAATGACGAGACGCTTGATTCAGGTAAATTTTTGTACTTCCATAATATTCTCTCAACAAAATTACTGAATAGAAATAATTGTTACGGATGTTGCAGGCACTCAGCAGGAAAGAATTGTGGATGAGGAGCCACAATATGAAAGTTCCAGTGAAGAAGAAGAAGATGAATTGTATTGAGCAAAAATGTAAAGGTCATACATAACAATACAATTATAATACAATTTTTATATCATTTCATTTTTGTATACAATAAATAATACAATTCGTACTACATTTCATCTTCATTTACGTTGGTTGTATCTATCGCTTTATTGTCATTCTTAAATTCCCCGTTTTATCAAGGAGAAAGAATGGAAAAAAAGAACCCAAAAAACCTTTTTCGGTCAGATTAAGAGAACCCACCAACATTTTTGTCAGATTAAGAAAATAGGCTTTCAGGATACCGAGATAAACCTCCCCTATGAAAATCTGACGCGCTCGAGTATTTCAAAAAAACTTTTTTTTTGCATTTTGTAAAATTCATCGTAACTTATCGTCACGCCGAAATCGACAGTTTTTTTAAAGGGAGCTTCCTTGGGGCCTACTTAACACCCCTTCCAAAAATCTGACGCGCTCGAGTAAACTTTTTTTTTTTGCATTTTTGACTACTTTATATGCCTACCCCCACCACGCAAACCGGCAGATTAGTATACCGTTGTTATCTGAGGCACTTGGGGCATACGTAGTATGAATATCTGACGCGCTCGAGAATGCCCAAGTAACTGTTTTTTTTTACATTTTTGAAAAACCGTACACGCCAAACCCACCGCTAAAATGGTTTTTACCATACGAGCTTTTCTTTTCCAAATTATTTTATCTTTCGATTTTGATACGTCTCGACGGCGCCGTTGAATTACGCCATTTAGCTACCTCGCCTCCCTACCTACTAGGCGTGGGACATTCGTTCGTAGTGTGGCCTGCGAGTGCCGCTATGGAGATTCGCCCTAAGTTGACCAGGGACCATTAAAACAAGAGGACTGACAGTTGCCATACTTTGGATCGTGTTCCGATCGCAAGGAGATATTCTGGCAAAAACTAGATGGCGCTTTAAAACTAAACATTTAACGATGTTACAATTGAATAAAAAAACATAGTATAGAATTAGTTCGCAAATAGCTAATAATAAATAAATCGTAACATTTAAATACTGTGTCACGCTTGCAAAGTTGAGTAATTGTAAAAAAATAATTCTTATACATAGATGGCGTTGTACATATCGGGGAACGACTTTTTGTATTGAGATAGTTAGTCCTCTTGTTTTAATGGTTGGTCGGACTGAATAAAGTCGCATCTATGTTTATTAGCAGCTTAAAAAGCTGTTATTTTTCGTGCTTTTACCTCTCACGCATATCTCCAAATTTATAAGTAAAATATAATAAAAAAATTACATTTTAGATTTCAATTAGAGAAGTAACACCTTTAATTTGATAAATATACTACAGTGTAGATATGAAAACCATACAGTTTCTCTACATTTTAACGTCTATTTAACATTTTGACCGCCAAAGACGGCAAACCGCTTTATCGAAAACTCTTGTCACTGACGTCAGCGTCGGCATTTGCAGATCAAATTTCAGGGTTCAAAAACTTCGAATATAATATCAATACCTCGTTCTGCAATCACTATTTATTTTTTGTAGGTTCATTTTATTTTATAACTACAGTTGAGTCAAGTCGTATTACTTCGCTGCGTGGCGCTCAAAATGTTAACGTTTGTCAAAATCGTCCCGTTTTTTTTTTCAAAATAGATACCCCACTTTAAGTTATTACGGATTGCAACTTTGTTAGATTGGGTCATCATTGCCTCATCATTATCCGGATGCTTTCTTTTAGCAAATTATTCTGCCCAAACACCCTCAATTCCGAAATGTTTCATTTCCCAAACTCGCGCTTTTCTCCGAAACCGAAGAAAATCCAGATATTTGTTTAAGCCATTGTGTAGAGCCCAATAGGTTAGGTTAGGTGTGTTTTATAGAAATTGTGAAAATTTTACTGTTTTCGAAAAAACCTAAGTTTGGGAAATGAAATATTTGGGAAGTGAAGCAGTTTGGGAAACATAATTTGCCAAACATTAGTAAAACGAAATTATAACTGTTGTATGTTCAATACTACTATACCAAAAATGGTTGAAATGTACCCAACCGCTTCAAGGCGTCCATAGGCTGTGACTGCTTAACATCAGGCAGGCCGTACGCTTGTTTGCCACCTTAGTAGGATAATAACAAGAAAACATGATGTAGCCCTTAAACATAAACTTAGACAGTGTCATTAATATGTATAATTTTAGTAAGGTCAACTGAGGCAATTACGTCTATGGGAAAAAGGCGTTTTTTTATGACGTTTTAGAAACGGAACACTTTAGATCGATCCTTGCTCTCTTTGCATTAGTAAGAGAGCCAAACATTAAAAGTCCCCAGAAAGCTCGGCCGAATTTCACCTTCCCATACAAACGGAGTTTCGTTCTCATTTTGAAACTAGGAGTTGGATTGTAATGAAACTTTGCATAGACAATGACATCAGGTATATCTAGGCTTGTAATAAGTTTATGTGGCTCTAGTTTATAAAACACACGAAATACAGCAAAAACAAGTTTTGTATGAAAAACTTAAATTCGCTGTATTTTTTTTACTCTGGTATCTGAAGCTACATAAACTAATTTCAAGCCTGCATATACCTTAACTTATTCTAAGTACAAAGTTTCAGAGCAAACTAGCTATTCGTTTTAAAATGAGAGCGTAACTACGTTTGTATGGAGAACCGAGCTTACCGGGGACTCTTAAGCGGGGCAGTTAGGGGTAGTTCTTAAGTGTTTGGATACAGTCAAATGTTTAAAAGACGCATTTGTCCCATAGACGCAATTGTCCCAGTCGACCTTACCTCAACACCTTACTAAAGTTTATACATATTTATGATGCTGACTGTACATGTACAAAAACATAATACCTTAAAAAACTACCACAACGATTTTTTTATCCTTAAAACATCAATAGATTTTATAAACTATTTAATTTCACAACTTTCGATAATCCATACAACAAATAACTAAGGGTTTATGAAGGGAAAGCCGAAGTGAGTTGTAACAGAGTAGAGTTGGAACATCGTCGATTTTACGGAATCGCAATAGCGCACGTTTGTTACTTCAAGTTTCGAGTTAACAAACGCGCACTGTTGCGAGCTCGCTAAAAATACCATTAAAACAAGAGGACACACAATCTCCATACAAAAAGCCGTGCCCCCATATGTAAAAGACCATCTATGTACACGAATTATTTTTTTACACTTTTTACTTTGCTACCGTGACACAGTATTTAAATGTTACCATTTGTTTATTATTTATTTGCGAACGAATTGTTACTATACTATGTTCTTTTATAACATCGTTAAATATTTAGTTTTAAAGCACCACTAGTTTCGGCCAGAATATATCCTTGCTATCGGAACAGGATCCAAAGTATGTCAACTGTCAGTCCTCTTGTTTAAATGGTCCTTGATACGTATTAAAAAATCGACGATATCACAACTCTCCTCTGTCACACCTCACCTCGGTCTCCCCTACACCGCGTTTTTTAAACGCAATCGACGCGATTTTGCATCGATACAATACAAACGTGACACCACGCCAGTCAGTGTGTAGCCCGATGGAATGCAAAAAGCGCTGTCGATGCGCTTACAGTCAACATGAAATAATCTGTAACGTTGAAAATGCCAAATATTTGTTTCATACTTTCTAGCGGTGACATGGTATCGTACGGAATTCAAACTCATATAAAAAAAATGTACGAGAAATGTACGAAATTGTACTCTAATGAAAAAATGTACTACACGTACTTACAAGAAAACAGTGATCAATCTGTCACCGCTAGGAAGCATACTTTCTGGCGGTGTCATACTTTCTTGGTATCGTACGGAATTCAACCTTATATAAAAAAAAAATATCTAAAAATGTAAAAAATTGTACGCAAATGAAAAAAATGTACTACACGTACTCACAAGAAAACGGCAATTCTGGCGGGCGCTATCTATTTCATTGTGTATGCTTACACCGCTGAACCTATTTTGATGAAATATGATACGGAGATAGTTTGAGTCCCGGGGAAGGACATAGGCTACTTTATATCACGGAAAATACTTTTATCCGCGATAAAGGAATTTAAGGCGGACGAAGTCACGGGCAGAAGCTAGTAAGATAATATACGCGATGTAATCCGTTTAAATTGTTTTATTTAAATGTGTGACGATATATTTGGCATTTTGACTGTTTCGCACTATTTCATGCTGACTGTACTTAAAACGCAGTGAGCTGAAAAAGGCTCTTAAATTAACTAACACTTGTTAACATTTGATTATAAACCTTATAGATGACGGCACTTCGGATTTGGCACTTATAAATCACAGATCATTTTGTGTACAGACCAGCATCAATATCTGACTTAACAAAGCGAGCGAAAATATCTGACACGTCCTATCGGCTCTAGACATCGTTCTAGATATTTATGCTGCCAGATTTTAATGCTGGTGATTGTACCTATTATAGATACATATATTTTTTTACATCATAATTTTTAATTTACGCATTGTTGACTATTTTTCACAATTAAGAAAATATATACCGTAAAGCCCGACCTTTAATTTGGCCTGGGCCAATATAATGGGGTACCGAAAATTGATCATTGGGTATATGCATAATTTTTTCGTTTTGCTTTATTAAAAACTCATTCATGTAACAAACAGTGGAGAAAAATATTTTTTCGAATAACTATAAAAATAACCAAGATATAAGCTATCAAACATTTCATTCTATCTCTTTCTAGCAAAACAAAATTTTATATGGAGTTTATATAACCGTCGTAGACTGTGACGTAACAGTACATGTCGGACCTCTGTCAAATCGCTGTCTAATTAGTAGTCTGAAATGCCTATATCATGCGTATTTCTTGGCCGATTTTAATTTTAATTTCACTTTTTGGAATAGTTTTTAGGGTATTTTGATATTTTGTTGAGAAAAGCGATGAAAAAATTTCATGCCTGTTCCCTATTTCAGACCATAAGCCTGAATAGGCACGATTATGGGGTACGAAAATCTAAATTCAAATTAATCCGTTAGTTACATAATAAAAAATATAGTGACACGTATTTTTAGTAATCTACTTAGTAGTCAAATTAACAAAAAACACTAACAAGGAAAGGCAGTCGTTTTGGGTTTGGTGTAGTTATTACGTCACGAGCCCCTACTCCTAAATATTAATGCGATTTATCATACAAGGAAAGATACCCAACTGTCCGGCTCCGATTTGATTTATTTTATAAACGTATTTTTTTAGCTGGAGAACATAAAAAAACCGACCAAGTGCGAGTCCGACTCGCGCTCCGAGGATTCCGTACAAACTTTCACTTACCCTGACATTATTATATTACCCGGTTCCGGTTAAGTTTGCACCTGATATCTATAGAATTGCATACAAATGAGTTGCAAACTTAACGCACCCGGGCTATCCAAATATGTCTTATGAAAAAGAGTATATTTTTTATGATTTAATTACAAGTGTATAGTTATCAGATTTTTGTATGTATTTGTAGTATGTCACAATATTACTTGCAAAATTTCATAGTTCTATGTCAACGGGAAGTACCCTATCATTTTGATGCCCTTGAGAGTGTCAAAATATAAGTTTTTTGCGGCAAAAAGGCCGTATCTTTTTTTACGTTAATGTAGAAGTTTGATTTTTTCATAACTTCAAGAGACCGTACACCTGAGTATATAGTGTTAATTTCAACGCGACATCTTCACGCGTTCTCGAGATAAAGGGTCTTGACAGACAGACAGACGGACGACAAAGTTATCCTATAAGGGTTCCATTTTTTCCGATTGAGGTACGGAACCCTAAAAATTTACCGGGGTTTCGTTATTTCGGCTCAAACTTATATTTGACAAAAAAATACTCTTCACAGTTTCATATTTCTCACCGTTTCACTCACTTCACTTTGGTTATTTTGTTAGTTTGAAAAAGTGAAGTTCGTGAAACGATCAGAGGTATAATCTGAAGCATTGAAGAATATTATTTTTGTAAAATATTAGTTTGAGCCGAAATAACAAAACACCGGTCGATTATTTTTTATGTTCTCCAACATAATTATAATCAAGCCAGTAATTAACTAGCCATTTGCTTTAACAAAACGCTGCAGAAGGGTTTGGTCACTTTTTAGTACTGTGGGTGAAATTGTCCAATTTCTCCGAATAGGTTGGGTTTGGACAGCTAAAGAGAATACTTGTGCGTTATTTTACATTACTCTCTGAAATATTATTAACATAAATCAAATCAGAGCCGGACAGTTGGGTACCTTTCCTTATATGATAAATCGCATTAAAATTTAGGAGTGGGGGCTCGTGACGTCATAACTATACTCAACGCTAAATGAACTGGCGACCGATATCATAATGCTGCCTCGTTCAGGCTTGTGTGGTCTAAGCGGGTGTGAAAGAGATAGCATTATGATTTCGATCGCTAGCTCATTTGGCATTGAGTATAGGTACAAACTCCTTTAGGGGTGACGTCACGCGACATTTTGACTCAGTGTATCGCCTTCATTATTTGATTACGTAAAAAAAATACGTGTCCATTTTTTTTTAAATCTTCATGACGGACTAATTATTGGAATTTTATTAATTTTATTTATTTCCCAAACGCAAACGCCACGACGTGTTTTCCCAAAAGTCAAGGACGACAAATTCCATATTCCCTGATCATTATCCTGTATATAGCGGGAAAACACGTCGTGGCGTCTAGGGCAGAGCTTTCCTTCGACGTAATATGCCGTCCGTAGTAGTCGAAGGGTTAAGGCGTTACTTTGACACATATAACGTGCCGACGTAAATGCATTTTCTGGGTAAACCCCTTATTGCATTTGCCACAAACATATTTTTTCTTATCTAAATGCGTTAGCTTATGTTGCCTCAATTCGCTATTGCTTTTAAACTTTTTAGAACACGTCTTACACCTGTACGGTTTCTCTCCTGTGTGAATCCGCGTATGGCCTATCATGCCGTCTTTGGAAGTGCAAACCTTATTGCACAAGTCACATATGTAAGTTTTTTTTTCTAGATGCGCACTTTTTTTATGCTTGTTTAGGTCAGATATGAAAACGTACCGTCTTTCGCAGGTGTCACAAGCGTGTGGTCTTTCGGCGCTGTGCGCTCGAATTACGTGAGCCATTAACAAACTTTCTGTTGTGAACTTCCTTTCGCAAATATTGCAAACGTGATTTTTCTCTAAGTGTATTCGCACGTGCCTATTCAAGGCGCTTCTTGTTGAAAAACGCATTCCACAGGCCCCACAGGCGTGCAATTTCTCTCCTGTGTGTGTCCGAATATGATTGACTAAACTGATTTTATTCATATATTTTTTTGGGCATACTTCACAATTGTAGACACCTATCGTCTGTTGCTTCGGTTTTGGCATATGTGTTTTCAGATGTGAGATCAAAATAGTTCTCTGCTTAAACCCTTTTTTGCATACGTCGCAAAAATGAGTAAAGGTCAACGAATGTTTTTGACGTTCGTGTTGACGTAAGCCGCTGTTTGTTATGAATCGCTTTTTGCACGTTCCACAGACATAAGGTCTGTCACCTGTGTGAGATCGAATGTGAGCCGTCAGATCTCCCTTGAGTCTAAACTGCTTTTTGCATATCTCACAAGAAAAAGGTTTCTCTCCTGTATGAATTTGCTTATGTGTTTTTAAATATGTTTTGTCTACAAATGTAAGCTCGCAAATCTCACAGGAATATAGTTTCCGATCTTTAGAGTGTATTTGCACATGGCGATATAAAGTTTCTTTTTGTCTGAACTTCTTGTCACAAATTTTGCATGACAAATGTTTTTCTCCTGTGTGAATTTGTCTGTGGCTGATCAGGTTACTTTTAGTTGAAAGCTTCAAGTTACATATATCGCAACTAAAAAGCCGAGGTCGCTCCTCCATATGTGTAACTAAATGATGATTCAAAAAGAATTCGCAGTTAAACCTCTTTTTACATGTATCACATTGAAACGGTTTTTCTGAGTGTGCTCGTTGATGGTTAGCTAACTTAGACGCATACAAAAACTGCTTATTGCAAATGTCACATGAATACACTTTATCTCCCGCGTGAGACAATTTATGGATTTCTAACTCGCGACTTGTTTCAAACTTCAGGCCACACGTTGAACACGGGTATGGCTTGTCATCCATGTGTTTTCTTACGTGATTAGTCAAAGATGTTTTGTGCCTGAACTGCATTTTACACATTTCACATGAAAACGGTTTCTCTCCTGTGTGTCTTAGTTTGTGACTCTCCATGTTATGCTTCCATACAAATTTCCTGTCACATACATCACAGGAAAACGGCAAGTCCTCTGCATGTATGCGTTTATGTTGTTTGAAGGTATTTTTGCATGCGAACTTTTTGTCGCATTGATCACAAGAAAACCGTTGGCCCTCGTGCTGCTTTTTATGTCTATTTAAATACCTTTTGAGTGCGAATTTTTTCCCGCATACGTCACATTCGTATGAGTTGTCAGTGTGTAATGCTTCTATGTGATCGGCTAGTGAAGATTTTAGCGTAAATTTCTTGCTGCAGTAATCACAGGTGATACATTTCTTATCATTGATTGTTTCGGTAATTTCTTGCTTTATTTCTGGCTTGGTGTCTTGATGACCTAACAATTGTTTAACAAACATTGAGTCGTGGTCATATATTCTCACTTTGTCAAAGCGAATGCGTTTGAGTGGAACGAAACAGTCTCGAAGTCCCACTAGACCTTTAGGCTCTGAGAGAGATTGCTGCGAGACAACTGAAACAATTTGACAAATACACATATTAGAAGATAATTTTAACCTATGCCGGCCTGCTGGATAAGTGTGCATGCGCACTAAGCACCGATGGCGAAACTGCTGTGTTTATTAATTAATGACACTACTAACACTTAGTGTCGAAAGAACCCAATTGTATTGCTAACACCAAGGACCATTAAAACAAGAGGACTGACCATCTCCATACAAAAAGCCATTAGGGGGATATGTACAACGCCATCTATGTATAAGAATTATTTTTTACAATTATTCAATTTTGCAAGCGTGACACAGTATTTAAATGTTACGATTTATGTATTATTAGCTATTTGCGAACTAATTGCTACTATACTATGTTGCTTTATTCAATTATAAAATGTTTAGTTTTAAAGCGCCATCTAGTTTTTGCCAGAATATATCCGTGCAATCGGAACCCAATCCAAAGTATGGCAACTGAGAGTCCTTTTGTTTTAATGGTCCTTTCCTACACTATATGGGATCTATGGCCGAAATAAATGAGTTCAAAATGAGTTAAAAAAAAAGTTATAGATGAGTTTAACCCTTTTATGATCGGGAACCCGCTAGGCGGGCGCTCTGCTCGTAATAGGTTTTCGCTACATATGCGTTATTCCCATGGTATCGGCTTAAGGATGGATTACACTTGTCCTAATTAGGATGCTAACGACAGAGAAGTAGCTACACGTTGAAATGAGGCGCTTTAACTCCCCTGTCCCATTTAGGATGCTAAATTCAGCAGTGTAATAAGCCCTTAAGCGTGGCGCTACGAAAATGTCGGTAGTGAAGGTGTTAACTAGAAAACTACCCTCAGACTCACGACATATTTAGATTACAATATAAATGGTCATGAAAAAGAGGGTAGCCGTAGCGTCGAGTAGCCGGGCCATTAGAGCCTTGGCGCGCAGTGCGAGAAGAGCACGTTGACATTTATGACAAAAATAATGTAGACAAAACAACAAATTACACAAAAATACAAAAAAAAAACAATACCACGTTTTTATAAACTAGTACATAATATTTATATATTATTTAATGTCAATAAAGATCACAATTAATTAATTTCACGATGTCTATAAAAAAACTACACTAAACTATAAAAAATCAGCCTAGTGCGAGTCGGACTCGCGCACCGAGGGTTCCGTGCAAAACATACGCTACAATCTATGAAAATCCAGTGTTAGCAGCAGAGCCCTACTCTTCAGCAAAATGTACGCGGTGTTCGATCATTTTATATTGGTTACGGACATAGACAGACAGACATAAAATTATACTGTTTTCAGTATTTGTTGTTGTAGCGGCAGAAATAAATCATCTGCGAAAATTTCAACTGTCTATCTATCACGGTTCATGAGATACAGCTTGGTAACAGACGGACAGACAGACAGACAGACGGACAGCGGAGTCTTAGTAATAGGGTCCCGTTTTACCCTTTGGGTACGGAACCCTAAAATGGAATCTTCAACAAAAAAATACTATCGAATGTCTTACCTATCGATTCATCGTTTTCTGACGATAAATCGGTCACAGCTTCAGAGGCCTGCTTTATTATTCTCAATTCAGTGTCAGTAATTCGTTGGAGGGAAACAAAACAATCAGGTAGTGTTGGTATGCTCTGAGATTCTGGCAGCAGTGTCTCCTCGGAGGTATTTCGTGGGATATCTGAAACAAGTTAACAAATATGCAAATTCTGGGACAGTCTAATTCAAATCGGTCTAATCGCAAACTAAGCAGAGCTGTACTAATCCTATATATATTATAAACGTGATACGTTCCACTTAATCTCAAAAACTACTGGACGATTTTTTATGAAACTTTCCAGTTATGTACCTTATATATCAGAATAGGACATAGGCTACAAATGTGTGTCAAATTTCATTCCTTTTAGGGACGAAAAAGGGGATGAAAATTTGTATGGACAGTAAATATTTTTTTACGCCAGGAACTTGAAATCTTGGTAATATGCTTGACATTTAAATTAGTAAAATATCGAGTTTTGGGGAAAGACATAAGCTACGTTTTATCCCGGAAAATAACCTTTTAATCGCGATAGAAGTATCTAAGGCGGAAGAAGTCGCGGGCGGCCGCTAGTATATATATATATATTAGGAGGCGCCCGCAACTTCGTTCGCGGAGGAGAAAAGTCATAACCCCTCTTTTTTCTTTAGCATAGTCGGGTAAAAAGTATCCTATAACCATCTGGAGATGCCCAGCTACCCGTGTACCAAAAATAGTTGAAATCCGTTTAGTCGATTTTGCTTGATGAAGCCACAACGACACATACAAACATTTTATTTTTACAACTTTATAATAGTACAGATATATAGTCGTATGTATGTATGTTTAATGTTTATGTTTTTATTTATTTTTGTATTATTTATCGCAGAATAATGATTTAAATTTGAATCTTGGAGAACTATGTATTGAGTTTATACTTAAAAATATATATGCTAAGTACAAATATTGTAATAGATAAGAGTTGATTTGAAAAAAATGACTGACTGTTGAGTTTGTTTAGGCTTTCTTCTCAACTGGTCTCCTCTTGGGAACTGTCGTAGAATCAGACTTGTAAAAGTGCCCTTGTGGCCTTCTTGGAGAATAAACTATTTGAATTTTGAATTTGAATTATAATCTTAATTCACCAAACTCATTCCTAGCTATTGTGTCATTTCCGCTACCCAAAGGTTGTCTTGGAAGAGATCGCTCTTTAGCTATAAGACCGCCTATTGTCTACCGTATTTTATGTTAAGGCTCTATTGTACTGTTTACTGTTTCTGTTGTTGGTGTGCAATAAATAATTGTTTTATTGTATTGTAATTGGGTAATAGACAACAATATCCATCTATAAGGTCAGGTGGGGTAAGGACGGAATATTTTTTTTTCATCTATATACTTGAAGATATTTTCAATACATAAGTAAACAAGCTATTTAAAGATCACAGAATTGTTTTTTTTTAAGCTGTATGTATCACATCAAAATGGCTGAATGGATTTTAACCATTTTTTGTAATAGATAGTTAAAATAAATAAAAATAAACTAAGCCTTTATAAAGTTAAAATATAAGTAAAATTTAAGTAAAAAATTAAAGTTGTAAAACCAAAATGTCTGTACATTGAATATAGAAAAAAAAAGTGATTTGGACTATTTGAAGGTCACTGAAGCTTTTTTTTTTGGTTTTGTTGCATTTTCTTCATATCTGTCATGCATGGCCTCATCATGCCAAATCGGCTAAACGGATTTCAACTATTTTTGGTACACAGGTCCCTTGGCATCCCTAGATGGTTGTAGAATATTTTTTACTCGACTAAGCTGGAGAAAAAGATGGTTAGGTTTTATTTTTCTCACCAGACGAAGTCGTGGGCATCTTCTAGTTTAAAATACAATGCTATATTTGTTTAACTAACAATAGCGTTTCCTTCAGCAAAGGCCTTCTCCAAAGACTTCCACCTATCTGTCTCTAGCCATTCTGGTCCAGAATGGACCAACAACTCTTTTAATATGTTCACTCATTCATCACCGTCACCTGAACCCCGTACTACATGGTTAAATGCATGTTAACTTAATTGCCGCAGTGATCATATTAAGATCATCTTCCCAACGTTTCATTTGTCGGCCTTTATTTCTTTTACCATCTCCATTATAGTAGTTTCAGGATATAATACTTTCTTCTGTTTCCGCGATTATTACTCATTGAAAGAAAACAATTTAACGGATTAAATTTAAGCTGCCGAAACGTCGGGAAATAAAATGAGATAATATACGCGATATAATCCGTTAAATTGTTTTATATCAATGAGTTTCAGTATATGTTTTACCCAACTATGGCAAAGTTAACAAGAGAGTACGGTAATGAAATTACAAAGTTAAATAAGTAAAAGACAATGCTACAAAATGAACCAAATTTTTCTGTTCCATCTAAAACTTCCTTACAAGTATGCAGAGAATTATTTTTTAATGCACCTCACTACGGAATTATAATTTTATTCAATACTAGCTTCTGCCCGCGACTTCGTCCGCCTTAGATTCGTTTATCGCGGATGAGGGTATTTTTCCGGGACAAAAAGTAGCCTATGTCCTTCCCCGGGACTCAAACTATCTCCATATCAAATTTCATCCAAATCGGTTCAGTGGTTTAAGCGTGAAGAGGTAACAGACAGACAGACACACTTTCACATTTATAATATTAAGTATGGATAGATAAAAGCTTATAGATAATATCTATAGGCCGATATGGATAAGTAAGAAAAAGAAAGTCAAAACATTGACAAAAGGAAAAAATGGCCTTATAGAATCACTTTGATGTTTGTCTGTCTGTCCGGAAAGCATGAAGGTAACAATTTGAAATTAACATCAAATACTTACTTCCAGTTAAAACTTAAAATTTGGTATGAAGGTCTTATAGATCTTATAGCGCAATCCACAAAATAAATCTGAAAATCTTATTTTTTATGTCTGTCTGTCCATGTCGGTAACGAATATAGAATGTGATGAAATAATTACTTTTTTCTTCTCATGTATGGTCAAGCAATTTAATTTGTGTACCCTTTCGTACCTTGTCATAGTGACATTGATATGGAATCTCTATCGGCTTTCATATTGATTTTGACTGTGACAAGGTACAAATTGGCATATAAATTAAATTGCTTGACTATACTATCTGTGAATTTGAAGACTGCAAATTATACTACAAAGGCATACTTTTTAGATTGGACCATCACTCTATACTCTATTGTCTATATTCTATACCACTGAACTATAATACAACCCTGTGCGGAAGTACAGTGATTTTCAAAACAGATTGCAGTGTTTTATTGTAGTTTACTTGTAGATAAACTATTGTATACAATATTTACATAATTAGACTCGGGAACATTCATGCCCTAAACACACTACTCGACCGAAAAAACATACATTTTATAAAGATTGCATAAAATACAATAAAAAGTAACATTTGTACATGGGTATAAAATATAACAATGAAAATAACTAAACTGGGTCTCATTTTTAACTGTAACTTAAGGTTTAAGGTAACCAACTGCAGATCAGAATATAACACCTTTTTGTTAAAATTCTTGATGAACAAACCTTTTTTTGAAATGCACATGTTTTGTGCTATTTTCACTTATTGAGAACTTACCAACAATGGATATTTAACAATACAGCACAACTTACCGCTGTCTTCATAAGCCACGTCTGGAAGCTGCAGTTCCTCAGGGCTGACCACCAACTCCTCCTTCATCTGGTGACCCTCGTACAAGGCATTATTTGCCTCCTGGTTTACGCTGCTCTCTTCACCCCATTCGGGCTCCGTTTTAACGGGCAGCCCCAGCGACATAGCTATAGTCACTTACGGGTTTCAGATTACACAAAAATCTACGTCGGCAACATTCCACTAAGTATAAACTTATTAGAATCGTCACTTCCGTCGCTTGAAAACTCACTTTCCAGCGTTTTAAACACAGAATTTACCGTTTTGGAAACTTATTGGAATGTTTGAAACAATTTTCATGCGAGTTTTAAGGGTTTAGATAACAAAATAAATTGAGAAAACAAGAAACAACAACCACGTTTCGAACTCGACATGACAAAACTGAGCTGACGCTGAACTGAACGGCTACTCTGGAACCCGAAAAACGAAGTTCGTATGGCGCCATCCCGCTCACTCAAATACAGCATGACATGAGAGCGAGAGGGGCAGCACGTTACGAACTTCGTTTTTCGGGTTTCGTAGTAGCCCCTCTGAACTTCAATTTGACACTGACAGTGACAGTTGAGATTATTACATGTCAGATTTTATTGACACTCGTACAAAAATTCTACTGCGCCTGCAAAATAGTGCTCTGATGAAAAAAAATGTTTTTACCTGTGTTTGAAATAAACATAATAACATATATTTTTATTTTATTTTTTACCGTTAGATAAAGTACGTTCGAACAACTTTGAGCATTAATTCTCGGGAGGTGGAGGTGCCTTTTACCCTTAATATATAATGAACAAAATGTATGTCAGTATATACGAGAAACTGACGTGTTTTGTGTTTTTTAGTTTGTGAGTTTTTTAAAGATATCATGTGCGTTTGTAGAAAAATGGGAATCATGGGTTCGCACCCAAAAATAGTACACCAATGATACAGTATCGGTAGGTCAATATGTAATGCAACTACAGCATTACGTAGTAACTATTATTAATCTGTGTTACAGCAGCTACTACGACAATGGAATTCAGCCGTTGCTTGCAAGTATTGAAATCATCATAATGTGAACATACAAAATACACTGTATATAATAAATAACTTATTATTAATAACGTGAAACAATCGATAAAACAAAATTTAATTACAAATACAATATCTATGTATTGAGTACGTTCAAAAAGGAATAAAAATCGAGCCACACTATCGATTTAAAACGATGTCAACTTTAGTCTACATTTTGACAATTGAAGTTGTAATAAAAAACGCTCAACAAGTGTCAATGTTATTACTCACGTGTACCTCTATCAAACAAATGACTTGACTCCGATCTCTTATTAGTCTGTGCTCCGAGCATAGCAGTATCAAAACATAAACAACCTACTCCTAAAGAACTGAACTGAACTGAGGGGCACCATCCCGCTCACTCAAATACAGCATAACATGAGAGCGAGAGGAACAGCACGTTACGAACTTCGTTTTTCGGGTTTCGCAGTATAGTCTCTAACCCGAAAAATTAAGTTTATATAGCGCCATCTCGCTTACTCCAATACAGCTTAACACGAGAGCGAGAGCGAGGGCACAGTACGAACTTCGAATTTTGGAGTAATCCCTCTGACTTCGGCAAAACCTCCTTGTGAGTAGTATATTCTTTGGGCAAAACTGACTTTAGCACAAGCTGCGAATTGCCATTTTTTAAATTAATAATAATAATCAAACAAATGAAATTCATTAGTTCCAACTTCAAGAGTTCGTATTTACCAAGTACACTCGGGTGCAAAGAAATCGGACCACCCCAGGATTTTTAACAATTTTCCAAGTTCTGTAAAAACTGTAAGGGTCACCCTTAATTATAATAACATATATAAATATATAAATAACATATTATATACCATATGAATGGTAAGCTTTTCCTCTATAAATTCATCTGGTTTCCGAAGGTGTGCGGCCAATACTTTCAGATTTTCAGGGCTTAGAACGTTACCGCCCTAAAAATGCGTACTGGAGTAAAACTTTTGCCTAAGGGGAAAACTGTGGTTCTAAGGAAATCGAGGAAAAATTAAAACAATTTTCAGCAATTTAATATCGTGTATTGCCTCCTCTAGCCCTACGACAGGCCGTCATACGGTTTTTCATCGACCTTATTAATTTTCTTACGGTATCTTGAGGGATGCCCGCCCATTCTTCTTCAATCGCATACCTAAGCTCCAATAAAGTTTCAGGGGCGGGATTTCTGGCTCGGATTCTTCTTTTCAGCTCGTCCCAAATGTGCTCGATCGGGTTCAGGTCAGGACTTTGTGCTGGCCACTCCATAACGCTGATGCCCACCTCCTTCAGGTAGTCCGTAGTGGTCCGGGCTGTATGCGGCCGTGCGTTATCTTGCATGAGGATGAAGTCATCGCCGATAAAACCCTTAAATGGAACCTCATGATCAGCCAGGATTTCCTCTACGTATCGAGGAGCAGTCAAACCGCCCGCATTTCGCCTTGTACCTGGCCCTGTGATGAACACAATGTCCGTCTTCGCTTCCAGAGAAATGCCAGCCTAGATCATGATGGACTCGCCACCATAGGCACCACGTTCCTCGATGCAGCATTGAGAAAACCGCTCCCCAGGACTCCGGTAAACTCGTGCTCGTCCATCATTACCAAACAAAGTTATCCTGCACTCGTCAAAGAAAAGTACGGACCTCCATTGCTGAAGGGTCCAATCTTCATGTTCGCGAGCGAAGACACATCGTGCACCGCGGTGTCCTGGGGTAAGTTTTGGGCCATTGGCAGCCCTGTGAGCTGTCAATTCCTTCTCCTTCAGTCTTCTTCTGACAGTCCATCGGCTGATAGACACATTCCGGGTCTCTCGGAGCTTCTGCTGAAGCTGAACAGCATTCAATCGACGATTTCGTAGCGAGGAAACAGCGATAAAACGGTCATCTCTCTCTGAAGTACTGCGAGTTCTGCCTGTTCCGGGTCTTCAGTACACACGTTGAACTGATGACTTCGATAGGTTCAGTTGTCGAGCCACATCACGTTGACTAAGCCCACTCTGCAACAGGGCAACTGCTTGGGCGGCTTCATTTGGGGTAGTATCCATGTTTCTTCAGTTTTTCAGGGTCGAGTCGATGAGAGCAGTGTTCAGGAAGACGTATCAATTACGAATGATGCATAAACAATGATAATTACTGGTTTTATGCCTAATGGTAAGTGGCCAATTAGTGCATGCGTTAACGAGGCAGTTAGGGGGGGGGGGGTGATTTCCACGCCCACATTTTGCACAATATCCATTCCCGCCCTTAAATATTGGTGTCATTTGATAGGGCAGAAAATTATCTATCACGTGGTATTTAAATTGTTACGGTCGAGCTTACAGTTTTAATAGAAAACGGAAAAATGCTAAAAATGCTGGGGTGGTCCGATTTCTTTGCACCCAAGTGTATTTACAGATTGATTACTGTTTGTTGTGGCTGAATGTACAGCTATTTATTTGTTATATTTTATATACAGGGTGATCAATCCAAATGGGTCAGTAGGGACTTCAGAAACTATGAGAGACGGCGAAATCTGTTCTTAGGAATGGCGTCGATTTTAAATTTAATAATAATAGTAATGGCATTCATTTTTTTTTACTCTAGTGATAATTAATCTTTACATCTAGGAAAATAGCTACATTTGAAAAATTTACTTAAATAAAATAATTATCTTATTTTCAGTTTTTTTTTCAATTATTTAAGCAAGGTTCCATTAAAAATGTGTTGCTTGTGACTAATGATTCGCACCATCAACAATAACAACGAAAAAACTTGCAGAATTTATAAGATAAGATAAGCTATTTATTGCGACCAAGTTACAGACTTAAGTCTAGTTACAAGGACCCTTGTCGGGTGTAGCAAACGTTTTTATTAGGTACAAAATTAACTTAAATCTATACATACACTATGTCTTAGGTATAGTTTTACTTGTTTATTTAAATAAAAACGTCGTAGATATTTCAATCTACCATGAATTCCGTGACAGAGTAATAACATTTATCAAGTAGTACAAGTTTCAGTTTGTTTTTAAAGGCCGAGTCTGATTCTATACTTTTTATATTTACAGGAATTTTATTGTATATTTTTATTGCTCTATAATATGGACCGTTGTTATATATTTCCAATTTAGGCTTCGGAAGCTCGAGATTTTGAAGGCGTCGGGTATTTTGACTGAAAGTGAAAAGATGTAAATTATTTCGGACAAACGTTGCTACTTCTAAAATGTACAGGGAGGGAAGGGTTAATAATTTGAGGTCTTTAAAGTGAGGTTTGCAGAGCTGCTTGCTGCATGCATGCTGCATGAAGAGCTGGTACGCGTCTGTGCTGTGGCCCCACAGCAGGAGCCCGTACCGCAGCCACGAGACCGCCTCCGTGTGGTATGCAGTAAGCGCGCATTCCATGCTTGTGTTGCTCTTCAATATACTTAGAGCATATACGAATCTTGACAATTTGTTTTTTATACTTTCAACATGTGTCTTCCAGTTTAGGTGGCTATCTAATTTAAGACCCAAAAGAGTGCAATTTGTTACTTCTTCAATATCTAAATTATTTGACACAGTGTTCAGGTTAAGTGGCTGTTTTTGTCTCGGTCTGAATTCAATTAATTTCGATTTGTCGTTATTGGTTATAAGATTCTGATCCTGTACCCAACAAATTACTTAGTTGAATGTGTCTTCTGTATATTTGCTGCTATTGTAATTATGTGGACATTGAAACAAAAGGGATACGTCATCAGCAAACATAACAACTTTCTGATCTATAATTTTTGGAAGGTCGTTTATGTAGACGAATAACAAAGTTTACTGAGATTTTCACACGCTTCGATTCCCGGTTATGAATGACATAATGCCGTAGTAAAATTAATGCCATCACTATTACTTAAATCTAAAATTGACGCCATGGTTCCTAAGAACAGATTTCGCTATCTCTCATACTTTCTGGCTTCTCCATACTGACCCATTTGGATTGATCACCCTGTATAAAGTGAATCAGTACCACTATTGAAGTATTATTTCTCTGGCAGGTGTCTCCGTACCCATGAAAAATTCAATTGGATAACAAAATGACGATCCTTCTGAGTTAGGATAGGTCCTAACTCATATATTTGTGTGTATTGGCTGATGATGAAGTATGATGATTATGAAACGATTTGGTAACAAAATAGGAAAAGTTAAGCTTATGTAAATGTTAATGTGGCTATAGAAATAAGGAATTTAAAGACAAATTACATTATTTTTTGTCAAACTGTGAACAGTAAGTTTAATTTTTTATTATTTAGGAGGTAGGTACGTGTTTATTATTAAATTGTGCTTTACGCGACTTACACTGTTAAATGATAAGATTTACGCATCATAGATACAGTAGTACCACAAATGTAAGTTACAACGATGTACCTGCGCAGAAAGCATTTTTTGAAAACAGATTAACCATTGGTCAAAATTTGACGATGCGCGACGCTGGCAGCTCCGGCGCCTGTCATTTTGTCTGGTGCTTGTTAGATAGTAAAGAAAAAAGAATGCGACCTACTAAATTGCAAGCAGGATTTGAACCTGCGACCTCTTTAACGCATAAGCGCTCTGACCAACTGAGCTATCACAACTTTTACGTACGTGGTTTGAAATTTTCGAACACAATCTAGTTAGCACTATTAGCGCCCTCTGTGTCTTTTTAGGGTTCCGTACCCAAAGGGTAAAACGGGACCCTATTACTTAGACTCCGCTGACCGTCCGTCTGTCTATCCGTCTGTCACCTAGCTGTATTTCATGAACCGTGATAGCTAGACAGTTGAAATTTTCACAGATGATGTATTTCTGTTGCCGCTATAACAACAAATACTAAAAACAGTATAATTTTGTCTGACTGTCTATGTCAGAAACCCATATAAAATGATCGAACACCGCGTACGTTTTGCTTAAGAGTAGCTCTGCTAACACTGAATTTTCATAGATATGGCTGTTTGTAGCGTATATTTTGTGCGGAACCCTCGGTGCGCGAGTCTTACTCACACTTGGCCGGGTTATTTTGAAATGCTAAGCGCATAAGCCATACTCCAAGACATGTGTATCACGCTTCGTCTGTGTCCCATTGCATCTCCAATAAGTATTAGGATAACAAGAGAGATGGCGCTGTTCTTCAATGA
Organism: Hedya salicella; assembly: GCA_905404275.2. NCBI lineage: Eukaryota > Metazoa > Arthropoda > Insecta > Lepidoptera > Tortricidae > Hedya > Hedya salicella. The sequence continues at coordinate 3,466,961 of FR990099.1, forward strand.
AGAGACTGAATGAAATTACTAGAAATACCATAATTTTTATTTAAATGAATATTATTACACTTTATAATAGTATAGAAGAAAACCAAATAATTATTATCGAAAGCATTTATTGAGGATCACGCGTGGATAGTACAAAATTAAAAACAAATGAATAATAAAGACATATAAAGAATAATGTACAGTACAGTACCTCACTGATGAAATTCACTTTAAAAATCACAAAGATCGTGATGGTACAACATCATGATTTTCATATAAATACAAATGAAAAATGTGGAACTGCCAAGTGTTAAATTGCGAAAGTCCTCTTTTACAAGAATTTCATAAAAGTTTCTGGGTAATAGGTACTAATATTCTAAAGGAAATTTTTAGCAATAACCGAAATCTTTCCACATGGAATACAGTATTTAATCAGATATATAAAAGTGGCCTACTTGCAGAATAAACTTTTGTGTGCTGACTGCAATGGAACGACCATTATTAACTAGATGGCGCTTTAAAACTATACTTTATTTGAACAAAGACGAAATCCAAAAAATTAAAATAATTTAAGACCGACTGGATGTGAACAAGTGCCTTGCCGGGGCGCACGCTCTGCCAATTGAGCTACAGAGTCCTGTCAGCTTGTCTTAAAATTTTCTTACTTTATGACGACCGGTTTGGCTCAGTGGGAATAACGTTGCCTGCGAAGCTGAGGTCCTGGGTTCAAATCCCGGTAAGGGCAAATATTTGTGTGATGACTTGATGAGCAATAAATATTTGTTCCTGAGTCTTGGATGTTTTCTATGTATGTAAGTAATATATCTATTAAATATATCGTCGTCTAGTACCCATAACACAAGCCTTATTGAGCTTACCATGGGACTAGTTCGATTTGTGTAAAATTGTTCCGTAATATTTATTTGTTACAAGATCTTTGCATTTTAAAACTGAACTTAAAACTAGACGCTCTGCCAATTGTCAGAGCGTGCGCTCCGACAATGCACAAGGTACTGGTTCAAATACAGTCGGACTCTTGAATTTTTTTCATTATTTTGATCTTCGTATTAATAAAAATATAGTTTCTTAGTCAGGGCCAGTCCCAATACCATTCTGAGAATGATAGCCGATAAACCTGATTGTGCTATTATGTCACACTGTGCGGGACTGCATGCTCCCAATAATGTAATTTTATGGTAGTGCTATAAAATAATTATAATTAAGTAACAATGTATTGTAATTGATTTGATTTAGTGATGAAATTCACTGTAAAAATCACAAAGATCGTGATAGTAAACAAATCAAACACGAATAGTACATACAATAACAAGTATTTCCACACCAGCAATACAGCTAAATAGTTAAACACTGTTTCACCGTACCAACATTGGGTTACGCAAGCAAAGTTAAATCGCAAGTCTTTGTAGATTGCGTTGTACGTATCGGGGTATAGTATTTTGTATGGCGATTGATAATCCTCCCGCTTTATTAATCCATGGGCGTAATTAACTGTTTCTGTAACCTAAATATGTTATAGCCCGGTAACTTTTTCGTGACACTCCCGTGGTCTGCTGGTGACGGGGGAAAGCACAGAACAATAGAATAAGGTTAGAACGGCGATGTGGGCGGAGTAGGCGCGCCACAAGTTTGTGCAAATGTTCTAACTTGTACCGACAGGTACGCGGCCGCTCGCAGTAGCTCGCAGACCTTGCGCCAGAATGTATTAAAATAAATATTAAATAAGTGGTGGAAAATGCCGAGTTGCGCTATTGTAACTAGCAGGGCAAGTGGAGGGGCTACTTTAGCCAAAGGAGGAATAACATTCCATCGGTAAGCGTAAATATCTTCATTTTATTGAAATATTTACGAAAAACGGTTTGATAATAAAGGTTTTACAATAATAACGATACTTGTTAAATTTTGTATACATTGCTCGCAAAGCACTACAGTGCCGACTTAACTTTGCCTGTTGAAAGAGCAATGTATTGCGCTCAATGCGACCATATCTCAATCGCTTGACATTCGTGGTGCGCAGGGCTCGATCACGTGTAGCGTAGTGTTAAATTCCGTTTGTGGGGGTGAGCCGTGAACGAATCATAGTGTTCCGAGTGACATTGTGCGTGTGTGTGTTTGACTGTATTTATTTTCTTTACGTGAGTAGTAGCAGAAGTGGAAGGGATTTAGTGGCGACATTGGTTCTGATACAAATTGTACTCGAAAGCCTTTCTACCTACCCCCCCGTCACCCCGCCCCCCGCGGACCATGGGAGTGTCACGGACAAAGTCACCGGGTTATTAGTGTCACAGTATTTCTCTCCTTAATATTATGGCCCCAAAAATTAATCTTTCATCTCTGAATCATGCGTTATTTTATGTACATTAAAGTTGCCATTTGACGTGAACCGCTTTCCACAAGTTCCGCAGCAATAAGGCTTTTCTCCTGTGTGTAATCTCATGTGAACGTTGACACTGGTTTTGTGCCTAAACCGCTTTTCACATATGTTACAGGCAAAAGGCTTCTCTTTTGTGTGTTTCCGCTTATGAATGGATAAACGGGTACTTGTAGTGGATTTATATCCACATATATCACAGGATAATGTACGTGACTCAACAGATTCGTCGTGGATGCGTAAATGATATGTTAATTTTTTTTTTAGTCTAGACTGTGTTTTGCAAATTTCGCATTTGAACGGAGTCTCTCCGGTGTGAATTGATTTGTGGTTCACAAAACTTTCTTTTAGTCTAAACTGTTTTTTGCAAATTTCGCAATTGAACGGAGTCTCTCCGGTGTGAATTGATTTGTGTCTCACAAAACTTTTTTTAAATTTAAATTGTTTGTTACATATTTCGCATGTAAAAGCTGTGACTCCCGTATGTACCGGGTAGTGGGATAATAATGACCGTTTGTCAGCGAATTTCTTTTCACATAATTCACATTGGAACGGTTTTGTGTGTGATCTTTTATGTATGGTTATGTTCGAATACAAAAACTCCTTATTACATATATCACATGTTTCCTTGGGTCTTATTTTGTGAGACTTGTTTATTGTCTGCTGTCTGTGGCCATATGTGTGTGACAAAAACTTCTGATTACATATCTCTGTTGTTTCTCTATGATTTTGCATGTGAATAACCAAACTCGATTCATGCCTACAGGGTTTTTGGCATATGCCACACGAAAACGGTTTCTCTCCTGTGTGAATTAGTTTATGTCTCTCCAAACTATTCCGGCTTGCTAACTTCTTGCTACATAACTCACAGGAAAATCGCTTTACCTCTGTATGTAACAGTTTATGCATTTTTAAACTACCTATTAATGAAAACTTCTTTTCACAAATTTCACAGGAAAAATATGGGCCATCATGAGTTAATTTATGTCTTGCTAAATACTTATTGCATGCGAATTTTCTTTGACATATCTCACACGCGTAAGGTTTTAATCCTGTGTGTACACGTATATGTTTGATGAATGACTTTCTGTCTGAAAACCGTTTACTGCAAGTGTCGCGAATGTACAGTTTTCCTTTTGTGTGTATTCGTACGTGTCTAACCATTAACTTCCTATCTGAAAATTGTTTGTTACAAGTGTCACAAATGTAAGTTTTTTTTGCTTAATCTCTTCACCATGATATTGTTTTTTCTTTCTTCTTGGCGTATCTTCTTCAGTCAGCCTGTGAACCTTTGGTTCATAAAATGCTTTGCTGAGTGTGATGCGTTCAAGTGTAACAAAGCAGTCCCGGAGCGCTGGTGTTTGTGAAGTCTGAGACTCCGTTGCGGGCCATTGCTGGCATGTCATCAAATTCTGTTGATCTGAAGTCGCTTCCTGCTCGCAAATCTTCAACCACGATTTATCAGGAGCGACTGAAATAAATTAACAACCATTATTATAAACTAGAAGGCACCCGCAGCTACGTTGGCGTCAGAGAAAAAAACGTCACAATCCTCTTTTTACTTCAGCATAAGTCGGATAAAAATATCCTTTAAGGGATCTGCATCAGCTTCAAGTTAATAATTGGCAGGAAGCTACACAGGATCGCAATAGGTGGCGACCTCTGAATTGGGAGGCCAAGACCCTGTTTGGATTGCTGTGCCAAAATGGTAACTAAGTTATAATCGATACTATAATAAAGTTGTAAAAATGAAATGTCTGTACACTGAAGATATTTTCAAAAAAAATAAGTGAAAATTATGGCTTCATCGCGCCAAAACGGTAGACCGGATTTTAAGTGTTTTGTGGTACAAAGGTAGCTGGGAATCCACAGATGGTTATAGGATACTTATGATCCGAGTCTACTCAAGAAAAAAGGTGGTTATGACTTTTTCCCCTCCACTGACGAAGTTCCGGGCACTTTCTAGTACATTACATATAAATAAAAAATAAATCGATTTCTCACCAAAAGGGTTGTGAATTTTGTTTTCATAATGAACAATCAGACTTTTTTGTAGATTTTTCAACAGTTAATCTTTAGCAGTCTCAATGAATACGTCCACCAAAAAACCCACTATACGTTAGCATTATTAATTTTTAGAAATATTTCGTTCAAATTGAAGGGTGTTAGACTTTGTCTTCTGTTGCTAAAAATCCATTTTAAGAAGGAAAAAGACTATTTCACCTCACTCACTCGGAAACGTTTAATTTGCAGAGTCAAATTTGTTTTATTACTAGTGTGGGAAAGTCATATGAAGTTCGAATTTAACATTGTTAATATATATATTTGTTTGTTATGTTATAACAAATAAATATATATAGTCAGGGATTATTCATACGAAGTTGCCTTTCCGGCATTTTTGTTATGGTATACGGGTATGCGACCGCGGCTCCCCGAGCTGCTTCTGGCTCATACATAGTCTTCCGGGACAGTAGTATCCTTTAACCCTTTCTCCTGTCTAAATTCGTACAATTCCTTTCTTTACCCTGTTATCCTTCCTCCTATTCCGCCAATCCAAGGTATGCCGTGCCGATGAATGCGTGGCTAGAGGCGAGTCTAGTCGTTAGCGTGCCGAATTGCCCTGGGACTGGTAACCCTAGAATAAGGCTAAACCCTTACCTGGTATGCGGGGCTACGATGGGTTCCAATATTTTATCCCTAGCAGCTCGTGGGAACGCAAATGGCGGCGATGTGGTTCGCAACCCATCACGTCTCGGTCCCAGCGAGAGCGAAGAGTGGGCTATGGAGAGCCGCTATGCTAAGTTAGGTAAGGGGAGGAATGAATGATAAAATAGATGAAGTATGTCAGATGATGGATGCGAGAAATATTGATATTCTGTGTGTGAATGAGACAAATCAAATCAAAAATCAAATCAAAATATGCTTTATTTAAATAGGCCTAGGTACAAGCACTTTCGAATTGTCAGTTACATTGAGAGAAGTCCTTGCTGGGAGACATACAATATGATCCAACATTTGTTGCAAGGATTAGGGAAAGCCCAGAAAAACCTAATCAGATTATTGAAATAAAACAATTTAACGGATTATATCGCGTATATTATTTCATTTTAGTTCCCGACGTTTCGGAAGCTTTCCAGCTTTCCTTTATTTCTTTTATTAGCTTTGCTTTTCTTTTATTTCAATGAGTAATAATCGCGGAAACAGAAGAAAATACTAATCAGATTATTTAACTTAAGTACAATATTATTGATAAAATCATCATTTTCAAAATTATAATAATGAATAAAATAAATCCCAAAAGGATTGTGAATAAAAAAAAAAACTAGAATGTCTAGAATAAAATTCTAAATGTCGGGGTATAAAAAACAATTAATATGCGTGTACCAATTAACTATTACAATATTGTCTTAATTATACTTAAAACTTTTACAATTGAGTTATAACCAATTTATAATTGGTACGGTACACACAGAGATGTACAGATTCTTAGGATCAATGTTAATATAAAATATAAATTAATATTTTTTTCAGAGATGTATAAGGTATCTAGGCGTCACGACATGCAATAAAATGAAATATAATAATTTGATTGAATTCTACTGAGATGTATAAAGTCTCTTAAGGATCAAAGTGAATAATACATTAAAAATAATAATTGTTAAATCTAAATTTCTTAGAGATGTATATGTTCTAGGCGTCATAACATGAATGCGAACGAGAATGAGATTACTAAATGTTGATGAAGCGGCAGTTGTATGCCAGGACCGTAGCAAGTGGTAGGAGGTAGTCTCTGCCTACCCTGTAATGGGAAAAAGGCGTGTGTGTATGTATATCTATGGATGTGTATGTTATAAGTGTGTTTTGTAGATTCGTTAACACTAGTTGCAAAGAAATAAAAAATCTGGTTTTGTTATATTTTCGTAGTACTATCTAACATTTTTCTCACTGTAGTGAGTAGTGAAAAGTTGTGTGTTTCGCACAGCTGCCAAATAATTGAACTCACTCCACTCATATTTCAATTTTAGATTCCTTCGCTTAGATACTCAGCTTTCAATTCAAGCACTTGCGCCAAATAACAACATTGCAGCCTTGCATAACAAATAACTATTCTACTTCCACGTAAGTAAAATGGGCAAAAATTTACATTAAGGCGTAATTTGGTCCGTATTCTTATTTACATCTTTAATTTAGACACTTTGTATAATTAGTAAAGTTGTGAAACAAGGATTGTTATGTAAAACTTACCGCATTTTGAAATAAATATGTTTCCTGTGTGATGCCAACATAATAATGATTTTTTTTGTAACTACTCTGCTATGGAAAAGGTTTATCTTAAGGCCATGCACTGGCCTGCAAATTGAGTATTAAAAAAAAGTAAGATTTTAACTTTGAACATATTGAAATAGCAATCATAGTTTTTTTGATCTACTGATAATGGATTCTGCTACATTATTATTATTATTTATTTTGTAATTGAGATATGTAGACAGGAATCACATATGTTCATCCTGTCGTACGAGCAACATATTTAATAAGGTAAAATAAGTAAAATAGTATCAGGTTATATAGCTTTTTTGGACTACAAGTAAGTATGTATTAAAGAAAGCAAGAGTCTAGAAATAGCAAGGGCATACTAATGTTATATTTATATAGGTGAAACAAACTCCTGCCCCCGTATTGCCTAACGCGTTTGACGCTCGCAATCGCAATCAAGTGTCATGATTTTGTATGGGCTATGACAGTTGATTCCGATACCAAGTGTCAAAATTTCGTTAGGCAATAACCCCGCTGGTTTATACAAAGGTGTCATGGTTACGGTGTTTCCACAGATTCACAGTTAAAAATGTGAACTAGTTGTTTAGTTATTTTATTGTTGTATTTAATATGTATCTTAGTCTATGTATAAGATTAATGGATTAGTTCCTTAGTTTTTCTGCGAAACAGTGTCTTGGTGAGATGTGACAATAAATTGTGCTCACATGTGATGGTGAGCACAATTTATCGTCACATCTAACCAATACACTATTTTGCGGAAAATATGGAATATATAATTTTAATCTAAAATGGAATTCCATGTAGTAATGCCTGAATTTATCAATTAGTCCATAAGATATTTATATATTGACCATGTTGCCTGAAGTAAACAATTTAATTAATTAATTAATTCAAAGCTAGTAGCTAGTACAGGACTATTTAAAGTTATATACAATATAACTTTAAATAGTCCTCCCCATTGGTTACATCAACACTAAGCAAGCAGCCTCGCGCGAGTCTCACCTCGCGCGTTATGAGCCGTGTTTCGCGCGAGACATGCTCGGTCGGAAAAACTTACACAACGAGGCTCCCTCGCTCAAGCAGCGCAAGCAATATTTGCTCAGTTGAGAATGAAGACCATTTCAGCTTATATCTTGCCAAGAATCCTTCCTTACCCCCTGGTATATAGATTCTTGGCGGGTGTCAGCGGCGTACAAAGTTATTAATAGTCAACACTGATTTTTATCAATTTTTTCAGACAATAGCGGCACTAACTAAACCACCGCACGCGAGGCACGTCTACACCGAGCGAGAATACAGCGCATGCCACTCGAGGCGGGGGCTTCGCTCGAGGCTGCTCGCTTGGTGTGGACCCGTATATTTAAGTATGTCTACTGTCCTCATCTCTTGGACTACAAGTAATACGAAGCAACTTACCACCGATCGTATAAGCAACATCTCTCGGGTGAAGCAGCTCCGGGCCGAATACGAGCTCGTCTTTTACGCGGTGCCCCTCGTATAAAACAGCGCGCGCGGCCGCCTCGCTCACGCCACAATCTTCATCCCATTCAGAACCGTCTTCACACACTCCTCCAGTGACATATCTGTATCAGCGTTTCCAAGCTGTATACAGGTCTTTGTTACTTTTAAACTTCCACCAACTAACATCTAACAGTCATTGGCTCAGAAATCCGTCAATGATGGTGAAAGAAGTGCTTCTGTAGGTGACTTATTGACGAATCATAATCGAACTATTGTTTATGTAAGTTGAGCCGATGAATTAATGGTCAGTGACAAAAACTGACCCGTGAATTTGCGTGATAACGTTATAATAAACAATAAACAGCGTATATTTGGCAGTTGGCGTAGCCGTTTTAATCTAAATAATGACTTTTTTTTTTTTTACAACAGGAGTACTATACTGTACTGTCGTTTGCGCACATGAAAATCGTTGCGTGTGAGTGCTTTTTTTATTGCCAAGATTTGTAAACTTGCTTCCTTAGAATGAAGTAATTTTTTGTATTATATATAACACGATTAATCGAAAAAAACATGATTGCTATTTTTAAGTCAAAGAAATAAGCTTCACTGCAATGAATTAAACAAAATAAAAAATCTATGATTAAAAGTGCAATGCTATTAGACGAATTGTAACATTGGAAATTTTCTATATTATTTGGTATTAAATTAAAAGTTAAAATTTTAGCCTATATCTATTTTATTTCGAAAAGATTTGTCTAGGTTACGGACCAGTAATTAAAAATAAATCTGACATTAGTCAATGTCAATGTTATATGTCAAAATGAAACGAAACTTATCTGTTGTTATTTGATTTGTGCGGCCGGTGTGGTTGTCGTTTGTTTTATTATAGGTATCTTGTTTCCAACTTGTTTCCAACAATTGACACGATTAAAACTCACGTTTTTTTATATACTTACATGAAAAATGTCGACAAAGTTTCTAACACATATATCATGTTGAAAAGAAGGAAGTGGGTAGTTTTTGATGCGATACGTGGCCGTTTTCATTTAGTTACAGTTTGAAAGTGACTATTCATGTCGCTGGAAGTTGGTGTGAAGGAGGAGCCTGAATGGGGCGAGGAGTATGGCGTGAGCGAGGCGGCCTTGCGCGCTGGCTTATACGAAGGGCACCACGTGAAGAATGAGCTCGTGGTCGGCCCAGAGGTACTGCAGCCGAGAGACGCGAATTATGGGAGCGATGGTAAGGGCTAGGCCATGATGACGCGCGACCAGGGGCGTGGCAAGCAAATTCCTGATACATTGCGTGCGACGCCAACTAACTGCTATAAGGTGAGCGTCTCGACTAGGGTAGCCATCTGTACTATATTATATAGTATCGTACTATATTGCAGTCAATCGTACTATATACTATAGAAAAATAATATAGTACGAAAAATACTATATTTTCATTGTTAACTCCACTTTTGCACTTTTTTCGTATAAACATCGACTAAATCACTCAAACAGTGTGCAATAAAGTGATATACGATTGTAATTTGTATATAATGTTAAACATGATGAATAAAAGAACGTGTACTATTTTTATTCCAAAATTTCCCAAGGTTTTGAGGAAGATACTGTATTTCTTCACAAAAAAGGTGGCAACCCTAGTCTCGACCGCGCAAAGAGGAGAGTATTCGCTCGCCGCGCCGCCAATCGCGCGTTGTTGTGGGTGAACCGTAATACATTGCGTGTGATGCCAACTAACTGCTGTGCGGTGAGCGCCTCGACCGCATAATGAAGAGAGAATTCGCTCGCCGCGCCGCTAGTCGCGCGTTGTCGTGGCTGGACCGTAGTACTTTTTTGCACCAATATAAAGATAATTAGCCAGCTTAGTTGGGTAAAAAGTATCCTATAACCATCTACCCAGGATACCCAGGTACCCGTGTGCTAAAATAGTAGTAATCCGTTTAGCCGGTTTCTATGGTTTCCCATCAACACACTGGGCACTCAAAAGCTTAGGTTACTGCTGCAGTATTTCCATGCTGAAATAGATTAGGGCGTCTCCGAATAAATACAACTACTTCATAGATAGATATAACTTGGAGAAGATGTCAATATTTTACATTTTACTAGTGACCCACACCGGCTTTCCATGGGTAGCAGAGCATATATGTCTATTTTTTTAGGGTTCCATACCTCAAAAGGAACAAACTTTTGAAGACTCCTCTTAAGATCACTTTGATGTCTGTCTGTTCATCTATCTGTTGACCAAATAGAAGAGACTGCTAGAGTTGTATCATTGGTTATGAATAAGTCGTTTCTAGAATAGTTCTGTAGTGTTAATCAATGCAACGCCATAGTGTATAATAATTTTGTAATCTTTTATGATTTAATAATATAAAATCTGTCCGTCCATCAAGACCCTTTTTCTCAGGAACACATAGTGTTATCAAGCTAAAATTAATATCAAGGGGCATGGCAGTGGCCCCGCCAAGGCGTGCGCGAAGTAAACACTGCCGTACCATCCTTTACGGGAACCATTTCGCCGCATTTTCAGGCCCCTATTTGAGAACCTCTGGATAAGACCAGAACGCAGAAATTTTTGTCATCCAGTAAGCTATAATCACATACTTAAAATCCAAAATTTCAAGTCTGTAGGTCATTTAGTTCCGAAGTTAAGCGAAAGCAAAGTTTCGCATTTATGACACTCACTCACTGACTCATGATCATCAGAATAGAACTAGTACTTCCCATAAACTCAGAGAGCTGAAATTTGGTACAGAGTTAGGGTTTAATGGCCACATAAAGGGAAAACTATAAAACTAGGATAATCGAAGATCTGGAGTACCTGGTGACCCTTATTAGAAAACACAAGAGCCCAACCAAACTATTAGAGATCAACATACCGCCTTTACAAAAAATATTCAACTTGGTGGACTTCATGTGATGTCCAAAATCGAAGGGTTATGCCCACGTTTCTACAAAAAGAAGTGAAATCCCACCAAAAACATTCTGTAAAAAACTAGCCAAGTCTCGTTGACGGTCGGACGTCGGACGGTGTCATGGAGCACCTGGGTTTTGTACCCCTTAACTATAATAATAAAAAAAACGCAGTAAAGAACCTTACGACTTGGCACGACTTTGTCTAGATTTCATTACTTTTTAAAGATAAACAAGCAGCTCCATCGAGACTTGGCTAGTTTTTTACAGAATGGTTTTGGTGGGATCAAATACTTACTCTAGTTTAAAAAGTGCCTTGAAACTGCAAAAAAATCAAACTACATTAAAAAAGGTGTTTCCATATGAATTGCCAACAAGTGAAAACCTATAGGGACTTCCAGTTGCCCTAGAAACTTGAATTTTGTTATGAAGGTAGCTGTTATAGCACAACCAACAAGAAAAGTTGCAAAATCGTAATTTTTTATTTCTAACACTGGATTTTTATAGACACGGCCGTTTTAAGAATAAGAATAATTTAATTTGTAAAACATAGGTAGGTACATGGGTGTTTCATAAAATGTAACTGTTTTTGGGAAAACGTCCCACTTTGTCGATATGGAGTTATGAGTAGTTCCTAATACTAAAGATCATAAGCTATCTTTAGGTGAAAGATATATGTCTCTAGGTGCTATAGTTATTTTTTTTTAATTCTTCAAATTTGCATAAGTGAAAAAGTGACAATTGAGAAAACGTTGGTTAAAGTTTGGGACGGTAAAAACACACTTGTACTTTGAAGTTATGGAGTGGTTAGTATCAAATAATTATTACGGGACAAATAAAAATTAAAGGATTTCAAATAAGTCAAAATCATGTATATAACCTTAGTAGTTTGGATGTTACGGAGGCTTGAACATAAAAACAGAACGATAATATGTCAATCCTGAATATGGGTTTATTTTCTATATTTATAACATGACACGCAGATTTGTCATTAAAGTTGTATTTATAAATGTATTCTCATGCAAAAAAAGACAGAAATAATTTTTCACTTCTCCTAAAACCTTCGTTTTTAAAACTTCCGGCCAGCTACAAACTACTTACAAATAATTAAAAACAAACAAACCAACCTGATCAGATTGGCCTGAATTTCTGATCGAATTGCTCAAACTGTACTTAATTTTTCATGAAATATACAATTTTAATGTTAAGTCTTTATTATTTTCTCGCAGTCGAAATGAAAAGCAGAGTGTTTAACACGTGGCTAAAAGCCATTATGACACTCAGGCATATTTGTCCTAGCTCACTTCATGAGCTCGTCCAAATAATCACTTCGTGTCATAATGGCTTATTTTAGCCCCTTGTCAAACAATCTATACTATTATGGATCCCTGTAGCTAGTTATTATGTCAAAAAGTTAGTAAAAAATGAATTGAAAAGTACAGCAATAAAAAAATACAAATGACATTTGTATTTTAATATATAACATAAGATTACTTAAAACACACACTTATCAAGCATAAAAAGTATTAATATCAAATTCTAAGTACTTTTTTATGCATTATAAAGTTTAGTGATTTTCTATAGGTAGCGTCCCACTTTGTCGATTTACTAAACTTTAGTGCTTGTTTGGTATATTTATCCCATTTTATGTATGAGATAAAGGTTTGTTATTGTTAATCTAATAGCCATTGATACTAATGTCATTTGTTTGATCTTTTTTACGGAATTTGAACGGAATTTATTTCCAACTCAAGTTTAGTGTCCCACTTTGACGGTTTGGTTTCGTTCGTATGGACATACGCTAAAAAAATACTTAAAGTATAAAATCAGCTTTTAAAACATAGGTGTAATGTTTTTCGAGTTAGTATGTATACATGTTATTTTATATATCTATCGGTTAATTATATTTTTTTAAATAATACTGTTTTTCATTTAGCGGAATCATCGATAAAAAAGTCCATTACCGATGGTTACCCAACCCTACTATTCATATTTCGTATTTTTCACTTCTCCTGCTCAAAAATTACGTCATATTAGCTTCACGCCATAATCACTTCGTGTCATAATGGCTTATTTTAGCCCCTTGTCAAACAATGTACTATTTTTTATTCGTATTTTTTTATGCTGTACTTTTCAATAAATAAATATTACGGGACAATTTTACACAAATCGCTCTAGTCCCATGGTAAACTCAATAAGGCTTGTGTTATGGGTACTAGACGATGATATATTTAATAGATATATTACTTATATACATAGAAAACATCCAAGACTCAGGAACAAATATTTATGCTCGTCGCACAAATACTTGCCCTTACCGGGATTTGAACCCAGGACCTCAGCTTCGCAGGCAACGTTACTCCCACTGAGCCAAACCGGTCGTCAATTAATTTTTTATTAAGTTTTTGACATAATAACTAACTAATGGGATCCATAGAATTATTTCTGCCTTTTTTAGCATGAGAATACATTGATATATACAACTTTAATGATGAATCTGCGGGTCGTGTTATAAATATAGAAAATAAACCCATATTCAGGATTGACATATTTCCGTTCTGTTTTTATGTTCAAGCCTCCGTAACATTCAAACTACAAAGGTCATATACATGATTTTGACGAATTTGAAATCCTTGAAGTATGCCAATTCATTTGATACTAACCACTCCATAAATTCACAGTAAAAGTGTGTTTTCTGAAAGAATTAAAAAAAATAACTATAGCACTTAGAAACATAATTTTTTCACCGAAAGATAGCTTATGCTTTGTTATATTAAAAACTACTCATAACTCCATAGCGACAATGTAGATTTTTTTCCCTTAAACAGGCACAAATATGTTATCGACGATTTTTTTAGGTATTCGACAAAGTGGGACGCTGGGCACTAAACTTTGAGGCCTTAAAAAGGTGCTTAAATTGGACATTTATGGGTCGACATCAAAATCATAGCTTTATTACAGTATGCTCTATCAGTTTTCATTGAAAGTTGATTTTCGGTATGTTTTGCCATATTTCACTAAACTGCCCGTAAATCCGTAACTAGAATCTACTACTTACTAAACTCACTCACAATTGCTTAAGAACACTATGTTTTGCCGAAAGGCATACAAAATTAGGGAGTGTAGCATCCATAATCTAAAATAAATAAATAAATAGTTTAAAAAAACACTAGAAAAACAGGCGTCACAAGACTTTTCTAACATATCCAAACACAGCTATGATACGATGTTCCATCATGAAGTTCCAGTTCATATCTTTCGGCTCCATCATCAGATCAGCTCGACAGTACCATATTATTATATTGTCATCAGAACTAAATACAGCTGCCAATTTTCATGTCGCTACAATCCTTGGAAGATGGATAAATTAGTTACCTTAGATTCCATTACGTAGGTACATTCAGGTCGACCTAATAAAGCGTGTTAAAAATAGCCAAAATTCATTAATATTCATTATTATCATCATTAACATTATTATCCATTAAATATTCTTGAGTAGCATAGTACGCCTTTTTAAATAAGAATTTAAACAACGATTTTTTTACATTTGAATATCCTGCAAATTTCTAATAGTAGTTGGTAGTTTATTGAATATTTTAGGTGCCAGTCCAAATATACTTTTATCAAATAGAGCAGAGGGGTTACTCCGAAAGTCGAGATTCGAAGTTCGTAACGTGCTGTCCCTCTTGCTTTCATGTTAAGCTGTGTTTGAGTGAGCGGGATGGCGCAATACGAACTTTGTTTTTCGGGGTTCGGAGTAGCCCTTTAGTTTTATGCGATTCGTGGTTTATCAAATCAAATCAAATCAAATCAAAATACTTTTTATTCAAGTAGGCCTAGTTACAAGCACTTTCGAAATGTCAGTTACATGAGAGTGAATGTTTGCTGGGAGAAATACAATATGATCCAACATTTGCTGCAAGGATTAGGGAAACCCAGAAAAACCTAATCAGATCATTTAACTTAAGTGTAATATTATTGATAAAATCATCATTTTTAAAATTAAAATAATCAATAAGATAAATCCCAAAAGGATTGTCAATAAAAAATAAATAATCTAGAATGCGTCTAGAATAAAATTCTAAATGTCAGAGTATATAAAACAATTAAGATTAAAATAATAATAATACCTTAGGTATTCGTTAAAATAATTATTCATATACCTACATGACGCTATAATTTACATTAATCCCACGCGGCTTCATCATTCATGTAGTCATGTGTGCTATAATAAGCTTTAGAAAATAATTCTCAGTTATGCTGCTTTATCCTACTCTGCATACGGACACTGTAAAATTTTGCGAACTGATTCAAATTAAGCGTAAATTTTGTACGAAGCCCTCGGTGCGCGAGTCTGACTCGCACTTGGCCGGTTTTTTCAGACATAATGTTTTATCATCTTAGGCGAAACGTGCACTGCTACGATACAGCAGCGCGCTTGATTCTCATCATTGTAAATTTTAAAGTAACAATCGCACACACACGATTTTGTAACTAAGGATTAGAATAGAATAGAATACGTTTATTGAGTAACTGTGTACAGAGATGTTAAAATACAAAATTAGAACCAACAGTTTATCCATCACGGACATACAATATTAGATCTTACAAAATACTTCATTCATGCATTACACATTATATTAATTAGTTATGATACATCATCATAAAACTCATTCATATTATAAAATGCTTTATTTATGAGCCAACATTTTAGGGTAGTTTTAAAAGTGTTTCCTTCGAGTGACTTTAATTCAACAGGCAAGTTGTTAAAGGCTCGCATAGCGGCGATAAAAGCACTTTTATTCATAAGTTTATTGTGGACCTTAGGAATACGATAGTTATGCTTATACTGAGTGCGCAAGTTATCATTAAGTGTAGTCATTTTAGTAAAGTACTCGCCATTTCGCTTTACAAAAAAACAACGCTCAAGTATATAAATGCCAGTTAGTGTTAATAACTCTTTTTCATTAAAAATATTTCTAAGTGAATACTGAGAATGCAGGTGGTACATGGTGCGCAAGCATCTTTTTTGCAACTTGAATGTGTTAATGACATCAACAGAATCACCCCAATAAATTATACCATATGTGAGTAGTGAATATACATTTCCATAGTACGCGCTCTTTAACCATTGACAATGGATGGTGAGGATAGTATTTGGTACACTGATGGCTCAAAAATGGCATCAGGTACGGGAGCAGGCACTCATGCAAATGACTACAATGTCAGTACAAGTATGGGAGGTTATGCAACGGTCTTTCAAGCAGACATATGCTATAATCGCCTGTGCCCAGGAGAACATAGATCGACTAACCAGGGGAAAACATATCTATATACTCAGCGACAGTCAAGCAGCACTGAAGGCGTTATCAGCGCCCAAAGTAGACTCTAGACTTGTACACAACGGCATTCAAGCATTAAACAAGCTCGGAAGGCTCAATAAGGTGCAGCTGGTCTGGATTCCAGGGCACGAAGGCTTCATCGGCAATGAAAACGCAGATGAACTAGCTAGAAAAGGGTCTGGAACTAACTTCGTAGGACCCGAACCATGTGTGGGACTCTCACAGGGAACCATAGTAACGGCCATTAAGGACCATGCCAAGAACCAACATCAACAAGAGTGGAAGAAGGTGGAGGGCCTGAGGCATGCAAAGCTATTCATAGAAGGGGTAGAATCAAGCTGGACCAAGAAACTGTGGAACTACAGCAAAAGACAACTCAGAATCATAATGGGTGTGTTCACAGGTCACTTCGGAGTCAAAGGACTCCTGGCCAAAGTAGGACTTTCTGACGACACGGATTGTAGAATGTGCGGTGAAGAGGCTGAAACAATGGAACATATATTATGTGAATGTCATGCCCTCGCCAGACAGAGAATGAAGGAATTTGGCGTTGGGTACCCAAGGCCAAAGGAATTCCAGACGCTACCATTGGCATCTATCATCCGGTTTATGGAGTTGGTAGAACAAAACATTGAGTAGCAAGAAGGGGTAATTACACAAAAGATCCCACTGGGTCGAAGTGTATCCGTAAGGACCCCTAGCAATAAGATAAGATAAGATAAGACGCGCTCTTTATGGTATTCTCAGAGCAGGTTTCAGAAAGTATGGATAAGGCATAACAAGCATTTGCAATTTTTTCGTTTAAATCTGCAATGTGAGTCTTCCAACTAAGATGCGCATCTATTTTAACACCTAAGAAGTTAGCACTATCAACTTGTTCAATGGTTACTGCTCCTTCTTTAACCTCTACAGTCATAGGTGCAGTTCTGTAATTTCTAAATTGCATCAGTTTTGTTTTATTAAGATTAACATTCAGATTTAGTGTTTTCAGCCATTTAAGAACAACGCCAAGCGTATTATTAATAATATCTTGAAGCTGTTCCTTCGAGTTAGAACCTGAAAACAAAACTGTAGCATCATCAGCAAATAACACGCATAATTCCTTAACAAGAGTAGGTAATTCGGTAATGTAAATTAAAAAAATAAGTGGGCCTAGCACTCTACCTTGTGGAATCCCTACATTGACTGTCTCAAAATCAGATCGCTCCTGCTCTATTGACTTCGTCAGAGTATTATATTATTGAAGTACTGTCGCCTGATGTCTATCACATAAGTAGGTCTTGAAAAGAGTGAGAGCTATACTTCGTATGCCCAAATTTTCCAGTTGATCTAGAACGGTCTCATGTACTACACAATCAAATGCTTTGGATAAATCTAATAACAGAGCAAAACAATGTCTTTTGTTGTTAATCGCGTCTCAGATATGCATAAAAATCTTAAGTATTGCCAAAAAAGTAGTTTTTTCTTTTTGAAATCCAAATTGATTTGGACTCAGTATATTGTTTGCTTTTAAAAATCCCATTAGCCTTTTATAAATTACTTTCTCAATTTTTTTTGAGATGGTTAGAAGTAAAGCGATAGGTCTATAATTAGTAATTTGATCCAGGGCACCTTTTTTTATGCAAAGGTTTGATTAAGGCTTTTTTTTATTTCGGCAGCTTATCCGAGGTAGCTTTTATGCCGTTAGATATTTTCCGACTTCTTCAACTATCGTCGTCATAGAATTATTATTTGTCTAATTTTTAGGGTCCCGTAGCCAAAATAGCAAAAACGGAACTCTTACAGTTTCGTCATGTCCGGCCGTCCGTCCGCCGTCCGTCCGTCCGTCCGTCCGTATGTCACAGGCATTTTACTCAATAACTACGAGACGTATATCAATGAAATTTTGATTATAGGTGTCTTGTATAAGCTGCTACTTGGTTTGATAGTTAAATGCTATGTAACCGAAATAAATAAAAAACAGTGTATATCAATTTGTGGCCCATATTTCGACAGTTCTTTTAAAAACATTTTGAGGATTCAAAAAAAAAAATAGTGAATATTTTCGGAAATAATCGCTCCGTTTTTGAGTTATTGCCGAAAACCTTTGCTTCTCAGCAAAAGAACGTAAGTGCCGTGGAGATATGCTCTGTTGTTACAGGGCACTTTTTCATATCGTATTGTACGTCAGTAGTGTTTATTTTTTGGATTAATGGCTGCGGAACCCTACACTGAGCGGGTCCGATATGCTGTCACGGGATCCGGAATAAAGCAAAATAGGAGACCAGGGCCAGGATATTTATTGTTGAAAAATAAAGGAAATGAAAAGGCAACTGAGCACAAAAAAAAAAAAAAAATATTTATTTGCTTGAAACAGAACAGTCCTTAGCTACATAGTCTATTTGCATTTTTAAAACAGTTCGCTATTAATAACAAAATACATATATATGAACTTACGTTTCCGCGCCTAGTGGTATAAATATGTATTGTCAACGACGGTTCAACAGTATGGTTTTACTCGGTACATTATTATTTAGAAGTTTATATTATGTATTCAAATAAATAATAGTCACTCAAAGCACTCAGGTTTCAGGAATAATGCACTTATGTTCTGCTTAGGCTTGAGGATTTTAAAAACATTGTTAAAGAGTGAGACTTGGAACAACATCTGATCAGCTCCGAAGATCAGAATTGAATGAAGTTCGAGCGTGTGTTCGAGTGTGGAATTTTAAAATAATTTTGAATTTGCTGTCAGAAGAATAATTTTAAAAAGCTGCGCATAGCCAGACAGTTCGTAAGCAACGAGTCGTAATGCGCCTCGTTACAATGCTCTTGGCCGGTTTTTTAAATTATTATTTCACTTTAAATTGACGATCATGACGATACGACGAAAATTTATGCTGTTATTTAATCATGGACCAACAAATCTAAATCGAATGGTGCCTGCATTCCCACATCAATAAATAATTTGATTTTAATTATATGGATTAAAACTATATGAATAAGTGTGAAATTTCTAAATTCAAATTCAAATAATGTTTATTGTATAGTCATGAGTAATATCTTAATAAAAAAACAGAATCAACATGTCCTGCCTCAGAGAGGCGTACAATATGTATATCTTAATTCTAAATATTAAATAATTATATTATAATTTGCCACAATATGTCAAATAGAATAATGCCTTAAATATAAATTATTTATCAAAATTGCAAATGTATGATTATGTCACCGTGTAATATAATATGATAAATAATGTTAATTAAAGTATTCAAATTGAAATTTTAATTTTTGAGATGAATTTATTAAAAGTAGCACTATACAGACACTCATTACATATAATCTAGAGAAGGGAGGGCTTGGGAAGGAATAGCTTGATTTTGTAAAGTCGATATATGAAAACTATTGTTATTATTTGTTCTAGTTGCCGTGAATACGTCGAAGACTTGCAAGCAAGAACCGATAGTGTCTGACGGCCTGTCTGAACTTCGTGACTGTTTTGTGAGACTTGAACGCATAACAGACACTGTGACTAAGTCGCAGATTTGCAAGCAAGAACCCATTGTGTCTGACGGCCTGTCTGATGGCCTGTCTGAACTTCGTGACTGTTTTGTGAGACTTGAACGCATAACAGTCGACAATGTGAATCACTCTAAGACTTATAAGCAAGAACAGATAGTGTCTGACGGCCTGTCTGACGGCCAGTCTGAACTTCATGATTGTTTTGTGAGACTTGAACACATAACACTCGACAATATGAATAAGTCTGAGACTTGCAAGCAAAAATCGATGATGTCTGACAGCTGGTCAGAACTTCGTGACTGTTTTGTGAGACTTAAGCGCATTACATTCGAAAATGTTAAATTATATGACTCTGGACTCGGTAGATATTTATTAACTGATGCTGAAGACGAACCAAGGAAAATAAAGGCAGAAATCACTGGAGCTATCAAGGATAAGAAATTACACTCTAGTGAGGTTTGCTGCAAACGATATACACTAAAATCTTCACTATTTCATCACATAAAGGCGGTGCACAATGGCAAATGTTACAAATGTGATATATGTGAAAAAAAGTATTTAAGGAATCATAAAATGATCCATAGGAAGCCATGTTTTACAAGTGAAAAATGTAACAAGAAGTTTACGTCGAGACAATGTTATAAACAACATAATCGTGTTCACGTAGAAAATATGCCGTTTTCGTGTGATATATGTAATAAGAAGTTTTTTTGGAAGCATAATATGAAGAGTCATAGACTTAGACACACAGGAGAGACACCGTTTTCATGCGATATGTGCAAAAGGCAGTTCAGACTCAAATCAACTTTAGTACTCCACATAAAGAAACATACTGATAAAATGCCGCATTCGTGCAATATATGTGAGCTCAAGTTCCCAACATTACGTCGCTTACACAACCATAAAGTACTACACACAGGAGAGAAAACGTTTTCATGTGATATTTGTCATAAGCAATTTCTCTACGCTTCCTATTTAGCTAATCACAAACAATGCCACATAGAGAAACCAGTCCAGTGTGAAATATGTAAAAAAAAATTCAATGCAAGTTTTTTTTTAAAACATCATATGAATGAAGCCCATTTTAAAAAGCGACTATTTACTTGTGATATATGTAATAAACAGTTCATTACAAAGGGAACTCTTATACGGCACAGATTGATTCACACAGGGGAGAAACCGGTGTCATGCAAAATTTGCCACAAGCAATTCAGATTACAAGGAACATTAACTAAACATTTAAAAATACACTCCACTGCAAATCGCAACTTATATCCCTGTGATATTTGCGGATTGAAATTAAAGAGCAAATTCTCTTTAGTCAGTCATAAGCTGATTCATTCACGTGAAAAAAACTTCTCCTGTAACATATGTGAAAAGCAGTATAGGCTTAAAGGAGATTTAACATCCCATATGAGATCTCACACAGGAGAGAAACCGTACGCCTGCGAAACGTGCAACAAACGATTCACGACAAATTCTCAATTACATCAACATCAACGCACACACATAATTCACAGAGATTATTCTTGCAACATATGCTACAAAGCATTTTCTTACGAAGCCGCTTTAAGAAAACACATGAAAACACATTCGCAGCAGCCAATGCCTCGGAATTATGTTTGCGGCATATGCCAAAAAGATTATCTACATAAATGTGCTTTGGTGATTCATATGCGATCTCACACAGGAGATAGACCTTTTAAATGCGAAACATGCGCGCAGCGATTTACATCTAAAACAAATTGGAATAGACATGTTCAAACGCATGCGGAAAATAAATATATTTGCGACACATGCAAATACGGGTATACCCTAAAATCAAGTTTGTTGAAACACATTATGAGACGACATACCACTGAAAAACCATTCCCGTGTCATTTCTGCTCAAAGCGTTTCGTATTTAAGGATGACTTAAATCAGCATTGTAAGAAAGTACACATACGAAAAAAAGATAGCTTTGTTGATTAAGGGTTTCTTCAGACGTACCACACGACAACCACGTGGTCAGGCGATAATTTATATACATATATCCATACTAATATTATAAATGCGAAAGTGTGTCTGTCCGTCTGTCTGTTACCTCTTCACGCTTAAACCGCTGAACCGATTTGGATGATATTTGTTATGGAGATAGTTTGAGTCCCGGGGAAGGCTACTTTTTATCCCGGAAAAATACCCTTATCCACGATAAACGAATTTAAGGCGGACGAAGTCGCGGGCAGAAGCTAGTTTCATATAAATTTTCGGTTACTACACGGACCACGTTTCGACATCCGGTTACCCTCATCAGGCATAAGTTTTTTTGTCATAATCATCATTTGGCATGAATAAATAAATAAATAAATAATAAATAAATATTACGGGACAATTTTACACAAATCGAACTAGCCCCATGGTAAGCTCAATAAGGCTTGTGTTATGGGTACTAGCCGACGATATATTTAATAGATATATTACTTATATACATAGAAAACATCCAAGACTCAGGAACAAATATCTATGCTCATCACTCAAATATTTGCCCTTACCGGTATTTGAACCCAGGACCTCAGCTTCGCAGGCAACGTTACTCCCACTGAGCCAAAGCGGTCGTCAAATTCACTGTTTTTTTTACTATGGTATCTGAAGCTACATAAACTAATTACAGGCCTGCATATACCTTAACTTATTCTAAGTACGTTGTAAAATGAGAGTCGTTTTAAAATGAGAACGTAACTACGTTTGTATGGAGAACCGAGCTTATCGGGGACTCTGAACTGAATCTGTTCCTGAGATATGGGAGCGGTACGGGAGGGGTGACAAGGGACGTGACATGACTGTTTCGCTATACATTGACGTTCCGTAAACA
The DNA here is from genome assembly GCA_905404275.2 of Hedya salicella. Classification (NCBI taxonomy): domain Eukaryota; kingdom Metazoa; phylum Arthropoda; class Insecta; order Lepidoptera; family Tortricidae; genus Hedya; species Hedya salicella. The sequence continues at coordinate 3,489,680 of FR990099.1, forward strand.
CACCCCTCCCGTACAGCTTCCATACCTCTGTAACAGACGTAGTTATGCGTTAGGCCTAACCTAGTGTTTTAAAAGTGCATAAGCGGATGCGTTTGCAAAAGATGTATTATTTTTGTGACGTATGCAAAAAAAAGTTTACGCAGAAACTGCATTGGCTCCGCCACAAATGTCTTGGAGCTAAAAAGTAATCGGTAATCACCAATTAACCGGGCAGTCATGATTAATGATTGACGATGATTTGAAATTGATTGATGTTGATTAAGTGGCAGTAACGCCACGGACTCATTTATGTAATTTGTTATGGGAAATAAATAGTTTTTGTTTGTTTTTTGTTATTTAATCCATTGTTTAATCATGTTCCGTTAATAGGGTACGTGGATGATTTTTTTATCGCTTTCCTTAACAAGATAACAAAGTACCGTAAAAATCATTTCAAAAAGTGAAATTAAAATCGGCCAAAATACGCATGATATAGACATTTTAAACTACAAATTAGACAGCGATTTGACAGAGAGGTCTAATGTACTGTTAAGTCATAGTTCACTGCGGCCATATAAACTCCATATTAAATTCTGTTTTGCTAGAAAGGGATAGAATGAAATGTTTGATGGCTTATATCTTTGGTTTTTTTTATAGTTATTCGAAGAAATACTTTTCTATACTTTTTGTTACATTAATGAGCTTTTAATAAAGTAAAAATAAAAATCATGCATATTCCCTAATGGCAACAGATGATTACGCTTGTAAAAATCGGTCATTTGACAGGCGTTTTATCATTGTTAACTAACTGGCTGTTGTGAAATTGGACCTAAATTCTTGGTGGTTCAACTTTTTCTTGTTATTCGGTCCCGTAACTAAAAAGACGTATTGATTGAGTTACTTAGAAAATACTAATACTCTCGGCTATTAACATACTGACCAGGTTTGTTTGCCCTTAAAAATGGACCTGTATTGGATAGAAAAAGTAATTTTGCTGCTTTTATGTCATTTAAATCGTAGTTTAAAAGAGTACTGGCGAGATGTGCCCCTAAAAAATAGACCTATGCCTATTGAGTAGAAAAAATAATTTTGTTGCCTTTCTATCAATTAAATCGTACTTTTAAAGAGTGACTCAGGAGACGCAACCGCCTTTAAACGTAAATTAAATTTCCTTGTTTGAATTTTAATGGAGTCTGACACAGGTAATCTGCTTAGGTTCAAGAATAATTGAAGAATATTTGTTTATTATCTTTATTTATTTTTGTCGGTTACTTTATCAGATATTTTTATGCAGGTCACCATGGCGGTCTCCAAACCGATCGACGAATATTATAAAAGCCAACAGATGACTAGAAAGAAGAGGCGTGGATAAAGTGACCGTTTTAGGGTTTAAAAGCGTCGCGCGGAGGGCGCGATGTGGCCGGCGGCCGCGACAGGGCCCCAGGACCGAAGCGTCCCAACTATCAGTACAACAATGAAGGTGCGCTATGATCTATTATTAAAACTAAAAGGATTTGTAATGACAAGTCTTCTCCAAAAATAAAGCCAGGTTTTATTCTATTTCAGATGCAAACGGAACAAGAACAGAAACCGTCAAGACGGAACCAAAAAACAGCCTTACCGGGTCAAAACCAACACCCGAACCCAAAAAGTCTTCTACGAAAACATGATAAAGTGGTCTCAAAGGAGATAAACCGAAAAAAACATTTATGCAAACTTTGTAACAAAAACCTATCCTATATCATTCTCAGCTGATTATTATGACTGTTCACACAGGGGAGAAGAGTTTTTCATGTAACTTGTGTGACAGAAAGTTTACCACAATATTTCACTTATCGAAGTATATCAAAATTCACACAGGACAAACTCCGTACTGCTGTGATGTTTGTACAAAACTGTCCACATCTGAAGCGAACCTATCTAGTCATAAACGTCAACACACTGGAGGTAAACCGTTCTCTTGTAGACTAGTATGCAGTAAGACGTTTGGAAGTAGAGGTAATTTAGTGACTCACGAGCCAACACGTGAAAAACATATGCCTCTTGTCTGTGATATATGTAATAAGCAGTTTAAATTGAACAAATAATTAATAAAACACCACAAACCATTATACAGTGAGAAAAATATCTACTTGCGAGTTATGTAATAAAACATTATCACGTAAAGCTTTGGAAAGACATCAATTTTTAGTACATACAGGAGCGAAATTATGTCCCTGTGAGATTTTAAAACCGGACACTTCAAATTATATTTAAGGATCATAAATGGGTGGGAAGAAGCTTATATCCAGCAACTATATGCTTTGCACTTTTACTTGTAGGTAAGTACAAAACCAATATAGTACTAGACGAATATTGTTAAATAAATATTTAAGGGATGTAAATCTTTTAAGAACAATAAATACATTATTATATTCTGCATACGGAATAATATACATATATAAATTCCTTCTATACAAAACTTACTAATTTGGTTTTATTTCAGCTTACTAAATGGTAGAACTTTATAAATAAGTAAATATTACAGGACAATTTTCACACAGATCGAACTAGTCCCATAGTAAGCTCAATATGGCTTGTGAGTAGGTATATATTTAGTCGATATATTTACTTATATACATACAAAACATCCAAGACTCAGACAGGAACAGGCTTTCGCTTCTCTGTTTCTAAACGGACATGAAGGCATGATACATCCCTTGCCGCATCGTCACTTAACAACAAGTGAGATTGCGGTCAACTGCCCGTCTATCATCAATAAAAAAAAATATTTATGCTCATAACACAAATATTTGCCCTTACCGGGATTTCAACCCAGGATTTTCAGCTTTGCAGGCAACGTCATTCCTACAGAGCTAAACCGGTCATCACTTAATATATTTTACATTTATTTAATAATTTATGTTCTCGTTGGATACACGTAATAAAAACACGTGTTTCATAACTTACAAAATTACATGTATAATCAATATCTTATAAAAACAAAATGAACTAAGAATAGAAAAACAGGCACTGTTTCCGCGCTGAACTGCGATTGCAAGTCTTTGTAACAAATAATAATTCTATTCCTATACTGCGTATTTACATTAAAATGAAATAAATCGTCGATTTTATTATAAGTTACAACAATAAAACTGAAATAACTTCATGATCATGAGTGTTGCAGTTTAAATTTCAATATGTCATATACTTGTGGAGGTAAGAATGTCGCTAATTACGACTTTGTAATTTATAAATACGGATAGGTTAGTTGAAATTGACTCCGTTTACGAAAGTAGAAATCTATTATTAGTTCATAGTTATTTACTTCTATTTTTACCAATATAAGAATTTGTTTTTGTTTATAAATGTTTTTATACTCGTGTTTCAGTGCTGATTATCGCAACCTTTGTATTATTCGTTGTCAATAAATTTGAATCGTCACACACAAAACCTATTAACGTACAAAGTATGCTCAGAAAATACGGAAAGCGGCCTAAAATCTCTGACAATATTGAACACATAATTCGGTTTAGAGTTGCCGAAATGATGCCTTTATTAGATGATAATAAACTCGTGGAAAATAATAAAGGAAATGCTTCACTGCGTTTCCATATAGTAAATCACAATCCAGTAGATAAGGAATATAAAAAAATGCGAAAGAAAATTGAAAACATATTGAGGATAGAAGCAATATCAGATGATACGAAAAAAGCAGTGACTAATGCTTTTGATCAGGTAACATCTGTTTTGATGAGCAACGAGTGTCTTTGGAAGAAGATTGAAGAGGATGAGAATTCAATGACCCTGAATCAAACTAACCTGATAATTACACATATTCAAGAGAAATGGAATAAAATTATCGACGAACAGTTCATTAAAAATATAACTTATAACGAAACAGCGCTCAGAACATTTTACATGCTAACAGCGTTACGGCAATTCGTTTTTGATGTTCATGAAGATTATAAAAGACTGGAAAGGCTGTATGCAACTAATGCAACTAAATGTGATTTTGTAAATGAATTTAGTGATCAAGAAGCGATTACAAATGCACAGAATTTTCAATCGTTAGATGATAAATGCAACATCCTGATCTGTTCAACAGAATTGACGAAGTTTTTAACGAATTTCTACAACGAATTATGTGACATCCTTTCTGATGTATTCAGTTATTATATAGGAGTAAACCAGGAAATAAGGCGCACCGGTAAAGCCAAAGTTGATAAAACAGTCACTACCACTAATAAAACAAGTACAACAAATACAACAAACATTACAAGCACAACCTTACGAGACTCCTATGAAAGTTTCGAAAATCATGTAAACAGTGTAAAAACTTATGTGGAACAAAGAATAAAGAAGGTATACTTATTAGGAGACCCGGCAGTAAAGTATATGGTAAGTGATGCTGTTCCAGGGGTTGAGACTGTGAGGAATTTTATCGATTTAACAGTAGAAAAAAGTATAGAGTTTGCCGATAAATACGATTTGAAACAATATTTTCCCTTCCGTAAGTTTGCCAGAGAAGATTTAAAAACTATTGCAGGCATTGAATTGGAAAAACTAAAAGGAGACTTAAAGGGTAGGGTGTGTACAATGTTCCAAACTTGTAATGGTATACCGATACGGCGTTTAAATAACATGAGCGATTATGATTCTGTTGATCCAAACAGCGTTCAAAAATTTAAATTAGGATTGAACATATATCCACTAGAAGATACATTTAATATATTCAATGGCAGAAAGACAGATGGCGGTTTCAATGGATATAAACATGTACGTGAATCGGAAGCTAGTAAAGACAATGAGAGAATAACACGTTTTGGTAAAAAAGTATATCAAACGCCAACTTTTCGTAAAAATAGTTTTAAGCACATAAATGTCACAAGAACCACCAGAAAAGAATATGTTGAACGAGGCACAACCAACGTCACAAAAATGTTATCTATGGTTAATACCGATGCAGTAACAATTTTGGAATAAAACTTTTCAACTATATACAAGGTGTATCGTGACGAATCCGTAAGATTTTAACCAGACATTCCTGAGGTCTTTTAGGGTAAAAAATGTTAAACTGTATATGAACCCAACACAAATTCAACCATTTTTTAATTTAAATCTTGTTGTGTTGATTTTTGTTCATAAAACTTTATTAACTTTCGCTTCTCTATGAAAATTATGCCTTTTAATAAAATGGTAACGATATTTTTACAAAAAAAGGATGACTTTAGTGAGTGGTAGTGGTAGCTGTCACTTTCAAAGAGAATATAATCACTACGTTTTAAGAGACGGAACTTCATACTATTTTTTTTCTGAACGATTTGTATTACCATCGGGTGAATGCTCTACCAATATAAGAAAAATCAAATGTTGCCATGTCATGACAATTTAAAAAGTAGTTTAGTGAAAAATCGATTATGCACAGAGTAGGGTTTACCATATCCGGTAATTACCGAAGTTACTCACTGTAGCACGACTTTCATAATCAGAATTACTGTTCGAGTAAAAATTAAACAAATCATTAATGTGATGAAAACTTTATTAAATTCTTAATAAACTGAAATCGACATGGACATTTTACAAAAAAAATATAGTTTATTAGTTCTTTAATAGGAATGTGTGATAAGTACATAATCTACTGAGAGGTTTAATGCTAAGTATTTCTCCTAACAATAGGTACCGTTTATTCCATAAGAGCACACGGGTCTATGGAAAATTCTCGTTAGCAACCTTTTTGTAGAAACACTATCTCAAAATACCACGAGTCTATCTCAAAACATAACGAGTCTCTGTCTCTACAATATTTCACGCACACAGTTAATTGAGCGGCAGAGCAAATTTGCTCAACTCAACGCCACAACAAATTTCAAAAACTTCAGAATAATTATCAAAATGAATAAAAACCACCATAAGGTTAACAGACGTCAGGATTCGACACGAATGACATCCCATCAGTGTTGCCATTATCTTATTCACGCATTATGTTGTTGGTGAAGTAACTCGATCGCCATACATCTTATTTTTGTATGAGAGTTTCCGACCACTGGTCACTTTGATGTCTATGAATAGCGACACGACACTTGGAAACATATGTGGTAACGTCGCAACCAAAAGAGCTTAATGCACTAGTAATCACAATAAATAGTTTACATGAAAATTTATAATATATTCAAAACTAAGCAAGATTTGCTTGGGGTACATATTTATAACATTTTTTGGTCCTAATGACCTCAGGTATACGCTGGTAAAATTATGGGTTTATCATCAAATTGTCGACACTCACTTCGCCGAATTTCATTTCAAAGTCAACGTTTCATGTATTTTCATTTCGTCGACAATTTAGTTCGTGGAATGATCATTACAAGTAATTTTATATCGTGTATTTTTACTTGTCGGATGATTAATTACATAGTTGTATTATGTCTTGGAAAACGTTTTGTGGTTTATTGTTTCAAGTATTTTTAATTAACATATAAATTATTACAAGGATTATTATTTAAATTTAAGATAGTTGGCATACAAAGTTATCTATGACATTATGGTGAGAACGTTTTCCATGACATAATACAACTATGTAATGAATCATCCGACAAGTAAAAAACCTTGTTGGTTCTGGCGTTGAGCTCGCTCGCGTCGCTCGCTCGTTAGGGTCACAGTTCTACCTAACACTCCTCCTCGCTTCGCTCGTCGTCGTACCTAACCTAACCGAAGTCTGACCTGCCTTAAAGTAGAATACGTAACGTTTCTGACTTCACGCCTACCATAGTTTAGTTTAGGTGCTGTAAGTGTAGCCAATTTAATTATAGGCAAAAGTTCTGGCGTTTCGCTCGCTCGCTTCGCTCGTTCGTTAGGGTCACAGTTCTACCTAACACTCCTCCTCGCTTCGCTCGTCGTCGTACCTAACCTAACCGAAATCTGACCTGCCTTAAAGTAGAATACGTAACGCTTCTGACTTCACGCCTATCATAGTTTAGTTTAGGTGCTGTAAGTGTAGCCAATTTAATAATAGGCAAAATAATTTTTAGGACAATTCATGTTAGGAATAGTATGCTTTAGGTAATTCGATTTTAGAGTTATCAATATTAAGACAAACTTGCTTTAGGACTTTAAATGAGTATGCGCAAAAATTATTAGGACAAACGAGTAGTATGCCATTCAAGAGTATGCCAAACATTCTCGGCCAAACATTTTTAGGACAAAAAACATTATGCGAAACGACAGGCACCCGTTCATTTGCCATTGAAATTTACAGGTATGCGATTATATAAGAATGTGTTGAAATAAAACGTCGAAGAAATGAAAATCGATGTAATGTACTTCCTCCATTTAAAAAATATACGAAATGAATCATCGATCAAGTAATATTCCTTGAAAAAATTTTCTACGAATTAATTAAAGTTGAAATGAACTGTCGATGAGATAAAATTACACTAAATGAAAATACGCGAAGTAAAAATTCGGCGAAACGTTTTCGGTGAAATCATATTCGATGAAAAGTTTGTCGGCGAAACAACGGGCACCCAAAATTATGCGAGTTCCTCACGAGCACGTTGTATGTGTGAAAATGCACGAGTGCTACCTACTACCTACCTTTTATTAACCATGTGGGGTCGCTTCTGTCATCTGTCAATGGGTGTTCAGAGAACAGAAAACATACTTGCATCAGCGTCAATGAGCAAGGCTAGCAACCTAGATGCAAGTAATCAGTATTAAGAGAAATATGCAGAAAAATAGCTGGTTTACGCATTGTCTGCAGTTTACACGTACAGTACACAAGATGAATGTGTAGTAGTGTGCTGTAGGTGTTATTTGTATATATAGCTTAAAGAATAGAAATAAATCAGATACCAATTGTCCGTTGGTGTTTCACTACCTTCCCATACCCGAACCTATGCGTGATCAGGGCTACTCTCTGAGCGTATTGGCCCACCCAACCTTTAGACTACCTTCAAGCCTTAATCGATCATTCTGAGTCTGGAAGATCGGCATTGAGAAAATAACCATTCCGAAGACCCTATTCCTCCCCGTAGGAATCCATCTGTTACCTTAGGTCTCCTGGTAACAGATATCCTGAGTCGTAAGTTAAGGTTAGGTTACGGACTTAGGGCAGTTAATCTGTCCCGGGACGCTCCTCCATGGTCGAGCCCCTTTGGGCATACCGCGAGGACCACAGTTGAATGCGCAAGCGACCCTGTGTCCTCACAAACGCGGATGGGAAGGAAAAACGCTGGGTTTTTATTGGGTAGACCGGGTGACCGGGAGTCCCACATACCTGCTTGGAACCCTAATCCGAGCAGAATGCGCAACGCATATTCCCAGTGAGAAAAAAAAAGGGACTTAGGGCAGTAGGCTCCCTTGGCATAATCAACTCTTAATCTACGCAGTCTGTGCAGACGCGCGCTGAACAATTTACTTACTAACTTACCTAATTTACCAATACCAATACAAATCACCAGATTTGTATTTTGTCCCCATCAGGGACCCTTATTCAGCGTGTGCTTGTACAATAGGGATGATGACTAAATATTAATAATTAGTTAGTCTTGTAGATAATTAAAAAAAATTGGACACCATTTTTTTCTTTTTTCACATCACACATTTCACATTGAGTCAAAATGTTGCGTGACGTCACTCCTAAGTACAAATTTTACTTAGGAGTGACGTCACGAGCCCCCACTCCTAAACTTTAATGCGGTTTATCTTAGTTGTTTTTTATTATTTTCAAAAAGCAAAAAATACGTGTCCCATTATTTTTTATTATCTAGCTGACGGATTAATTAGAATTTTGATTTTCATACTCAGTCATCATGCCTATTCTGACATGTTCTGCATTGCGCTAACGAAGTTTTCTAAGTCGGTTGAATAAATACAACTTCCGACCAGTTCTCATTGGGCTTCGGTAATAACACCCGCCTGGAGAGAGATCTCTCTATTGCCCTCTCTTCCTATAACCCTTTTCCAGGCGTAATATGTGTGCTGTTGAAATTTCAACTGTAAAACGTTACTTTAAGTTTGAAACCGGATTGAATTTTCTCGTAAAGTTACTTGCCTTGAAATTAACTCCCAATCCTTAATAGGGTAGTTTCGTGGGTAAAATTAATATTATTCTAATTAATCCGCCAGTTCGATTATTAATAAATATTGGACACGTATTTTTTTCTTTTGTCAATCAAACAAAAAAATACAAAAATAAAACGTGTCACAGTTTGGGAGTGGGCGCGTTTGACGTCACGCCGCGCCGTGCGAAAAACGGTCGCACGGCGTGACGTCACGGGGAACTTTAACGGGCTATATCTTCATCATTTTTTGTTTTAATTGACAAAAGAAAAAGTACGTGTCCAATATTTTGTAACTGACAGACTAGTTATATTTATTGCGGACACAAGCCTTATCTGAACGTACGCTTTGTATATTGAACTTGTATCTAGATAGTTGCGGTCTGCAAAAGAGTTAAATATATCATACTACACAGCGCCCGCAACTTCGTTCGCGGAGGAGTAAAAAATCATAACCCTTTTTTTTCTTCAGCGTAGTCGAGTAAAAAGTATCCTATAACTCTATAACCATAGAGCACCCCAGCTATCTATGTACCAAAAAATGTTGAAATCCGTTTAGCCGTTTTGAAGTGATGAAGCCACAACGATACATGCAAACATACAAAAAAATAAAACAAAATCGATTTTGTAACCTTCAAATAGGCAGTAGTCATTTGCACTTATTATTTGGAAATAACTTCATTGTACAGACATTTAATTATTGCAACTGTTGTTACTTTCCTGCCACAAATTCTGAACAAGTAAGCCACAATAAAAGTAAAAATTCGGTGAATAGAGATATATATTGTGATTGTGGTACAACCTTAATTTATTAAAATGTTAGTATTATTGTAGCTTCCTTCTTCAATATATGCGAACTAAAAGTGACAGCGCCTTGAAACGCCTGTTGAAATCCAGATAATTATCCTATCCAGGTTAAGCAACCAATCGATAGCCTCTTGCGGCGAATTTATTATAGAGGTCACTCAGGTCAGCTCAGTAGCGCCGTTTTGGACAGTGCACGATATGCTGAACAGTTTGATCTTGAAGACCACAGTCACACATAGGAGTTTCACTCCATCCCCATTTGTGCTTGAGATAGTTGCACCTGGCGCGTCCTGCGGCCCTATGATGGTTGCATTTGTCACGCGATAAATAAGTGACATAGCTGCCGTCACCGTCTGACACGTATGTGAGTGCGAGAGTGACAGACGCGTTATCATATCATTTATCGCGTGATAAACGCGACCATCGGACGCGACCGCTGGACGGATTCTGTGGAGGCGGCACCAGTGTTTCCTCTGTAAAGAGAAGCTTGTCACTATGTAGGCTCTAGTTCTTTTATTTTTCTACACGAATAGCTGTCGATTCAGCAGGCGCTTGAATATTTTATGACTTCCAACGAAAAATGAGGCTTTGATTTTTTTTTAGTTTAACTTTTGTATCTCCGTATGTATGTGGATAATGTGGACTCTTAGCATCTAAACGGACGAAACGAGTCTCGTACGATGTTACTGAAAGACGCCCCGCTAACGTGGACTTACGAACGATTAACAAAGTTGCGCTTGCGCGGGACATATTTGCGTGCTCCTTGAACGATTTTACAAAGGCCACTATGTTAGTACTGAGTTATACTCTTCTTAGTATTAAGGGCCTGCATCGTAATTCGTAAACCACGTCCTAAACGCCGAGCGGGCCAATAAGCATAATTAGAATTCAAAATCATTTTTTTATTGCATAAGGATTTGTAATAAGGGACGCAGTTATTGCTGGCGGGATCAAAGAGAGGGAAAGCTAATACACTACATGCTTGGGGTTTTTTGGCGTAAGCGCCAGATGCAAAAGTACAATGAAATGGAAGATATTATGATGTTTTGTTAACATTTAAGTTAATGACGTAAAAGATAAAGAGAGAAATGTCTTTTTCAGATAATTTAGCCGTTTATTAATCTGTCGTTTGTACAAACTGGATAAAAAACGGAAAATAAAGACGCGTTTTCGGATAACTTGTCTACCGAGTAAATTTTTAACAAACATGTTACCGCATTAATCTTTAAATAGGTTATATTGTCAAAGAACACATACCTATCTGCAAACCAGCCCGTTTTACATACTAGATGTAACAAAAAATTGCTTAAATTTTCATCCCCTTAATACCTATTAGGTACTTACTTGATTGTGTATCGCATCAGGTAATAACCTGTAATGATAGATTTAATTTATTCAATAAATAAATTAAAAACAATGCTAGTAATAGCCTGTATACACTGCTAAAAATCATAACATAGATATTTCTCGCTGCATGCACCAAATGGTTCTATACTCTGGATTTCGATTATAAATGCAGTAAATCGTAGCAATAAAAAGTACTTCAAAACTAACTTCACGGTAGTAAAATTATATATAAATTTCAATATGTCAAATACTTGTGGAGGTGAGAATATTTTTAATCTACACATATAACATTCTTGTCTATATTGATTGCCAAATACACGTTATGGCTTCATCACTCCAAATCGGCCACACGAATGTCATCTATTTTTGGTACACGGTTAGCTGGGTATCCACAGATGGTTATAGGATACTTTTACCCAACTATGCTGACGAAAAAAGAGGGGTTATGAGTTTTTCTCCTCCGCGAAGTTGCGGGCACATTCTAGTATGTATACAGAATTTATTAGATAAATAAAGGATAAACGTAAATATGTTTTAAATGGTTATTTATACATGAACAACGAAGGAAAGTTGTAAATGTCATTATATTTCAAATGTCGGAGTTAACTATTACTTACGCTTTAGCGGTTATCCACGTTGTAAAAACCGAATGCTGCTCGAGCTGCTTTTGTCCATCAAGAAAACCTTTCTCATGACCGACGATTAGATACCGACGCTGCACGTTTTGCACTGCGCCCCAAGGCTCTGACATCCCGCGGCTACTGGAACTCTTGTGGAAGTGACAAAACAGGTTATAATTATAATGTCTTCAGGGTTCCGTACCCAAAGGGTAAAACGGGACCCTATTACTAAGACTTCGCTGTCCGTCTGTCTGTCCGTCTGTCTGTCTGTCTGTCTGTCCGTCCGTCTGTCTGCCTGTCTGTCTGTCTGTCGCCAGGCTGTATCTCATGAACTGTATATATAAGCTACAGTTGAAATTTTCACAGATGATGTACGTATTTCTGTTGCCGCTATAACAACAAATACTAAAAACGGTATAATTTTATGTTTGTCTGTCTATATCAGTGACCAATATAAAATGATCGACCACGGCGTACATTTTGCTTAGGAGCAGGGATCTGCTAACACTGGATTTCATATTTGCGGCCGCCTGAGTGTATATTTTGTTCGGAACCCTCGGTGCGCGAGTCCGATTCGCACTTGGCCGGTTTTTATTTCGAAATGCTGATATACTTGTTCGAACTTTTGTTTCAGTGTTGATTCTTACAGCCTTCATAGTCACTTCATATACTGTCAATATAATCAAATCAACAAAGACGAAAGAACTTGTTACTAATCTACAAAATGTTCTCACAAATTACGAAGAAGAAGTAACGAGGGAGAAGAAAATGACACATAGATGTTTTGATCTGATAATAAAAAAGTGGTCCGACAATGTTGTGAATAAAACAAAACTGTTTATCGATAAATACGATTGGAAAAATATGTTACCTAAATTCTTAACTGATTTGGGAAAATAATAAAAAATTACAGTTAAGGAGAGAAAGTCTGCCGAAAGAGAACACTTACATACTACTCAAGTGTAGTACAAGAATTTGTACAAGAGGATTAGAGGATTAATGCTTTTAAACACCTTAACTATATACTATTATACGTAACTAATGCTATAAAGCAATATAAAAAATCCATGTCGAAAAAATTGCAAAATTTATTAGACAGGTACAGATCCATCAGAGAAGTCTTACTTGAGAAGCAATGCATTGTAAAATCGAAAACAAAACTTGTAATTACGTATTAACATACCTACATACATAGTTACATATCAAGTTTTGTTTTCGTACGTCATAGTGTAAATTTGTTAAAAGCTTTTGGCATATATTCGCGTTGAATTGTGTAAACAGTAAAGATATCTGCGAATAAAAAGATTGGATGTGGGCTACTTTTGATTTTATTTATTTAAGAATTGTCAACAGATAATATGTACATTACAATTACAATTAGAAAAAACAAGATGCTTGCTCATTAATTATGTAAATACAAACCAGAACTAACATTGGTCCTATTACACTGCCTTGCGGCACTCAGTTTGTTTTACACATTAACGTTCTGAATATTTATAAACGTATTTTCTTTGAGTCTTCTAAAAATTTTCTTTTTGTTGGTAATCATTTCAGAGAACACAGTAGTCGGTTATTTTTAAATAAAAGTTTATGGTCTACATTGTCAAACGCTTTGTACAAAAATCATTCGAACTTTAAACAACACAAACTGTACAGGTTATGACGAAATAACTACTAATATAATCAAATTATGTGGCAATTACATAGCGGCACCTCTTAGTCATATTATTATCTATCTTTTGAACAAGGGTGTTTTCCAGAATTGCTAAAGCTCTCGGTAGTTAAAACACTTCTAAAAAAAGGGGACCCCAAACTAATGAATAACTATAGATCCATAGCTTTAATACCTATATTATCAAAAGTGTTCGAAAAGGCAATGTATGTTAGACTAAAGGATTTTCTAAAACAGACCAATGTTTTAAACACGAACCAGTTTGGGTTTAGACAAAATAGCTCCACATCGCTTGCGTGCTTTACCCTAGTCGAGAACATTAGTAAGTTCCTCAACGATAGACAATCAGTGTTGGCAATTTTTCTTGACATGAGTAAGGCTTTCGACATGGTTTGTCATAAAACTCTACTAAATAAAATTGAAAAATATGGCATTAGGGGTAATGCTTATTACTGGCTACAAAATTACTTATGCAGACGTAAACAATACGTTAAAATTACAAATAATACAAAAAATAAGAAATGCATTCACAAATCTAAACCAAAAACAATCGATAATGGCGTCCCACAGGGTAGCGTTCTAGGTCCCCTCCTATTCCTGCTGTATATTAATGATTTACCTAAATCCCTAAGTCACAACTGTATACTTTTGGCCGATGACATCACCTTAATTATTAAAACTAAGGATAAGACTGACCTAGAAACCGAAGCAAATAGTGAAATACATAAGGCTTTTAAATGGCTAGAGGATAATAAACTCAAATTGAATGCAGATAAAACTAAATTAATACATTTTCAGAACTATAATTCTCCCAATCTAGATCTAAAAATTAATTTTAACTCTAATTCGATAAATACCGTTGACTCTGCCTCCTGGCTTGACAATAGACAAGCATCTGAACTGGAAACTACACATCGATAACGTGTGCAGCAGATTAGATAGATTTGTTTTTGCTCTACGAATGCTTAGAATTCTAACATCTAGAGATGCCGCCCTCTCTGCGTATCATGGATATGTATCGTCTGTATTACGCTACGGACTGATCATTTGGGGCAACTCAGTTGATATACAGAGAGCATTTATAACGCAAAAAAAGTGTGTTCGAGCTGTCTCTGGCGCTCAATATTTAGCCCACTGTAAACCAATATTCAAGGAGCTAAAAATTCTTCCCTTACCCTGCTTGTACATATATGAGGTAGCTAAATTTGTCAGGAAACACCCGGATCTGTTTTCTCTACATGATGCCGTTCATAATAAAACAAATGGGAGGTATCCGAACAAACTGTACGTTCCTAGACAAAAAGTAAAAATATTTAGTAAAAATGTATATATCATGGCTATTAAATTGTACAATAAGATTCCAAACGACATAAAATCACTAGATGTAAATAAATTTCAGAAAAAATTGTATGATTGGTTGCTTGACATCTGTTTCTATTCAATTAATGAGCTCCTGAATTACCAATAAACTAATTATTATTTTAATGTAATAAAAAAATGTATGAGTATTCTACTGTAATTGTAAATTAACATTAGCTACTATTGCGCCAATGCGTAGGAAATTACAAGATTAATAATAGGAACATTATGTGCATAATATCAATAATTTTAAGAATAACACGTACTTTATTCTAATATTTCTACGCCGATGGAGGCAGGATATGACGCACCAATTGTAATTGTACCATCTTTTGTACCATGTTCTAAGAAATAAACAGATTAATATTATTATTATTACATATTCATTACTATGACATGCTTAAAAATAAATGTTCTCCATAATAACTTTTAAGACCAATTTAGGAAAAAAAAATATGTTCGTACCTCAAACCGAAATTGTAATACAGGAAGTTTATTTACTTCCAAATGGGATCTTTTGATTTTCTGAACTATAGTACAAAATTTTGAATACGTTAGTTCTAGGTATAGTTTTGTAGAAAGAAAATGTAAACAGTTATAGGCTTTATTGAAAGCCGTGCGCTCCCAAGGGGGTAAAGAGTGTTGAAAAGTTGTGCATGACACTGTCTTATTAGTTGAGACCTTTAAAGTCTAAACTTTGTTATTCAAAATCCAGTAGGCGCTTGACCGTTTTTTCATATTATTGGAATTGGTTAAGTCTACTTCAGCGAAATTTTGAACTATTTTCGAAAAAAAAGTTCTACATTTTGGAATTATATAATCAGTTTAATACAGTCCATGAGCACTTATAATATGATTCGGCTAGTGTCGGATAAATTGTAAATATTCGTGTAGGTAATAGAGTAATCGCAGCAAATGACAATCTTGGAATTATGTAGAGCAGTTAATACCTAATACCGAGCTTTACAACCTAGTCTAGTACTCACAACACAAGCCTTATTGAGCCGACCATAGGACTATTTCAATTTGTCTGTAACTGTCCCGTAGTATTTATATATTTATAGCTATTATTCTCTAGGAGGGGATATCAAAACTCTGTATAATATTTGTGATAAAACAAATAAATGGAGGTACTCGATTTTCTATGCTCGAACCGTCGATACTTGACATAGTCACTATGGCACAAAGTCCTATGAACACAACGTCAATAATCAGAAAATGATTACAATGCAATGAATGAAGGCTTATTTTGCATTGACATTTAAATTTTACTTTACTTTTTAATATAGTTGTAAAAAGTTGATGCAGTGCAGAATAATATTATTAGTATTATTACATTCGAGTGCTCCCGTCAATGACCTAAAACAACTGTAGGGCCCAATCCCATTCTAACAACGACAGAATATTTACACATATGAACTAAAGTCTGGGGCCAGACGTTAGAATGTATGTACACAAAAATATGGTATAAGTTCTCGCTGCAGATACCAAATCATATACTGTATTTTCCATTAAAATGCAGTGAATCATAAATTTTATAGGAAGGCATAAAAATAAAAATCTCATTTCGAAATATTTTCATTGGAGTAAATTGAAGGAAAATGTTTAAATTTCAATATGACAAAGATTTATGGAGGTAAGAATAGCTGTAACTATATAAAATAATGCGGTTAGCTTAGTAGTTAATAGCCCTGTTTATGAAGCTAGAGGGTAATCTCTTCGTGTTCGTTCGTAAAGGAAAATTCTTGATCAATGAGCTCAAATAGTTAAGATCAAATTCTTTTGGAATCTCTACGTATTTAAGTACAGTATAACAATGTTCATTGCTGGTTTTCGAGCTAGCATCATTCTGAGGTGGATAGGACCTTTTCCGAGCATAGCTCGCATTTATTATTTATCTCTTTTTTCATTTAATATTTTTGTTTTTGTTTGTATGCTGTTGAATAAATGTTTCTTTGTTTCCTTATTGCTGAAAATGATGATACATTTTATATACTTTTATTTCAGTAACTTCAGTGCTAATTCTTGCAACCTTTATATTATCCTTTGTGAATATAACTAAATCGACAGAGACAAAGCTTCCCAACGATCTACAGAATGTGCTCAGAAAATATGGTAAGCAATCCAAAGTTTCTCATGTTGAAGATGCACTTCGAGCTAAAATAGCTAAACTTATGCCCTTACTGGATGACAATAAAGGCGATAAAAAAGAAAGCATTGAAAATGACATAAATTGGTATAGTGACAGTTTAAGGAACCGACATTTTAAACCAGTAAACAAAAGATACAAGAAATTGCGAAATCAAATTGAAAAATTGTTAAAAATAGAAGCAGTATCAGAGGAAACGAGAAAAGCAGTGACGAATGCTTTGGATGAAATTACAGCTGATTTGATGACCAACGAATGTCTCTGGAAGAACAAAATTGAAGGAGATGAAAACTTGAGGACCATGCATCAAACAGAGCTGATCATGAAACATATTCAGCAGAAATGGAATAAAATATTCAATCAAAACTCTATAAAATATAACGAATATAATGACACGGCGCGTAAAACATTTGGCATCCTTACAGGGCTACGAGATTTCGTTTTTGACGTTCATGAAGAATACAAAGGTCTGGAAAATCAATATGCTGTTAAATGTGATAGTGGTACCAAAATTAAAAAGAAAGAAGCAACAAAAAAAAATCCACCGAACGGACAAAATAGTGAATGCAACATACAAATTTGTTCAACAGAGATTCTGATTTTTATGATGGATTTCTACAATCAAGTAAGGGAAGCCTATTCTGATGTATTCAATAATTATATAGAAATGTATCAGAAAGAAGTGAAGGAAGACGAGAGACGAGGAGGATATTATTGGGAAGACTCATTTGAAAATCATATGAACCAGCTAGAAGCTCACGTGGAAAAAAAAATAGAGAATTCATTCGTACAAGGAATGGAACCATTAGATTTTACTGCAAATTATACCCTTTCGATATTGGATGCTGTGGGACATTTTATCGATAAAACTATACATGATGCTTTGAAGCAAATCGACAAATCCATATCTAGGATTTTGAAAACTTTGCCCTCACAGTTACGTTTGACCGTCAAAGCAGACTTAAAAATAACTGCAGGCATTGAATTAGAAAATCTAAAACAATTGTTCAGAAATAAGATATGTACAGCATTCCAAACCTGTAATGGTGTAGCTATTTCGCGTAAATTTAACGATAGAAATGGCGATTCTGTTGGTCCAAATAGCATTCACGTAAAATTCAAATTAGGGTTTGATAAGGATCCGTTAAAAGATATATTGACCCTATTAGGCACAAAGTTAGATAGTGCTGCCAATGGATATGAGAAAGCGCAAGAATTGGACCCTAATAAAGAGGATGCAAGAAAAGATTTTGGTTATGAAGTAAATCAAACGCATCCGTATAATATCAATATATACAATCACTTTAATGTAACGAGAACGACTCTCAAGGAATATATTGAGAGAGGCACTAGAAAAATTACAGAAATATCATCATTAGTTACAAGCGATGCAACAGTATCACAGTTCTCAATCAAGGAAAATAAATCTTTGCTGGTATAGATATGAATATTGTTTGTTTGTTTCATCATCATCATTTCAGCCATATGTAGGACGTCCACCGCTGGACACAGGCCTCTTCAATAGATTTCCACATGGGCCGGATAGAGGCGAGCCGCATCCAGCGAATCACCGCCACCCTAACCAGGTCATCCGACCACCTTGCTGGTGGGCTTCCCTCGCTGCGCTTGCCAGTGCGCGGTCTCCACCGCTGGTTTATTTGTTTGTAAACACTTTATTGTACATAACGATAAAACAAAGACGACAAAGCAAGAAATGTGTATTGTACTAGGCGAACTTATCCCGGTATAATGCAGCGGTTCTCAAACTTTTTTGCCGGCGTAACCCTTTTGGAAAGCGAAATATTCGACGGAGTCTTAAAATAATAGGAAAATCTCTTTATGGATATACTTTATTAATACCGGAGACAATATCATTTCAATGTACCTAATCCCCGCGCTATTTAAATCCAATTAAAAAATGCAAAATAATATTCAGGAACATTTCATTTAGGAAAAAGATCAGAAAACTTTTGCAACCAAGTTTGTTTAATCACCTGGTATCGCGGAGCACACTTTGAGTATGGCTGCTTTAAGGGATTTCTTCCATTTGACCTTAGATCAAATGAGAGAGAAAAATAAACATCAATACAGATAGACAAACTAACAAGTTAATATGCACAAAGACTTTAAAAACTAAAGTAAAGTAGAATACTCATAAATCCTAAATAATTGCATACATACGTAAATAAATAAACATTTACCAGGCAAAAAAAAAATCCGAGGAATTAAGTAGAACTACTCAATTCCTCGGAATGTTTTTTTATGGATGTTCACCGATTACTCGAAGACTATTTAACCGATTTCAATAAAAAATATATGGAAAGGTGAACAAAGTTGTTCGCATTAAATGAAAAAAAAAATGACGAAAAATATTTTTAGTATAGTTTCCTGTCGCCTTGCTATCGTTTCTTCGGCTTATCATTGAAACTAAAGCAGCTATTGTATTTATAAAGAGTGCCACCGAGGAATCCGAAAGATTTTAACCACGCATTTCTGAGGCTATTAGGAATAAAAAATGTTACATGACCCAGGTGAAATTTTGCAAAATAAAAACTAGTTTTGTCGATATTTGTACATGAAAATTTAATAACTTTCACTCCTCTATAAAAACAACCCTTTTAATAAAATGGTAATGATTTTTCTTTCAAAAATGGAAGTTTTTAGTGAGTGGTAGCTCTCATTTTGATGTCTGTCAATAGCGACGCAAAACTTGGCAATACACGTGCTAACGTCGCGATCAAAAAAGCTTAAGGCACTTAAGTAATCACAATACATACGTAGTTTACATGTAAATTGATAATATCGCCAAAACTAGCCGGATTTTACTATGGTCATATAACATTGCTCCTATTGACCTAAGGAATTTGTGGTTACAATCTTTCGATTTAGTTGCGGACACCCTGTATAAATACAATATCTGCTTTAGTTTCAATGAAAAGACAAAAAAACGATATCAAGGCGCCAGGAAAATATTGTAAAAATAATCAACATTTTTTTTAATTGAATGCGAACTTCCTTCAATTTTCTATAAATATTTTTTTCGAAATCGATCAAATAGTCTTCGAGTAAGTAGTAATCGGGGAACATCCATAAAAAAAAACATTTCGACGAATTCAGTAGAACCTCTTTTTTAGGGAGTCGGTTAAAAATGTTTAATTTTTTGGCGAGTAAATATTTATTTATTTAGAAGGCATATATGCAATTATATTAATATTTATTATTTAGGGTTTATGTGTATGCTACTTTACTGTGTGTTATATGTATAAACAACTTAGTCGTTCTCCTATAAAAAATACTAACTTCTCCAAAATGACTTCATAATTTTTACCTAAAACCATCGCCCTTGACAACCGACCCCGAATCAAGCCGCGATCATAAAATCATAAGTCATATCATAACGTATAAATTTTTCCCTTCCTATATTATTAATTATTCATCCTAAAAGTGTCAAATCCAAGGAGTACCTTGACATAGCTAAAGAGTTTACCTAAACACTCCTTCACTATTTAAATGACATATGTGGCACTCTAACTTACTCACTTACGTCGTATCAAACCTAAAACATAGTAAAGGATGTCATTCTATAGTTCTCATATCATATCAGACCCATTTTAAATGGAATCTTGTAGGTCAAACTTAGGGTTGAATTTGGAGGTTGGTTCTCAAGAATTAGGCGCTTAAAAAGGACGGTTCCTTTTTTTCAATTGTGTCTCAGCGGGGATCGAACCGGTGTACCCGCCGTCAGTGTTGATTAATGATGAATGACGCATCGGGATTCCTAAAGGCCCTACTGCATCTGACGGGTTCCGTAGATATTTGCGGGTGTTGGGGTCCGTAGCATTTGTAGTATATTGGTTTACTAAAATTCAATTTAATTTAAAATGATTCAGTTTTTTAGGGTTCCGTAACCAACGGGTAAAACGGGACTCTATTACTAAGACTCCGCTGTCCGTCTGTCACCAGGCTGTAACTGAACCGTGATAGTTAGACAGTTGAAATTTTCACAGATGTATTTCTGTTATCACAGTAACAACAAATACTAAAAACAGTATAATTTTATGTCTTTCTGTCTATGTCAGTAACCAATATAAAATGATCGAACAACGCGTACAGTTTGCTTAGGAGTAGGGCTCTGCTAACACTGGATTTTCATAGATACGGCCGTTAAAAGCGTATATTTTGTACAATGCACTCGGTGCGCAAGTCCGATTCACACTTGGCCGGTTTTTTCATCATCATCTCAATAGGGAATATGCATGAATTTTAATTTTTGCTTTATTAAAAGCTCATTCATGTAACAAACAGTAGACAAAAAGAAATTTTCAAATACCTATAAAAATACCCAAGATATAAGCCATCAAACGTTTAATTTTATCTCTTTGTAGCAAAACAGAATTTAATATGGAGTTTATATGACCGTAGTAGACTGTGACGTAACAGTCTATGTCGGAGCTCTCTGTCAAATCGCTGTCTAATTAGTAGTTTAAAATGCTTATATCGTACGTATTTCTTGGCCGATTTTAATTTTAATTTCACTTTTTGGTATAGTTTTTACGGTATTTTGATATTTCTTTACGAAAAGCGATGAAAATTTTCATGCATGTTCCCTATTGTAACACTTTTGACAGAGTAGTCGTGGTCAACACGTCGCAGGTTCACTTGTATGTGTGGCAAACGTAGCTCACCTCACGATATTTCGCCATTGTTCCCTGCTGGCAGACATTCTAAAGCACTGGTGTACGGGGCTTCCCATCGGAACTACCAGGGAGCCCTCTGCTAACACTCTGGATTTTCATAGATACGGCCGTTTGTACCTTATATTTTGGCCGCACGCCGGAATCGCATTCCTAATCGAACCGATTGTGTAAAAAATTATATTAGACAATGTTTTACTTCTCATTACTTAAAATTTATTGAAGGAAATTTAAATAGATCCAATTTCCAGAAAGAAATATTAAACATGGATAAGTTCCTTTGATTTTCCGCGAAAAGAGTCTTCTCGGGTAGACGCCGGATCGTCAACGTCACCTGCGTCTCCTGATGGTGCCTCGTAGAGGCGAAACACGTGTCGAGGATTATACTGTCTGGTGGTGGTTTGTTGTATTTGCATGCGTATTTATTTGTGGAAACTGCATGAAAATATGCGCTCTTTAGCACAATTTATTGTCTCAACCAATCAAGACACTATTACGGAAAGGCAAATGAACTATAATCCATTCGTCATTAATTCCGCAAAGTTACGGCTTAATCTATCAATAGGGTAAATGTATGAATTTTATTATCACTTTTCTTAACATAATATCAAACGTTTAAACTACTAATTAGATAGCGATTTGACAGAGAGGTCCGACAGGGACTGTTACGTCACAGTGCACTCCGGCCATATAAACTCCATATTAAATTCCGTTTTGCTAGAAAGTTTTTACTTCATTTTATTTTTAGCTTGTGATGACGATCCTTATTGGGTGATACTACATTTTATATTTTATTTGCCTGTTGAGTTCCCTTATTTTATTTTGACATTGTAAACATTATTTTATTATTTCTTGCATTATTTCTGACGATCATGATATTAATTCGTATAATTTTGACATTAAGCAAATTTGTAATGTAATTTTTATCGTGATAAAAAAAAATGATGTAAATGTTTGATGGCTTATATCTTAGTTCTTTTATAGTTATTTGAAAAAAATAGTTTACTGTTTATATAACAAATATAAGCTTTTAATAATATTCATGGTTCATTCATGACGTCGAGGAACTCCAAAACCAACATAATGTCGGACCAATCTATCACATGTGTCATTGACGACGATTAGCCACGACTGACGATTTTACCGAAAACGCAGGTGCGACGGAATTAGATCCATTCAGCAAACTGGGGTAGGTTTACAAAAAGCATCTGTATTGTTGAATTTGGTACGGAAACACAGTCATTGCGCGGTACTTTGAAGGTTATTTATGATGGTAACATTACATAAATTCTAAAAAGAGATCCAAATACTTCATTCTTCGGAATTTCCTTATTCCGATAGCCATTTCCGCTAGAAGATTCTCTTAAAAAAAATCTTCGGAAACGGTGACCAAAAAATGCTAAACGCCGCATGTCATTCTCCGGCACTCCTATATATTACTAGAAGGCGCCCGCAGCTTCGTTCGCGGAGGAGAAAAAGTCATTACCCCTATCGTTTTCTGCGGCGTAGTCGGGTTAAAAGTATCCCATAATCATCTGTGTACCAAAAATAGTTAAAATCCGTTTAGCCGATTTGGCGTGATGAAGCCACAACAACACATACAAACAAACAAACAAAATCGTTTCAGTGACGTCTAAATAGCCTGTTACAATCATTTTTGAAAATATCTTCAAAGTAGACTTTTCATTTTTTCAACATCATAATACTTAGTATAGTTTAAGTATTTTGAACCCTGTAAAAGTGCGTTACAGAGGTTATCTCTCAAGGCTATCAAGACAGTTGAAATGTCCTAACCCGAGTCGATTTCTGATTCGTGTTTTTATGTCAAAGCATTCGCGAGATGAAGTGCCAGGGACAAGCAAACCCAGCGGGTGACACGTTAGTACATTAACGTAAATTAAAAGACACATTATAATGTGTTTTTGATATAAAATAGTTGAAAACAATATAATTAAGAGTTCCCGGTAAGTTCGGTTCACCATACAAACGTTGTTACGCTCTCATTTTAAAACGACGAGCTTGTTTGCTCTGAAACTTTGTACTTACAATAAGTTAAGGTATAAGCAGGCCTGTAATGTTTATGTAGCTTCAGATACGGTAGTAAAAAAAAACAGTGAATTTAAGTTTTTCATACAAAACTTTTTTTGCTGCAAGTATTTCAATTTGTTTTATAAACTTGAGCCATATAAACTAATTACAGGCCTAGATACTAGATACCTGATGTCATTGTATATGCAAAGTTTCGTTACAATCACGTAGTTTTAAAATGAGAACGAAACTCCGTTTGTATGGGAAGTTGAAATTCGGCTGGAGGACTCTTAATAAGAATATTATAAAGATCAAAACTAGATGCTCAAACTCGCGTCGTGACCAATATTCGCTTTTGCATGCTGAGCCATAGAGTTTAATATATAAATAAATATTATGGGACAATTTTTACACAAATAGAACTAGTCCCATGGTAGTTAATAAGGCTTGTGTTATGAGTACTAGACGACGATATATTTAATAGATTAATTTACTTATATGCATAGAAAACACCCAAAACCCAGGAATAAATAATTATGCTCATCACACAAATATTTGCCCTTATCAAAATTTGAACCCAGGACCTTCAGCTTCGCAGGGAACGTCACTCCCACTGATAGTTCAAAAATATTTTTCGGATTTTGAATATTTGTATATGTCGTTGTAGCTTAATCACGCCACATCGGCTAAATTGAAACCCGTTACATCTTTAACTCTACTACTTACGCTGAAGAAAAAAAGGGGAGTTATGAATTTTCTCCTCCGCGAACGAAGTTGCGAGCACCTTCTAGTTTATTATAAAAACCGCTATTAAAGATGTGTCAAGTTGCTCAATTTATCAAGAAACAGCTGTTTTGGACGGCTTTAGTGCCCCTCGAGTCCATTAGTGATTCATGTTTTTGCGACAAACCGTTCACGTTTTGTATCAGAAGCAAGGAGACTCGGAAGGTGACATATCGTCGGGGATACTGCAATACCGAAGTCGTAACTAATACATGTTGATAAGATGCTATATTCAAACAGATGTTACTGTATTTTCTTGAAATTTGAACTTTACCCACAAGTGCTACTTACGCGGTATTGCACTAGCCCGACGATATTACAAACACGAACTTTAGCCATATAGAAGCGATTGATATAACTTTAAATAATTGGTAAATTCAGGCATTACTTAACGGAATTCCATATTACATTAATGGGCTTAATGTTCCTTTGCAAAAGTGCTTTTCCGCGAAATAGTGTCTTGATAGATGTGACAATAGATTATGCTCACAGGCGCATATATTCATGCAGTTACCACAAAAAAAATACGCATGCAAATACAGCAAACCACCAGCAGGCAGTATAATCCTCGACACGTGTTTCGAAGTTTATACTGTTAAGACACCAGAGTCTTTTCTGGTGAGAACCGGACCATCAACATCTCCTGCATCTCCTGACGATGCCTCGTAGAGAGGCGAAACACGTGTCGAGGATTATACTGTCTGGTGGTGGTTTGTTGTATTTGCATGCGTATTTTTTTTTGTGGAAACTGCATGAAAATATGTGGGTATGAGCACAATTTGTTGTCACATCCAACCAAGACATAATTTCTCGGGAAAGCAAAATAACTATACTTAATCCATTAATCTGATATACATCTTTTCACCTAAAAATGTGTTAACCTAAAATATAGTGTAAAATAATAGTCTCGGAGGAATTCTCTCAAAGGCCTCGAAAGGACCCATCTTGTCTCTTCGAGACTATGGACGTCACAGAATCAGCAAAACAAGGTAGGTAGTAAAAAGGAGATTTCATTTAAATATGTATCTTCAACTAGAGCAGCAGTGAGCAACCTTTTGAATCGGAAGAGTCAAAAATTACAATTTACAAAGCGTAGCGTCTTGCCAAGTACATTTTGATAAAAAAAAAACTTATCTATAGGGCCACAGGTTGCCGACCCCTGAACTGAAGATTAGTGGTTGTCACAAAACTGACTATTAATATAAAATTGTATATATATTTCGTTACAAAACTGATAGGCTAGACACCGTTTAAATATAGTTTAAGTTTCGTCTAACCGTACAATTTTAAATAAACATGACCGAAAATGAAATGTCTCTACATTGAAGATTTAAAAAAAAGAGATTGTTACGGACTATTTGTAGGTCACTGAATTGAAAAATATACTAAAGTATTTTTTGTATGTGTCGTTGTGGCTTCATCACGCCAAATCGGCTAAAAGGATTTCAACTATTATTGGTACACGGGTAACTGGGTATTCACGCTGATGAAAAAATGAGGGGTTATCACTTATTCTCTTACCCGAATGACGTTGCGGACGCCATATTTACATCTTTATAATAGTTAAGATATAAAATATCTGTAACAGTAACTCGTACAACAAATTGAAGTAATGTCCTGCGTCGCTCCGCCATTTTGATTCAAGAATTTTTAATTACCGAGTTTTTGCCGCCACCACCCGCCATTGGCCGACCGCTTTCGCCGACTCGCTTTTTGCCGACACTTTCGTCGAACCGAATTAACAGGGTAAATTTAATTTAAAATGTTTTAATTTGAGCCAGGATGATTGTCTGGGAACTTTGGTGGGATTCTTTCGTAGGAAAATACAAAATAGCATAGTTGGTCCATGAGATTCAGATTTATTTATTTGCAATTCATAAGTAATACTTAATACAAGGTCTTACAAAACTTATGATGGCAACAGTATATTAATAGATAATCTTGACATGCAAAATATGCAAATGTTCAGCAGTAAAAATACTAATTAATCGCTCAAATATTAAAATCCTATCAGTAGGATTACAATTAAATTATATAATATTAATATTTTATTCTGTTTTCGCGATTATTACTCATTTAAATAAAATAAAATGTGAAATGCTGCTTGGTAAATTATTAAAATAAAATAATTAAAACTTCTGGCACATGTGTAAATGTCTTTACAGATCAGCCATCATCTGGCGTGTATGGACCAGCATTTGTTTTCTCAAAGTGGGTAGTTTGCACAAATTGTAACTTTGGCAGAGAAAAATATATCTTTTCTCAGTCAACCCGTGAACATGGAAAGTTGAAAAGCTTCCGAAACGTCGCGAATTCAAATTAGATAATATACGCGATATAATCCGTTAGAATTGTTTTATTTAAATATGTCTACAAGATTATTTATTAAAAACAAATAATAAAAGTACAGAAACATTAAAATAATTAGAACGCCAGTGCCCATGTCAGAATGTATAATTTCAGTTTCCATTTCAGTCTTAGTTAACGGCTTTTGATTCTAATTAATGAACATCATCTATACTATAGTTGTAAAAATTAAATGTCTGTAGGTACATAGAAGATATTTTCAAAAAAAATATTTATCCGACTATTTAGAGATCACTGCAACGAAAAAAAAACATTTTTTTTTACATTTTTTGCATGTCTGTATGTGTTGTTGCGGCTTCATCAGGTCAAATCGGCTAAACGAGTTTGTACTGTTTTTGGCACACGGGTACACAGATGGTTATTCTATACTTTTTTTTCGAGTACGCGGAAGATATAAAGCTTATGTTTTTTTTTTATTATTAAGGCACCTCCTAGTTTATTATTAAGGTTTACTTATAATAAGTTTCCGTCAAACGTTTAATTTCTGAGACAAGTTTCTATTGCTGACTGTACTTTTCTTTGAATACCCGTCAACTAATTCATTGAGATGACTCTAAACAGCCCAAACTCGATGGGATTGCGTTATTTCATTACAGAGACCACATTCCAGCTACATCACCAGATCAGCTCGACTCACTTACTAAGCTGGCTCGGTGGCCCAAAGAGGATCTTGGCCTCTGACACGAGAGAACCCCGCTTTTCCTTTTTCTGCGCCACTTCACGCCAATCGGTTACTCCGAGGGCGGTCAAATCTTTGAGGGCTCCATCGCTGCAGCGGTATCTTAAAAGAGCTTTGTCAGTGGAGGAGAAAAAATGTCATAACCCACTTTTTTACTCCAGCGTGGTCGAAAAAGTATCCTGCAACCATCTTTGGATGCCCAGCTATACATGCAACATTTTTTTTTAATCCGTGTAGATTCAGTGACCTTCAAATAGTTCTTATCACTTTTTTTTTTTTAATATTCTCAACTAGTCGGCGCCCGCAGTTGCGTTCGCGGAGGAGAAAAAGCTATAACCTCTCTTATTTTTATTTAACGTACTCTGCTCGCTTGCAACATAACATAAAAAAACGGCCAAGTGCGAGTCGGTCTCGCGCACCGAGGGTTCCGTACAAATTTTTACTTACCCTAACTTTATTACCCGGTACCGGTTGAGTTAAGTTTGCACCTCATATCTAAGGCATTGCATACAAATCAGTTGCAAACCGAGTTGTTCAAATAGGTCTTTTGCAAATAAAAAAAAAATAGTTAGAGACATGGCTATAATTTTCGTGTCATATTTATGTTTATTCATACAATTTGTAAAAATTTAAAAATATTAACTTCGGAGATAAAGGGGGGAATGGTGTTTTTTTCATATTTTCCTTAATAAAACAAAAACTAATCACAATAAACAAAAATTAAAAAATTGTTTGTAAATGTGCAGGTCAAGTGGAGTATCACATGCAAGGGTGCATATGATACTCCATTTGACACATTACATAGATTTTTATTTTTTTCCCCCCCTCATATTCGTCGTTTTTCTAGAAAATAAAAATATATTTTTAAATATTTCCTCTGCAATACATGTGGGCTGATCATGTTTATAAATATTCCAAATTTCAAATAGTTAGCATAAGTAGTTTTTGAGATATGGCCCTTTAATAGTCGGACAGACAGACAGACAGACAGACAGAGTCGCACCATAAGGGTTCCTTTTGTACGTTTTTGGTACGGAACCCTAACAATGGGTTGCACTCCGCGAGTACCGGCAGAAGTGAAAACTTGAATATTAACGTTGTGCAATTATTATGTGCGTTGTCAATGACATTGTAGCAGTTTTGCGATCAGGTCACGTGTCCGTCTTATGACAGATCACGTGACCAACAGATTGAAGTCTGTCGGTCACGTGATCTGTCGCGATTTTATTTTCCCCTGTCACATAAATGCACAGCGCCGCTAAAGAGGTTTTCACTTCAAAAAAGTTAAAATTACATGCCTTAGTAGTAAAAATAAAACATAAAATAAATAAAAAATAATATCGAAAATCGTGTTTAACAAACGAACTTTTACTTTTTAAGCGCCGCATTGGTATAATTTTTGCTCGCTCTCTCTCTCTCCCCTGTTGGCTGATTCACTTGCACGCAGTTTGGCTTATACTCAACGCAAAACAAACTTGCGATCGAAACCATAATGCTATCTTGTTCACGCTTGCGTGATCTTAGCAGGTGTGAAAGAGATAGCATTATGTTCTTTATCGCCAGTTTTGCATTGAGTATAGATGAAAAGGGCCCTTCTGTACTAGTATTCGTATTTATTCTGTGCTAAACGTTATAAAGGAAACTGCCTTATTGTCAGTTTCACGCGCTAGCGCAAAAAAGCTTTTTGTGAACAACTCGGTCATAATTTACTAGGTACTATGAATGAAATGACAATACAATACTAGCAAAAAGCGTGGACCGCGCACATTGAAGGGTTCCGTATTAAGGTAAGCGTCCACATATCCGCATCGTAAGCATGGGAATGGGACGCATCGCATGGAACGGATCGTAGTATTCTTTGCATAGGAAGTCACACAAGTGCCTCCACTGATCCGCGCAGTACGGATCGCTCGAATCTGCTCATTGGCAATGCCGACGCCGTTGTTCAGAGAGACAACTTTTACGATACG
Source organism: Hedya salicella (assembly GCA_905404275.2). Classification (NCBI taxonomy): domain Eukaryota; kingdom Metazoa; phylum Arthropoda; class Insecta; order Lepidoptera; family Tortricidae; genus Hedya; species Hedya salicella. The sequence goes on from FR990099.1 coordinate 3,519,172, forward strand.
TGCCGATGACGTCACACGGAATGCCGATTAGTGCACCTACCAGGAGTTCGGCACGAGCGAGTATCGAGCGCTCGATGACGGTCTATCTCTTTCGCACTATTAACGCGTGCGAGAGAGGTGGACTGACTCTCGATACGAGATACTCGCTAGCGCCGATCGTAAATTCAGCTCATTGTAGGCACACAGATTGACGCTGAAATGGTGTGTGAATATTGTGAAATTCACCATATTGTGATCTGTTCTTTTGAATATGTCGTGTGTCCAGATATAATGTTTCCTTTTTAGAGTTCCGTACCAAAAAGGTACAAAAGGAACCCTGTCTGTCTGTCCGACTATTAGAGCGCCGTATCTCGAAAACTACTTAGGCTATCTGTTTGAAATTTGGAATATTTATAAACATGGTCACCCAACATGTAATGCACAGGAAATATTTAAAAATATATTTTTCTAAAAAAACGACGAATATGCAAAAGTTAAAAAGTCTAGCCACTGGGTCAAATAGGGTATCATTTAAATGAAGTTGACGTGCACATTCTCAAACAATTTTTTTTCTTGTGATTAGTTCTTGTTTTATTAAGGAGAATGTGAAAAAAAAACACCATTTCCCCCCCCCTATTATAGCCCTGTCTCTAACTAGTTTTTTTTATTTTATGCAATGCTATAGATATCAGGTGCAAACTTAACTCAACCGGTACCGAGTAATAAAGTAACGGTAACTGACAATTTGTACGGAACCCTCGGTGCGCGAGTCCGACTCGCACTTGGCCGTTTTTTTTTAGATGTTTATGCATTTTCTTCCTCTTCTGCTAACACACGACCAATTACGAATTGTTCTTCTTTGATTTCCTTCATTATTTCACAAACACATTTCGCACGTAGGTACCTCAGCTTACTAAGAAAATCCGGATGAAGTCGCGTCGGAAATCCGATTGCTGAGGGGCTACTCCGGAATTTCAAAAACGAAGTTCGTATGGCGCTATCCCGGTCACTCAAATATGGCATAACGTGAAAGCGAGAGAGACAGCATGTTACGAACTTCGAATTTTGAGTTTCAGAGTGACTCCTCTGGTAGTTGGCATCCGTTTGATGCGATGCGCCTGATGCTTACGATGAGGACACGTGGACGCTTACCCTTAGAGCATTGCTTGCAGGCTAGACTGACATAAATTGTCCTCTGTCATAATTGTCCCCTGTCATAATTGCACCATGTCATAATTGTTTTAATCCTAATGTCGAATATCATATAAGTTCTTGTCATTATATTGATGATACTAATTATTTTTAGCCATAACAATTGTAATGCATAAATTATGACAAAAGATATTTATGCCATGGTAAGGGTTGCTAACAAAAGGAAATGAAAGATGGTTTTTAGTTTTACTTTTTTAGTATGCCGTTAGGAAGAACTGCGACAAAATGGAACATTGGTCAAAAACCGAAAACTGTAGCTTAGGTTAGGTTTGTATTGTGAGCATGTATAGCGGAGCGTCAAACTGGGTCAAAAACCTAAAACTGTAGGTTAGGTTAGGTTTGTATCGTGTTTGTGACCATGTATAGATATTGAAAAATGATTTTTAGTATTTTTTCATTTACTCAAGTCAACTGGAAAAAGTATGGAAAATATTGGGTTTAAGATTGGTTGTCACAAGCTTAAAGTTTAATGCGCAGTACTATTATGACGCTTGTATAATATAGTTTGAAAGGTTATGTACAAAAGCATTATGCCCATCCATACTTATGCTTAAAGTTTTTATGCGCAAAAAAAATATGTACATTATATTTTATGCTCTAAATTGTTATGGTTAAAAACATTATACGCAATAAATTATGATTGTTAACCGTTATGCGTAATTATACGTATGGCCAAACTAGTTATGCCCATAAACATATGACTTAAAATTTTATGCAACCCGATATGGACTCACTTATTTTATTTATTCTGTGATTCAGAACACATTCTAGCGTTGAACCCAAAAATAAAAGTATTAGTGCCATTATTTGCCTACGACCAACGAAATATACTCATTTTAGTTCTTAATCTTAAGTCTGAACTATATTGTTTTAGGTCATAAAACAGATTGGAATTCCCGGAAGCCGGGCTTATCACCCCGAGGTCGTATGCGCCAGTAAACGTAGGATTCTTGCCGGTTGCCGGTGTTTGACGACATAGTACGAGAGCCGGTTTCTGCAAGCCACGTCGTTTTCTAATAACATCAGTTAGAAGGATCGTACTTCGATGGATATATATCCACTAATATAATGACGTTGTCGACAAAGCATAAATAATATTCTTATTCCATTGAATAACAATTATCAAATTCATATTAACTGAATATAATCTAAGTGGAACAATTATATCAAGTAAAATAACTGAAGTAAAAAACAAAAATTTGCTATTAATGCAACGATACATTTTTAAACATTTTCTTGCTGATCTAAGATATAAATCTTAGTAGTAATGTATTCATGAAAAAAGTATGCAAATGTTTAATCGAGGATTTTTTTAAATATACCAAAAAAATCCGCAAATTCTGAGTTTACGTAAAAGGATACTTTTTACCCGACTACACTGAAGAAAAAAGAGGGTCAAGTTCCGGGCACCTAGTAACATATGACACTGATGAACCTACTTATTCTTTGCCAAATATCTAATTTAATCTAATATTTGTACACCCGTGCTAAGTTGGCGGGCTAGTACTAACTAAAATGAAATGTAAATTTAATAAACTCCAAATTGAGAACAATTTTAAGATTTCTAAGGCATCACCGTTCCTCGGACTATTTCAGTAATTGCATCACCACCGACCTTAGGACCCTGCCCGCGTTAAGACCATCAAACGCAAGGCTTCAAACCATTCTAGTACTTCTCCCACTAAAACAGGCAGTTTAGTGCTTCTATCCCATACATTTTGCGTTTATCGACACTTTACAATTGAAATAAACCTTGCAATACGATCGAGTTAAAACCAAGGATCGAATACCGGTATTCTTTCCATACATAATCACCGGTATTCAATTTCGGTATCTCGGTATTCGGTATCTTGTTTTTTTGCTACCGACAAAAAGAGGGGAGCACTTAAGATTAAAGACTAATAATAAATACGTAGACGTCCGATTGTCTCAAGCAATAGACCAGTATTTAGTCCATCATTTCAATCCCATAACCCAGTATATCTCATCACTCTCCAATAGTTCTTGCATCTGGCGATTGCTGTCTCTGTGCGCGTCCCATGATACGGGCAGGAACAGCACCCGCGTGGTGTACCCCTTACATTTCATAATATTTTCGAAAGGGCCTCTCGCGTTGGCTTCGGCTCCGCGCTCGCCTCCCAAAATTTCGGGACACCATTGTCCCATGAACGGACATACACATAATAATTACAACGCGTGTGAGATACATCGCGATGTAGTGGCAGTAGACAAGGGCCTCACCCATCTATCCTTGTCAAACGAGAAGTGGCGCAAACCAATGGTGCTTAGAGTCGGACCATTTTATCTCTTCCAAGCAAATGAACTGTCAAATATATAAAAACTGAATATGGCAATGTTTTGTATCTGTCACAGACGTCAAGTTGTTTATGTGTCTTAAGAAACAATTTATCTTTACGTGCGTTGGTTCTTTTTAAAATAAAGGTTTAACGATGGGAAAACCATATAAAAGTGGTCAGCGGGAACTGCTTTTCCGCATGATCATTAACTTCAATGCTATAAAGCAACAGCAAGAAGCGATTATCACTGAAAAGGGGCAATGTTTACATTGCATTAAGTCTTTGCCTGGTAAGATTAACCAATCTTAGTACTTTTGAATCACACCAATATAGTTTTTGTTAAAATAATGTTTAAGTGAAGCCATTTAGCTTTTAGCAGCCTCTTAAGTGCACTGAGAATATATTATGTGGTGTTAACTTATTTATTATTCCTAAGACTATTTAGTGCCCTATATTCAGTGTTGCCATATACCAAAGCACAGATAAAACAATTAAAATTTGTGGGGTAAAGATTTTATAGCCAGACTCTAGCAGAGTAAACTGCAAGGACGTATGGAAGGAGCTACAGGGCGGTTCTACAGGGCCCAGACAAGGCCAGTTGTAGATCTGCTCGCGTCGGTGAACTGGCTACGCTTCGGCGATTTATTCGGGGAAACCGAAGGTTTTTTTCTGTGCAATTGCGGACGAAGTTATCATGACGAACAACACGGAAAGAAATTATTATAACAATAATACCAGAACATATTGTAAATTTCATTCTAGTATAAAGAAACAAAATTAAGTTAAATTTACCGTATTGACTTTTAACAACAAAGAGTCGTATTTTAATAAATGCCAGAATATTATAGTAAACATATTTTAGTAGACAATACTCAAAGCTATTTATAAGTACATATTATTATTGTAGAGAGAACATTTCGATACTTGTAAACTATGCCTTCAATTAAACAATACAATATTTAGGTTGTCTCTGTAACAACGCAAGTAACAAATAATATTTTTGCTGTTTAAATAAGCTAGATTCATATAGTACTGTTTACCCCATAATTCGTTTGTTGTTGCTAGCTGTCAATTAAACAATACAATATTTAGTTTGTCTCTAAAATAACGCAAGTAAAAAAAATTGATTTTGTTGTTTAAATAAGCTAGATATAGTACTGTTTACCCCATAATTCATTCGTTGTTGCTAGCTGTCAATTAAAAAATACAATATTTAGTTTGTCTCTAAAATAACGCAAATAGAAAAAATGTTTAAACAACCAAATCCATGTACTCGTAGTACCGTTTACCAGATTATGTTATCAGTACCATAATATAATGTTTTGTGCAACATGTGAATCTAATATCAAACGAAACGTTGCATACGTTTGCAAATATAGTGTATGGATTGCCTGAACTTTGGTTGGCAACACCGACTGGCTGCCGTTGGTTTGTTTATCATTTCATCTTTCGGAGCGAGCAGTGCGTGCGCGTGCAGAGACATTGACTGTGACTAATAGTGTGATTAGTTTAATAATTAGATATTATAGAAGTGTTCCAAATCAGGAAATGGACAAGGACATTGTAAAATTATTGGAATCCTGGCAGTTGGCCGAGTACACTTTAACATGTAAGACCTCCATGTTGATTTTCAAATAACATGAATATAAAGTCACAAACGTTTAATGTTTTGTTTTATTTAAAACTGTTGTTGACCATGTCTTCATTTTACTTATACAAAATTAGGGTTTCTTGAAATTGAAAAATCACCAAGTGGTGACACTGGCGTCAGATCTTTTTGACCAGAAGTGTCAATATCCACCAATCATACTATGATATATATCATACTTTGGTATGATGATAGAGTGTTGCCACCTGAAGTTCAAGAAACCTTCTTAGATGGTCCTTCTGATTTCAGAAGGTCGCAGGTTTAACGCCCGAAGAGTAAAATTCCTTCTACGTCATGCAATCACTTTGTTTAGGTACTGTTTCTGATAGAAAAAGTATGAGTAATAAGCATTTATTCTAAAAATAGTAAATAACGTAGCTTGGCGCAGAGGGTATCTTTACTTTAGTACGACTGCTTGTATTACAAGCTTGCTGCAATTGAGTCTTTAAAAAAGTTTACATAGTTACCGTGTTGTTAATTAAGAAAAAGTTAAAATCTGTCAGTTGAGTCGCGAAATTTATACTTATATGTAAATTTTGTGACAAAATTGACAGATTTCAACTTTTTTTAACAATACGGTAAGTATGTACATATTTTTTTAAAGACCCATTCACCTACTGAATATTGGAGCAAAAAATAAAACATTGTTATAATTACAGAAAAAATATAGTAAACTGAACTATATTAATTTCTTATTATAGTAAACTCAATCATTTGATGTGATAATGGCTAACCACAATGTTGGTAATAAACACAAAAATAAGTAGTATAGTGTAAAAAAATATATAGTTTGCTAAAATCTCAACTTGGTAATATTTACATTAAATTTGTTAATAGTCACTATAATAATCTATTAGTCGTTACTAAAAATATCGTTATCTCCAAAATAAAGCATGGTGTTACGAACGATACCAATTCCGTTATACTTAACAAAACCTATTTGTAATGGATACAGATAGGTTTTTGTGCACTATACACAAATTTTAATTATGTGTACCAGCATTATGTTTAACTGTAGTAGATATTCTTGTAAGCTTTTACCAGATTTTTGTAGTAAAGTCGACAAAATAGTTAGCTATCGTATATATTACACGACAATCTGGTTAAGTTAACTTTATTCTGGTTACCTAAACTAGAATTTTCTCTCCGTGAACTAGCGGAGGTATAGACAGACAGATTTACTTTCTCATTTATAATATTTGTATGGACTATTAGGGACTAGTATGCACTAGTTTGGACCAGTTTGTACTAGTTTAAACTAGTATCGATTAAGCCCTGTTTTTTTAGTTATAACAACAAACAAGCCTTATGGGAACGTCATCAAATCATGACAGTTCATTCGTCCGTTCGTCGACCATTCCTATGGGAACCACTATGTTGGTCGAGAACGATGAAGACATACATCATGCGACTCAAAAACTGACAAAGGCTAGACAGGGACAAAAAATCCGCCATTTCCGTCGACTACAATGGGGCTTGGACTGCGCGAAGGCTTAGGACACACAGGGCTCATAGCCTGATTCTCAGTCATGGTCATTTTTATTGTACCGGAGTAGGTACATTAAAAACATACAAAAAATAGTTAGTGTTTGTTATGTATGCAAGGCTATGTTAAAAATAATGTTTTTTTACCTGCAATTTTACAATTATTGTAGCTAAAAATGTTCTGAATTTATTATTAATAAAAAAATATGTGATTTTACATAGTGTTTTGTAAATTTCCTTGCTTTTTCGGGAATTTTACAGGTTTATGGTTTTTATTTATCTTTTGCATGTAAAATTACATGATTTTTAACAGTGTATAAATTTTCTAGGCGCGAGTGCTTGAATTGAAAGCCAAGTAAGCGAAGGATTTTAAAATCGAATCACGAGCGGAGCGAGTGTGTCAAAGATAGATTCCTGAGTGTACCAAGGCTTTAAAGGTACGAAAAGCCAAACAATATTGCAGCCGTGCGAAACACACGGCGGGGAAAATGTGATATGTCAGAAATCTATGAAAATATAACAAACCGATTGTTTTTCTTTTAAACTAGTAGATGAACCTACATAAGACACTCATAGCAAAACAAATAATTAAACATAAAAAAAATCGAATTTCAAATGATTTTTCCACGCACATTTGGCGCTATAAATAGATTAATAAAATAAATAATCAGGGACAATCGTACACAATTTGACCTACTTCCAAACTAAGCACAGCTTGTAACTTGGGTACTAGGCAATGATATATAGATAAATTATAATACTTAAATACATAGAAAACATCCAAGACTAAGGAAATATTCTTGCCCTTCAGAAACATTTGCCCTGGCCGGGATTTGAACCCATGACCGCCAGTGTTGTAGGCCGTTGTGCAATTAACAGTGCCAAACGTGTGATAAAAATAATCCGACGTCTTTCTATGAAACACATTTTTTTTGGTTCTGTGTTTTAGATAAAAGTCAAAGCGCAAAGAAAAATACCATTGCTCTCGCACGTGGTCACACCAGGACTCGAACCCGGTACCTCTCGATTAGGCGTAAGGTTATAATACCTTTCAAAAAATAAAATAGGTACATGGGTCAAAGCGGATGGATAAATAAGAGGCGATTGGCACAGTGCTCGCTGCTGGAGGAGTTGACACGCTCGACGAGTAATTTCTCAAGGTCATGAACGAATTCCATCATATCAGCCCAAGGACATCCACTGCTGTACAAAGGCCTTCCACAATAATTTCCATAAAGACCGATCGTGAGCCGCCCACATCCAACGGTTTCCCGTGATCTTCACCAAATCATCGGTCCATCTTTTTGGGGGCTACTCACATTGCGTTGTCTAGCAACTCTTTAAGCTATGTCGATCTGCAGATCTCTTCATTTCTGATTCGATCACACAAGGAAACTCCGAGCATAGCTCGATCCATTGCCCTTGAGTGACTTTGAGCCCTCTTACAGTACGATTACTTTGAGTTTACCACTGACAAATGTTTTTATCCATTGGATATTCGACTTTAACACTAAAACGAAACAGTTTCTATTACAAACAAACGACGTTTAGAGAGTGTGTAAGTAATATAAACTCGTTTACATTAGTAAAAATCGAATATCCAATGGAATAAAAGCATATGTCAGTGGTAAACTCAAAGTAATCGTACTGTATGAGGCCTATTGTAAGTGACCACGTCTCTGTACCGTATGTTGTCTCTGGCAACACACACTGGTGAAAAACCTTCCTTAGTATGGATAGTATGGACCAATGTGTTAGTGTACCCCCGGCTTATGACTAATGGCGTGATTTATTGCGTTAACGCAACCCGGATGCGCATGCGCATTGCAGTCACAGAGTTACCTACCTTCGGAACCAATTCGAAAGAGACCCCAAAGCAAATTTACATTTTAGGGTTCCATACCTATGGCGGTAGTATAAATGAATAAATATTAGGTGATAATTTTATACAAATCGATCTAGCCTCATGGTAAGCTCAATAAAACTTCTGTTATGAGTTCTAAACGACGATATAATTAATTGATACTAGAAGGTGTCCGCGACATCGTTCGCGGAGGAGAAAAAGTCATTACACCTCTTCCTTTCGACAGCGTAGTTGGGTAAAAAGTAATAACCATCTGTGGATACCCAGCCGTGTACCAAAAATAATTGAAATCTGTTTAGCCCATTTGGCGTGATAAAATCACAACACATTCAAACATAAAAAAAAAAAAAAAAATTGGATTCAGTGACCCCCAAATGGTCCGTTACAATATATTTTTTAAATATAATGGATACATTATTTGCACATAAACAAAGGAACAAGACGATCATAAAAGACAAAATATGTACAAAGGCGAAGTTATCCGTCTGGAGGGTTGCTTCCAGTTAAGGGTCATTCTTCGAGACAGCGATTTTTGCCTTATTCCTCTGTCCTTTTTTATTTTTGAATTTTGACCAATAAGGACATACTCTTGTGAAAATAGATTTATTTTTAGACATAATTATGGTTTAGGCCCACATTTTTGTGAACTCATTAATAAAATAAATTCATTTTAATTTTTGGGTCCAGAGGAATAAGAAATTAAGGTCCATAGAAATAAGAAATGTCAGAATAGGTTAACAAAAATATTAAAAAACCTTATATCTATAAAACATATATTATACTTTTGTTCACAAAATAATTAAAAAAGTATTCTAGAATCATTTTTATATTTGTTCTTATTAATAACATCCAGACTGTAAAAACACTAGGTGCTAAGAAGGTCTAAATTTAAAACTTATTGTTATTAAATTTACTCACTGTACTTACAATTAGTGATTAGATTATATTAATCATAACGTTATCATAATCAGTTTTAGTCATTATAAGGATACATAGGAACGTCACCGGTTCGTATTAATCGGACCCTTATTAAAAATTAACTAAACTTACATAGTTATGGCTCTTAAAAATAAACAAAGTACCTATTTATTTCTAGTACGATCAAATCGAACTGTTTTAACAAAAATATTCTAAAATAACAAAATATAAAAATTCTTATAATTTATAATTTGTTTTTATTTTAAATGACATATTTTTATCACAACCATTAATCGACTCTAGTAAGAATCACAAATACCGTATACGGCTTCACAACACTAGGGCAATATATATTTTCAGTACTCATGTAACTTAAAATTTATAAATACCTTTTCTGTCGTTTTGACACATTGTGTGCAAAACCTTTATTAATTTTCTATGTAAGATAGACGCTACATTTATAAATTTACACTACAGATTTGTCAAAAATTTGTGTGACAGAAAGACGAACATACATACGAGTCAAAGTTCCGTTTTTTTATTAAGGTACTCTAAAACATAGGAAATCACTTGATAAACTACTCTTCTTTTTGAAACTCAGTTAAGAAAAACAAGAAAAACTTGGAAAATTCTTATTCCATTGTCCAAAAATCCATAGGAATAAGGGACAGAGGAATAAGAAATTATCGAAAAAAAGCCAATGATTCTTAATGTGTATATACAACGCAGCTGTCGTTAATAATATGAATAGATAGTACGTAAAGCAGTTAATTAAGCAAAATAGTAAATTTTTAACAGTTATACAAATCTAAAAAAAACGAACAGAGTAATAAGAATGGTACCTGAACCACGGACAGAGTAATAAGATATTTACCTTCGTAACTCCGGAGCCACGTGCAACAGCCGACACGTCCACCTCGTACACGTTCGGAGCGCGACTGATTTACTGGCCGCGGGGCAAGTTTGTCTACAATCTTCAATACGTTTACGATACAGGCGAATAAAACCCGCGCCAGAGAAATAAGAATTTCGTCGCGGACACATTTTATTTCCTAAATTTTAAATACAATATTATAGATAAAAAAATACTTGTTAAATTTTAGTAATATAATAACTAATAATGTATACATGTAGTCAATCAAAATATTCGTTAAGTTGACTGAATTGAAGTTGTCATCACATGTTTTGAGAAAAATGGAGAGCGGACACGACAGAGTAGTAAGAATAACGGTTTGTTTTTTTTTATATAAAAATCTAGAATTAGCTTATACTAAAACCGATCGATGTCCCAGTCGAGAACAGATATAAAGTATCTCTGAAAAAAAAACAGGCTTTTAAACTAATGTTTTCAGTGAAATAAGCCCCCGGACATCGAAAATTAGGGTCTCGGAGAATCACCCAACCTTTATTGTACTTTTTGTTCCTACTTGTATAATCGATGTCAGTTCGTTTAGACTTAGGGTAGCATTGCAGGATTCTTAAATCGCTTGCCGCTAAGGGTCTCCGCTGCATCAAAGTTAACTACCTTCACCAGACCATCATGCCTTGTGAGAGCCAACCTTTGCGTATTCCAGTACATGGTCACCATGCGTACGCTTTATACTGTGTCCTGGTGGAAGTTAAGTTTATTGCACAAAACAAAGGTAAGGGTCGTCCAGAAATCATGTGATCGTTTGTAGGGGAGGGGAGGGGGGACGGGCTCAAAAATATCACACAAGATCACGATGGGGGGGAGTGGTGGTGTGTGTGGTTTTTTTACCCAGCAGGAAAGTCAAAAAATAACGAAATTACTCACTAACTAACGTAATTCATACTTAGTCCCAAAAATACACGTGATCTTCAATGGGGGGAGGGGACAGCGTTATAATCACCAAATATCACCAAGGGGGAGGAGGGGGTCAAAAGTAGGCCAAATATGATCACATGATTTCTGGACGAGCCCTAAGTACAAATAGCGGACTTATTATCAAATGACATTCTCTACCAGTCGACTGTATGGCCAAACAGAAATGAAATTAAGTTCAACAATCGTTTATGCTTTTTACTTCGGTTCTCCTACAATTCATTTTAAAAAATATTATTTATTTATCAAATAATGCCTCCGCCCGCATACAGAAACCACAACATTTCCCATATGCCCCAAATAAAAAAAGACGTAAGTCCACTAAAACTTATAATAAAGGACGCATTAATTTCCTTACATCCAAGGAATAAGGTTCATACCAATACACGCGTATGTTTTTTGGGCTATTCGGTTCTCCACAAATTTTATCCCTTTTATCCCGTCATAGCGCAGCGACACTTGTTTTATTTCCAAGATGGCGGCTCATTTGCCTCGTATTGTGCGCGGGAGCATGTGTGTGCTGACACAGGTGCAAACTGGACGTGTTATTAACTCGGTCCATGACTTCGTCCGTTGAAGATATTTAACTTATTTTCTAGTGTAAGTATACCATAATAGTAGGATGAGAAGACGCCCGCTACTTTATTCACGGAGAAGTAAAAAGACATAACCCTCTGTTTTGCTTCTGTTGAGACTAACCATTTGGGGATATCCAGCTACACGTGTAACAAAAATAGTTGAAATCTGTCCAGCTGTCGGCGTGATGAAACCACAACACATTCATTCGTACAAAAAATCGAATCTATCTGTCTGTAAATCATCATCATCATTTCAGTAGTAACACTCTTGACAGAGTGGTCGTGGTCAACACGTCGTAGGTCCACTTGTATGTGTGGCAGATGTAGCTCGCCTCACGATATTTCGCCATTGCTCCCTGCTGGCAGACATTCTAGAGCACTGGTGAACGGGGCTTCCCACCAGGGCCTTTATTTGGTCGGTACATCGCATTGGAGATCGTCCACGTGGTCTAGTTCATCCCATCTACCTTGCATGACAAGACGCTTTATTGAGTATTGGGCTTGCGTCGAGATATGCCAGAACAGTTTCAGTATGCGAGTTTGTACTAAAATCAAAAGACGCTGTTTTATGCAAAGTTCCTGCAGTATTGAAGCGTTGGCGCAAAATTCGGTCCATGATACTCCATTTCTAGAACATCTATCTTCTTTTTTTGTATTTCTTGCAGGGTTAAAATCTCCGCTGCGAATAAAGATATGGGAAATACACTCCAATGAGGCACTAAACTCGATGTTTAAAGTCTATCGGGTTAATCGTTCCCATCGTATATATTATTTTCTTTCCGGACCATAGTTGGTCGCCTGCACTTTAATTGAGTGGTTTTACGATATCTCTGTTCTGTCTGATAGATGGATTTTGATTTATAGTTAATTATTTTTGTAAAATGACTTCATGCAGAGCTATAGTTTTTATCGGTTCACCTCTTACTGCATTCATAAATATAATCTCACTGATATTAGCACTAGCCGGATCTTAGTGGTTTTGGTGATGTTGTTTTTCTTCCACATTTTTTTTAAATTTTCCTATGACATTCTTGTTATTGCCATAAGTACGTCGTTTCACCTTATCCACGCATCCACCGCCATTCGAGATTAGAGCTCTTAGATATATATATATATAGGTATATATCTGAGAGCTTGATACGACTTCGCAGGTCGCTATTTGCTTTATCTCCGGCGAGTTGTTGCATCTTTACAACTTTATAATAGTAAACATATAGTTGGTTTGTTATGTTGAGTGACCGATCGGCTCCTGCATGCTCTAGTGCAGTAATTATGATATTGTGTGCCGGGAGCCATTGTTGTTCGGAGACATCGGGGTGACGGCTAGCCTGTTATCTAAAGATAGGAAAAATACCTGCGGCCGATTTTTACCGACTGCGTCAAACGGATGGCTATGATTTTCAGGTGTAATGTTTGTGTGTAAGTCTGTTGGCAACCAAAACTTACCAAGAAATACCTACTTAAAATATTGTATATACGGCTTGGAGGAGCTGTGACTAGGGTTGCGTACCAAAAAGGTAAAAAGTGAACCCTTATGGTGCGATTCTCTGTCTATCCAACTATTATTGTGCTATATCTCAGAAACTACTGATGATCTATTTGAAATTTGAAATAGTTATAAACATGATCAGCTCAAATGTATTGCAAATGAAAAATGTCTAAATAAATTTAGATTTTCTATGGATAATGACCAATATAAGAGGGGCCAAAATTAGGTCAAGTATATGAAAGGACATCGCAAAGTGCTCGTACTAAACTTCTCTAAAACGTGCTTATTAAATTTATTTCGCTACATTTGGGGCCCGTTTTATAAACGTTTGTAACTTGTTTTATTACAAGCGGCATCGGCAGTCTCACTTCAATTCATATTGTTAGAAAGAAACTTCCGTTTGTAAGACAAGTTACAAGCTTTTGAGAAACGGGCCCCAGGTAGAAAAAACTAGCTGTTTAATAAAATATATTTATTGCAAATAATACGTAGGTATGTACCTATATTGAATGAGGCAACTCTATTAGTAAAACAAAAAACAAAAAAATCCGAGCGCAAATGAGGCGTACAAGAAACGAAGAAAACAGTAAAATATCGGAAATAGACTTTGAAGGCTAGATAATAAAATTCAGTCGGGACAGGAGCATACGATTGACGTTTCCTTTGATACTACATTTATATGGTATGCCTTGTCTGCATGTCTCTCAGACACATATAGACACACACACACAAACAAACAGTACAACAATTAAGAGCCAGTTACAGCATGCTAACAAGCCTTAAAGACGGCTACCGAGCATTTTGCGCATTCGCTCGCGTTTCTTTTCTGGCAAATTTTTTGCTGCGCGGATTTTTTTAATTACACCAGTGCTGCCAGTCGCGGAATTAATTTTGGAGCCAAAGTTATATTTTAGATGATGTGCTGAAATTGATGTATTTTTTATTTATTTTTGTGTGAATATTCGCCACCAAAAAACGAAATATATATTTTTTTATAAATAAAAGGGTCAAAAAGGCTGGAATGTAAAAAACCCATTCATGAGCATTTTTATTTTTACAGTTAAGACTCGAAAAAAGTTTAGTATCATCAAACATAAGTTACAGTATGTTATTAATGAATTACTTAATGTATAAAACTCAAATCGCATTGAAAAGTTTTCACTTTATATAAACCTATTGTTAAAATATTTCTGATGGTAAATGGACGGTGACTTCTACAATCTAGAAATATCCCAAATGAGGATTTTTATTTGTATTTATATTTATTTTTGTATAGATCTTGATTTTTTGAGTAGTACAGAATTTGTATATGCCTATAAGGGGTCCTACTAGAAAAATTTGAATATAAAGCCCATAACGTTAACTCACATTAAAAAGTATAACCCTCATAACTACTGCAAAAACTACAAAAAAATGTCGGTGCAAGATTGCTTTAGAATGTGCTAAATTTAGCCCAGAAAGTGCTGAAATGGCAACACTGATAACACAACTGGCCAGTGACATTTGGATGACAACTGCACAAACAAAAAATAACCTAAAATATTTTGTGAATAAGGCTTCGGTTGTGTTCTGAGCGTTTTTAAAAAGACAAATGACGTGTTTTTTAGTTCGCCATCTTGGAAAATGGCGGTTTGCTATCACGTATATAATTGCATTCTGCGTATAGGTTTGGGGAAAATGTTGTCTAATTGTTGTAAATTGGGAAATTAACTCAAATTTGTTCGGACGAATTGAAAGGTATTTGATTAAGAACGATTTTTAAAATTAATGTGGTGAGAGCTTCGGGAGATATGTTTTAATTAGTGATTCTACAAAACGGTTTGTAGTTGACCGAGCGGAGTGAAGATCTTCATTTCAGTTTAAGTAAAAATGGTTTCGTATGTCTGGCTGGCTGTACTCCTCTAAAGGTCTTTCTCAACCGATTATCGTGATTTGTCAGCAGGTTCGATAATTATATAAAACTAGAAGGCGGCCGCAACTTTGTTTGCGGAGGACGAAAAGTCATAACCCGGCTTTTTTTCTTTAGCATGGTGGGGTAAAAAGTGTTATATCCATCTTGAGATACCCAGCTACCCGTGTACCAAAAATAGTTAAAATCCGTTAAATGGTTTTGGCGTGATGATTTGTGTCAGTGCATCTGGAAAGGTACTTAGTCACGACATCTAGTTACCGAGTTACATTAGTTTTTGTGGAAGCTGGTGAAAAAGTGCCAAAATGGGTTTGTGTTATAATTGGGTTATTTACATCCTAAGGAACACGTGTGTGCAAGAATATCAGTAAAATTATGTTTTTTTAGTATATTTCTCCCACTATAAAGTTTAGTAGTCAGGGTACCTTGTCACGCCATGTCTTAAAAGCTTTTAAATTTTGAATAATTTTGTCAATATTTCTATCGCGGGTAGTCAACTACCTCTTTCTAAGATAAGGCATAGGATCGGTCTATAGCAAAATATTTTTTTAACAAAAAAAAATACTTAATGTTTTTTATAAGAAAACATTCAACTTGCATGACTCTTGTATGAAAAAAATAAAAAAATGCCGATTAGGTATATTTCTCCTACTAAAACCATACCAAGGTCGCGTCATGAGTTGTTTCTATATTAATAATAATTAATTTGTTGATCTCGAATTTAGTCAATGAAAAATTGAACTGTGATTTTAGTTGTTTGACGTATATAATTAGTATTATAATATTGATTGAAAGACTGATAAATCATAAATTAGGTGCAGTTATGTACACAATTGAGTTATTTTTTCTAGTTACTCCATTTATGTAAGATAATGACTTAGCGTGACAAGGTACCCAGTTTAGTAAAATGCTAAACTTGATGTCTTACACGACTAAAACAGAAGTTTTTATAAATAGGAATACATTGATTTCCGCTATAATTATCCTAAATAACATTTTGTTACAGATATTTTTTGCATTATAGGTACTAAAATAGTGATCTTCGAGTTTAAGTTACTAAAGTTTAGTAAATGTCGTGACAAGGTACCCTAGTTACGTTTCCATACAAAAGTTTCGACCGAGTCACTAAACTTTATTGTTAATAAAAACTGCTTTAACACCATTTCTATTATACCATTGTGGTACACCACGCTAAATACCATTTGATCTTGTGATATAGCATGAATATACAAATTATTTTGTTGGTTTTTAATATTATAAGTGATCTTTTTTGTAATCTTTAAAAATGCGGTAATTATTACATTTCTTTATGATTATGGAGTTTTCTTTCATTCAATTGTCCCAAAAATGCCATAGAATATGTAACTATGATGAGAAACTAACAGTTTTAATCTCGTTATTTTATGAATTGGGTATAATTAACACTTTCGTGTTTCTTCCACCCTGGCATGTTCAACCTAAGAAATCAGAATAATTAACATGTATTTTTAGACAATTCTCCTTTATTATAATTCTTTAACATTCAAAGATTATGATTATACCCTTCACTATGTAACTTCGAAGTAGAAGTGTGTTTTTTGCCACTATAAACTTTAAATGCAATTTTCTCAACTTGTGCATTTCGGAAGTCGAAAATTCAAAAATTTATATAAAAATAGTGGTTCCACCTACAGTCATTATTCTTTTTTGTATTGATAGCAAATTTAATTTACTTTTTGGAACTATGCATAACTCAATACCTGAAACAAGGTACCTTTCCAGATGCACTGACACATTTTTCTATTTAGTGACCTCCATTTGGATGTTGGTTATTTAACCCGTTACAATTTGTTTAAATATCTTCAATGTACAGGCATCTCATTTTGACAACTTTAAAATAGTATATAGAATATGATATAGGGATTAGGAGTATATTTATTTATTTTGTACAGTCGCAAAAAAACTTAGTGTTTTTTAAGTAGTTATGTTTAAAAAAAGGCGCAATAAAATTAAAACCTGCCAGTGCAGTTATTCTCCTAATTCAGAACATTAACCAACACCTCAAAATTACCATTAGATATATTTAGACACAGAAAGACACAACTGGACATAATGTCCGTAACAATTTGACTCGTTTTGACATGTCATAAGGTTGAAAACGTGTCTAGATGTGAGTTTAGAGTTGTAGGTGTTTAGTTGCGAATTATAATAGATGGTCTACGCCGGCGGTCGAAAAACGGATAAATTGTGGATAGTGTTATGCACGAGAGAAAGTCGTCTGTTTCATGCTTTTATAAACTATCATTATCATCATTCGCTTGACCTTAACCTATTTACTTATGGATATTATTAAACAAATAAACTGTAAACATTATTAATTGATTAATTATGATAAATAAATAAAGAGGGTGTATATTCTCGACTGGAGGCCACGAACTGGTCGCCGATTGCCAATGGTCGCTGAAGTCTTTCTTAATTTCAAAGTGTGCAACGCTTATCATTTTCCCTTGGCTGGTTTCCATTTGAGAATGAATACGCCGCATTACATAAATAAACTTCGTTCAATGCTCTTTCCAGAACATGTTTTTTAGGGTTCCGTAGTCAACTAGGAACCCTTATAGTTCCACTATGTCCGACTGTCCGTCGGTCTGTCCGTCCGCAGCTTAGCTCCGAGTTCCGTGATCATTAGCACTAGAAAGCTGAAATTTGGTAAGAGTATGTGTATGTATCACGCCGACTAAACGGTAAAAAAAAAAAAAAAAAATTTTTTCGGGTACCTCTCGTACGTAATCTCCTAAAATGGGGGTGTTTTTTTTTCGTTTTAACACTAGTGTGTGGGATGTCGTTGAATAGGTCCTTTAAAAATAATAGGGTTCTTTAAGCATTATATTTTGATAAAGTCAGCAGTTTTATAAATATTCGCTCCGGAAATCCAATTAATAGCGTCCCACCCCTCTAACTTTTCAACCACGGGTCAAAAAATTATGGGAAAATTCAAGAAAATCAGGCCTTATAAGTAATTTCAATGAAAACTATATTGAATAAAATCGGTCGAGACGTTTTTGAGTTATTGCCAAAAACTGCACTTCTCAGATAAAGGACTTAAGTGCCGTGGAGATATCCTCTTTTGCTAGTATACTTTTTCATATCGTATTTTGTTCATCTGTAGTGTTTTTTTTTTCGTATAAAGGTCTCACTCATAGGTTTTCACTGAATATCGATAATAAGAGAATTCATTTCATGTGGTTGGTTACCTCTCGCATAACCACGGCGCTTCATTGATTTGTGTAATAAATTATCCTTTAAGTTTTAGCTTTAAAATTAGAATAATTTCGCAGTTAGACAGACAAACATACAGAAAGATATATGACGTGTCCAAATATTTGGAGGAGAATGTCTGGGATTTTTAGTAGTTAAGATTGAGATTTTAATTATTCGCTTTATTTTTTTGAGTAAGTTTTTATTTCAGCTTGTTCGTCTTTCTTTCTGTACGTTGATCTTCATCATTCGCTTGTCCGGATCTAACGTCGTATGTAGTAATGTATCGTTTATCCTTCTGCATCGTTTGTCCTAACGCATTTTTCATGAAACTGTAAACTTTTCAGGATTGTTAGAAAACAAACCTAACCTAACCTAAAATATACGATGATCTTTTAAAAAATCCTGTAGAATTTACGGTTTCTGAAAAAATGCGTCCTAACAAACGATACATTACGAAAAACGACATTACGGATTCCGAAGGAGATCCCGCATGTCCTTATCCAATTTACTTGGGGTCGGCGCTGCATGTTTTTTTCTTTCATACCT
The DNA here is from genome assembly GCA_905404275.2 of Hedya salicella. Classification (NCBI taxonomy): domain Eukaryota; kingdom Metazoa; phylum Arthropoda; class Insecta; order Lepidoptera; family Tortricidae; genus Hedya; species Hedya salicella. The sequence goes on from FR990099.1 coordinate 3,538,180, forward strand.
CTCTATCACCCATCATCTCGTCACTCCCATCCTTCCTGTTTATGTCATCTCTCACACAATCCATCCACCTTTTCCTTGGTCTACCCCTTCTCTTACATCCCTCCTCATGCATATCGATCTTAATAATAATAAACATGCGTGGGATCTGAGGTGCCGTACTATAAGTACGCACCGATGCCAGTTCTTGAAAATGGTCGTGCCACGCGCTTTTGGGATCGATCTATCGTCACGGACAGGACTATTGTAGCCAATAATACGGTTTTCCTCCATTCACCTGTCACTGTCAATTATAAAAATTCACCACCAAGGTAGAAGACCTATAGTGAACCAAATATTATCTTAGTCAAAGATGAAATCAAAGTCAAAATTTTCTTTTTTCAAGTAGGCCTAGCTACAAGTACTTTTAAATCGTTATTTACAACAAGATTGATAATAAAAACTAAAAATAAAAATAAATATATAAAGAATAAAAAAATAGGAGAGACGAAGGCGTTCAGACTCCTCTAGCTCTGGCTACAAATAAGTTCGTCGGACATACCTACGAGAGGTACGACCGACCCCGATAGGGAATTTGTGTAATTTATAATATACAAATAATTCTTGGTAGTTTTAACTACTCTTAATTACGTCCTCCCGCGATGTTTAGGTAAATAGGACCTACCTATTCCTTCCTGTGGCTATTACAGTTATATCATTAAATAAAATCACCATGTGTAACATTCCTGACACCGCCAGGGGGCAAATTGCCAAATTAGCACGAAATACCAAATGTCACAACCCACTACCGAAAGTCTCCTATAATCCATTAATACAGACAAATGTTTCCATTTAATTATATTAGTCAACATAATTTGTCTTATTAGGGTCGCCATGTTGTATAATTTATGACAGAAAGCTTGACCAAAACGTATAATTTTAATTACAAAGTTACGTTTGTACCACGTTAAACGAGTATCCACTTTAAGTTGTTAATTTAAAGTTGAAGCTACGCGCAAAGTTATGTTTGTATAAAACAAATTGCCATTTAGTATAATTCAGTTATTCTAAGCTATTATGCGCTTTGATTTGTTGATATAAGATTGCGATTTAATGCAATTTATTTTTGGTCTAGGAGTGCCGAGGTGTTAAATAGCACATTCTTGAATAGAAAACAAGGCTTTGATATATTCCTAGCAAATATGTCTATACTTTTATAAAATTGTAGAAATGAAGTTCACTGTAGGTTGGAGGTATTTTCATAAAAATAAGTGCACCGAGCTATTGTTTTTAACACGCTTTTATTAGGTCGACCTGTATGTAACTATGTAATGGAATCTAAGGTAACTAATTTAACCACCTTCCAAGGATCGTAGCGTCATGAAAATTGGCAGCTGTATGTAGTTCTGATGACAATACAATAACATGGTACTGTCGAACTGATCTGATGATGGAGCCGGAAGATATGAACTGGAACATCATGATGGAACATCGTACCATAGCTGTGTTTGGATTTGTTAGAAAAGTCTTGTGAAGCGTGTTTTTCTAGTATTTTTTAAACTATTATTAATATTTTGACCGAGAAAGCGCAGAGTGTGTTTCAGCTTGGGTGGGTCAAAATGCTTAGTTTTGTACATATTTTTTTTTGAGATGTCCAGTAGTCCCTTCTGGTCGCTAGCCACCACTGTATGTGGTGAAGTCTGGTGTGAAGTGACGCCATTTAACAGGGGTTGGGCCTGGCATCCCAAAGGCTTCCAGGACTTTGAGGTAACCCGATGAATGCCTTGCGATTTGCAGTCACCTTGAATTTTTCATTCTTGCTGTGTGCTTCAGGTGAGAGAATTCAGAAACTCGGGCTCTCTCCAAGGCCCTGCCTCGCGCAAGCCCGGATGTCCGGTTTTTTATTGATTCAGTTTGTGGATTTGTTTCAAAATGCCGGCGATATGGGGTTGAAAGATTCGTTTTCGCATGTGTGCATGTGTACAGATTTCATCCATTTTCGGAACAAGGATAGCTGGATATCAAAGAATTTCTTTACTCGACTACGGTGAAACAAAAAAGCGGGCTATGGCTTATGACTAGGGTTGCCAAGTCTACTATATTAGGGCATCAAATACTATATTTCTAAAAAAAATATATAGTACAGCAACTACTATATTTTGCGTAAAGCGGAAGCAGCGCTACGGTTTTCCTCCATTCACCTGTCACTGTCAATACTTTATTATAAAATAAAAATTTAATTATTAAGGCGCAGAGCAGCAATATATATTCATTTAATAAATAAAATACATGTTTGAAACACATACTATAATTTGTTTCTTATTTTTGCCGTCTACCTTTTATATTTTGAAAGCTTCATAAATACTATATATTTGATGGATAAAAACTTGGCAACCCTACATTACATATGAGATTCTTGTACTATTATAAAGTTGTTAAAATAACAGTCATAATAATACATTGAAGATAATTCGACGGAAAGTATTTTGAGGCATTAGTGCCTCGTTTATTAAGTTAATATTCCGCCATAAATGTTACCGACTCATTTTAAAATAAGATGTAGAAAATTGTCCGTAAAAAAACTTTACTAGATTAATAATGATGTCATTGAGTGTGTATTTTAAAATCAGTGATCATTTTATTTTAATTTATAAAAGTGTTATGACATTTTAATGAACACATTTAAAATCCCAGACTTGGATAGATATCACATTTATTAACACCTTTGTCTAAGTTAATGTAGATATGTTTATGTATTTAAATTGAATATATATACAAAGAACCAGCCAAGTGCAAGTTGAACTCGCACACCGAGGGTTCCGTACAAAATATACGCTACAAACGGCCATATCTATAAGAATCCAGTGTTAGCAGAGCCCTACTCCTAAGCAAAATGTACGCGGTGTTCGGTCATTTTATATTGATTACGTAGACAGACAGACATACAATTATACAGTTTTTAGTATTTGCTGTTATAGCGGCAACAGAAATACATCATCTGTGAAAATTTCAACTGTCTAGCTATTACGGTCCATGAGATACAGCCGGGTGACAGACGCATAGACAGACAGACATACGGACGGACGGACGGACGGACAGCGGTGTCTTAGTAATAGGGTCCCGTTTTACCCTTTGGTTACGGAACCCTAAAACACAACTACAATTTTAAAACTATGCGGTATATTAGGGTTTGATGTAAAATAGCGTTCGTGAAGTCACCCACTAGGTCTAGGTTTAGATAATAAACTAGTTAGGTAGGTATAAATTAGTTTTAAGTTACATGGCACCACCGAAAATCAGCGTCACGGCTTGCCGCGGCATAAAGCTGAGTGGTGACCCCTTTCAGCGTCGTCCATTGTTTTTATTTCAAATTTTTGGTTATGTTAGCGTTGAATTATGTTTACTTTCTTTCTTTCTAAAAAACACACTGAAATGAAATCGCCCAAATCTGACCCGGTGGGTAGGGTTCCCATTAGACTGGCTGCGTTCCTCCTTTGTATTGATATGCCGATTCTTTGAGCGAGGAACGAGCCAGCCATGGTCCCCGGTGGCGTCTATGAGCCTTTTTGATAGGGCATGAACTAACAGGTGGGCGTCACGGACCTAGGGTCTCTACAGCAAACACCGCAGATACATCCGGCCGGTCTGTTAGGCCTATACATTGCAGATTCACTGATGGTTACAATACTTTTTATTTTTACCCGACTACGCTGCAGTAAAAAAAGAGGGTTATGACTTTTTCTCTTCCGTGAACGAAGGTGTTCTGTGTTTGTTTGAGTTAAACCTCTCTCTTTTTTCTTGATTATCATAGCATGTAAGGACTGACAGGAAAAAACTCATCTTAACAAATGCCTAAAAACAACGCCATTATTTGTCAAACTTATAAATTAAAACATCAATCGCACCTACTTAAACAGATCCTAAGCACACATTACATTTTAATTGCTCCTTACCATAGACTAAGGGGAAGCATACCATAAACTAGAAATTTAAAACCGGCCAAGTGCGAGTCGACGCGCGCACAAAGGGTCCCGTAATATCCTACTTGCGCAAGTAACATATCATATATTATTCGATTATAGGACTATTAATCTAATGAACATTATGCCAATGTATGATTCTACCGAAGGACATTGTGCCAAATCGGTGACACACTTATTCGCTCATAGAATATTATTCTAATCGTCATCATTATGCCAATATTCTGTCTAAGAAAAGTGTGCGAAATGACAGGATGCTAAAAAAATTATGCGACAAGTAATTCTGTGAAATGATGATTCTGCCAAGGGCTGCTATGCGAAAACGAATTATGGCAATTAATGTTATGCAACGTACTACTCGTACTAATAGTAAACCCGAGAAATTACGTTCCTTGTTCCTGTAGCAATTTTATTTTTAACTTTATTATGTTTTTCTTATTTGTTACTAGAGCCTGCAATTTCTTACAGCAGAAGCTAAAATATCGTAATTGTCTTCTTTCTTAGACGTAGCCGAATGACAAGTATCTTACAGGTAACCTCAACTAAAAATTTTGTCTTTAGACACTCCGCTACCCATAGGTTGCCTGGAAGAGATCGCTATCTAGCTATAAGACCGCCTGTTGTTTACCTCTGCTAATTCGAATTTACTGTCATGTTCTGTATTTCTGTGTATCTGAGGTGTGCAATAAAGAGTATTTGTATTTGTAACCTATAAATATAAGTATGGTAAAGATGGACATACAGGTAATTTTAATATCAATTTTGGTAATAAAGTTTGTCATAATATTTTTTAGCGTAACGTAACGTTTGATATCTACTGCGATTTATTTGGCAACAACATAATACTATAATATACTAAAAAGTGCCCGTAATTTCGTCATAACCCCTCTTTTTCCGTCAATATAATCAGGTAAACAGTATCCTTTAATCATCTGTGGATGCCCAGCTACCCTTGCACCAAAAATAGTTGAAATCCGTTTAGCCGTTTCGACATGATGAAGTCACAACGTCATATAGAAACATACAAATACTTAACCCAAAAATATTAGCTAAAATTTGGCATACTTACGTAAAAAGTTGTAGTGTGTTGTAAGTACGTTGGCTAAAGAGTCGGATGCACCATACAGAGATCCATAAGCAAGAACAGATGACAAAATTCGTCGACTACTGGTGTGGACGATTAGCTCAGATGGTAGAGCGTGCTGCCCCGGTCTGGCTCAAGGCACTGGTTCAAGTCCAGTATCGTCGAAAAAAAAAAAATTTCATTTGTTTCTGATCTTTGTTTATAATACTTACGTAAGTTCAATGACAATGCAATAGTATGATACCATCAAACTAATAGTAGGGAGGTGGTCATAGGAACACTGTCTTTTTTCTGTGGTGTTCTAGAACGACCTTTCAATATTGAAATATTGATGAAAAAACTACATCAATCTTATAAAAACTCCTCGAGATACAAAAATGTTAAAATCACATTGTTAGAATTTCCCAAAAACTCTTCATACTAAATATGGTCTATGGGGAAATTAAGAACTTTATTCTGCAGCTATGTTAAAACTTGCATTTATCGAAACGGTTTCATAACAAAAGTTACTATATATTTCAATGGTAGTATTATTACCAAGTCATTAATATTTTCATATTTAAAAAAATGGATTTTCCCACCCAACTTTATAGGCTCTTATAACAAGCTACATGTAAGATCGAACTCAAAATCTTACATAGTTTTATTGCTTGTTTTATCAGGAGCTTATGTAACTTTTTTTTGCAGTGGCGGATGCAAAAAGTCACGTTGGCAGGCCGTTGCTTCGTTTTAAAGATTGCGCAAAAAGGGACATGACTGCCTTTCATATTGACCACCAACACTGGGAAAAACTTGCGGAGAAGCGGACGGAGTGGCGCAAACGCGTTGTGGAGGGGCGCAAGTTATGTGATGAGGCCTGGTTCGCGGCACTCGCTGACCAGGGACAAAGACGTCGTCAAGCCGACTCAGTACCATCTGTCGCAAATTTCTCTTGTCAGGCCTGCGGTAGAACATGTCGCTCTCGTATCGGTTTGGTCAGCCACCAAAAACGGTGTCTCCCGACGCAAAGGCCTATATACTATATATGTAATTTTTACAAATTATGAGATCAGACTACATTCCTATTTCAACTTATTACTGTCCAAGAGTTAGAGGCCTGAGGCATACAGATATAGACGGAGACTTAGTATATAGGGTTTCGTTGGTACCCTTTAGCTAAGGAACCCTAAAAACTACAGACAGATTATGGTTGCAATAAAACAAAAAAAGGGACCACCCGACACCTACGTGACGAAACATACAGGGTGTTGTAATTTAATTTGTTTTTAAAAGCTGTTAGTCACCTTCTAAGCCCCGACAAAAAAGTGTTTTATATCTGTGTCTGTCACAGACACAGCACAGCGTCGTAGCTCCTAAAAGTTGCGTTTTCTTTGCTCGAAAAAGGACTTAATTAAGAGTGTTCTTAACTGTAGTTCAAGATGTTCTGTCGTTTGAAAGTTATTAATTTTAAGTAAAAATGCAACGGCCTACCTGACGCTATGCAACTAAGGTGGCAAATAAGCGTACGGCCTACCTTACGCTAAGCAGTTACGGCAGCCTATGAACGCTGGCAACGCCAGGGGCATTCCGTGCATGTTGCCGACCCTTTAATAACATTCACGCCCCTCTTGAAGAACCCCATATTATAACCTCCAGGTAAAACCGAAGCAGGGAGGTCATTCCACATTCGGAGTGCGCGGTAGAAAATTCCTTTGATACCGCACGGTGCGCGACCATTTATAGTAGGCTTACAAGCTTAATATTAGGTTCATCTGTTACTATGTCAGTTACTATGTACATATAAAAAAAAATATAGTAGGCTTACAAGCTGTATATTACGTTGTTACTACATATGTCAGTTACAATTATAAATAAAAAATCCTACAAGTTTAATTTCACCCACTTCCAGGTTTCAGATTTGACAAAAATTTGGCATACTTAAGTACGTCAGATGGCTATCCAGGCTATCCAATATTATGACACCATCGAGCTGATCTCATGATGAAGCCAGAAGGTGGTCATGGCAACTCTGTAATAGAATAACGCAATCCTGCCGAGTTTGGGCTCTTTAGAATCGTCTCGAAAGGTCGCGAGAGCTACATCTCCCTCCTAGGCATAGCTCTCGCGATCTTTCGACAACTGTTGATGAACTTATTTGCTCGTTTAGTTTTCTGTTATGGTCGTTGTGTGACAACCAACGCGCGAGACAACCTTACCTGGTCTCCCGAACCATGTATATCTATCTATCTATCAGCCACGGACGTCCACTGCTTAACATAGGCCTCCCCTGTAGCTCGCCACAGGGTGCGATCCTGCGCATCCACAGACTCCCCGCGACCCTTACGAGGTCATCCGTTCACTTCATCGGGGGCCATCTTACGCTGTGCTTTCCTAAGCGTGGTCGCCGCTCCAGGACTTTACTGCCCCAACGGCCATTCGTTCTCCGGGCTACACGGTCCGCTCATTGCAACTTCAACGATGCAATCCTGTGATCTATGTCGGATACTTTGGTTCTGCTGTGGATATCCTCATTTCTGATTCTATCACGAAGAGAAACCCCGAGCATAGCCCTTTCCTTTGCACGTTGCGTAACTCTGAGCCGCCTTACGAGTCCCATTGTGAACGACCATGTCTCAGTTCCGTAGATCATCACTGGCAACACGCACTGTTCGAAGACCTTCGTCTTCAAGCACTGGGGTATTTTTGAAGAAAAGATCCGGATATGTCACCCCTGGATCCATAATCCATTCATCCGTGAAGATATAAAAGACACAAGCCTGTATAAGGCAGTGTTTACACGGCGCGGCGCGACGTGCGACATTCGTCAGCAAATACAAGATCGCAAACATTGTCGAAATCACACGACGCTAACCAGCCACGAAAACAGCGTTGCTTGAGCTTGAGGCTCAGACTCACGACTTGGGAGCAGGCGGAGAAAGCCTGTGATTGAATAGTTCTAGCTGTTTTCTATAAATAAGATAAATAACTAGTTTATTTATACATATACAATGAAACATAAAGAAATTGCCCGTATCGCCTGCAATATGCTATGCCAGTCTTGCAGGATGGCACTTTGCTTTAATTGTCCGTCATTCAATTATTTAGCGCTAAAGAATGTTACATGTTTACGAAATAAATAAATATCAGGGACAGACTTACACAAATCGACCTAGTCCAATCGCCAGCATCAATTTCTGCCATAACAAAGCGGACGAAAATATCTGACGCGTCCTAACGGCTCTATAAATAGAGTCGTGTCAGATATTTATGCGCGCTTTGTTGTGGCAGATATTAATACTGATAACGGTCCAAAACTAAGCATTGCTTATACTAAGCGACGATATCTATACTATTATAAAGTTGTATAAATGAAATGTCTGTACATTGAAGATATTATCAATAAAATGATTGTTATTGACTATTTGGAGGGCATTAAAACGAAAATTAATTATTTTTAATTTTTTGTATGTTTGTATGTGTGGTTGTGGCTTCATCACGCGAAATCGGCTAAACAGATATCAACTTTTTGGCGCACGGGTAGCTGGGTATTTACAGATGGTTATAGATTACTTTTTACTCAACTACGCTTTCGAAAAAAGGACTTTTTCTCCTCCGGGAATGTAATTGCATGCACTGTCTAGTTATCTCATAAAATACACAGATCTAAAAAAATCCAAGACTCCAACTGAATTTAAACCAGTGCCTTGTGCCTTGCCGGGGCGCACGCTCTGCCAACTGAGCTACGGAGTCCAGTCCAGTCAGCTTGTAGCGCATTAGGTAAAGAAAAAAAAATCGGGAATGTTTGTAGTTTCAGCGATAAGCACTTTTTATCTGTTCTTATTATACCAAAATATACCATATTTTTTAGTAAGGCATTAATACTTGTGTTGGTCTTCTTTCTTAGTTCCCATGTATTCTTACGTGATTTACTTTTCCGAGTAAGTGACTTGTCAGGCGCGCCGTAATTAGCAAACATCTACTGAAAGCTAGTCCAGACTACTTAGTGTCTTAACTTGGCTGAGCCAGTTTAGATTACTTATTTACTTTGTTAAGAGTACCCTACTCATACTGATCCATTGTGAAACTATTAAAAATATATTTTTTCATGAAAATATGTCTAATATCATCAGTATAGATTTTCTTGTTTATATTCGGCAAATATGTGCATGTCTTTGTGCGTTCATCATGTCAAAACCGCTAAACGGATTCCAGCAATTTTCGATACAATGATTGCTGGACATCCTAGAATGGCAAAAAAGGAGTTATGATTTTTTTCTCGTCTGCTAATGAATTTGCTTGTCCCTTCTAGAAAACATATACTGAGGAAAGAAAAATGGTTTTGTGCATACATGTGACGACATGTTTAGCTCTCTGGCTGTACAACGGCCTACGAAGCTGGCGGTCCCGGGTTCGAATCCCGGCCAGGGCAAGTGTTTGTGCGATGAACATAAATGCTTGTTTCTGGGTTTTGGATGTTTTCTAACTATGTATTTAAGTATTATTATTTATTTATTATGTATGTATATCGTCGCCTAGTACCCATAGTACAAGCTTTGATTAGTTTGGGACTAGGTCGATTTGTGTGAGATAGCCCCTGATATTTATTTATTGATTGATTGATTGCTTTTTTATTTATGTTTTTCTTTTAATTCTTTTTTTTTCTACTTAATAATTATATATTACTTAATTATTTATGCATTAATTAACTAATTTGTTTATTTATAATTAAATTAATAAAAAAAATTGCACCGACCCCAAGTAAATGGGATAAAGACAAGCGAATGATGAAGTATTATTTATTTATTTCTCTGTTTTGAAGCCTGTTAGTTAAAAGTTAACCTGAGAACCTACTTTTTAAAGTCTGTTAAGACATCGTCTACTTTCATGTGGCCTCTTAACTGACTTAAGTGGAAGGAAACTGATCGTTAATGACGCACATTCCCAGTGAACTGGTAATAGAAAGGTTTGTCAATGTTTCCATAGTATGAAACGAGCTGTCAGTAAATATAAAAAAAATTGGGACAATCTGACACAAATCGACCTAGTCCCAAAGTAAGCAAAGCTTGTACTATGGGTACTAGGCGACGATATACATAATATATATATATAAATTATAATACTTAAATACGTAGAAAACATCCAAGACCCGGGAAGCCACAGTAGGGAACATGTATGATTTTTTTATCGCTTTTCTTAACAAAATATGAAACTGCTGTAAAAATGATTTTATAAAGTGAAATTAAAATTAAAATCGGCCTAGAAAGACGCATGATATAGGCATTTTAAACTAAAACGTAAAAGTGCATGTCAGACACATGCACTTTTAGGTCACAGTGCACTCCGGCCATATAAACTCCATATTATTATTATTTTTTTGCTAGGGGAAACATAATTTATTTCGTGGGAAATAAGAAACCATGCAATTGGCCCAACTCTATTTCCATTTCCACATGTGTCAGTTTCCAGTATCACATTTACAACGTTTCTCTTACCCCGGTGTTTCCCTTCCGTCCGTTAAAATTATATATTACTACTGTACCTAACATTGATTTGGAGAATCTGTGTATCTAACCTACGAGTACCAATTAGTTACAAATACAATTGTAATAGTTTAAGTATAATTTTCGAATAAAATACTTACTCTTGAATATATGCGGTCTTCTCTTGTGAAATGGTAAATTCAGATTCAGATTTATAATGTACCCTTGTGGCCTACTTACAGAATAAACTATTATATAAGACGTTCAGATACATTATTTTATCGATAGTGTTTGGATTTACACAGACCTGCGGGCCTATGATGGTCGCGTTTATCACGCGATAAATGGTATGATAACGCACCTGTCACTCTCGCACTCACATAGTCAGAAGGTGACGGCAGCTATGTCATTTATTTATCGCGTGACAAACGCAACCATTATAGGCCCGCAGATCATAAGTAGGTGTACCTGTAAAAAAAAATCCTATTGACGTCATTTGGCATCTGTCAAAAGTACGATATGCCGTATAGTTTTAAAATGTAGTAATTTTTTTTTCTCCTCTATTTGATTTCATCGAAAACAATTCTGGTTAAAAAAATTAAACGTTGTCAATAGTTCCGTACACGTCTTTATGATAATTGGTGTAAAATTGTGTTCTTAATTATTTGACGACTTTGGGTGTCACTATACAAATACAAATACGAAATGATTTATTGTTTGAATGGTATGGTTAGTATTTGATTTCATCACAATCAGCCAGAATTTGGCGTTGGTACAAACAATTCTTTGACTCTCGATATGCATGCCATTAAAAGCAATGAAAAAATAATCAAATTATTGCAATGTCAAACTAAAAGTAAATATTTAGAAGTATAAAAATAAATAATTAATAAGTCAATGTCATGCACATAAAAAAGTGATAAACAAACAATTACACTAATAATTCATTCTTAAATGATACTGAACCTTACTGAAATATTGCAGAAAAGTGGTATTATAATTGCGAAAAGCAATTTTATGAACTTTATTTGAATTGGACATTGTTTGTAATCAAAAAAATTGCATATTATTTTGACAAATTCTGCCCGATTTATTATTATGTATTATTTAAAGTGTGTTGTCTAGACATTGTATTAAATCGTTCTTAATAATTATCTATGTCTAAATGTAAACTAAATTTCGTACGCCAAAAGGCACATCGTAGATGTACTTTTAAAATTGTAATCTGTCAGAAGCTGTTAATTTACATATAATGAACGAATAAAGATTTCGTTTTGATTTGATTTGTGCAGTCGAGTCGAGGTCAAAGATATATTTAAAATTGAGAGTTTCAAAAATATCATAATATAAAAATATTTATGGAACTCTCAATTTGTGTAAAATGTATCTTTGACCTCGACTGTACAGTGTGTATCCACTTCAAAACTATTTAATTTTACTGTTGCCGGTTTCACAAAATAACCTTAAAGTAAAAAGCTTTGTTTCCATTGCTTCCGTTTTGCAATTTCGAAAGAAAATAATAATTTCTGTCCCACATTCCATAATTTGCACAAAGCCCCGATTTCACGCTCAAACAGTTTTCTTTTTAAAAGCCGTCAAAATCCAATTCACATTAGGCTTCGGCTGCGCGAAACAGCCACAAAAGCGCGCCAAAATTAACAAAAAAAAACTATTCGCTCTGGATTAGCACTGACAAAGGAATTCAATGCGTTCCAAATTCCATACAAAATCGTAAGAACACAGAAAGTTTTCTTCGCTTCATTAATTTAAACACGAACGACTTTCAATCTTATATCCACATCCTTAAGACTTCATGATTTGATTGGCGACAGAGTTGTTAACTTTGGCGAAAGATTCAAATTTCTACCTTAATAAAAGGTGTTTTAACAGACAAAAGATGGATACGGAGGGAATTAAGTCTTTTCTTGGGAAAGCTTTGCTTTACATCGGAAATTTGAAACTGTCGTTGGGATGATTTGATCTATTTTAAAATGTTTTGGGTTTCTGGTGACAGATGTTCGGATAACATTAAACAGCGTCTTAGAGCAATAAAAAATGCGTATGGCTTATGTGATACGTATAAAGTTCTGTATGTATTTGGGTGGATCATTTTTTTCTTATTGTTAAGTATTCTTTCCCGTGACCCAGGAGATAAAGTGATAGAGATAATCTTGCCTATTAATATACTGCCGAGTTGGACCATTGCAAAATGGATCTATATTGGTGTTTCAGAATGAAACATTACTATTTCTAAACGGAATGAAACACGGATTGAAGTGATATTGTTAGTTTGTGCAATCAGGCTTATCAGGGTTATTGGCTACTTATAATATTATTATCATATTTTATTTAGTTACTAGAAGGAACTCGCAACTTTGTTCACGGAGGAGAAAAAATCATAACCCTCTTTTTTCTTCAGCGTAGCCGGGTAAAAAGTATCCCATAACCAACCATCTGTGGATATATCCAGGTACCCGTGTAAAAAATAGTTGAAATCCGTTTTGCCGATTAGGCGTGATGAAGCCACACAAACAAACATGATTCAGTGATCTCTAAATAGCCCGTTTCAATATATTTTTTAAAAACACTTTTAATGTACCTACAGACATTTCATTTTGACAACTTTATAAAAGTATACCTAGATATATTATTATTATATTTTATGTAGTTATATATTATGTTTATGTACAATATCCTTACATTTTTTTATTTATTTGTGTTCATAATATTTTCTTCTGTATCCGGATTATTACTCATTTAAATAAATCAATTTTAACAGAATAATTCGTGTTAAGTTTAGTATTTTATATATTTTGTATCTGGTGTTAGTTTGTCTATCACCATATCAAATAACAAATAAACACTAATAATATTAATGTATATGAGAACAAAATTACTGAAATATTTTATACTTATTTTAATAGAATGAAATTACCTTTAATTTATTTTTACTTTTATTAATAAATATCTCAAACTCAAATCTTATTTCTTTGAATCTTCACTCACTTATTCAAAGATTAACTGGAAGAGATCCCTAGTAGAGATAAGTTCGCCTTTGTGCTTATATCTTTTAAGTTGATTGCACTTGTAACTGGTATTATTCACAATAAAGTACTGGTTTAGCTCAGCGGGAGTAACGTTGCCTGCAAAGCTAAGATCCTGGGTTCAAATCCCGGAAAGGGCAAATATTTGTCTAATGAGCATAAATGTTTGTTCCTGAGTCTTGGATGTTATCAATGTACGTAACTAGATATATTATAAAATATATCGTCGTCTAGTACTCATAAGACAAGCCTTTTTGAGCTTACTATGGGACTAGTTCGATTTGTGTACAATTTGTCACATAATTTTTATTAATTATTATTATTATTAAAGTGTTCACATACATACATACTGGCAGAATTATCCTTGTAAATAGTACATTGTTAACCGAGGAATGAAAACTTAAATTTCAAGCGACAGAATACTTCCAGTCTGAAATTGTTATTTTATGTGTTCTGCGTGTCACAGGCAGAAGCTAGTTGCCTATATAAACCAAAGTATAGCTTTTAGTTTAGGTATGTCCTGTCACCCGTCACGTACGACCCGTAGTAAGTGTAGCAACGCGCTGTCGGCCATCACGGCGGGACCACCGGCGCGCTTACCAGACACGACACTGCTTTGATAATTATCTATAGGTACTAATATAAAGTTGTAAAAATGAAATGACTATTTTGAGTAAAAAATTTCATAAATGCTTCCTTAAGAATCTGTGTATCTAACCTACGAGTACCAATATAAAGTTGTAAAAATGAAATGACTATTTTGGGTAAAAAATGTCATAAATGCTTCCTTAATGCGCAAAATTAAAATTATTCTATATATTATAACTATCTATAATTGGTCTTATAGGTGAAATCTTTGTAATTTCTTATGTCAATAAAGTTTCTTTAAACCGAAATGTCTGTACATTGAAGATATTTTTATAATTTTGAAGGTCACTGAAGGGAAATTGTTCTTGTGTGTTTGTATGTGTGGTTGTGGCTTTATCGCGCCAGATAGGCTAGACTGATTTCAACTATTTTTGGTACACGGGTAGCTGGGTATCCACAGACTGTTATAGGATACTGTATACTCCGCTACGGAAAAATAGGGGTAATTATTTCTTCTGCGCCGCGAATGAAGTTGCGGGCACCTTCTAGTTATAAAATAAAGTTTGATTGCATAAGGGTCAATTTCACCAAATGAGCATTTTTGTCTAATTTCCATGGAATTTTGAAATACCAATATAACACAGAAAATTTAATGCTGATAATTTGATAAAAAAATAAATAAGCACAAATTTCCTTACGGGGTAACTATATTCATATAACTGCAAAAGTTATTACATTTTGAAAATTTCGCCAGGGCACGGGAATTTATCTGTCCATGGGAATTAGTTTTTCGTGGCACGTAAATTGTTTCTTTTTAGAATAATGTGCATTAAAACTATTATTTACTCTTTAATCAAACACGAATTATAAACTTCACTCATACTGGAGTTGTATCGAAATTTTTAGCCCTAATTTACTGATCATAGTGATCAAACAACGACATTAAATAAATGTCTAGTATAATTTCTATCTTAATGAAAAATCTTGTAGATATTAATATTTAAAAAGTATCAGTAAATGCGATTCTCTATGTAACGACAAAATACCTAGGTATATGATTTTGTATACATGGTGTTTAGAAACCGATATTAAGAAAAAAGTAAGGTCATAGTGAGACATGGTTATTTTATAATTGTAAGTTGGTCGAGTATCCTGCCAAATCATGACACTCATAAATAGTTTGCGATACTTACAGGGTGTCTCTGGGCTTTGGACAAGCCTTTAACTAATCACTAATATATACATGAAGTATATACTTACAATCTGAACAGTATTAGGCAGTACTGTATAAAGATGTTAGGCAGTATAGTGTAGCATTACTGTGGCTATTAAATTTGTTCATAGGCAGTTGTTTTCTAGATCTAAAAGATGATGATTGTGGGTTGAGAATGAGTGGGTGCCAAATGTCTTCTTTACGCCGATGACCTGGTATCTGTAACCTGGTATCGTGCCCCAAAATCAGCTGTTTTGGGTAAATAGTCCATGGGAATTAGGGCACGGGAATCGGAAATCGTAATAAAAAAATCGCCAAAAATTGAATTAACATTTTAAGAAAATGTTACGGTATCGTTTGTATAAAGATATCAAAGGGCTTTGTGAAGCGTACACTTGTTAACAAGTAGCACTTGAAGCTATGACAGAAATATAATTTATAAGGGTCATCGAAATTGCAATTTCTCTAGAAAATTTGTCACCCACCCGGCCGCCGAAACATTTGCGTATTTTACTCGAACCCATTAAGGTTTGATGAACAACCGTATGCTTCGCCAGATAGCCGACAACTGACTGCATAGGTAAGGCAGGACAGGACGGGGATCAAATGCGGATGATGGCTGTCGGGGCACTTTGAATTTTGACGAAAAAATTTTACCCTCGCGCTCGGAGAAAATGTAAACAACGATCATGAGTTATTCACCACCATGAAGTGAATAGCGTATGTGCTCAGTGATAGCAAATATCCTTTAGTTTAAGTTTTTGACACGAAATCAGTGATACTAACGTACAGTTTTTGGTAGGAATTTTCAATCAACTCAAAAGTCGATTCCGGACATGGCACGGAGTCTTAATTTGAGCCTTTTATGTGTGAATTCGTTTTGATCTCGACGGGGAAACATGTATTCTTTGTGAAAAAAAATAATGTAACGTATTATCTGATGCTACCCTACGATTTTCAGCTCGGACACAAAAAAATGCGAGCTCAGAAATTGACCCAAAAATATCATCAATGTATACAGATATTTCATTTTTACAACTTTATAATAACATAGATAACAATTCAACAAATGGATTACAAGAAAAATAAACCTAAAAATAAAACTAAACTAAAACGACATAAAGCTAAATCTAAAAATGGCCCCTGCGGTATTGTACCAAAAATGCAGGCGGCGTTTCCTCGCTGAATAGCCAAACTGATTCTTTGAGCCAGGAAACCGCCGGTAACGTCTGTAAGCCTCTTGGAAATGTCTTTGAAGGCACTATTGTATGTACCTTAAATTCTAATATTCTAGTATATTATAGCTTGATAATGCAGCCATCCTTTTTTTTTGTTATGGGGGCAAATGAGCAGACGGAACGCTCGATGGTAAGCGATCACCGTAACACAAGAGGAGTCACAAGTGCGTTGCCGGCCTTTCAGGTGGAAGTACGCTCTTCTGGGCACCCCGCCAACACCATTGATTTAGAGCCCAATTACTTCTCGTATTTGTAAAATCATTTTAGTTTTCTGCTTTAGTTTTATTTTTCTATTTAGTTACTTTTGTTCAGTTGTAATTTTAATTGAATGCATTTCGAAGGCTTTGTAAAATTGTTGTAAACTATTTTGCATGTCTGTCTGTTCTGTCCGTGAGTTGTTCTCTGCGCGCGCGCACCTCAAAGCTATCAGCAGCTTAAAGCGCCGATAGTGGTATGATTCATTCGGTTTTTATACTAAGAGTCGCCATTAGTGTCCTAGCGATGACGAGCGGGGGCCCGCAGGCAGATAAAAAACCTTCGTCTTGAAATATTATCTTCATTTTAAGAAAGCCTCTGTAGCTCAGTTGGAAGAGCGTGCGCCCCAGCAAGGCACAAGGCACAGGTTCAACTTCGGTCGGAGTTTTGAATTTTTTTCATTATTTAGATCTTCGCATTTACAAGAACATAGTTTCTTAGTGAAGAGGTTCACTTTAAAAATCACGAAGATGGCGATGGTAAAACAAACTGGTTAAAAAAATTATGTTTACGAGTATAATGAGATACCTACGGAATCCATATGTCGGAGCATGATTGCTAAATGACGTATCACGTGTTTGTATGTGCCATGTATGATTCTCAATATACTCTCCTGCAATTATCTATCCAAGTCGGTAACCGCCAATAATGACCGCAGATTTTTCTAGCGCCAGATGTTAAGACTTTAGCCCTTCGCAAAGCTATTATAGTTTTTTTTTATAATGACATACCTACGGAATCAATACCTTGACCCTCTCATATCAGCTGGCGACCATATTGATTCTCAATATACTCTCCTGTAATGATCTGTCCATCAGGCGATCCGTCTGCTCCTTTGCCCCCTATATCATAAACTATAAAAGTAGGTCATCAGACACTCAAGCGCGCGCGCTTGCGCACAAAATATATGCTTACACAGAATCACGCAAATAAGATTTTTGTGTTAGTAATATACTACTTGTCTAAGCTACCCTTTGATATTAAGTTCTGTTTATGTTAATTTCTGCTTATTATACGCATAAAATATGTTAAGCTACCGCATGTGGAAGAGCGGTGTTCTCTTGACACAAGTATCTGAATACTTAAAAAGAGGCACCCGCGTTGACATTGTTACTCATCCTTAGTTATTGAATAAAATGTTTTTATTTTTATATTTAGGTAAACGCCACAATTGAGTTCCTAACTTTTTAGCCCCAGAGGCTCACGTTAGCCCCCATTCGCAAAGCTATAAAATATTTTTTTTAAATGTATTATGACATACCTACGGAACCCATATCTCGAGGCAGGGCTAACCCTCGCATATCGGTCGCCCGCGACGTTAAGTGCGCCTTACTACGGCTTATCGGTACCTTACCGCATGGTTGCTAAATGACGT
This sequence comes from Hedya salicella, assembly GCA_905404275.2. Lineage (NCBI taxonomy): Eukaryota > Metazoa > Arthropoda > Insecta > Lepidoptera > Tortricidae > Hedya > Hedya salicella. The sequence continues at coordinate 3,556,392 of FR990099.1, forward strand.
GTCACGTGTTTTTCCGTCCAATTATGAGATTCTCAGGACGAGAATCTTGGACATCTGTTGACGATGAAAAAAATGTAATAAATAACGTCACGCTTGCAAAGTTGAATAATTATAAAAAAATAATTATTATACATAGATGGCGTTGTACATATCGAAGAACGGCTTTTTGTACGGAGACGGTCAGTCCTTTTATTTTAATGGTCCTTGGCGCTGTCGATGTTACAGATTATTGGATGCTGACTTGTACTATGTGCACTAATTGACATAAGTACATAAGGTACCCGCAGCTTCTTTAGCGGAGGAAAGAAAAACATAGACCTCTTTTTTCTTTGGCGTAGTCTGTTAAAAAGTATTCTATTACCATCTGTGCATGACTAGCTACCCGTATACCAAGAATAGTTGAAATTTACACGAGAGTGGCTAACCCAGTATAAACAAAATCTAACGATTTACTCAATGGTTAACTTCATTTCCATTTCACCACGCTAGTCTACGGATAACAATGTCTCGCATAGTTAGTAACGTTGAAGGAATGAATTGAATGAAATCGTAATGCACCCAAGTAAGATAGACAATTTGTCCCATGCTTGAGCAACGGTGCAGCGTATTTTTTAAATTTATTCGAGTAATACATCAATTGTGAAGTAAGTATTTAATTCACTTGACAGTGACAATGACAATACTAATCTACATCTAACAGTTTACTCATCCGAAATTGGCGGTGTAAAATTATTCTCTAGTTTAGACATTTTATCTTTATGTTAATTATTGGTGAAACGTAAAATGAGTTTACTCACGTGTAATTAATGATTTATTATTGGAATAAGGCTTATACTACGTCGGTGAAATTGACCCTAAGCCGTTTTGACGTGATGAAGCCGCAACGACACATACAAACATACAAAAAATCCAAAAGAAATATTTTTGATTCAGTGACCTTATTCAGTATCACATTTTTTTTTTAAATATCTATAATGAACCAACAATTCATTGACAACTAACTACTTACATCGTATTCGATGTAGTTATAAGATCATTACAGTACAGATCCGGGCCGGAATGATGGTAAACATGATTTCTGGCTCAATGCAGGTTGCAAATGCAAGACAAACATGAAAACAATTTAAAATATGGATGTAGATAAACCACTACGCAACTGTACATAATTAGGCCTTAAAACATGTCATGATAGTGATGTGATGTGATCTTATTATGAAACTCGCCTTTGGCTCGTTATATATCAGTTGCATAAACTTCTATTACAAAACAACGTTTAAATAACTAAATCATCAAAACAGGACCTGACACATTTTGGAATTTAATCATGACTTGAAGTGTAGTGAAAAAAATATGGCTCTTAAAGTAGAATAACCCGTGAAAAACTTTTTAGAACAAACAAAATTATGCGAAAAAGGATTCTCTGACAAATATGTGAGGGCTGCGGCGGAGCATTGTGTCTCAATGCGCATGCGTGTGGCATACATTACCTGTGAATGGGCGCGGGGGCGGGCGAGCGCTTCTATTAAAGCGGAGTTCTTTTTACCGGCTTAAAAAAGGAGGGTTACATTGTTACTAAAAAACAATGTTGATTTAATTAATTATTGATTGCGTTTTATTAGAAAGTTCCTGCCTCGCTGGACTAAACTGTGGAATAAACTGTCGCCGGCACTATTTCTGGACCGACGCGACCTTCAGGCCTTCAAGAAAAGAGCGTACTCCAACCTGAGAGGCCGGCAACGCGCTTGTGACTCCTCTGGTGTTGCTGGTGTCTATGGGTACGGTGATCGCTTACCATCAGGCGATCCGTCTGCTAGTTTGCCTCCTATTACATAAAAAAAGATCAAGCTTTTACCCGTTTCGTTCATATCCATACTAATACTCTCTCTCTTCCTAGCTTCCTATTATCCCACATGGTGGTGGGGTCAGCTTTCCTTACTCCACTTCTCCACTTCACTTTATCCTCGACATCGTCTTCGCATGCTTGACACTCACTCATATCCTTTTGCACTACATCTTTCCCCTTCTTTTTGGGTTCACCTCTGGATCTTCGACCGGGGATGGAAAGTTGTAGTGCCCGGTTTCCTACATAGTCAGATGGTCGTCGTTTTAAGTGACCATACCATCGCAGCCTACTCTCCTGCAGCTTATCAGCGATGTCGCGTACGCCCAGACTTTCTCGCACGTAATCGTTGCGGATTTTATCTAGCCTGGTGACGCCACACATGCACCATCCATACTGATACTAAATACTCTAAATAGTATAACAGCGTAAGTAATTCTGTCGGTCTCTCTGTCTGTTACCACTTAACGCTTAAACAACAGATCCGATTTTAACGAAAAGCAGGAAGATAATTAGAAATTCTTTAAGCGCCAAAGGAAGAATTGTCATATAGGAAGATAATTTTCATCTCGGAAATTACTCCTTAACCTTTTAAGCGTCAAGCAAGTTATACGATGTTACAGACCACAGCAATAAAAAAACTAGAAATAATCAATTAAGGTAAGTAAAGAATTAAAAAAAATTTTGGACGGCATTACTTTGCGGAATTCCATTTTATAATACTTCGTTTTTTAGCATTAGAAAAAGGGTAAACAATCTTGACATCTCTTTTTATTCAAAAACGCTTTAAAAAAATAGTTACTAATACCTTATGAAACAAAAATAATGTAAATTACCATCCTTGCTATAATTGTTACTTATTTGCTGTGACTTATTTTTCGGAAGTGTTTTTCAATAAAAAGACACGTCATGATTGTTAACCCTATTTCTAATGCTAAAAAACGAACTATAGATTAATGGATTAGGTCCTTTGCTTTTTCCCGAAATAGTGTTTTGGTTAGATGTGACAATTTAGTTAGTTTCAGTGTAGAACTCCTCGATACACTTCTCGGTAAACATCTCCTGCATTTCCTGATGATGCCTTCAACCGAAAATGTCCTTATGTAGGTACACCAGTACGGACTATTATGTACACCGGCACGGACTGGATGTTGCTAACCAAATCCGGCGGTATGAAGACCTCAGGACAGGACTCGCACGAGCTCGAAGTTCATTGAATTTCCTTAAAAAATGCCGTGTTAAAGATCTCATTCCTACATGCGTGAAAATAGCACCGAAGTAGGACATTTTCGGTAGTGAACGCATACTCCGCCAAGTTATTATATCTTTTCTCGGTCAACCCGTGACTATGGAAAGCTAAAAGCTTCCAAAACGTCGGGAACTCAAATGATATAATATACGCGATATGATCTGTTAAATTGTTTTATTTAAATGAGTAATAATCGCGGAAACAGAAGAAAATATTCTATAATCGATCTAATTATCGAAACTTCGAGATTCTTTCCCTTAACTAATAATTATGTATGACTACCCGTGTTTTTAAAAATATAAATGACAATGCTCGTTAGGATGCATGTATGCCCGTTTATTCTAATTTTTTTGAACGTCTCTCTGACAGGACAAAAGGCGTCTTCATTCCGGCTGTTTCGATTCTGGATGAAGTCACCTGCCACAGTTGTTTCAGATTTTTTTAACGCTTCATAATAGTCTCTTCTGTTTCCGCAATTATCACTAATTTAAATAAATCAATTTAAACGGATCATATCGTGTATATTATCTCATTTGACTTCCCGACCTTTATTTGTTTCCTCAAAGTGGGTAGTTTGAACAAATTGTAACATTGACAGAGAAAAATATTTCTTTTCTCAGTCGACCCCATGAACACGAAAGATACAAAGCTTCCGAAACGTCGGGAACTCAAATGAGATAATATACGCGATATAATCCGTTTAAATTGTTTTATTGATTTTTTAACGCTTCATTGAGTCAGTAAATTGAGTTATTTTAATTAACTCAATTTTGATTTAAAAATACACAATTTCCACACTATCGCATCTGAATGAAGCGGGTCTAATTGGGATGAGCCAAAAAAATGCCCTCGTTTTTTTTATATTTAATAAAATAGTATAATAGAGAAAGTTATTCTGTCAGTTTGTCTGTTTTGTCTTGTCTTTGACGGCCGGTTTAGCTCAGTGGGAGTAACGTTGCTTGCGAAGCTGAGTTCCTGGGTTCAAATCCCGGTCAGGGCAAATATTTGTGTGATGAGCATACATATTTGTTCCTGAGTCTTGGATGTTTTCTATGTATATAAGTAATATGTCTATAAAATATATTGTAGTCTAGCCCCCATAACACAAGCCTTATTGAGCTAACCATGGGACTAGTTTGATTTGTGTAAAATTTGTCCTGTAATATTTATTTTTATGTATTTATTTATTTCGTTAAAATAGGCTATTCTAAGATACTAATATATAACTTCATTTTTTTATAGGGGGCAAACGAGCAGATGGATCGCCTGATGGTAAGCGATCACCATCGCCCATAGACACTTACATCACCGGAGGAGTTACAAGTGCGTTGCCGGCCTTCCAGGTGGGAGTACGCTTTTTTCTTGAAAACTTGAAGGTAGCATCGGTCCGGAAATACTGCAGGCGGCAATTTATTTATTTCACAGTTCAGTTGTGCGAGACAAGACATTTCTAGGAAAGCGCACAGTTGTGGACTGCCAACCATCTAAGTGGTGAGGATGGAAATATTGTCGCGTACTACGATGTCGGAACGACGCAGCAGGGATCAGCCCGAACAATTCCTCGCAGCAATCCCCGTTATAAAAAGGATTTGGATACCATGTTTATCGTCTAGGAGATTTTTCGAGTGACGTCATATCTGACTGACTTCTTAGGGTTTGGCAAGGACAAATGAAAGTCAAAATTAAACACGAGTAACTTATTCCAGAAATCATATTTTAGAATTCTAATAGTTCCAAGCAGTTTAATAAAAATAATATGGTCATTCAAAAAACCTTCCTCGAAAATTAGCTCATTCCAACTATCGAGGGTTTGGATATTCATTACAGCGTAAATAATCCTGTCAAACGTGCTCGTAAACAGGTTAGAACCACATACTGAAAGTCCCCGTAGGCCCGTTGTGCAGAATATCTCCACAAGCTGCATGTGAATAGAGCTGTACAATATGCTCGAAACAGTGTCAGCTTTACTTCCCTAATACAACATGCGAACTTACGGCCAATCATGTTAGCCCTCACCGACAGGGCCCTCCGTTCCCGCTCGATGTCCATATTGTCCTTCAGATCAGACGTAGCAACATGACCCAGATATTTAAAGCTCCTTACCCTTTCTAATTTAACTTTATATTTGGGTTATTTATTATGTGGGTTTCGAGTCCTTGGAAATGCGAAGAAACCTGTCACTGCTATTTTTTACTTTCAACATCTTAAGGAATGAGATTGATAGCGTCTGTCTCTTAGGAAAGATCCTTCAACTTAAGGTACCGGACGGTACCCTGTCGAACTAATCCGTACTGCCACTCACCCCTCCCCCGCGCGGCAGCGCTTCTCAACTCCGTGCTTGCGGCGTCATCACAGTGCGATGTTTGTGACTGGGACGGTGCTGATGAGTTAATGGAAGAGTGTTAGAGAGGAATGACCACTGACTAAGTCAATGTGAAAACATTTAGCCTAAACTAAGTTCATAGTAAGCACTCAGACAAGAGTGAGACGATTAGAAAGAAGTCTTGCCTGTGTAATGCGTGAAGGGAATGTAATCCAACAGCTTGTATCATTTTGATGGATTTACTGTAAATATAGCCTTCGCCTAAGAACCGTTCACACTTCTTTAGCTTAATTTATATTCATTCATCTATTTTCTATGAAACAAAAAAAAATTGTGTTTCTGTGTTTTTAATGTGGGAAAACCCACACCTTATTACTATCTATTTTGACATAGATACAAGTCAAAGCTCAAAGAAAATTTGCTCTCGCACGTGGTCATACCAGGACTCGAACCCGGTACCTCGCAATTACGCTTCGAACGTGTTAACCCGTCCACCAGCGAGCACTGTGTCAATCGCCTCGAATTTATTCGTCCTCTTTGACCTATATACCTATTTTTTTTAAATTATGTATTATAACCATTTCATTAAATTCACACGCTCGTCGGTTGCGGTTAATCCTAACCTGACCTTTTATTTTATGTATGTATGTGTATTTGTGCCAGTATTACGCTTAAACTGCTAAACTGATTTGAAATATATTTGGTACAATATAGTTGGCATACGGGCATCCACAGTTACTTACTGATTACGCTGAAGCAAAAAAATTGATGTGACTTTTTTCTCCTTCGCGACCGATTTTACCTTATGGATAAATCATTTTTCTTTTGTTATTCTGTACCGTAACTCAGAAGACAAAACTGTCAGTTACTTAAAAAAACCGGCCAAGTGCGAGTCGGACTCGCGCACCGTGGGTTCCGTACACATCTTTACTTACCATAACTTTATTACCCGGTACCGGTTGAGTTAAGTTTTCACCTGATATTACAGCATTGCATACAAATCAGGTGCAAACTTAACGCAACCGGGTTGCTCAAATAGGTTTTTTGCAAAAAAAAAATTTGCTAATTGGAGACATGGCTATAATTTTTGTGTAATATTTATGTTTATTAATACAAATTGTGAAAATTTCAAAATTTTCGTTTGGTACACTTCAGAGATAAAGGGGGAAATGGTGTTTTTTTTCATATTTTCCTTCATAAAACAAAAGATGATGTCATCCTGGTTGCGAAAGATGATGTCATCCTGGGACTGACCCTCCCCCCCCTTTCTTCGTCATGCAACCATCATCCGATGTCTAGACCCCCCCCCCCCCCCCCCCTAATTTTAAATGACGTAATTTATGAATAGCCCCTAATTAAATTTAATTATGAATCAGAATAACGCCTATGATAATATTAGAAAAATATTGAGGACTACGATTGGGAACTTACAATAAACAAAGTATAATATTTAAAAATATTTAATGGCATATTTCTTAAGCTTTATTTACATTATTTTATTACATTTATTAACATAAATATCACGTGATAATACACTGGCACTGACAGCTTAAATATATTCACAATAATATACAATAAATAATTATATTTGGTATCGAAAAATGCTTACACTCTAGGATGGACATTATTTTATCGATTTTTTTTTTCACTGTGCATCATAATTTATTACAAAAAAAATCATCATAAATTCTGCTAAATAAAGGTTTAGTAGTCGCTACCGCTCCAGGAACTTAAGAAAGTATTTTTATATTTGCATTTAATCCAATCAATTAATACGTCGTCAGTGACACATCGTTTTGTGATCAAAACATTCTTACTCGTGTGCCGACAAGCTTACGTGATTTTATGTTTGAGTCTTTCTCGGCGAACTCGTATTTTTTTTTTATTAAACGTGCAGTAAAGTTGTGTATGTTGACACAACACACAACTTTCTTTACCCATATCCCGATGAAACGTAAGTGTGATTTTATGTTTAAGGTGGTGCATCGAAAATTTAAGCTATTTTTTGTGACATTTTAGTCAAATCTATTATATGAAACAGGCTGGTTTTCAGATATGTGTTTTTTGACTATATAACCTATTCAGCACCTAACGCGGAAACATGTTTGTTTGAAATTTCCTCGATAGAAAAGAAATCCGAAAACGCGTCATTTTCCGTTTTTTGTCTAGTTTGTACAGACGACAGATTTTTAAACGGCTAAATTATGTAAAAATGACATTATTCCCTTTATCTTTTACGTCACTAACTTAAATGTTAACAAAACGTAATAATATCTCCGATTTCATTGTACATTTTTTTACATCCGTCGCTTACGCCAATAAAACCCCAAGCATGTAGTGTGTTAGCTTTCTCTTTCCGGGCAATAAATTCGTCCCTTATTACAAATTACGCTCATCGGCCGGCTCGGCGTTTGAGGCGTGGTTTTTCCTTGACGATGCTGGCCTTTAAGTGCCAGTGACCCAACGTTTATGATCAAAGAATTTTTACTCTATGCCGGTAAGACGCATGCGTGATTTTATGTTTGAGTGCCTGACACAAGCAACGTCTGTGATCAAAATTTCATTACGGCCGGCATAGCTTAAGAGCTAAGTGGATCATTGCCGGCGCCGAACGTGTTAACTCATTTTATTATCCAATAATAACAATAGCATTATTAGATTTACAAATTGATTTGTATATTTACTTGATTTTTTAAAGCGATAGTGACCTTTACAACTTGAGCAATCAAAATCAAAAATACATACTTATAGGCACTTAATGTTTTTTTTATGTCCCACAATATAATGTGTGAAGCGCTGTGAAAAAAATTGACAAAATGAGGACCACTCTAACACACTTACTACCAAAAAACCCATGGTATTGTTTTTGCTATATATAGCAAAGGCGCAAATTCTCCCGAAGTCTTTTAGGATTTATTATAACACAGAGTTCGATTGTAGAGGAAAAAAATCAATGCTACCTATTAAATAGCAAGCAGAATTTGAACCTGCGACCCCATCTATAAGGCAGAAGTGCTTCGACCAACTGAGCTATAACAACTTTACGTATGTGGCTTGAAATTTTCGAACACAATCTTGTTAGCACTAGTCTCTCTGTGTCTTTTCTTTTAGAATTGGTGAATTAATGCAAAAATCTTGTAAGAAATAGTGACAAAATTCGACGACTCGCTGACAGAACTCTGTAGCTTAATTGGCAGAGCGTACGCCCCGGCAAGGCACTAGTTCAAATCCAGTTGGAGTCTTGGAATTATAATTAAAACGTTAAGTTCCTTTTAAAAATGACTTGAAACAAATATATTGTAGTAATGCTAAAATAATTTTCAAATATTTCCGCAGTTCTTTGATGGTCGTAATATTGACAATATTTCCAGAAGACATCAAATAACTAAAAGTAGGTAAGTACCTATTTAACAGATTTGAAAAAAATGGTATCACATTGATGTGATGTGCCCCATCGCAGCGAGTGAAATATTGATGTGACATGGAAATATTCGAAGTAAACCCTTTAATAAAAGACACATTCTTTCACCATTTCAATTTTTACAATTGTTTATTTTCTATGGCAGATTATTTATCTGTAAATCTGTATTAGGAACGAGATAATCTTTGCACACACTTCTGCTTTTTGGGATTACAAATGTGTCATTTCAAAAATCTTCCTTTAAATATAATCCTTTTCTTCCTATCTTTTAGAGAAAGTTTGCTCACATTTTTCAACTTGACTTAACACTTTCCCTATTCTTTCATGTAAAATCTTAGCATTTTTCTCAGGCAAAGGAGGTAAAATATCTCTAATAACTGCACTATTTTTCTTATGAAACATATCACTTAATTTCACACCCACTGCTTGCATTTCGTACAATCTCTTCAATGCACTAATTGTGGTTTTTCTAAATACACATAAATTATCTAACATTAAGCTATGGTACATATTGTATTTCTTTAATAATCTATAACCATGTAAAAGACCTGATTCATTGTCTAAAAATAGAAGTAGACCACTGTCCATTTTCTTAGCTAGATTATGTGCTGGACCATCCATTATATTTACATTCCATTGGTAGTTAAAAAGGTTATTTACTATCCTGTCTAAATTAGCTGTAAGGTAATCGAATATAATGAGATCTGACCACTGAGCTAACTCTACAAACGCATCTATAGTCTTTTTATTTAATTTCACGTCTATATGATCGAAATTGTCAACCTTTTTCACTTTTACACTCTTCGTCTTCAGCTTCTCTATTAGAATTTCCTTCGTTGCGGTATCGTTCTCTTTTAGTGACATTTTAAGGACATCATGTTTATTCAAATGTCTATTAGCTGGTTTGAAGATATCTGGAATCGTTGCGGATTCTAAGCTTGGTATATATTGGGTTAGGACTACAGCCCTGTTACTGTTCCATTGAGCTGCTGAAATATCAGCAGCTACGTTAGCCCATAATTTGTCCTTCAGATCGACGATTTTTAGAACAGACGGCGCCAAATTTGTCAAATTCATCAATTTTGCTACGTAGAAACTGAAGATTTCACCTTGGATCTGATCTGTGTTTTGTCTGTATCTCACACAGGCTTGCGAGCCGTCTTTGAAGATAACTAATCTATTCTGCATTCGGCCACAGCCCAGCTTCATCTCTATTACCTCACTCTGTTCTACATATTTCTCCCACATTTCTCCTGTATTCTCTCCATACCCTTGTGGCATCGAATCTTCAACTTCAGGACCCCAATATACATTATTATATAGAACAGTTTGGTCGTTAGGAACATACGTTTTAGTATTATTAATAATATGAGCTATAACATGTCTGTGATGAGATTTATTGTCTTTAAGTATTTCCTTCATATCTTCTGTCAAACTTTTAGGGTACACGTCCTTATTATACTTATGTCCAGTAAATGATACTGTATCATATTTGTTATCATCGAGTTTAACTTCGATATCAGTCTTAACTTCATTTTTAAAGGAGTTAAATGTCCTTAACTCTTTATTACTATTTATTGACACTCTCCTAGTTATATTTTGTGATGTTTTCATCAATATCACTCCTATTGTTAGTCCTAAAATGAAACTGAGGCACACACTTAGGAAGCATAAGTTGTAACATCTATATTCTCTCTTCATTCTTCTCGTTAATTCTTCTTTGTATCCGAAATTATTGTACTGTATGCTATTCTTCATTGTGAAGTTTTTGAAGTCTATCGTCTTTTCTCTCGCATCAGTTTTGATCTCTTGCAAAGTCGGCAGTCTGTCCGCCATTTTTTCTTCGTAGATAGCTTTCTTCTCGTCGTCTGCGTGTGTGGTATCCATTTTGACGTCTGCTACGCCGCTTGCATCATTTTTATCTGGAACAAAAGAGAATTATGTTAAATTCTTTATCCCTCTGTTTTATTAAGGACACCGGATAAACGTTTGTTAAAGGTGATTCCAATAACTTTGATTCTTTTCCAGCAGGGTTATGGCGACGGCGTTTATCATGCAATTAATGAATGATAAAGCCTTATCTCTCTCTCTCATTCACATACTTGTCAGAAAATGGCGGCTGGGTAGTCATTAATCTATTGTGCTGTACTAAGCACGATGACGGGATATAAATAAAAATAAAAATTGTAATTAGTCCGTCAGTGAGATAGTAAAAAAATAATGGACTAATTATTAAAGTCATCATCCCTATTGCAATCGTCATACTTAGACCGGCTGGAATACGAAGAGGTGTGCAATTGGGATGATGCCGGTTTTTTTAAAGTGACAATCGATTTTGTCTTTCGCAAAGATCAAATTTCTAAGTATATGGGACTAAATAGAATACTCTAAAACTCACAAATGATAATTAAAGTCCGGCTTTTCCTACCGAGCGCTAAAAACCCTCCATACTAATTGCTTCTCAAGTGTGACATCATTCTGGAGTTTGTGTGCAAAATTTATACCTATAGAAAAATAAGTATTTTGGCACTTTGAAACTGCGTTGCCACTACATGGTTGCTATCGAATTATTGATCTATTGAATTTTCAAGGATTTTGAAAAAAAAACCTTTTCAAGACGATTTCGGATTAAAAATAAATACAAAATTTGCGTAACTTTGAAGTTTTGTGTTTCAAAGCCTTAAGCTTAGTTTTTTCCATTTCTTTTCTTTATTTCATGACGCATTGATATTTTTTTAATCATCTAACTACAGTTAGTAGGCTGTAAATTTTCACAAGCGTCATCATCCTTTTTTATATTTTTTATTATCATATTTAACTGTCACATGTTTTATTCTAACTGCTATAACAGAGTTCAACTAATAAAAAATCTCTCTTAAGTCAAATTGCACAATTATAATCAATTTCTCGGTTTAAAAACCAAATGAATCACTGTTCATATTGATTCATTGACTCTTAAGATACAATCGGACAGTGAACGACTATATCCTATTGGCCAAAAGAAATAAATATTAAGCGCCCTAGGAAAATGTAGCTACTTAACCGTTTTTGAACTAGGATGATATGGTATTTTTGTATACCCGTGTAACGTACTGGATTGATTTGACAGACTCAATTAACAAAATTCGTCATCGCTTTGAGCATGTCCGTGATCAAAACACTACAAAACACGGATAAAACCATGTTTTCTTTTAAATTCTTTTAACGTATCTTTTTAGAATTTAATTTAATTTTTATTATTTGTTGTTTAAGCGACTATAAAAATTTAACAAAACACTATTCAAGAAAATTTCAAGTATGTACCTGTTGCAGTTAGGATATGACGATCCGATCAACGCAACAATATCAAAAATACCTGTTATTTTTATAAGCTTTTATTTAACTTACAAAGAATTTTTTGTTCGGGTGGAATCTTGTAAGTTAAACTTGACCTACTTCTTGGTTTCCGATATGTCCCTAATGTGTATGATGCATAAGGTTCGCGTTACATTGAAGCTTATTCTGTGGTACTAGGGAACTTAGCGACTTGTAAAAAATGTCACAGAGGCGCATCATCATCATCATTTCAGCCACAGGACGTACAATGCTGGACACAGGCCTCCTCAATAGATTTCCACATGGGCCGGATAGAGGGGACCCGCATCCAGCGTCCCCGCAACCCTAACCAGGTCGTCTGACCATCCTGCGGTTGGCATTTCCACGCTGCGCTTGCCGGTACGCGGTCTTCACTCGAGAACCTTTCTACCCCAACGGCCATCGGTTCTTCGAACTATGTGCTCTGCCCATTGCCACTTCAGTTTGCTTACCCTGTTTGCTATGTCGGTGACCTTGGTTCGTCTACGAATCTCCTCATTCCTGATTCGATCTCAGAGATCACAGAGTCGCATGCTACATATAAATACTATGAAAAATTGTCGGCTGTAGTCGGAGCTCCACTTTTGGTCAGATTTAAACTCCCGTCTATTATTTTATTTAGTTATTTATTATTAATTTATTATATCTCAGCATTTGTCCTCAGATTTCAGGATTTCTGGACGCTTTAAAGGATTGCGGCCGGATTTTGTAAAACACAGGATTTTTTGAATTTTCAATAAAAGTTTTTAAAGATCTTTTTAAAAGACAATGAAAAAAAATAAAAATAATCTTTCTAAAAGCGAAAATTGTCAAACTGCAACAAAATCTTACGATTTTTCAATTTAAATCAGGCCTTTTCTCCGGGCTTTTGAATTTTTCATCTGGTAACACTACTCTCGACGTATTGTTTGTGGACGTGATAGTATAATCGGTTCTTCCGTTTCTCCTTTACGGTAACCCCAACAAACAAACCACCATGACAACGATTATAGTGTACACGCTACCAACACGCCCAGAAAACAATAATTACCCAAACAACCTCCAATTATACCATTATACAGTTGATTCAATTATGGGCACGCCCACCGCGGGTCGCTATTATCTCCCTTTTTTTTACCGGACTGTGCCTGCTTATTAGACTTATGAGGCTTATAATAGAGTTGTAAAAACAACGGACTGAGAAAAGTAGGTGGAGATGATCTGTTAATGTGTGTGTTTAATTTTTTTAACCCGATGCAAAAGGAGGGTTGTTATAAATTTGACCGCTATGTTTGTGTCTCTGTCTGTGGCACCTTAGTTCTTAAACGATTTGGGTGTGTTTTTTTTTTAAAGGGTGGGAATAATCCCACCTGTTACCACCAACTTGTTACCACTAGTAACCGTTGAGATTTTTTTTCTTATCTGTTAGCAGTGGTAACGACTGGGGTCCCAACTGTTACCACCAACACAAATAGCACCAATCTCTTTAGTGGCAACAGTTGGGAATTTTATTCCCAGTAGTTACAACCTGGTAACAGATCGGAAAATAAATCCCGGCTGTTACCACTGGTAACATGTTGAAGGTACCAGATCGGAATAATCCTTTTGAAAGCAAAGCTAGCGGTGGTTCTGAGACATGTTATATCAAAATTGGTTAAGCCGTTTCAAGGCCATCAGCTCTTGTTAGCTGCGGTAGGGATATTAGGCGCATAATGGGTATTTACTTTACTTTGGAATTAAACCAAAGGCAAATTATAGATATAACTGTACTTATCATAACTAATTTCGTAATTAAGTTTAAAATTATGAAAAAAAACTTAATTAGTAATATTTTGTCATTCAAGCATCGTCGCGTCGGGGGACCGCTAAATAAATAAAATAAAAAAACTACACTTTAATATTTTATTTATTTATAACATTAACATTTTCACCTTGAGAGTTGAAACCAAAACGGTATGAACTTACATTGTATGAAGCATAACCTAGTGCATTTACGATATCAATAAACATTCATTCAATAGGGAACATGCATGAAATTTTTTCATCGCTTTTCTCAATAAAATATCAAAATACCGTAAAAACTATTCCAAAAAGTGAAATTAAAATCGGCCAAGAAATACGCATGATATAGGCACTTTAAACTACTAATTAGATAGCGATTTGACAGAGAGGTACTGTTACGTCACAGTCTACGACGGTCATATAAACTCCATATTAAATTCTGTTATGCTAGAAAGAGATAGAATGAAATGTTTGATAGCTTATATCTTGGTTATTTTTATAGTTATGCGAAAAAAATTTTTTCTTCACTGTTTGTTACATGAATGAGTTTTTAATAAAGCAAAAGAAAAGATTATGCATATTCCTTATTGTGCTCTTAGAGATCTCTCATTCCACTATTATATTTATTTCATCTGACTTTACGCTTTTCAATCCTAGGGGCAAAAATTATCACTTTAGCGCCACTAGAAGCTAAAATGACGCCCTTTTCGAGCATGAAAAGTTAAAAAACATTTTTTCTGTGTCATTCATTTGAACGACATACCCACCACATCTGCATTCCTCGACAACCTACTGTCGTGCCCATATATCATTGCATTACAAAAAGCAACCACAAAAACAAACTAATAAAGGCCAAAAAAACGAGTTAAGGAACAAAAACTGGGGTAATTATACAGTGCGGTCACAACCACCTATTATCCACTTATACAGTAAGTTATATTTCAATTATCTTTATTATTTTACCGCCATACGCGTGTTGTTATTACCACCTTTTTTGCGATCAAAAGCAAGAAGTAATCTAGTTTTGTTTTATAACATTTAGGTTTACTGTGTATGTTTATCTGTAATCTTTCACGACGGTTTCTACCCAGTTCCAGTGGTTTATTGATTTGGAAATGAACATATATTGTAAATTAAATTAAGTATTTATTTTATATAGTTATAAATTAATGACTAGGTCACATTTCACCATGCTACGTCAGTTATTAACGGATGATTACGCCGGCCGATTAGTTTGACTGGTGTAATTACGTATAATCAGCAAATGATTACTGATAGAGTAAAAAAATGAATCTTTGCTAAAAAAACACTTACATTACTTTTTTCGTTAAAGTTATTCTGTCATAACATTTTTAAAAAAAAAAATGTGATTTTTTTCTTTTATAAGGAAAAACTATTATTTTTGTGACGATGAATCTATGTATGAGAGATCCTAAACCTAAAACCTAAAACTTTCATTGACCGTATCTATATACGAACTTTTTTTTTCACTACCTATACAATATTTTTTGTAAAGTATACAGCCCTAATCCTAAGTAATGTACGACAAGTTAATTTATTTCTTGCACAGCATGTTGTAGTTAAAAAAAATATAATAAATCAAAACTGGTGTAGTTTTTAAAGTTGTATCCGTTATTACAATATTAGTTTAGAAAAAATGGTATCAACCACTCTATACAAATACGTCTAAGGCTATCGAGTGCGCCGAGGCAAAACCATACAAGCCTTTTTTCCAACATTTTTTATTGTCCCACACCAAACCAAAATGACGTAACTACAAACACTCATCTTTTAATCTAAACCTTACACAAAGGTTATAAGACGGTATTTCTTTGAAACTATTGAATGCTTAGTGTGTTTTGGTTCGCAAGATGAGGTTTGTAAGAATTTTGTTAAACATATTTCGCTGCGGGTCGTTGTTTTTTTTTTTACTTGTATTTGTCAAATACGGGTTATTTCTCAATCGGGTACTCTTGTATTTGTAATTTTGGGAAGGGTATGTTTAATTTGTTGTTACAGTAGCGGGAGTTGAGTGCAGGTATGCGCTAGTGATTTTAAGTAATCTGTGTTACTATAGGAGTGCGAGGCGGGGCGTAGTATTTGTATAAATGTATGCGTAGGGAATAGTTGTGTGGGGTAATAAAAGTTACATATATATTTAGAAGAAGACACATTTATTTTGTAAACTACAATAATAGTAGATTTGAAAAGTGACATGTATAGACTCACCTAGACTTATTAGCAGCTATGAACAGTCATATTTGTGTTTACAAAAATGGAGTCCACTCAACATACGTAAGAGCACTCATGAGTGCCATGACGCTGATCTTCCGTGGACCCAGAACAGGACATGTGTGAGACAGCGTGCTGTGTATGTGCGCTGTGTACCTACTCATTTATGTTCGTGCCTGTGTAAATGTGCATATATGTATAGAGATAAATAAATTAAATTAATATCCACAAAATAAACAAAATAACCCTGTTATATACATGTACTTAGACCAGCCTATCTTTATGAAGCATTATATTATGTAACTTGCTATCAGCCCTTAGCTTTAACAGTCGTGACAAATTCAGCAAGGCTTTTGGCATAATGAGGGTTTTCAAGATGGAAATATCACCAGTTGGCCTTACTGTGACCTACGTTCTAATCGTTATCCTTGCTATCTTATAAACTTAAAAGTATGTATGTATGCTCCACTTAATCTCAAAAACTACTGGACGAATTTTTATGAAACTTTCCAGTTATGTACTTTATATATCAGAATAGGACATAGGCTATATAATGTATGTCAAATTTCATCCCGTTTAGGGACGAAAAAGGGGATGAAAATTTTTCTTTCAAAAATTCTTTCTTCACATTTAATTTAGTAAAATATTGAGTAATGGGAAAAGATATAAGCTACTTTTTATTCCGGAAACATACCTTTTATCCGCGATAAACGAATCTAAGGCGGACGAAGTCGCTGGCGGCCGATAGTCACTATATACTTGTAAAGGTGCGTCCACATTTGTATCATTTGCCCGTATCAGATCATCGTCGCGTAGCATGATCGCGTGTCACGATCACGCGTTTGGACATTGCGCCGATCCGATCACTCGAAATCCATTTGCTACGCGTATCACACACTTGCATCGGAAGAGTGCGGCATTATCGGCGCGCCGGCAGTGAGCGTCCAAGCAGCGCGATACGCAGTCATGCTACGGCACGGTGATCGGATACGAGCAAATGATACAAGTGTGGACGCACTTTAAGGTATACTTTTTACCCGACTACGCTGAAGAGAAGAGAGGTTATGAGTTTTTCTCCTCCGCGAAAGAAGTTGCGTGTACCTTCTAGTGTAATAATAAAAAAATCTCAGGTAGTTAGTTTGACTCATCGAATTGGTTACGGTCAAAAACGTGAAATGTGATTCGTTTACTTTGATTTGAATGAAATCTAGTTAGTTTTAGAATGTTAACTGGATTGGATTAATTCAGCATGCAGACGTCCTGAGGTGAAGAGAATCTGTAGAAAGAAATAGCAATAGAGATGTTCCAAAGTTTTTTGTGCCCCCCTCAAATACATTGAAGATATTTAAAAAACCGATCAATTGAGGGTTGGTACAGAATATAAGATACAAAAGGCCCTATCTATGAAAATCCAGTGTTAGCAGAGCCCTACTCTTAAGCATAATGTACGCGGTGTTCGGTCATTTTATATTGGTTACTGACATAGACAGACAGACATAGAGTTATTCTGTTTTTAGTATTTGTTGTTATAGCGGCAACAGAAATATATCACCTGTGTAAATTCGAACTGTCTAAGTATCACGGTTCATGAGATACAGCCTGGTGACAGACGGACAGACAGAAGGACAGAGAGTTTTAGTAATACGAAAGTCTACCGATGATGACCTGCGGAGCCGAGACGTGGTCTCTAACTATGGGCCTCTTAAGGAAGCTCAAAGTCACTCAGCGAGCTATGGAAAGGGCTATGCTCGGGATCTCTCTACGAGATCGAATCAGAAATGAGGAGATTCGCAGACGAACCAAGGTCATCGACATAGCAAACAGGGTAAGCAAAATGAAGTAGCAATGGGCAGGGCACAAAGTTCAAAGAACCGATGGCCGTTGGGGCAGAAAGGCTCTTGAGTGGAGACCGCGTACCGGCACGAAGCGTGGGCCGGCCACAAGGAGGTCGGATGACCTGGTTAGGTTGCAGGGCTTGCCAGATGCGGGTCGCCTCTATCCGGCCCATGTGGAAGTCTATTGAGGAGGCTTGTGTCCAGCAGTGGACGTCCTATGGCTGAAATGATGATAATGATGAATCAAATACCCGCGTGCAGTGTTTGAAGAGTGTCAGCATTCTATACTATTACTAGAAGATGAATCTTCGTTAGCGGAGGATAAAACGTCATAATTCACCTTTTTTGCTTTTGCGTAGTCGGGTAAAAAGTATCCTATAACCATCTGTGGATGCCTAGCTACCCGTATACCAAAAATAGTTGCAATTTGTTTAGCCGTTTTGGCGTGATGAGGCCACTACGACATAAACAAACATACATAAAATCCAATAAAATATTTTTCGATTTAGTGATCTCCAAATAGTCCATTGCAGTCGTTATTTTGAAAATATCTTCAATGTACGGACAAATTTTACAAGTTTATAATAGTATATAGATATATTCTGTGGCTGAACTGTTATCGATGTTATGACCTAACAAAGATCTATTAGCTACGTAAAGGAAACGAGATGTTATTCTACTATGGCTAAGTGATCTTAAGCTGAAATTTTGCCACTCACGTGCTGGTGATTTCGGTTGGAACTCCAAAAAATAACTCCAATACTTGAAATAAGAACTACTAACTTTAGTGGTTTGAATAGATCTGAGTCTAAATTTACTTGAGTCTGAATCCAATTTTTTGTACAACGAATTGAAATTGAACTATTTTTACAATGTCCTAATAAAATATAAAAAGACTTCAAGATTTATCGAGCCAATATATTTTGGATTTTGTGCATAGACAACAAAGAATTCATAAATTTGAAAATCACGGACAAACGTAAAACAAATGAAATTAATTTCTCAAATTGAGTAAGTTAGTTTTTTTAAGAGGCAGGTATTTCACCGTCGTTTAGTTGAAGTGTATGTCCTTGTTTATACATATATTAATTTACTTAAACTTTTTTGCACAATCTAAAACTGTACAAAGGCGGACTTAATGCCAAAAAGGCAAATATTCTTATCTTTTATTCTTTTTTTTTTCGGGGTAGATCAGCGCTAACTTTCGAGCTAGCTTTATGCTGAGGTGGGACCGTTTCGTCGCATACTAGTTATATTTATTGTATTTGTTTCTTAATTTAATCTTTTTTGTTGTTATTTGTATCCAAACAAATAAATGTTTCTTTCTTTATTTCTTTTCTTTCATTTGCATTTCGTTTTCGCATCCATTGTCATTTGTAATTTTATTTAAATTGCAATGTAGATATGTTCTTATATGTAACTATTATGTTTTGTAAATTTATTGATATTTACAGTATTAGTATCTCAAAGACCATTTACAAAAAATATATCCACCGAATTTGTAATTGAGTATAAAATACTAAATTCATTGGTTCTGTTGATTCTAGGTAAAGTACCGAAATTTATTTTAAATACAATAAATAATGTCTTTCACCACCTACACGTCGAAAATGTACCGAAAGTATATTGAAAATTAAAAATGTCTTTTACCTATACATAGAATAGAATATTTATCGTCGGCTAAATTCGCAAACCTCGTAACTCCATCGGATCCAATTTTACAGGAGGCACAAAAAACTAAACTATAACAATATGGCGGTCGGTTATTGCGAGGTTTTCTATTTCAGTTTTAAACGTAAACGGTTTTTCCTAGCATTTAAGAGTTTTGCCATTATATGAGTTCAGACTTCAAATATCTAAAAGTGCCAAAACATTATTTAAAAAAAAATGGAGTATTGAGGTCTGCGACTTTAGCCGACGTTATACAAAAAAACCTGTTTCTTTGTTTATCCCGATTAAGAAATTACTGCTGTCAATCAGGACATTTCGTAAAGAAAATAACGGGATTAAGGACACATCAACAAGATATATCGCTCAAGATCGCCTAACATCGCGAGTCCAAATGCGAATTAGTCCTGCTGAGTATGGGTCGTGAAATCAGAAAGATGCGATTTAGCGATACGACTATCGCAAACCGATCTAATAACGGTTCTTCGTTGTGCTGTACCGAATACTTTCCTATACAATAATTCAACCCTCAGCATCATAAATATGTATACACGATAGTAGGGTATTAAGGTACAGTATATATGAGCATGTACAAGGTTTCAAAAATAAATGTACATAGAAGGGAACTTATATATACCTTTCTATGCGGATTTAACAATCAAATATATATAAACGTTTCACTTGTCATGTTTATTTGAGCAAGCTTCTCAATAATATGTAAACAACTGAAATTTATAAATAACTGTAGTTATCTACTAAAATTTACCAAAATTATTCTTTTTCCCGTAAGCGGGTGCGATATATATAGCATCTATACTAATATTATAAATGCGAAAGTGTGTCTGTCTGTATGTCTGTCTGTTACCTCTTCACGCTTAAACCGCTCAACCGATTTGGGTGAAATTTGGTATGGACATAGTTTGAGTCCCGGGGAAGGACATAGGCTACTTTTTATCCCGGAAAAATACCCTGATCCGCAATAAACGAATTTAAGGCGGACAAAGTCGCGGGCAGAAACAGCTAGTACTATTTAAAAATTATAAAGTTGTAAAAACAAAATGTCTGTACAGTCAAGGACACCACAATATGTATACACCACAAAGTTTCAAAAATATGCATACAGGTAATATTATTATGGCAGGAAGGTTTATGTCTCTATACATATTTTGGAATTTTGTGTGGATATTTATCTTCGCCGTTGATTGTATGGTCAGGGAATTTAAAGGTATGTCACTTTTGAACCTTAATACCATTACATACAGTCGATTTGTATCATCGT
This sequence comes from Hedya salicella, assembly GCA_905404275.2. Classification (NCBI taxonomy): domain Eukaryota; kingdom Metazoa; phylum Arthropoda; class Insecta; order Lepidoptera; family Tortricidae; genus Hedya; species Hedya salicella. The sequence continues at coordinate 3,577,354 of FR990099.1, forward strand.
GAGTTCATCACATCACGCCAAAACGGCTCATAAATTTCAACTATTTTTGGTGCAGGGGTAGCTGGGTATCCACAGATGGTTTACCCGACAACGCTGTAGTAAAAAGACGTTATATATCTCTCTCTTCCACGAATGAACTTGTAAAAAAATAATTAAAGCCGACTATTGTCGCCTCAGAAAGATTATTTTCAATCGCTGGGAATGAGCAAAGGGTAAGAAAACGCCTACTTAACGCCGGGGAAGTTACAATATTTTTGCTATAAAAAAAATGTGGTGTATTACTTATTTATTTATTACCTTGTTCAAGGACCATTAAAACAAGAGGACTGACCATCTCCATAAAAAAGCCGTTCCCCGATATGTACAACGCCGTCTATGATAAGAATTATTTTTTACAATTATTCAACTTTGCAAGCGTGACACAGTTATTAAATGTTACGATTTATTTTATTACGAGCTATTTGCGAACTAATTGTTACTATACTATGTTCCTTTATACAATTACTAGCTTCTGCCCGCGACTTCGTCCGCCTTAAATTCGTTTATCGCGAATAAGGGTATTTTTCCGGGATAAAAAGTAGCCTATGTCCTTCCCCGGGACTCAAACTATCTCCATACCAAATTTCATCCAAATCGGTTCAGCGGTTTTAGCGTGAAGAGGTAACAGACAGACAGACAGACAGACAGACAGACACACGTTCGCATTTATAATATTAGTATGGATAACATAATTAAATGTTTATTTTTTGGCACCATCTAGTTTTTGCCAGAACATCTCCTTGTGATCGAAGCACGATGCAAAGTGCCTTGTTGAATTATTCTTATTTATTCATATGTTGAATTATTCGCCGAATAGTAGATGTGATTTTCATGTTCACGATAAGAAGTAGTATTCATTGCATTTCAGGAATTAAATATTTAACACTAAGTTACTTTAAAACTTAGAACCAAGTTATCAAGATAGTATTGTTCATATCGATCCGAATCGGCGCTAAATCTCAGATTTACTTTATAATATCTGTGACCATAACTTCATAAGAGCCCACACGCGCCATTGTACCGCCCACGTGGGCTCAGCCGTGGCAATATATTGCCCATATCCGCCATTTTCTATTTGTTTACTACTTTTTAAATTTTGTACAGGAATTCTGGATATTTTTACAGGCTTTAGCTACAGGAGGACTCCGCGTAGACGAATTAGCAGTAAAATTTAACTGTAATTAAATTTTTGTTACTTACTCCACCTCACTTAACTAATAACTTAGTTTAGTTAACTTCAGCTAAACTTACGTTGTAGGTATCATTAACTAAGCCTAAATTATAAACATATAAGCATTTTCTCGGTACACTTCAATTACAAGTCAATAACATTGTTTATTATTTTATCTCGTATCATTATTATGTATATATTTGTTAAATATAGATCAATGAGTCATGAAATTAAATTAACATTTAATATGCATTCAACAAAAATAAAAGTCACTTAAAATCGCCCAAATCTGACCCGGTGGGCAGGATTCCCATTAGAACCTAAATTATATATAAGCGTTCTTTCGTTTATTGTTTTGCCTGATTTCTTACGAACAAGTGTGACTTTGAAGAATGAATTGAGATCAATGCAATGTTCTAATCATAATATATAGCAAATATCCGCAATAGAGGACAGTGTCATCTAAAATTAATGCAACAATTAGTCGAATAAAACAGTTTGATGTGACCAGCCCCCCTATTGCCTAACGCGTTTAACGCTCGCAATCAGAATCAAGTGTCATGATTTTGAATGGGCTACGACAGTTGATTCGGATACCAAGTGTCCAAATTTCGTTAGGCAATAACCCCCCGGGTTGGCAAATTTGTTGTGTCAATTCTTGCAAGTTTAAGATCCACTTCCCGATTTCCGATTGAGCTCTTTGTTCTTATGTTAGTTCGGTGACCATGCATTAGTATGATACCATCGAGCTGATCTGGTGATGGAGCAGGAAGGTGGTCATAGGAACTCTGTAATAACGCAGTCCTACTGAGTTTGGGCTCTTTAGAAACGTCTCGGTGAGTAGTTGAAGGAAGTTCAAAGAGAAGTACAGATATTCCCATAAAAGGGATAAAAGGGCAAGGGCGTTTCAACCGCCGACACTTTTGTGCTACGGAATATTAACAGATGCGATGAAAAATGTACTGTAATTTTAGGGATGCAGTTAAAACGTAAGTTTAACTTCAAGTTCTCACAAAAATGAAATTTTTGACGGAAACTTATCTCAGTTGATTTAAATCGTTACTACAAAAAATGTTAGAAAACGAAGACCTAGTTAGCTATAATAAGCACAGTTCAACCATTTCTCCGATTGGGTCCGAGCAAAATCAACAAAAGATCGAATCGGACCGAGTATCGAATCCGAAGTCGAAAGTCATCGTGACTTTGGGTTCCTAATTCAACGTGATTAATGATAAAATCGTTGGGCATAGAGTAGAATATTGGGGAGCGAACACCTGTCGATATCGGCATTTTACGCGTTCATATACTAGAAATATTTTAAGTGTCTACCTCGGATAATGGGGTGGGTCACTACGACTGTATTGTAAGGCTTTTGAGACACTGATGGTGTGAAATTGGCCAATTCCATATTGCGAAATAAAGCTGTTCGAGTTATTTTTGCACATTTGCCATTTTTAAAATTTGTATAAATAAAATTACAGACATTTTGAAGATATTTTCAAAGACATACATTCATCGGACTATTTGGAGGTCACTGAATCGAAAAATATTTTTTTGGATTGTTTTGTGTTTGTATGTGTCGTGGCTTCATCACGCTACAACGGCTAAAGGGATTTCAACTATTTTTGGTACATGGGTAGCTGGATATCCACAGATGGTTGTAAGATACTTTTTACTCGACTACGCTGAAGAAAACAGAGGGTTATGATTTTTTCTCCTCCGCTGACGAAGGAGAAACGCACCTTCTAGTATTCTGTACACTGGTGAGTAAAAACCAGTCAAGTGCGAGTTGCACTCACACAACGGTTTCGTACAAATGAAAATCCAGTATAAGCAGAGCCCTACTCCTAAGCAAAATGTACGCGGTGTGGGGTTATTTTAAATTGGTTACACACATAATCAGACATAAAAAATTAAGATTTTCAGATTTATTTCGTGGGTTTAAGAGCTACCTTCATACCATATTTCAAGTTTCTAGGACATCTGCATGGTTATAGGTTTTCCATAGGCAATTTGTAAGGAATCACCTTTTTTAATGACTGCGTTGACTTAGAAGCTTTTTTTAGAGCCTCAAAGGTTCGCAAACATAGGTATAAAGTACTAGCTTCTGCCCGCGACTTCGTCCGCCTTAAATTCGTTTATCGCGAATAAGGATATTTTTCCGGGATAAAAAGTAGCTTATGTCCTTCCCCGGGACTCAAACTATCTCCATACCAAATTTCATCCAAATCGGTTCAGTGGTTTAAGCGTGAAGAGGTAACATACAGACAGACAGACAGACAGACACACTCTCGCATTAATAATATTACACGCTTCTGCCCGCGACTTCGTCCGCCTTAAATTGGTTTATCGCGGAGAAGGGTATTTTTCCGGGATAAAAAGAAGCCTATGTCCTTTCCCGGGACTCAAACTATCTCCATACCAAATTTCATCCAAATCGGTTAAGAGGTTTAAGCGTGAAGAGGTAACAGACAGACAGACACACTTTCGCATTTTGTAATATTAGTATGGAGTAAGGATTTGATGTTAATTTCAACTTAATACCTCCATTCGCTCCTGAGACGGACAACAAAGTGATCCTATAAGGGTTCAGTTTCTTCCTTTTGTTTTCTAGAACCCTAAAAAGTTACTTTCGTGATATTGACAAATATGCTTCAAATAAATTTATGACAAGTTTTTGTATGATGTGCACAAATGTTTGTTTTAGGAACTAGATGTTTTTTATTTATTTAAGTATTTCATTTATCTATATATCTCGCAGGGAAATAGTCAAAACAGAGATTTGATCAAATCCCTAAGGGATATGACCAAATCATGATGTTGATGAAGGATGTTAAAATGGCGAATCAATTTTATCATTTGTTTAGTACAAGTCAGTCATTTGATTAAATCCCTGAATCAGTTTAGTGAAATGACGAAATCAGCCAAAAAAGGCAACTCGTTTCGCCATTTCACCAGATTTGTTTAGTGATTTGATAAATCCCTGAAACACGCCAGTGATTTGACGAGACTAACTCGCTAAGTCAATTCATTTTATCATTTTACTAGACAAGTTCAGTAATATTATAAAGTCTCTTATGAAGTCGTTTAGTGATACGATAAAGATTTTATCATATCACTAAACATGTTTAGTAGTATGATAAAGTCTTTCTTTTCAGGATTTAACATCCTGCGTGATTTGGTCATATCCCTTAGGGATTTGATCAAATATCGGTTTTGGCTATTTCCCTACGACATATATACAGTGTGATCAATCCAAATGGGTCAGAATGGAGAAGTCAGAAACTATGAGAGATAGCTAAATCTGTTCTTAGGAACCATGGCGTCGATTTTAGATTTAATAATAATGGCATTAATTTTACTATGGCAATAACTCATACATAACTGGGAATCGAAGCTAGTCAAAATCTCTATAGACAATGTTATAAATTCTGCAAGTTTTCCGTTGTTATTGTTGATTGTGCGAATCATAAGTCACAAGGAACACATTTTAATGGAATCTTGTTTACACAATTGAAAAAAAAATGAAAATAAGATAATAATTTTATTTAAGTAAATGTTCCAAATGTAGCTATTTTCCTGGATGCAAAGATTAATTCTCTCTAGAGTTAAAACAAAATTTAATGACATTATTATTAAATTTAAAATCGACGCCATGGTTCCTAAGAAGAAATTTCGCTATCTCTCATAGTTTCTGAGTTCTCCCTACTGACCAATTTGGATTGATCACCCTGTATAGAACTATGCATATTACCTGGTACTTATATATACAAGCTTGCTTAGTTTGGGACTAGATCGATTTGTGTAAGATTGTCCCAGATAAAAGTAAAAATAAATGTCTTGCAAGACGCACTTCAGTGTTTATGCCTAATTTCACGTCTACACATAAAACCCATCATACTCTATGTCCATATTGTTATTTTAACAATGACCGCCATCTTGAGCGTCAGTTTACTTTAACTGTACCCGATTATAATAATATACTTATAAGAACACAATCAGATTCGAAATAACTTAATCAACGTCCTAAAGTAGGTGTCGTGTACCGACACACAGGCATACATCATCATTTCAATTTAGAAATAATTTTCACACAGAGCTAGGGGCTGTCCCTTTATTACGTTTGACGTTTTAATTTACACTAGTCACTTGAACCAAGATAAACGCCATCAGACTTTGTTATTTTTACGTACTCAAAAAATTACACATTTATTAAGAAAAGGCTTGCTTAGCGGGGTCAGGTGTTTTCATAATGAACAATTAGGCATATGTTTTGAGTCTATTACATGTTTATTGAGAGACTAGATACGCAATTTTCATTTTAATAGACCTATCTGTAAAAAAATATAATTAAATACGTTAAAATACTAAAAGGCGCCCGCAACTTCATTCGTGATGGAGAAAAAGTCGTAACCCCACATTTTCTATTCAGCGTAGTCGGATAAAAAGTATGCTATAACCATCTGTGGATACCCAGCTACCCGTGTTTCAAAAATAGTCGAAATTTGTTTCGCCATTTTTACGCAATGAAGCCACAACGACACATAGAAACATGCCAGAAATAAATATTTTTCGATTCAGTGACGTAATCGTGCGTTGCAATATTTTTTTTTTAAATATCTTCAATGTACAGACATTTCATTTTTACAACTTTTTAGTAGTATAGAAGACGGTTCAGGTAGGACGGGCTATGCTCGGTATCTCTACGAGATCGAATCAGAAATGAGGAGATTCGTAGACGAACCAAGGTCAACAACAGGTAAGCAAACTGAAGTGGCAATGGGCAGGGCACATAGTTCGAAGAACCGATGGCCGTTGGGGCACAAAGGTTCTCGAGACCGCGCACCGGCAGACGCAGTGTAAGAAGGCCACCCGCAAGGTGGTTGAACGATCTGGTTAAGGTTGCGGGGACTCGCTGGATGCTCGCCTCGATCCGGTCCATGTGGAAGTCTATTGAAAAGGCCTGTGTGCAAATACACGTCCTATGGCTGAAATGATGATGATGAAGTTTTTATGTTGATATTTGGTACACGGGAAGTTGGCTATCCCCCGACGCTTACATTATGGTATATTTTTTACTACGCTGAAGCAAAAAAGAGGCTTATGTATTTTCTTCCACCGCGAACGAAGTTGCAACTTAATAAATAATATAAGTTAAGCTTACTTTACCAGTTTCCGTCGTTATCTCACCAACTAATCTCCAGTAGCAATATCTGCACAATTTTGACAGCAACTGTCATTAATGCGGTCTTACAAGCTGTCACGCCAACCTGTCAAGCGGCTACCAACTATCAAACAACGTTGGCTGCCCAAAGATCAACTTTAGAACTTGACTCTAAGGCGTTACAACATGCACACATGTTTGTGGTATCGAAAAGGTATTACGTGCGTTTTAAGTTATTAAAGTATAGACTTTAATGATAAGAAACTGAATAAAATATTGCAGAATCGATTTAAGCTTCTAGCTGAGTCTTTTGGATGTGATCAACAAAATCAAAGGACGTTTTAAATTACGCGAAATTGATTCGTAATAGGTAGCGTTATAGACATTTTATAATGTACGTTGTTTTTTTGTTTCAATCTGTCCAATATGATCGATTGGTATGACTTTTTTCTTAAGAATTTTGAGCGGTAATGTGTTGTATGAGTGTATGAATCATACCGGTTATAAGCTGGAATATTGTGTATTAAAAGTTAAATAAGAGATGCAAAACAAATGGTCTGCGGTTCTAATTTTATTTTTATCAAGGACCATCAAAACAAGAGGACTGTCAATTGTCATACTTTGGATCGTGCCCTGATCGCAAGGAGAATTCAGTAAAAAAATAGATGGCGCTTTCAAACTTTCGTGATGATTCGTTGTATTACATCCATACATACATACATACAATCACGCCTTTTTCCCATTACGGGGTAGGCCGAGACTACCTCCTTCCACTTGCTACGGTCCTGGCATACAACTGCCGCTTCATCAACATTCATTAATCTCTTCATTTCTGTCACAACCCTTTCGCTTTGTCTCATTCACACACAGAATATCAATATTTCTCGCATCCATCATCTGACATACTTCATCTATTTTATCATTCATGTCTCCCCTTACATTTAACGTAGCAAAGCGGCTCTCCATAGCCCACCCCACATTGTTATATTAGCATGCGTATTTTGTGGATATTGCATGAAAATATGCGCATGTGGGCACAATTTATTGCCACATCTAACCAAGACACTATTTCGAAGAATAGTAAAGGAACTATAATTCATAAATCTAATATGGGATTCCGCAAAGTAACGTCTTAATCTATCAATTATCAATATTTTTGTTTTACTGTATTATGGTTCAAGAGTGAGACCTGTGACAAACAGACAACGGAGGCTTAGTAATAGCACAGTGTAAAAAACATACAGTGGGCCGCCTTTGATGTTTGCGTAAATGACAATGACGTATACCGAGCTACTAACTAATAATACGGACTACGCAGCTCGGACTCGCCCCACCCGCGTCTCGCCCCTCGCACGCCGCACGATTGCTCTGTCTAGAAGGCTTTGTCGAATGACTGTATTGATTTCTAGACTGTGATAATAGGGTTCCCTTAGTACCCTAGTAATAGGGTTAGTTTTTACCTTTCTAACAACGAACCCTAATAATAGGGTTCACTTGGTAACTTAGGGGGACGGAACCATAAAAACCGGCCCGCAAGGCGTTTGTCCACTAAATTAGCATGCGGACTATACCCGTATCGCCGAAGCGCGGCCATGCTGTCGGTACTCGAAAGCTACTAATGTGAGGATATTTTTATATTTTAAGCGGGAGACATACTGAGCGGCACTAAATTCCATATTTTTTATTCCGACAATTAAAAAACAATGTCATTTTAATTTGCCAGAAAGAAAGTCGTCATCGGTTAAAAAATATAATGTAAAGTATATTTCTCTTATTATCATCTCTGCATAATAATAATAATAATGTCCCTGCACGTTTTGCCTTAATGGATAAGGTCTAGAAGTTTTAGAACAATAAAATTTCTACTTGGTATATACATACACAACACGACTATGTGTTGTGTATGTATAAGCTTATTTTTATATACTTTTTTAACCCAAAAAAGATTATTTATAATGTGAGACGTGGTCAAAGTAAGTGACCACGTCTCACATTATAAATATTTAAGCCTATTTATTTTTAGCACAATATTTTTATGTCTACACATTTCATTCTTTCAACTAGTTTTAACATAATAATATTAATATAAATAAACATAGTATTACAAGTGACAAACATACAGCATATCAATTCGCAGTAAATGTACGAGCAGTAAACTACACTTGCAGTGTCTAATGCACAGGATACCATGTGTAAAAAAAGTAGTTATGTTGTTTATTTACCTTATGTAGTATTAGATAATTAAGGCTCCAAATTGTTTTTGACTCTGTAAAGAAAAACAAACACACATTAAAATATGTCCAACTAAATTCCGATGATTTTGCCCTCATGGCAAAAGTTTGCACCTGTCTTTGATGATTATGGCACCTATGTTATCAAAATGTATGAAGCCAGCTTGAAAATACTGTCCGGTTTAGAAGTCAAGTCATTAAATAGTATCATACCAAAAATCGTCTCCATAGCATAGTTAGAAGTGTCAAAACAATGATTCTGATAGAATGTCAAATTATCAAGTTATCTATCTGCCACAATCATTACTTTCTGACAAGATTGTATGACTCAATTTATTATAATCAAATTTAACTACCGGTATCTTTAAAGATTTTATATAATCAAATTGAATTACCTGTATTTTTGAAAGCTACTATGTCAAGTAGGGTATCATAATAAAATAACAAAAAAAAATTTTTTTATTGTGCTTAAATTTCGTTTTATTAAGGCAAATGTGAGAAAAAATAATTTTCCCTCCTTTATCTCTAAAGTTTAGCAAACGAAAAATCTGTTATTTTCTGGAATTATATTATTTAATATGAGTGTTACAGGAAAATTATACTACTTTTTTTAATCACCAAAAATATTTTGTGAATAACAATGCAGATTGCAGATTTGGTTAAGTTTGCCCCTCATTTGTATGTGATGCCATAGATACCAGAGGCAAACTTAACTCAACCGGCCAGTTATGTCGGAATAAGTGAAAGTTTGTTCGGAACCCTCGGTGACTCTTGACCAAGGTTTTTATCTTGCGATCGCAAGGCGAAGAGATCAGTAGCCGCACCCGCGGCGCTCTCTGTGTGCCCCCACCTTTATCCGTCGCATTTATCACCAAATAGCATCGCCCTTTTTACGACACTACCGCCCCGACACCAAATTTTATACCAAGCCTCGAGAAAATCTAGTAAAATGATAAACAATATTGTATAATAAGGATCCGCCCGTCAGTTACGCGCGAATTTGTGTCGAAAAGTAATAGTTACCTTAAGTAATAGTTACCTGGTTTTGTTGTGTATCTTAATTTAATTTCGTAATAACCAATGAATAATAATGAATATTGTTGTTTTTAATTGGTAAAATCATCTTTAGATTTAGTGGCAAAAACATTAACCCGAACAGCTTACAAAAAATAGTTGAAAAAAAGTATTTTGATGGGCATAGAAAAATAAAAGAAATATATGAATATATATCACGTATATACTCTAAGCATTTGTATTATTTCCTGGGATTTATTCGAGAAAAGGACGATACAAGCCTCGAGGTGTATAAGGATTGTCGGCCCCGTATCTCTAGATGGTCTATAACTACTCGGCCGGCAATCTCCTATTTCGCAGCCTCTACAGTAATGTACTTTTCCCAGTATAACATATATGATAGTTCAGTTTCTATTTAACACTTACTCGCATTCGGAAATTTGAATATATGTTTATGTATTTAATTAAATTTTTTAACAGGTCTATATAAATGAAAATTGCGTACCTAGTGTATCAATAAACATTTATTAGACTCAAAACCTGTGCCTAATTGTTCATTATCAAAACACATAGCACACTAAGCAAGCCTTTTCTTAAAAAACGTTGTTCATTTGAGAAAAATAGCAAAAACTGGCTTTTCGTTATAAAGATAACAAAGTTTGATGGCGTTTATCTTGGTTCAAGTGATCTTCACGAGTATATAGTGGTAAATACGGTCTTTATGTCAACACGATGAGATATATACAACACGGCAAAGTAAAGACCTACGGATCGAAGGTCATTCAGAGCTGTAAGCCCCTTAACATGTATTTATCACCATTATTCTTACAAATTCATACAAATATTGTCTTATGACGAAGGTTTTTACCCATGTGTTGCCAGTGATGTCGTAACACTGAGACGTGATACCTCACAAAGGGCCTCACAAGAAGGCTGAAAGTTACGCAAAGGGCAATGAAGAGAGCTATGCTCGGAGTTTCCTTGAGTCTACGAATCAGAAGTGAGAAGACCCGCAGAAGAACCAAGGTCATTGACATTCTGCTCAGTGTTGCTAGACTTAACGGCAGTGGGTGGAGAACATTAACCGTAAAACCTCGTAGAAAGATTCTCGACGACTTCAGACGTGAGTGGCGACCGCGTACAGGACGACGCAGCGTGAGAAGACCCCTTACAAGGTAGACCGTTGGATGAAGGCGGCACGGATATTGTTCGGAGAGGCCTTTGACCAGCAATAAAGGTCCTTGGGCTGATATGTCGTTGTGGCTTCATCACACCAAATCGGCTAAACGGATTTCAACTATTTTTGGTACACCGGATATCCACAAATGGTTATAGGATACTATAAAGACGATAATGACTTTTTCTCCTCCGCGAACGAAGTTGCATGTTCTAGTTTATTTATAAAAAAAAAGGAAAAAAAACAAATACTAGTCATCGCCTAGATTACAAATCTTTACGCTCTCAGTGTGTCCCCGCCCTTCTCCCGCGCCACACTTATCGCCGAATGGGATCGCCCTTTTTTACGACACTACCGCCCCGCCGCCGAATTTTATATGAAACTGTTATATTTTTCACCAGAACTCGTATTTAATCATATTTCAAGTTTTAAAGTTAAATTCGGTATCGCACGGGAATCTTTGCATTTTATTACGTCGCATATTTCAAGCGGTCAAGCGCGAGTTGGTTTTTAGGGGTTAATAATGTACCATGACGTAATCGAAATTTAATAATAAGTTTGTCGTAGTAATGTGTTTGTAGGTTTGTCTGCAATAGATGAATTGATTGTCGTAACAAAGATATATTATACTATAAGGTGGGCCTCAAATTCGTTCGTAGAGATGAAAAACTCATAACCCTCTTTTTTGCTTCAGCGCAGTTGGATAAAAAGTATCCTATAAACATCTGTGGGTAACCAGCTAGCCGAGTATCAAAAATGGTTGAAATCGATTTAGCCGTTTGAGCGTAATGAGGCCACAAAGACACATACAAACACAGAAAATATTAAAAAAAAAACAGTGACATTCAATTAGTCTGTTTCACTTATTTTTTTGAAAATATCCTTAATACAGCACACGCATTTATATTGTTACAACTGGTTTATCCCGAAAAATACAAAATTCCCTAAGGACAAGCAGGTAAAATTGTTGTCTTTTAAGCACTACGCTACTCAAAGGTTAATTGTCTGGAAGAGATCGCTATTTAGCGATAAGACCGCCTGTTGTTTACCTCTGCTCATTCGAATATTACTGTAATGTTCTGTATTTCTGTGTATCTGAGGTGTGCAATAAATATAATCATATCATGTAGATAGTAGTGATGTAGAATTATTCCATTATGCGAAATAATTAGTTCAATACAATTGTATGAAACGTGTTTTTTTTAATAAGCTTATATTGTCCGTCTGTATGTTCTACTTTTGTATCTTTTGAATCATATTGGATAGTGGGAAGATGCCACAATTCGAAAATTCGATACTACACAAGAAACAACTTGAATCAATGCATGCACAGTAAGCGTTGTTTTATGAAACTGTTATTTTTTAATGCTTGTTATAATTTATAATGCAAAGTTATAATGTAATGTATGAGGGTTCTTAGTTACTATCATTATTTCAGAGACACATTTTCTGATAAGGCAAAGTTCAAAGTTACAAAATCGGAAGACACGGAACGAATTAATTTTCTCCTAAAACATAAATAAATATCAGGGACAATCTTTTAAAAATCAACCGAGTCCCAAACTAAGCGAAGCTTCTACTACAGGTACTAGGCGACGATATACATAATTTATAGATAAATTATAATACTTAAATACATAGAAAACATAAAAGACCCGAAAACAAACATTCGTGCTCATCACACAAACACTTGGCCTGGCCGGATATAGATTTTATCTTCTTCAAAAACGTGGCTATCTCACTCCTTTAGGATACATATATTTGCCAAATAAACACATTTCTAGGTCAAGTAAATGGCGAATCTTAAGAGAAAACACGCTATAATATAGTATGTACCTCATACAATATAACAGTAAACTATGATCAAATTAGTTATAAGATTATTTGTAAGAACAAACTTTAACTACTTATAGATAAGTATCAAATTATAACTTCAAATATTTAAAATAAAAGGCTAACTCGATCTCTTCCACTTTGCCTAAGATATATGATATAGTGATATTTGCATATTTGAGTCATAAAAAAACATGTCAAGTTGCCTATAAGGTGACAGATGCACAGTTAGAAACAGTATACATTATGATAATGTGATATTATATGACACTTTCATTTTTAAATCGCCGTGTCATAATCATAAAGTTTTGTTAAAGTAAGGCCTTAAAGATCCGTTAGCTTGGAAAATGTGTTTTATAATTTGGAACATTAAGTTTCCCGGAGCGAATACAGTATCAAGTACATAAATGACAGAAATGCCTTGGGCCCGTTTCTTAAAAGCGTGTAACTTTTTTCAAGCGGAAGTCTGTTTATTTTAATGTATGTTGTTAGAAAGAGATTTCCGCTTGTATTACAAGTTACAAGCGTTTAGGAAACAGGCCCCTGGCCTAGTTTCAGTTATTATTTATCAATCAATCAAAGGCCTCATAGTCTTTTACAGACTATTGAAACAGTGTCATCTCGGAAAACAACGTTTTTCGTGGCTATGTAAGCCAATACGGGAACGGCACACGCGACCACAGGCTTGACAGATGTAAGAATGGCCTGTGCGTGGTAAACCAGTGCCGGGCCGATGTCTTTTGGCACGTTTCGTTGCGAGTGTTTTGAACTATGCCTCATCCAAAATCTTGCGGCCATCCAAAACCAGTTTGCGCCATTTGTCCCTATCTTCTGCGCACTCCTCCCAGTTGTGGACACGGATGTCAAACGCTCACATGTCCCGCTTGGCACAGTCTTTATAACGCAGCATAGGGCGACCGATGCTTCTTTTGGCGTTAGCTACAGCATAACACGCCGCGGCAAACGTAATGGGTGCATGCGATGCACATGGCCTAACCAACGGAGTCGCTTCTGTTTCAGCAGTGCAAAGAGGCTGGGAAGCTGTGTGACCTCAAGCACCCTTTCGTTTGTGACCCTGTCTTTCCAGCTAATACCCAAGATGTTACGGATACAGCGCATATGGAAGGAGTTGAGGCGACGTTCATGCCTAGCGCACGACGTCCAGATTTTTTTTTTTTATGGCGTAGGGGGGCAAACGAGCAGACGGGTCGCTTGATGGTAAGCGATCACCGTCGCCCATAGACACTTGCATCACCAGAGGAGTCACAAGTGCGTTGCCGGCCTTTCAGGTGGGAGTACGCTCTTTTCTTGAAGGTTTGAAGATCGCATCGGTCCGGAAATACTGCATGCGACAATTTATTCCACAGATCAGTCGTGCGAGGCAGGAAATTTCTAGAAAAACACACAGTATTGTCGCGTAGGACGATGGCGGAAAGATGCAGCTGGGATCAACCCGAACAATTCCTCGGAACACTCTCCGTTATACAGGCGATAAAAAATGCAGAGCGAGGCTACATCTCTACGCAGTGCCAAGGAGTAGCCGATCTGAAATACGCTGGCAACCGACGATACGAGTCGCTCTCCGTTGAATGCGGTCTAGAGGGAGAAGCTGGTACTGTGGAGCCCCAGCCCACAGATGAGAACAGTATTCCATGTGCGGGCGGACCTGTGCCTTGTAAAGCTGTAGGAGGTGGGCCGGAGTAAAATACTGTCTCGATCTGTTGAGCACGCCGAGCTTCTTCGAGGCTAATTTGGCCTTACCCTCTAGATGGCCGCGGAACTAGACTTCACTCGATATATCGACGTCAAGGATTCCGATAATGGCTGTTGCAGTTAGGGGAGTATTCTCAAAACGACTGCACTGCACTGTACAAGAGTATGCTCAGAATGTACGTTTGATACACGATCATTTTGGTATTCCTAGTTAGGTGTCTGTTTTTCCATACCCTTGTACTTAGCTTCCCGAACATCGTCGCCGCTTTGCCGATTCGGACATCAACCTCTGCATCCAGTGAGAAATTGTTCGACACCGTTGACCCGAGGTAGCAGAATTTATCTACCGACTCCAGCGGTGCGCCTTCCACCTGAATTACTGGTGTTTCCGCACACCCCTGCGTCATCACAACCGTTTTCCTGGCGTTGATGGACATGGGAAACAGGGCACAAACACGACAAAATTTGTCTATAATATCCTGGAGTTCCTCCTGAGTCATACCAATAAAAGCAGCGTCATCAGCGAGAAGCAAACTCTCAACGAACAAATCGTCTCGTTTTTGCTTTGACTTTAGGAGGGAGATGTTGTAGAGTTTACCGTCAGTTCTTGTGTGAAGATGAACAACCTGCTGGTCATTGCCGAAAGCCGTTTTTAAAAGCGATGAGAAGAATATACCAAACAGAGTAGGCGCCAACACGCAGCCCTGACGGACACCTCTGCGCATGAGGAACGGGTCAGATTCACCACCATCAAACACCACTGCACCCTTCATGTCGTCGTGAAAGGATTTTATGAGGCACAGAAGTTGGACAGTTGAAATTTTCACAGTTGATGTATTTCTGTTGCCACTCCTAACAACAAATACTAAAAATAGTATAATTATTTCAATTTGTCAGTAGGTAGTAAATATTAATTATTTTTACTTAACACTAAATAAAACATTTGAAATTACCGGTAAGGTGTGTTGGGGTAGGATCGAGTGCACTTTATTTCAAGGCCTTTATAAGAGCATTTTCGGTAAAGTTTTACTCTTTCCCATACTTCCGTTAATAAAAGAAACGATAACTAATTATTGCATTAAAAAGTATTTTTGAAATTACAAAAACTGAAAAGGGAAAGTTTGTCTGTCACGTCACACGTCTGTATTTTCCTACAAACTTCATGCTAACGCTTTTTGACATTTCTAAAAAAAAAATGTTTTTTAACTGTTATCAATGTCACCTTAGTCTGGGATGTTTTCTATGTATATCTCTACTATTATAAAGTTGTAAAAATGAAATGTCTGTACATTGAAAATATTTCCAAAAAAATAATTGTAACGTACTATTTGGAGGTCACAGAATCGTTTTTTTTATGTTTGTTTGTATGTGTCGTTGAGGCTTCATCACGCAAAATCGGCTATACGGATTTCAATTATTTTTGATACACGGGTAGCTGGGTATCTCCAAATGGTTATAGGATACTTTTTACCCGACTACGCTGAAGAAAAAAAGAGGGGTTATGACTTCTTCTCCTGCGCGAACGAAGTTGCGGGCACTTTCTAGTGAGTACATCTATCTATTTACAACAAAATATTTTTCTATTCAGTGACTTCCAAATAGTCCGTTACAATCATTTTTTTGAAAATATCTTCAATGTACAGGCATTTCATTTTTACAACTATACATATAATGGATATCGACGTCTAGTAGGTACTCATAACACAAGCCTTATTGAGCTTACCATGGGACTAGTTCGATTTATGTAAAATTGACCCGTAATGTTTATTTATTTATCAAATGCGTACTCGTTAGGTGAAGTAGACAAATGTCAAAATTCTCGATATGCTTTGTCTTAGTCATTTAAATAGACAGTTTTAACATCGTTTCGGACTTTTAAAAACTCAAACAACCAAACAAGACGAAATTAAAATTCCAAAACCGACTAAATCGGTCATCAATTAAAAAATAATAAAAGCGACGGTTCGGAGAAGGCATACTTTGTGTTTATACAAAGAGATTCCTTCGTCATTAGGTCCCTTGGGCTTTTTGCGGTCCGGAATGCAGTGTTTGAGATACGCGGTCTATGGCTGTCTGTTCTCGGCTAAAGCGTGTATATATGTTAGTATCAATGTAGGTATGTAAAGTGTAAACACTCTAAATAAAGTGTACAATGTACTAAAAAAAAAGAATGTAGTGCATGTTTTTATGATGCCGTACGCAAAGGGTCAAACGGGACCCTATTACTAAGACTCCCCTGTCCGTCAGTCTGTCTGTCCGTCCGTCACCAGGCTGTATCTCATGAACCGTGATAGTATGATGTATTTCTGTTGCCGCTATAACAACAAATACTAAAAACAGTATAATTTTATATCTGTCTGCCGATATCAGTAACCAATATAAAATGATCGAGCACCGCCCACATTTATGTTAGGAGTAGGGCTGTGCTAACACTGGTTTTTCATAGATACGGCCATTTGTAGCGTATATTTTTTACGGAACCCTCGGTACGCGAGTCCGAATCACACTTGGCCGGTTTTTTATTGTTGCTATTTATTGTACATACACCTCACAAACTATATCCAGGAAATAATCTACACAGACCGAAAAATGACTATTAGAAAAACACGCGGTCTTATCGGTCTTAGTACGAGTGGAGACCGCGTACCGGCAAGCGCAGCGCGGGAGGCCGCCCGCTAGGTGGTCGGACGACCTCCTTAGAGTTACGGCGGGGACTCGCTGGGTGCGGGTCGCCTCTATCCGGCCCACGTGGAAATCTATTGAGGAGGCCTGTGTCCAGCATTGTCGTCCTATGGCTGAAATGATGATGACGGTGTGATATCCTGAAGGTCATTAGTGAGAAGCCAGACTGTCCTATTTTGAGGCACCGGACACGAGCACATACCTTGTATCTGGTGTTCCAGAAGGTGGCCGGTACCAAAATTAAGTTGCTTTATTTATAACTATTTAATTACCAGGAATCGTTTTGGTAACATTTTTGGTGCAGCGATCATATTGCGCATGCGCATACATGTAGAAAATACCAGTTTAAACGATTAAACATGGTTAATATTGTCGACAGTAACCAATCCATCATCTCGGTTGCCACATTTAAGACACTCTACCATGATCGCTGCACCAAAAATGCTGCCAAATTTACGATCACTTATAATTACGAACATAGTTACACACGGGTCTCCTTCAGAATACCTAATGTCGTTCGTCCTAATGTATCGTTTATCCTAACGCATGTTTTCAGAAACGTAAATTCTTCAGGATTTTTTAAAAGATCATCGTATAGATTAGGTTAGGTTAGATTAGGTTTGTTGTATAACAATCCTGAAAAGTTTACAGTTTCATAAAAAAATGCGTTAAAACAATCAATACATTAGGACTAACGACGTTAGGGATTCCGATATACATCCAGTTACACACAAATGTACTAACATAAATATGGACTTTGCCTGAAATACAATTATTTTTATTTTATTTATTTATTAATCATTAAAGAGACTCCTACAACCTTTGGGTGAAGGATTTTGCATGAAATGAAGCTCCTAAACGGATAAAAGGATTTACAATAGAAAAAAAAAGGTTCGGTTCGTCGGTGTAGCAGAAAGATGTGTGAATTACGGTGAAAGAAAGAATGGAAGATAGATGTTTGTATTACGTTGTACCCTCATCTGGCATAAACATTTTTGTCAAAATCATCGTTTGACATAATTCGCCATTTGACATAACGCATTTAATTCAGAGAGTGTAGAATTTTCAGGATTTTTTTAAAGCGTCATTCTGTTAAATACACTCGGTAAGGTTAGGTTTGTTTTATAACAAACCTGAAAAGGTTACGTGTTTAGATAAAAATGCATTATGCCAAATGATGAATTATGCCAAGCAATGATAAACCGTGATACAATTTTTTTTTATCAGGAATTTAAAGGACACTCCTTAATCAGCGGAACAAATGTAACTGTAACATTAATGTTCACGAATCCACTTCATACCCAAATTAAGGTAACTTTAGATGGCTATCACACTTATTTAAATCCGAATAAGACTTAAATTAAGTGGTAAAATTAATGATTACGTGATAAAATTAATACCAATTTGCATTTACTGCTTTGAAGTGGTTTTTACAACTTTATGTTTGTAAAACCGAGTTTTTATGTGTCGGGCATTAAATACGTTTTATTTGACTATCCGAGTTTAATGGATTGTTGGTTTCTATTGAATTTGTTGTGTGTACCTAATAATATCAAACAGGTAGCTACTACTCATTTTAATTATTGTTTTTCCTTAGTTTTTGGAATGTGAAAGGTAGTATTATTGGCGTTATCAAAACCAAATCTAATCTATGGGATTATTTATATTCGCCAAACTATTATTCCCAAACTGCATTAATCCTCAACTGTTTTATTTCCCAACTCACGCTTCCAGATATGTATATTTTTCAGCCATTTTGTAGAACTCAATAGGTTAGGTTAAATTTCATTTATAGAGATTTAAAAAAACAGATTTCGACTATTTTCGGTGCAGGGGGGCACATATAGATATAGGATACTCTATACCCGGCTCACTGACGAAAAAAAGAGAGGACTTTTCTCCTCCGCGAACGCAGTTGCGGGCAAGTATATGTTGTTGCCAAATAAATTGCAGCAGATATCAAACGTTACGCTACGTTAAAAAAAACATAATGACAAAGTTTATTATCAAAATTGACGTTAGATTTAGGTGTAAGTATGATAGTATATCTGTGCCATATCTACATTTGTTATTACGGTTCTAAAAACATAAACCAACGGACAGACGGACTGACAAACAACAGTGTATTAGTCATAAGATACCGTTGACACATATTGGTTACTGAACCTTGAAATTAAGCCGTAAAAATAATATGATAAACAGTCGCGTTAGACAGACATGAGTATCATATTATTAGTAGATAAAACTGGTTGTGGCAATAAACACGGCTCGTTTGAATTTGTCCGTCTGTCTGATTTATCTACAGCTGTTTCCGCGCCATACATTTTGTATGCCGTTAAGATGTAGAAACCCGTTTGAGACATACACATACAATAACTTTATTTGAGAAACTACGAAGGGAGTGTAATGATGAATGTTCGAGAAATTTGATTCTTACTATCTTAAAAAGTTCTTATGTCAGTTTCTGTTTGTTTATTATATCTTAACTTATTTCCAACTAGACATGAAAATAGCACTTAAATTATTATTTCGTATTAATAATTAATCAAAAAACGTCATGAACATACTTTCATTAACTAACGAAACATCTATACTATTATAAAGTGATAAAAATGAAATGTCTGTACATTGAAGATATTTTCAAAAAAAATATTGTTACGGACTATTTCAAGGTCACTAAAGCGAAAAATATTTTTTATGGATTTTATGTATGTTTGCATGTTTGTATGTGTCGTTGTGGCTTCATCACGCAAAATTGGCTAAACAGATTTCCACAATTTTTGGTACACAGGTAGCTGGGTATCTCCAGATGGTTATAGGATACTTTTTATCCGACTACGCTGAAGACAAAACGACGGGTTATGACTTTTTCTCTTCCGCGAACGAAGTTGCGGGCATCTTCTAGTAATTTTTAAAAATCTAAAATATCCATACTAGTATTATAAATGCGAAAGTGTGTCTGTCTGTCTGTCGGTCTGTCTGTCTGTCTGTCTGTCTGTCTGTCTGTTACCTCTTCACGCTTAAACCGTTGAACCGATTTGGATGAAATTTGGTATGGAGATAGTTTGAGTCCCGGGGAAGGACATAGACTACTTTTTATCCCAGAAAAATACCCTTATCCGCGATAAACTAATTTAAGGCGGACGAAGTCGCGGGCAGAAGCTAGTTTATTAATACGTTGTAAAAATGAAATGTCTTATGAGATATTTTCCAAAAAAAAATATTTGGAGGATATTGAATTGATGTTTTTTTTTTGGATTTTTTGCATGTTTGTATGTGTCTTTGTGGATTCATCATGCCAAAACAGCTTAACAGATTTATACTATTTTTGGACACGGATAGCTGGGCATCCTCAGATGTTTATAGTATACTTTTTAGCCCACTGCGCTTAAGTAAAAAAGAGGGTTATGACATTTTTCTCTTCCGCGAACGAAGTTGCAGGCACCTTCTTTTTAGTAAAATTATTTTTTAGTTTTACGAGTATAAGTAACGTTTATATTTCAGTTACTTACATTTCACTTTATAATTTAGATGTAGACTTTGTAACCTATGTACTAACTTAGTTTTATTTACAAGAACGCTTACTATAAATATACACATAATATGTTATTAGTGTAATGTAATGTCCCAAATGCATTAAAAATTTAGCAAAAAACATTTTATTGGCATTTGTGTGATCGGCAACCTTTTACGTCAAATAATGATAATAAGTAAAAGATCAAAAACTTCTCTTAACATATAAAGTTCTGATCAATCGTCTTTTCTATATCCAATAAATCTAATTTTAAATGCACAGACCGGTCTGGCACTCCGCTTATCACGGACTCGCGTCTGATTTAGTGGATCTGCCTAGCGCTGTTAACCTTGCCATTTTCGCGAAATCCCGTCTTTAAAGGTGCGTCCACATTTGAATCATTTGCCCGTATCAGATCATCGTCGCGTAGCATGATCGCGTGTCGTGATCACGCGTTTGGACGTTGCGCCGATCCGATCACTCGAAATCCATTTGATACGCGTATCACACACTTGTATCGGAAGAGTGCGGCATTATCGGCGCGCCGACAGTAAGCGTCCAAGCAGCGCGATACGTAGTCATGCTACGGCACGGTGATCGGATACGAGCAAATGATACAAGTGTGGACGCACCTTAATGAAGTTTTTTCGGTTTTTAGGGTTCCGTACCCAAAGGGTAAAACGAGACCCTATTAATAAGACTCCGCTGTCCGTCTGTCTGTCTGTCTACCTGTGTGTCTGTCGCCAGGCTGTATCTCATAAACCATGATAGCTTGGCAGTTGAAATTTTCACAGGTAATGTATTTATGTTGCCGCTATAACAATAAATACTAAAAACAGTATAATTTTATGTCTGTCTGTCTATGTCAGTAACCAATATAAAATGATCGAACACTGCCTACATTTTGCTTAGGAGTAGGGCTCTGCTAACGCTGGATTTTCATAGATACGGCCGTTTGTAGCGTACATTTTGTACGGAGCCATCGGTGCGCGAGTCCGGCTCGCACTTAGCCGGTTTTTTTATTATTCCATCGACACGCCGGGCTATTGACCCACTGCCGTCCTAGAGTATGAGTCCATGAAAAAGTCCATGTCTATGAAAAGTCCAAAAAAACGTAGTTTTTTTTTATAATAGGAACATTGATTCCTTTCTACTTCGGTCCTTTTACTGTAGGTCAATGAAGCAAAACGGATTACATTTCTATAAAAAAATGTAACCTCAACTTTTTCCCACTATTTGTGACACAGCGTGACACTCGCCGTCACCGGGTCACGACACTATTTGTGACACAAAAGGCACTATGACACGAAATAAAGGAAGACACGATTTTCGTTTTATTTGGTGTTACCTTTGCCTTTTTACTGATTCGGAATCGTGATTACGGATTAGTTTTTGGAGTTATGGTTATGTATTTTTATTTTATGACAGAACTTGCCCGTACCTTTATGTAAACCACAGAATGGGTATTAAATGAGTTATGTATAGTTTAAAAAGTTGTAAAAAATAAATGTCTGTACAATTAAGATAATAAAAAAAAAATGTAATTGATAACTTTGTGGAGGTCACTGAATCGATTTTTTTTTATGTTTGTATGGGTCGTTGTGACTTCACCACGCCTAATCAGCTGAACGGATTTTAACAATTTTTGGTACACGGGTAGCTCGGTATTCACAAATAGTTCCATACACAATGCTTGGACACTTTTCACCCGACTACATTGAAGAAAAAAAAGAAGAGGTTATGACTTTAATTGCGGAGGAGAAAAAGTCCTTCGAACCTTCTTGTTTACACTATAAAATATAAAAAAATTGATATTGCAGATTTTTTACTAAAAATAAGTGAAGGTACTTGAATGCGGATCTAGATAGGTAATAATCACAAAATATAAGTAGTGATAATGTGCTGTTAATATTCCCACATTAAAAACACAGAAACACAAAACGTGTGTTTCATAATATAAAATGCTGTTATCAATATATAAATTTTAATTAAGATTTTCTCGGAATCACGCACCCTGTAAATCATATGGATTTTATCTGTACTAGATATCAATATTGCAAACTTATAACCCCAGCTTCCTTATTGCATCATTGTACGAGTATTGTGAAAGCTTTGTGAATGTTCCGACGTTGCCCAATAAGATGACTGTACAGGGAATGCGGTTTCAGGACTGGACCGTGTTCAAACAGGCAAATTTAGTAC
The DNA here is from genome assembly GCA_905404275.2 of Hedya salicella. Classification (NCBI taxonomy): domain Eukaryota; kingdom Metazoa; phylum Arthropoda; class Insecta; order Lepidoptera; family Tortricidae; genus Hedya; species Hedya salicella. The sequence goes on from FR990099.1 coordinate 3,600,094, forward strand.
ATAAATTAGGCAAAGTAGAAACTACTAAACAATACTTGTAAATCTGCTAGCGCCACATTGCTAATTTACCATTTAATTTTTATCGTTCTAAAAAAGTATGTCAATTTCCTCGTTCCTTCTGCATCTCATTAACATATTTATGTATTTTTAAAGGCACATTTCTAAATATCGTACAACAGTTTCACGACCAGGAGAGCAAATATTTTCAGTGTGACCTACAAGTTTCGTTAGTTAACAAAGTACCTACGCCTATGAATAGGAAATACGGATAGTTATGGACGTTTCGTATCCCATAAACTTGCTCAATTTTGTATCTATACATCATGACGATTAGCTAAAAGTAATCAGTTTTTTATGGTTTTAATTTCTGATCTTACGTGAAAAACCCGGTAAAAAGTTGCCGAATATATAAAATTTTATGAAACTGAACGGTCTCGGGCTCGTCTGTCGACCGTTCCTGTCAACGTTTTTCTTGGTCAATGCTTTGTCGTCAACTGTCCGCTGTCCGTGTCTTCGTCGTCTTCTGTCGCTGTTCGGTATTAATTTAAATTCAAACGTCTATATAAATACCGTCGGCCAGTCAATGCGTCAGCAAGGAGGTTAGACGCCCCAACAGAAACGTTGCATTATGAGAAACATTTCGGTCACAAATATTTGTCACATTGTCCCCTAATATTAATTAAAAAAATATACATGTTTTTAAAGGACCAGGGTTCATTGATATATAGGTACACCAGTGTTGTACCTGTTCAGGTATACACACAAGCACAAATATCATAAAGATACACTTATACACGAATCAATAATAACATAAAAATACATAAAAGCATAATTATAAGCACACTAGCTTCTGCCGGCGACTTCGTCCGCCTTAAATTCGTTTATCGCGGATAAGGGCATTTTTCCGGGATAAAAAGTAGCCTATGTCCTTCCCCGAGATTCAAACTATCTCCATGCCAAATTTCATCCAAATCGGTTTAGCGGTTTAAGCGTGAAGAGGTTACAGACAGACAGACAGACAGACACACTTTCGCATTTATAATATTAGTATAGATAAATGGCCTGAGAATTTAAGAGTGACGGCTCGTAACGTAACGACTAAGTTTAAATTGTACCTAGGCGTGGCGTCTTGCGACATTTAACTCAATATAAATACAATTTTGATTACGCAAAAAAATACGTCTCCAATTTTTTTTATGAAACTACATGGCGGACTAATAAGTAAAATTTTGTAATCATCTATTTTTATCCGAAAAAATGGTGCAACTGGGAAATCATGGTATTAAACATTTACAAACCTCGAGCACTAGGAATCCTAGACACTTAGGACGGATTGCCTAGGCCACAGTAACGGACCGGTTGACTATAAAACGGCGCTGACAACTGTTATCCCATAGAGCAGCGATACTCAAAGTGTGCTCCCTAGGTCTCTGCGGGGGCTCTACGATAAGTATAGGTCATATCATAATGGAAAAATAATACTATATATCAAAAAAATTGATACATCGTCTAAATCAAATAATTTAAACGGATTATATCGCGTATATTATCTCATTTGAGTCCTCGACGTTTCGAAAGCTTTTCAGTTTTCGTGTTCACATTTTAATGCTAAGTAAATTTATTTATAACAAATAACTAGTAAACAAATATGTACTGTAATACCGACTATGAAGATAGGAATAATTTGTACACGTATGATTTTCATTGTTTAACGATGATGTGTCAAATGTTATCGATACTTCTCTGAAACTTTTGACCTTTGCCAAAATTGTGCGGTTTTTGAAAATGGGATTTATGACTTACGATAAATATGACAAATCCTACGTTATAACTTTTAAGAGTTATGAGTAATAGAGGTATTTTTTTTGTATAATGCAACGACACGCTTCATTCGCTTTAGGATATGACAATATATCGCCTAGTAAATGTACCCAGATATTTGTCTGTTGTATTAATATTGTTATTAACTATAATTTCATTATGTAGATTATGAATGTTTCTCTTATTATTGTTAAATCAGACGTGTAAAAGCCCCCTTGACGTCTACTTGCAGAATAATGTTTTAAATTTTAATTTGAATATGGAGAATTTGCGGTGCTTCCATTTTTTTATAGCTGTTAGGAGACGAGTTTTCATTATTGGAGAGTTTTTAAACATTCTGTTTCACTACAACTTTGTATTGTAATATGTATATGTTACGAGTAACACGTAGTAAATGATTTTAATTGCGTTTGTATGAAGCTGATTTGTATTTTATACTACAATACTTCTCTCACCACGTGGCATTTTAACCAAAATGCATGTAATAGATTCGTTAGATATTTATTCTCCGGAAGAGTTTTATTTATTTATTTATTTATTGGAGAACAATCAGAAACAAGTGTGTAGAAATAGGCTTACAATCTAAATATACATAAAACAACCATGCACTTATTTCCTAGATAGCTCTCACTAAGACATACATGATACGAGTCTTCACTGTGACAGAAACACAAACAAATAAGGAAGTGCCCAAGCTAAGTGTGTCGTTCCTGTACACGATATGTTCACCAATTTTACCTGTTTTTATTCAAACTTCAATGTTGTTCAATATCACAAAAAACAGCAAAGGTAAGTTCGTCTAAAATCATTATACTCGAGTGCTTACCGCAACTGTAGTAGCATGTCACCATTTTTATTTCAAGTATAAGTTCATGGTTTTCGGCACATGGACCGTCGAAATTTGTTGGGGTGCCGGTAGGGTCATTTGCTACATCTTCGCTCTCGGAAACTGGGTCCTAAGAGTTACGGTTATGGAGGTACGATTTTTTTATTAGTTTCCCTAAATTATTCAAAATCTGCCCTTCGAAGCCCCATAACTTTTTTGTGTGTGCTTTTACTTGCATAATTTTTTGAATTGTCTTAAGTCGACGTATGTGTGCTTCAAAAATACTCATTTATTGTTACAAATAACACCGCGAAATTAACACGTGGGCCTTTTATTCACAAAACAAATAACTTAGGACCCAGGTTCCAAGAGGGAGGATGTAGCAAATGACCCTACGGACACCCCAAACAATTGTGACTGTCCATGTGCCGAACGCCCTGTAGAGTTCGAACCAAAATCACGAACACGCACGTGAGTGGTTAAATAGGACACAATAAAGAAGAATTAACAAAGATATTTATCGCCTTAAATCTCAGCTCTATTTCTTGTTTTGGTTTCTGGGCTTCGCTCTTATTAGTTTTTGGGAAATTCTGACGAATGGTTCTTTGAAGACAAAATTCCTCGCCAAAAATATATAATAGAAAACAGTTTATAACACTTAAAAAAACGTATAATTTAGCGTATTGGCTGTCGGTTCTTTTTCGTTTCATAATTACATAGTACTTAATGGTAATATTTCATAAAAAATATTTATATTGTCCCTTCTGAAAAGCCAGATTTTTCTATCAAGAACTAGTATCAGCTTAAGATTTAGTTCCTTAATTAATTATTAGAAAATTATGATTTTGTCATGTCAATTCTTTTCTTATTTATTGTCTTTTAACACTTAACTAAACGCTATTCTGAAGCTTCTCCCATATTCAACTTATCCTTCGCAAATAGTGCATTAAAAAAGTCTAGGTCATTACTCATACACTATTTTTATGCAAAAACTGACGTTTATCGATTACCTAGTTACCGCCTGAAATAAACATACAAGCACGCTGCATTTATGGGGATGTAAACATGATAGTATCCCAGAAATTTATAGCCCGAGCATGAGAATGTTAAAAAAATGTGACACATATCGATGTATCGATTATAATGTTTATTACATGAATATTAAAATGCAACCAACCTCATCCGATAGTCCTGAATTAAAACACAAACACAACAAACACTTCAAGTCACAAATATTCACATAAAAAAACAATCGAAATTTTTACTGAATGTATACTTTTTGAAAACGTCCGTCGCGCTTAGAACTCCGTGTGAGACTGCCTGTTCTGAGAACGAACCACTTGAATAAGAAACATACCCCTCTCGCTCACGCCTTCGGATTCCTTCCTGTTGAAGCGGGACGGGTATAATGGCATGCATTGTGAGTCTCGTTGTACTTTTTTCCAATGATTTCTTTGAAAGATCGAGGATCTATATGATGTATAGATCTTTATGCCCGTGAGTTATGGGCCGGTCGGGCCTCATTGATAGTGGGTCTATGAAATTATGGTGTTTGGATATGCTTGAAGCTTGTGGGTGGTTGTTTATTTTAACTTACTGGTTCATATTAATTAATTGAGTTGTGCCTCTTTGTGATTAATTACCGTATTAATTGAGATTTTTTGACTATGTTCTTAATTTGAAACCGGTATGTTGTTGCAAAAAAAATACTACGTTTGATATAATATTTATTGACTTAATGTTACATTCCATAATTTTAATATAGTGTCATTTAAGTTAGTAATATTTTTTTATGAATTAGGTACGTTGCTCGTTATAATACCACTATTAAATCTACAAGATCATTGACAATGTGTCTATGAACTTATCATGGTTGGATCTATCATAGCTTATGGGTAGCTGTTTATTTTACTCACTGTCAAAGATGAATTGATTAAGTATGGCTCGTTTTAATTAATCACTGGATTCATTGTCATTTATTTACTATTTATTAATTTGCAATTGGGTTTAAAACTACGTTATTGCTAAAATTTATAAAAAAACGTTTGATGTTTTTTATAATATTTATTGGTCTGGTGACTACACAAGATTTACAACTTTGATATAATGTGCTAATTTTATTAATATGTTCTTTTTACGTTGTGCTGGTTTTGTAAGCTTATAAGCACTCCATTTATATAGATTTGTGTTAATATATCTATACAATAGTGGTATTTGGTTAAGGTTCCTAGCCCGTGCGTGGTTAATTGCCTTAATTGATTAATTTACATACATGATTTAGATTAACTGAGTAATGACTCGTTATGATTAATGACTGGACTAATTTTGTTATGAATACGTTTTTATTTGAAACAGGTTTAAAAAATATAATTATTGCAAACATTTATATACAACGTTGATATAATGTTTATTCCCTTGTTGTAATGTGATTATTTATGGAGTATTTTAGATCTCTAGAGTATTAGAATAAGTTGACGGCCGGTTTAGCTCAGCGGGAGTGATGCTGCCTGCGAGGCTGACGGTTCTGGGTTCAAATCCCGGCAAGGCCAAATATTTGTGTGATGAGCATAAATATTTGTTCCCGAGTCTTGGATGCTTTCCATGTATACAAGTAAATATATCTATTAAAAATATATCGTCTAGTACTCAAAACACAAGTATTATTGGGTTTACCATGGGACTATCTCGATTTGTGTAAAAATCTCTACTGTGTATTTACTATTATCATTCTAAGAAAGTTGTAACAATATCTCTGCGATGTTATTGGTTACTTCTCATTCCCGATTTATATTGATTTAGCCTAATTTGAGACCTAACTTTTAATGCATTACTGCACTAGAAACGGCTGAATGGATTTCGATTATTGTAATTGGTACACGGGTAGCTGGGCATCCATGGATTTTATCGACACAGAATACTTTTTACCCGACTTATGACTTTTTTTATGGGCACCTTAGAAGGTAAGGATAGAAATGAAAGAAATAAATGCATTTCGTTCAAATTATCATGTAAAATAGTTTAAATCATTTCTGCCATGTTATGCGAAAAAATGTTTAGTGAAAACTAAATTATGATAAAATAATGTTATGGGATAATTATACTCATTAGGTTATTTTTATATAACACAATAAAACTTATTGACAAGTAATATTTTTTTAATTTCTGACGACACGTTTGGCGCAGTGGGTTGTGTTGTATTTACAGCTGCCTACAAAGCTGGCGGTCCCGGGTTTGTATACCGGCCGGGGCAAGTATTTGTGTGATGAGCAATGGATCAGCACGAATGTTTTTTCTTAGGTCTTCGATGTTTTCTATGTATTTAAGAATTACAATTTATCTATATATTATGTATATCGTTGCCTAACACCCATAGTACAAGCTTTGCTTAGTTTGGGACTAGGTCGATTTGTGTAAGATTGTCCCTGTGCTATTTATTATTATTTACGGGTATCGGGCTATACATAAAAGGTTATAGGATGCCCGATTACGATGAAGCAAAAAAGGGGGTTATGACTTTTTTCCTATCCACGCACGAAGTTGCGGCCATATTTTATTCGTAGGTACATACAAGTCTGTCGTCTGAATCAGTTCCTATCACGCAGAAATGCTCACGATCGAGTAGCAATGCTTTATTTTCTTAGGTGTTGTTTTTTCGCCTCGTTTGTCGAAGCACTGATGACGAAGTGTTATTCTACGCGGGTACACTCAGATACAAATGGTTAAAAATACGTTCCAGTTTTTTATGGAACTGATTACTTTATTTGTATTTATTGTATACATTATACACCTATACACGTATATATATACTTATGTATGATACAACATGTAAGGTCAAGGAATTTAATTTGTGTCCCCTTTCGTAGCTTGTCATAGTGACATTGATATGGAATCTCTATCGGCTTTCATATTGATTTCGACTGTGACAAGGTACGAAATGGTATATAAATTAAATTCCTTGACTGTACTTAAATTATTACTTAGTTTTGGTGTAGGTATGCAAAATTAGCCATAAGTATCTTTGTGCATAAAAACTAGTTCGTTTGTCTATCCTCTTTGATGCTTACTGTTCTCTCTGTTAGTCTTTAACTTGAAAAGATTTCTCGTTGGGATAAGTTCGCCTTTGTACATAACTTTTATTTTTCTGAATTTGTTCTATTGTTTTATGTAGGTTGTTCAATTACATATTTCATTTGACAATTTCATTTTTTTTAATGTAAACTTCGTGGAATCATATTATGCCTTATTTTATTAATATTTATTAAAATTTTGATTTCTAAATATTACGGCGCTGAAAGCAACAACCGAGACAAAATCTTTATCATAAATCTTACAATTACTATTATAAAGTTGTAAAAATAAATGTCTGTACATTGATGATATCTTAAAAAAATAACTGAAACAGACAATTTGAAGGCCACTTAATGGAAAAATGTTTATTCGGATTATTTAATTTTGTATGTTTGTGTATCTGTTGGCTAAACGGATTTCAACTATATTTGGTACACGAGTAGCTGGGTATTTTATCCGATTAAGTTGAAGAAAAAGAGAGGGTTGATTTTTTCTCCTCCAAAGTCGAAATTACGAGCTCCTTCTAGTCAGAATAGAAATGAAAGAAAAAATGCATTTCGTTTAAATTATCTTGTAACATAATAATTTCTGCCATGCTATGCGAAAAAAGTGTTAGGTGAAACTTTAAATTATGACAAAAGAATGTTATGGTATAATTATACTCATTAGGTTATTTTTAACACGCTAATAAAACTTTTTGAGCAGTTAATAATTCCTATTTTTTATCGTTTTTTACATTCACAAGTTTTGAGTTGTTCGATCTTGTCGTATTTATTTTTATTTGAACCTCAACTAATGATATTTAATCCTTCACTCAATTTTTGCACAGCCTTACAAATTCCATTCATCTGAAGAATGGCGTAAGTCTCTTTGTATTTATTAAAGTACTTGACCTTATTGTAGGGTTCCATATTGGATGCCTACGATTATCGCAATGCATTTTTAAGCACAATTTTAACAAAATGACAAAGCTTATTTATACTATTATAAAGATGTAAAAATTAAGCGTCTGTACATTGAAGATATTTAAAAAAAAAAAATTGTTGATAAGTACATATTTGAAGGTACCGGAATCGATTTTTTTTTTATGTTCGTATGTGTTGTGGCTGTATCACTCTAAATCGGCTAAACGGATTGCAACTAATTTTGGTACACGGGTAGCTAGGTATCTTTAGATAGTTATAGGATAGGATATTTAAAAAAAACATTAAATAACCAATTGACGAGTGACCTTTAAAATAGTCCGTTGCACTTTTTTTTTTTTAAATATCTTCAATGTACAGACATTTCATTTTTACAACTTTAAAATAGTATATATATAGATTATAGATATTACACAGTTCACACAACCATTTTCTGTAGATTTATTAAAACATAAAAAACCGAAAAAGCGAGTGAAATTGTTTGTGAAACTATACATAGAATAGCCAAGTATTACGATTTTGCTTGTGAAAAATAAACAAATGACGTATATGTCCAACAAATTGTACATACATATTTTTTGATCCATTCATGTATTGTAAAGTTTATTTCCAAAAATATTTATTTTCCTATTTTTAATAATTATTTATTTAGTCGCTTTTGGTATGTATATATAAATTTAAATGCTGCATGTTAGTGTAGGTATAAGAAACCCTCTGTGCGCGATTCCAGCTCACGCTTGGCCGTTTCTTCAACCCAGAAACGCGTTCGGTATTTCTCATTTAAGTTCCTTTATATTTATAAAGCCTTTTGTTAATATATTATTAATGATATGACGTTTCCATCATCCGCCATATTGCTTTTTATATCTGCAAAAAGAGTGTAAGGCATTAAGGAAGACATGGCACTTAGGATGTTTTATGTTAATTTTTGCTCCGTAATTATGCTGAGGTGATCGCGAATTTTAAATAATGATTGATCGATGACCGAAAATGCATGAGTGCAGTACGAATATATAATTATAAAAGCTAGAGTCAATTTTGCACCGAGGATTCCCTACCAGTAATGAAATTGATCGCGAATCCTAACATAAGCTGAACTATTGGTAGGTACAGATTGTTTTAACCCACAGATTATATCCATATATTCATAAAATAATAAGAAAACAATAATAAATATGTATGTAATAATTATTGTTAAAGTTTTTTATAATCATAGGTTTGATGTTTAAATCGAATCATGTCACTTTCTTGTTATTTGAAAGTAACGAAAATAATTATAATTAAATAAATGATACAATCTACTTACTTAGTTTTAACACGGCCCATTAAAACAAGAGGACTGACAGTTGCCATATTCTGGCAAAAACTAGATGGCGCTTTAAAAATAAACATTCAACTATGTTATACTTTAATAAAGAAACATAGTATAGTAATAATTAGTTCAGAAATAGCTAATAATAAATAAATTGTAACATTTTAATAACTGTGTCACGTTCGCAAAGTTAAATAATTGTAAATAATAATTCTTATACATAGATGGTGTTGTACATGGGGAACGGCTTTTTGTATGGAGATGGTCAGTCCTCTTGTTTTAATGGTCCTTGGTGTTAAAAAGTTTAATATTTGCATGCCTAAATAGTTGGCGAGATGTGGTGATTCTGACAATAAAATTTAACATGTGTTATGTTTACCATTCCTAGGAAATAAATTTCATTTCATTTCATATACTATTATAAATTTGTAAAAATGAAATAGCTGTACATTGAAGATAATTTATTAAAAACTATTGATACGGACTATTTGGAAATCACTGAAGCGATTTTTTTTTTACTTTTTGAATGTTTGTATGTGTGGTTGTGGCTTTATCACGCCAAATTGGCTAAATGGATTTCAACTATTTTTGGTACACGGGTAGCTGGGCAACCAGTTGACAGCCACGACTAGAGCAAGTGGTTCAAATATAGATTCCTGAGCGTAACGAGCCTTTCAAGGCATGAGAAGCTAAATAATTCTGCTGAGGTGCTTAACACACAACTTTTCGCCTCACTAAAGGGACGCAAATGTAAGATCTAAGAAAATCTATGAAATTATAATAAACCGTTATTGTTTCATTTAAAACTAGGGATAATGAACCTACAAAAAATAAAAGAAACAAATAAACATAAAACAATTCAAACTTAAAACGAAGTTTTCCACGCAGATTTGGCGCTGTAAATGGAACTTTTTCGAGCGAGTGAAGTGAAAAGATATTTGTGCAGTCGACTGTACTTACATTGTAGCGTCGATCGCTCAGGGCTACTTGAGAATTAAGGACGAGTGTACTCATTCACTTGTCACCTAGCGAGACGACTAACGGAAATGTACAGTCGGACCATGAAAATGTAGAGTTTGTCATCTATACTGTTATAAAGTTGTAAAAATTAAATGTCTGCACATTGAAGATATTTAAAAAGAAATAGTTGATAGTGACTATTTTATGATCAATGAATGGAAAAAAAAATGGATTTTTGTCATAAAAACTGCCATTTCGCATCAAAATATTATTTTTATTTAAGTACAGTCAACTGCCCTATTCCGGTAACACGGACGAAACTGTAGGTAAATATTAGGCTTGGGAAATGGTCTTGAACTCTTTAATAAAATAACGCAGTCCTACCGAGTCAGGGCTCTTTAAAATCGTCTTGATAAATAGTTGACGGATTTAAAGAAAAATATCGCCGTCAATACAAGGGTTCTTAATATGAAACACAAATTCTTGAGTTTGTGTGTTTTTAATGTGAAGAAATTGACACCACATTAGTATCTAATGAGACATAGATGCAAGTTAAAGTGTTGACGATGCTCGCTGGTGGAGGGGTGACACGCTCGATGCGTAATCAGGAAGTACCGGGTTCGAGTCCTGGTGTGACCACGTGCGAGAGCAATCGTATTTTTCTTTGCGCTTTGACTTGTATCTATGTCATACATAATATATAGTAATGTGGTGTTAGTTTTCCCACTTGAAAAACACACAAACGCAAAAAAATGTGTTTCATAGAAATACTTATACGACCATCTCCTTGTTCGATTTGACAATTTTGTAAAGGAAGGACAGTCGGAATGAGAACAGGTGTAATACGTGTTCTCATAGATGGCGCTAATACCTTTCAAAAAATAAAATAGGTACATGGGTCAGAGCGGATGGATAAATTCGAGGCTTTGGTAGAGGGGTTGATACGCTCGACTCGTAATCGAGAGGTACTGACTTCGAGTCCTGGTGTGACCACATGCGAGAGCAATCGTGTTTGTCTTTGCGCTTTGACTTGTATCTATATCACAAGAAAAGGTTGTCACAAAAATGAAATTTGTGACAGAAATTTATCAATCGCTGCGCTTGTGTGACGTCGGTGCCGTGCTCCCGGGGGGCAGGCGGACGGGCGGTACATCAGCCCGACCACCGAACACTGATATGGGTTAAGGGGAAGCTTCCTGAACGCAAGAAATCTATAATGATAACGATTTATAATTATGACAAAGTTAATTTTTTTTTCATATACCTACTTCAAAGTTTTCATTCATCTGTCCCATAATTTCTATTTTTTAATTATGCTGCTTGTTTTCAAATCAGTTTGATGTCAACTGTACCAAAGTTTTCTCTCTAATCGTATGTATGTATTTTTTCACTTTTCCTGCTCAAAAAGTACGTCATATTACCTTCGCGAAGCGAGACTAAAGTAGTACATTTAGCCCCTAGGGTTTAAAAGAAAACCATATAACCCCATACAAATATCTATAAAACTGAAAAAAAAACTTCCGGCCAGCTACATACTACTTACGAATAATTAAAAACAAACAAACCAACCTGATCAGATTGGCCAAAATTTCTGATCGAATTGCTCAAACCGTCAAAATTTTTCATGGCATATACATATACAATTCAAGTCTTTTTTATTTTCTCGCAGTCGAAGTGAAAAGCAGAGTGTTTAACACGTGGCTAAAAGCCATTATGACACTCAGACATATTTGTCCTCGCTCACTTCGTGAGCTCGTCCGAATAATCTCTTCGTATCATAATGGCTTATTTTAGCCCCTTGTCAAACAATCTACTATTATCTTTTTGTTTATTAATGTACCTATTATTTTTTAATCTCATCTCACCACCTACCTACTCATTCCTGTCCTAACTATTCTGTTTCATTTCTGATACCCAAATGATGTCTGGAAGAGATCGCTTTTTAGCAGTAAGACCGCATATTGTCTACCGTATTTTATGTTAAGGCTCTATTGTACTGATTCTGTTGTTGGTGTGCATTAAAGAATTGTTGTATTGTATTGTATTATGACAAAGATTATACAAACTATGCTCTTGAACTAAAATAAATTTGAATAATCAACTTAGTCAATAGGTGACTGTAAGCAACATATTCTAGGCTTACATTTACCCATGGGTTGGCCCATGTTACCAAGTTTATGTAGCTTTAATGCATTACCTGATCTATCTGTTGCCGTCTTCCTTTAGGAAGCTGGCGACAACTGTCCTACTGTTGGCAGGATCTTTTTAACCTAAATTAACTTAACATTAAACTTACAGTGCTAGATTTCCTTCGCGATGCCCGACGGCGTTGCTCGACATCCTTCGGGGGTTACATATTAAATATTGGCCAATATGTAATAAATAAATCTTCAACTTCCCTTAAGACTTCACAGTAGCTGAACGCCGTTCAACTGATACCACTTCTCGCACTTTACACGCCCGGGCCTAATGTAAGCCATCAAATCTCGGGAACGGGCAAGTCCAACAAGACAATCTAATTCCATGTGCTTTTTCTAACACGCGATGCTAAACTCGACAGACAACTGACGTATCTCAATCAAGTGACAGCTACTGTCATACGCGAAAAGGTGCCATAGACTCGCAGGAGCGTTCGGTTTCAACACTATCTGTGTGCCTAGTTACATCTGAATCCGTTCAATGGCTAACGCCTTATTGAGAAACAGACATTCAAAACGTCCCAATACCCGAACATCTTTACAAGCTTACGTGTTTATAATATAGAAGGTGACCGTAATTTCGTCGCCTAACCCAACTACGCTGACGGAAAACAGAGGTTATGACTTTTTCTCCTCAGCGAACGAAGTTGCGGGCACCTATATACTTACCAGAAGTATATTATAAACACCTAAACTTGTAAAATGTTCGGATATTTGAACCTTCTAGTATTACATAAAAGAAAAAAATACTTAAAGATACCGCAATTGCAGCGGATAACAAAACAATCATAGCCACTTTTTTACTCCAGCGTAGTCCGGTAAAAAGTATCCTGTAACCATCTGTAGCCTAGCTATCCGTGTATCTAAAATAGTTGAAATCTGTTTAGTCGTTTTGGCGTGATGAAGCCATAACGATACATACAAAAAAATAAAAAAAAATGGATTCAGTCTCAGACGGCAGACGACAGAGTGAGTGAACTTTATAATACTATAGACCAGATGGTGCCCGTAACTTCGTCATCGGAGGAAAAAGAAATGATAACCATATTTTTTACTTCAGCGTAGTAAAAAGTATCCTATAAACACCCCATGTATCACTAATTGTTGAGATCTGAAGCCAAAACGGTTCGAACAAACAAACAAAACATAACAAAACATATGTTGGAATTTTGGCACGGTAAGGACAACCATTCCGCACGAGACGTGGTTGAAGATAGTGATTTTTTACAGATCATTTTCACAGATCTGTATTTGATACAGCGAGTAGCTGAACAATGTGTGTAATTCTTTGCACCGTTTCTGTGTGCGCCACCGAATTTGTACAAATTATATTTTAAGTCAGCTTATCCACCAAGTAGGTGCAGCGAATTATATATATAACATAAACATAAAAAATATATATTTCTCTTTATATAACTTTTCTTTTACATCTGCAATTTAGACAGACATCATTTTTACAACTTTATAATAGTGTAGATTAATTAGTCAATTACCCAATTTATGCGAATATAGGTACTATTATGCGAACCAATATAACGTCACTTGACATAATGTTTGTAAGGCAGGGCTGCGCCTTAAGGGTGGGATGTAGACATTCCTGGCGCGGAATGCGCCGCTCCGTAATGATGCCTGTTCAACCCTATTGTTACATATGTTTGCTTAACCGCGACAGCCCTAGAAGACGCCGATCACCTTTATCGTTTTAGAACAAGTAGCTATCTCTTATTTGTTTAATGTATACTAGTATAAAGTTGTACATTTAAATAAAATATCAAATAAAATATCAGGGACAATCTTACACAAATCGACCCAGTCCGAAATTAAGCAAAGCTTGTACTATGGGTACTAGGCGACGACATCTATTACTATCATAAAGTTGTTAAAATGAAATGTCTGTACATTGAAGATATTTCCAAAAAAAAATATTGTAATGGACTATTTGGAGGTCACTATATTTTTTGTATGATTGTATGTGTCGTTGTGGCTTCATCACGCCAAAACGGCTAGGTATCTCCAGATGGTTATAGGATACTTTTTACCCGACTACGCTGAAGAATAAAAAAGGGTTATGATTTTTTTTCTCCTGCGCGGACGAAGTTGCGGGCGAGCACCTAGATATTTATATTATAACTATCGCTAAAAATGTCACAGTAAAGTAACAGGTAAAATAGTATATATATGATTGTTAACACTTTCATTGCGATATCGAGTCTACTAGGCCTGGTAAATTACAAGTTAACTTAATTGCCACAGTAAAGATGAGGAAAAAATAATTGCTACACAAAATAAATTTCTGTGTAGCAATTTTTTTGTGGCGATGGGGGGGCACATATTTCGAAGAACCGATGGCCGTTGGGGCAGAAATGTTCTCGAGTGGAGACCGCGTACTGGCAAGCGCAGCGTGAAAGGCCACTTGCAAGGTGGCCGGATGACCTGGTTAGGGTTGCGGAGACTCGCTGGATGCGGGTCGCCTCTATCCGGCCTGTGTCCAGCAGTGGACGTCCTATGGCTGAAATAATACTATTCATTCTACCAGAAGTAATCTTTCGTATCTGTGGTAGATACAATACCACTAGCTGACTGACCAAGGTCACGTCCAAGGTCAGCCAAAAAAATGACTTTAGCAGAATGACCTGAGTCACTTAATTTTTTAGGGTTCCGTACCTGAAGGGTAAAACGGGATCCTATCACTAAGACTTCGCTGTCCGTCTGTCTGTCTGTCACCAGGCTGTAGTTCATGAATAGCTGGACAGTTGAAATTTACACAGATGATGTATTTCTGTCTCCGCTATAACAACAAATCCTAAAAACGGTAAAATTTTATGTCTGTCTATCCATATCAATAACCAATATAAAATGATCGAGCGCCGCGTACATTTTGTTCAGGAGTAGGGCTCTGCTACTGGATTTTCACAGATACGTCCATTTGAACCGTATATTTTATGCGAAACCCTCGGTGGGCGAGTCCGACTCGCACTTGGCCTGTTTTTATAGCTAACAGGATTAATAGCTAAAACAAAACGAAGATCACACAATACAAGATTCCATTTTTCATTTTGTGCTTAAAATTTAATGACTTTAGCTTCAAAAATATTAAGTACCAATGGACATAAAGATAAACATCAAAAGAAAACATCGTCTTCTTTTGTAATTCTCCAATTTTTTTTTAAACAATCACCCAAATTCCTACTTATTCTACAACTCAATCTATTGTGACTCACTTGACCATAAACAATAGTTTTTTTTTCTCAGAAAACAACTCAGTTCCTCCCTGGCTCACTGCTACTAGTTATCTGTTAAAACCTCGTATCTACCTCCGGTGTAGTATTGAAAATTGAGCCATATTATGTTAGAAATGAGGATATTTATCTAAGGCACATTCCAATAGGATACGAGGACAATTGTTCTGTCCGTTAGGGACTTAATCACTTATACATAGTTTATGAGCCCTTTTGTATGTTTGTGCCGCTTTTAGTGACATGTTTAGATAAGGTGGCATGTTTGACAAGTAGTGAGGGTGGGCGTTACTAAAATATATTTTGCACTGTCTGTCTGTCAGTATTTACTGCAGATTGCGAAATCTATACCAGAGGCGTGGCGTCATTAAACTACAAGGGATATAGCATATTTAAAGAAATAGGCTTGAATCTTTCCAGAAGAACTGGTGGGAGATTGCCCAAGACTGGACACGGAACACGTGGAAGAATGAGAGGGAGGCCTTTGACCATCAGTGAGACACTCTAGGCTCTTAAAAAACGAAAAAGAAATAGGTGGCCTTTCCTTGGGCAACACAGTGCGAACTGGCTTATATGGACGCCATGCCACTGATCTATACTCAATATACTCTTTACCATTATAAAGTTGTAAAAATTAAATATCTATACATTGAAATATAAAAAAAATGTAGCGGACTATTTGGAGGTCACTGCTTCATCACGCCAAAATGACTGACTGATTAGAATTCAACTATTTTTGTTGGTACACAGGTAGCTGGGCATCCACAGATAATGTATATGATACTTTTTACCCGACTACGATTTTACGTCAAAGTCAGGCAATATCTGCCGCGAGTCAAAACACCCCATACAAAATGGGTATAAGCTATGACGTCATTCGTTAGTAGCGGGCAGTGAAACTGTACTGTCATGTCATAACAAGTCTTTCATTTTGGCCGTGAAAAATTACGTTTAAGTGAGTTATTATACTTTTTTACTTCATTAAAGTGAAAAAACATTGATAGTAGCATTTAATTTACTATTGGAAGATTTATTTATTTAAGAAGTACTGAGAATGCAATTTTATACTGGTTTAGCTCAGCAGGAGTAACGTTGCCTGCGAAGCTGGAGGTCCTGGGTTCAAATCCCGGTAATGGCAAATATTTGTGTGATGAGCATGAATGTTTGTTCCTGAGTCTTGGATATTTTCTATGTATATAAGTAAATATATCTATTAAATATATCGTCGTCCCATAACACAAGCCTTATTGAGTTTACCGGGTGACTTTTTCGATTTATGTAAAATTATTCTGTAGTATTTATTATTATAATTACATTTATTGTGATAATGTGTTGTTTTCGGACCTGTATTGATACAATAATGACCATTTTTTTCTTTATGGAAGTTCCCCGTATTGTTAAAATATTGCTTCCTCACATTGCTGTAAAAAGCTGCTCGTCTAAACTGCTCTTAGCCATATGATATTGTGACAGACAGACAGGCAGACAGAGGGGGCTTAGTGGTACGCAACCCTAAAAGGCATTTGTGTGGGGTCACGTTATTAACCAGTGTTCTCGTAAAATGTGTGGTTGACGTAACCACGACCGATGTGGGTTCTCCCGATGGGGGCGGCACGGGAAAATGGCCTCTAGGCGAGACGATTCGGATGGCGAATAGGTAAGGTGCAACAAAAAACCTGCCAAATGCAAGTTGGACTCGCGCACCGAGGGTTCCTTCAAAATATACGCTAAAACGGCCGTATCTATGTAAATCCAGTGTTGGTGAACTTTTTTGTAGTATACAGTTTTAGTTTTTATATGAGAGTTACATATAAGAGTAGACGGTACCCGCAACTTCGTTCGCGAAGGAGTAAAAGTTATAACCCATCTTGTTTTCGACGGCGTATGTAGTAAAAGTATCCTATAACCATCTGTATATACCCAGCTATCCGTGTACCAAAAATAGATGAAATCGATTTAGGTGATTTGGCGTGATGAAGGCACAACGACACATACAAACAAAAAAAATCCAAAATAAATATTTTTTATTTCTCCTGCTCAAAACGTACGTGATATTAACTTCGCGAAGCGAGACTTAAATAGTACATTTAGCCCCTAGGGTTTAAAAGAAAGCCATATAATCCCATACATATTTCTATGACACTGAAAAAAACCTTGCGGCCAGCTACATACACATGCAGCTACTCCTTACGAATAATTAAAAAACCAACAAACCAACCTGATCAAATTGGCCAAAGTTACAGATAGAATTGCTCAAACTGTACTTTTAGTTTTTCATGAAATATACAATTGTAATGTTAAGGCATTATTCTTAGGTATAACACTGGACAAGAACTTGCAATGAAATTCCCATTAAGCAGTACTTGCAGGTAAATTAAGTTCAGCAGCTTACGCTATACGATACTGCTCGCTTAGTATATCATAGTTATTTTCATAGTATCATGTCATACGGTATTCTGGTTTAGGGCAAAGCAGCTGACATACAGACTATATTTGTGTTACAAAAAAGAGCGATTCGTTCTATATATAACTTGAACTCCCGTGACTCCTTAAGATAACTTTTTAAAGACATCAAGATATTAACCGTAGCGTCCCAATATATTTATGTTATTAAGAACCTAGAGTCTTTTACTAAAAATTCAGATATCCACAATTTTAATACTAGAAATAAAAACAAAATCGCTATTAGAAAGTTCCGCGTTCGTAAAGTAGCCAAATCATTCGTAGGCCAATGTATACATTTTTATAATAAGCTACCAGATGATGCTTTACAATTATCGTTTCCAGCTCTCAAAAAGTACTTATAAGACTCCCTAATGGCAAAGGCTTACTATAGGGTAGAGGACTATTTAACAGACAAAAATGCATGGCCCAAAACAGAAACCAAATAATTTACTTTTACCGGGACACGGTTCTTATAAGGTGGCATATCAAACATATTTATCTTACGTTGTTTTAAATAAAAAAAATCTCTATTTTGCTTTTTTATATTCTATATGTTTTTTACTTTTATAAGTTTTGATATGTTTTCTTGAAGAACTACGCATTGAGTTTATATACTCAAAACATATATTTAGGATAGGCTAAGTACAAATATTGTAATAGATATAAGAGTTATTTCGAAAAAATGACTGACTGTTGAGTTTGTTTCGGCTTTCTTCTCTTCAGTGGTCTCCTCTTGGGAAACGCCGTAGAGTCAGACTTGTAAACGTGCCCTTGAGGCCTACTTACAGAATAAAGATCATTATTTCATTATTAAGTTTTTTTTATTTTTTCGCAGTCGAAGTGAAAAACAGAGTGTTTAACAAAACACTACAAGCTATTATGACACTCAGACATATTTGTCCTCGCTCACTTCGTGAACTCGTCCAGATAATCACTTCGTGTCATAATGGCTTATTTTAGCCCCTTGTCAAACAATCTACTATTTCACTTCAGTGACCTCCAACTAGTCCGTAACAATATTTCTTTTGGAAATAGTTTCAATGTACAGACATTTCATTTTTACAACATTATAATAGAATAAAAGATATTGAGTCATTATCAAAGTATTTCTCATTTCCCAAAAAGCATTTACAACCTACGTCGCGGGTGAGATGTGTGCGTATGTAAATCTGTTATTCGCGCCTAAAATAAAGGCGATAAACACCGGGTGATATAATTGAAATCGGTTTCCATGGAAACATAAATAATGTGGGAGAGGCGATTCGACCAATGTAGGTGCGCGTCTGTATTTATATATACCCACATATTAGTATACTAGAAGGCACCCGCAACTTCGTTCGCGGTGGAAAAAAATCATAACCCCTGTTTTTTTTCGAGGGCGTAGTCGGGTTAAAAGTATCCTATAACCATCTGTGGATACCCAGCTACCGGTGTACCAAAAATAGTTGAATTCTGTTTAGCCGATTTGGCGTGATTAAAGCACAACGACACATACAAACATACAAATTTTCTACAAAAATATTTTTCGATTCAGAGTCTTCCAAATAGTCCGATACAATGGTTTTTTTGTAAAGTATCTTCATATACAAACATTTCAGTTTTACAACTTTATAATAGTATAGATATTCTTTGGGGTTTATGTGTATGCTACTTTAGCTTTTAATGTCTTTGTGCATAATAACCTGTTGGTTTGTCTATCGACGTTGATGTTTATTTTGCTCTCTCATTTGCTTTAAGGTTAAATAGAAGAGATCCCATAAAGGGATAAGTTCGCCTTAGTATTCATTTACTTTGCCGTCTTTGTTTATTGTTTTTATGTAAAATAAAGTGTCGACGGACGTCCTCTGCTGAACATAGGCCTCCCCTATAGCTCGTCAGTGTGATCGTGTGCAGACCACATCCACCGATTACCGCGATCCTCATAAGGTCATCCGTCCGCAGTCGAGGACTGTGCCATGAAGTGATTTTAATTCTACATTTCGTTTGAACAACTTTTCCTACGGGAAGTCATATCGGAAACGAAAAAAGATCTGCCATTTCATCCTATCTGTTAGTAGTTAGGTAACTCAACCAAAATGTAGAGTATTTTTTTATGACGGAAAAAATTGTTCGTATTGACGAATTCTTCCACCTATTAGAATGAAAGAAAATAAAATAAATAACCAGCCAAGTGCGAGTCGGACTCGCGCACCGAGGGTTCCGTACAAAATATACGATACAAACGGCCGTATCTATGAAAATCCAGTGTTAGCAGAGCTCTTCTCTTGAACAAAATTAACGCGGTGTTCGATCATTTAATATTGGTTACAGATATAGACAGACATACATAAAATTATACTGTTTTAGTATTTGGTGTTATAGCGGCAACAGAAATACATCATCTGTGAAAATGTCTACTGTCTAGCCATCACGGTTCATTAGATACAGCTTGGTGACAGACAGCGAAGACTTAGAGGGTCCCGTTTTACCCATTGGGTACGGAACTCTAAAAACACGGTGTCTTCTGTCAAGAACCTAATATTGATTTCAAATCAAATCAAATCAAAATCCTTTATTGCATTCATGTTAGTATGAAGTTCTTAAACTCATTTCGTAGTTAGGTACAGTTCCACATGAACCCTGTCAGGACATAGCAATTTGATAGGTAACGCATATTATAGATATTTCTTTAATAAACCTAATATCACAACATGCTTTAAATAATACATCATTACAGGTATCTTTCATTGCAACATATTATTATTAATGTAACAATATTATATTTACATTTAACATTATTATCATAATCCATTTCTATTTTATAATATAATCATCATTGGTATTCGTAATTACATTATGTCAGTATTTAAGTATATATGTGTATATATTCATTAAAATTTATTATTTATCATTAAAATACTACTCTAAAGAATGGTAAGTTTTCTATTAGATGCTTCTTCAAGTTATTTTTAATATTTATTAATATTAATAAATTCGCTGTATAGTTTAGCGAGCGTAGCACACCGACCACGCAGAAGGATTATTTATATGTTTGCCTTAGCGCCGGCTAACAGTGCGCTTAACTTATGAAAATATGCCCCACTGTCCCAGGGGTCACCGGGGTTCAGTGCAATATGTACATACAACACGCACATACATTCAAATAATCTATACTACATACTATGTAAAAATTAAATGTCTGTCATTAAACATATTTAAAAAAATTAAAATGCTTTAGGACAAGCAGTGCTCCTATCTATTTATAATATTATTAAGTTGTAAAAATGAAATGTCTGTACATTGAAGATATTTAAAAAAAGATTGTAATGCAGGTCACTAAATCGATATTTTTTTGGATTTATTGTATGTTCGTTTGTATCGTTTAGGCTTCATCACGCCAAATCGGCTAAACAGATCTCAACTATTTTTGATACACGGTTAGCTGGGTATTTCCAGATGGTTACAGGATACTTTTTACCCGAGTATGCTAAACAAAAAAAAGAGGAGTTATGACTTTTTCTCCTGCGCGAACGAAGTGGGGGCGCCTTTTAGTATATAATATAATTTTGGTAAGCGATGTTTTGTATGAAATAAATTAAGTTTTTTTTATACATAAGAGTTCGTGCAGATATAACGTGAGGTTTTTTGGGCCTCATTTAGCCCCCCCCCCCCCCCCCCCCTTGCTGGATCTTTGATGAGGTTCTAGGCGAAGTCCCCCCTCCCCCAGGTAACCTCTTGTTAAATTTGGGATTAGGTTGATTTGTGTCATACCTATTGTTCCCGATTTTTCTTTTATTTTATTATAATTCAATCCTCAGTGAATTTATTTCTTAACAAATGATATTATTTATTATATTCAAAAGCTTAAGACCAACTGATTTAGGTATTTTTTATGTATAATAGGTAGAAAAAAAGACAAGTTAAAAATAATGTCAAAATAAAAATAATGTCAAAATGTCAAAATAAAGTTCCCTGTTCGCTATGTAAAAGACATCAACGAGTTTTTATACGACTTACTTGAAATATCGACTAAGATAAAACCGGCCAAGAGGATGTCTGACCATGCTCAGTGTAGGGTTCCGCAGCCATTCGTACAGAATAATGCACTACAGATGAAAAAAATACGATGTGAATAAGTGCACTAGCAAAAGAGCTTCATGGCACTTACGTCCTTTTGTCGAGAACCGCAGTTTCGGCAATAAGTCATAAACAGTATTATCCGCTCACGTTGAAAATAATAGGGAATATGCATGAGTTTTTATTTGTGCTTTATTAAAAGCTCATTCATGCAGCAAAGAGAAGACAAATTTTTTTTTCGAATAGCTATAAAAATAACTAAGATATACGTCATCAAACATTTCATTCTATCTCTTTCTTGCAAAACAGAATTTAATATGGAGTTTATATGGCCGGAGTGCACTGTGACGTAACAGTGCATATCGGACCTCTCTGTCTAATTACTAGTTTGAAATGCCTATATTGTGCGTATTTCTTGGCCGATTTTAATTTTAATTTCACATTTTGAAATAGTTTTTACAGTAGGTATTTTGATATTTAGTTAATAAAAGCAATTAAAAATGTTCATGCATGTACCCTATTGTCGTTGAATGTGTTTATTAATAAGTACTAGAAGGCTGAATTTGATGTGGAATGTTTTTCATTCATTGGATGGGCAGGGTCATTTCTAATTCGTATCTTAGACTGTATACTAAGTGTTTTTTTTTAAATACAAAGTGTGTGTATCCTATATTTTATATTATAAACATCGAGCTATGTACCTTATAGACCGGATGAATAAAACAATAGGGATGTATGTAGTTTGATTATATTCGCCAAACTGAGCTAATTTTAAATTCTTTATAACATTTACACATTTCATTCCTCTGCGCGAGGGAAAAGCTAGTCCTATTTTAAATATTAACTTCGTTCGCGGGGGAAAAAAAATCATAGCCGTCTTTTTTTCTTTAGCATAGTGGGGTAAAAAGTATCCTATAACCATCTGGAGATACCCAGCTACTCGTGTACCAAAAATAATTGAAATCCGTAGATGCCTAAAAGGTTAAAAATACACAGTAACGTAATAAATGTATACAATCGTTCTAAATGCACCGTTTCAAAACAAACTACCCTTATTTTGAAAACAAAAGGTACCGTTTTAATATTCATGGCCGCTTTAGCATTGTAAACGTTTATTAGCATAACGGGAAACGGTAAATTCCGGCGTAAAAAACGCTTCCACGACAACGGGATTCCGGGACTTTATGGTGGAGAGTGATTTTGCTATTGTCCTACAATAACGAATGGAATTGTAAGTAAATGTAGAAATTAATGTATTTGTCTTATCATTTTCTTTTTTTTCGTGGATTTAATGATCCCACATAAACTGCCAGTTTCTGTTTGACCCTAATCATTTCATTTATTTATTTAAGAAACAACTTGACAATGTTCATTATTATTCATATTTCGTTAGTAATAAGGAAAATACTTATACAGCTAATTCTTGACATAGGTAGGTATAGCTAACTTTAAATTAACTCAAAAATTTAGTTCAATTAATTCCAAAATTATGGAATTACTTTCAAAACGAGCATCTATACAATTATAAAGTTGTAAAAATTAAATGTCTGTACATTACATAGAAGATATTTTCAAAGGATGATTCAACCAGACTATTTGGAGATTTTGGAGGTCACTGAATCAAAACATATTTTTTTGTATGTTTGTATGTGTCGTTGTGGCTTCATCACGCCAAAACGACTAAACTAATTTCAACTATTTATGATACACGGGTAGCTGGTTATGTATTACCTAACAAACATCACGGGGTTCTTATTATAGTGATATTGACATATTAATTATTGCGGGCACCTTCTAGCCCGCAATTTCGTTCGCGGAGGAGAAAAGTCATAACCCCTCTTTTTTTCTTCAGCGTAGTCGGGAAAAAATATCCTATAACTATCTGGAGATACCCAGCTACCAGTGTTCCAAAAAAAGTTGAAATCCGTGTAGCCGATTTGGCGTGATGAAGCCACAACGACACATATAAACATACAAAAAATAAATATTTTTCGTTTCAGTGACCTCCACTCCAAATCGTCCGTTACATTTTTTTTTTAAATATCTTCAATGAACAGACATTCAGTTTTTACAACTTTATAATATATATAGTACTTATAGATATTGGAAATATGCCCTTGAAATAAAAATACATAAAGGTCCCACGAGAACAAAACAATCCACGGCACAAGCCATAATAAGCTCAAAATATCATTAGAAAACAAATGTTCATTCCCCAATAAAATGTGTCTCAGCAACCATACTTCATCTTAAGCGTTCGAGATAAAATCAAACAGATTTTTTATTAAATAAAAATAGATTATTATCACACAAGACACCCGGATGTCAAAGAAAATTCTTAAACCTAAAAAAAGGACCAACGCATCAAAGCAAACATCCAAAAAGTCTTAGTAATATCATTTTTAAATTCTTTATGAGCGAGCAGAGACAGGTCTCATAACTGGCCGGTTGAAAAAAAACAAAAACTTAATCCTCTCTTTCGGTATTCAAACATTAGAGAAGGATAGCGCACGCCGATCGTTTTATCTGTGCGTAAGAGAAACAAAACAGTCACTGTTTTTTTTATTTTGAACTTAAAAATGTATTCTTTTTTTTTAAACGACGTCGCACGCAGGGAGACAAATGTGAGCCATTCGTTCTGAGCATGTATTTAGATGTTCGAAATTCAAAATCCTTCGGCGTTTGGTCAAAGCCTCAAAGGCGTATTTTAAAACCAAATTGAATTAACGTCAAGGATTTTTGATTTAATGTGATGTATTGTTTATTATTGTTTTTTTATTCATTTTTGAGTGAATATTGATGATGTATGCTAGTTAAGGTAAATTAGGTCAAATATGTTTCTGTTACTAGTATTTGCTTCTCGATCGATCGCAAGCCTCCTTTTTACTAGTTGGTAAAAAATAAAAGGTCCAAGTAATCGACTGTTAATAACTGATAAAGCATGACGAAATTGAAAAGTTACTTTTTTTTATTTTATATCTTCAATGTACAGAAATTTCATTTTCACAACTTTATAATAGTATAGAAGTGTTAAGAGTCCCCGGCAAGCTCGGCCGAATTTTACCTTCGAGAGTTTCGTTCTCATTTTAAAACTACGAGTTGGATTGTAACGAAACTTTGCATATACAATGACATGAGGTATACAATTAGTTTATATGGCTTAAGTTTATAAAATATTCGAAATACAGTAAAAACAAGTATTAATATTTTCTTCTGTTTCCGCGATTATTACTCATTGAAATAAAACAATTTAAAGGATTATATCGCGTATATTATCTCATTTTAGTTCCCGACGTTTTGGAAGCTTTCCAGCTTTCCATGGTCATCCCGTGACCAAGTATTGTATGAAAAACTTAAATTCGCTACAGTTTTTTTACTATCGTATCTGAAGCTATAAACTAATTACAGGCCTGCATATACCTAAACTTATTCTAAGTACAAAGTTTCAGAGCAAACTAGCTAGTCGTTTTAAAATGAGAGCGTAACTACGTTTGTATGGAGAACCGAGCTTACCGGGAACTCATAAACAAAATAAGTTTACTTCACCGATACAACTCATGGGAAAAGCCCAAAAAAATACTAGGAAACAAAAACTAACTGTTAGGTTACCCTTACAAAGAGCTTCTAAAAACAATGGTTATCCTTTTCATGACCGTTATTAAGTAACTGTAAACATAAGTATAACGGGAAACGGTGTGTCTAAGAATTTTTTGTTTTTTCTGGGGATACCGTCATAAAAATCCTTTTTTCTCACTTTAAAAAGAAGGACCTTATCAGCCGATGGATGATTAAAAATGATAATGTCCGGAGAAAAAACAAGAATTATATAAGTCACCAGCATCAATATCAAAGTGTTTTATTTTGTAAAACATAGGTTAAGTTACAGGCGCAATATTATTACGAAAGTAGCACTATGTTTTGCCCATTTGCGTACAAAAACATCAATCTATGAGCAGCTAAACCATGCAAATGAATAAAAATGACATTATAAATACAAAATCGATTAGAAAACACAAATTATTTACTAACAAAATTATTATTATTTTAAGGCTATTTGAGTGTGTCACTGCTGGGCAAAGGCCTCTCCATTAGATCTCCACGATGCTACATCGGGCCAGTTGTTGAGAAACATCCAGATCGTCCCGCCATCTCCGTCTCGGCCTGCCCCGTCTTTACGACAAAATTATTAATGCCATTATAATTAGACAGAGAAGCAATACAGTTATTAGAAACTAGAAGGCGTCCGCAACTTCGTTCGCGGAGGGGAAAAAGTCATAACCCCGTTTTTTTTCTTTAGCATAGTCGGGTAAAAATTACCATCTGGATATACCCAGCTACCAGTATACCAAGAATAGTTGAAAGCCGTTTAGCCGATTTAGCGTGATGTAGCGACGACACATACAAACATTTTATTTTTACAACTTTATTTTATAATATTATAGATAAAATTCACATGTAAAATAGTCCGATTATGTATAGAAGCATTTATCCCGCAATACCTTTGCAAAAAAAAAATATCATTTTATTACTCGGCAGTTTCCTTAATTTTGTGGGGTAACTTATTACAAATCTGTCCTAACAAAGCGGGCAAGAATATCTGACACCTCCTAACGGCCTAGCTATAGAGTCGTGTGCTTTGTTGCGGCAGATATTAATGCTGGTGACTGTACCTATGGGCTTTGGTTTCCAAAGTATGAGATAAATACAGTTTTTTTTTTATACTATTAAAGTGGTAAACAAGCGTACGGCCTGAAAAAATTTTGGTTCAGTAACCTCCAGTCCGTTACAAAATAGTTTTTTCTTATATCTTCAATGTACAAACATTTCATTTTTACAACTTTATAATTTAGGTACCTACTGATGATACTACCCGTCATTTTGTGACAAGTGTGTGAAGCTTTATCGCTTATTTATCGCGCGGTAGACGCAACTACCGGCCCGCTGGTTATGTGGTCTTCGGCTTGACGTGCCTGGTTGTCCAAAACTCCACCATTACAGACCCAGCGTATGCGAAGCATGAAAAACGGCTTCGCTGTAAAGGAAAAAACACGCGAAAAATGCCTCTTACCGTTAAACACTCTGTAATTTGTCCACAAAGTGCGCCGGCGCATACTTCGTGGATGCGGCATATTTTTGACCGAAAAACTGGGATGTATAATTTTACAAGGAGTGATCGTCTCCATGATATTCTGCTGGGGTACTTCTATATCTACATATACATTTATTTATACATATAATAAAGCTGAAGAGGGTCGAAAGTCTGTACATGGAAGATATTAGAAAAAAGTTGGCCGGCGATGCTTAAAATCGATAACAGAACACGTTCCAACAGTTTTTAAATTTTTTGTCTGTTTGTCTGTTTATCTGTTTGTCTGTTTATTTGTACGCGCATCACGTGAAAGCAGCTGAACAGATTTTGATACAAACTTTAGTAATCTGTCGAGGAAATTCCAGGCCAGGTTATGAGCTATAAAAATTCAACCCCTAAAAGGGGGGGTAGCCACTACACTTGATTGAGTTAAGTTTGCACCTGAATCTTATAGCGCTACTTAGGAAGGAGGTGCAAACTTCCTCAAATGTGTGCTACGAGCCTACGTCAATCGAGTACCAAGCTAAACTAACAGGTGGCACTAAAATTAATAACTTTTACCCAAATCCATACTAATATTATAAATGCGAAAGTGTGTCTGTCTGTCTGTCTGTCTGCCTGTTATCTCTTCACGCTTAAACCGCCGAATAACCTAATGTTCAATAGGATACGCATTACGCATACATTAGAGATTTGAAAAATACAAACACTTTTGTGCAGTCACGTTTTAAAAAAAGATAAGTATGCAAAAATGAGAATTTTTGGCAAATTCAGAAATAAAATTAAAACAAATAGTTGAAAGAACACCTTGGGCAGGACAAGTGTTAATTGGCCCAAAATGTGTTGCAAGTGACTCTGCCTACATACCCTAGTCTTTTGGCAGACGATCTGCCATTACACCCTGCATTGTAGCGGACTATTTGGAGGTCACTATTCTATTATATGACGATTTTTATTTTTTGTGTTTGTATGTGTCGTTGTGGCTTCGTCACGCCAAAACGGCTACTCACATTTCATTTATTTTTGATACACGGGTGGGAAAACCACAAAAAGTTATAGGATACCAACTAGGCTAACGAAAAAAGAGGGGTTATGACTTTTCTCCTCCGCGAACGAAGTTACGGGCAACTTCTAGTATTTTATTATTTATGTATACCCACTACTCGAATTATTTAATATTATAAAGCTTTTAAAATTAAATGTCTGAACATTTAAGGTTTTAAAAATATATGTGACAATCTAAAAGTCATTGAATCGAAAATCATTTTTTTTGTATGTCTGTATGTATCGTTATTGCTTTATCTTTATCACGCCAAAAAGGCTTTGACGGAAACGGAATTGAACCGTTTTTAGTACACGGGTATCCACACATGGTATGCGGGGGTATCCACTTTTTACCCGACTACTGTTTGACATGTTAAAATAATTTAATTGTGTATCTTTGCACGCCAGTGTTACTGGTTAGATATGTTAAGGGCTATACGTGTTTTTGACCATCTTTTGTATGTACCATATCTAAAGCAAATAAATAATTTCAATTTCAATTACGCTGAAGAAAAAAAGACGGGTTATGACTTTTCCTATTCCACGAACGAAAAAGGGCCGTACAGTAGGCACTTTCTAGTATTATATATAGTTACAAGCTTCTGCTCGCGACTTCGTCCGCCTTAAATTCGTTTATCGCGGATAAGGGTATTTTTCTGCGATAAAAAGTAGCCTATGTCCTTTCCCTGAACTTAAACTATCTTCATATTAAATTTCTTTCAAACCGGTTCAGCGGTTTAAGCGTGAAGTAGTAACAGACAGACAGACAGACAGGCACAATTTCGCATTTATAATTTTAGTATGGATTTTGTTGTTACCGGCGAAAAATTGCACCTCCTTAGTACATCCTGGTTCCCAAATATCTGCAACATAGTGGACCAACAAACTGCTCCCAGTCTCGCGCCAAAAAACTCCCCATACACGACGAACTGTGGATTTAATCATTTCTCAAAACCAGAACCTTAACCACTGAAACACCAACCCCATTTACATCCACCAAACCCATTTTCAAACTAAAGAGAAACTTATTTGTAACAACAAGAAGTCCTTGGTTATTTTTGTGAACGGTAAAGTTACGTTTGCGGTGCGCAGGAGCTGAGGTGAAATTACAAACTTGATCTGCCGTTAACATATTCTAAATTATTTGAAATTAAACCGTATTTCAAGGGAGTAAGGATGTTGGGTGGTGTATATGGTGGCAAGGTTAGTGGTGAAAGTAACACAATTTGGGTCCGCCTCAGTTTTTCGGTCTGGGAGTGGTTTTTAGTGACCCCTCCTCAATAATGAGAAAATTGCGTGTTGTATGCATCCTACTTTTACATGTCATTGCAGGCGCCGTCGACGATCCATACCTTGAAGGAAAAAGGAAAGAAACAATATCTCTACAGTTGTCGAATAGCTATTTATTACAATAATTGAATAAATAATTGGTCCTGAGTCTTGTGTATATAATATAATGTAATAAAAAAAAACAATTAATTTATTAAATATATCGTTGTCTTTAGCTTAACAAGTTTTTTCGTGGCACTCCCATGGTCTGTGGGGAGAAAGACAGCGGGGGCGAGTAAGAAGTGTGCGCGTGGCAGGGTCATCGTGCTCCGCCGCGCGCACACTTCATACCCACCCCCGCTGTCTCACGATGTGCTTTACTATGCATGGTCG
Organism: Hedya salicella; assembly: GCA_905404275.2. Taxonomy (NCBI): domain Eukaryota; kingdom Metazoa; phylum Arthropoda; class Insecta; order Lepidoptera; family Tortricidae; genus Hedya; species Hedya salicella. The sequence continues at coordinate 3,629,734 of FR990099.1, forward strand.
CTACTCCAGAACTTTACTGCCCCAACGGTCTGGGTCGTTCACAAAGGGACTCATAAAGCAGCTCAGAGTCACGCAACGTGCAATGGAAAGGCTCGGAGTTTCTCTTCGTGATAGAATCAAAAATAAGGATATCCGCAGAAGAACCAAAGTACATAACTCACAGAATTGCATGGTTGGAGTGGCAATAGGTGGGCCATGTAGCCCAGAGAATGGATTTTACAGTGCAATGTCACGGCTTGCCGTGGCATAAAGCTGAGTGGTGACGGTGAGGTATTTCTTGTTGCTGGCGTTGAATAAATATGTTTTCTTTCTTCCTTTCAATGTATTAAATTATTTCATTATTTCTTTGGCAAATTCCCCAATTGTTTGATCCCAAACTGACAGACGGCCTGGAACCTTAGACACTTAGCTTTCGGAGAGACGTTGGTCTCTGTGTTTGTTTTACCGTTTATAATATAAACGTTCCCTAAAACATTCCCTATTATATAAACTTTATATAATAGGGAATGTTTTGAAAAACTTTTTGATTTTGCCACCGTCTCGCTTCTATCATCGCACCTCCCACCCCAGAAACAAAGTACATCCCCACTATCTGGATGCTTAGCATATCAAAAAAAAAACGGGCATCACGGTCATTTTTACCATGTACTTGCAAGTTGTGGAGTGAACTTCCTCCTGAGGTGCATCCAAATCGCTTTAACATGAGATTCTTAAAGAAGCTAGTTAACAGGCCACTCCAACGGTTGGCTATGTAGGTATGGGCGATTCTCATGGTGTTGTACATATGGGTGGGTGACGATTACCACTTTCCATCAGGTGGTTCGTCTGCCCGATTGCAACTCATTACATAAAAAAAAGAATTGAACTGAACACTGGACAGTGCTATTTTTCGGATAGTTGGAACATGGACTAAATGCATGCTAACTTTAATTATATTGTGATAATCAATTAATCTGATTTAAAATATTTAAAACAAAAGTTAATTACCAAACGCAAAGTTTTTGCAAATGTTTCGTAATACCAAGGGATCGAGGCCGTGGGCAAAAACTTGTGTACACATACTTCTGGTAATTCTGTCTGTTTATGTATATTTGACGGCGTTGCATTCATTTAGCTATTATAGCCTCATCCCTCGGTGTGACAGTGATGTGTCTATTAGATATAAGCGGATTAGATAGGGATGGGTGCAAGTTACTGGATGCAGCGGAAATGTCTTTGATTGAAGTCATTGAGGACTTTTTTGCCGAGGAGAAAAACGTTATAACCCTGTTTTTACGGTTCCATACCCAAAAGGTAAAACGGTACTAAGACTCCGTCGTCCGTCTGTCTGTTTGTCTGTCCGTCTGTCAACACGCTATATCTCATGAACCGTGATAGTTAGACGGTTGAATTTTGCCACAGATGTAATAATTCCATGTCTGTCTGATTATGTTCATTTATATTGGTTACTACCAATATAAAATGACCGAACACCGCGTACATTTTGCTTAGGCGTAGGGTTCGGCTAACGCTAGATTTTCACAGAGACGGACGTTTGTAGCGTATATTAGGGTATCTTTATGTCTTTGCAGCCTGAACTGCTGAACAGATCACAACATTTTTTGGTATACAGATAAATGAGCATCCGACGATGGTTAGGTATAGGATTTCTACTCGACTGTGCAAAGAAAAAGAGGGGTTAAGACTTTTTCTCATACGCGAACGAAGTTGCGGGCGCCGTCTACATCTATACTATTATAAAGTTGTAAAAATGAAATGTTTGTATGTTTGTATGGGTCGTTGTGGCTTCATCACACTAAACCGGCTAAAAGGATTTCAACCATTTTTGGTACACGGGTAGCTGAGTATTTCCAGGTGGTTATAGGATACTTTTTACCCGACTATGCTTAAAAAAAAGAGGGGCTATGACTTTTTCTCCTCCGCGAACCAAGTTGCGGGCGCTTTATTTGGGGGCACGGCAGTGCCCCCGCCAAGTCGAGCAAAACAAAGGCACGCCGTACCATACTTTTCTCGAAGCCATTCACGCCATTTTCGACCCCCTGTAATTTATTTGCTTATGAAGCTAGAAGCCTGAATTTTCGGTGACAAAGAGGGCATTATACACCTTAGGTATATTTCAAATTACAGTCAAATATAACTTATAGTTAAAGATTTATTGCAATTCAAAGTTTCTTAATTTTGTCACTCACTCACTCACCGATCATAGAAATTCTACGGTACTTCCAGCAGATTTAGATTGTTCAAATTTTTAACCCTATGAGTCTTTAGTGTGTAAAGCACCAGAAAACTTAAACATTCTGCAATTTCAGTCTAGTATTCCAGATATAACAGCTGTATAAATAAATTTGTAATTCTATAGAAATGTATGCGATTACAAAGTGCATCAAAGTTGCAGTTCATAAACAGTACAATTTTTCGTTACTTAAAAGCGGAATAAAGGAGGAGGAAAGAAGGGGGAATGTGGAGGAAAGGAGTGGAGAAGGAAGAGGGTAAGGTAGGGGGGAAAGAGGAGGGTAAGGAGGGGGAAAGCAGAGGGAGAGGATGGTGGAAAGAAGGGGGAAATGGAGAGGTGGAAGAATGGTGAAACAGAGGGGCGGGAGGAAAGAAGGGGGAACGAAGGGGGAAAGAAAGAGGAAGGAGAAAATACAAATTCAATTTAATAACGATCAAGTTTATGACCTTGGTCCAGTTAAAACTAAATTTGAAATTATCAATAGAGCTTATGTCCATCGCGAACAGTTTCCCATATGTATTTTGCTTATGCTATTACCATACATAAAATCCAGGGTCTAAGTCTAAATAGTGCACTGATGGATATTGGTTCTGCAGTTTTTACATGCGGGCAAGCGTACGTGGCACTCTCGAGAGTGACATTTTTTGGCGGTTTACATCTAGTTAATGTCGATTTCGGTAGTATTAAAGCGCAGGAATCCGCAATTTCAGAATACAATAGACTTAGAAGCATTTACCGTCCAGACTTGTCAGAAAGTGTCACATCAAAGCCTCGGAGAAAAGCCCACAAAGACAGAGATTGGGCTTTGAGAAAACTGGTAGCTGACGTACAAGAAGTAGTACCCGAAAAGAAAAAAAGAAGGACTGCCTACAAAAAGCGATGAGATCCCATCAAAAACATAACATGTAAAAAAATTGCCAAGTCTCGCAACCTTTTCTACCACAAAAAGTTGTGAGATATAATAACCAAGTCGGTTAATTTATTTAGTAGTACCTATCCAGGGAAGGATCAATCCCACACCTTTGTCTTAGTCTTTTTATGGAACTGTTTAACACAAAAAGCCCGTTTGTTTCTTTTTCGTGAAACGCTCCATTATAAATAAATTTCAGGGACAATCTTTCACAAATCGACCTAGTTGGGACTAGGTCTAAGCTAAGCAAAGCTTGTACTACGGGTACTAGGCGAAATTATACATAATATACAGATAAATTACTCGTATAATACTTAAATACATAGACAACATCCAAGACCCAGGAACAAACATTCGTGCTCATCACACAAACACTTACCCTTGCCGGGATTCGAACCCAGGACCGCTAGCTTCGTAGGCCGTTGTACAACCCACCAAAAATTGCATGAAGTGACCTATAGTTTCCCGCCGCTCATTCTGACAGTTTCCAAAATATTCAGTGTTGCTTTTTCCAAAAATGCATGGTCTCCCCTATAGTCCTATAGTAGGAAAGGATTACTGTCGCTCCCATTTTGTACCACACAAAATTAAATATAACTAATAGCCTCTTAGTCGCAACAAGCGTACTTACTTCCTCGTTGTTTTGTGTCCGTCTGCCTCTTCGTCCGTCTGTCTATTTATCTGTATTAACAGTTTATTAATAGGGGGGCTTATGACTTCGATTCCTAGTGCACGTTTTGAAATTACAAGTTATTGTCCTTAAGAAATAGCAAATAGCTCGTTGTAAAGGGCTCAAATAAAAAAAAATCATAGCATGGTTATTCCATAATTCATATTAATTTATTCATAATAATTTAAAAACTTAATTAAGTAAGTTTTGATATGTTTTCTTGGAGAACTACGCATTGAAAGATATATATAAGATATAGGCTGAGTAGGTACTAATATTGCAATAGTTAACAGATATTAAGAAAAAAAATTGTGACTGCTGAGTTTGTTTCGGCTTCTTACTCAACAGTAGTCTTTTCTTGGGAAATCCCGGTTGAGTCAGACTTGTAAAAGTGTCCTTGTGACCTACTTACAGAATAAAGATCATTATTTAATTTCAGCGCGATGTACGATGATTTAAAAAAAAACTGCCAAGTGCGAGTCGAACTCGCGCACCGAGGGTTCCGTACTAACTTTCACTTAACCTAAACATTATTATAGTACCGGGTTCCGGTTCAGTTTGCACCTGATATCTATAGCATTGCATACAAATGAGGTGCAAACTTAACGCAACCGAGTTGTTTAAATAGGTTTTTTTAAAAAAAAAAAACAGCTAGTTAGAGACATAGTTATAATTTTCTTGTAATATTTATGTTTAAATTTCCATATACATAAAAAATTGTATACTATTGTTACAATTTATAAGCAATTGAATTTTTTAAACAATATGTTTTATTATAAACAAAGATCAGAAACAAATGAAAAATTTTTTCGACGATACTGGACTTGAACCAGTGCCTTGAGCCCGGTCTGGCTCAAGGCACTGGTTCAAGTCCAGTATCGTCGAAAAATTTTTTCATTTGTTTCTGATCTTTGTTTATAATAATAACACTAGTGGAGTGATCCACTAATAAATTGCAAAAATTGTGATTATTATCATGATATTTGTAAAAACAAAAAGTAATATGTTTTATGTAATACATATTGTTTTCAATTTTTCCAATTTTGTAAGCGTGAGACATTATTTAAATGTTAAGATTTATTTATTATTAGCTGTTTACGAACTAATTGTTACCGCTCTATGTTTCTTGTTATGATTATAACACCGCTAGTATTTAATTTTCAAGCGCCATCTAGTTTTTGCCAGAATATCTCCTTGCGATCGGGGTCACGAACCAAAGTATGGCTAAAGACAGTCCTCTTGTTCTATTGGTCCTTGGTAAAACGCATGAAATTTGTATCCTAAAATAGCCGATTTTAACGAAAAAAAAAACAGGAGCTTTGTTGCTCATCCCAATTAAGGTTGAAGGTACCCTTTAATGAGTCTCATGGTACAGTGTTGGGCGCTGGAACATTTACTTTACGTAGAGAAAATAAAGGAGAAACTTTTTCTTGTAAATAAAAAAAAACTTATCACGAAATACTAATTTATTGTTTCAATGTACAAAAATCTTAACCTAAAATGACACCGTTTTTTTCACTCGCACCAATAATTAGGTTCCTCTATTATACACCTCAGGGCAAAGGCTCTCAAACTTTGTGGCTATGGAATTCCTCCACAAGATGGACTAATGAGCTGACGAAGTAGAAGATGTTGATAATAATCGTTTTTGGGTAGAAGCTTGAGTTGGGAAATGAGGCATTTCGAAAGGATACTAAATTATTTTTAATCTAAGTCTACGTTGGACAAGTCTTCTGTGATCTTCTTGATGTCGGCTTCGCTTCTCTTCTTTTCTTTCACCTCCTCCGTCATCTTCTTCGCTTCTTCTTTCTTCTGTCCGTATAGACGCTTAAGTTCTTCCATAACCTGAAAAGAAACAAGGTAAATTAAAAAAAAACTTATCGTTAATTATTGGCATTCTTAAACGACTTTTTTCCACGGATTTTATTGTTTAGGACATATTTTTGTAAGTTAGGCTCCTATTTAGTCATTTTCTGAGTTTATCAGCTCATAACTTTATTAGATTTTAAGTTTGTTAGTTTCTGGAGGTCAGATACTGTGTTGTTACTTAATTTTCTTCCAATCAGAGTTCGCCAGATTCAAAGTTGACTAGATTTATATGGTGTTTATTCAGATTTTATCAAACTTCGAGGGTTACCCTCATATATCATAAACCTTTTTGCCATAATCATCATTCGGCATAATACATTTTTTTCTGAACACGTAACTTTTCAGGATTGTTATAAAACAAACCTAACCGAACCTAATACATTTAAAAGAATGATGCCTAAAAAAATCCTGAAAATGCTACAGTTTCAGAAAAAAATGCATTATGCCAAATAAAGATTATGACAAAAAAAATGCCAAAATGCCAATGCCAATGCCAAATGAGGGTCACCGAACTTCGAGGACCCAAGTTATGACTATGGAGGAGTGCTCAAAATATAAGGTGAGATTCTGGATTAGTCAGTCAATTCTAAGTCTGGTGGATTCAGATTCTGACCTAGTTAGATCCTCAGAAGATTCATTTCTGAGGTAGACTCTTGGATTTCCTACCAATTCAAACGGGCTAGTATAACTAGCCGCGTGACTACGGAGCCATGGCTAGAAGGGACGGTACCAGGGTTTCCACGCAAGGGTTTCTTAATCAGGGTTAAGACGCCTAAAGAGTGGAACTCTCTTCCAACATATTTTTTCCCGGAACAATATAACTGGTCCAAGTTATATTGTTCCGGGAAAAAATATCTATCTTCGAGACAAGAGTGAATAGACAATATCTTGGTAAGCATGCTCCATCGTTGGCTTCATCGTCCCTTCAACAGGTGAGATTGAAGTCGAATACTTGCGTATCTTACTTACAAAAAACCGATCAAGTGTGAGTCCGACTCTCGCACCGAGGGTTCCGTACAAACTATCACTTACCCTAACACAACCTGGTTCTGGTTGAGTCAAGTTTGCACCTGATATCTACAGCATTGCATACAAATGAGGTGCAAACTTAACGCAACCGGGCTGTCCAAATATGTCTTTTGAAAAATACTATATTTTTTATGATTTAATCACAGATGTATAGTTTTCAGATTTTTGTATGTGTTTGTAGTATGTCACGATATTACTTGCCAAATTTCATAGTTCTTTGTCAACGGAAAGTACCCTATCATTAAGAATCCTTCCTTGAGAGTGTCGAAATATACAAATTTTTGCGGCATAAATGGCCGTATCCTTTTTTTACGTTAATCTATAAGTTTTATTTTTTCACAGCTACAAGGGACCGTAGACCTGAGTATATGGTGTTAATTTGAACTCGATACCTCTACGCGTTCTCGAAATAAAGGGTCTTGATAGACAGACAGACGGACGGACAACAAAGTGATCCAATGAAGGTTCCGTTTTTCCGATTGAGGTACGGAACCCTAAAAAAAGATTTACCTCGTGTGGAATGTGGTTGGGCTTGGGCTGGTGTATCTCGTACTCCCCTTTGCTGTTCTTCACCAGCTCGACTACTGAGTCTTCCAGACTGGGAAGCTCAGTGGACGCCGAGAACGGCTTCACGGGACGCCGCATTGAGGAAGCCCAGTTTTGCAGGTAGCTGCCTGCTTCCGTTTGAAGCAGCTGAAAGTATACATAATAAAAGCTTCGAGGGTCAATCAACTTTTTGTAAAACTCGTTGCCATGGTTACGCCTCCTGAGTCACTCTTTAAAACTACAATTTTAAATGATATAAAGATTTTTTTTTTCAGGCCAGTGAAGGTCGATTTGACTAGGGCCCATCTTGTCTGTAAGTTATAGCTTGATCAACATCGCTGTACCGCGCCTTAAGATGCGTCCACATTTGTCTCATTTGCCCGATCAGATCTTCGTCCCGTGGCATGATCGCGTGTCACGATCATGCGTTTGGACGTTGCGCCGATTCGATCGCTCGAAATCCATGTTGCGACGCGTATCACACACTCAGATCGGACAAGCGAGGCGTGATCGCCGCGCCGACAGTGAGCGTCCAAGCAGCGCGATACGCAGTCATGCCACGCCACGGTGATCGGATACGAGCAAATGATATAAGTGTGGACGCACCTTTAGGTATGGCGGAATAACGAATCAGCGGCTGCTCTGGAAGGTAAGGTAAAAAGGAACACTTATAGTGCGACTCTGTCTGTCTGTCTGTCTGTCTGTCCGAAAATTATTGAAACAGTTATAAACATGGCTAGCCTTTTTATTTCCAACGAAACGTAACCAATATGAGAAGGCCAAAAAGGTGGTATTTAAAGTATTTTTTCCAATACAAACAAAATTTAAAGTCTAACTACTTGGTCAAGTAAAATATCAAATGAAAAAGCTACACATAGTCAAGCAATTTTTTTTTTACTGTGTTTAAATGTCGTTTTATAAAAGGGAATGAGGTGAAAAGTTTGCCAAGCGAAAATTAAAAAAAATCTTGATTTATATGTAGTTTACTAGAAGGTGCCCGCAACTTCGTTCGCAGATAAGAAGAAGTCACAACTCTACTTTTTTTCGTCAATGTCCACCTACTACTAAATACTACAATACTTTTTGAATACCCAGCTTTGTACCAAAAATAGTTGAAGTCCGTTTAACCGATTTGGCGAAATGAAACCACAACAACACATACAAACATATATAATATATATTTATTTTAATTCTTTTTACCTCCAATGTACAGACATTTCATTTTTATAACTTCATAATAGTATAGTAGAGCTTGTCACAGATTATGCCTCCCACTTGGGAGGTACACACAAACACACGTTTTAGTGAAAATGCCCATAAACAAGTCAAGAAATGCGAGACTAACCATGCGCCTTAAATAGTTAAGAGGCATTTACCTTCTCTCTGTTCTTGGTGAGCTTAGGCGGCGCAGGCGCCTGCCTCTTCGCGTTGCTACTGCCCGTCTGGCCCGCTGAAATATGATAAAAAACTATTTAATATCAAGTAACGGCCCGAGGGAGTGTAGGGGGTTTCGGCTCATAATAAGGGAAGAACAATCTTACACAAATCGACCTAGTCCCAAACTAAACAAAGCTTGTACATCTATGAGTACTAGGCGACGATATACATAATAAATAGATATAGTATAAGACATAAATATATAAAAAATAATCAAGATCCAGAAACAAACATTCGTGCTCATCACACAAACACTTGCCCTGGCCGGGATTCGAACCCGGGACCGCCAGCTTCGTAGGCCGTTGAGCAACCAACTGAGCCAAACGAGTCGACAAAGATGATTAAATAGTAGTTTTTGTAAAGCAACAATATCTGGAAGGACAAGGCATTAATAGTACATTACTGTAGAGGCTTTTGCCGGCCGAGTAGTTATAGACGGCCGAGTTTTAGCGAGGCCATCTAGAGATACGAGGCCGACAATCCCTGTTCGCGCCGACGCTTGTATAGTAGTTATAAGGTAATATAGTTTACTAACATAGTTTTTAAGTTTTTAAGTTTTGTGTTTTTTGTAACTAACAATCTATGGATCTCAGGAATCTGAAAATAAATTATTTTTATTTTTATTTTATTTTAATTTTTATTTTTTTTATTTTATTGTGCTTTTCTCAAACATGCAATGAAATAAAAACCAATATTTTTATATAATAAATATTTTTTTTCCAGTAAAACGTTATTTTACTAAGTATACATAGTGATTCGTTCTGTTCGCCGCGCCACAGCGGCGCGGCGCACGGCGCGCAGCGGAGCGACGGCGGCGGCGTTCGGAGCGAATTGAAATAAAAGACGATCGCTTGGCTGGCTTTGGCCCGCAATTTCGTATGAAATTTTCATTATGTGCCCCTCGTTGCACCGCACCCGAAATGTGAGACTTAAGAAACACAACGTCAATATTTCATTGCATGTTTGAGAAAAAATATTTTCCACGCACTAACTCTAACGGCTCTAGAATTAGTACAGAGTGAGTATTCACCAATATGGGGTGACGTTAAGTGGCGAGGATATATACTTCTCGTTTGATTTTTACAAAGTTATTGATGACATTTTACGCATTAGGTAACGTACTTTTGATATCAGTGTAAAATAAAAAAAAATATTGATACCTGTAATAGATACGAAATAATAACATGGTCACACTTAACGATTACACCCTGTGTACTAACTACATTTAATTGATATAACATGTGAATAGTACAGTGGTGTATACGAGGCTGGGTGGGGCGGGGGCGAGTTCCCGAGCCATTACTAAGCATACCACACGCAAATGCTTAGAAATCGCTCTGTGTCCCTGCATCCCTCTCCATAGCTCCGTGAACAACTTTGAGCTTGTGGACTAATCGTACCGTAAGTGTCTAAGTACGTCTCGGCACCATACGTCATGATCAGTAGGACGCACTAGTTTAAGACTTTAGTCTTCAGGCTTTATGGTAACTCATACAACATGGTAAAATATTTCACAGTTTATACTCACTGAGAGGAGCAGTATTGGTCTGAGGTCCCAGCTCAAACATCACCTGGAAGTCTGCATGGTTGCCGAACGCGAAACCAAAACCCACACGCGAGTCTGTGCCTGAAACACGTTATAATAAGTTTTAGACACGCGCCAGACAGTACTTCGCATAGTAACGCTATATCATATGATATCACTCTCGAAACGTAACATCTCACTGAGGTATCACATCACTCGAAACATTACCTATGGCTAACCACTATAGTCAAAGTCAAAGTGTTTTATTTGTTAAACATAGGTGATGGTTGCATACATACAGAGATGTTCAATTATTTTATGTTTCCCTATGTTTTGCCGATAGGCGTACAATAGCATTGGCTTAAAATAAATTCTGATTCTGATTCTGATTCTGATAATTAGATTGACAATGGAATAATAATAAAAAGTATTTCGTGAATATAGTTCGCATTCATTGCGCCGCACGCAAACGCAATAGTAGGTATTGCGCGGCCAGCAATAGGTAATGTTTCGAGTGATGTGATATCTCACTGTGATGTTACGATACCGATCGCCGACGCCAGTCGGTATAACGACATCGCCGAGTGAGAAGAAGACAAGGCGTTTCTAATAGAACCGCGATCGGTCGCCGCGCCAGCGCCAGAGTAATATCCAATCCAGTGATGTTTGGTGTGATGCTTGTTTCTTCAAAGTGTTGCGTGATATGGCATCACGCGTTCGATTAATATTACGTTTGTGATATCACTCGCATTATTTACTCATGTCTAATAATGCCAAAAAAGTCAACAACGATGCGAGGAAAATCATTTTGAACACGATTAAATATTTACATCAGACAGAAGAGGAACGAAGGATTGAGTAGCATTTCGATAGAAATGTTTAGTAGTGGGTAGTTCACTTCATACTATCTTGCTACTCTAGCGCCTTTCTGGACGGATTTGGAACTATTATTAAGTGATTTCCGCAGAAGCATAAGATTACATAACATACAAACTGACTGACCGTATTAAACATGTAGTGTAGACTAGGCACACTAACGCTGCTCCGTGCGCCCGCGCGCGGCAGCACCCACAGGCTAGGTACCGAGGACGCTGCGGCGCCCTACCGCCTAGCACAATGACGACGACGGTAAAAGGAGACATGCTTCCGTTCAAGTTTTGAATTACGCTACGCTACCGCTGGACACTTCTTCATCTGTTTTCCTATATAAGTTTATACTCCTTACGTTTAATACACTTGTGGAGATTGTAGTTGCAGTAGCTAATTCCTGTCCTAATTCTGTTGAGCGTGATCCAGACCCTTCGTGATTCTGAGGTTGGGTCGAGATCAGGACTGTTTAAGAGAGATGCATCCCAGCTTTTTCTCACTTCTGAATCAGTACAGAAACGGTCTGGGCCTTGAATTTGGGAGTCTGACCAGATAGGTCTTCGGGAATGGAGGCGTGTGGCAGGAGAGTTGTCCAGCGTTTTCTGAATGGGTAGCGTGCCTTTGCAACTACAATCTCCACAAGTGCACCTGAACAGACGACTGCCTATATTGTTGAGGATTAACCTGGAAGACGCCTTACAGGAGAAATAAACGACTTGTATGCCCTTACTGAAGATGCCAGGGAATGGTTATCAAACTTAGACGTTCAATTGTATGTAAAGCATGACTGGTTCTATTTTTATCTTTATGACTTGACATTAGTTTATATCTGAACCTTGTATTTTGATTGAATAAAGCCATACGATAATAATACCTCCATGGCTCGTAGAATCACCATTTACAGGTCTAACGCTTAAGTGAGTCTGTTCCTGCGGTATGTAAGCGGTACGGGAGGGGTGACCCCCCCATACAGTATCTAACCAAGCTTATCTTGCACCAGCTCCAAGTCTTTATCAACCGATGTCTTCGAATACTCGGAATCTATTGGCCCGAGAAAATCTCAAATCTCGAGAACCTCCGACCACGCTGCGGTGAAACTCCGATCAACCAGCAGATGAAGCGCCGCAAGTTGAACTGGATTGGCCACACGCTGCGAAGCGGGGCCGAGCATATCCCTAAACAGGCTATGGATTAGAACCCCAAGGAATGTGAAAAAGTGGTCGTACCAAACACACCTGGAGGCGATCCATACTCGACGAAGCAAAGAAGATCGGGAAGATATGGAGAGAAATCAAGCGCAAAGCTTAAGACCGATCGGGATGGAGTCACTGTAGACGCCCTCTGCCCCTTCTAGGGGACACACGATCATAAGTCAAGTAAGTATAGTATCTAAGAAACTACAAATACCTTTCTTGATAGGAGGGATATTGGAGTACGCCACGGATAGCAGTGAAGGCAATTCCTCCGGGATGATCACGGAGGCGTACCCTGGAAACATAGAAAATAATGATCATTACAGGGACGAACCCCATTAAATAAAAAGAAAAAACCGGCCAAGTGCGAGTAGTACTCGCGCAAAAAAGCACATATCTACTAATATAAGAAAGAAATCTCCAAGTGCACTACCGGGTTACGTTTAGTTTGCATATATGACGTCACGTACGGTCGGCCAAGAAATTGGTGTACCACTTTTCGACTCTTTTTCGTTTGCTTTAATGTTCAAAAATAGTTGATAAATTGTTTGGTCGACCGTAAAAATGAGGCGCAAACTTAATGTAACCGGGTTATCCAAAAAATATTTATCTTTCCTATGGGAACGAAAGATCTTTGGATCTTTCATAGGTTTGCCTGTTTTTAATTCGTAGATAGGGGAGGGTGGGGGGGGGGGGTTAATCTTATATTTTCTGTAATAGTAATAAGTCCATCAATTAGATATTAAGAAAATATTGGACACGTATAGTAACAAAAAAATACGCAAATAATTCACATTAAAGTTTAGGACTAGGGGCTCGCGTGACGTCATAACTAAGTATAAACTGTAATCTATATATCTATTACCTACATAAAGGATGATGAGCAATACTCAACATACTGCTGTATATGACAATGAAAAAGGAAATAGATAGTAGTAAATACGGAAATAATCAATATTTTTCTAAAGAATATAAGCAAAATACATATAACAAGTTAGCCAACTGCGACAGGTCAAGTTACGTAACATATAAGTACGCTAAACGCCGCACATGTGCCAATCTCACCTTGAGCTAAGTTTAACTTGGAATCTCATTTAAGTTACACCTCGACACTTAATTGCAAAATGCTGCAAAACTTGCATTTTTTTTTGTTTTGCCACTTAAGCTTTGTTAGTTATGTTATGGTTATAACGTGATGTAACTACCAAGACTCACACACACATGTACAAATACGTTCAATCATTTTATATTGCTTACTGACAGAGACATACAATTTTATTGTTTTTAGCATTTGTTGTTATAACATAGCGGCAACAGAAATAAATCATCTTTGAAAATTTCAACTGTCTAGCTATCACGGTTCATGAGATACAGCCGCATGGTAACAGACGGACAGATAGACAGACAGACGGATATCGGAGTCTTAGTAATAGGGTCCCGTTATACCCTTTTGGTACGGAACCCTCAAAATGGTAATAAAGTAGGCTATTGACGAAATCGTTCTCATATTGGCCAGAAAACAATATTTTTGTTGGTTTAAATCGTAGTTTTAAATGGTAACTCAGGGGACCTAGAGGTAACCGTAGAAAACAAGGCACAGATAAAAGATAGTTTGAGTTCGATACCTTACGTGTAGCTTTTTATGAGCCTTTAAAGCTGGGTGGGAAAGTCCAATTTTAAAGTACGTAAATTTAAATATCTAATAATACCATGGAATAACCCATGAAATGTATAGTAAGTTTTGTTATGATACAATTTTAACAGAGCCGCAGAACACAGTTCTTAATTTCCCCGTACTAGGTAGGAGGGTGAATCAACTTTTAAGGTACCAACTCTTTATCTAGAAGCTAGTAAAAACTTATTAGAATATGTAAGATTGATAATTGTTTACACATGTTAAAATAAGATCATCAAATTTTCGGGTTTCACTATTTATAATCTTAATGAATTGTATTTTTTTTGTAAAAACAGGTAACGCAGTGGAAAATGCACGTTTTTCAAACAAAACCCGGGGACAACGTCGTCTCCTGCGTTACCTGATATATGTATTTATATAAATAATAGTACAATTTTTATTGTAAACTAGAAAGTAAGCTTAATTGTCTGATTTATTCAATATATGAGGGATTGTTACTGACTGAGTGTAAGATGCTGGCTGTTAGACGACGAAAGTAAGTTTGAATAGAATGGAATAAGGAATGTGTTGTGTTGACGGATGACAGAGAGTGTCAGTTGATGGATGGAGTTTATAAAAGTTGTACATAATTGTGTAAATTTGTTAATACAATATAGTGTATAAAGTATTAAGAACATCTTTGCGTTTTCCCTATCCCATCCCCACATATATTGGCCACATCAAAAACATTTATTGCATTCTATCAAAATAATGTGACATAGTGAGACATGTCGAAAATAGGGGAATACCTTAAAAGTTGATTCACCCAGGATCGTGTGACGTCACGCGTTCCTAGGTTTTTGTATCGAGCGTTTTTTGGGAAAATCGAAAAAGGTGATTTTAACATTATATCTCGTAGTAACATAAAATGAATAATCCATTTTATGTTATTCTATAACATACCGCAGAAAAAATGGTCATCATCCCAATTTGATACGATGGTGCCGGATTAAAAAGAACCGGCTAAGTGCGAGTCGGACTCGTGCACCGAGGGTTCCGTACAGACCTTCCCTTACCCTAATATAATTATATTACCCAGTTCCGGTTGAGTTAAGCTTGCATCTGATATCTATAGCATTGCATACAACTGAGGTGCAAACTTAACGCAACCGGGTTATTCAAATCGGTATTTTAAAATAAAATAAAAAAATAGCTAGTTAGAGACATAGTTATAATCTTCGTGTAATATTTATGTTTATTTATACAAATAGTGAAAATTTCAAAATTTTCGTTCGGTAAACTTCGGAGATAAAGGGGGGAATGGTGTTTTTTTTTCACATTTTCTTTAATAAAACAAAATCTACGCACAATAAAAAAAATAAAAAAATTGACCGAAAATTTACCCTACTTGACCTAGTAGCTAGACGTGATTTTTGGAATGGAGTAACTGGTTAATACACGAAAGATTCGATGACCCGTTGGAGACGTAGGTGCGAATCCCACTCGACGCATAGAATCTTGCAACTTTTTACTTTTTATTTACACATATCTACATCATCATCATCATCATTTCCGCCATAGTACGTCCACTGCTGGACACAGGCCTCCTCAATAGATTTCCACATGGGCCGGACAGACCACCCGCATCCAGCGAGTCACAGCAACCCTAACCAAGTCGTTTGACCACCTGGCGGATGGCCTTCCCTCTCTGCACTTGCCGGTACGTGGTCCACACTCGAGAACCTTTCTGCTCCAACGGCCATCGGTTCTTTGAACTATGTGCCCTGACCATTGCCACTTCAGCATAATTATATAGCTAACTACCGAGCATAGATTAAATTAGCACTTCTGTACGAGTAGACCTTGTATTTTAGATCCGCGTAAAATGATGAATTTCCGACACAATTCTTATTTACACTAAAGGTTCTCTGATTCAAGTAAGAAATTATTCAAAATTTAAATATGTAAATACTTATTTAATCTATTTAAGTATAAAAACATCTTGAAGCCTACCTTAATTTAATTTTAAACGTAAAAACGTAAAGTCAAACAAAAACGGTGCATTTTCCGGGATAAAAGGTATCGAGATTCGCCGTGGGTATTGTAACTACTGACATTGCTCTTTTTTGATCTTTTTTGACTTTGACTTAAAATCGCTCA
Organism: Hedya salicella; assembly: GCA_905404275.2. Lineage (NCBI taxonomy): Eukaryota > Metazoa > Arthropoda > Insecta > Lepidoptera > Tortricidae > Hedya > Hedya salicella. The sequence continues at coordinate 3,645,788 of FR990099.1, forward strand.
GAATCATTCTCAAGGAAACATTAAAAATAGGTATTTTATGGGAAAGTTATAAAGTATATATGGAAAAACCTAGATTCGTAATACTCTTAAATCGATTACGAAAACGAGTGATTTTCTAGATAATGATGCGTAATCGATTACAGGCCAATTTACGTTGAACATTACTCACCTAATGAAAGTAGACATAGGTAAAACAACGATTTCACAAACATTATCACGTTTAATATAATATATCCACTCAAAAATCACACAACCAAACGCATTTTCAACTTAACTCTTAATTCAAAGTCATTAAAAAAATAATTTAAAAAGTTAACTGTCACTGGCGAGTTTTGCCGCCAAACTGAGGTCGGAAACATATGATATCCGGACAAACACTTTCACTGATTTAAAAGATCATAAATTATCATTTAAAATAATCAATAATGTACCTGATTACATACTAATAAAGCACACATTCTTTCAACATGAATCACTGTTGTTAATTCGTTTTCGAACGACTCCTATACGTTCCATTCTAAAATCGTTTAGCAGTATGTTACAAAACTGTTACAACGCTATTTTAAATCTAAAACGCATGTATAGAGTTGAGATTGCATTGCATTTCATCGTAATTTGCTAATTGTGTATGTGTGTGTTTCCATTCACCGCAACCGGTCGTGACTTTCGGAACGCATATGTCGTAACTCCGCTATTCGACTTTAAACTTTCTTGACCTGTTTAAAGAGCACTTTCACTTTATAGGACGTAGTATTTATGACGTTTTTCTGTAAAACTTGACCACCACTTTCATATTTCGAAACCGATATTGACACTGTGTGTTTTCCATTATATCACAGTGTCCGATGGGTGCTATAATACTTCTATACTATTATAAAGTAAAAATGAAATGTCTGTACATTAAAGATATTTTCAAAAAAATGATTGTAACGGACTATTTAGAGGTAATAGAATCGAAAAATTGGATTTTTTTGTGTGTTTTATATGTAGATGGTTATAGGATACTTTTTACCCGACTACGCTATAGGAAAACACAGGGATTATTCTCCTCCGCGAACGAAGCGGGCACCTTCTAGTAATATTAGAAAGTTGTAAGAATTAAATTAAAATACATGTTTTTTTTTTAATGAAACTGTTTAATGTTTGCGGAATTGCTTTTTTTTGAGATTTTTTGGATGATTGTATGTGCATGTTTTTGTAGTCACATCACGTCAAAATTATGACTATTTTTGGTACAAAGATCAATGGATAAACAGGGATGATTATATGATACTTTAAACCGACTGCAATGAAGCAAAAAAGTTGTAAGACTTTGTACGTGATTGACGCTGTTCGTATCCCAAGAAACGGTGACTTATTGTCGTCAGAAGCTTGTTCTGATAAGAATAGTTTGTTGTCCAGAAGAAGACAGTAACGCAGCAGACCAGCACCATTTTTGGATCTTGAGCGAGACGACGAGCGACGTGGTTCTCGCCACGTCAATCAATCACGGAGACCAGAATGGTCAAACACTCGTCGAGCTACCAGGCAATCGCTCTCTTTCATAGGTTACCTGTTGAGTTAAAATCAGTAACGAGTTTAAATAAGTTTAAAACTAAATTGAAGGCATTTTTGTTGAATAAGTGTTTTTATTCGGTTGACAAGTTTTATCAGCATATTCAGTAATCAGCAACAAAATTATGAATTTTATTTAAATAGTAGATTTTTAAGTAAAACTTGACATAAACACAGGTATTACAATGTATAATTGTAATTGTAATTGTTTGACGACCGGTTTAGCTCAGTGGGAGTAACGTTGCCTGCGAAGCTGAGGTCCTGGGTTCAAATCCCGGTAAGGGCAAATATTCGTGTGATAAGCAATACATGTTTGTTCCTGAGTCTTGGATGTTTTGTATGTATATAAGTAATATGTATATAAATATATCGTCGTCTAGTAACCATAACACAAGCCTCATTGAGCTTACCATGGGACTAGTTCGATTTGTGTAAAAAATGTCCCGTAATATTATTAATTTATTATTTATAATTAATAATAGAATAAATATCATTGCGGCTTCCAATGTAAATTTATTGTTACAAAATTTGACATAAGTGATATTAAATTGATTTTTTAAGTATTTAGAGTTATTGTTAAATTATAATTGTGTATTATCGTAAACATTCAAACGCAATGTATATTGTGACATGAATAAATGACTATGACTATGACCGTTTCTTGGGAAACGAACATTGTCAATCACCTCCATACCACTTATTTTCCTCGCAGGCGAAGCAGTGGGTACCTTCTAGTTTATTTTTATGTTACATTGTGGACACAGTAAACAATGTTGTCTGTGTTTTACTGCGTTGAGAATGTCGTCGTAAGTTTTCCTTGATTTGTACAAAATATTGGAGGTCAGCGTGGGTTTCTGATTATATTATGTGCATATTAAGCTAAGATATTAAATGGTTTTCTTAAAATTTTACCCTTTATGCACATTTCACAAAATAAAACATCTATACTGTTACACTTTTCAAAGCTTTTAGCCAGTCATTTTACTCGAGCAGCCTGTGGGTTAGGTACAGTAAAGGAGCCTACAACGCCCTGCGTGTTCAATATAATAATGCATTCAGAATGCTGTTGGGACTGCCCAGGTGGTGTAGTGCCTCACTTATGTTTGCTGAGGCCCGCACGGCCGGTTTCCTCGCCATTATGCGCAAGAAAATCGCCTCGTTGCTAGGTAGACTCAGAGAGAGTTCCAACAGTATCCTGAATGGCATTGCAGACATGTACGACTGCCCAATTTTACATCATTGGATCAGTCAAACGAGGGGGCTGCCCAATTTATTATTTATTTGTAAGTTTGTTGTACGTCACTAACATAGGTTAAGTACTATTAACACTCTATGGATGTAAAAAAAAATAGTCCGAAATAAATAATAATAATAATTATTACAAAGTTGTACAAATGAAATGTCTGTACATTGAAGATATTAAAAAAAAATAAGGGAAACCTTCCCTTGTGTCTTAAACGAAATCTCGCCAATATGTGTATTCTGTCCGTCCTAACCTACGATGCTCAAACGTGGTTACTCACTGAGAGTCAGAAATCCAAATTGAAGGTTTGTCAACAGGCAATGGAGAGCAGCATTCTAGGTGTTAAAAGGACAGATCGCGTCCGGAACACTACGCTGCGCTCTGTAACTCGAATAATGGATGTTGGAGAAAAAACCGCCAGGCTAAAGTGGGACCGGGCCGATTACATCTGCGCATGCATTCGGAAAGGTGGCTTGGTGTGGTCAGGAAATAGGTGCCACAAGATGGGCAACGTAGACGGGGCAGGCCTAGGCGGAGATGGCGGGACGATCTGGATCCGTTTCTTAACCGGATACTTTCTTTTAGCAAACTATTCTTCCCAAACTGCCTCAATCCCCAAATGTTTCATTTCCCAAACTCGCGCTTTTCTCCGAAACCGAAGAAGATCCAGATATTTTTTAAGCCATTGTGCAGAGCCCAATAGGTTAGGTTAGGTTTGTTTTATAGAAATTCTGAAAATTTTACTGTTTTCGAAAAAACCTGAGTTTGGGAAATGAAATATTTGGGAAGTGAAACAGTTTGGGAAACATAATTTGCCAAACATTAGTAAACCGTTTCTTAAAAACTGGCCGGAGGTAGCATCTGGTAGGGAGTCGCAGAGATCTAAGGGGCTTTTGCCCAGCAGTGGGACACCAAAATAGGCTAATAAAAAAATAAATAAAAAAAAGTGATGCGAACTATTTGAGAGTAACTGAATCGTAAATTATTTTTGTTCTTTTTTGTTTATTTTTTAATGTGTCGTCGTGGCTTCATCACGCGAAAACGGCTGAACGGATTTCTGCCTTATTCTTATAAGCTTAAAGATACATGACGATGTGTTTGACGTACTGTACCTTAGACAGCTATGCGAGTGCAGTAAGGGATACGTTAGCGAGTGCTATAAAGTGAAGTTAGTCACACACCGGGCGGGAAAATGTAACGTTCGCTTGTAATGTTACGATTCAGAACGGCTTGGAAGTCCGAAATTCGAAATTCGTAATGTGTCGTGTGTTCGTTCTCACTCAAATACATCACAACGCAAGAGCGAGAGGAACGGCACGATAGCAACAGCGAATTTCGAACTACGATGTAACCCCTCAGATTTCAGCATTACATCAATGGGCGAGGAAAATCAATAAAAAATCTATACTAAACTGAAGTGACAATAGGCAGGGCACATAGTTCGAAGAACCGATGGTCGTTGGGGTGGAAAGGTTCTCGAGTGGAGACCGCGTACCGGCAAGCGCAGCGTGGGATGGCCACCCGTAATGTGGTCGGACGACCTGGGTAGGGTTGCAGCGACTTGCTGGATGCGGGTCGCCTCTACCCGGCCCATGTAAAAGTCAGCAAAAAAAATAAGTAATATGGGCTATTTGAAACTCACTGAATCGAAACGTTTAGGATTTGCTATTGTCGTATGTATATATGTCTTTGCGGCTTCATGGCGTTATAATCATAACAGCTGGATAGACTTCAACCATTTTTGGTGCCTTGATCGTGAGCAGTTGGTAACAAAATGCTTTTTACCCGACGATTTATACTCTCAAGCAAACTATATTTGAAGCCGTGCGAGTTTAGTACCTACTATAAAGAATCCGCTAAGATAAAGGTGGTCACTATGTCAGTCCCTATCAGTTCTTGTAAAATTTAAAATTCTTTAAAGTGCAATAATTAGTTAAGGTTTCTATTACTACCTGTATTTTTTTTATTACATAGGAGGCAAATGAGCAGACGGGTCGCCTAGCGATCACCGACGCCTCTAGACACTTGCATCACCGGACGAGTCACAAGTGCGTTGTCGGGTGAAATCTTGCAAGTTAAATTTGACCTACTTCCCGGTTTCTGATTGAGCTAAAATTTGGCATACTTATTTTAGTTCGGTGACGATGCAATAGTATGATACCATCGAGCTGATCTGATGATGGAGCTGAAAGGTGGTCATAGGAACTCTGTAATAAAATGATGCAATCCCGCCGAGTTTGGGCTCTTTAGAATCGTCTCGGTCAGTAGTTGATGGATGTTTAAAGAAAATTACACTCAGTAATAAAATGTTAAGAAAAATATTTACTCTGACAGACACTTATTTAAAACAGCAATGTCGAACCTTGTTATCGTACAGCAGAAGGAAAGGGACAGGATTATTCCAACTTAAGAGCAAGGAATTAAGCGCCTTACAACTTACGTTATGTTAAGTATTTGCGCCGAACATTTGAAGTGTAGAGTTGCAAATGTCTGTATGTTTGTTCAATGATATCGGAAAATATAGTATTGTTGTAATACTGTGACAATAAGAATACGGAGAGGTGGGTGAACTTGATCAACTTACCCCATACAAAAGGAAAAACGTTTAACGAAAAAGAAATCTTTCCACTTTTCTGTAATTAATATGGGGTACCCCCTAAGCGGTCGTTAAATAATTTTAACCAACCTTGTATATTACCTTGTTGCATTATTCTGTATTCGTAGTCGCAGAATAGTATAGGTTTGATATTCGTATTCGTGTCAGTCTATTTGTAGCATCTCTGCTTTAAGCTATCAACTAATACATGAGGAATTTTCCCACGACATAGGCTGTAACTTTTGGTAGAGATGCCGATGTCCACTTAAGTAAGACTTATGTTACGTTTAAAATAATTCTTTCAATAACAGGAGCCTAGCCTAAGCTAGGTAAAGTTAATTGTTTTTACTTTCTTAATACTTTCTTTACTAATGCTCAGAAGTTTGCGTCACCTCTAACAGGTTTCTGTAACGCGGTACTTGTCAATTAATTGTGTGTTTACGTAATTTAAATAAATAAAAAATAAAAAAATCCTCAAGGTTTACCTGAGGGCACTGTCGCGTAGTATCTTGGGAGTCAAATTAACAGGTCGCATCAGAAATACCATCTTACGCTCCAAAACTCAAATTGCCGACGTAGCCCTGACAGCCGCTAAGCTGAAGTGGGACTGGGCTGGACACGTTTGCCGCATGCTGAACGAACTGTGGGCCAAGAATACCACTGACTGGGTCTCACCCAATAGAATTCGGCGTCGCGGTAGACCACGACGGAGATGGCGGGATGACCTAGACACGTTCCGAAACGATTGGTAAATAGGGACGAAATGGAAGAGAAGGAGGCCTTTGCCCAGCAGTGGGACAATTCAGGCTGAAATAAATAAATAAATAAAATAATAATACGTTCAGGGTCCACTGGCCCAAAATGAACTACGGTGACGTCTACACAAGAGGGAGAAAGAGAGAGTAAGAAGAGAATGGAACTAAATTTATCTTTGCAAGATGAGCATGGATCTAAAGCAAACAGAACGGAGTTTAATTACGGGGTGTATAGGTAATACTTCGACGTTCGGAAGTCTCATCACGTTCATTCATCAGTTCCTTCGAACCTATGGACGTAATACGAAGTCAAAAACGTAAAAAAAAATGAAATCGTTATATTTAAATTGGGAACATTAAGTTTCTCAGTGTGCATTTTTTTTTCCCGATAGTATACGTTTATACAATATTGATGCAAAAATCTAAGTTGAAAAGAAAAATTAATTGCGTCCTAATCCATTAGACTAACGATTAGGACGCTGCCCTGGTTCTGGTATGTAACCAAAATGGTACAAAACAGAAACCAAAAAAAATACTTTTACCGGGACACGGTTCTTATAAAGTGGCATATCAAACGTATATAATTTGATTTAAATACTAACGACATTTATTCAATCTCAAAATTTACAATGTTATGATTATATTAATGTTATGTTATAGTTACTCATAGTTTTATATGCGGGAGCGCAGCGCCGTCGTCGAATCCAAGCCACCTGCTAACAGGCTTGAAGCGGTCCCGTGTGCCGTGGATGCACATGCTAGAGACGCGTATTACGGCGACACTAATTCTAGCTCTAAGCCAGCCTAGTATGGTGCTTAGGGTGCGATTCCAGCGTTCGGATATGGTTTCTCCCATGTGTTTGACGAAGGAGGACATTTGGGGTGCAAAAACGCCATCGACCGATGTAACAAGTGGGGTGAAGGATGCGTGACGCATTTCGCAGGCGTTAGAATATTTTCTTTGTTTTTCATCCTCGGCTGATTTTACTCAACGGAATCTGCCATTCTGAGTTTGAAGCACGCAGTCAAGTACTACACAGATAGGGCTACACCCATTTATGCCAGTTTTATGGACCTTTCTAAGGCTTTCGATACGGTCTCTTACGACATTCTCTGGCGTAAACTGAGTGAAACTGGGTTGCCGCCAGAGTTGATCTCGCTCTTCAGATACTGGTACTTAAATCAGGAGAACCGAGTGAAGTGGGCAGGTGAACTTTCGTTTCCATGCAAAATGGAGTGTGGTGTGAGGCAGGGGGGTTTAATTTCACCCTTGCTTTATAGTTTATACGTGAACGCGCTGATTGAGAGGCTCAGTAGTATGCATGTCGGATGCTTTGTTGATAGTGTGTGTGTCAACAACATAAGTTACGCAGACGACATGGTGCTACTGGCCCCCTCAGTCAGTGCATTGTGTCAATTGATTGCTGTCTGTGAAGCTTACGCGGCGTCCCATGGCTTGTCTTACAATGTGAAAAAGACAGAGTACATGATTTTTAAAGCCGGAAGCAAGTGTCCTTTCTATTTTCCTCCAATTAAATTGAATGGGGTGCCTCTTAAGAGGGTGACGCAATTTAAATACTTGGGACACTTGCTCACGGATAATTTAAAGGACGACGCCGACATGGAGAGGGAGCGTAGGGCGCTGTCAGTCCGTGCGAATATGCTGGCCCGCAGATTTGGTAGATGTACAGAAGCAGTGAAAATTACCCTGTTCAAGGCTTTCTGTACATCACTGTATTTGTCGAGTCTGTGGTTCACGTATACGCGGCGGGCTTACAATGCCCTACGTATCCAATACAATAATGCGTTTAGGGTGCTGTTGCGGCTACCGAAGTTCTGCAGTGCATCATCAATGTTTGCCGAGGCGCACACGGACGGCTTCGATGCTGTTTGGCGCAAGAAAACTGCCTCACTTTTGGATAGGGTGCGGAGAAGCAGCAACAGCATTCTACATATGATCGGCAATAAAATCGATGGTCCTCAGATGGGGCAACTCAGAGAGAGGACTAAATCTTTATTCATAATAAGATACTAACAACTCTAGTTACTTAAGTTTCCTAACATTTTTGGATCATGGTGTCTGAAATAAAAAGCTTTGAATTTGAATTTGAATTTGAAAATTTAAGACAGATGTAACGGAACGTGAGAGGTGAGAAGGGGCGTCAGTGTGAACAACCCGGATGTCAAATAACGCCTCCCTCTGAGCACTCCATACGCCACGGCAGGAAAGGTCTGCACTTAGTCCGCTATTTGTTGTAAATAAAAAATCATTATTTTGCTTTTTTATATTCTATATATTTTATCAGTGTTGATATGTTTTTTTGAAGAACTACGCATTGATTTTATACTCAAAACATATATTTAGGATAGGCTAAGTACAAATGTTGTAATAGATATAAGAGTTATTTCGAAAAAATGACTGACTGTTGAGTTTGTTTCGGCTTTCTTCTCTTCAGTGGTCTCCTCTTGGGAAACGCCGTAGAGTCAGACTTGTAAAAGTGCCCTTGTGGCCTACTTACAGAATAAAGATCATTATTTCATTATAACAGAGACGCTGGTTCGATTCTGGCTTAGACGGCAGTGGATCGCAATTTATTTTTCTTTTCTACTTAGATCTTTGTACCAAATTTTATAAATAAATATGTGATGTTTTCACATTAAAAAATATAAACAAGTATATGTTATGTGAATTCTATAAACGCTCAATAAAACAAGCTAAATGCAAGGTATCGAACTCAATTTTTTTATTTAGGATTTCTATTATAGAAACTGTTATTTCTCATCAAAATTTTATTTTTATTTAAGTACATTCAACATTCCAATTGCAGGTTCTTTGAGCTAGGCACTAAGCACTTATTTTTCTTTTTAACTTAATTTTTAAGTAATCATTTTGTATGGAGACTGTGAATGCGTCAACCTTGTAGATAAAACCACGTGCAGTCCTAGTATTAAAAGTCCCTTCGCTAATCGTGGGAATATCTCAATAACCAACAATAGCCAATTTTTTATTGATACAGCAATATTGTTCCACCATTTCTTGACTGACTGTCGAAATCGCTGGTCCTTATAAGTCTTAATTGAAATTGCTTAAGATTGTGCAGTAAAATGAAGTGTTCTTGTGTGTGTCTTTGCATTTTGGTTTTTACATGTAAGTACTCTTTAAACTGCGGCTTAAAATAGTGTTTGAACATTGCGACTACACTACATCGACGCTCTTATTTTACTTAACCTTTTGAGCGCCAAGCAGCAAAGTAATACGACGTGACTCGGAGCCACAGCAATGAACTAAAATGAACATTCAAAAATAGAATAGTGATTGCAGAACAAGGTATCGATATTATATTCGGAGTTTTAAACCATCAATTTTGGTCGGCATGTGCAGTGTATATGCACGTATAATTATGTAGACTTATTATGTATGACGACATCGACAAATTTATCCTATAAAATATGTTACACTGATAGCTACTCCATTATGACATAAGTCCTGTTCCTTGTGTCATTCGCACTCTACCGTCCGATCCCTTCTATCTATCTATACATAATAATAAACCTGAAGAGGGTCGAAAGTCTGTACATGGAAGATATTCGAAAAAAAAGTGGCCGGTGATACTTAAAATCGATAACAGAACACGTTCTAACAGTTTTTAGAATTTTTATCTGTTTATCTGTTTGTTTGTACATTTGTACGCGCAATCGGTCGAAAAAAGCCCCGGCCAGGCCCCCATTTCATAAACGTGACAGGTGACTATTGACAACGACAATTCGACGTACATTGCTGGGTCGCCGAATAAGTGTATGCCTGGCATCATGATGGAGAAGTAATGTATGCCGAATTGTCGTTGTCAACTGTCACCTGTCACGTTTATGAAATAGGGGCTTGGTTATAGGCTATAAAAATACAACCCTTAAAAGGGGGAATAGCCACTACATTTGATTGAGTTAAGTTTGCACCTGAATCTTATCGCGCTACTTAGGAAGGAGGCGCAAACATGTGTTACGAGCCCACGAGTATAGAGTACCTTGCTAAACTAACAGGTGGCGCTAAAATTAATACATTTTTGACAAATCCATACTCATATTATAAATGCGAAAGTGTGTCTGTCTGTTACCTCTTCACGCTTAAACCGTTGAACCGATTTTGATAAAATTTGGTATGGAGATAGCTTGAGTCCCGGGTTTGAGGCTACTTTTTATCCCGGAAAAATACCCTTATCCGCGATAAACGAATTTAAGGCGGACGAAGTCGCGGGCAGAAGCTAGTAATAAATAATGCTATTCGAATGCCAACAGGCGCATCACGGAAGTGCTCACAACTACAACAACAGGGTAGTTTCCGGTAAAAAAATAGTATTACAATTAGTTCGACAGTTAAATTATAAAAAAAATATTGGACACATAGTTTTTCTTTAGTCAATCAAACAAAAAAAAAGGAAGCGCGTCAAAGCGAAAAACTGTCGCAAATCCCAACATCACGCATTTTTTGTTTAATTTACAAAATAAATAATACGTGTCTAATATTTTGTAATAATCTAACTGATGGACTAATCCATACTAATATCATAAATATGAAAGTGTGTCTGTCTGTCTGTCTGTCTGTCTGTTACCTCTTCACGCTTAAACCGCTGAACCGATTGGGATGAAATTTGGTATGGAGATAGTTTGAGTCCCAGAAGCTTCTGCCCGCGACTTCGTCCTCCTTAAATTCGTTTATCGCGGATAAGGGTATTTTTCCGGGATAAAAAGTAGCGTATGTCCTTCCCCGGGACTCAAACTATCTCCATACCAAATTTCATCCAAATCGGTTCAGCGGTTTAAGCGTGAAGAGGTAACAGACAGACAGACAGACCCACTTCGCATTTATAATATTAAGTATGGATTCTAGAATGGCCCAATTGAAACATTTACACATAAACTTTGTATTACAGGCATTGGCAGCGAAGGCATATTTCTGATAGTGCCAGAGGACATCCCCATGGCGCTCATAGGCATTTATGGATTTTCACCGCCATTCTTAACAGGTGACAGTGGAGGGGGACGAATCTCCAAGCGTTAAACCGCTCGGTTCAAGCGTCTTTTTAGAGTTCCGTAGCCAAGATGGCAAAAACGGAACATCAGAATTGTTTTTTTTTTAAGTTTAATTTATTTTACGTATAAGTTCAAAAATGTGCAGATCAAGCCCTTTCATATACTATTTGACCTAGTAGCTAGACTTCTGATTTTTGCACCCCCTCATATTTGTCGTTTGTGTAGAAATTAAAAATATATTATTGGAAGGAAGTCCTAGTTAATTGTCATTGTTGCCACAAAAACTTTTGTCTGCATGTTTTTTCTGCCATACCAAAGTTTCACTTAGAAGTAAAATACTATTTATATTTTATTTTCAGGGAGAGACCATCGTGTGGGGTTCGGCTTCCGCTTCGGGAACCACGCTGATCTGCAGGTCATGTACGAGTTTGGACCCCAGACCCGCACCAAACCTTTGCAGCCTATCAGTAAGTATTGCTAGTAGCAAGTTATAAATCACTTACTTTATTACGACAGTAGAAGGTGCAACAACTTCGTCAGCGGAAGAGAAAATATATCATAACCCTCTCCTTTCTTCGGCGTAGTTGAGTAAAAAGTATGCTATAACCATCTGTAGAAACCCAGCTACCCATGTTTCAAAAATAATTGAAATCTGTTAACCGTTTTGGCGTGATGAAAGCCCCGACATACAAACGTACAAAAAGCAAAAAAAAGTTTTTGATTGAGTGACGATAAGACGGCACACGCAACTTCGTTCGCGGAGGTGAAAAAATCATAAGCTTTTTTCGACTGCGTAGTCGGGTAAAAGGTATTGCTTGACTTGGCGGGGGCACTGCCGTAACCCCAGATCCTATAACCATCTGCGGATACCCAAGGTACCCAAAATTGTTGAAACCTGTTTAGCCGATTTGGCGTGATGAAGCAACTACGATACATATAATATTTTCTTCTGTTTCCGCGATTATTACTCATTGCGCGATTATTAAATTGTTTTATTTCTACGATACATATACAAACAAAATATCCAAAAATATATATATATTCAGTGTCCATCAAATTGTCCAAAGTAATATATATTTAAATAAGATGAAGAAGAAATATCTTCAATGTACAGATATTTCATTTTTACAACTTTATAATAATATACATACCTACATATCTTCAATGTGCAGATATGTATTTTTTTTATTACAAATTTATAAAATACTTGTTAGGTGTGGGTCAAATCTCGCAAGTTAAATTTGACCCACTTCCCGGTTTTCAATTGAACTAAAATTTGGCATACTTATATAAGTTCGGTGACGATGCAATATTATGATACGATCGAGCTGCTCTGATGATGGATCCGGAAGATGGTCATAGGAACTCTTATAAAATCATGGTATCCTACCGAGTTTCGGCTTTTTAGAGATGTCTCGTCAGTAGCTGACGAATGTCCAAAGAAAAGTACAGTCAGCCATAAAAGCATGTCACTAAAATACTAATAGGGTATTTGACCGTAAAAAAAAATGAAAAAACATATAAGATCCTGATAAAACAAGTTACAACAATTACGTTAAAATTTTGAGCTCGACACCTTACCTACGTGTGGCGTGTTTCAATAAGTCTTTAAAGTTGGGTGGGAAAGTCCATTTTTGAAGTATGAAAATATAAAAAAAAAAATAACTTATGGTATGTGGAATAACTAATAATACCATTCAATAACCCATAAAATGTTTTGTATTTTTTGTTATAAAATCGTTTCGATAAACGCAAGTTTTAACATAGCTGCAGAACAAAGTTCTTATTTTCACTGTACAAGATACAAGCGTGTGACGTCACATGCTTGTAGGCTTTAGTATTCTGCTTTTAACGTCGATGTATCTCGGGGAGTTTTATGATATTGGAGTAGTTTTTTTACAAATATTTATATTATTAAGAAGTCGTTTTATAACATACCATTAAAAAAATGTCAAATAGCCTATTATCAGCGTTGTCTCCGTAATACAAGTTACTGATACTATTACTGTAGTCTGGCTATAATATCTGTACCCCACCAATTTTAATTGTTTTATCTGTGCTTTGGTATATGGCAACACTGAATATAGGGCACTAAATAGTCGAGGAATAATAAATAAATAACACCGCATAATATATTCTTAGTGCACTTACGAGGCTGCTAAAAGCTAAATGGCTTCACTTGAACATTATTTTAACAAAAACCATATTGGTGTTATTCAAAAGTACTAAGATTGTTTAATCTTACCAGCCAAAGACTTAATGCGTGGCAGTATGGCCTATGGTCTTATAGGCTGTCCGAAAGGGCGAAAAGGAAAAAAAATTAATCCAATGTAAACATCGCCGCTTTTCGGCGACAATCGCTTCTTGCTGTTGGTTTATAGCATTGAACTTGCACACCGCTGACCAATTTTATATGGTTTTCCCATAGTTAAACCTTTATTTTTTTTTAAACCAACATACGTAAAGATAAATTGTTTCTTAAGACAAAAACAACTTGACGTCTTTGACAGATACAAAACATTGCCATATTCAGTTTTTATATATTTGACAGTTAATTTCCTTGGAAGACATAAAATGGTCCGACTCTATCCGTATTTGCTTTCAGAGATTCGATCAGCATCCTATCGCGAGCGAGAGACGCGCCGGCGGCCCCTACTGAGTCTACTGCTTCGCGCCGGTCTACTGCGAGCGGCCGAGACCGAAACAGAGGTCGCTTACGACGTAGACTTAGAGCAGAACCAGCCTAGATAGACGATACGATGTGGAACTTATCTTCTTTCAGCATCGTCTCTAAGGAACATCTTTTGAATGCGGCAAATGCATGAATTTTTATTATCGCTTTTCTTAAAAAAATATCAATTTACACAAATACCTTAAAAACCAATTCAAAAAGTGAAATTAAAATTGGCCAAGAAATATGCATGATATAGGCATTTCAAACTACTAATTGCCAGCGATTTGACAGAGAGGTCCGACATGTACTTTTACGTCATAGTTAGTACACTCCGGCCATATAAACTCCATATTTAAATCTGTTATTAATTGCTAGAAAGAGATAGAATGAAATGTTTGATGGCTTATATCTTGGTTATTTTTATAGTTATTGGAAAAAATGTTTTTCCTGCGGTTTGTTACATGAATGAGCTTTTAATAATGCAAAAATAAAAATTCATGCATATTCCCTAAAGGCAAATCACGTTATCAAAAACTCGTGTAACTGACGCCAGCGTCGGCATATGCCGACAAAATCTCATTGTTCAAAAACTCTAAATATAATATTAATAGGTAGTAAATTATTAGGCATAACAAAATAAATAAAACAAAAAATTGTTGAATAATAATTATAATATCGTATTCATTAATATATAACATTAGTCTTTTCCGCAAATGGCATTACAATTTTGAACATTAAATAAAAAAAATATCTACAAGATCATACCGTACACTGTAAAATGATCGGCGTGGTTTTAAAATTTGTCATTGTTTAACATCCATGTCCAAATAGTCTAGATTCCAAATTTTTCAAAACATTTAAACCAATTTTCACCATTCTCTGTTTAAGGCTTTCAAATTGACATTTACAAGCGTAATCAACCGTTTATAACTGACACAACATGTTCAAATTAGGCCTACATTAATCTACACACATATCACCGCCTTTTGGAATTACCACATTTTTGACATATAGGTCACATTTTAAATGGAAGACCTTTTTTGGCAATTTTACTTCACACTTCACGTGTAATGCGGCATTATATTTAATGCTAGGTGCACCAAATCTCATTAATAAGGTTAAGGGTTATAGCTTAGCATCTTAAAACATTTATATCGTTGTCGCTAGTACTCATAACACAAGCCTTATTGAGCGTACCATGGGACTAGTTCGATTTGTGTAAATCTTGTAATACTTATTTATTTCATATTAAACAGATGGCATACGGATGCACTCCACTCTGTATAAGTATATGAAAAAGTCATATCAGTGTACACGGGAAAATGACTGTAGTGTACTGTACGTGTTTAAAATACAGCTTGAAATCTCCAATGCTCTTTTAATTATAAATCTTTTTCACTTACGCCTTTTCAATATCATCATCTGACGATTATAACTGAGCGACGTTCAGGTATAAGATCATAGATGGCGCTGTGATAACATACTGTGTTTAAAAATGACAAATTTTAATTACACCCGAATACATTCACGCACGCAAGCTATCCTTCATTTCGTAAATATCAGAGTTAAATACCACATTGCATGTTTAGTATACTCGTGAAAACCACGCTTTTTACTACTGATAGAAAAATCTTAAGAGAGTATATGACATTTATTCTGACGATCTTTGTATGGCTATAGATAAAGACCACGTTTCACAATAAATTCACAAAGACTATCTAAACACGTTTAAAGAACTCCTCATATTTAACCTATGAGTAATTTGTCAGTTGCGATGCTGTTATAAATGTTTGGTTTGGTATTTTAGAATAAAGTTCAGTTGCAAAAATATTAATTAACTTTACCACCTTAATTATTAGATGAGGAATTTACTACTAATTCACACTGATGCAACTAAGCGGTATTTGATACTCTGATATTTAGCCAATAAAAGTACTACCCACTAAAGCTTATATACTAAAAATTGTGACGAAAATTGCAAAAAAACACTTATCAACTACGATAACATTGACCCAACGGACGTTAATGGATACTTAACGGTAATTATCAATTAATTATGGTTAATAATTAGATTATTACAATTACATTGCCCTTTACACAAAATTACGCAAGTAAAAGCGAATAGAAAACGTAATAAACGTTTCGAACCATATCCATGTTTCAAAATAACCAATTTCCAAAAATGACTATTCTCATAATGACCACTACACATGATCTCACAGTATCTGCTTTTCGTAATGACCGCTAAATATATGATAAACATCACGATTTTGGTAAACAGTTACTCCCGAGATGTCATTTGCCCATACAGCAATCTTGCAAATTACTATTTGAAACAGAGTATACAACGGCGGTAGACAGAATGGAACGATTGTTTTATTAATTTTTTTCAGACACTTTTCTCAAATAGTTGAAAATTGTTACGAATCCCTTAAGTTTGTCATTGTTTCTCGTCTTGTGGAATAAAAATGAGCCTTACTTGTGCCATTTTGCATAAAGGGCGTTACTTTGCAAAAGTTACAGTTGAATGTGCATTGTAGGCTAATTCAGACGACTCACAGCCAACCGGATGCTGTGGCGTGAAACGAAGTGGGTTTCGACAATAACTAATCAGTTTGTTTTTTTATTGACTAAACATAGTATTCATTATTTGTGCAAAATGTTAAGAATACAAGTTTTTAAGGGTTTAATGTATATATATTCGTGCTTTTTTTAGTAGAAATTAATAATGATTTGTGCAATATCAACGTATATCGACCAACTAAGTATGAAAGCATTTACGACTAAGATCTTGAATCAAGATTTTTAAAAGTAGTATCAATATTATTTGTTACAAACGATATATTTCCTTAACAATTTACCACAAACATCAATAAGGAATACAACTTTAATGGCGATGAAAATCGCATTAGGTCCTATGGCCTGAACATTAGCTTTGTCAACCATAAAGGACATTAATAACTCTCCTATTTGCTTCGCCATAATTGGATAAACCACGTTTCACGCCACTGCAACAACTCTAGTTCTAAACACACATGCGAGTTAAAAATACGCTTGTCAATTCACCTTATTTCTGTTCGTACTTAATAGGGATCGCAAAACTGGTTATTAAATGACAACAAAGTTCCTGGACTTTCTCAAAATTACTACTTTCCAAAATCATCACCCTTACAACGTAATTACTTTCTGTTCCGCACTGTTGATTTAATAAATTGTCTTCTTCCCACTGGCTATTGCGGGAAGTAGATATTATCACTAAGAGTGGTCATTATTCTGAAAAAAAAAATCGTTTGGATTTTTTTTCAAATGACCATTGTTTTTTTGAAAGAAGGAATGAGACAAAAAACCGGTTTTACGTTTCCTAGCACTTGGACGCAAGAAACAGATCCCATCATTGAATTTGAGCTTTCTGGCTCGGTAATACGCTTCTATTTACAATTCACTGATATCCGATCTAAACCATTCTATTTCTTATATCAATAATGTACAGTCACCAATATTATCTCCTTACCCGAAGAATTCAAAAACCTACACAACTTTAAGAGAGTAAGAGCTTGTGCAGATATTTTGTGGCTGACTGTACAACAGAACAGTCGGTATAACTTACGTTGGAACAAAAATATCGAAATCGTGTCCAATGTTTAACCCGATTTTTGCTCCAAGTTAACTTATCACACAGTTCTCCTAATTTAAGCAATGGCATTTCAAACGTGCTCTCCATTTTGGTATATTATTAAACACCTTATTTAAAATGCTACAAAGTTTGAAGTAAATGTTTACAGGAACCCTTACGCGGAACTTTCATGATTAAATTTCCTTCCTTTATTATCAGCACAATGTTGAATAATACCAGCTATTCTACGTTAGATGGCGCTAGTGAAAACTTCGATTTAATTAGAAAGTCAATACCTATTGAAATATATATTATAAAAGCGAGACAAATTATGAAAAAATACATGGAAACTTCAATATTATAATTTGTTGAATGATATTAAAAGCAAAAGTTAAAATATTGTAAACCAACAAATATTATGTACTAGTCACTAGCGACATCTATTCATATGAACTTGGTATTTTTCTTAAATTATTCAACATAATTGGGCACGCTTTTAAAACGCACTGTAATGAGGTTTCAAATGTCATAATTTCATTTTCATTCAGCGGCTGAATATACAGTGGTCACTTATTTTAATATTTACACGTAGGTTTTAAAATTCACAATTCCTTTTGCCCTAATCAAGACAAAACATCAGTTTCACAGAGAAATGTCTGATATAAGCGCTTTCTACAAATAAAATAAATAGGAGCATGTTTATTTTACAAGAATATGTTGAGCTAGCTACGCCTAGTTCTTAAAAGATCCAGCACATGAAAAATATGACCAAAGCGTATGATGAGAGCGATACTCAACTAGATACCCAACTGTTGGAATAACTGTATCAGTAGATGGCGTTAATCACCACTAATTCTCCACCAGTCTCAACGATTGTATACAGCCTCAGTATAACTAATTAAGTAATTATCATACTCTCTGCTTTATTTCTAAATCTTGTTATATCTTTAGGCAGTTTTTTGAAGCTCGACTGTCAATAATGTCTCTCCTTTTGGAATAAATCAAGTGATGGATGCGATGTTGAACTTCGCGTAAATTGTAGTTTAGTTACACTACTCACCACTAGGAGTCAGATATTCAATTTATGTTCCACGATTGGATGGTTTGTGCAATTTTAAATTAGTTAATAAAACACATAATATTGGAATGATAAATTTAAATGCAAATATAAATACTTTAAAAAATGGCGACGGATTTACCTTTTTAACTCTGATTAAATTCGTTAGCTAAAACAATTTAGAATAGAATGTAAAATTATACAAATCAACAACGAATGGAATAAATAACGTTTAAAATCAATATAGTATATCAAATAATAACTTACGAGTTATGACTAATGTTTAAAACTGATTTTTAAAATGTCTTTTTAGTTGAATATCTCACATAGATGCAAGGGGGTAAATCTAGATGACGCCACCAAATAAATCGATACAAATAAGACACCATACAAAAAAAACAATTTCGTTTCTATATCTCAGGTTTATAAGATTGTGTATACAAACAGTTTAGTTATATATTTTTCACGTATGATTCGTAAAAATAAATATCATTATCAAAATTAAGTCTTAAAAGCGGGTGCAGGGTAGAAAAACAATAAAAATTTAAATAATTAAAAAAAAACATAATAAAAATGTCACAGTCGGTATCTTTTCCTTGAAGACAACATGATAAATATAATATACCTAACAAAAATTACACGTTTACAGAATATTTTTGAACTGAACTAGTGGTTTTTGACATCGCGTAGAAATAAACAATGCGGAAAATCTGGTGACGTCAATATCATATTAACCTCCTTCGTTGCTCTATTAAAACCATATTAGTAACTCACTCTTGTAAAACGTAAAATTTTACCACGAAATAAAATCAGAGTTTCACAAATGTCTCTTACGCATTCACGTGACGAAATATCTCCGATATTGGTCACGTGGTATTGGGGCAGCGCCCGAATATATCTTAGTGTGTTCCTTTCAACGTCAGTCAGTACAATCTAAGCACAGTAAAACTGTAGAACATTACACGTATTTTTGTTGATATGTTGGATGTATGAAAAAATATGTCAAATTATCGTGTGTACATTTAATTCGAAACTAAACTTAAAAAAAATGCACTAAAATTTCAAACCAGTTATCTGTACGAATTAATAAGAGATATAGATTGTTCTAGAAAACAATGGAGTTGTTATTGCAGAATTCGGCCAATGTCTATCTATATTGTTTATTTTACTCATAGTATTGTACGACGTTAAAATCTGGCTGAAATGTCGCTCTCGAAGAGGTTATGGCCATTTACCTCTGGCATTTATATCGCCTCCAGATAATGCACATATATTTTTAACCCTCATATAAATTACATCCATTGCTCATTGCAGTTTTTGTGTTCACATAGTTGTCTTGACTGGCGGTAAAAGAGTATCATCATATTATTTCATTATCATTAATATAAATAATCAATTTAGTTATTTGACATAGTGCACTCTACATGGAAGAAGGAGAATAGACACTAAGCATAAGAATTTACATATTCAATAATGTCACATAAATTATAATACAAAAGATGGACGCTGCACTTGCATTACAATTAGTCTATTATATATGTTTAGCAAAATTTACATAAACAGACAATGCCCTGGTTACAACTCTCTATTTGGACGACTTTGACTTACACTTCAATAATCAAACCACTCGATGGCATTGCAATCGAAATCTATATCACGTTATATTGCATCATTTTAAATATAATACTCAATGTCACATTCTTAATTCAAACAGAGTTAAACGCAACTACACACAGTCAAATTACAGTCAAACAGTCATCGGACACGTTCAAAACATTAGGCCGATTCCCAACACTAGTGACTAGCTGTCACTATCCACCGCTTGATGGTACGAACGAACACACACTCTCAATCACAAGTTCGCTAAATCACTTTAGTTCCAAGTACTCACCACTAGATGGGGTTCTATTCACAAGAGCTATAGACCGTCACAGTAGCCCCCATGAGTTTAGTTCCTAATATTCACCAACAGATGGCGTTCGATTCGTTAGTGTCATCGTATTTACACCAAACTCTGATAGTATCAAGTGGTGAGATGATGTCAAGTGGAACTCATTGACATTGAGTTCCTCTGCGTCGCTACATATACTAGCTGCTGGCACCGGGTTCTCTCGCCGGCGGTAATGACTGTGGACTCTGCGAGAACTGGTTCACCATCTTGCTCTGCATCATATTTAGGAGGATGTCACTGTATTGTTCGATTAGTGACATGTTATTGGATTCTGTAAGTGATAAAACTTTAGTTTAAAAATATTTATTTCTATGAAACACAATTTTTTGTGTGTTCTGTGTTTATAATATGGGAAAACTAACACCATATTACTATCCATTGTGCCAACCGTGATAGCTAGACAGTTAAAATTTTCACAGAGGATGTATTTCTGTTGCCGTTATAACAACAAATACTAATCACAGCATAATTTTATGTCTGTCTGTCTATATCAGTAACGAATATAAAATGATCGAGCATCGCGTACATTAGCTTAGGAGTAGGGCTCTGCTAACACTGGGTTTTCATAGAAACGGCAATTAGTAGCGTATTGTGAAGGTGTTAATCCTTCACGATGAATACGAGACAGTCAGGCCGTATGTAAAAGTAGTATGTATTTTATTTAAATTAAGAACGACAGCTGTCTCGTACTAGCTTTATGTCAGTACTGTCACAGTGGTCGGAAACTCTCATACAAAAATAAGATGTATGGCGATCGAGTTACTTCACCAACAACATAATACGTGAATAAGGTAATGGCAACACTGATGGGATGTCATTCGTGTCGAATCCTGACGTCTGTTATCCTAATGGTGGTTTTCATTCATTTTGATAATTATTCTGAAGTTTTTGAAATTTGTTGTGGCGTTGAGTTGAGCATATTTGCTCCGCCGCTCAATTACTGTGTGCGTGAGATATTGTAGAGACAGAGACTCGTTTTGTTTTGAGATAGACTCGTGGTGTTTTGAAATAGTGTTTCTAAAAAAGGTTGCTAACGAGAATTTTCCATAGACCAGGGGGCCCCGTGTGCTCTTATGGAATAAACGGTATTGTTAGGAGGTATACTTAGCATTAAACCTCAGTAAATAATGTACTTATCACACATTGTTATTAAAGAACTAATAAACTATTAAATGTTTGTAATATTTCAATGTAAATTTCAGTTTATTAAGATTTTAATAAAGTTTTCATCACATTTATGATTTGGTTAATTTTTACTCGAACAGTAATTCTGATTATGAAAGTCGTGCTACAGTGGGTAACTTCGGTAATTACCAGATATGATAAACCCTTCTCTGTGCATAATCGGGTTTTCACTACACTACTTTTAAAATTGTGATGACATGGCAACATTTGATTTTTCTTATATTGGTGGAGCATTCACCCGATGGTAATACAAATCGTTCAGAAACAAATTAGTATGAAGTTCCGTCTCTTAAAACGTAGTGATTATATTCTCTTTGACTGTCAGTAGGACCTTACTCTGTAAGCAACGCTTGAATAGACAAGTTCAATAACTACACTCTGCCGTTTTATTTATTACTACGTCTGAGCCACAGTATATTTTGTACGGAACCCTCGTTGCGCGAGTCCGACTCACACTTGGCCGGTTTTTTGTACATCATCTCACATAATCCATTTAATTTTTCATTAATCTTACTTTCCCTTCATAATGGAGTTGGAGGTTTATGAATTTGACTGACCTTTAGACACAAGGTGTTCTAACTTCTGTCTCGCACTGTCGACATTCAGCCCCCTGTACTCGCCCTCGGTAGACGAAAGACTGCTGGGTGCGTCTCCGTTCTGCGCGACGGCGCCTCGAAGGACCTTCTGTGTTTCTAAGATTGCTGCTTCTAGACCTGGTTGATTTTCAGAATATTGATTAGTCTGTATTGCTAGGTACTTTCATAGAAAACCGTATACGGTAGTAGTCATAGTGAACACAGTATTAAGAATATTTTAACAACATTTTGAATACCTAGAAGCAAATAAATGAAAAGTTGAATTATAAATAATGTGGAGAATTTCTGACAACCTAAATAAAATTACCTGCGTAAAGCAATGACTTTTCTACATGAATCAACTACTAATAAGACTTTGCGGGATTGAACATCACCAGCTTAATATAATGGCGTAAAGTTTCTTCGACGAAAACAAAACATGCTGTCATTGGTTGATTTTAACAGCTCGCTTCAAAATTCCCTACGCTAGTAGTACCAATCGATGATTCCATTTCTGGAGGCCCACATTGGTGGTCATAGTAGAAACATCAATTAAGGTGCAGCACATCCGTACATACAAAGAAATGTGGGTTAGTCTCAAATAGTCGAAAACGCAAGTAGTTTACGGCATCAACTCGCCTATAAATCATCTTACCAAATTCGCAGATAGTCGCGTTATGTAATCGGCCAATGAAGCAACTCGTCAGAAAATCATTCTGTCTACTGCCCTATTATCAACTCGTTATGAATACAAGTAGTCTTGATAGCTTCACTTTAATAATTTATTATTAAAGTAATTCGTCTTAAAATGCATGAGGTTTAAATAGCAGCTCGCTTACGAAGCAACTCGTCTTAAATACAATAAGCTGCTTATTGATAACTTAACTAGTACCCATAACAAGCCTACTAGAGCTTAATTTGGGACTAGGTCGATTTCTGTAAGACTATCTGATATTTATTTATAAATTGACAAAAGAGTTTTAGGACTGTTTCATGTTTAAAAATAAATGATGCGGTCAAACTGAATTTCGCTGTCAGTAAAATTATATGTTGCTAATAGCATCAGATAACAAACCTCTATATAGTGTTAAACGCTTTATAAAACAATTGACGAGTTGCTTTATACTCGGAATGCTTTTTCACCTAATTCCGAATTAGTCCAGGTGACCCTAAGACTATTAGCGAAACAGACCGGTTCAATCTCGGACAATCTACCAATTTTCCAGTTGATTTTAGACGAATTGGTTTGTTGACCAATTACATAATGACGCGATTTGCGAATTTGGTAAGATGATATTTAAGAGAGCTGATGCCGTAGACTAATTGCGTTTTCGACTATTTGAGACTATCCCAGAAATTTTATAAAAAACTATGAGTTACCACTAATGTCGGCCGCAGCGCCCGGCTCCTGCCGGAGACTCCGGTACAGTTGGACCACTTTGCTCGCCGTGCGTGTCAACTGCTCAGTCAGAGCTGAGCAAAGCTGGGACGACGACACTGGAATCGAAACATAAATAAATCACACCTGAGTCTACTTCAAAGCAAGTACCATTAAAATAAGAGGACAGTCAATCGCCAAACATAAAGCCGTTCCTCGATATTTTGCTATCCAGCAGCGGGGGAATGTAGCCGGCCTCATTGGCACCCTACCGCAGCGACCCAGAGGCCGCCATATATGTTAGTTAGTATAGGCAAGGGCCATTAAAACAAGAGGACTGTTGATCTCTATGCAAAAAGCCGTTCCCCGATACGTTTCAGAATTATTATATACAATTATTCAACCTTACAAGCGTGACAGTATTTAAATGTTACGATTTATTTATTATTTGCCATTTACTAATTGTTACTGTACTATGTTTCTTTGTTCAATTATAACATCGCTATATGTTAAGTTTTAAAGCGCCATCTAGTTTTTGGCTGAATATGTATTAATTTGGCTGACTATCTCGGAGCAAGGTCTATAATAAGGCAATTGACTGTCCTCTTGTTTTAATAATCCTTGATTAAAGTTAGTTATTTAAGTCAAAAAAAAATTTTTTTTCACATTTACGACCGGGAACCCGCTAGGTGGGCAGAGGGAAAGTACCTAATATTGTTGAGCAATCTTGCAGATGTTCTAAGTGATAATTTTTGGGTGCGTCCCATAATGTATAACAACGTTTGATATAATTTCACTTTATTAACATTCATAATATATAATGAATGTTTGATATAACAACAAAAACAGTAATTTCATATTGTATACCTCTTATAAACGATAACAAACGGTATTCATACTAACATAACGTCTAACATTCACTACGGCTAACATCAATTTACATAACATACATCAGGTATATCGTATATATAATAACATTTCAAATAGTATACATTAGGCATACTACTTTTGTTGATATAATTACCTAGAAAAGTAGGTCATATCGAAAAAAGTAGGTTAGGTTAGGTTTGTATTGCAAACCATAAAACCATAACACCGACTGCTACCAAGTCCGACTTCGGTGCGGTTAGGTACGACGACGAGCGAAGCGAAGAGGAGTGTTAGGTTGAGTTGTGACCCTAACGAGCAAGCGAAGCGAGCGAGCCGCGCGGTACTTTATAGGCACAAATGTAGGACTATTTTTTACAAGCATACAGTTTTTTGTATGGAAGTGAAATAAAAGATTAATATTACATTAAAAAAAACTAACTCTGCAAAGTTAACGAAGTCACTCTTTGCTAATAAAGTAATGCAGGCGTTTATGTGTTCTGTACTTTATACACTATGTAGTTAGAGTTATCGATCATTATAGGTTTACATCATTATATTATGTACATGTTATATATATAACTCATCAAACCAATTATAATTTTGTGTAATGTTCATTATAACCGATGAAATAAGAGAATTTAAATTTATACGTTTCGTTTATTATGTATTTCGTTTGTTATATTTAACAAACTTATATAAAGTGCTTATATATTGTGAGTGATATATAATAAGTTGTTATACGTTCTATTACTTACCCATAATTTTTATTGAAATTTGAATCAAGTACTTCACGTTATTTCTTTATTTAAAAATACTATGTTACTTAAGAGGGATTTCTTATTGTATATCCTTTTCGATTGGCGTCATAAAAACAAGGAAACTTTTTTTTTTCAAAATTATTCGGTTCGATTCCTAAACGAGCAAGCTATTTTTCAAAATCTTTGAATGCGGTATGAATTACTTTTACAAATAAAATAAAATTTCCATCCAATTTTTAGACAGGGTATATATTTTTTGTGATGGTAAATTATAAAGGAAAGGCACGTTGCTAAGTTTAAATATGTTATAGGCGACAGGGGCAGCAGCGTTGTCTTAGATATAAGTTATTTAACAAGCTTTTGGAACCCTAGACACTCAAGGAGCTAATATACCACTTTATGGAAGGCTAGAGGACTTTAAAAGATTATGATATTTTATAAATATGACGATTCGGATCCCAAGTAACACCACCAGCTGTATTAGAACTTATACAGCTATTATAACTTTAAAACTGGTTGTATAATAGCTGTATAAGCCCTTATACAGCCTGTGTGCTACTTGGGATATGTGTTCACTTCGGAAGCTCTGAATGGAATGGCTCTTCGAACCTATGAGAGTCTCAGTGTGGAATACTGAAATAATTTAGAATTTGGCTGTCAAAAGATATTAATATAAGAACCTATGCAAAACTAGACAGTGGGCAAGCAACAAGTTGTATTGCACCTCGTTACACTATATACAATATCCCGCTTCTTTCCCATTATGTATAACCGTGGAACCACTTGTATTAGCGATGGGAAACTTTGAATGATTCTAGTCGAATCATTCGACTTTCAAGTTCATTCGAATACTCGAGATTTATTCGAATGAAGTCGAAACTCAGACAACTTAGAGAGAGTGAGAGCTCAACGGGCGGCGGAAAATTGTCGATCTCGTCCAAAACGACTCGAGTCCAACACTCGAGTTAAACATTCTACTTTTCATTTCGTATGTGAGTAAAATAAAAAAATCATCATCATCATCACCATCATCAAATCGCAATCGAAATCGAATCGCAAGCCACATGAAAAGCTTGTATTTTAATAATATGACGTAAATCAACTATCTTCGACTCTGCGGCTAATCGTAACAATAAAATACTTTCCACCCTAGGGATGGAAAAGCTATTTTCACCCGGCTAAAAGAGAGATAAAAAATAAATAGTAACTAGTTATTCGATTTCTAAAATCATTAATTGTCGCCCATCGCTAACTCGTATAAAGAGTAAGTTTAAATGTATGTGAGAGTAAATCTTGTATAAAGAGTGAGCAATGATTGCGTGAGCACTCACGCTGCGGCTCCGGTTGCGCGGAGTCGGTCTTGCCCCGCGCGCGCGGCGCGGTGAGGCGCGCCGTCACCTCGCGCGCCTTCGCCGACAGGTCGCGCTCCGAGCCGCTCCGGCCTGCCGCACAATGTTATAAGTTCATTATACGGCGGAATATTCCAGATACATATGAACAATATAAATTGTGGTTAAATAGTAATAATACATCTTACCTAACTCTAATACAGCTCAATCGTGCAAATAATGCAATCATAATCACTAGAGATGCAGCGAATAGTCGTTTGGCCGAACACCGAATGTTCGGCGTAGCCGTCGGTCGAAAGGCCGTATATTCGGCCGTCGATTTTACCTACATTGGAGTAAATACGGAACATACGTGCACTGCGCGCCGTGCAGGTTGCAACTTGTCACTAGTTGTAGGCAAACTATGATTCAAAAACGCGCTCATTTACGATCGGTCGAAATTTTGCTCGCGATGAGTGAACTGCGGGCACCTCGCAAAAAAAGTCTGCACGTAGTAAAGTGTCTAATTGACTTGTTAATAAACTTTTCGTCCGAATAGTACGTCATTATTCATTATTCGGCCGAAAAGTAAAAAAGCGGCCGAATGGGCCGAATATCGAATAGTGGCCGAATATTCGCTTCATCTCTATTAATCACTATATAAAACTTTAAATATCCTTTAAATTAATTTATTAATTAAAAATCATTAATTTATACCATACCATAATGACTCTCCATGGGGGAAAACTCGTATCGACGAGTGCTACCACTTTTTTAAAATAAAAGGAAACAAAACAACTGTGTATATATCCATTGAATTGAATTTAAAATAAATCGAATAAATAAATTGTACCTCATTGCTGAATAGATATTTCCTCCATAGCTATAAAACCTACAGCACGGTGGACTCACCGATCCGCCGCTGCGCGTCGACGCTGGCGGCGCGGGGCCGCGGCGCGGGCGTGTCGGCGCCCTCGGCCTCCGAGCTGGACTCCGAGCGCGCCGCCGTCGCCAGGCTCACTGTTAGTAACGTGTGCCTCTACTTAGCTGTGAGTTATTGCGGGGCCGACAGTAGCGATGGCCAGTTTGTATGTCAAACTTGCACTGGCTCTACATTGAGCCGTCGAAGCTTAGCCGTCCCCCCCACTCCCGCGCCTTGATCCCGAAGAGGTATCAGAGCATGTCACATGAAATTTACTTTCATCGAGAATATTCAATTTATAAAAAAATCCAAATAATTATTTCATTTTCGTGAAGTGACAATTAAGGAAATATTTAAAACATTTAAAATGCCCATCGCTAGCTGCGACTAACGTGATGCTTAACAATACAGTGATATTACGATCATGTCTATTTCGGTATGTAGTCATAATTATATATTTCATATCGCTTATAATTAGATATTAAAAGCCAACGACACCGTAGCCGCCTGAATACGCGAGGGCCACTGAATCCTGTTTACCGCGCGAGAGATACAGATAAACGATAAATGGGTGAATCAAGTTTTACACCCACACAAATCAGTCCACAGCTTTTAAACATCGTTGTAAAATAAAGCAATTAAATAATTTCTCTTTGTTTCAATTTAAGTTGAACGTTAAAATCAATGTCCCGTCTGTTAAATATAATGGACAGAAAGTTATTAGAAACTAGATTTCTTAGTAACTCCAGAGAAATTTTTAGTAACGCCAGAGTCGTTAATTTCTGTCTTTGACACACTTGAAAACTCCAAAAAATAATGTGTTTGACCATGAAGACCTTTTACATCTCCTAATGTACAGTTTTGACCACGAAGCTTTTTTGTATATACTGACATTTATTCTCTTTATTTTGTTATAGTCTTAAGTTGGGCAATACAAAAAATACAATATGAAAATATATAAATTATATATAAGCAAATACAAAATATAAACACATTGTAATTTTATATATTACATTTTTTTTTTTTCATTTATTTAACATTAAAAAAAACTTACACCTATAACAATTGTTTGGTTTATCTGCCACCAAAAGATGTATTTTAAGTTGATAATTACTAACCTAGATTTAAGCTACTTTGTTACTAACCTAGATTTAAGCTACTTTGTTACTAACCTAGATTTAAGCTACTTTGTTACTAACCTAGATTTAAGCTACTTTGTTACTAATCATCTTTGGATAATTATCCGAAATAAAGCGTTATTATTATTATACTCTTTTATTTATTTGTATTCGGGTCATAAATATTTTTAGTATGAGTTAGCGTTATGCGTCTTTCCTGTGGACACCCGAAAGTTAAGGGCTTTAAATACAAATTTTTCTTAGTGCCCTATAGGCGATGTACAAATTGATTAATACTCTGGACCTAAGCGATAAAAATATCAGTTATATGTACTCAAGCCCTTAACTATTGCGTTGTCCACAGGAAAGACGGCAAAATTCTAGAACGAGTATGACCCTCATAAGTTAGGTGTATTATAAAATGAATAAAAAAAGTAAAATACAAAAAGCAAATACAAAATATAAACACATTATAAAAAACCTAACCTAGGGTGCCGCCGGCAGCGGGACAGGGCCCAAGCTACCGGTGGTTAGGGCTGCACAGAAAGGAACCTCCTAACAATGCGGGCCGTGTCCAGTATTACTGCCTTCTGCGTCTGGCCCTTGATCCAGCCATCTAGCGAGTCTCTTGATGTGTTAGTCGAGACTCTTCGCTATAAGACCGTTTGCCGAAACGACTATCGGGACAATGATCGTCGAATCAACATCCGACGTGGCGGTCACCTCGTGATCCAAGTCAAGGTACTTGCTGAGTTTGTCCTTCTAAGCCTTCACGAGGTTCTAGTCATGTGGAATGGTGATGTCGACTGTATTTTCTTTATTATGTACTTTTTTTGACGCCTTTTACATCTCCGAGGGTATAGAGTAAGTTATATAATCTAATAGACCCGGAAACAATATACATCACCTTGTAAAGTTTGCCCTGGGGCCCGCTTCATAAACGCTTGTTACTTGTATTATACGCGGAATTCTCTTTTTAATTCATCTATATAGTAAAACTAGCTTCTGCCCGCGACTTCGTCCGCCTAAAATTCGTTTATCGCGGATAAGGGTATTTTTCCGGGATAAAAAGTAGCCTTTGTCCTTCCCCGGGACTCAAACTATCTCCATACCAAATTTCATCCAAATCAGTTCAGCAGTTTTAAGCGTTTAAGCGTGAAGAGGTAACAGACAGACAGACAGACACACTTTCGCATTTATAATATTAGTATGGATATGGATTTATTCTGTTTATTGTAAAATCAGACACGTAAAAGTGCCCTTGAGACATAAAGTTTTGATTTTTTATTTTGACGTCAAAAGTGTGGGTCTAAAAGGTCATTCACCCTGATGACTGATGTTTTATCATTTACCTATTACGCTAAAATGCGACTACCGTAGTCCCGTTGTTTTTTTAGAGGGGACAAACGAGCAGACGGATCACCTGATGGCAAGAACCATTAAAACAAGAGGACTGACAGTTTCCATACTTAGGGTCGTGTTCCGATCGCAAGGAGATATTCTGGCAAAAACTAGATGGCGTTTTAAAACTAAACATTTAACGATGTTATAATTGTATAAAGAAATATACTTTAGTAACAATTAGTTCGCAAATAACTAATAATAAATAAATCGTAACATTTAAATACTGTTATAAACAAAGATCAGAAACAAATGATTTTTTTCGACGATACTGGACTTAAACCAGTGCCTCTTGCCAGAACGGGGCAGCACGCTCTCCCAACTGAGCTAATCGTCCATACCAGTAGTCGACGAATTTAGTCATCTGTTCTTGCTTATGGATCTCTCTATGGTGCATCCGACTCTTTAGCCGTTAGCGCCGCCTAGTGTAATAATTGTGATTATTATCATGATATTTGTAAACAAAAAGTACATTTAAATACTGTGTCACGCTTGCAAAGTTGAATAATTGTAAAAAATAATTCTTATACATAGATGGCGTTGTACATATCGGGGATCGGCTTTTTGTATGGAGATGGTCAGTGTTTTAATGGTCGATGCCTGATGGTAAGCGATCACCGTCGCCCAGAGACCCCTGCAACACTGGAGGAGTCACAAGCGCGTTGCCGGCCTTTCAGGATTTATTTTAGGTTGGTGTGTTACTAAGCGTGTGAACTCTGTCCTAAACTTTGTTTTTTTTTAAGCGAGTCGAGTTCAAAAGGTTGGACACATTATCTCATGTTAATGACGATCGACGAGCAATTAACCATACAACTGTATTGAATATATTCCTCGCACAACGGATTTTTTCACTTTTGTCGGGTTTGTATGGCAACACCTAAAAATGGTCCAACTTTTTGGGCTTCACCCAAGCAAGAATTGAGAACATTAAGTTTCCCAGCGCGAATATTTTCGCGATAGTACACGTCATGTGGACAAAGAACCTAAAAATATTTAGATTATATTAGCGGTTACTCGCGCCCAGTATAGGGTAGATTACTGGGTAAAAAAATAACTAATTAGTCCATCAGATTATCAAAAAATATTGGACACGTACTTTTTCTTTTGTCAATCAAACAAAAAAAAACAAAGATAAAACGCGTCACAGTTTGGGAGTAGGGGTGAAACGGTCGCACGGCGTGACGTCAAGGGGAACTTTAACGCTATATCTTAAAAGAAAAAATACGTCTCCAATATTTTCTGAAAATCTAACCGACGGACTACTGTTCGACATATTTCGGTCCATTGCGAGAACCTTGCCCTTTTACTTTTTTTTAATATAATAGAGGTAGAGGTTAAAATTATATATAGCTGATACACTTCACAACACAGTCGAGAAAAAACACAATATACACATACATATGTAGTGAATAATTTTTTTCCATCGTATTTTCTCGGAAACGTTCGTATTTGTCATGCTACTTCAGTCAACCTCAGTACTTTGTGTACTGTGACCGACTGAAATAGCAAGACACGTTCGTACGTTTCCGTGAAAATACGATGGAAAACAATTATGCACTACATCTGTACTACATTGAATTTTACTGACCTGAGCTGTAAGCGTTGGGGAGAGGCCGACGGCGACTGTTGCTGGCCTGCTTGTTCATGGAACTGATCGTCGGCCTCATGAGGCCGGTGCCGCGAGTCCGGGACGGCGCGGGATCGGACTCCGAGTCGCTCTGGAACGTAACATCGGTTATTTATGGAAACGTCACAGATGAAGAAAGAAAATGAGATATTGATTGATATAAAATGGAACATAAGTTTATTATTAAATGTAAGTTATTTTAATTGTTTTAAAGGCTGAATTTCTGATTGGAAGTATAACTGTTCTCGGATCCTAGTACATGATACTACATTTAAAGTCTATG
The DNA here is from genome assembly GCA_905404275.2 of Hedya salicella. Taxonomy (NCBI): domain Eukaryota; kingdom Metazoa; phylum Arthropoda; class Insecta; order Lepidoptera; family Tortricidae; genus Hedya; species Hedya salicella. The sequence continues at coordinate 3,677,704 of FR990099.1, forward strand.
TGTAAGTTTTAAACCCAAACTAATGAGAGTCACACAAATTCATCTTATGAAGCAGAGTGATTTTCGTATTTTTGAATTTCGAACCTTCTTGATTCTCATAAGAGTTCAAAACTCGAATTTAAATACTACTTTTAAAAGTACACGAAGGTTCAGGTGGATAAATTATTCTGAAATATTATTCATTATTCAGAAGCAACGGGCCAGTAGATAGTTAACATAAATTAACATTTTATTGCCAGTTAATGGTTAACATAAATTACATTAGCTATATCGGGAACATAAGTAAAATATGAATAAAGGGTTTTAGAAACTGTCAAAACAGCGTTTTAATAGCTACACATCTTGAAATCACTCAAACGTAGTATCGAGTATTCAGTAAAATACATATTTTTTTCTGATAAGTAATCTCAATAAAATGACATACCTGGTTATTCAGCACACCAACACTGCTACTCCTAGTCATGTTGGACTTGGCGATATACCGTGGTGCGGGTCTGGCGAACCCACTCGGACTCTTCCCAGTGCTGGGCGAAGGGACCGGCTTGCTTGGTGCCGCTATAAACAAATGTAAGTTACAGCGCCATCTGTTGTCGAATAGCTGGTACTAAGTGTACATGGTACCAGCATCTTGTCATATGATGCCAAGGACGCTAAGGAGAATATTTATTATCTGTGATTCGCTAGGGCCCCATCGTAATGTAGACTTACATTACGATGGGGCCTTATTGGTATTTACGGTAGATGTCAACTAGTGTGATATCTATTGTCCAGTAGTACACACTTAGTGCATATTAAGTTACTAGGTGGTCTACTTATGAACTTGTATGAGCATTAATCGTCGCAGACATAAAGATCTGCGCACAATTACGTGAATATTGGTTCTATTAAGAGCGTCGACGACAGCGCTACTCTTGGCAAAGCCGTAAGTCATTGTTTTATATTTTAAATCATTTCACGCTTGTAATTTATAGAACATTAGATGGCTTGATTTTATCCTTCCTTGGTACTTAATTTAACTCAGACTTTGACTATTAATTATCAAAAAATCTAGGCTTTAGAGACTAAATAAAGTAAAGAATGTGCTCATTAAAATATAAACAATCAAAGCAGCGTGAAAGCAAAATGACAGCAGTTAAAATAAGCAATGGACAAGCCACTAACAGTAGAATATTGTCACAACTTTGAAAATAGGTTGTATACGAAACCAAGCTCGGGAAGAAGGTAGTAAGTGCACACTGGTGTCATATTGAATTACTACGTTTTTCGCTGGAGCAAAATGAAATACGATATTTTTTTAAGTTGGGACGATATTAAAAATACCGAAAAAGTACATGCATAATTACGTTTTGTAAAAATAGTAATGGATTATTTGTTATTGTTAATCATATCTGTATATATAGGTTGTTGATCCTTACTTGTCCTAAATATAGTAAACAACATTCTAACCTAAAAGTACACCTTTTTTTAAACTTCCATTTTCTTGTGAATAAAGTTACAGGAATTCATATTTTTAGTGCCACATTGCCAATTTCATACATTATATTTATTTACTTGCGAGAAAACAGCGGGTATTGGCATTAAATACACATTTTTAGGTTAGAATGTTGTTTACTATTTAGTAAGGATAAATAGCCTGTAACTTTATACCTTACTCCTCGAATAGAGATTTCGAAAAGTATAGCAAAGATTGAGACAACCGATCAACCAAAACAATTAGGTTTTTCATTATTTACAGCTTATACTCTAGTAGGTATTAGGCTACTAGTGCTCCGTGTGAAAGGGACAAGACTGACCGATTGTCTCCCTCTTTCATTCAATGTGATTTATTTACCGCTGACTCCTGTTAGTATAATAATAATTTGAGTCTCCTGTTAACTCTTATAACCCTTGTGTTTATATTTATTACCTTGGCTATGGTTCAGTGCCAACCTAAGAAAAGTTATAGTTGACTAAATTGTATAATATTACCTCAACCTTATTCCGAACTTACCTTCAATTTTATTAACACTAGAAACACACATAAAAAAACTAGCTCCTAAAAACAACACCACCAAGCAAAAATCACGTCCCATCACCAAAGAGTAATAATTTTAGAGGTAGATCTCGAAGGTGTAAATAGAAAAACCCTCTAATAGTGCCATCCCAAATAACGATAGTGCCCCTCACTTTGTAACACCGGCTATAACATGAGGTATATAAAAAAAACGATCCACTTAATGAAACAAATTGTCCGCGATTCTTATAAAAACAGTCAAAATCTGTTACAACGACATCAAATCTTTCGTCGTAAAAAATCGTAACAGCCAATGACGTTATTATTAAGTACTAGAAGGCGTCCGCAACTTCGTTAGCGGAGGAGAAAACGTATTAACCCCTCTTTTTTTCGACAGCGTAGTCGGGTAAAAAGTGTCCTATAACCATCTGGAGATACCCAGCTACCCATGTACCAAAAATAGTTGAAATCCGTTTAGCCGATTTGGCGTGATGAAGCCACAACGACACATACAAATAAAATTGATTCAGTGACAACCAAATAGTCGGGAACAATTTTTTTTATATCGTCAATTTACAGACATTTCATTTTTACAACTTTATAATAGTATAGATATACCTAATAACTATTATTGACTTTTGCGACATCCATTCTTCTACTACGATAGCGGTGTTTTTATTAGTTAGTTGTGATAACGTTTTGGTAGTGTAATATAACGTAATATCTAGAATATCAGTGACATTAAATTTTAACCTTAATACTATGACGATACCGTTTGTTTCTCAATATGAATGTTGTAGTGGCACGTGCTAACTCGGTAGCTAGCGGCTATGCGATAATAGAGACCATCGCCTTTGTTTGAAAGATTAGGGCTCGAAGCGAAAGATTCACCTGAGAAGAGCCGAACTATACACGTGCAAGCAATCCCAATTTGTAAACAAAAGAACGGATTACTTAGAAAGTTCGGTATGTATGATGCCGGCAGTCGAGTTTATTACAGGCTAAGATAATAAAGCGACAAAAGAACGTAGACAGCTGCGCAGTTTTTACTTATTATCGCAACTTAAAAAGTACTTTTTATTATTTAATTGTTGTCGCTATTGAGAGTGGGTGTAATGCTATATAGAGTGTATCATTGTATGAAAGACAAGCTAAACCAAGCAAAGCTGAGTAATTATGACGCTTTAGGGAGTTTGCCGTTAAATCGAGTGACATTACATTGAGTTTACACTGTATTTCGTATTATGTATCCGTACTAATATTATAAATGCGAAAGTGTGTCTGTCTATCTGTTACCTCTTCACGCTTAAACCGCTGAACCGATTTGGATGAAATTTGGTATGGAGATAGTTTGAGTCCCGGGGAAGGACATAGGCTACTTTTTAGCCCGGAAAAATACCCTTATCCGCGATAAACGAATTTAAGGCGGACGAAGTCGCGGGCAGAAGCTAGTAGTTTATATAGTATATAAATTAGGTGTCTCACCCTTGTAATTATTAATTTATACAAGTTTGATACCGATATCCCGCACCAATAATTTATCTGTTTTAAGCCTAATGGTTGACTGGTTAAACGACTTTAAGGCGGACGAAATCGCGGGCAGATGCTACTAAATATATAAATTTGACCCACTTACCGGATTCCGATTGAGCTAAACTTTGGCATTCTTATGTAAGTAAAAACTGTGATATACATAATATTAATATACATAATATTAATACTAGAAATAAGCATAAGCTCGCAGTGCCTGCTACTAGGCTCCATAAAATAAGGAGATCATTCATGGGTAACTGTGTGAGATTTTATAATAAACTTCCTAGCATCATACGTGAGTTGTCTATTGGTAAATTCAAAAATATTGTGAAACGAAAATTATTTTTTAAAGCTTATTATAGCACACAAGACTACATGAATGATGAAGCTGCGTGGGATTAATGTAAATTATAGCGACATGTAGGTATATGAATAATTATTTTAACGAATATTTAAGGTATTATTATTATTTTAATCTTAATTGTTTTATATACTCTGACATTTAGAATTTTATTCTACACATTCTAGATTATTTATTTTTTATTGACAATCTTATTGATTATTTTAATTTTAAAAATGATGATTTTATCAATAATATTACACTTAAGTTAAATGATCTGATTAGGTTTTTCTGGGTTTCCCTAATCCTTGCAGCAAATGTTGGATCATATTGTATTTCTCCCAGCAAACATTTACTCTCATGTAACTGACCTTTCCAAAGTGCTTGTAACTAGGCCTACTTGAATAAAGAATATTTTGATTTAATTTGATTTGATTTAAGTTTGGTGACAGTGCAACATTATGACACCATCCAACTGATCTGATGATGGAGCCGGAAGGTGGTCATAGGAACTTTGTAACAAAATAACGCAAGTTTGAGCTCTTTAGAATCGTCTCAATGCGTAGTTGACGGGTGTTTAAGAAAGGTAAAGCTAGTCCCAAAAATGTTTCTTCTTTTGACAGAAACTTATTAAATGAAAACCCAATGATTGACATATTTACTTTTCTTACTTTCAAAAACGCGGTTACGTATGAAAATATCATAAGGAGTCGGAAGGCAAGCGCATGGCTGGACGCATTACTCTAAATGCAGTTTTTTTACGTCTAAGAACTCTTAACAAAGAGTTTACAAGCAAACCTTTACAATGGTGGACAATGCTCCATCGTATCTAATACCAACAAGTGAAATTTAAGTGAAATGCTGCACTAACATTTAAAGAAACATTATATTCAAGTACAAAGTATTTGTGTTACGATAAATGGATCGTTTTTTTAACTATAAATGTATCATAGCTTTCCACCAGAAGCCAAGGTGTTACACCGTCTACCACCACCACAGACCTTGCGTCCTAGGCGCTGGGAGGGGCTTAGCAGCCAGATCCGAGAGCGAGATGGCACGTCTCATGCCGGACTCTTCTTCGGGCGCGTACGGCGACAGTTGCGTTCGGTTCGCTGGCGAATATCATTACCTTAGATTAGCTAGTTTACCATAGACACTAGCCGTTAAACCTAATTCGTATTTTCAACTAATTGGTGATCTAGTTGTCCGTACGATAAAACACAAAGTTGTTAAGATTTTGTCAAATGTATTAGATCAAACGTAGTGTCCGACCGATGTTTCGATTTCGGCAGGTTTCGGTAGAAAAGAACCGGAGGTTCGGTTTCGGTCAAAAAAGACCCTTTCCGTCACGCCAAAACTCACCTACAAGTGCTATTTTGAAGCTGGCTGATTATTATCCTTATTATTCTATTATAATTATTCGGTTGCCTGCGAAGCTGAGGTCCTGGGTTCAAATCCCGGTAAGGGCAAATATTTATGTGATGAGCATAAATATTTGTTCCTGAGTCTTGGATGTTTTCTAAGTATATAAGTAATATATCTATTAAATATATCGTCGTCTAGTACCCATAACACAAGCCTTATTGAGCTTACCATGGGACTAGTTCGATTTGTGTAAAATTGTCCCGTAATATTTATTATTTATTTATTTATTATTTATGAAAATTAAAACTCAGAATACATATTTTTTCAACTTGGATAAGTGAGCTTGTTTCTTTTTATACCACCTACACGACTTACAAGTGGATTTTTAATTAAAGATATATCTAGAAATAACGGTCCTGTGATATTTTTAATCATAATATTCTCCAATTTTAACACATCTATAAAAGTTTAGGGCAAAAAAATACGCTTCTATCGGATACTAATGAAACTACCTACGTAAATAATATTAATTATAAATAATACAAAAAAATGTGAATAACACAAGGATAAACTCTATTATTCAAGATTCTACATATTAACGCACTTGTTTAACTATGAAGGATTTAAGCAAGAAAATTGTAATATAACCAATAAACAACTATGTAACATGAAATAAAAATAGACACTGATATATATTTATTTCAAAGTACTGCTATATGTCTGAAAAGTTTTCAATTATACTGTAACTAAAAAAGGTACGAACTTTAAAAGTCCTAAAAAATACACATCCACAGGCAAACCTTTTTTCATTAAATTCAAATAGTTATAATCTACTCCATGTAGATCTATTAGATTCACGAGCAATGAACATAAGCACTTTATATAGAATTAATACATCAATATTCGTTACTCATGAGATTACCGAAATAACTGTTTTTTCTTAGAACAGAATAAGCGAAGACTTTAAAAAAAGTAAAAAATCGTGCAGAACAGAATATCAAAGACACCAACGCTGTATAGTTTTTAAATAAACTATAGAAGTCGGTTTAAATATGAATGTTACTAAACATAAGGCTTCTAAACTTACAGTGTTGCTGCCAGCAAAGAACATAAAAGAACATGCCAAAAACGACAAAAATCTTGAACATGCTCCCAACCTTGAGGAACAAAATGCGACGGCAAAATGGGAGAATGGAGGGGCACCCTTTTAGCCAAAGCTGATAACCTTACACCACCCCCCGAATGCAGAACAGGTCTGAACCTGTTCGGAGGCATCATTCTGTTCTCCATACATAATCTAGGTGTAGGCACTCTTATAATCTTTCTAAACGGAGGCTTAGGTTTGTTGAAATACAACGAAAGTCTTTTTGGAGAGTTGGTACAACTTGAACTGGTTGTAGACGACTCATAATTTTCACTGTCTAGATGGACATCTGTTTTTGGTATCACCATTTCGTTGTACACTCTTTGTTTTAGCATTTTGGGCGGTTCTGTTTCTATAGTATTATTAAGTTTTACATCAGCTGGTTCATTTCCCGATTCGCAACTGGTTTCTATAGCTTCTGTGACTATGCCTCCTATTTGGTCAGTATCTAAAATGTCTGGAAGACTAAGGTTACGTTTGATTTCTTTTCCATCTGAATTAGTTTCCGTATCAGTTTCGGCTTCTTCAAGAGTAAGCGATGCGAAGTTAGGAACGGTTTGTTTCGATGCTAGCTTCTCGAATTTTCTGGAGAGTACTTTAACAACGCCTTTCCCGTCATTTATATTAGCTTTGAGTGGTTTCATGCGGTATTCTTTAAGTATTTTTTCTTGTAGTATTTTCCGCTCCTCCATTTCGACAAGTTTATTAATGATTTCTATCTTTCTCTCTATATATTTGTATTTCTTTATCTCATCGCTCATTTCCTTCGGGTCTATATTCTCTTTGGTTTCTTTATTCCTGCTGGAAGAGCAAGCATTGTCTATTATAGATGTTATTTGGTTGTTTTGATCTTTTATAAATTTTCCGTATGATATTTTGTTGTTTTGCTCCGCATAGTAATCTAACGAATCTTTAGCAAAATCATTATTATCTTCAAGGACGTCTAAAGAATCCATGCTAACTTGTTTCATTCTTTCCATTCTCTGCATCGCATACACTTCTAGGCTATCCATTTGCATTTCTGATTTATTCTCATTAACATCCTTTTCTTTAACGAAAACATCAAATGTTTTCTCATTAGTATCTCCAGGATCTTCTATTTGGTTTGAATTGTTGTCTTCTAAAGGTCTTTTATTTGATATAAAGTTTTTATTCTGCAATCCGTCTAGTTTGGCTTTATATTGCGATGATATTGATGAACTCAATCCAGATTTCTCTAAACCTGCTTTCAATCTATTATTCAGTTTGACAGAAGATGTTCTCTTTATAGGTTTCGGTGGTTTGTGTGGAACAAACTCCATGGTTATTTTCACGTTATTATTCTTCTGCCCGGATCCTCTTTCTAAACTCTTAGTAGTATTGTTACACTTAGCCCCATTAGCTTTCTCTTTATTAATCTGGTTTTTACTCATCTTTGTCTGCGTGTTCTTTCTTATCTGTTCTTCGAATTTCTCCAAATTCTTTTGCACGTGGGAATTGCGTTTTTCCATCAAATTTTTCAAAGGATTTGGCTTCGAAGCTGGTTCTAGCACTACTTCGAAACTGCAGCTTTTAGATTTGACCATAGCTTTGGTGTCACATCCTTCCATTTCGCTTTTATACTTCAGATTCTCGGCAAACTTTGGTTGCAGAGACTTGCTTGTACTTGCCATGTAATCCTGTTTATTTAATCTCGGGATTTCATCCGTTGGTTTCTTTTCTTTTGTATACTGCTGCACATTATTTCCGTCAAAATAATACGCAATATTTTTGGCTGGAGGCGGTGGAGCATGTTTTGATGCTGAATCGTAGAGACTTTTAGACCTGGTCACAGTTTTATGGCTGGAAAACTCGGACACAGGTATTTCGAATCCGTAAACTTTGGCAGCAGGTGGTTTGGCTGGTGGTTTTGGTGGTGGTTCCTTATATTTAGGACTGGCTTCGCCCAAATAATTATTATACATGTAACCACCAAAATATGGGACATTATTGGGACTGGAACCATAACTTTTCGATGTATTATCAAATTCGTAACAGCTTTTACTGTTTCTAGGTATACCCACTGGTTGATTGGGCAACTGTCTCTTAGGTTTAGTGCCTTCGAAGAGCATTTCAAGTGGAGCACTCTTAGTGTATTCAGAATCATCAGACAATACACTTTCAAGAGAATTGCAATTAGTTCTGGATAAATGATTATCATTATCCAAGTACATTTCATCAGAGAGAACTGATTCTTGACTGCAACTTGTTTTCATATACTTCTTCTGATTCAAGAAGAAACTAGCACTGCTGTGTCTGTGCTTATCTAAATAATTTTCATCTGGTTCGTTAAGATTCTCAAAGGAACAGTTCTGTGAATCCAAATTGTATCTACTATCATGCAATTTGGCTTGCTGGAAGGCTACTTCATTGCCGTATTTCAAGAATATTTCATTAGAAACACTGGATCCATTTGAATTATCGCTTAAGACAGATTCATTGGATCTTGTCACGCATCTTTTCGTCAAAACGCTTTGGCATCTATACATGTTGGAATAATTAGTATTATGAGCTTCTTCATCCATAATATCATCTAGATTCGAAGGCATATTTCGAGGCAATGTTGAACTTTTCTGTCCAACTATATACGAAGGTTTTGCGGGTACTGCCGGCTTATCCATTGATCCGTATATTTCATAACTAGACACAGCGCGACGAGGCATTTTGGCTTTATTATGTTTTTTGCAAACTTTCTTGGAATATAATTTGTTCTTGCAACTAGCATCTTGGCTTAGACTGCAATCTTCCAAAGAATCAGATGAGAAATTCCCATCATCCTTTTCTTCTTTAGTCGGTTGTAAATCCAAATCGCTCCTATTAGGTCCGTATTCATCTAAATCTCCGTATTTCCTAGTTATTTCTGCTATCATCTTTTCTGTGTCACTTTTTATAGTGTCAACTATGCTTTTGCCGTTGTCTTTCATACTTTTGAGACCTACAAAGAAGCTTAAGGAGTTTCTTTTCTTTGGATCTAGAGAATTATTCGCTTGATTAGCTTGATTCTGAGCAACTTTATCAGTCCATTTACATTCCTCCGAAACTGGCGAAACCGGGCAAGACTTATAATTCTTAAAAATGCTTCTCGCATTTGGCTTCAACAACTTTTTATCCTCCGTATTCTTGTTCAAACTCAAATGGAAGTTTCTGGAAGGTTTCAGCGATTCCTTTTCTTCAGCAGAGGGGAATAGTCTATTGAAAACCTTAGAAACTGGCTTTTTGGACATGTCTATAGTGAACGCTAGCGGTTGTTTCTGAGTTTGCTCTTTGAAGACTATAGGGCGAGCTCCGAATGGAGTGAAATTCATGTGCCTTCTGTCGCTCTGTACGGCTTGTATATTTGAATGTGGAGGAACATATGGAGGCATATTATCTATATCTGGTATATATTTATTGACGTTAGCGGGGATGGCGTAAGGGTTTTTCTGGTGATAGTCTAAAGTCTGATAAGGGTTGAGACTATCGTAAAAGTTTAAGCTGTCGAGGGTTTCTTCGGGACAGGGGGGGACTCCTGGCAGCGTGGGGCAGAGAGTTAATGAGTCGAATGTTAGTGTCGCGTAGCTAGCTTGATGTCTCCGTGAAACAATCGTCTGGATCGCTTGCAAACATAGTGTGCGCTCACAAACGAATCTTCGTGAGGATTTACAGACCTACTCGTATATTAAAACTACAATTTGCATGGCCGCCACCCGCATGACTGTGCAGTACATGTGAAGTTGCCATAGAAATTGCAATTAGAATGTAGTCCGTCTGTTCAAAATCCTCGGACGATTCTGACGATTATTCTGAGAGACGCATTATAATAAGAGCAATAAGTAACATTCGTTTATTTAATAAAATATAACACATAATCATAGCAAATCTTTTCGTCTTTTATAAGATCTTTGAACTATTTCTTCTATACGGAAACAGTTAGCACATTTTTGAACTCTTAATATGAATCAAACATGTTGAAACATTTTGAAAACGCTACTTATTACTCAACCATGTGTCACACATATATTAAACATAAATATAATCTCTTCATTTAAGAAAACGAAATTGTAATATGGTTTCCATTACTTTTAAGTCAGACATTTTGCGTGGAAATAAACAAAATTTAGCTAAAAATTATGGTACAACAAAATTAAGTTATCTCTGTTCATCACCAACCAAAGTCTACTACTAGACATAGGCCTCCCAAATAAAACGCCATCATTCATGAGCAGTCCTGCCACCCTTAATTGAAGTCAATTGTCATTTTTTTGTGATTCAAAATTTAAATAGACGTGGTGCATTAAATTGTAACAGTCTGTTTCAACTTTTAGGGTCAATTTCACCAACAATCAATTTACACGAGAGTGGTTAACTCAGTATAACTTTAATCTAATGATTTACTCGATGGTTAACTTCATTTTCATTTCACTAAGCTAGTCTATGGATAACATACTGTCGCATTGTTACTTAGTACGTTGAACGAATGAATTGAATGAAATCATATTGCCCCCAAGTAAGATAGACAGTTTTTCCCAGGCTTAGCAGTAAAAGCAATGAATATTTTTTAAATTTGTTTGGGTAATACATCAATTGTGAAATAAGTATGGAATTCAGTTGACAGTGACAATACTAATTTACATGTAACAGTTTACCCAGCCGAAATTTGCGGTGTAAGATTTTTCTCTAGTTTTTAGGTTGCGACAACCTCACGACTGATCACGTTGGGGGGATGTTACAAGGTGACCTCACGTGTATTTTATAACTGTACCTGAAACCGAGAAACAATATCTACTCATGTTGCAAAGGAAATGATTAATCTTCCTCAATAAAGATCACCAAGAGGGAGGGAGGGGGGAGGTCTAAATGTGGCCCAAAAAGCCTTGCGTGATTTCTGGATGAGCCCCTGAGTACCGCACCGTATGTACAAGGTGGACCGATGACCAGTGAAAGTCGCTGAAGTAAGGACCGCTAATAGTGACGGTCTTTTTCGGAGGCCTATGTCAAACAGTCGGCGTCATTTGGCTGAGATGATGATTAAGACTCAGACTCGTTCAGTCCGTTTCTTAAAATTACTGTTTCTCAAAATAGCCTTCTTCCAACGAACGTCTTTTTCCCATAATGTCTCCTACTTGTTTCCTATGAAGGCACTTTCAAAAATTGCCTGCTTCATATAATGTCCGCATATTATGATGAATAAATCATGTATCCCATCATTAGAACTGAACTAAAAAAAAAATTAAAATAACCAATCCAAAGGTACGACTTTTACAATAAAATCGATTCACACTTACTATTTCTTTTCATTGAACATATACGTACAAAAAAAGATCCCACCGAATTGAGAAACAGATACTTTAAAAATCATCATACGTCATAGGAAACTGACAATGTGGGAAGAAGTACGTGACCCCATTCTTTACATACTTCTAATAAAGTTAGGAAGTAAATATATATTTGGTATAATATTTTCTTCTGTTTCCGCGATTATTACTCATTGAAATAAAACAATTTAACGGATTATATCGCGTATATTATCTCATTTTAGTTCCCGACGTTTCGGAAGCTTTCCAGCTTTCCATGGTCACGGGAGGATGGAAAGCTGGAAAGCTTCCGAAACGTCGGGAACTAAAATGAGATAATATACGCGATATAATCCGTTAAATTGTTTTATTTCAATATATTTGGTATGTCAATATTTTATAACTTGGCTTTTGTATGGGTAGTAAATTCTTTGACTTTTCATATGTTTTTAAGGTCTGTCATAGCCGTCAAATACCCGACAAAGTAGACATTCTGGTGGAATGCACCGTAAGAAGTAGACATCATAGTAAACTGACGATGTCGGAATAACACCATTTTGAGAAACAGACATTTTTGGAAACATACCGTACGAGCATGAGCCGATAACTCAACATAGAAAGCATTTATTTATTTCCACATCAAAACCATATCATATCTTTTCTACCACAATATGGTAGTTTCCCGGGTAAAAATATATTATTCTACTCAGTCCGATTTTGATCAATCAAACAAAAAAGAATACAACGATAATGCGCGGCAAAGTTTGGGAGTGGGGCGCATGACGTCACACCATGCGAAAAACGGTCGCACGGCGTGACGTCGCGGGCAACTTTAACGGGCTATATCTTCATCATTTTTTGTTTAATTGACAAAAGAAAAAATACGTATCCAATATTTTCTGATAACCTAACTGACGGACTTATTATATTTTTTTAGGACACAAGCCTATTTTCAACTGCATATTTCTCTTTGAATCTAAAACTGAACCAGCTTACCGTACGGCCGTTGGTTGCTCGGCACCGCCATGGACACCGGCCGACCGCGACGGGAACTGTCCTTTTCCGGGATGTAGGACAGGTCCGTCGTGGACTGGCTGGATTTGAGGTTGGACCGGAACGCCACCTGTTGGCAGATAGCGGGAATTAATAGACTAGCCTTTACTTACTCGGAATCCCGAAGGACTTCATCCTATGACACGTTTGGCTAAGTTGATTGCACAGCGGCTTACGAAGCTGGAGGTCCCGGGGTCGAATCCAGGCCAAGGCAAGTGATTGAGTGATTAGCACGAACGTTTGTTCTTGGGTCTTGGATGTCTTCTATTTACTTAAGTATTATATTTATTTATAAATCGTCGCCTGGTAACCACAGTACCAGCTTTGCTTACTTTGGGACTACTTGGTCGATTTGTGCTAGTGTCCATGACATTTATTTATAAATAAAAGTACCTCATGAATGAATATAGGAAATATACTAACCTATACCAGTAGCTTATATACCCTATTACCCTTAATAAAAGAGAGAGATATATTTATAGGTCATCGCTGGCTGTTCACACTGCCGGCGATCTATCTCTCTCTTTTATTTACACTGGAGCGATTATCTTTTGTTCGTTTCTTGGGCGAGAAAATCGCCCATAGCTCATCGCTTATCGCCGGCGGTGGGACAAGTGCCTAAGTAACACTCACTGCGCTGAATTGACCTTAGTTTTGCACAAAGCGACGAGACATTATTTTTTGTAATACAAAACGCGGCTAAACTCGCTTAAATCTCTGCGACAAAAAACTCTGGTTCCTTTCTGCATAGCTATGGTCAATTTGACCTACTGGTCTACCCAGCCAGCCAACCGCTTCCTGGGGTGAGCGGAAAGTACCAAAACGACATAAATACACGGAGTTACTGACGCTCTACAATTATTTCTAGTTCTCATATTTGTGGTCTTTAAGTCTCATTTTGAAATTCTTCCGGCCTGACAGAAAACAGTCTTTAGAAAGTACCAGGAATACATAAATATAAAGAAGATACTTGCGCTGTTATACGAAAGAAAACTACTAGTAATTAATGGTCCCCGTTATCATCTCTCCGACACACCGCCGCCTTAGAATGTGGTTTGGAGGAAGCGCATTCAAGTACCAGGACCTTATAAAACACTAAAGTTAATCATGTTATTTAGCTACCTTCGCGTCTTTACGTATATCTTTCTGTTGAGTGAGTTCTCTTTAGCACGACGTCTCGGTTCCAACGAGCTTGCCAGTTGAGTGCAAAAAGTATCAGGCTTTCATAGAGTAGAAGAGTACCTATCTCCGATTCTAGTATCCTCCTGTTGAACTTTTTATTCAACGCGCCGCCTCTGTTTTGGTTTAAATGGCGTGCGAGGTGTGGGGGAGAGAGGGTGGGCATACCGATAGTACCAGGACGTCATAAATACACAGGATGCTGCATCTACCGTTGAGTTTATTTCGCGTTTCACTTTAGACTTAAAGCCTTTGGGGTGAGAGTAGTACCAGAACATAATAATATTGCAAGAGTAGCCAACCAAAGTTTTCCAGCTATCTTCTGGTTTCAAGTTTTCTGATGAAGTTATTTCCAACGCGCGGCCTCAAGACCTTGTGGATTTGGAGGAAGTGCATTAAAAGTACCAGGACCTTATAAAATACCACAGGTTCATGCTCTCACGTATTTGTCCTGTTAAGTTCTAATCAGCGCGTCGTCTCAGGTTCAGCGAGCTTCGCGAAGGTACTAGGCTTTCATAAATTAGAGGAGTACTCACGCTTTCCAGCTGTCTCCGAGTCTCAAGTATCCGCCTGTTGAGTTCTTCCCTGCGTCGTGCCGCCTCGGGGTCCAGCGGCTTGGAGGGCGTGCGGGGCGCGGGGGTTGGCGCGGCGCGCGGCGCCCGAGACAAGTGCTGAGCCGACAGTGACGTATGCCCTGGTATAAATAACAGATATACATACAGATACATTACATATTACAAGAACACGGTTTACGCTATATCACCATTGTAGGGCACAACAAAACTTTAACTAAGCATCAATATTTTGTAGTAACTATTTTTAATTATGATACTTTTAATAGTCTAGATTATTAGCATTTTTTTTGAGCAACTCTTGTCCCTACAATCCTCTAAGTTACGGGGCACAAAAGAAGCCGACTCCATATTTGCCCAACTTTTGCCGGGTTTTTGGCAACTTTAAGTAAATATCTCACCGAATATCCGAACCGAACCCTGCTCATAAGTACGAGAAATATATTCAGCTATATACCGGTAGCTTCTACCCTTCTTGTTGCTTACTGTAAGTAACCCTTACTGCGTTTGCATAATAAGGTACATGGGAATTTTTTATCGCTTTTCTTAGGCTGGATTTCACCAAACTTTTATTTCGAGAATAACGCTTATTCTTGCATAGTAGTGTCAAAACTCCATATTTATTCGACATAACTGACTGTATTCTTTGTTTACAATTTTAACATTGTTGTCCAGAAAACGTCAAGTTTAATACATGCAATGCCAGTTAAAGTAAGGCTATGGGCACACGTACGAGTTAGTTGTTACTTGAACCAAGTGACGGTGGCTGTTTTCGTGAACGCTACGCATCAAATTTAGATTTTGCGAAGCACGTCGCTTGATTTTGTTGAAAGCTTGTACAATCCACAGCCTCATTTCATTGCAATAAAGAAACGTCTAATTGAAAATTAATCTTGACATTTCATGCCTAGCCAAACTTTTTTGTTAGAATAATTAAGAAAAATAAAACTTTACATTGAAGTGACACTAGTGAAATTGAAATGACATTTAATAAATAAGCACGAACTGATGCTGTTTACATGATAAATTGAAAATAATTTGGCTGCCATGGACTAATAAGAGCTTATAACGGGTATGAAAAAAGAAATGATACTAATAATGAAATTTCAAGTAGGTATTAACGTATTCATAGTGGGCTTGCGTTCATCTGTCACGACGTAAACATTAAATATCACAGGACGTTACTTTTTGGGTTAACCGACTTTGAAAAAGGTAAGATTTTATAATTTTTATACAATGAGAAAATTAAAAATATTCGACACACACTAGCAAAAGATGTGGTAAGACGCTTAACTCGACATGGCCATCAACTGGCTTATAGGGATGGTTTTAGAAAGTTTACAAACTGTATAACTCACCACCAGGAGTCGTGTCCAGCTCAGCGCCGCTCAAACTGTCGAAGGCGGACTTAAGGTACTTCTCCCGTCTGACCGCCGTGTCTATACTCTCGCAGGAGCCAGAGAGAGGATTGCGTTCGGCGTTGTCGCCAGATGGCGTTGACACCTGAAAACATCATTCAAATGGTTAGTCGATGGTCGTACAGGAATAATTCAATTAATAATAATGGGTTGATATAAATAATTTGATAAATGGATTATAAAGATAAATAAAAACCAACTAATCTATACTATTATATAGGTATAAAATTTTAATGTCTGTACATGGAAAATATTTTCGAAAATGTCACTTATTACACGGACTATCTGAAAGTTAGTAAATTGAAAAATGAATTAAGGATTTTTTGTATGTTTGTATGTGTCGTCGTGGCTTCATGACACCAAATCGGCTAAACGGATTTTAACTATTTTTGGTACACGGGTAGCTGGGTATCTCCAGATGGTTATAGGATACTTTTTATACGACTACGCTGAAGAAAAAGTGGGGTTATGACTTTTTCTCCTCCGCGAACGAAATTCCGGGCACCTTCTAGTAATGTAATAAAATGTCTTGTCTCACCTCATCATCGTCCAATTCGTGACCTGAATCGTTGCTCCAGCACCTCAACTGTGATACGCGACTCTTTGCCGCGTGAGAAAGATTGTCTATCTCTTTTACTTCAATATAATTCGCGAAAGACGGGTGATCCTAGAAGTACGACAAGCGTAGTCGCGGAGAGTTGTGCCAGACCGGCAGGATTCACTTCTTGAGGTAAAAACTACCAGGATAACATGCCAACAGAAGTGGTTAGCGGCTGGCTTAGAGCCTACAATGGAGACTTATCTCATCTTTTTAGGGTTCCGTACCAAAAATTGTAAAAAGGAACCCATTTTGGTGCGACTGTCTGTCTATCTGTCCGACTATTAAAGCGCCATATCTCAAAAACTACTTAAGGTATCTATTTGAAATTTGGAATATTTATAAACATAGTCAGCCCACATGTATTAAAAAGAAAATATAGAAAAATATATATTTTTTAAATTAACGGTATCATTTGAAAGGGCTCGATGTGCACATTTTTGGACTTTTTTTAATTTTGATTATATTTTGTTTTATTAAGGAAAATGTGAAACAAACGCCATCCCCTCCCCCCCCCCCCCTTTATCACCGAAGTTTACCAAACGAAAATTTTGAATTTTTCACAATTTAAATCAACATGACTATTGCACGAAAATTATAACCATGTCTCTAACTAGCTACAATTCTTTTAAATTTTCAAAAACCTTTTTGAACAACTCGGTTACGTTAAGTTTGCACCTCATTTGTATGCAATGCTATAGATATCAGGTGCAAACTTAACTCAACCGGTACCGGGTAATAAAGTTAAAATTTGTACTGAACCCTCGGTGCGCGAGTCCGACTCGCACTTGGCCGGTTTTTTTCTTATTATGGCGAGCTGCTTTGGGGCCTTCTAGTAATCTTAAAGTACCAGGCTGACAGAATGTAATATAATGTCACGTCTCACCTCATCATCATTCTATTCGTGACCGGAATCGTTGCTCCAGAACCTCTAGCCCAACTGTGATATGCGACTCTTTGCCGCACGAGAAAGATTGTCTGTCTCTTTCATTTCAATATAATGCGAGAAAGACGGGTGATGCTACGTCGCGCGACAAAGCGCAGTCGTGGAGAGTTGTGCCAGACAGGCAGGGTTCACTTCTTGAGGTAATAACTACCAGGATAACATGACAACAGAAGTGGTTAGCGGCTGGCTTGGAGCCTACAATGGAGATTTATCTCATCTTTTTCCTTATGGCGTGCCGCTTTGGGGTAACCAACCTTACCTTATTTGGAGTAAGACTAAGCTACAAGTACTCACCTCGTCCTCGTCCTCCTCGTGGCCCGAGCCGCTGAGCGAGGCCCCGGCGGCGGGCGGCGCCAGCCTGTCCGCGGCGCACTGCTTGGAGCGCCGCACCGACTGCCGGAGCTCCTCCGCGTCCATTGCGTTCACCATGAACTCACTGTGTGAATAAATAATTAATAGTATCTAATTAGATACTTCTGCAAGAAGTTTCTTGCAGATGACGTCTTGAGTATCGCTTAAACCTGCAATGTTAGTGAGGAGTTGTTAAAACAATTTAACAAAATAATTTATTTATATATTTTTTTGTTTTTTTTTTCTTTGATCTAACTTAGCTTTTAAGGGAAGTAGGGTATTTGACGGTAGTCACAATAAATCATTTTAAACAAACTACTAAACCAAAGGCTCGATAGCACAGGTAATAAAAGAAGGTAAGGTATGAATAGTGTTCGGTGACAATGCAATTGTATAATACCATCGAGCTGATCTGATGATGGAGCAGGAAGGTGGTCATAGGAACTCTTTAATAAAATGATGCATTTGTACCGAGTTTGGGCTCTTTAGCATCAGTCCAGGTGGCAATAAAATCTTGCCACAAAAATGATTTTTTTGACAGGAACTTATTTTATAACAATGTAAATTAAGGCTTTTCTGTAATTCCAGAACAACTGGCAATTGATAAATAGTATAACAACTTGGATGTACCTACCTCTTTTCAAACAAAAAATAATTTTCTAAACTTGTTAAAAGCAGCAAACATTACGACGTAATCAGAAAGTACTCTCCTCCTTTAATGGAGTCGGTTAAATATCACTTACCCAGGTGTATCATCGTCGTTGTTCCCAGGATAGTACGTGGGTCGATTCCTTTCTGACGAAGAAGTTCGTTCGCCATCCGATATGTCTTCTATATCACCATCGTGTTCCGTTGACTCTTGCTCCTAAAACAATATTAAAAATGAGTATAGCTCAACACATAGCGGGCGCTCTGCTCGTAGGCGCGTTACCGATACAATGAGTTTGTCCGCATGTAGAGGAAACAGCGCTACGACAAGCTTGGTAGCGAAGGTGTTAAGAATTTTACTACCAAAATGTTTGTACCACTACGCACATAGCCGATAATATGGAAGTGTGTTTTTTTTTTAACTTGCTACGAAAAAGCGCCCGTCTAAACGGTTTCTGATAGTGAAATAATCTCACGTCCAGGAAGCCATTAAGTGGGTGCTCCAGCAAGTACTAGCTACATACGCATTTTCCCATGTGATCGGCTACAAATAGCGCTACGAAAACCTTACATAAGCTAATATTCTGGACAAGATGACCAGTGGCCCGTTTCATGAAGTTACAAGCGGAAGTCTCTTTCTATCAAATGGAGTTAGAAAGAGACCTCCGCTTGTAATTTGTCCCGTTTCTCATAAGCTTGTAACTTGTATTACAAGCGAGAGTCTCTTTCCAACAATATGAATTAAAAAGACTTTCGCTTGTAATACAAATAACAAGCGTTTATGAAACGGGCCCTTGGAAGAGACCTATTAAGACTACATTGGTATGACACAGACGGACAATCATCTTACATTGCTTTTCCTATCTCCATCCTACTTCATTTTTGTTCTAAACATAGAACTGTGTTTTGGAGCCATTTAATAATCCCACACGCTTATAATCCTAACAGAAAGAATAAATGATATAGCTGTACATGTAAGTATAAATTACATCCATTGTCGCTTTTATCTAAAAATAGTAATTAAAGACTATAGCTTGACTAACAACCGCTGATTTGTCATTCCACCGTCGTCTTGCCCCCCCCCCCCTCTTCCCCTCCCGCCACTCGCATACCTAAGGCACGGTACAGCGGTATTGGTCAAGCTATAATAAAAATCCAGTTATAAAAACATTAATTCGGTGTTAGTAACTAAACGCATAACTAAATTAAATAACCAAATAAAACCAATTACGGTATTTGACTGGTATATAGAAATCATTACTATTTTTTTAAATATCAAATCCTTAGAATCACGGATGAGTAGAACAAGTGGACTGGCAATCGCCATACAAAAGGTCGATTCACCATAAGAGCTAATCGAGAAGATGGATGGAAGAGTCGGAAGAGGGCGACCTCGGTGAGAGTATCTTGACCAGATTGCAAGGATACTGAAAAAAGGCCAGGTGAGATGCACCCGCAACCGACTAGCGTGTAAGAAAGAGATGCATGGATGTAAATTAGGTGCAGTGATCGTAATAATCTACGCGGGGCTATTGAGATTAAAAAGCATCCTAATTTCAATACAGAAGAGGGCTGTCCCTACCACCAGCTTGGGATCCTGTAATACATCTCATCAAGGAACAAGCAAGACACAGCACTGCAAAACCTTAATTTCCGAACGGAGTACAATATCTTATCTGTTTAAAAGTAGTTTAATAGTCTCTGTCTTTTAATATATTATAATTAGTAATGAGGTAGCCTGTGAGTTTTTCTTTGCAGCGTTTCTTTTCTCCTCAGTACGCCTCATTTGTGAAATGCTGCTTGGTAAATTATTAAAATAAAATAATTAAGCCCTTCTGGCACAAGTGTAACTGTCTTTACAGATTAGGCCCATCAGGCATGTATGTACACCTTTTTTAGTTTTCTCAAAGTGGATAGTTTGCACGAATTGTAACTTTGACAGAGGAAAATATATCTTTTCTCAGTCAACCCGTGACCATGGAAAGGTGAAAAGCTTCCGAAACGTCGGGAACTCAAATGAGATAATATACGCGATATAATCCGTTAAATAGTTTTATTTAAATATGTTGAATTTTCCACATCTATAGCGCAATACCATGATCGCTGCCCCATAGATGCTACCAAATTTATGATCACTGGTAAGGACCGTAGAGTCTGGCATTCGGTAATCTCTGTATGTGCGATACAGGCGTGAGTACACATCGATGCCTTTAGATTCAAAGGACGTATCCACCATTGCTTTGTGTGGTGTTTACGCCCTTTGAGTCGAAATTATCGATATAGGTATGTATGTCATTAATGTGAAACTAATTTCGACAATCAAATACCGTGTCTAACATATAAATAAATAAAAAAAAACCTCATATTTGAAACTGCCGAGCGACGAGTCGTCCGTAAGATGGCGCGTGCGCGCCGCGGGCGGCGGCAGGTTGAGCGACACCTAGCGGCGAACAGGCACAACACGTTAAACATGCCAACTTAAAAGTGCTAAAGCGTCATCTAGTGATAAGCTAAACTTAAATTGGACTGCGTTATGTATAAATGCATCGAGCAATTTGAAACAGAATACCTAAAAATTACAAGATTTACATTAATTTTCCATTTCGTTTCGTGACGCATTTATGTTGATGTCGGTATATTATTACAAGGCTGTGAAAATTCAATATCTGAACATAAAAGACATTAAAAAATAGATTGAATTTGGAGACTATTTGGAGGAGGACACTGAAAGGAAAAACAATTTTTTTTAGATTTTCTGTATGTGTCGTTGTGACTTCATCACGTCATAACGGCTAAACGGAATTCAAGTATTTTGATACTCAGGTAGCTGGGCATCCCCAGATGGTTAAAGAATACTTTTTACTCGAATACGCTGAAGAAAAAAGAAGGGTTATTCCGTTTTTCCTCTCTCCCTTTTCGTCAGCGTAGTTGGGTAAAAAGTATCCTATAACCATCAGTGAATATACCCAGGTATCCCTATACCAAAAATAGTTGAAATTGAAGCGTGATGAAGCCACAACAATACAAACATACCAAAAAAAAAAAAAACAAAAAAAATAGTTTTCGATTCAGTGACCTCCAAATAGTCCGTAACAATCCTTTTTTTGTAACTTCCATGTACGGAAATTTCATTTTTACAACTTATTAATAGTAAAGACATTCAATGTAGGTAAAAAAAAATAAGAAAGGCCCCTCTAATAAGTAGCATTATCGTGCTCTAATAGGCATTTTGACGTTCTGTATTAGAAAAATGATATAGTTCCATATCAATCGTTACAAAACTGAAAGGCTAGACGCTATTTAAACATAGTTTAAGTTTTGTCCAATCATACAATTATAAATAAAAATGCCCAGCTATAATATCAATAAATATTTCGTCAAATAACAACCAAGTTCACTTATTACGTGAAATAAGCTAAGGGTGCTCCCTTACCGCCTTTAATGTAACCAAAATCAAATTTTTCATATTATTTTTCGTTAAATCACAGACGAATGCTAGGTGAGCGAGCATAATAAAAAAAGCATAAGCATAGTAAACTTCTGTTTTACATTTTCTGCAATTAATATATCGATCGTCATCAATCAATCAATCAAGCATCCCACGATTTATACGTAAAATATCATAATGCTTTGTATTCATTCATAAATAAAGCTTTGCATGCAAAATGTATGGAACCCGAAAACATTCAAGTCATGACAGCGATTAGGTACTTATCTTATCTTCTAAAAAATAAATTACAGAGATAGTTACTCCTTTTTTTTCAATAGATGGCGCTACACAGTACAAGCAACTTTATAACTATGTAGCTCTACAATCTCAACAACAGATGGCGTTCATATTTTATAAATGAATATGAAACTAAAACTAATACATAATGGAAAAACAAAATGAAATGAGTGTTCAAGCAAAAAACAAACGTTTAAAGCGTCAACAAGAAAACAAAATTCACATAAATAAACAAAATTTTACTGCCGAGTTTTCTTTCAATACCCGGCTACTCATTTAGTTCCTATGACCACCATCCAACTCCATCAGCAGATCAGCTCGATAGTACCTATAGGCTCATGCAGAAATCACGCGAGGCTCCGAAGAGGGAGGGGGAGGGGGGTCACGTTGGGGGGGGGGGGGGGGTGTAAAAAAGATTAAATACAACTTACCTTCAAATTTAAGTAGTGAAGAAAATACACGTGAGGTTACGTGGCAGAAGGGGGGGTCGTCTAAAACCTCACCGAGGATGAGGGAAGGTCACGTGATTTCTGGATGAGCCCTATCCTAATACTGGGTGGTTTTGGGGTCAAGAGCAGGAGTGACAGGGATTTTTATTCGGGGCCAACCATGAAATCGCGAAAAACAAATTTGTTCCAAAGCTGTTCCATAAAATGATAATGATAATGATAATGAAATAAAGCATGAAAACTGATACACATACAAAATATGCCAAAAAAACAGAAATGCCGCTAAATAATAAAAATAAACTTTAAAAAAATATCGTAATTTTTGCGTGTCCTTTTTTCAGGTAGGTACCTAATTGAATCTTTTAGCGATAATTGACTTTAAGAATTTAACGGAAGCAAAAGAAGTCCCACGTCAATTTTGTTATTTTCATAATTTATTTATTTTAATAACAAAATCAAGCGATTCCGTTATTTTTTTTTGTGGATGACAGTTTTGTTACCATATTATTTTTAATTGCAACGTAATTTAGCTAACCGAGGAGTATTTAAATATATACAAATATAATTATTATTGTTTGTTAAGAAATTATATCCTACTTTTAGAAAAGCACATTTCGTTTATTTTTAACACGACGATTAAGATAATGATGACGGTTGTATCATACAAAGCATGAAAAATGATAAACATGTCACAAACATACAAAAAAGCCGACCAAAACAAAATGCCGCTAAAAAAAATAAAAAAAACCTTCTCCACCCTTGGCGAAATGGTCAAAATGTCGTATGTTTTGCGCATAGTCGCGTCGAAGTGGCGGAACAACGCCTCGACGCGGGGCAGCTGCGACAGGTTGAGCGATTTCGGCCTCTAATGTGTGGGGAATAAACACCATAACCGCGTGAATAGCCAGTGCACCTTAGAATGGGGCGGGTTGTTTCATTTAGTTTTTTTTTTAATGTTTTTTTTTCAGAATGTAACAATATTTGGGCTCATTGGCTTCAAGAATCGAAATTACTATCAAATTTAATATACGTTAAAATGTCAGTTTTGTTTCGTTTTTAAACATAAATCTATGATAATAATATAAATATAATCTCATGATAATATCTAAGTTTTTCTAATTTTTTACTTTCAATCCTGAATAAAATAAGCCTAAATCTAGCAAAAAATGTTTTGTTTGGAAAGCTATCCATAGCACATTTTTATACAGTGTACATTACGTATACGTGCGTTTATAAATATATTAATTTTCCTGTATTTATACCGCAGTTTTAGATAATTATCAAAAGAAGATTCACTAAGTATCTCATATTTAACCTCATGAAACAACCCACCCTGTAAATAAAAAATAAACCAATAATCCAAAGGACCATATTACAAAAAGAATCTGAAATAGTATTAAAAAATATAGGCAAATCAAAAAAATACCTTCACCTAATAAAGTAATAAAAAAAGTGATTAAATCAAGGACCATTAAAACAAGAGAACTGTAAATCACCATATCATCGAACACGGAAACATAATGCAGTAACAACTAGTTCGTAAACGGCTTATAAAAAACGGTTCCAAACTTGAATAATTGTAAATAAAAATTCTTAAACATAGATGGCGTTGTACAAATCTGGGAACGGCTTATGTATGTAAACACTTTATTGTACATAGTAACCAGTTACAAAAGCAATAAACTTAAAAGATATAAGTACAAAGGCGAACTTATCCCTATTAGGGATCTCTTCCAGTTAACCTTTGAGCAAGTGAGTGAAGATATAAGGAAGATAGACAAACTAACACCATGTACAAATTATATGTATATGAATAAAAAATATAAATAAATAGATATATATCTACATAATATATAACAAAATAAAATATAACAATAATATTTAATAAATATAATTAATATTCAACCATTTTACAAATCACTGGAAAGCCACAACTTATTCAATTATTGTATGGAGATGAACATTTCTCTTGTTTTAATGATCCTTGTCGAGTATCATGCAATAAAAAAATTAGGAGCAAAATTACAAAAATGTCATTGATATCAAATCAAATCAAAATATCCTTTATTCAAGTAGGCTTAGATACAAGCACTTTCGAATTGTCAGTTACAATGAGAGAAGTCTTTGCTGGGAATATTACTTATAAGTAAATTGAAATGTTAATAATATAATAAGAAGACTTCTCTGTTATTTTACTCCTTACACTTTCAAGACCGTGAATAAGGTGGGCCGCTCTGCTCGCAGTTATTTTTCGCTACATATATTTTTTTCCATGTTATTGGCTAAGCGATTAGTGCTACAAAAATCTCGGTCGTGTAAGTGTGAATTTTGTTGAGTACATCAACCAAAACCAAAATATATCATATAAATTAGGCATATTTTTTTCAACACACATTTAATATCTTTGGTAACTTAGCTACAGAATATTTATGGCAAAAAAAGTTAAATGCAATTTAGTCAACTCAATTGCCTTGCATTAAACCTTCCAATTTGTATTTTTTGCCTTTTTGCGACTAAATTCTCAGTAACTATTTCCTATAATAACCAACTTATTTGTCATTGTAACTATATAGCACAAAATCCAATTTACCGTCTTTCTTTGTCACTAATTCCTCCTTCTTTTTATGGTTCCGTAGCCAAAATGGCAAAAACGGAACACTTATGGTTTCGTCATGTCGGTCCGTCCGTCCGTATGACACAGGCATTTTACTCAAAAACTACACGATGTTTATTCATGAAATTTAGAGTATAGGTGTCGTATATAGGCCACTAGTTAATATGGTTGTTAAATAAAATATATATATATATTTCTAGAGGAACCAAAGCTGATTTTTTTCCGCAAACACCAACATGTGACACATATTTAGACAGATCTTTAAAAACACTTTGAGGTTATTAAAAAAAATGATTTAGTGAATATTTTCGTAAACAATCGCTCTGATAGTAGCATAAATTATGCCCCTCCCTCTATTCTAAAGAATAATAATCACACATAATAATAAATATCCATTCTTCCATACTAATATTATAAATGTGAAAGTGTGTCTGTCTGTCTGTCTGTTACCTCTTCACGCTTAAACCGCTGAACCGATTTCGATGAAATTTGGTATGGAGATAGTTTGAGTCTCGGGGAAAGACATACGCTACTTTTTATCCCGGGAAAATACCCTAATCCGCGATAAACGAATTTAAGGCGGACGAAGTCGCGGGCAGAAGCTAGTAGTTTATAAATACTCATACATTATTAAAACTCTTTGGTGTCAATGTTGATATTAAAAAATTCTGACACTGAGTAAATTGCATGTTTTCTGAAATATCTCGATATTTTGTTCTTAAAATTATTCTGTAATTTGATGAGGCAATTTGTTAAACATTTTAATAGTTGACGAAACTCCTTGTTTTTGTGTCTTTTCAAGTTTTTGTTGTGTTTGTATATTTGTTGTCTGAATAAATATTGTTTGACGTGATAACGTCTTATAAATCGATGAACGCTGGCTGCACGCTCGAGACAATATCACGTTCCGAGCGAGCCGAGCGTTCGGCTTGTGACGCATCTATCTCTTTCCACATTATCACGTAAAATTTTCGTCCGGAAACCGACTTCACAGACAACCAATTTGTTTTATTGTACATACCTGTTTGTTAACAATGTCCCGTCGCTTCTCGCCATATCTTGTATCAGTCCCGCTGTCAAGAGAGCTGTCCTTTGAGCCGTCGGAGTCCCCGCGTTTGTCTGTCAAAAGGCAAATTGTTCAGGTCTCTGCTATATGACAGGCCGTACGCTTGTTTGTCACCATCGAAGTATAAAACACGCAACAATAATAACCTTCGAAAAAGCGTGAAAATGCAACAGAAAATATAATACGCATGATGACGGGTATGAAAAACAAAATACTAATATAAAAGAACTAAAGAAAAATAAACTAAAGAATAAGAAAGAAGAACTAAAGAGTAAATTGAATAAGTTGTGGCTTGCAGTGATTTGTAAAATGGTTGGTTATGTATTATGTAGATATATATCTATTTATTTATTTATTAATTTCTTTCATTCATATACATATAATTTGTACATGGTGTTAGTTAGTCTATCTTCCTTATATCTTCACTCACTTGCTCAAAGGTTAACTGGAAGAGATCCCTAATAGGGATAAGTTCGCCTTTGTACTTATATCTTTTAAGTATATTGCTTTTGTAACTGGTTACTATGTACAATAAAGTGTTTACATACATACATACTAATTAGTCCGCCAATTAGGTGATAAAATAATATTGGACACATATTTTGCTTTTTCAAAATAATAAACAAACAGATAAATCGGACTAAAGTTAAGGAGTGACGTCACACGTAGGTACAATTTGTACTTAGGAGTGACGTCATGCGATATTTTGACTCAAAATAGCGCCGTAAGTTTTTTTATTGTAAAAAAAAAACATTTTTTTATAATATTCATGTCAGGATAGTTATTAGGTTTAAGAACGGTGTCCGGAACTTCGTTCGCAGAGGAGGAAATAATCATAACCCTCTTCTTTTGACCGCGTAGTCGGGTTAAGAGTATTCTATAACCATCCGTGGATACCCAGCTACCCGTGTACCAAAAATAGTTAGTAAATCCGTTTAGCCGATTTGGTGTTATGAAGCCTTGTTTTTCGATTCTGTGACCTCCAAATAGTCCGTTACAATCATATTTTTGAAAATATCTCAATGTTTGTAGTTGTAGGTAAAGATATTCTCTTCTGTTTCCGCGATTATCACTAATTTAAATAAAACAGTTTAAACACATTATATCGCATATATTATCTGATTTTAGTTCCCGACGTTTTGGAAGCTGCAAAGCTGATATAATGAGACAATATACGCGATATAATCCGTTTAAATTGTTTTTTTTTTAACTCTATAATAGTATAGCTGTTTAGCCCAAACAGGCGTGACATGGCGGTCGCATGCCAGGCGGCTTGCGGGCTAAAGTAGCCACCGAGTGGGTCCCACAAAATAGAGTACATCGTCGCGGTAAGCCTCGACGAAGATAACCGGACGAGGTTGACTCTTTTCAGAACAACTGGTGGGAGATTGCCCGAGACCTTTGAGAGAGAAGTATAGATGAAGGCGTACCGTTGGGCTGTATGCGGCGCGCCCACTTGCCGCGAGCCGGCGGGTCGGGCGCGGGAGACTCCGGCACCAGCTCGTCACCCAAACTCTTCTTCGCCCACGACGGCAACCGCCCGATGCGCAGCCTGTAACGAACGATGGAAACCGTCGCATTTGTGTCTTTTAACACATTATCATAGACGCGTAGCCGCTCGCCAGCGAAAGTGTAATAGTAGATTGTTTGCCAAGGGTTGCAAGTGACCCATTTCACCCGAGATATTTCTGGCGCACGAACAAAATGAGAGCGCCAATAGTTCGAGGGTGAAATGGGTAATTTCACCCGAGTTAAACACTACTTATCATTTCGGCTGTGAAGAAAATAGAAAAGTAATAATTATCATCATCATCATCATCGCAATCGCAATCACGAAATGAAAAGCTTTTATTTTAATAACATGACGTAACTCAATTATCTTCGACTCTGTGGCTAATCGTAACAATAAAATACTTTCCACCCTAGGGATGGAAAAGCTATTTTCCACCCGGCTAAATATCCATGAATATTGAACTTTCCGAACAGGAGAGATGAAATAGTACATTTCGATGCTAGTGCGGAAAGTATGTCAGTACCTCACGAGTACCGAGATATCTTTGTTTTGGAATTGGAAAAGTGAAAGCACTAGTTCGCGAAAACCAACTTTCCGCACGCCAAACAGCTACGTGAAGTAGGACTTTCCGAGCAACTGTATTAAAAAATTAATTAAAATGTTAAAATCTGTTTCAACTGACAAGATACACACTGGACGAAAGTAAGGGACCTAATGGTTTGTACTCACGTGTAGTCTGGTACTACGGGTGTGGTGAACTTGTCTTCCAGTAACTCACGAGGCGGAGAACCGATGTGTGAGTCTGTCTCACTCTCCACCCCGCTCACTCCGTTAGATGGCGCCACTCGTCTGAGAAAAACAATTGGGTACTATACTGTAGTCAATAACTTCTCATAGAACAAAAAATGCGATATATTTTTTGAAAATACACACATAAGTCTATTATGTACACTTATTTTTAGCGGAAGTAACGTTGCCTGCGAACCTGAAGGTCCTGGGTTCGTATCCCGGTAAGGGCAACTTTTACTAATATTTTTCGTTTCAGTAACCTCCAAATACTCCGTTAGAATAGAATAGAATAGAATAGAAAAATCTTTATTGTATAATACTGTGTAGGTACATGGTGGTGTTATAAAATAAGTTCCAACAGTTACCCCTCCGGGCGTACAATGTTTAAGGCCTTAATAACTAAACTATAACAAAGTTAATTCAAATTTAACCATTATAAAATTAATTTAAGTTATAAAATGATTTATCCAATAACCAACCCTTTAGCTTCCTTTTAAAACTGCTATCTTCTATACATTTAATATCAGCAGGAAGATTGTTAAAAATACGAATGGCTGATACAAGAGCACTCTTCTTATAAATTGCATTATTAATTTTGGGGAGTTTAATATCAAATTTGTATTGAGATCGAACATTACATTTAGCAGATCTCTTCGAAAAATATTTTTGTTGATTTTTTATAAATAAACATAATTCCAGCACGTATATACCAGTCAAGGTTAGGAAACGTTTTTCTCGGAAAACGTTTCGAAGGGACTCTTCGCTGCGCATCCTATATATCGTCCTAAGACATCTTTTTTGCAGTAAAAAGGTTGTCTGTACATTAACAGAATTGCCCCAATAGATGACACCGTAGCTTAGTAATGGATAGACATATCCATAGTATGAGCTTATAGCTATATCTTCAGAACACGTTTCGGATAGCACAGATAAGGCATAGCATCGACTGGAAATCTTTTTATTTATCTGCTCAATGTGAGCCTTCCAATTTAGGTGTGAATCTATTCGGACTCCAAGAAAATTTGCGTCACTAACCTCATCAACTGTGACACCTGCATGTGACGCTACAATAGGGATTTGACGCGTTTTGTAGTTCCTGAATTGGATGATTTTTGTTTTATTTAAATTTATGTTAAGATTTAGAGTACTAAGCCATTTACTTACTGTGATAAGCACATCATTTATATTTTGTTCTAAATTTACATCAGGTATATCGTTTGAAAACAGTAAGGTAACATCATCAGCAAATAATACACATTGTTCATTAACTAAATTAGGAAGTTCGTTTAGATAGATTAGGAACAATAGCGGGCCGAGGACACTTCCTTGGGGGACTCCTAATAAAACTTTCGAGAAACAAGATTGTATCCGCTCTACTGTTTTATTTTTAATGTTACAATCTTTATTTTTTAATATCTTAAATGTACATACATTTCATTTTTACAACTTTATAATAGTATAGAAATATATCTTTATATGGAAATAAAATTATTTTTTAATTTTTTTATATGTATTTTTGTATGCGTCGTTGTGGCTTCATCACGCCAAATCGGCTAAACGGATTTCAACTATTTTTGGTACACGACTAGCTAGGTATCTTCAAATTGTTATACGATACTTTTTATCCGACCACGCTGAAAAAAAAGGGGTTATGACTTTCTCTCCTCCATGGACGAAGTTTACGGGAACCATTGCACCGGTTTCCATTGAGATGGGGCAGGTGGGGCGGGTCACGTGTTCACGAAACGTCAGGACCGGCTTCGCAACGAGCAACAGATATCGTTCGACCGTCGACCGGTGCACACGCTTAACACTGACGGATCGTTGCCTCTTTGAAATTTGTGTTAATGTTAATTAGAGTGAAAATAGTGTAATTAAATTATTGTAACTGTTACAGTGTACAGTTGTCGTTTGATTT
Organism: Hedya salicella; assembly: GCA_905404275.2. NCBI lineage: Eukaryota > Metazoa > Arthropoda > Insecta > Lepidoptera > Tortricidae > Hedya > Hedya salicella. The sequence continues at coordinate 3,708,211 of FR990099.1, forward strand.
ATTTCATTCTTGTGCATCCGGTTCTCGTCTGCCATCATGCCTTTATTAGGGAATATGCATGAATTTATATTTTTGCTTTATTAAAAGCTCATTCATGTAACAAACAGTAGACAAAAATATTTTATCAAATAACTATAAAAATAACCAAGATATTCGCCATCAAACATTTAATTCTATCTCTTTCTAGTAAATCAGAATTTAATATTGAGTTTATATGGCCGGAGTGCACTATGACATAACACTATGTACGTCGGACCTCTCTGTCTAATTAGTAGTTTAAAATGCCTATATCTTGCGTATTTCTTGGCCGATTCAAATTCTAATGTGTATTTTGATGTTTATTTAAAAATTTTGCATGTACTCTATCGCAAGGGAACCCAATGTCTGGATCTTCTTCCGAAATATAGTAAATAAATAATAAATAAATATTACAGGACAATTTTTACCCCAATCGAACTAGTCCCATGGTAAGCTCAATAAGGCTTGTGTTATGGGTACTAGACGACGATATATTTAATAGATATATTACTTATATACATAGAAAACATCCAAGACTCAGGAACAAATATTTATGCTCATCACACACATATTTGCCCTTACCGGGATTTGAACCCAGGACCTCAGCTTCGCAGGCAACGTTACTCCCACTGAGCTAAACCGATCGTCGATATATATGTTTCATTTAGTGATCTGTGTAAAATAATGCATTTTAACTGGTGTCAAACAGTCTATCACGTCCAGCAATACATACTTGCCCTGCCGAATTGCCTGCTGCGCTAAACGAGCCCTCATGGTGACCACCATATCGTGAGGTACACGCCACACGAATATGCAACCGTCGCCCGACGCCGATATCAGGTGCTGGCAATCCGGTGTGAATCTGTAAAAGGAAAACATTTAATATAAATGGGGTTCCGTACCCAAAGGGTCAAACGGGGCCCTGTTACTAAGACTTCGCTGTCCGTTTGTCTGTCTGTCACCAGGCTGTATCTCATGAAGAGTGATAGCTAGATAGTTGAAAATTTTACAGATGATGTATTTCTGTTGCCGCTATAACAACAAATAACAGTATTATTTTGTGTCTGTCTCTCCGTATAAGTAACTAATATAAAGATGCGTCCACATTTGTATAATTTGCCCGATCAGATCTTTCTCCCGTGGCATGATCGCGTGTCACGATCACGCGTTTGGACATTGCGCCGATCCGGTCGCTCGAAATCCATGTTGATACGCGTATCACACACTTAGATCGGACAAAGAAGGCATGATCGCTGCGCCGACAGTGAGCGTCCAAGCAGCGCGATACGCAGTCATGCCACACCACGATGATCGGATACGAGCAAATGATACAAGTGTGGACGCACCTTAAAATGATCGAAATCCGCGTACATTTTGCTTAAGAGCAGGGATCTGCTAACACTGGATTTTCATAGATACGGCCGTTTGTAGCGTTTATTTTGTACGGAGCACTCGGTGCGCGAGTCCGACTCGCACTTGGCCGGTTTTAATTAACGGTTACTTTACTTCAGATGGTACATGTATGAGTGTGAAGAATGTCAATCGTCAGTACATCCCGAGTATCTTTCATAGTGAATAGGAAATAGTCTGTAATCTTATAAAGCTTGTTGTGTAATCTAGAACTCGCTTTAGGTGACCTTACCTCAGTCTCGTACTTCATTATCCGTATATTGTCACTATGCCCTCTCCCGAGAACTAATCCTTCATACAGAATTGTCTGTAATTGCTGCTGTCGTCTAATCTTGAATCGGCTTTAGATGAACTAACCTCAGTCCAGTGACGATCTTAGAATGCGTACATTGTCAGCATGCCCTCTCTTGAAATAATCTTTCATATCGAGTAATAAATAGCTTGGAGTTGAACTTGTTGTCTAATCTAGAACTAGCTTTAGGTGACCTTACCTCAGTGTAATACTTAATAAAAAAATATTATTATTAATAATCCGTACATTATCACCATGCCCTCTTCCGATTACTAATCCTTTATACTGAATGGTCTATAATAGGCATGATGACTGGGTATGAAAATCAAAATTGTAATTAGTCCGTCACCTAGATAATAAAAAAATATTGGACACGTATTTACTAGGGAATGCATTACCGGTACCATGTGTCAGTCCCGGGATTTTCGGTACTAGCCGGAAGAAGAACCGGGATTTCCCGGTTTTTTCGGTACTTTCGGGAAATGACTTGTGGTGGTTTCGAGACTTGAGTAGTTTTTACCTTATAGTATTTTTGGGCAATAATAATATCCTGATATGATACAAAATGAAAATACACGTTTTGTTATCAAACTAAAATCCACTTCAATTCTTCAAATCACAATGAACTTGCTAAGTTTTAAGTTTGTCTTAGCGGTTTATAAAAAAAGACTAAAATAAAATCAAACAGTTTGGTAAATGCTCACAATTTGTTCGTTATTATTTTGACTTGAATTATAACAACATTTTTGGACAGGTAATCCCTTAATCAGTAATAATTAAGTTAGGTACTTATAATATAACTGGTTGTTAATTATGTTACATTTATATATATATATATATATATATATTATTATTATATTTTTGTACCCACTTATGTAAAATCTTATGTCAGATGATGAATCTTACCACTCTGTTCGCGACTTGTCATCTTCTTTCTATTCGCTAGATAGCACAGTATTATCTGAACCAGATACCCTCGGTACCTTTATCGCTCGTACATTTCAAAATGATCACAATAAAATTAATATCTGTCACCTAAATGCTCAAAGCATTCCCAGTCATTATAATGATCTCCTGGACACTTTTTCCGCTACAAACGTAGACGCCATTTTTATTTCCGAATCCTGGTTCAAGCCGAGTTTAGCTTCCACTTCGTACGGCCTACCTGGTTACGTGTTGCTGCGGAATGACCGTACGGGTAAAGGAGGCGGTGGTGTTGCCATATATCTACACAGTGACATCCCCTATAAAATTATTTTGTCGTCTCCCACACATTACTCAGTTGTTTACTCCGCCCCCCCGCCCCCCCCCCCCCCGCAATTGATTATTTTGCAGATTTCGAGACAGTAGGTACTTTTTCCACTTAGCACAGAGTACACGCACCATTTAATTATGGGCGATTTTACCACCGACCTGTTAAAAACGAACTCCAGGTCAAGCAAACTTATAGAGATCAATCAGTCTGTCGACCTTGCTGTGCTTCCGCTTAAACCTACACACCATAACGTTGATACGTCGGACTCTTGGTTGGATCTTATCCTTGTCTCCTCCGTAGACCGTATGGGTAAAGTAGGTCAGTTTCCGGCACCAGGTTTTTCACACCACGATCTAGTGTTTCTGAGCTACGATATTCAGCCTCCCAAAACACAACCAGTTTCTATACAGATCCGAAGTTTTGCTAGGTTGGATATCGAAGCGCTGAAGCAGGATACGCTTGCACAGGAATGGTCAGCAACTTTGGAGGCGCTGTCAGTAAACAAAGCGGTGGACTCGTTGAACGCGACGATTCTAAAGTTATTTGACAAGCATGCACCTTTTCGGACTGTGAAATTGAAGCGACCTCCTGCGCCGTGGATTACTAGAGCGGTCCGCATTGCAATGACGAGACGGGATCGGGCATTTCGCAAATGCAAGCGGGACCGATGCGACGTGAACTGGGCGTTGTTGAAATCAGCCAGGAACCGGTGTAATCAGATGGTGAGAGTCGCTCAGCGTAAATATGTACATGAAAACATTATTTCCTCCACCCCAGCTGATACCTGGTAATTCCTAAAAAGCCTTGGTATTGAAAAATCATTTAGCAAATTTAATCACTATCGGCTCCTTCATTAAATGATCTTAACTCACACTTCGCTAAACCTTCCAACTTAGACCCTACCAATAAAGCTCAAAGCATTTCTTACATTAATGCCTTGCCCTGTCCTTCTGAAAATTCCTTTTCACTCACTCCAGTCACTGATGACGAGATCAGTAAAATGATTTTATCGATTAAATCCAATGCCGTTGGTCATGATAAAATAAGTAGGTCAATGATTATTAGCATCATGGAATGTATTATCCCAGTTATCACTCATATTGTTAATTTGTCGATGTATTCTGGGGTTTTTCCTTCGTTGTGGCGTAATCAGTGGTAATTATTTAACATGATACTACATTTATATTTGTACATTATGGCTTGGTCTTTACTTATAACAGCTCAACTGGAATCGTTTGTGTTGTTTAAGTGTTGCCATACAAATTAACTTGTTTATGGTTTTTTATTTTTATAGATTTATAAGTAATGACAAGCTAGATAAATTTGTTAAAATAATAATAAAAATACAATTTTGATGTAAAAATGGCGTTCGTGATATCACCCACTAGGGTCTAAGTATAAAATAGTTTTAAGTTACAGGGTACCACCGAAAATCAGCGTCACGGCTTGCCGTGGCATAAAGCTGAGTGGTGACCTTTTTCAGCGTCGTCCATTCTTCTTTTTTTTTGTTATTTGTATTTGTATTTCTTCTTGCTGGCGTTGAATAAATATGTTTTCTTTCTTTTCTTTCTTTCTTCTTTCTAATGCCCATGTCATTCCCCTAACAAAAGTGTCTAATCTCTGTTTACCTAATGATTTTTGTCCTATGTCCATACTTCCTTTTCTTTCTAAAGTTTTGGAAGCCTCTGTACATAAACAATTATCTTGTTACGTGTACTCGAATCAATTACTCTCCCATTTTCAATCAGGCTTTCGTTCCGGGCACAGTACGACTACTGCGTTACTGAAGGTTATTGAGGATGTGAGGAAAGGCATGGATCGTTTTCAACTTACTGTGTTGGTTTTAAGCGACATCTCCAATGCGTTTAATGCTGTCAACCATGACCTTTTATTTGCCACTCTAGACCACTTGAACGTCTCGTCATCGTCGGCTGAGTGGTTTTCCACCTATCTTCAGGATCGCCGGCAGATAATCCGTGCCGACAAAACTTTTTCGGACTGGTGTGAACTTGCTTCCGAGGTTCCACAGGAAAGTATTCTATCTCATCTTCTTTTTTCCTTTTTTCCATTTTTATCAACCTAATTACTACTAGGAATAAATGCTCTTACCATATTTATGCTGATGATCTACAAATATACATCCTAGCAAGTCCTGGCGATTTAGATACTGCAATTAGACAAATTAATAAAGACCTCGACAGCATCCCCGTGTGGTCGCGTACCTTTAGACTCTCGGTAAACCCATACAAGTGTCAAGCCATTATACTCGGAAGCTCTCGGCTTCTCTCTCTGTTGGACACTACGCGTTTGGCACTTGACACGACCATGCTGTTTTGAGCGGAGTTTCCGTTTTAAGCCACGCTTGCGTTACTTATCAATATCACTTGAATCATTTCTACATTAAGGTATTAAATTTAAGTCACAAATTGTATTTCCCGAAAATCCCGAAAATACCGGGATTTGTATTTTCTAGTACCGGTTCTTATCTTGGCCAAAAAACCGGGAAATCCCGGTATTTTCGGCTCCGGTCTTTCCCGGGAGCAAACCCTAGTATTTACTAACTTAGAAAATACTCAGATAAATCGCATTAAAGTTTAGGAGTGGGGGGGGCTTGTGACGTCACTCCTAAGTAAAATGTGTACTTAGGAGTGACGTCACGCGACATTTCGACTAAATGTAACGTCTTTACTTTTCGATTATGTGATAAAAGAAAAAATACGTGTCCAATATTTTTTATTAATCTGCAAGACGGACTAATTATTAAAATTTAGTCATCATCCCTATTGCTACTGTCGCCTAATCTTGAATCTGCTTTAGGTGAACTTACCTCAGTCCAGTGACGATCTCAGAATGACCATACATGGTCGCCATGCACTCTCCTGAGTAGTAATCATACACGCTCAACACTTTATCAGTACATGATGTCGCAAGGTAGATGCCACTGTTGTCCAGCACTACAGCTGGCTTTGGGTGATCTTACCTCAGTCCAGTACTTCATTATCCGTACATTGTCACCAGTCCCTCCCCCGAGTACTAATCCTTCATACTGAATTGTCTGTAATTGGTGCTGTCGTCTAATCTTGAATCGGTTTTAGGTGACCTTACCTTAGTCCAGTGACGATCTCAGAATGACCATACATGGTTGCCATGCACTCTCCTGAGTAGTAATCATACACGCTCAACACTTTATCAGTACATGATGTCGCGAGGTAGATGCCACTGTTGTCTAATGCCACCTGTAAACAAACAGACAAAATATAATATAATATAATATTCGTTCGCGGAGGATAAAAAAGTCATAACCCCTCTTTTTTTTGCTTCAGCGTAGTCGTGTAAAAAGTATCCTGTAGCCATCTGTGGATAGCTACCCGTGTACCAAAAATAGAGATTAAAATCCGTTTAGACGATTTGGCGTGATGAAGCAACAACGACACATACAAACATACAAAAAATAAAAATTCGATTCAATCACCTTCAAATAGTCAGTTTCGCTAATTTTTTTAAAAAAAACTTTAATGTACAGACATTTTGACGATACGTTTGTCTCAGTGGGTTGCACAGCGGCCTACGAAGCTGGCGGTCCCGGGTTCACCGGCCAGGGCAAGTGTTTGTGTGATGAGCGCGAATGTTTGTTCCTCGGTCTTGGATATATTCTATGTATTTAAGTATTATCATTTATGTATATATTATGTATATCGTCGCTTAGTACCCATAGTACAAGCTTTGCGTAGTTTGGGACTAGGTCGTTATCCCTAATATTTATTATTTTTTTTTCGTTTTTACAACTTTTTAATAGTATAGATATAGACTAGCAGAGCCGGCAGACATTGTTCTGCCTGAACGTTGAGTTTCGGATAAACTTTTCCAAATTAGCCACAATTCTTGCTCCTGTATCTACTCTATAAGTAATTGTACTGGCAGCGCGTTAATTACAATTGACCATAGTTATGAAGAAAGCCATCAGTGATATATATTTTTTGATAGCTTGACAAGTTCTTTCGGTGACACTGCCATGGTCTGCGGACGACGGGCGACGTGTTGAGACAGGGGCGGGGCGGGGCGGGGGTGTGTGTGCACGCGGCGGACTTCTTACTCGCCCCGCAGTCTTTCCCTCCAGCAAGACCATGGGAACGAAAGAACTTGTCAAGCTATAATTCAAAAACGACCGAAATCGTTGAGTTAAGACTTGAGCCACATTGACAAAAAGTCTTGGTCGCTATCTGCATAACCCGAATCATTGCTTTGTCATGTGCATGAAAACTTTTAACAAGTTACCAAAATGTGTACAAGAGCTATCCCTAAATAGATTTAAAAAATGAATTAATCAAGCTACTTAATGAAAAATGCTATTATAGTGTGAAGGATTTCCTCTTTCATCATATGTTACAATAATATAGTAAATGTTACCATACTGAATTGGCCTATCTATCAGCTTTGCACACAAAAAAAATCAAGCATCTACCGCAATAATTCACGTCACCATAAATAAAAATCTCATCGTACTCGGCGATACGTGAAAAATTAATAAAAATTAATAACGAAAAATCGCGGAACTTACATGGGGGTGTAATATTTTCTTCTGCTTCCGCGTTTATTACTCATTGAAATAAAACAATTTAACGGTGTAATAGGTCTGCAGTCTGTGAACATGTCATTGACAAACCAAACCACTCAATTAAGTTTGATAAACCTTCTATCCTTGCCAAAGAAAAAAGATATTTTCCCAGGATGCTACGCGAGGCTATTGAGATTAAAAAGCATCCTAATTTCAATAGAGAAGATGGATTGTCACTACCACCAGCTTGGGATCCTGTAATACATCTCATCAAGGAACAAGCGAGACACAGGACTGCAAAACCTTAATTTCCGAACGGTGTACAATATCTTATCTGTTTAAAAGTAGTTTAATAGTCTCTGTTTTTTAAATATTATAATTAGTAATGAGGTAGCCTGGGAGTTTTTCTTTGCAGCGTTTCTTTTCTCCTCAGTACGCCTCATTTGTGAAATGCTGCTTGGTAAATTATTAGAATAAAATAATTAAGCCCTTCTGGCACATGTGTAACTGTCTTTACAGCTTAGGCCCATCTGGGATGAATGTACATCTTTATTTGTGTTTTTTTTCAAAAAATGGGTAGTTTGCACAAATTGTAACTTTGACAGAGGAAAATACATCTTTTCTCAATCCACCCGTGACCATGGAAAGCTGGAAAGCTTCCGAAACGTCGGGAACTAAAATGAGATAATATACGCGATATAATCCGTTAAATTGTTTTATTTCAATACATGGGGGTGATTTAGATAGCCCTCTAGGTCCTCTACCTCCCAGCTTCAGTATATCACTACTTCTTGGGACACCCTGTATAGTTTGTCTGGTGTACGTACGACAAAGTGTCTGATATAATAGTGATAACATGAGGTAAGTATTTTAAAATAAGAGAATATTTTTACAGTTTTAATCTGAGAAATCATGCCGGTAAAACGGGATGACAGCATCGACGCGCGTGTGCGCAGACTTAAATCAAAATAAAAAAGCTACCAATAATTTCGGTATACCTACTAATTTTTTAGTACTAGGAGGAGTAGGAGGGGAATATATGTCCTAGAAACAGAGGATGATAACGACGAACGAATTAAACCTTATTACGATTTGATAAGATACTTTCTATCGCAAGCGACGGCGGCTTAAAAACCCTTGTGAAGGGGTTTTAAACGGGAACGGCTTTGGTTAGCAAAGTCGAACGAAATACCCTTTCAAAAACCCTCGAAGGGGATACGAGACCGATCCCTGGTTATAAGTTTGATGTATGTGTATTTCGTCTGTGCATTTGTGTGTATATCTGTGTATGTGTATCTATCTGTGTATCAGTGGCATTGTAGCACTTGAACGTATGGATCGATTTTGATTCAGTTTTTTTTGTTGGAAAGGTGACTTCATCGAGTGTTCTGAACTACGATTCAAATAAATTGGTTCAGTCGTTTAAGAATTATAAGCATTTTACCTTACCTTTATAAGAGTTCCATCATCAGCAGTGGTTCCTCTAAAAGTCTTCGTATGTCGTCCATTGGACGCGCTGTATACACGCACGTTCCGATCCTGAAAACATTATAAATCGAAATCATTGTCATACATTTAAATAAAATATCCCGCGGTGCAAGACGCCTTTCATTGACCAGTGTGTGTTGCCAGAGATGATAAATAGCGATGGTCGATCACCTGACAAGCCGTGAGTACGTGCCGTCCCCCCGCGTCGACTTCCATGTCGTATAACGTCGTCCGACCCGATACGTTCTGTCCGCGTTCGAACTTGTATCCGCCGTCCGTCGTCTGAAACATATAATTTTTTTTTTATAAAAACTGCCCGGTTCTCGAAGAACTTGCCCAAGTAGCACAGAAGCTGTATTAAAGCTGATACAGCCCTTATAACGCTCAAATTGGCTGTATACTGGCATATAAGCTCTTATACAGCTTTTGTGCTAACTGGGTGAGTACTTTTTTGCCCCGAGAAGGCCACAGGCTTGAAAGGTCTGTTTTCCTATATTATTTTATGCAATCGTTATATTTATAATGTATGCTTTTTCAGTCGAGTACCGCGTTTATGCAACGAAATTTATTGAATGCACTAATTACGGTTGGAGATTTGAAAAAGCTAATTATATAACTATTGTATACAATTACTTTTTCTACGAGTAAACTAAAATGAAACACAGCTAAAAAATGGCAAAAACACTGCAATCTCTTCTTGAAATGCATTATAGTTCTGCACGAAGTTGTATAATATTTTACTATGTAGTTCTGTGGAATATAATACAGACCATAGAGAACATTGCAGACTGATGATCTAATCTAAAAAAGTATGCCTTTGTAGTAGGATTCGCGAAAAATGATTATCCATACTAATATTATAAATGCGAAAGTGTGTCTGTCTGTTTGTCTGTCTGTCTGTCTGTTACCTCTTCATGCTTAAACCGCTGAACCGATTTGGAGAATACCTTTATCCGCGATAAACGAATTTAAGGCGGACGAAGTCGCGGGCAGAAGCTAGTTTCTTATAATGTCTGACGTCCATAATGTTAGCACAACTGTTGTATAAGATCAGCGGTCCCTGTGATGCTGGACGAGTGCTCCGGGGTCTGCTAGCCCTGGGACAGTACTGACCGGTGTGAGCGGCCGGAACAGCACGGTCTTGTCGGCGCCGCAGGACACCAGCTGGAGCGCGGCGGGGGGCGCCGCCGGGAGCAGACGCACCGCTGTGATGCTGGACGAGTGCTCCGGGGTCTGCTAGCCCTGGGACAGTACTGACCGGTGTGAGCGGCCGGAACAGCACGGTCTTGTCGGCGCCGCAGGACACCAGCTGGAGCGCGGCGGGGGGGCGCCGCCGGGAGCAGACGCACCGCTGTGATGCTGGACGAGTGCTCCGGGGTCTGCTAGCCCTGGGACAGTACTGACCGGTGTGAGCGGCCGGAACAGCACGGTCTTGTCGGCGCCGCAGGACACCAGCTGGAGCGCGGCGGGGGGCGCCGCCGGGAGCAGACGCACCGCTGTGATGCTGGACGAGTGCTCCGGGGTCTGCTAGCCCTGGGACAGTACTGACCGGTGTGAGCGGCCGGAACAGCACGGTCTTGTCGGCGCCGCAGGACACCAGCTGGAGCGCGGCGGGGGGCGCCGCCGGGAGCAGACGCACCGCTGTGATGCTGGACGAGTGCTCCGGGGTCTGCTAGCCCTGGGACAGTACTGACCGGTGTGAGCGGCCGGAACAGCACGGTCTTGTCGGCGCCGCAGGACACCAGCTGGAGCGCGGCGGGGGGCGCCGCCGGGAGCAGACGCACCGCTGTGATGCTGGACGAGTGCTCATCCAGGGTCTGCAGAATCTGGTAACCCTGGAAAAAAATACAGAAAATAGCAGGAACTAAGCTGAGAAAATAAGCTGAATTTGGCTGTCAAGGACATCGGGAATAACTTACTTTTACTAATATTTTCTTCTGTTTCCGCGATTATTACTCATTGAAATAAAACAATTTAACGGATTATATCGCGTATATTATCTCATTTTAGTTCCCGACGTTTTGGAAGCTTTTCAGCTTTCCATGGTCACGGAAAGCTGAAAAGCTTCCAAAACGTCGAACTGTCGGGAACTAAAATGAGATAATATACACGATATAATCCGTTAAATTCTTTTATTACTTTTACTAGTTTACTTTACAGTTCTGCATCCTCTTTAAAGGGGTGGGAGGCTGAAAGTTACAGGTTTCTTAGTTTTTCTGTTCTTTGTATATAAATCCCAGACTCCATGCCAAATTTCAGCTTTCTAAGATATCGGAAAGTACCCGAGAGGTTTTGATGAGTGAGTTAGTGAGTAAGTGGCCATATCGTGTTTTAGTTGCGAGTATTCGTATCCTGATGGCATCTCATCACTTGTTAAATGGTTTAAGCACTGCGAGTAATGCTCGAGGCATCAAAACTTGAATTATTTACTATGAATGTTCATAAACTCACCCGATCGACCATAAAGACATGTATGAGACGATCTCGGGATGCCGACGCCAGTAGCCGTGGTTTCGCCGAATATTCTAGACATAATACTTCTGCATCGTGCGCTTCCAGCCTAAAAAACATTTAAAACGTAATATTAGAACAAACAGTTCACGTACGTAATGTTGCCATAGCTGAATGGGCAATGGATGCAATTTTTTAAAAATATTGAAATTTTGTTTATAGGTAGGAATAAGCCTCCTTATTGTGATAAAAAAATCACAGATTTTTTCTGTGGCTTACGAAAAATAAAAAGATGAAAAGGTGTTGGTGGGCCCATATGCCCGCCTTATACGGTACGGCAAAAGCAGCATTGATATTTTCCATTAAAATGGCTGTAAATGTACCGTATACCGTATAAGGCAGGTGTATAGGCCCACCAACACCTTTTCATCTTTTTCATTTTTTTCTAAGCCACAGAAAAATCTGTATTTTTTTTCTGACAATAGGAGGCTTATTCGGAGCTATAAACAAAATTTCAAGATTTTTGAAAATTTTCATCCATTCCCCATTGGTCAGAGCACATAAGCGTTAAAGAGGTCCCGTTCCGCCTGAACCGAGCGTGCAAGCGAGAGTGCGGAACAAGCTATAGAGAGGCACGATCGGCCTAAGAGTTCGGCTTGTGAATTCATAAAAGTATGCAATTACAATCAATGTTTTCTTATGACGTGACTTTTGACTTATCAGGTCAAATTATCGTCCGTAAACCGACTTTACAGACAACCAATAGGGTACATGCATGAAATTATTATGTCGCTTTACTTAACAAAATATCAAAATACCGTAAAAGCGATTTCAAAAAGTGAAATTAAAATTAAATTCGGCCAAGAAATACGCGTGATATAGGCATTTATACTACTAATTAGACAGCGATTTGACAGAGAAATTCCACATGCACTGTTACGTCATAGGGTTGCAAAAAACGGTGTTTTCTGTCTTGAAAAAAAAACGTTAAAAAACAACAGTTTTTTTCTGGAATATGGTTTTTTTCAAAACTACGAAATCCCAAAATTTGCAAGGCAGTTAATACTTTTATGCGGTTGTTTTATACTTTATGTTAACTATTAAACTAATATAATAAAAATTGCAATCTCAAAATCTTTTGCTTGCAATACAAGAGGAACCAGAAAAAGAAACAGTTATGGACAATATAATAGACGAGACGGAAGAAGAAGCAGAAAATTCTGATACTGACCGAATTAGTGTTGATAGTGCTGCTGATAGTTCTAGTTCTAGTGAATAAGTTCAGTGTTTTTTTTTATTTACTGAGATAAGCTTAGTTCTAGTTACATAACATAGACTTAGTTTTAAGTTACTTATATAAATAAATCACGAAAAACCGTTATTATCGTATTATTTGTTCTCTGAAAAAAAAGACCTTATTAAGAACAAAAACAATGGGGCAAGGTTTTTTTTTTTTCATGTTCTTTTTCATAAATTTGAAAAAAAAAAGATTTTGTTTTTTTTTTTCTATTTGCAACCCTAGTCATAGTGCCCTCCGGTCATATAAACTCTTTATTAAATTCTGTTTCGCTAGAAAGAGATAGAATGAAATGTTTGATGACTTATATCTTGGTTATTTTTATAGTTAATCGAAAAAATATTTTTGCCTACTGTTTGTTACATCGCCTTTCATAAAGCAAAAATAAAAATGCATGCATATTCCCTATTTGTTATTTAGGATTTCTATAATTTAAAAGTACAAGATAATACAGTCAACATCCCTGTCCACAGAAGCAGGCCCGTACCACACTGTGGACACTCCCTGCCGCCCGCCGCCCGCGCTCTTCCCGCTCACAGTTCAGTGACCTCAGCCGGTAACTGCGAGGTACCCGAGCGGCACTTTCAGGGAGTGTCCACACTGTCCGTAGTACTGTATATTATACCGTGGCCGTACCTGTGCAGCAGGGCGCCGACGGCGGAGTGCACCCACACGTTCCCGGCGCGGTCGCCCGACGCCACGTGCGCGCCGTCCGGGCTGATGCGCACGCAGCTGCAACACATCGCTCCACTGAGTACTTGACTTCGAGTACGCAACTTCGTTCGCGGAGGAGAAAGTCGTACACCACTATGTTTTTCTCGGCGTACTGGCGTAAAGAGTATCCTAGAACCATCTGTGAATACCCAGCTGCCCGTGTACGAAAATTGTTTGAAATCTGATTAGCCGATTTGACGTGATAAAGCCACGACGACGCATAGAAACATGCTAAAAATCAAAAATATATATATTTCGATCTAGTGATCTCCAATTATATATAGTTAGTCCGTAACAATCTTTTTTTTTTTTAATAATTTCTATGTACAGACATTTCATTTTTACAACTTTATAATAGTATAGATTATAGTAATCGATGCGTGATCTACAGACAGGACGCTCAAGGCTAAATATAAGGTGCAATGACTGCACCGAACTCATATGTGAAGAGCAAGATGCATAATCGTACACATATTTGCAGACGTAATTGTACATATAAATTATTGAGAAAACAGACTAAACCCATGAATATTTTAGAAATGGAAGGCTTATAGTACTTTATGCGATCGTTATATAATGTAAGGTCAGGTGGAGTAAGAGAAACACCGGGGTAAGAGAAACGTTGTAAATGGAATACTGAAAACTTACATAGGTATGTGCCAATGGAAATAGAGATGGGCCAATTGCATGGACTCTCTTTCCCCACGAAATAAATTATGTTTCACTTACCCAACCTAAGCTTATTCTTTTTCAGTCGAGTACCGCGTTTAGGCCACGATACGAGACTTAAACTTAAAAATCTATTTATATAACTATGGTATACAAAACTTTTTCTACGAGAAACCCATAAACTAAAATAAATGAAACAAAGCTAAAAAAAATTGCAAACACCGCGTTTTTTTTTAATTCATTATTGTTATGCGCGGAGTTGTATAATATTTCATTATAGTTCAGTGACAATAATATAAATCATAGAGTATAGAGTATAGAGTGATGTTCCAATCTAAAAAGTATGCATTTTTAGTATGACTCGCAGAATTCTTATTCACAGATTAGAGCATGACTATAAAAAAATTAAACAATCCTCACCGAACGCCAGTCTTATCGTCATAGGACTTCGCTTTGTCTTTATCCGCAGCGCTGAGGTCTGCGTCCTTCAGAAATTTCAGCTCAGGGTCGATATAAACCACTTTATTCAGCTCCTGAAATAATAAAACATACAGTTAGCGCCATCTAGTGGAAAGTAGCGGGGACTATATACACAAAAATACAGACCGATTATGACTGATTTCAAAATTGTTGAAAATTGTATAAGATTATATATACTGTGCCTGCGAGGAATAGGGAAGATTTATCCACGCATTTCTGAAGCCATTAGGAGTAAAAAATGTTATATGAACCAAGCCAAATTTAGATTAAAAAAAACAAAATATAGTCTATTATCACAACACAACTAACGGGGCTTAATGGCGTATAAGTATGATTTTATTTAATTACCTTTCGTTGGTAATTCTTCGACGTTTCGGACGTCGTGTTACGTCCACGGTCTCGAAGGAACTGGAGAGGCGAGTATAAACATCTTCTAGCCGCGCGAGTTTTCCGATCTACCCGCGCTTGGGTTTGATCATTCTTTTGAACACTAAAGTAGTCGCTATACCGACACACTACACTCACGGTATCTGGCACTTCATTGGATGATGTTTGATGCTGTTTTCATTTACTAATAACTGGATTACACCCAATAATCAAGACCAAGCGCGGGTAGATCGGAACTCGCGCTGCTAGATGTTGATACTCGCCTCTCCAGTTCCTTCGAGACCGTGGACATAACGCGACGTCCGAAACGTCGAAGAATTACCAACGAAAGGTAATTAAATAAAATCATATTTATACGCGATAAGGCCCGTTTGTTGTGTTGTGATAATGAGTGAAAATCGTGTTAGTTAAAATCAAAATCTAGTTTAGTCGATTTTTGTACATAAAAATTTAATAAATTTTGCTTCTCTATGAAAACTATCCAATTATTTGTCTTTATCCAAGTTCCCCATTGTCAACTAAAAGCTATCCATCCTATATACTGTGACAGTATACCCAGTATCATAATTACTGCTTTGGTGGCAGTAAAATATTGAAGGATTGTTCGATTTAAATGGGATATAAATATATTTGACTGGTGCCGTAATGAATTATTATTATTGACCGAATCCTTTCCGATTGGGTAAAAATATTTTGTATGTCTGTCCGACTGCCCAGGTAGCACACAATCTGTATAAGAGTTTATACGGCCATGGATGTTCTCTTAATCTTAATCTAATTTTGTGAGCACTTTCGACTTTCATTGTACCAATTTTGCTATCGATACATTTTTTTTTTAAATTGTTGGTGATATTGGGACGAGTAAGTATAATAGGGTATTTGACAGTAGAATTTTTTTTTTAAATTGTATAAGATCCTGTTAAAACAAGCAAAATAAAAAAACTACGTTAAAATTTTGAGTTCGATACCTTACGTGTAGCTTGTTTAATGAGTCTTTAAAGTTGGATGGGAAAGTCCATTTTTAAAGTATGAAAATATTGCTAACTAATAATACCAGTAAATAACCGATAAAATGTATTGTAATTTTTGTTATAAAACAGTTTCTATAAACGCAAGTTTTAACAGAGCTGCAGAACAAAGTTCTTATTTTCCGTATATAAGATACAAGCGTGTGCGTTTATTGGGAAAGTCTAAAAATGTACTTTTAACGTCGTTGTATCTCGGGGAGTTTTTATGATATTGGAGTAGTTTTTTCACCAATACTTCTATTATTAAGACGACGTTTTATAAAATACCATATTTTTTTGTCAAATAGCCTATTGAGTAACATGGAGTGTGGTGTACAGTATTGGCACAGTATAATAAAGAGTACTACGTACAGTATGGCCACTCCCTGAAAGTGCCGCCCACCCGCGCTCTTCCCGCTCACAGTTGAGTTACCTCAGCCGGTAACTGCGAGGTAACCGAGCGGGCGGCGGGCGGCGGGCAGCAGGGAGTGTCCACAGTGTGGTATTGGGGACTCACGTTGCTGTATATGTTGGGCTGGGTCCGACCCTGCAGAGTCCACATGCGCACCGTGTCGTCGCTGGAACACGTGAGGAAGGTCCCGGCGGGCAGCGAGCCCGCACCGGAGGCCATGTCCACCCCCCATATACACGCAGAGTGGTACAGGGCCGAGTGGGATTTACCAACCTGTAAGAAAAATATATATAGACTAGAAGGCGCCCGCAACTTTGTTCGCGGAGGAGAAAAAGTCATAACCCTTCGTTTTTTCTTAAGCGTAGTCGGGTAAAAAATATCCTATAACTATCTTGAGATACCCAGCTACTCGTGTACCAAAAACAGTTGAAACCCGTTTAGCCGATTTTGCGTGATGAAGCCACAACGACACATACAAACATACAAAAATACAAAAAAGAATATTTTTCGTTAAAGTGACCTCCAAATAGTCCATCACAATCTTTTTTTTTAATAGCTTCAATGTACAGACATTTCATTTTTACAACTTTATAATAGTATAGATTTGATTCTAAATCACGTGAGCAGCTACAGAATGTAAATAGTGAACATTGTCAAAACTGTGCAATTCTTTAGCGCCAGATAAACTGCAACTGCCAAACATAAAATCGTATCAACCTACGAGACAGGCTGAGCCTATTGTAGGGGACACAGCTACTTCCTGTTGTGTGTAAACATATCGAGCAGTGTTCATTTTACGCTCATCCTTGACTTCACTTGTAATGTAATAAGCGATTTCGTATTTTTTATATTTCGTTTTCAAAGTAAATTGTTATATTTGACGACCGGCTAAGCTCAGCGGGAGTGATGCTGCCTGCGAAGCTGACGGTCCCGGGTTCAAATCACGGTAAAGGCAAATATTTGTTTGATGAACATAAATATTTGTTTCTGAGTCTTCGATGTTTTCTATGTATATAATCGTGCTATGAGTAAACAATAAAGTGCATTCAGATTCGAAGACAGCAATGTTGTAACCCTTACCCGCCCAAAGGCCTCAATTAAAAGGCCTTCGCCTATTCAATTAACTTAGAGTAATTTTCTATCAGAATTGAGTTGCATTTGCTTTTTGTCGTTCAAATGTAACACAAAGGCAATACAACCGTATTTCCTACACTTTGATTCAAATCCCACTGGCAAATTTCACTATACGTCGTATAATTCTTCAGAATTGTGGAAGTGACATAGGCTATATAAATTTTGAAAACGGCGCCCGCAAATGAAGAAAAGGGGGGGATTGTTTTTCTTTTTTCTTACCACAGCAATATGGGTATCAAATGAAAGCTAGTGAAAAGACCAATTCTAAAATATATGTATCACATCGTATTTATGTTTCTTTTTCAACACAAATTGTCAAAAAGCGTACCTAACGCACCGCCCGACCAATCAATTTCGTTAGCGTGATTCACAATCTCAAGCGCTCGGTTTGGTTAACGGTTAACAGTTCAAAATATTCAGAAAAAAACGCAATAAACATGCTTTTGGTCGTAAATTTAAGTAGCAACATCAGAAATTACTACTACTTCTAGGGCCATCTGTTATCGAGCAACTGAACTAATATAAAAATTACTTCCTTCTTACTATGAGATATTGCTACATGTACATAGGAATGGTAGCGAAATAACATTACAGTTGTTACGTGTTAACATGTACCACTTTTCTTAATAAAAATATTATACAATTAAGACAATATTTTAATAGTTAATTGGTACACGCATATTAATTGTTTTATATACTCTGACATTTAGAATTTTATTCTAGACACATTCTAGATTTTTATTCTTTTTTATAGACAATCCTTTTGGGATTTATCTAATTATGTATTTTAATTTTTAAAATGATGATTTTATCAATAATAAGTAAGTATTATACTTAAGTTAAATGATCTGATTAGGTTTTTCTGGGTTTCCCTAATTCTTGCAACAAATGTTGGATCATATTGTATGTTTCCCAGCAAAGACTTCTCTCATTGTAACTGACAATTCGAAAGTGCTTGTATCTAAGCCTACTCGAATAAAGGATATTTTGATTTGATTTGATCTGATATAACAATAAATATCTACATACTAAGATCTTAAAAATAAAAAAGTAATAATTAAGATAATATATACATTGAAATAATTAAAATAAAATACAAGTGTTAATATAACAAATGTCATTGTCATTGTCACGAAAAACGAAAAATAATCAATCTAAAGCCTCTAAATTAAAAAGTGAAACTCCTAGTAAACGCGAGGAACGTCTGGAAAGTCAAAGAAAGAGATCGTGGCTGTACTACAGCCAGCTCTCGGATGAGTCACGAAAGAGCTAATAACAAACATCTGTAGTCGGGCTTCGCGCAGCGTTGATAGCGAAGATCGTAAGAGGCGTCACATCGCTAGGGCTCGAGCTAGGGCGAAAGAGACATACTCCACAATAAAAGGTAACCAACCAGATGTAGGCGTGCGTACGCACTCTCGGTCGAGCGGTTGCGGACCTCAGCTCACATGTTTTCGCAAAGGGTTTATGTTGCTCAATACTTTGTTACCTACTGGCGCAGAAAGATCTACCAAAACTACGTTTGTCACCGCATGCGGCACCTTAAAGTGTTTAGTGTATATATTACTCAGTTGAATTTTATAAAGGTTTTAAAAAACTTGTTTTTTCCTTTCTGTTCATTATTTTTAAGCAGTCGGGTTTATTGTTTTTATAATAATATTTTTTTAGGGGCAATTTTTTGCGTCTGTTTTGTTTTAGAAATTACTTATCATGGCACATACATTACATACTGCTATTATTTTTCACACAGCTGTATATTAAACATATGATCGTCTAGTACTCATACAAATCTTATTAAGCTTACTAGGCCCATGGTAAGCTTAAAAAGCCCACATTTAATCTTAGCTTTAATAAGCATAGATTGAAGATCTAGATCTTTGAAAAGTCAGTGGATCGTCTCTTAGTCACTTCTATTTCCTGTTAACAGGAGATAAGAGGTAAGAGGGAGGTGATCAAACCTGTCGATTGACATCGAACAACAAATGGTTAACAACGTGGATGGTTTAGATGATACCATCAGCCACACACTTAAGAGGCCATTGTTATACCTTATAGACATTGACATAAGGCCTACCGATGGTTACTTAAATGTGTGGCTGTCTGTACCTGCTAAGTAGAATATAAGTTTAGCTCAAGCTAGCTCATTTTTCAAAAATATCCTATTAGATACTGAGTAAATAAATAAATATTAAATGGGACTAACATCACATATATCCCACCCCATATGCACTGTTTTTGTCCAATAAATACTCTGTTAATATCTGAGGAGTTACCCCACGGTAATATTCCATATCTTAAGACGGATGCAACGTAACCATGGTAAGCTTTAAGCGCCATTTAAACCTAGGGCCGCCAGCTTCGCAGGCAGGGGACACTTCAGCTGAGCCAAACTGGTCGGTTGAGTAGATATAAACTTACCCGTTTTATATCCCTAACGTCCCAGACATAAAGACTGTGGTCGTTATAGACGCAGGTCAACTTGTGGTTCCTCTCGTCATACGTGAGTGCTACGGCGTCCGGATACCTCGCGTTGGGAGGTACCGTGAACATGTGGCTGAAATCAAAAATTAACCTTACTAAGACAAGTATTACAACACAGGGCCGTTTATTCAAATGAAAGATTGACCATAGTTATGCAGAAAGCGCCCAGAGTAATTCCTATGTCAAAGTGACGTAAGTGTTAACTCAACGAGTTTGGTCACTTTTTGCAGTACTAAAAATATCTCTGGTCGCTTTCTGCAAAACTATGGTCCATTATTAATCATTATTAATACAAAACTTCTAAACGGTTCCCGAGAAGAAGCCGAAAGATTTTAACCACGCATTCTTCAGCTCGGAGCAAATAATGTTATATGAACCGATGTCAATATCATATTTAAACTAACAATCAGGACGTTGACACTTCTTGTTGATTAGACATCACATCAAGGTGCCCATCTGGTGATATTTCCATTACAGAAAACCTTCATTAGAATAATATAGCTTAAATAGTTACAGCTATTGATCGACAGATGGCGCTCACCTTATATTTAACCCCTGCGCTACATCCACACCCAAATAATGCGTTCTGGGTAACGTGGTGACGTAGCGTAACGAATCGGGGGCGAAGCACCGAACCAAGCCTTCAGCACAGCCCACGAAGATGTAGCCGGAGCCAATGGACATGCAGTTCGCTGATGTCGTCTGGAAACAATAATTAATTATACGTAAATAATATGGTACTTTCGGTAGGGAAAAATAAATTATGAAATTCGATAAAAATTAAAATTTATGTAGACATAAACATACATACACTGATTTTTGAGTCATAATTATACATGATTGTTTTAATAAAATTAAATTAAAAATCGATATTTTTCATCTGTATATCACGCGACTTGAAATACGAATCGTCCGTCAGAACCAAAACGGCATAACAATACACTGTCATCTGTCAGTCCAGTCATGAACAGCTATTCATATTTGCATATTTAGGTCTCGTAAGCGTTGTTTACATACCGTCTTGATTTAATTGAACATACCGAAAAAAATGATTTCTTGGTGTAGATGCCGAAAGCTTGATTACGTTTTAGGCCTTGCTCTATTACTAGACATGTCCTCCAACTTCTCACTGGATGTCAGCATTATCAATGTATTTTTACTGGCCTAGTAATATGAAGGTTTTTTTGTACACAAATTCTAGCGACTTAACAATAAATGGCGCGGTTCGCCTCACTTTTACAAGCTTGTTATACTAAAAATTATTTTTCTTGAGCGAATCCACTAAGCATTGTACCTAATGAACAATACTTATTATCTGCATTGTTAACTCTGGCCACAACTGCCAGTTTGAAATGTAAGGTGTCGTAAGTGGAAATGACTTTTACACCTAATTAGTCTTTAAGTCCAACGAAATAAGGTTTACTCTTAAACAAAAAGAACTCAGATGTCGGTCACTCCGTCGTCATCCTAAGCATCGATACGAACTTCACTGCTCTTTCACTTACGAAGTGATCAACATCTGTGTTCTTTATGTTTAAAAGTAAACCTTATGTCGTTGGATTTAAAGACTAATTTAGTATAAAAGTAATTTCCACTTACAACGCCTTACATTTGGAAGTGGCAGTTGTGGCCAGAGTTAACAATGCAGATAATGAGTAGTGTTCATCGGGTACAAAGCTAAGTGGACTCGCTCTAGAAAAATAATTTTCACTATAACACGCCTGGCTCTGTTAACAGACAGATATAATCCACTTTATTACTTAAAATCGACTTCCCACTCGATGACACTCACCCTCAACTCCACCCACTTGTCCAATAATCTTCGGCTGTTGAATTCACACAGCAGACCACTCCGCGTGATAGCGTATGTGCTGTCGGCGGCCTCTCCGCGCCCGCATACCACGTCGCAGAACTCGTTGTCTTTCTGCTCGCCTAGTATCGCCGACCGACCCATTAGGGGCACTGGTTCTTTGAACTGGAAATATACAAATACGGGATCAAATTTATAATATCATTCATTATATGTATGTCGCTCCAACTCACGGGACAATGGCGACCCCGACCTTTAGGAGGCGTGCGAGGAGCCGAAGCCAACGCGTTGAGGTCCTTTCGAGAATTTAATGAAATGGATTATTATTAGCTGTTGTCCCAGGCCCCAAATGTTGCAACCCCAGTGTTATTCTTAGTTTGCACCATAGGCAAACTTTGCAAGTATAAACTTTGAGCGTTCTAAGTGTGAACAGTTTTGGGTTGAACATAAATGAATTAATATATGGAAACTGATCCGACATCATCTATTTTGTTTTTGTTTATAAGTCTAATGGAGACTTACATTTGTTTGTTAACTTCAGTTCATGCAGAATATCTCAGTTCTGTTTATTTGTATCTTAAATATGGAGAGCTTAACATACTCCTATACAAATATCACATTCCTATGAAGTTGTAGAGTTTAGTAAGTAATTAGAGATTCTCAAATTATTATTAAGTAATTAGAGATTCTCAAATTACCAACTTCATTATCTTTCTTTTCAAATTGAAATCTACTGATATGTGACAAACCCTAGTATTGATGTAAAATCTCGAAGAAAATGACAGCTAAAAAATTATGCAACTTCAAAATTTCAAAGTATTTTCACTTCATTTACGTCACTAACACTTCATCACGTGAAATGTATAAAACCCTATATGATGAGATAATTGACATGTAAATTCAATGAAAGATAAATTGCTTTGATAAGATACATTTGTAGTTCGGGTACTGGCTGCATAATAGAATATTGCACATACACTACTAAAAAATAAACACAAATCGTGCAATCTTCTGGTATTTCGCTTTTTTATTGCTATTATCTATGTTACAGTATAGCCAAAGTTTTGTTAGTACTCCGTTGTTTATTGCTGTACTTCTCTCACTCCTACCTGACAATATATTTGTCATTAGTGTTCCATAGAAACACAAAAATTGCCGAGTTTATTCATAGTCGAATATAGTCATCCTGGTTACACTGTAGTTCTATAATATTTCTTATTTAAAGTTAAGCTAAGAAACCTTTTGAAAGTAGTATTTCTGCTCAAATCCACCATGTTGTTTTAGTTATAAACGGAGATTTAACAGCCGTTTACGCCTGATTGAATGTTCGATATTAGCTGGCATGATTGGCAGATAATAACTAACACAGTCTGGTAAAATTGGGGCTACAAGGATCAAAACTGGGTGTAGCAAGAAGGGACCACATTGAATAAGAACTCACCTTAGCATTCCTAGAATATTCGAGGTACCAGAACTTGACATGTCTGAACCCGACGGTAACGAAGTAATTGCCGTTTTCAGCGAAGCTCACCGCCTTTACTCGTGACGACACCTGTCGGGGGATACAAGAAGTTTAGTTCATTACTACAGAAGCAGATCCAGTAGGATGAACACATCGTTGCATTGCATTTGATTTATGTATTGGCATGGTAACAGACACAGACGCCCTGACAAGAGAAATAATATTATAAAAGACTTGATTAAGAAACTTATAAAATGCTTAACTCAAGAATGCAATCAAATAAAGGCATAAAATGTGACTAAAATACTGTCAAGGCAGATATTTTTTTTTTCATAGTGTTACGGAAACATAACTAGCCAGTATCTTCTTGCTAAATAGATATAAAAAGTCATCAATGAACTTGTTATCAATTCGTATTTCAAGTAAACTTTTTGTATCAGGTTGAAGAGTATACCTTATTGCTCGCGAGTTTCAGATTAGCGCGCCAGTCCCACACGTTGACAATCATGTCGTGCTGCGAGCCGACCGACACGAGGTACTTCGATGACGTTGAAAACGCCTGAAATGAGAATTCTGTTACAGCGCCATCTGTTGTTGAGTAGACAGTACTAATTCGTAAGATACATACAATGTTTTTTATGGGTTTGCGTTGGAATCCGTGGGGAGAAGGGTAGAGTTAACGGCTCTAGATCACAAGGCTGTTCACTGACCAGATCAAGATACTGAGGAGAGCTTGCCTTAACGAATGTATTCCTGTCTTAATAGGTTTGCGTTCGGCCTTACTCTCACCTTATGGATTATGGAAAATGAAGGCAATATTTATTTATTTATAATACATTACATTGTGAGTTATATACATTACATTACTTTGGGTGTCCAGTTAAACCCAAAGCACTCACAATGCACAATATCTAAGATGGCGCACCGAAGATGCATTTTTAATTTCACCTATTAAAAGACATATACTTTCTCTTATGCTGATGGCATGTCTCTGAGTAATATACCATTGAGTAAGAAAAAGATATTTACAACACAATTGACTCCATGTGTGTGACCTGGGAACTCTCCTATCTGCACCGCACCTGACGCTGTTGGGTCCTGGAATTATAACATCACACGATTACTAAGAATAGAAAATAACAAGCACAATATTCACCCTAAAAATTGACAATATATTATTATGACTAGCTTTTACCCGCAACTTCGTCCGCCTTAAATTCGTTTATCGTGGATAAGGGTATTTTTTCCGGGATAAAGAGGTAACAGACAGACACACTTTCGTATTTATAATATTAGTATGGATTAGAACAATTACCACCATAAACAGAAATGTTTTTCTTTTTGCTTCTGCCTTTTATACCGGCACTGCACATTATAAAAGTGTTGCAATTGGGTTGCAATCAATTCTGCTACCCACCGTTAGATGTCACCACCCATACCACTCTTCGTCACTACCACCAAGGACCATTAAAACAAGAAGACTGCCGTTTGCCATACTTTAGATCGTGTTCCGATCGCAAGGAGTTATTCTGGCAAAAACTGGATGGCTCTTCAAAACTTAACATTTAACGATGTTATAATTGAATAAAGAAACATAGTATAGTAATAATTAGTTCGCAAATAGCTAATAATAAATAAATTGTATCAATTAAATACTGTGTCACGCTTGCAGTTAAGAAAATGGAAAAAATAATTATTATACTTAAATGGCGTTGTACACAATGGGGAACGGTTTTTTGTATGGAGATGGTCAGTCTTCTTGTTTTAATGGTCCTAGATATCACCGATCACGATTGCTTTAGTTCCGCTATCCACCGTTAGATGGCGCCACTCACATATACCAGTATTTAATACTTTCAACATACCTGTAGGTCCCAAACCCGCACGGCGGGCGCGTGCCCGCATTCCCCGGTGGCGAGATACCTCCCGTCTGGACTGAAGGCGACGCATGTCACGCTCTTTCTCGACGCGTTCAATACGTGAGTCTGCCGGTTCTTGCGCACGTTGTAGAGGACCACGGTGCATCTATAAGAAGCAGAAAGGGGCGAAATTAATATCAACATCGTTATTAGAAAACTACAAAGACCACCGTGAGAGTCAGACATAAAGCTTGTCCACGAAAAAAAAAAAATAGCCACTGTTGTTATATTATAATTCAGGTGTTCAATATGAAATGTCATTTATTTTTTATTGAATTAAAAAGAAGGATTTTTTTACCTTTCGTTAGGAGTGTCTATAGATATTTATATCAGATGCTATCCATTTTTGGGCTTACTTTCGAAATCTCTGGATTTTAGTCTTAGATTTTGTATTTTTCACGTTTGGGTCACAGAGGTTCTTTTTTCTCTTTAGTCAAATAGATTATCGACGCTATAATATTCCACCAATATCTTTCCAGACTCTTAGTAACCGTATGCAGGTCATAAATTGTTTTAAATCATGCCAGAAGTACACAGACTTGTATGCAATAATTTTAGCTCAAAGCCTGAACTGGCATTATGTAGGATTTCACAACTTGTAAGGAAAAATGTATGGATTTTACATTCTTACACATAAAAAAGAATATTCAGTTGGCAATCTGCGGTTTGACCTACCTAGACCTACTGGGAGACAGAGGAGACTTAGTTTTCGATGGCTACTTTTTTTCGTGGACAGGCTTATTTAAAACGGAAAAATCGCCAAAATAGCCTCACTGTTTGAGTTAATTTGTCCCCTAAATTCATCTTTAATATAAAATAAGTCAGAATTTGCATGTTTATAGTATATTGGCCATATTAAAACACATTCCAGCCGACAGGTGTCGCTACGCGTCCTGAAATGCATTAGAACCGCATGTTAATAACAATAAATTGTCTTGCATTAGCTATCGGAAAGAACGCTGGTTTTTATTTCTCCCACACCTCAGATCGCCCGGTACACTCACGTACATAATGGACGCCACCTAAAGGCCTACTTATAATGCAAAACTGCTACTCGTACGCGAAAAACATGATTTATTTATAATTTCGTCCTACATTACTCTAAAGCGCTCGCGGAGATTACATATTTATTGGCAAGGCACCGCCGCAAGCCAGTCAAGCGAGCCTCGCAAATTTCTATTTCAATTTCGTGTAATCCCTATCAAATTCTCTGGCACGCGGCTTAAGTAACCCTACATCCAGAGGCTTGTTTACGTACGTTGTAAAATACTGTTTTAAAGCTTAGAACATGGGCGACCGAGCTTTGCTCGGTGGGTCAAACCTGTGTAGATAAATTTGGAAGGCAAAACTCTGTCTACATACCAAATCCATACTAATATTATAAAGCGCGAAAGTGTGTCTGTCTGTCTGTCTGTTAACTCTTCACGCTTAAATCGCTGAACCGATTTGGATGAAATTTGGTATGGAGATAGTTTGAGTCGCGGGGAAGGACATAGGCTACTTTTTATCTCCGAAAAATACCCTTATCCGCGATAAAGGAATTTAAGGCGGACAAAGTCGCGGGCAGAAGCTAGTTTCATCTAAATCCTTAGGCGCAGGCCACACAGAAGGGACGTAGGACGAGGAAGCGTCGCGGACGCGAAGACGCGGCCAAGGGCGCGACTTTTTTAAATATATAGAAAATATGGGGCGCGGACGCGTCGCCGTCGCGCCTTTTTCAGAAATATGTTGTTATGAAGCAAGCGCGAGCGAGACAGCAGGCAAAGCACCCCGCACCCTGCTCCCGCTACCCGCTGCGCCCGTGTCGCGAATTTTCTGTGGACTGTGTGTTTTGCATAAGGGCGCAGACGGGACGAGGACGCGCACGCGACGCATCCTCGCCCTACGTCTCTTCTGTGTGGCCTGCGCCTTAGAAACGTTTACGAGAAACCAATTAATATACATATATTATTTATTTATACACGAGTTGCTCGTTTAAAGGTATAAGATTAATATGAAACTTATCTAGATACATTTGGAAGGCAAAATTCTGTCTACATACCCAATTTCATCCAAATCCTTAGAGCCGTTTCCAAGAAACCAATTATTAATTTTATTTTTATTTAAATAAAACAATTTAACGGATTATATCGCGTATATTATCTCATTTAAGTTCCCGACGCTTCGGAAGCTTTTCAGCTTTCCATGGTCACGGGTCACGGGTTAGTTTTATTTAAATGAGTAATAATCGCGGAAACAGAAAAAAATATCATATTTTTTTTTTATTTACACACGAATTGCTCGTTTAATTTTATGGATTAATGAAGGAGTTAGTACAACACTTTTTATTTAAGTAACATTATTATCCCACGTTTCGGCAACATTTTTGCGTGCCAAGGTCTCGGATGGAATGGTTAAACAGCGAGAGCGTGTTACTGGCGATGTCAGTCGAATATCAAACAAACAACCTATCCAAAGCTAACTGTGTTTGTTCGGAGTAAGTCTTATCTATTCTAGTGTGAAAATATTGCAAGCAGTCATCTAAAAGCACGTGATAACAGTAAAATACGAAACTCTATTGTAATAAAGTCCTAATTTAAATACCAAATTGTCAACATCGCATTCACCCTCTTATGTATATTTTACATTGACAACCATCACCATGAATTTCTTTGATAGTTGGAGTAACTAACACTTCAAAATATCCGCGTATTTTATGACATGGACAGATCTGCATTCAGACGCTAGCCTATCCCATTTCGCGGTGCATTACTCTGAAACGGAGTCTACCTGCGACGTTGCGGATGTTATGTAAACTGCATTTGATATGGGTCAACGAGACGCGGCATATTTCATATTTCAAGTATGAACTTATCAAATTTAAAGTACCTCTCGGAATTTTGACGTTGTGCCAACGTCAGTTTCTAAACTCCGATGAAAAAAGTTACTCTGTCACTCTGTGGCGTGCACAGCGCTCTTTGCCTATATATAGCGATGGTGGGTCAGGGTACGCAATTTTTTCTGTGCCTATATGGAGCCCTGGTCGTTTAGGGTAGGCAGTTTCTCTCTGCCTATATGGAGCCATGGTCGTTCAGGGTAGGCAGTGTCTCTCTGCCTATATGGAGCCATGGTCGTTCAGGGTACGCCGTTTCTCTGAGCATATATGAAGCCATGGTCGTTTAGGGTACGCCGTTTCTCAGTGCCTATATGAAGCCGTGGTCGTTTAGGGTAGGCAGTTTCTCTCTGCCAATATGGAGCCATGGTCGTTCAGGGTAGGCAGTGTCTCTCTGCCTATATGGAGCCATGGTCGTTCAGGGTACGCCGTTTCTCTGAGCATATATGAAGCCATGGTCGTTTAGGGTACGCCGTTTCTCAGTGCCTATATGAAGCCGTGGTCGTTTAGGGTAGGCAGTTTCTCTGTGCCTATATGGAGCCATGGTCGTTCAGGGTACGCCGTTTCTCTGTGCCTATGTGAAGCCATAGTCGTTCTGGGTAGGCAGTTTCTCTGTGCCTATATGGAGCCATGGTCGTTCAGGGTACGCCGTTTCTCTGTGCCTACGTGAATCCATAGTCGTTTAGGGTAGGCAGTTTCTCTGTGCCTGTATGGACCGCACGTTACTGCTGTCACTATTGTTTCCTGAGTTACGGGACACAATAACAACAAAACAAAAGGTGATCTCCCCCTCATACGAAATTGCTGAAATTGTGTTGATAAAGGACTCTTCTAGTTTAGGCAGTACGAGACCTCTTTTTTCTGAAGTCGGTTGAAAAGAATAATCCTATTATGGTTGACTTGTCAAGTAGTCACCGGCTAGCGGTGTGCGTGAGGTATAGATTTCCCATCGGCGCGCACGCAGCGGGAATAGTTATCAATGATTCCGCCGTGTCGGTATGGAGTGGGACGGACACAGTGCTGTGATTAGCGATTTGAATCAGGAGGCAATTGTATTCACAAAACTTGCTAAATGTGGTAGGTAATAATCCGATTCCTAGACTGGTATCTCAATAGGTTTACTAATACATGAACAAATTATGATTCTGAAACTGTTTAATTTGTCAAATATTTCATTGCCTAACCTTTGTCTTTTTCGTAAACCGTAAAATGTTGACAAGTTCTATAAAACAAACCTAACTTATAACACCAAGCATGCGTTAAGAACTGAGGCAGTTTGGGCAAAGTATTTTGGGGAAAAAAAGGTTCCCCTCTAAATATATGTAAGCGTAGACATCCTAGGCTTCATTTCCTTAAGCCAGTTCTGACTATCTGCTAGATGGCCCAATATACATCTATACTATTATAAAGTTGTAAAAATAAAAAAAGTGATGCGGACTATTTGAAGGTCACTGAAACAAAAAAGATATTTTATTTATTGTATGTGTCGTTGTGGCTTTATCGCGTCAGAAAGTAAATCTTTTGTGTTAACACTTTTCTGTCAATCAGAAATTAAACAAATATAAACCGCTCCGCTCATGGCTAAGCCCTCACCGCGACAACGGCAGTATGATGAACGCGACACATCCTCTCTCACGGTTTTACAAACAAACATGTGCTATTTATGTGTTAACAGCTGTGTCAATCGTATTATGTTTTCAGTCGGAAATCTCTTCTGAGTTATCAAGCAAAATAGCTTTTTAAGCGAATCTGAACCGCTCCGCTCATGACCAAATCTTCTCCATAGTATGACAGACGCGCTGTATTCTCTTAAGGTCATACAAACATAATACACGCTAAGTATGTGTGAACACATCTATCAATCCCACTACGATTTCACCTAAATAGCTCGTGTGGGGTATCAATCGAAAGAGATTTATAAGCTAACTAGCACATGGCTAAATACACACCACACCAACGTCAGTAAGACACATCTGTCTTACTATCAATCTCTCAAACAAACTATACGTTAACACGTCTCTGTTAACGGCACTTTGATATTTTCTAGTAGATAGTATGTGTATCCTACAACAATCGTAAGAAAGCGAATCTCAACCGCTCCGCTCTTAGCTAAGCCCTTACCGCTACAATGTCAGTATGACGGACGCGCTGTCATCTCTCACGGTCATGCAAAATAGTATACGTACGCTATGTTAGTACATCTCTGTTAATGTTTTCTAATAGTACGCGGCGTGTATCAAACAAATCAAATCAAATCAAATCAAATCAAAACGACATTTTAAGTGTACCTAACCCGCTCCGCTCATGACTAGATCCACACCATGGCAACGTCAGTATGACGGACGCGCTGTCCTCTCTCACGGTCATACAAACAAGCATACATGCCATGTAGATGTTAACACGTCTCTGTCAATCGCGCTTTGATGTTTTCTCCATACAGGCCCGCCCCCGCTCGAACTTGAGTAATGAATTCGAATCTTCACTTGTTTTTAAGCAGGTTTAGAAAGCCATTTTTTTGTGTTTTAACAATGTCGTCAATCCGATGCAAAAGGATTTCAGATCGAGAAATTAATGACCAGAAAAAAATTACGCCTAAAATTCAGTTTCCATTAATTTATTACTTTTGATTTAATAAAAAAAAAGGAATGGCATTTTTACCAAAGCAGAAGTATTTGCCTGTCAATGGGGTTGTACCTTGTTTTATCGAATACTTGGAAATGCAACCGGATATTTTTAGGAAAAGCCGAGTTTTTACCCAAATCGACTGTTTTCTGATACGATTCGTTTAACCGATTGCATTCTCTATCTAATACTTCAATTCGTGGACGTATCATATGATTGAAAGCATTTTTCTTAGTAACATGATCATCTTTTCAAAAATTAAGAAAATTTTACGGTTTCAGGGAAAAAGTTTTCGATGAAATGAAAATTCTAAAAAATATAGTATGCTTATACTAGGAAACTTTTATCGATGAAATGGAAGGACATTCTGTCAATAAAAGCATGCATTTAAATTTGAAGAAAAAAACGGCCAATAGCATGTCGGACAGTCGGACCATGCTCAGTGTAGGGTTCCGCAGCCGTCCAAACAAAGAAATGCACCACAGATGGAAAAAAATACGATATGAAAAAAGTACACTAGCAAAACAGCGTATCTGCGCATTTTTTTTTTTGCAATAACTCAAAAACGGTATATCCGATCAGGTTGAAAACAACTTTCGTTAAAAGTATTTATTAAGCTTTATATTTTTAAATAGAATCATTATCCTGTAAGTTTCATTAACATTTTCGGTTGTTTAGAAGTATTCCTAAATATCTACAACTGTAACTGGTAATGCTAGTCTCAAGGTAAATGGTTAATAATGCAACCAGCGGACTGATAGCGCTCGTAGAATCAACCAAATAATAAAAAATAAGCAAAAACATAAAACGACCACATATAAGAAGCCTTAGAAGAAGGTTAGTAATGGTACGGATCCGAAACGCACTAGGACGGCTTTTTTTTTTAAACTATTCCCCACCTGTACACACCCTATTTTAATATTCCCCTACAATACTCATAGTATCGATTAAAGGGTGCGTCACACCGCACCCGCGGGCGCGCCAGCGCTGCACCTCAATAAGGTCGTTCACCAACAGTGACCATGACATGCACGTGATATCTATTCAAATGTAATCAAGTTGAAAGGGTAAAGGGTGTTGGCTAACAAATCTTTTTGAATTCAAAAACCATGCTTTCTCGGGTGGACGCCGGAAGTGAACATCTCCTGCATCCCCTGATGATTTCTCGTAGAGAGGCGAAACACGTGTCGAAGATTATACTGTGTGTGGTGGTGGTTTGTTGTATTTGCATGCGTATTTTTTTGTTGGAAACTGCATGAAGATTAGCACATGTGAGCACAATTGTCACATCTAACCAAGATTTTTCGCGGAAATGCAAAGAAAATATAATCCATTAATCTAATATGGAATTCCGCAAAGTAAAGCCTGAATTTTTCAATTATTTAATCATGCATCAGTTGACCCTAGTACCACACGCGGCAAGAGTTACCCTCAGTCAAGGTTACCCTCACTTGAAGCATTCGCCTGCAATGTAATGTTTTAGATTCGATTTTGAGCATTACAATACTGCCTCTCTGACTTGACGAGCATTCCCCTCTCTCACTCTGTGTAATGCTCGACTGTGTAACGTTAACGTTACATTACAGACGATTGCTTCAAGTGATTGTACCTTTATTGATAACGTTCCCCAATTTTGTATGGAGCGAGAACATACTCGAGAAATGTCATATATAAAACTGAAAACATAACCGAGAATCTTTGAGAAAGGCACAACTCTACTCAGAATGTTGGTTACTTGGTATTGGATTTATTTCTATGTATTTAAGTACCTACTATAATTTATCAATACCCCTAGTACCCACAAACTTTGCTTAGTTTAGGACTGGGTCGATTTGTGTAAAATTAGCCCTGATATTTATTTATTCATTTCGTCAATACGTTTGTTTTTTACGTCAAGGGTTAAAACAAGCAATGGATATTCGATGCAAATTGTATCTGTCCTCTTTGAATTGTCATTTGTTCCGCATCGCTTTCGAGGAAACCCTTTTTTAAATGCCTGTGGAAGGGTTAAAGGGATTTAGAACTATTTCTTAGAAGTATGGGTTAGTTAATTCTGTTTTGTAGATGTATTATTTGTAAATCACAGTATACCTGTGAGGTGTGCAATAAATATTCGTCGTTGTCCGGGACCTACACCAATTAGCTCGATAATTGTCAAAAATCTATACACTTCAACCAAAATATGTCACGAAAGTTCACCTGAATAATGACCCTTTCCAAGCAACAGCAGAGCAACGGTTCAATGTGATTTTTTTGCATAGAGTAACTATTTAATTTCATATTTTTATTGCAATATCATGGTTACACATGTATACTCCGCTATCTAGTTTTATTTTTATTTCATTTCCGAATTAATAAATGTGACACTTCTATATATGGCAAGTAAGCACTCCTGTCGATGACCGTTGCCTGCGCATGATGTCAATGTGACATAACGATCGTTTAGTATGCACGGCAGGAAGCTATCGCCAAATATCGTTTCATACTGTTATCGAATGACGCAGCTGTACATGTATGGGAACACGTAAAATATAATATATTGGGTAGATTGGTAATATAATTGAGAACTCAGGGCTACGCTCTTATCGATGGACTACTCTCCTTATAGTAAGTAAGCTTTTTGTAATTCTTATAGTCGTATAAGAAGAGAATCGGTACCTACTTTCTGGAAAGTAAATTTCATGACAGAGTCATAGCAAGACCAAGATAAAATTATTTTTATTCAGTGAACCAGTTAAGGTCTACCTTCGATTATCTACGACTACCTACGTCATTGTAAAAAGTCACGCGCGCTGATATCGCAAACGAGTGAAGCGTAGAGCACGATCTCTAACTTGAACCTTTTAGGATCCTTACTAGGCCCGAGACTTTCCTCACTTAACAACATGGGTTATAACGCGATTGGAAGATGCCTGATGCTCAAGTAAACCGAAAGGTCGTGGACAAGAATAGTGACCTAGACCCATATCCATAATGTTCGAAACCGCTGTTCATATTAATATGTTTATAAAGACTTAAGATTAAGTGCTTATTGTACAGTTCACATGTGATCTCTTTCTTTTTACGATCGCGATACCCCATGATCTTTCAAAGAATGCGTGAAACCTACCCATAAGAAGTAGTTTAAACTAAATCGTTTACGGAAACATAATATTGACTAGTAACTCAATCCTATTTCATTCTGTAATGTTCATTATTAGTTTAAAGAACTGCCTTTTAAAATATCGCGAAGATTACAAAGACCATGTGGTGAGGCAATTAAGTCACGGCGGACTAGCTAGACGGCGACAGCTTAGGATAAGCAGGGTTCCTAGTACAGCCAAATTCCTTGTGGCACTCAACATAGATTAGGATTCGATAGTATTATTTTAATCAGTCAGTTTTTATAAATTATGATTGTTTCACTGTTACATCCTCACAACCCGTACGAAATTCCCTAACCGTATTATCGGAAGTCACGA
This sequence comes from Hedya salicella, assembly GCA_905404275.2. NCBI lineage: Eukaryota > Metazoa > Arthropoda > Insecta > Lepidoptera > Tortricidae > Hedya > Hedya salicella. Next base: position 3,742,407 of record FR990099.1, read on the forward strand.
GCAGTTTTTACTTATATTATGCCGTAGTGATACTGACCCTGCAGGATATGCGACGAGCTCGGTGTTGGGGTCGCAGTCAAGCGCAGCGTTGGAGCCTACCGTCAGCCCCAACACGCTCTCCAACTTGATCTGTAAACAACGAGAACAACAATATTAGAAAAATACACAGGATTTATCTATCGACTTATCTATCTATCTGCCACGAACGTCCGCTGCTTAACATGGGCCTACGCTATAGCTCTCCACCGACTCTTCGCGACCCTCACGAGCTCCGCTGTCCACCTAGTCAGGAGACGTCCCACCGACCACGTAAAGTCCAGGAGTGGCGACCACGCATAGGAAAGCGCAATGGATTAATAGAATATAACTAATTCCTTTGGTGGCGTGGCACCTCAAAAGCTTTGAAACTGGAACTACGTGCTTGGACGTGTATCTCTATTGATTTCTAATAACTAGTAGCCAACTCTTGAAATATACTTTCAAATGGGAATCATGACGGGTTTATCATTGATGTCTAAATATCATGCAGTAAGTCCACACAAAATAGTTAAATTAAGGACCTTCTTAACAGATGTAGTGAATATGCATTTGCTATCGAGTAAACTAGAAAACTAGGAGATAATCTCAGATAAAAAGGAGGGAATACACGACAGTCGTAAATCGAAGGTATTAAATAAGACATTTAACGAGTATGATCCACCGTCGATACACGCATGTCAACACTACGTTTTTTTTACTTGAGTCAAATAGGCTTGTATTTTTTTATCAAAAACGTAGCACTTTGACTTAGCCCTAAAACAAATAGTAGAATATCATAAACCGTTAATACAGGAAATAACCCACCGATGTAAATTCACCGCCATTTTTACCTAATTACGAAAAAAACATGATCATAATCATATTATCTTGTGTAGTCTCGAATTAACGTGACATTAACATTGAATAAACACATCCCATTATCACTTTATTTAGGAAACTAAAAGACCTTACTAAACTAGTTTCGCTGTACGAAGCAAACATTACTATAGATAGCGACAATGCCTCTCTATTTCAATATTTACTAGGTTAACTAATAATGATAAGTTTGGAGTTAGGAGGCTCAAGGCAACAAATACATTTTAAGGTTATATGAAACACTAGAAAATTTCAAAGTTTCCATAAGCATCATACTTTCGAGTTTTGTAAAAATCATGTACAATTGAATCAACTCTTCTCTTTTTTTTGTATGTTTAATAAATGCGTTTTTTTGGGTTACTGGCTTATTCGCAATAGTCCTTAGCACTAGAGATGTTACTCCGAATTTCGATGTCCATATCGGGCTCTCCTACTCACTCAAATGTAGTTTAACCCGAGAGCGAGGGAGGTGGCACGATACGAACTTCCAATTTCAGACTTAAAGAGTAACCGCTCTGAATATTGGTCCTTTTTAGGGTTCCGTAGCCAAAATGTCAAAAACGGAACCCTTATAGTTTCGTCATGTTCATCCATCCGTCCGTCTGTCCGTATTATGTCACAGGCATTTTACTCAAAAATTACAAGATGTATATATTAATGAAATTTGGAGGGTAAGTGTCTGCATAAGCCGCTTCGTTTGGTAGTTAAAAAGCAAAAAAATATCAAATCACAAATTTCGACAGTCCTTCTAACAACATTTCGAGGTTTCTAAAAAAAATTATTATAAGAATATTTTCGGAAATAGTCGATCGCAAAGTTGCGTAAATTGTGTCCTCCACCTCCTGTCCTCTTCCAAACCATATGTCCAAAAATATAAAAATACAGCTTGCATAAATACTTTCAACTGGAAGTTTTAAGTATAACTTATTACACCTAACCTATCACATTATTTATTTATAACAAGACTGATTATTAATTCACCAAAACGCCAAAACTCATTTCAATATATTTCCGTTAAAACATAACCAAGCAGGTTTTTTAACACTTTCTGTGTCAGTCATTTTCTCATTCAATATTAATGAATCGGCTCATAGCAACGAACTTCTTAATTTAAAACACACACCGGTGATTAAAATACGCCTGCGCATCGTAAACGCAGTTGAGTGAAGCTTGAATAGTTGAACTATCGTTAAACATACAAACCTGACGAAAATATTTCGAGGTACGACGGAAGTATTCAATACAGTTGTTAGTTTAATAGAAATAAGTTTGTGTCAAAAATTTCATTTGAAACAAGCTTTTATTGCCGCCTGTTCTTTGAACACCCGTCAACTATACTCAATGAAACGATTCTAAAGAGCCAGAGCTCATTTTTTTATATATATATTACAGACCAATTTTCACACAAATCGAACTACATAGTTAGCTCAATAAGGCTTGTGTTATGGGTACTAGACGACGATATATTTCAAAGATATATTTACTTATATACATAGAAAACATCCAATACTTAGGATCTAATATTTATGCTCATCACACAAATATTTGTCCTTACCGGGTTTGGAATGACGCATATAAATATAAATATTAGGGATAATCTTACACAAATCGACCCAGTCCCAAACTAAGCAAAGCTTGCACTATGGGTACTATGCGATTATATACATAATATATAGATAAATTATAATACTTAAACACATAGAAAATATCCAAGCACAAGGAACAAACATTGGTGCTCATCATCATCACACAAACACTTGCCCTGGCCGGGAACCGAACCCGCGACCGCCAGCTTCGTAGGCCGTTGTGCAACCCTCTCAGCCAAACGTGTCATCAAATGTTTACTCCATACGCACCTTATATGGCCTTTGGATCCTACACACTCAGTTGAATAATAAACACTGTTAAATTACAACACTACTTATTAACTTCTATGATAACATTAATAACTTTGCCTGTGAGGGTCCCTCGGATAATATAAACTGGTCAAGAGCAGACCTTCTGGTCTCCCCAGCCTCTCGTAAAAGGGAACTAGATTAAAAATTTACCAGACGCATGTTGTAGGTAATTCAACAATTTATCGACTAGAATATCGGTACGTGAGTTGATGAAGTCTCTTTGGCAGTAGAAATACATATCATAAGATTCATAAAAGTGACTATATCGTTCAGCCGCGGCTTCGCCCGCTTTACCGAGAACTTAGTAACCTGTGTTTGAATTGGGATGTTGACAATGTATGACAACTTTTTTCTGTGATAGGTATGTTATACAACGAAAACTACTTGCTAAATGCTATTTACTCAGTCCTTCGTCCTTCTTCTGATGTATATATTAAATCGTATTAAAAGTGTTTTTTCTTGCGTCGTTATGGATGTGTTTAGCATTATTATAGTAATGAGGGTTTTTTAAAATGGTAATATCACCAGTCAGCGCCACCGTGACGTAAGGTCTAACTGACAAGAAGTGTCAACATCCACCAATCACAGCACAAGATTTTGACACTTCTTGTCAATTAGACCTTACGTCACGGTGCCGCCACCAATTAAACGTTTTTTGACGGACAATTTCGATATACAGAGATTGTTCTCCTTACTTTTCTACACTCCATAAACTCATTGGTATTGTAGATAGTGAAAACAAAAATGGCCGCCAATTCTAATTACTCGATATTTCGACCACTCGATCACACGAGAGAAAGCGAGACCGAATTATCGATACGGTACCGTTTTGATTATTAATTTTAACCGTTAGAAAGTTATTTTTTCGTCACTGCAACATTTGTATCACTCTTTGAAATTACGATTTCGACCATGTGTCAACGATTCTGAAGTAAATTTCGTTTCAACGAAATAATGTTATAGGACTCTGTGTTAGTTATCTAATGTGATATATTTCTGACTATTTTTAATTAAAATGGATGCCTTATTAGCAGTGTTCGGCACTATCGGTGCAAAAACTTAACGAAACTTGTGAAGCGGGCATAAAAGATTGCTTACAACCATGAAAATATTAATTTCCATATAACCAAGTGTTTGAAATCCGAGATTCCGATATAGAGTTAAATGGAACACTAATCTGCTAATAACATTCTTATTTTCCTTTCACTGCTTATTAGTGTTTGATAACATCGAATAAATAATCCTTAACTTCAAAATCAACTCTTGCGTTACTGACCTATTGACAGACAACGCACAGCCTAAACCGCTAAAGATATAAGCATGAAATTTGGAAGGTCTATTTTTTATAGTACGTGGACGTGTACTAAGAAAGGATTTTTCGAAATTCAACCCTTAAGGGGGTGGAATAGGGGTTTATCCGTTGTATCGAAATCATTCATTTGGAAAGTTATCGACTTGAATCTTTCTATAAAGGCTTTCTACAAATGATTAAGCGTTACTATAAAAATTCATCCCCTAAGGGGGATAAAAAAGAGTTGAAAGTTTGTATGGGAAACATATCGTTTTTAAAGTCAGACGCTTAAAACTTCGGTCACAATCTCCTAATGTACAATGAAAAACATTGGTAAGGGTACTTTTTTTGTTTTACAAATATCATGATAATAATCACAAAAGTGGCTCAAGGCACTGGTTCAAGTCCGGTATCGTCGAAAAATTTTTTCATTAGTTTCTGATCTTTGTTTATAATTGGTAAGGGTATATTAGAAAATTCATCACATAACGGGGTTAAATTGTGGTTGAAAGTTTGTATAGAAAACCTGTAATTATTTGAGTTACATTTGGTATGATTGGTATGATATATAGCAACATCTTATAGCAAAACCCACGAAATAAATCAAAATCTATTTTTTATAACCAATATAAAATCAGAGATGGGTATTCAAGAATAAATAATCATTCTAACTAACGCGCCGCAAGAATAAATCAGCGCGCCATCATTCAAGAATAGCTTATTCTGACTAACCTGTTTAAGAATAATTCACAGCAGAAAAAAATGAGTGAGACTAATTTCATCGTCATTCAAATAAATCAATTTATTATTGAGTATTTTAAATAAAATTGTTTGATACTATCCATTAAGTCCATTAAGCTAAAGAGCAATCGTCTATGTTGATCCAGTCCTGGGTTCCGTTAGGTACCCCCAGGGTCCATCATCAGGACTATTTGGTGGTACCCTATTTAAATGCTCCTTATACTAAGTCCATAAAGCTAAAAATCATTCGTCTATGTTGATCCAGTCCTGAGTTCCGTTAGGTACCCCCAGGGTCCATCATCAGGACCATTTGGTGGTACCCTATCTAAATGCTTCTCATACTAAGTCCATTAAGCTAAAAATCATTCGTCTATGTTGATCCAGTCCTGAGTTCCGTTAGGTACCCCCAGGGTCCTTCCATCAGAACCATTTGGTGGCACCCTATGTAAATGCTCTTCATTCTAAGTCCGTTAAGCTAAAAAGCGTTCGTCTATGTTGATCCAGTCCTGAGTTCCGTTAGGTACCCCCAGGGTCCATCATCAGGACCATTTGTTGGTACTCCATTCAATTGCTCCTCATTTTAAGTATATGAAGCTAAATAGCTCTCTTCTATGTTGAACCAATCCTGCGATCCAGTAGGTACCCCCAGGGTCCGTCACCTGATCCATCCAGAATGGAAGTTTTCAACATGGACTCGGAGTCTATAAGGTACTGAACTCTCATATTTACGTACTTTGTCCTCGACGACATTAAGTATCACGACTTTACTTGAATTTTGCCATTCAATCATTAATATCAATCACAGGTATAATATATACTAAAAGTTAATTTAGTTTTTTAATACTTTCGAAACACTAAAGATTAAAATATTTCAATCATTAGTGTTTAGTGTTCAATCACACTAACGTTCGGCCAACACTGGCCATAGATATATTAATAATCTGTTGATATATCATAATTACGACATAATGTCGTTGTGTGGCACGCATAGGAAAACGCAGCCTGGGACGACCCCCCACTAGGTGGACAGATGACCTCGTAAGGGTCGCGGAGAGTCAGTGGACGCGGTCTGCGCAGGATCGCACCCTGTGGCGAGCTATAGGGGAGGCCTATGTTCAGCAGTGGACGTCCGTGGCTGATAGATAGATAGATAGATAGTGGCATGACTTGCTAAAAAACCCATGTCATACCACTACATATGTAGATACCTATACTCGAAAATCATTACATTCCCACTTTCGCAATCAGGAAAATATAAACAATAGGTTACCTAATAAACTAACTACAAATTACGTATTTAGGATTTTTTGTCAAAAATACTCATGACTTTGAATTAAGCATCTTATGCCTGGTTAAAAATAACATACATAAAAAAAACACTAAAAATAATCATAATCAAAATAACAGTCATTCAAATAAAACGTTAGTTTAAATAAGCGCTTCTCAAACTAATTCATTCAACACGTTATTCGTCAATCAGAATGACGAATTTTCGAATTTAGTCTATTTCACGTCATTCAGAATGACGCGCTCAAGAATAAATCTTATTTGAAATTTTTTGAATGAGAATAACCTTTGGCCGTTTTTGCTTCGAAATAAGGCTCCGCTAACATAGATGCGGCCAATTTGTGCGGAGCCATCGGTGCGCGAGTCCGACTCGCTCTTGGCCGGTTTTTTTTTTCGTTTGAGGTACGGAACCCTAACAAAATAAAAAATTTAACGAGCTGCCAAAACGCTTGTAATCACATTCCACACGGATTCATTCCTATAAGCGCAGAAACCATCTACTTCATTAAAAGCTTATAAAAAAAAACCGTTGAATCGTTAAGTCTATATATAACACCATTACAATATGCAAACAGCCAAGGACAATCGGCATATTATGACAAGACCATATAAATGTCGAAATGGATTCCATTCATCGGAACTCCTCTCAATTCTAAAAAGCCTTAACTTACCATAATCTCCTATCAAGTAACGCTCTTTTGTCACTGGTGTTAAGTCAGTGCAAGAAGGACTTATATGTTATTGAAAGTAGTGTAAAGATATGCTATTCTGATGGTGGGTTATTGGTCTGGTTCGCCCACGTGGGGTCTCAGCTGATCGAAATGTCGGTCGAATTTTACCAAACTTTTGGAGCATACTAATGCGGTCAGTACACGATGCTTGAGATGATGATCTCGAAGAAAAGATGAGATACAAGTAATTGTCGGAAAGATAAGACAACTCCGACGCATTTAGAAAAAAGTTGTTGATTTTTAAAGCGCTGAGCCGAATTTCTTGAATCGTCACTTTCGTTTTCAAACAAGAAAAGAATAAATAAAATTCGTTTATCAGTTTAGAATGCCACAAACATACACACACATAGACACAGATATACACGTCAAAATTAGTATGGAGCGTTTTTTGAGGAAGTCCAAAAATGTGATTTTATCTCGTGTATATCTAATGAGATACATCAATGGACACATGAATACCTATCTCGGGGATTTTTTATGAGATTGTGGTAGTTTTTTTTTTACCTATATGTTTCTATTGTTGAGAGGTCGTTCTATAACAAACGACGAATAAAAGTTGTCGAAACTTGTCAACATCCCAATTACCAGTATACTATGTTTATTTGTTCAATTATAACATAGTTCAATGTTTAGTTTGAAAAGCGCCATCTAATTTTTGCCTGAATATCTCTGCGATCGGAGCTCGATCCAAAGTATGTCAATTGTCAGTCCTCTTGTTTTAATAGTCCTTTCTGATGATCAACGGTCCACTGTTCCCATGGGGATCCACTGTCCCCCACCCTCTCCTATTATAAATTTCTGAACATCCAGTTTGCCGCAATTTATGAGCAACAGCAACGAGCTAAAAATATCCGACCACAAGAACGCAAAAGGTACGAGTATTTACGCAGTGATCATAAAGACCGAAGCATTTACGGAAAAAATGCCATTTCACCGAAAACAAATCCCGTGGCATGAATATTTGAACGTTTTAGCAAATCAATTTTCGCGCGGCCGATTATTTTGACACACGCGCGTGTCATTGCTGTATTTACTGCGCAGTGTATCTTTGAAGCGAATGCTCGTTAGTATATCATTACACGCAAGGATGCGGTTGAACTTGACCTTCGTAAGGTCGGCCAAGGACGCCCACCTGTTCGAAGGTATCATGGTATTACAGACGTCTAACACATAGCTTTATCATTCAATAGGGAATTATATTACTAGATATGGGCAATTCTATTATCGCTGGTGCAACATTTAAATTTATTCTAGGCTTCCTGGTAATATAATAAAAAACATTAAAAACATATTTGACGACCGGTTTGGCTCAGTGGGAGTAACGTTGCCTGCGAAGCTGAGGTCCTGGGTTCAAATCCCGGTTAGGGCAAATATTTGTGTGATGAGCATAAATATTTGTTTCTGAGTCTTGGATGTTTTCTATGTATATATAAGTAATATATCTATTAAATATATCGTCGCCTAGTACCCATAACACAAGCCTTATTGAGCTTAACATGGGACTAGAGTGATTTGTGTAAAATTGTCCCGTAATATTATTATTTATTTATATATATTGGTTGAAGGGTTACATTTTAATCTGTTTTCTATAGATTCGTATATAAGAATTAAGAATTAAGAGGTTTAATTAAAGTGCAGTGCAATTGCGGGTGCAACGAAATCGGCCCACCTCTCCAGATCATAGTACAAAAACACAACAGTCTTTTAATTGTGAACCATTTATAATGTATTACCTTCTTATATTGAAAGAAGATAAACAATCAACGGTATAAATAAAATAATAATAATTGCAAACATAAATAAATAATGAATTATTCAATGTCAAAGCGATTGCGGGTACAACATCGTATATGCTTCATAGTTAGTCCCAAATCTTAGAATGACAAGGTTTCCAAGAGCGCCAACAGTTTTAATATAAAGTACGGACTTTAACAATTAATTTAATACCTTATCCTTCGCAGTGGCATCAAAAAAATAAAAAATATTGTGACTTGGAAATTAATGACAAGAATTGTCTGTAGTGGAATCACCCATATATACATATTCGTTAATTATTGACCAGCTTTAGAAAACAATACTACCTAAGTAACACACCAGCTATATTAGAGCTTATACAGCCCTATTAACGCTCACACTCGCTGTATAAGCCCTTATACAGCTTGTGTGCTACTTGGGTATGTTCCAAAACTCAGATATCAGACATGATTCAAACAGCGCACTGACCATCAGAGTCCCACGAAACAGTGCCCTCACGGTACATAGAGGGTAAGACGAGCTTGATTCCTAGCTTAGGAGTGCAGGAATTGAACGATTTACTCCCGCGTGACATCCAGGAACGATTTCATCTTTATGTTGTTACTTTTTTCATAGGCACGATTCACACGAAGCTATTTGCTTCATAATGTTTAATGCGTACCGCTAAGGAATGGACCTCGTTCCCGTCGTGTGTATTTTGTGAAAAGTTTATTTTGGGTCTCGTCAAGGCAACAGTGAATAGGCTGTAGCTGAAACAACGATCTACATCCACATATCCTCGACCTCGCAGCACTTACCATCAGCAGATACTGGGGTCAATCGCTGGTCAGTTTGAGAATAAGAAATATAGTAGGATATTGCTCAAGAGCGAGACACGTGGATGGCTGATAGGCATTTTCCCAGCAGTGGGACACGTAAGGATGCGGATGACCTTGACCTTGGCAACATCGAGCAAGGACGCCCACCAGGTCCCATAGTACTGCGGAAGTTTTCTGAATCACGTAGGTATATGTTTACCATCACTGTATAGTACTAAACCGTATCGCATTCACAATTGGCAGTGCCCTAAAGGTTTGTTTCTGACGCAGACTATACAGATAACACACCCAAGGTAGCGGGTGACTTCGACCTTGGCAAGGTCGGACAAGGACGCCCACCTGTTTGACGAGTACCATGGTACTGCGGAACTTTTCCGACTCGCGTACAGGTTTACCATCACTATTTAGATAATGCTAAACCGTATCGCATTCACAATTGAGACTGCCCTAAAGGTTTGTTTCTGTCGCAGACTATACGGAGGGCACACGCAAGGATGCGCGCGACCTCGACAAGGTCGAGACAAGGACGCCCACCTGTTTGACGAGCACCATGGTACTGCGGAAGTTCTCAGACTCGCATATAGTTTTACCATAACTGTATAGAGTATGCTAAGTCGTCTGAAAGAAACCTTATATGTTAAATTTCACTTAAATCTCTGAAATATTTCCGTTATAATTACTGTCGAGTTTTCAATTGTGCGGACGCTGACACTGCAATGTCTTATTAAGGATATTTAAATTAAACACACTGCGTACAAATTTTATTTATTACATTATTATTTCACTAAAAGGTGGGCGCTGACACTGCAATGTCTTATTAAGAATATTTCAATTAAACACACTGCGTACAAATTTTATTTATTACATAATTATTTCACTAAAAGGTGGACACGGCTAGCTAGACATCCACAGAACTTGACTATACTGAAGAAAAAAAGCGGGTTATTATTTTTTTTTTCCGCGCACGAAGTAGTTAAATACTTTTTCAGTTTAGCCTTATATCTACTCTAGACATCTAATAAACCAATTACAGATTGATATTTAGTGAAATTTATTTACTACTTTATTTAATTTAGTATGAAGCTTTCACTTTAGAAAATTACAAGATGCCCATAGCTAATGCTGACCCACTTATAAAATATACGTCATAACCAAACACCGACCTCCATATCAAAAAAAGGCATGGACCCGTCATAGCTTTAAATGCGAGACCTATATGGCGAAGGAATCTGCGTAGGCGCAAGTGACGCGACGATTATGCAAGGAATACCAATCGATTCTAGAATATAACTATTGTGGTATTTGTGCCTATATGGACCGCACGCCACTGTGTCGCATTTTAGATTAACAGTGTTCCTCACGACCTGTTAAATGAAATTAAATTTTGATGCTTTCTTGTTACGTGAAAAACAAGAAGACAACACTGATTGTGTTTTAATGATTGACTTCCCATACAAAAATAAATAAATGGACTATTTGAAGGTCATCGATTTTTTTTTTGTCAAATTTTGTTCATACGAGTATGTGTCGTTGTGGCTTCATCACATCAAAACGGATAAACAGATATCAAGGACCATTAAAACAAGAGGACTGGCCATACTTTGGATCGTGTTCCGATTCCAAGGAGATATTCTGGCAAAAACCAAACATTTAACGATGTTATAATTGAATAAAGAAATATAGTATAGTAACAATTAGTTCGCAAATAGCTAATAATAAATAAATCGTAACATTTAAGTACTGTGACACGCTTGCAATATTGAATAATTGTAAAAAATAATTCTTCTACATACATAGATGGCGTTGTACATATCGGGGAACGGCTTTTTGTAAGGAGATGGTCAGTCCTCTTGTTTTAATGGCTCTTGACAGATATAACTATTTTTGGTACACAGGTAGCTGGGCATCCACACCGGTTAGGCATAATGCGACTATTTGTCGAGCTAAAAACATTATCTCTTTCCTTTCAATACCGTGCGCAAAAGACGGGTGATGGTATGTCGCGCGACAAGCTTCTCGCGAAGAGTTGCCCTAGCTCGAACGCCTCATTCGTCGACAAAGTTTTACATATAAAAAAAAGATAGACCAAAAAGTGACATGTGGACAATTTCAAATGTTGGCGAGATATGAAGAAACTTCGGAATGTGGACGGGATGACATTGGACGAAGTGGAAATGCTAAGGAGTTGTGAAATTGAAAATATGGTAATGTGTATGAAGTGAACCTCAACGATCCACCTGAACTAGACAGCGTTGATTTAAATACTAAATGAGAATCGGTCGTTCGTCTCGCAACAACCACTTTAAGTAACATTACTTCATAGTTACATAAACTGAATAATTAAGCAAATGCATGCTTCGGGCACAATGGTAATTACTTCGCCATTTATTTGGGTAAATAGTCGAGTAACACGACTTTGAGTACATGTCTCGATTGTAGTTTGTTTTCAGGATTCCGTTTTCAAACATTGTATTGCTATAGCTTGAAAAGATCTTTCGTGACACTCCCACGGTGTGCTGGCGCGGGGGGAGACAGCGGGGGTGGTCTTACCCCCCGTCGCCCGCAGACCATCAGAGTGTCACAAAACATCTTGTCAAGCTATAGTTCGAGCGGGATCTCCTGCCACAAGTATAATGTAATACTTACTAGGAGATTCCAACCATGACTATTATGTAACTTGTCATAGTAACCAAATAAATATTTTTCATTTTCATTTCATTTTCATAGTTAGCATAGCATTTTGCCTCTTGTACAATTTCAGACGAAGCCGTAATTTCACAAGTTGTCTCAATCTTAAGAGTCCCCAGAAAGCTCGGTTCTCCATACAAACGTAGTTACGCTCTCATTGTAAAACGACTTGCTAATTTGCTCTGAAACTTTCTACTTAGCATAACTTAAGGTATATGCAGGCCTGTAATTAGTTTATATAGCTTCAAATACCATTGTAAAAAAAAATACAGTTAATTTAAGTTTTTCATAAAAAACTTGTTTTTACCGTATTTCGTTTGTTTTATGAAATTTAGCCATATAAACTAATTACAGGCCTAGATATACCCCATGTTATTGTATATGCAAACATACAGTACAATCCAACACGTAGTTTTAAAATGAGAACGAAACTCCGTTTGTATGGGAACGTGAAATTCGGCCGAGATTGCGAGGGACTCTTAATGTGTGCAAAATGAGTACTTGGCGTAGTACGTATTATGACTATACTTAATATTAATAAAACTATAACAAAAAGCATTGCAAAAACATAAAGTCAGCAACGTCACGCACTACGAAGGTCCTTATTACATAATTCAAAAACGTTATATATAAAAACATATACATGTGATAAAGAACAGTTGATTAAAGCTGTAGTTTAACTATATGAGAGCTGTGTGTATTTTGCACTCATTTTATTGTATAGGTATCGTATTTTTGCCGAAAACATTCACTCTAAGAAGTAAGTAGACATCATTACTCTCTAGTAGATTAGCGGAAAGGATCCGATTAGACGAGAAAAAAGGAATTAGGAAGATGGACGAAAAAAGATTGGTACACCAATTTAAGATCGCTCAGTGGGCTATGAAGAGATCTGTGCTCGGAATTTCTATAACGGTTCGGATCCAAAATGAAGTAATCGACAGACAAAGTTGTCGAAATAGCCCAAAGGATTAATTAGCAGACTGAAGTGGCAGGGGGCCAGTCACTTGCGATGTTTATTTATCTTTGCGCTTGACTGTACCGAAAATAGTTGAAATCAATTTGGCGTGATGAAGCCACAACGACACATACAAACATGCAAAAAAAAACGATTCTGAGACCTCCAAAAAGTCCATTACAATCATTTTTTGAAAATATCTTTAACTTTATAATAGTATACGAGTAGATGTTCTTCGGTGCTCTGTATGATATAATACCAGTGGCCTAAAAAAATATACGAAGCTCGTAACGATCCCGCAATAAAAAGTTGAATTATTTGATGTAGAGAGTAGCTCGGCGTTTTTACAAAAAAACTCCATTCAGTACAGTCGGCTACAGAGTAAAGTGATCCTTCTGCAATAAAAACATGTACGGCAGAGGGTCACGTTCGTACATCAATAAGTTCCTCCAATTCGTGGCTTTTCTAGTGTTTTAGGAACAAGCGTGACACAGGACTGCAAAATTTCGAACCGTGTAAAACTATGTTATCTGTTCAAAACTAGTTTAGTAGTCTGCGTTTTTAATAGTAGATTGTTAACCAAGGGTTGAAAGTGATCCATTTCACCTGAAATATTTCTAGCGCTCGAACGAAGTGAGAGCGCCAACAGTTCGAGGGTGAAATGGGTGATTTCACCCGAGTTAAACACTTTACTTTTCATTTCGGTTGTGAGGAAATAAAATACTTCACGCACATTTTATAAAATAGACCAACTGAAACATTGTTTAATATCAATCAAAATAGATTGTAATAAACACGTTATTTTACTACACGTCCGTTTAGCTATATGAAAAGCTTTTATTTTCATAATATGACATAACTCAATTATCTTCGACTCTATGGCTAATTGTAACAATAAAAAAAAATACTTTCCACCCCGCTGAAAATTAAACTTTCCGAACAGGAGAGATGAAAAATAGTTTAATTATTAACGAGGTAGTCTGGGAGTTATCTTTGAGGCGTTTATTTTTTTCAGTATTTCGAACTTTGTCAAACGCTGGATATTAAAAAAAATGATAATTAAGCTCTTCTGGCACATGTGTATACAACTGTCTTTACACATTAGGCCCACCTGGTATGTACACCTTCATTTGTTTTCTCAAAGTGAGTAGTTTGCACATATTTTAACTTTGACAGAGAAAAATATGTTTTTCTCAGTCTTTTCCGGGAACACGGAAGCTGTAAACTTTCCGAAACGTCGGGAAATCAAATGAGATAACATACGCGATATAATCCTTTTAAATTGTTTTATTTAAATAAGTGATAACCGCGGAAACCAAAGTGAATATCGACGGCAAAAAGCGGAAACGTAATAGCGTAACGTAATAACTTTCTTGACGATATTATAATCGTGTCCTAACGTTTTGCAGCTAACTGTAGGTACAGTAAGGGAAACTGATACGACTACCTTTTTAGTCATTATTGTCATTGTGACAAGAACGAAGATGGTACGTGTTTCGACTTCCCTTACTGTACATATGTATACTGTGAATATGCCTGTTTATTTTTGTTATTTATGTGTCGCACTCTGAAAGGTTTAGGCGTAACTTTCGGAAATTGATATTAGATTAATGTATAACAGTTGAGCGTTACTATGCGGAATTCGATATTAGATTAATGGATAATAGTTGGCGTTACTTTGCTGAATTCGATATTAGATTAGTGGATAATTTCTTAGTGGGTAGTTTCTTTGCTATTCCGCGAAATATCGTCTTAGTTAGTAGTGGGAATACTTTGAATTCATTTACACATCTATGCTATTATATAAAGTTACTAAAATTAAGTATCTGTACAGTGTACATCCATACTAATATAATAAATGCGAAAGTGTGTCTGCCTGTCTGGTAGCTCTTCACGCTTAAACCGCTGAATCAACGTCACTCCCGTATCGTCGTCTCGTACGTTATCGTAATGACAAGGACCATTAAAACAAGAGGACTGAAAAGCCGTTCCCCGATATGTACAACGCCATCTATGTATATTATTAATTTCTACAATGATTTAACTTTGCAAGGGTGACACAGTTATTAAATGTTACGTTTTTTTTTTCGAACTAATTTTTACTATACTATGTTTCTTTATTCAATTATAACGTAGTTGAATGTTTATTTTTATGGCGCCATCTTGTTTTTGCCAGAATATCTCTTATGGCAAGTGTCAGTCCTCTTGTTTTAATGGTCCGTAGTAATGATAACGTGGTAAAATTCTCTAAGGTATGAAATAGAGAGTATATCGTGAGTGTTAAGCAGGTTAATACCATTATTCAACCTCTGATAGATAACTATTACATCACAAGCTCATTATCGGAACATTATTAGAGTACTACCACCATGATTTGCGCTTTGCAATCATTAAGGTCATGTTATATCATCACAGTACCGAGATTCAACTGTACCCCATTCGTTTTAAAGTTTACTATGTTTATAAAGAACTAGAAGGGACCTTCGTTCGCGGAAGCGAAAAAAGACGTAACCCTCTTTTTGAAATAATTTCCAGATTCAGGCGTTACTTCGGAATTCCATATTAGATAAATGGAAAAATCTTGGTTAGATGTGACAATAAATAATAATAATAATAAATATCAGGGACAAACTTACACAAATCGACCTAGTCCCAAACTAAGCAAAGCTTGTACTATGGGCACTAGGCGACGATATACATAATATACATAGATAAATTATAATTCTTAAATACATAGAAAACATCCATGACCCACAAACAAACATTCGTGCTCATCACGACACGTTTAGCTCAGTGGGTTGCACAACGGCCTACGAAGCTGGCGGTCCCGGGTTCGAATCCCGGCCAGGGCAAGTGTTTGTGTGACGAGCACGAATGTTTGTTCCTGGGTGTTGGATGTATTTTAAGTATTACAATTTATCTACATATTAAGTATATCGTCGCCTGGTACCCATAATATAAGCTTTACTTAGTTTGTGATTAGGTCGATTTGTGTCAGAATGTCTCTGATATTTATTTATTTACTAGCTTCTGCCCACGATTTCGTCCGCCTTAAATTCGTTTATCGCGGATAAGGGTATTTTTCGAGGATAAAAAGTAGCCTATGTCCTTCCCCGGGACTCAAACTATCTCCATACCAAATTTCATCCAAATCGGTTTAGCGGTTTAAGCGTGAAGAGGTGACAGACAGACAGACCCACTTTCACATTTATAATATCAATAGTGTGGATTTTATTTATTTTCATGCCCCCCTTCGACCCAAGCGCCAGACATTTTATTCGCGAATCAAGAATAGCACATTCTTCGTAGAGGTTTTAAAAGGTATCAAATGCAATGACTGATCCATTGTCTTTGACAATGCTAAAGCAATTGTCCTGAGATTTATCTGTATATTACATGTGTGTCATAGGGTAGACGTGTAACACGACGGGCAGTGTTATTTCCATCGCGTGAGGTCATTCAGTGCAGTTATAAGGCCGAATTAGTGTGGGTGAGGCTCGTTTTCGAATTGTACATGTATTAGCGAGTCTGTGTAGAACATATGTTTGGGTCATACTGTTTTTTTAATATAAGTTTGGATATGTTTCCTCCTTTATTTTTGATCAGGATCAAGGATAAGGTTGCGTACAAACTGTACTGAGTGACAAGTACTAACAAATCAAGACCCATAATCGGTTTCTGTCAAAAAAAAAAAATATTTTAGTGACGAGCTTTATTTCCGACCAGGGGACCAGGTACACATTTTGAAAAAGTCTTGACGCTCAAGACGGGAAGTGCCGAACATACTTTAGAAATACAAAACATTATAAGTTTCTGACATTTTCGTATTCCGGTCGCATTCCTGACAAAAGGCCAAAATTCAGTAAAATCCCTTATCAACATAATAATAACTAGAACGCTTCTCGTCAAAACCCTGCGTTTTTTCTTCAGAATAGTCGGGTAAAAAGCTATAACCATCTGGAGATACCCAGCTACCCGTGTACCAAAAATTGTTGAAATCCGTTTAGCCGATTTTGCGTGATGAAGCCACAACGACACATACAAACATACAAAAAATAAAAAAATAAAATATTTTTCGTTTTAGTGACCTCCAAATAGTCCCTAAAAATCATTTTTTTGAAAATATTTTCAATGTACAGACATTTCATTTTTACAACTTTACAATAGTTTAGATAATAAAAGACATTAATTCACTTTTTGCTTAGGTACATAAACATTTTGACTTATATACGGTGAGTTACAGAAGTATATGCAAAACAATGAAAGGGCCGGTGGCTCAGCTTATGTCAATGCCAAGAGCCCACAAGGACAATAATTGGTCACCGACGCTGTTGTTAATCTGCCACCCCCGTGACTTAATAACTAAATACATAAAAATTTTTCGTACCTATGTCTATCCTATGTAAACAAAAATGAGGGTTTCCTTCGGAATCCCTAATGTCGTTCGTCCTAATGTATCGTTTGTCATAACACATTTTTTCAGAAACCGTAAATTTTTCAGGACTTTTTAAAAGATCCTCGTATAGATAGGTTAGGTTTGTTTTATAACAATCCCAAAAAGTTTACAGACTCGTAAAAGAAATCGTTATGACAAACGATACATTAGGACATTCGATACATTGGGACAAATGACGTTAGGGATATGCATCCCAAAAATCATTTATCTCTCTTTATAAACCAAGGAGGAAAACGCCAAGTGTTTGTATGGAAAAAGTATTGCCATCTATCCCTCTTCAGGGATATGAAGCGGTGAAAAGCTTGTTTTGAACTCAACGCCAAGCGGTAGTAAATATGATTTGCATATATATTAAAGATTTCCTCTTAATATGAACCATATGCGTCGGATACCGAGCCAAGACCTTTGCATACATAACATACGTATATCCAAAAATAATATAATAAGTTGAATAGGTCTGCAGTCTGTGAACATGTCATTGACAAACCAAACCACTCAATTAAGTTTGATAAACCTTCTATCCTTGCCAAAGAAAAAAGATATTTTCCCAGGATGCTACGCGAGGCTATTGAGATTAAAAAGCATCCTAATTTCAATAGAGAAGATGGATTGTCACTACCACCTGCTTGGGATCCTGTAATACATCTCATCAAGGAACAAGCGAGACACAGGACTGCAAAACCTTAATTTCCGAACGGTGTAAAATATCTTATCTGTTTAAAGTAGTTTAATAGTCTCTGTTTTTAAATATTATAATTAGTAATGAGGTAGCCTGGGAGTTTTTCTTTGCAGCGTTTCTTTTCTCCTCAGTACGCCTCATTTGTGAAATGCTGCTTGGTAAATTATTAGAATAAAATAATTAAGCCCTTCTGGCACATGTGTAACTGTCTTTACAGCTTAGGCCCATCTGGCATGTATGTACACCTTTATTTGTGTTTTTTCAAAAAATGGGTAGTTTGCACAAAATTGTAACTTTGACAGAGGAAAATACATCTTTTCTCAGTCCTCCCGTGACCATGGAAAGCTGGAAAGCTTCCGAAACGTCGGGAACTAAAATGAGATAATATACGCGATATAATCCGTTAAATTGTTTTATTTCAATAATAAGTTGATTTGATGAAAACGCCAAAATAGGCAGGCAGGCAAGTCATATAATATTATACCTAACTAGAATATAAACTGATAATAAATAAATAAATATCAGGGACAATCTTACACAAATCGACCCAGCCCCAAGTTAAGCAAGCCTTGTACTATGGGGACCAGGCGACGATATACGTAATAAAATAATAGATACATTAAAATACTTAAATATATAGAAAACATTCAAGACCCAGGAACAAATATTCATGCTCATCATTCAAACGCTTGCCCTGGCCGGGATTCGAATTCGGGGCCGCCAGCTTAGGCGTAGGCCGTTGTGCAACCAATTGAGCCAAACATGCTGTTATAATATAATATGCCCGCAACTTCGTCCGTGGAGGAGAAAAAGTCAACACCCCCGTTTTGCTTCAGGATAAAGAGTTTCCTGTAATAATCTGTAGATGCCCAGCAACCCGTGGACCAAAAATGTTTCAAATCTGTCCAGTCCAGGCACAAACACACATGTGATGATGCGATGTCAATACGAACATACGAAAAACCGGCCAAGAGCACGTCGGACCATGGTCAGTGTAGGGTTCCGCAGCCGTTCATACAAAAAAATGAACTACACATGAAAAAATACGATATGAGAAAGTGCACTAGCAAAAGAGTAGGTATTTATTAAGATTTCTCTTTGTGATTTTTTTCATATTTTCTGGACATAAGGTATAGAAAAAGAGAGGGGTGGAAACAATTCATACTACTTTCAAGCAATTTTTTCCGGTTTTTTTTTTCTGGAAACCTCAAAATGTTTTGAAAAGAAGTATCGAAATATGTACGATACAATGATATTTGCTGAATAAAAACAGTTTCCGACGTTACATGTATCGAGTGTCCCCCCCCCAGTTTTTTTGCGTTTACCAATACTGATTCCAGTATATAATACATCAGAAGCGCTGCAACTATAACGCATAATTCACTGCGTTTTTTGCCGTCACGCCAGTTGCATTTATTTATTTGTACAGAGCAACTTATTTCACAAACATAATTATTACCGCACACTCCTATCTTTTAAAATCGTTGTTTTCAATGCCAACTTTAATGCATCTGCATGAAATTCAATTCAGAATGTGATTTAAAGTATAGTGAGAGTATTATAAGATTTGTGTATGTTCCATTTGGTAACTGGAGCGATGGAACTACTCAGATTCAAAAGAGTGGAAATGTGTTGGTTATCGATGTCGCATAAATCGGTTTTTGATCGAGAGGGATATTGGATGGATAATTGCAAATGGAAATAATTGGTGTGATCAGTTTGACCAATAATGATCGCGAGATATGGCAGCAATATTAACCTGCGGAGATTGCAAATTTGTATGAAAATACGAAATAAGAATGTACGAGGTCCAACAGAATCTTAATGTCAATATGATGTAGACTTTCATCCTATACTTACTTCCTTACTCCTTACTATATTATAAATGTGAAAGTATGTATGTACGTTCCACTTAATCTCAAGAACTACTTGACGAATTTTTATGAAACTTTACAGTTATGTACCTTATATATCAGAATAGGACATAGGCTCTAATTTATGTCAAATTTCATCCCTTTTAGGGGCGAAAAAGGGGATGAAACTTTGTAAGCTATAAATTGCATCTCAAGTCCCTTGCAAAAGCTAGTAGGAATACAATATAGGTAGATTGCCATAATAAACACAAAGAGTTAACGTTTTGTGAAAATATCACGTAATTTAATTGGTTCTTTGATTGATAACCTTAGAAAAGCCTTAAAATAAGCAATTACTATTTCCATTTTTTTTATGTTATATAAACATGCTGACGGATGGCCTGATGGTAAGCGAGAAGCGAGAACCGGCTCCCATAGACACCTGCATCACCAGAGGAGACACAAGTGCGTTGCCGGCCTTTCAGGTGGCAGTACGTTATTTTCTTGAAGGATTGAAGGTCGCATCGATCTGGAAAGACTGCACGCGACAATTAATTCCACAGTTCAGTTGTGCGAGTCAGGAAATTTCTAGCAAAACGCTCAGTTGTAGACCAACCATCAGGATGGTAATATTGTCGCGTAGGACGATGGCGGAAAGATGCGGCAGGGATCATTCCGAATAATTCCTAGGAGCACTCCCCGTTATACAAACTAACTTCCCATTTCACTTCGAGTATTGTTTTTATTTTTTTATAACATAGGAGGCAAACGAGCAGACGGATCGCCCGATGGTAAGCGATCACCGCCGCCCATAGACACTTGCATCACCAGAGGAGTCACAAGTGCGTTGCCGGCCTTTCAGGTAAGCAGTACGCTCTTTTCTTGAAGGTTTGAAGATCGCATCGGTCCGGAAATACTGCAAGCGGCAATTTATTCCACAGTTCAGTCGTGCGAGGCAGGAAATTTCTAGAAAAACGCACAGTTGTGGACTGCCAACTATCTAAGTGGTGAGGGTGGAGATATTGCCGTGTACGGCGATGACGGAAAGATGCAGCTGGGATCAACCCGAACAATTCCTCGGAGCACTCCCCGTTATACAAGCGATAGAAAATGTAGAGCGAGACTCCATCTCTACGCAACGCCAAGGAGTCATGCCGGTAGCACACCTCCGCCGCGAAACCGCGAAACGCCATACAGAGTGCGCGAAACTACAGCGGTACTTCCTTGGGTTTGACGTTTCGCGGCGGAGGTGTGCTACTGGCATCAAGCTGATCTGAAATGCGCTGGCAACCGACGATACGAGTCTCTCTCCGGTGAATGCGATCAAGAGGGAGAAGCTGGTACTGGGGAGCCCCAGCCAACAGATGAGAACAGTATTCCATGTGTGGGCGGACCTGCGCTTTGTAAAGCTGTAAGCGGTGGGCTGGAGTGAAATACTGTCTCGATCTGTTGAGCACACCGAGCTTCTAGGAGGCTTATTTTGCCTTACCCTCTAGATAGCCGCGGAACTGGACTTCACTCGATATGTCGAGGCCAATGAATCTGATAGTGGCTGTGGCAGTTAGAGGAGTATTCTCAAAACGAGGTAATGCAACAAACGCAGACTTTTTTGTTATGTATGTCATGTACCTGTCCATGTCCAGTTGGTTGAAATAAACAATTTTTATTTTAAAATTAGTACGTGCAACTTCATTCGCGAATGAGGAAAATATCATAAATTCATAACCCTCTTTTTTGCTTCAGCGTAAACGGTTAAAAAGTATCGTATAACTATCTGTACAGTGTACATGTCCAGTGTAGCCGTTTTGACGCGATGAAGCCACAACGACACATACAAACGTACAGAAAATCCAAAAAGAACAAATAAGAAGTGAGTGAGACAAAAGATAGTCTAGCCCGCGCGGAGTCGGGGCAGGCAGCTTACAATAATAAACGACCTCACGTAATTCATGGATGTTTCCTAAGAGCAATTGGCTTATTAGAAGTTCAGATGGCTAATACTACATTACTGTAGTATATAAATAGCAGCGATTAAGCTTACAGCTATGCCATATGCCAAGGTGATCTGATTAGTAGCATCAGGGAAACAGGAGTGATCTTAACGACCCTGATTTGATTCACACTCAATACACTAAGCTTGTTCATCTCTCTCTTACCTCGTACGCGGGAGCGAGAAGGCTGTCGCGCAGTACGGGCGCGCTGTTTCTCGGTCCAATGTACGCCATGTTCGCATTTTACACACTGCACATCCAATTTAGCAACACCGACTCTGATTACACTATATCACTGGGTATCACTGATAAACTTGGTTATGTCACTTCACTAATTATCATTGGTGAACTTGATCACTGTTAAAAAAAATAGGAGACTATTATAGGCGGACTGTTATCGGAATATGTTCACCCTGTGCCCACGAGGAATCTGAAACATTTTAACCGCGCATTTCCGAGGTCATTAGGAGCAAAAATGTTATAAGAGCAAAGTGAAAATCAGCAAAAAAAAACAATTTTTGTCGGTTTTTTGTACGTAAAACTTGAATAACTTTCAATTCTTTATTAAAATTATACCGTTCAATAAAATATAATAGTGAGTGATAGCTGTCATTTTGATGTCTGTCAATAGCGACGCAACATACGTGGCAACATCGCGGTCAAAAGAGCTTAATGCACTTTAGTTATCTTATCACAATTAATAGTTTACATGAACATTTTGAATATATTAAAAACTAAGCAGGATTTAACTGGGGTTCATAGAACATGTCTTGCTCCTAATGACCTAAGAAATACGTGGTTAAAATCGTTCGTGTTTCTCGCGGGCACATTGTATAAAGCCATAGAAAACACTGCCAAAACAAAGTCGAAATCGTCTCACTTAGAGGTGCTTCCACACTTGTATCATTGTGGCATGCCCATGACTGCGTATCGCGCTGCTTGGACGCTCTCTGTCGGCGCGGGAATCACACCGCGCTTGCCCGATCTAAGTGTGTGATACGCGTAGCAACATGGATTACGAGCGATCGGATCGGCGCAACGTAGAATCGCGTGATCGTGGCACACGATCATGCCACGGGACGAAGATCTGATCGGGCAAATGATACAAATGTGGACGCACCTTAGCATTGCCAGTATCAAAAGAATGGTGGGACGTACCCGACATTCTTGTGGATTGCCCAAGATATTTAAACTGGTTTAATTTTTCAGGGACTCGGCTGTATCTAATCTATTTCATTTCTGTATTCGATCAAACTTCTTTAATGCTAACACCTGTCAAAAATATTCATTCAACTCATCATATTGTTCAATAAATCAATATTCTTAAACGATTAAAAAAAATACTAAAACTCCAGCGAACATTTTAAAACAAAGAGTAACAAATTTAAACTCGGACATTCCAAGCCTGTAAAGAGACGTCCATGAATTTATACCGGGGATAGAGGATAGTATATCAGTATGTTCTTACAAGCTTTTATTTAACTTGCAAAATATGTTGCAAAAAATCTTGCAACTTAAATTTGACCCATAAAATTAGGCATACTTATGTAAGATCCGTGATAATGCAATAGTATGATACCATCGAGCTGATCTGATGATGGAACAGGAAGGTGGTCATAGGAACTCTGTGATAAAATAACGCAATCGTACCCAGTGTGGGTTCTTTGAAAACGTCTCTATGTTAGTTGACGGGTGCTCAAAGAAAAGTACAGTCGGCAATAGAAGCTGAAATGAAACACAAATGTCACAAAAATGAAATTTTTGACAGTAACTTTTTATCACATCAATACTGCCACTGCCCGCGAGGCATCCGAAAGAATTCGACCACGTATTCCTTAGGTCATTAGGAGCAACACATGTAATATGAACCCCAGTCAAACCCGGCTTAGGTTTGAAAATATTATCAATTTTCATGTAAAGCGTTTTTGATCGCGACTTTGCCACGTATAGACATCAAAGCGACAGCTACCACTCAATAAAGTACTTCCTTTTTTGAACAAATAATTGTTATCATTTTATTAAAAAGCATGAAGCGAGAGTTATTCAATTTTCAGGAACAAAAAGCAACTACCTTTTTTTTGTTGTTTTTGACTTGGATTCATATAACATGTTTTACTCGTTATTACCTCAGGAATAATTGGTTAAAATCTTTTGGATTCCTGGCAGGCACCGTGTATATGACATAGTGATACTAAAACTCCCATCTCAGCCATAGAAACATGTCAATACTGTATGAAATCTGCGCTGACATGTCAAACGGTGCTTTCTACTGAGATTAGCAAGTCTCACGCTTTTTTGTTGCTGAGCGCGAGATTTCGATCTATAACATCGCACCGCGACGAAATTACTAAAGCTACAGTCATACTGTGCCAGTCCTGTGTCACAAATCTATACATTTCAATATAAAACCTACCCTAAGCACCCTGCTCAATCTCAAGCAAGCCCCTCCCGAATCAAAATTCTGGGTCCGTATCCATTTGAAATGTATAGATTTGTCACGAGCAGACTTAGGTGTTAATGAAATGAAAGCGACGCCGGAACTAGAGTAGTTAGCGCGGGAAAAAAAGCAGCGCCGCGCGCCTGCGCTAGTCGCTGCTTTCTACCGAAATTATATTAGCACCCGTCTCAAACTCGGTCTTTAACTTTGCACCGCGACGAAATTACTGAAGCCAGTCAAGAAGGAATTCCCCGGAAGAAATACAGCGCTTCACTGCCCATGGAATGTGGGAATTCCTAGACTCAATGTGCCTCAGTAGTGCACTCTAGTCTAGATCAAGGAGGGCTGCCACAATAGATCAAATCTGGTAGAAGCGACGTAGAGGGCCCACTAATCAACAATAATAATACAGTTAGTAAAATTGAGGCGGTTTGGGCACTATATCCACCAAGGAGTACACGTTACTGGGTGACAGAAGCACTACTTATGAAAAGAGGGGGCGTGTCTCTTTCCACCGAATTGGGGCATTCTCATTTTCACATTTCATTTCCACATTTAATTGATCTGTGTGTTCACACCCTTACGTTGCACGTCTCTAAGTAAATTTTGACAGTTACTATTATGAATAGAGCTAATGAGTATGTACTATTTCAAAGCGTGGGACCATTTTGACGCTAGATCATAAAATTCTAAGTGTATCTGTAATTCATACACACTTACAACCTTTTAGAATTGCACACTATAGAGGATCCATTTGCAATAGGATTGTTTTATGAATCTAAAACTTATTTTTGAATACTTAAAGTCGCAATAACGAGTAGAAATATGAAGAAAATAAACCTTTTTCTAAAAACAAGATTCTGTTACTTGAAAACTTCTATTTACCTACTTACAATTCGTATGTAAATTGTAAACATAATTTTTATATCAAAATATGATAGCGGTCATTTCATTAACTCGCAAGTAGTAAGAAAAATTATAAAAAACTTTAAATACCAAATTGCCCCCTTCAAACTACATTACGACGTTTTTTTTTATTAAATGTATATTACGCAGTTTGGCCAAAAAATGAACCCTTTTTATGTTTTTCGCAAACCACAATCATTTAAGGCTTAATATTCGGTACAGGCCCTTTCTGTAGTAAGTATTTTAATAATACCTAAGTACAGCTGGCACGGTAAAACTTCTACAATAAAAAATCAAGACAAGATAAAGAAAGTTTCTTTTTCTCCCTCTCGTAAACAAAGTTGCAGCGAAGTGTAATATAATTACATCACTTTGCTGAGAAGCTTTATAACCAAGATAACGAATCCGTAATAATGATAATTCGACCTTGTACATTACTTAACTGCTGTAATAATATGATAATTATTACATTTTTTCGTATGATATAAATAGCAGTATTCAGTTTTTGAATGTATGAAACTATTTTCAGGTTATTCACTTGGATTGTCCATACAATTAATTGTGAGCGACCAAGTTACGTGTTTTACGGGGCGTTTTTTGCGTAAAAGTAAAGATTTAAAATTTTCATAAATTGCGTATTACCGTACAGTCACCATCAAATAGTCTGCAGCAATAAAAGCGCCAAATATATCGTTGAAAGACAATATTGATTGTTAATTAATAAAATTGTATAGAATTGAGAAATCGATGGCAATGCAATATTATGATGCCATCGAACTGATCAGGCCCCTATTTCACAATCGTGACAAATGTCGGGTGACAGTGACAATATCACGTACATTGCGTGCCCAGTATAAAGTAAGAAGATGTATCGAGCTCGCGGGGATCGCCGTGAATATAAAATTGTCGTTCTCACAAGACAATTGTCACGATTGTGAAATAGGGGCCAGGTGGTCATAGGAACCCTGTAATAAATAAAATAACGCAACCCTACCGAGTTAGGGCTCTTTAGAATCCTCTCGGTGAGTAGCTGACGGATGTTCAAAGAAAAGTACAGTCGGCGATAAAAGCTTGTCACAGAAATGTAATTTTTGACAGAAACTTACATTTGTTAATGTAACTCGGTTAGTTAAATACAGTTGATGCAACAGCAAATCTAACATTACTGCAGACGTATCGACGGCCGCAAGCAATAGAAAGTCAATTAGACGGGAGAAAGTGCAGGGCCCGCCCTGCGCCGGCGCATGGCGCGAATCATGCGCAGATACCAGATCTCATGTCAATCCAATGATATATTAAGTTAAACGAATGAACTAAATTAAAATTCTCCTCGATTTAAATCTATGCTAAAATTATAAATGCGAAAGTAATACTGTGTCTGAAGGGCTACTCTGAAATTCCATGTTCGAAGTTCGTATCGCGCTATCTCGCTCACTCAAATACAGTTTAACATGAGGGCGCGTTACGAACTATGAATTAATTTCGAGATTCAGAGTAACCCCTCCCTGTCTTTTCACGATTGAACCGCTGAATCGATTTAGATGACGTTTGCTAGGGGAGATCGGGTAAGGTTGTCACAGCGGCCATAATGGACAGTGAACCGGTGTCAAAAGATCGCGAGAGCTCGCGATGTCTCGCTCCGAAATAAAGCTCTCGCGATCTTTCCCCACCGGTCGATGAATTTACCACAGCAAATAGTTGACAATAATTGTCAACATCCCTATTGCATTATTTTATTAGGTTCAGAGTTCCAAGACCACCTCCGGCTCCATCATCACAATATTGTATTGTCACCGTATTATACTTCAGTACTTAAGCCAAATTTTAGCTTAATCGTAAACCGTGAAATAATTATACCTATCCCTATTCATATTACGTAGCTTAGCCCATCACTAGTGAAAAATCTGCGTAAATATGAATTGTAATGTAATATATTCGGCACTGTAAAATTGATGCCGACTGTACATGAAACGTTCCGCAGGAGTCGAAACAGGTCAAAAACTTAAAAGCCCCGATTCAACTGCACAGTACAAAACAAGACTGTGTTGCCATTTCGATTCTTCTGAAACAATAGCGGCCGTGTGGCGAACGCGCTTGTTCGAGTGTGAATTTTGCGCAGAACTGAGAGTATATGTGTTTTTTTCTTGCCGACAATGGCTCTATACTAAAAATGTGTGACTGGGGTGTAAATGACGCCTCTGTCACGTTAATTTTGGGAAAACCACCGCGGCGCTTATAATCTATATAGGAATATTATATTATAAACCACCAAGAAAACCAAGGTCACCGACATAGCAAACAGGCTAAGCAAACCTAAGTAGCAATGGGCCGGGCACATAGCTCGAAGAACCGATGGCCGTTGGGGCAAAAAGGTTCTCGAGTGGAGACTGCGTACCGGCAAGCGCAGCATGGGTAGAAACCCGCAAGGTGGTCGTACGACCTGAGGGGTTATTACTTGATAATTGATTCTTATTAAGAGCGTCAAACGCGTTAGGCAATAGGGGGGCAGGTTAGGCTTTCGGGGACTCGCTAAATGCGGGTCGCCTCTACCCGGCCCCCGTGGAAGTCTATTGAGGAGACCTGTGTCCAGCAGTGGACGTCCTATGGCTGAAATGATAAGCGTGATTTCTCCTCTCCTTATGTTAATTGTAACTTCTTTACTATTATAAAGTTGTAACGAAGAAATGTCTGTACACTAATGATATTAAGGTCACTGAATCGATTTTTTTTCTTGGTATTTTTGTATGTGTAATTGTGGCTTCATCACACCAAAACGGGTAAACAAATTTCAACAACATATTTTCACGTGTAGCTGGGCATCCACAAATCGTTATAGGATACTTTTTACTCGACTACGCTAAAGAAATAAAGACGTTTATGATTTTTTCTCCTCCGCTGATGAAGTTGCTGGCACCTTCTAGCTTATTCAATAAAAAAGGTACTGTATCTTATTGAAAAAAAATCCTCAAATGTATAAGTCAGGCCGTAAACCTGATATGAGTTCGAAAATCCTTAAATCACTGGTCCCACCAAGGGCGAGGAAGTGATTAGCAATCGGCGATTTTCTCGCCGAAGAAACGAACAGAAGATATAGATCCTGTTTTAAAAGAGACACATATATTAATAGTTTATCGCGGGCTGTTCACACTGCCGGCGAGAAGTTTCATATGTATATTTTTTATTGACACGAAGTCTGCATCTATTGTGCGTTTCTTGAGCGAGAAAATAGTCAATAGTTGCTCGCTTTCTCGCTGGCGGTAGGACTAGTGCCTAACCCTATACGCCGCGTTAGCCGACATCGGGAACCCTTAGCGACTCGAACTTGACCGGTTTTTCTAAAGCGAGAGTGAAATGGAACGCATCTACTCATTCCTACGGAACGCAACATATCTCTTTCTGTCAGTATTTCAAACCTGATCTCTATTTTCCACACAACAAGTCTGACGGTAATATGACATATCGTATGGAGTTATGCGATTATGGCGAACTGTATAGCGTTACACAACTTTCCACGTCTTGTGTTTCCGAGGATTTTCTCCGTGCGAATCTGTAATTGCCGTAATTACCGGAAATTGAGTTTTTTGTATTGGTTGCGTCAAATCCGCGGTATTTATGTATTTTGATTGACAATTCTATCTCCTTCCATTGCGAGGCAGTGTCAGTTTTGTATGTAACTTTACGTCTAACGTTGTGAACTGCTTTTCCTCAAATGATTTGTATGTATGTATTTGTATGTAAACTCTTTATTGTATATAAAAACAGCAGAACGACTGGAATGTTGAATATATAAAGATAAATACTTAGATACATATTTATTCATATCATATACTAGAGTTTTCCCGCAACTTCGCTGAAGAGAAAGTCATAACCCCTCTTTTTTTATTCAGCGTAGTCGGGTAAAAAGTATCCTATAACCATCTGGAGATACCCAGCAACCCATGTACCAAAAATAGTTGAAATCCGTATAGCCGATTTGGCGTGATGAAGCCGCAACGACACATACAAAAATACAAAAAAATCCAAAAAAAATATTACGATTCAGTGACCTCCAAATTATCCGTTCCTTACAATCATTATTTTGAAAATATCTTCAATGTGCAGACATTTCATTTTTACAACTTTATAATAGTATAAGTAATCAATATATTTTCGTCTACAGTCCCTCCAAAGGCCACATAGCTCTAATTGTCTACAATTAATATGCACCTATATAATTATTCTAAATGACATAATCACGCCCATACGTGATATATGGCTCACAATTCCAATATACCTCGTTAAAAACGTCTAAAGTGTCATTGTAATAAGTTGGGAGTTACGTCGTTTTAGAATAGTAACTACATCTGCATTGTGTTTGGCACAATGGTATTACGTCTTCATACTTAACATATGCAACCCGAGGCTCTAGCGAAGAAAGTTATGCTAAAGCTATTAACGGAAGTTAGCATTCAACCAGAGGGAGGTGTCATACAGACAGACGCTTTGCCCTCTGCCAAAGTTTATGAACAAACTCTTAGAAGGCGCCCGCAACTTCGTTCGCGAAGAAGAAAAAGTCATAACCCTTCTTTTCTTCTTCAGCGAAGTCTGATAAAAAGTATCCTATAGCCATCTGGAGATACCCAGCTACCCGTGTACCAAAAATAATTGAAATCTGTTTAGCCGATTTGGCGTGATGAAGCCGTAACGACACATACATACGTTGTCTATATGTGTGAGTTTTTATGAAATTGAAGTAGATTTTTACCAATGTTTCTATTCCTGAGAGGTCGTTCTATAACATACTACAAAAAAGCTGTCAAAAATTGTTAACGTCCCAATTGTACGCGTATTAGTCACGGGCAATAGTACATTATTGCCGAGGCCCGGGAAGTAGGGGATTGCCTGACGAGGTGGTTTGCAAGCCAAGCATCGCGAGGCTAGCAAAAGATGCGAGTCAGGTAATCCCCGTTTCCGCCGAGGTATATATAGTGCTTTTCTCAAATGATGCGAGGAAATAGTAAAAATACGTTTATGTTGACATTGTGTTTGGTATGAACTGAGGGGTTACTATGAAATCCGAAAAACGAAGCTCGTATGGCGCCATCCCGCTCACTCAAATACAGCATAACATGAGAGCGAGAGGGACTGCATGTTACGAACTTCGATTTTTGAGTTTCGGAGTAACCCCTCTGAACACTTCAGCATAGAATAAATAGCCCATAACGTAGGTGGCTTCTTGGTTTTGGATTGCTCACTGAAATATGCTAAAAACACACTTTCAGAAAATGAATTTGCATGTTTGCTTTCTTTCCATAACATAAATTGGTCGTACACTCGATTATATTTATCTCTTGATTTAACAGGAAGCAATTCTCCGTAACTAAATTCGCTTCTGCTTTTAAATTAGCGGTGTGCCATCAAAACTACTCTCATCATTCGAACTCATTGTTTAAGAAATATGGCCAAAACATTCACGTGAAAATTGTTTACGCACATGCGCTCGATACACAGAACTAATTTTATAAATTTTACCGCCTTTTTTAAACTGACTTTTCACATCTATACAATAAATTTTAAAAACAAACTTGCACGAACTTATAAACGTACTTCACACGTTACCGATTCCATCAGCTACTAAGACTAATCGGCCGCTAGATGGTCAGAAATGAATGCCAATCTGATCAGATCGGCAAAATTTTCGAGTGTCTAACGGACGCAGCTACGCTTAATTAAACGTGTGGTTGTCGTGGCTGTATGGGATTTGTACTATGTCCATTTCAATTTATGTACACTATGAAATTTTAAAAGTTATGGAAGCAGGCAAAAACGAATTTTCATACATTTATTTTTCCCCTATGTAGCGATCTTCTTTTTTCTAATTTAAATTGCAAAAATGAGGCTCTTTGCGTATTCTATTTTCAAATAGAAAGCTAAACATTTCAGAGAAAAAGCTATTGCATTCAGAAAGCCATCAATAAACTGATAATAGATATGTATGTTAGCCCAGCTAACCTATGACAGACGGACAGCCTAACGGTACCCTAAAAACAGTAACCGTGGAATTGGCGCCATATAAGCCTGCACTTATGTCAAACCGAATATGGCGTCGCTCGAGCGGCATTTCCGGTTAAAATGGCGGCTTCCGCTGCCTTGCGAGGTGACGGTAACTGTTTCGATGCGAGAATAATAGATGATACGGTTAGAAGGAATAATTCAGTTTGCTACGAATTTAGTAGCTGCCGGTGCCAAGTTTGTGGAGATTCGTTATGAAACATTGATAAATATTATAATAGCGTCGGTATTACTATAACTAACCCGAGGGGTTATTGCCTAACGAAATTTTGACACTTGATATCCGAATCAACTGTGATAGCCCATACAAAATCATGACACTTGATTCTGATTGCGAGCGTCAAATGCGTTAGGAAATAGGGGGGCGGTTCTGTATAACATAGCTGCTTCATTATGAATTTATGAAAGAGGGGTGTGTCTTATGCTTAGAACACGGGTCTAAACATCTAAACTTAACCACTAACTTGCTTTTGGTAACTATAGATACCTGTCAACTTCTATATTCTAAAGATAATATTATAAAGTTGTAAAAATGACATGTTTGTACATTGAAGATATTTTCAAATATGGAGGTCACTAAATAAAAAATATTTGAATTTTTTTGTATGCTTGTATGTGTCGGCTTTATCACGCCAAATCGGCTAAACGGATTTTAATTATTTTTGGTA
Source organism: Hedya salicella (assembly GCA_905404275.2). Lineage (NCBI taxonomy): Eukaryota > Metazoa > Arthropoda > Insecta > Lepidoptera > Tortricidae > Hedya > Hedya salicella. The sequence continues at coordinate 3,774,509 of FR990099.1, forward strand.
CACGGGTAGCTAGGTATCTCCAGGTGGTTATAGGATACTTTTTACCCGACTACGCTGAAGAAAAAAAGAGGGGTTATGACTTTTTCTCCTCCGCGAACGAAGGTGCGGGCAGCTTCTTTTTCGACACAGTAATCTTTGTAATTTTATAATAACATACAATATTTGTAAGACATACTCGAAGCCAGCTGCGCAAGATGGCGAACAAGCCGCGGACATTCCTAGGCCGTTCAGAAAGTGCATTGTTCTCACCTAGATACCAAACCACTGCAGATCTAGTGCGCTGCAACATCTGCGTAAATTCTCCTGCATTTAACACATTCACTGCTACCGACTCATATATGCGTTCACCTCCATACAAGTTTGTTCCTAGGCCACGCCCCCTGGCATTTAATGCCTTAATATAAGTAGACTTGGTGAGAGATCACAGATATTTATGTATACTATTATAAAGTTATAAAAATGAAATGTCTGTACATTGAAGATATAAAAAAACCAGTCAAGTGCGAGTCTGACTCGCGCACCGAGGGTTCCGTATAAACTTTCACTTATTCCGACTTAACTTGCCGCTTGAGTTAAGTTTGCCTCTGGTGTCTATGGCGTCACATACAAATCAGGGGCAAACTTAATCAAACCGGTTTACTCAAAAATGATTTTTGGTCATTAAAAAAAAAGCAAGACAGATAGATGTATGGTTATAATTTTCGTGTAATATTTATATTAAATTACATAATTCTAGATTTTTCGCTTGGCTTCGGAGATAAACGGGGAAATGGTGTTTTTTTTTTACATTTTCCTTAATAAAACTAAGATAGTTGTAAATATATAGTTCAAAAATGTACAGATCAAGCCCTTTCATGTGATACCCTACTTGACCTAGTAGCTAGACTATTAATTTTTGCCCCGGAACCCTAAAAATGATTGTAACAGACTATTTGGAAGTCACTAAATAGTTTTTTTTTAATGTTTTGTATGTTCGTATACGTGTCGTTGTGGCTTCATCACGCCAAATCGGCTTAACAGATTTCAACTATTTTTGGTACACGGGTAGCTAGGTATCTCCAGATATTTGTACCAAAAATAGTGGAAATCCGTTTAGCCGATTTGGCGTGATGAAGCCACAACGACACATACAAACATGCAAAAATCCAAAAATAATATTAATTCGATTCAGTGACCTCCAAATAGTCCGTACAATTTATTTTTTTGAAAATACCGTCAATGCACAGACTTACAACTTAATTTTTACAACTTTACATATAATAGTATAGATATATAGATGTCAAATGTTGACTACATGTGGCATTCATGGTGACTTTTTTTAATTTAGGTACTAGTAAATTTTACAATTAATCACTCGCTCGACCATAGCAATTTTTCAAACACACAAAACACTTCCTAACAGCGAGAAGCAAATCTATAATTAAACCTAATAATAGTTTAGAAAAACGCATTTTCCAATTATAAAGAAAACATGCGATGTTTCGTGTCTGTAAGAAGTTTAATTTGTACAAAAAAAGTTACTTGTTCTATATTGAGCAATTAAACAAAAGAATATATAAGCTTCATGAAAAACATATGCACCATATCGTGTTAGTGTTAAATTTTTTCTCCATATGAAAAGTTGTTCGTATGGACGGGGCTACCTGTTAGAAATTATGGGAAATAAAAACACCTTGTATATGGGCCTTTAAAATATCGGCCAAGACCATGTCGGACCATGGTCAGTGTAGGGTTCCGCAGCCGTTCATACAAAAAAGTGCACTACAGATGAAAAAAATACGATATGGAAAAAGGCCACTAGCATAAGAGCGTATTTCCACGGCACGTCCTTTTGCTCAGAAGCGCAGTTTTTCGATAATATCTCAAACATTGTATATCCAATCTTGTTGAAAAGAAAAATGTTTTACAAAATTTATTAGGTTTTTCCGTAGTATTTTTTTTTAATATTTTTTAGACAAAGGTTTAAAAAATAGAAGAGGAGCGGGCACAATTTATACTACTTTCGTGGCGAATATTTTCGAAAATATTCACTTTATCAAAAAGAAATTTAGCAAACAATACGTTTGTTGCTCTTATATCGTTTAAAAAGTGTCTCAGGAGACGTACGACGTAACCATCGTAACGAGGTACCTACAGAAGAAAATTATTTGATTCACCTACATTAATATAGGAGAAAAAATACTTCCATGTGCCATCTTGATATTCAGTATAGCGTGAAGCTATACTCATGGTCTGCGGGCGACGGGGGGAAAGACAGCGGGGGCGAGTAAGAAGTGTGCGCGAGGAGGGCGAGTTAAACACGTACAGCACACTACGGAAATATTCTTATTTCTACAAACGCACACATATAAAATAAATCACCTACAAACAAAAAAACACCCACACCCAGACAATTTACCGTATAAACTGACCGGCGATTTTGCGATTACTTTGGCAGAGGTGAATGTATCCGTATGGCATCTCCATTAGTTAAATGCTCCAAGGTAGGGGTCGCCAAACTACGGCCCGCTGGCCAAGTCCGGCCGGCAAGCCCTTTTAATCCGACCCGCGGAAAGTAAGCGGGAGAGCCCACGGTCCGGATCTGCGGTGGACCGTCCCATTTTGTAATTTGTCACGAATGAGACCGCCTCACTGGGATTTCTTTAAGAGTTCCAAATAAAACAAACCAGTAATGTATTTTTCTCAAACATTCAATGAAATATTGACGTCGTGTTCCTTGTAATAGAGCCCGAAGTCTCACATTTGCACAACGAGGGGCACATAATGATAATTTCATACGAAATTGCGGGCCATGGCCTGCAAAGCGACCGTCTGAAGCGAGCGACCGCCTGCAAAGAGAACGAATAACTATGTATATTAAAATAACTTTTTAGTGGGAATAAATACTTAATCATATAAAACATATTGGTTTTTATTTCACTGCATGTTTGAGAAAAGCACTATACAAGCCTCAGCGCGAACAGGGATTGTCGGCCTCTGCAGTAATGTACTATTTTTACTGTACTTATTTTTTTTCCAAACTGACGGCAATTGGTCATAATCATAGCCTGAGTGGATATACTCATGAACATAACCAACACCAAGTGCGTTCCTTATGCGTTACAGGTACCCCCTGAAGACTAAGACTACTTAACTGAATCCCATGACCAGCCATGGAACCAAAGTCTTGGCCCGCACGAATTTATATCAGGTGCAGTGTGGCCCTTGAGTCAAAAAGTTTGAAGACCCCTGCTCTAAGGCATAACTGCCTCATCTCTCATTTCGTTAAAAAAAACCTATAAAATGCAGCGTAATTTCATTAATTCCCTGTATTTCTAATGAATATTCTAGTGTGAAATTATTTTGACAAACAGTCCAATTGATAATCTATTCTGTAGCCACCAAAGTAGCTTTTCACTTTAAACAATTAAGATACATGTGTCGTTTTAAAAGGAACTGAACTAAACGTTATCTGCAAAACACTCCATGCATTGAACCTTTACTATACAAGTGATTTGCATACGTAATGTTCTTTAACACGTGAGCATAAAGCTTATTATTTCTTGATAAAGTGAACGAGTAACTTGGTTAGCCGGAACAACGCGAAGAATGTCATTCTAAATTCAAATTGCTCGGAACTAGTAGCAATAAAAGAGATGGGATTTCTTTATTTATTTATATAACGAAATTAATCGCGAACGGATTAAAATGACGAATTATCTTTTATTCGATGACATGGCGAATAAATGACAAACTATAATAAAACATTATTTATTCGACCAACAACTTTATTCGTGAATAAATTGTCCACAAATAACTCAAACGTTTAGCAATAATTCTTGTTGTTTTTTTGCTATTTATATCCACACAATATTTCTACGTAAGTATTGCGTTGCTTTCTAAGTACACTATAAATACATACATATTGAAATAGGAAATAAGACCGCCTCCTGTTGTTAACCATTTCTCATTCTGTTTTAGATTTTTGTGTCTCATCATTTTTAAAACATTAACTGTGGTTACTGATTACAACGTCTAGAATTTTATTCAGGCGAGTATCATGCGTATTATTTATTCAATTTTGTATGAATAAAATAAAAAATAAATCATTCGTCTTTGGAATACGTCCCACAAATAAATTAATCGCATATACATAATTTTGTCACGAATAATTCATTATTCGAATGTTTATTCAAATGAAGCACATCTCTGCGTACAAATTTTTCACGACTCTCCAACGCTGCGAATAAATCTCGACTAAACCCATTAAGAATTAAGGTTGAAACTCAACCGTGTTATACCTTTGAAGATATTTCAACATTATCGTAGGACAAGTTTACTATGTGCATAGATAAAGCGACCTTCTACAATAGCTATGAGTTCCTTGAACTCTATTACTATGACAAAAGGTTTAAATTTAAATGAAAGCAGGTAAATTGTTTAAAGTGTGACACAGGTCATGGATACTTTGGACAAAAGGGTCTAACATTAATACAAGAAAAAAGGCAACTTAGCTAGAGGAGGAGAAAAAGTTAGGACCCTCTTTTTCGCTTCAGCGTAGTCGGGTAAAAAGTACCCTATAGCCATCTTTGGATCTCTGGCTTTCCTTGTACTGAAAATTGTTAAAATCCGTTCAGCCGTGACGTGACGTAGCTGCTAAGAAAAAAAACGGCCTTGTGCGAATCGGACTCGCGCACCGAGGGTTCCGTACAAAATATACGCTCAAAACGGCCGTGTCTATAAAAAAATCCAGTGTAAGCAGAGCCCTAGTCCTAAGCAAAATGTACACGTTGTGGGGTCATTTTATATTGGTTACTGTCATAGACTAGACAGACAAATATAAAAAAAAATATTAACAGATTTATTATGTGATTGAGCTGGGCATGTCTGTCGTATGAATCCAGATTGGTGGGCCAAGGCAACTACCGAATGGATCCCCCAAGATGTCTATAGCGTAACCGAGGCAGACCGAAAAGTATATGGTAGTAAGATTTGGAGACATTTTGCAAGGGCTGGCGGGAGTATGCGCTGGATAGGGATGCATGGCAGAAAAGAGGGGAGGCCTTTTCCCAACAGTGGGACACTTCAACAGGCTCGAGAAGAAGGGAGAAGAGATATTGTTTTCGTGGGATGTGCTATAAGAACTACCTTCGTACCGAATTTCAAGTTTCTATACAATTCAAATTCAAACCTTAACCTAAGTTCAAACTATGGCACACGGACAAACAAACAGTCAAGCCTTAGTAATATATTCCCGTTGGCATTGTGAGTATGGCACTCTAAAAACTAAAGCAAACGCTACTGCCTCCTGACGGAGAATCAAAGTCAAATTTCTACATTATTCATCAAAAATTTCTGCCCACGACTTCGTCCGCCTTAAATTCGTTTATCGCGGATAAGGATATTTTTCCGGGATAAAAAGTAACCTATGTCCATCCCCGGGACTCAAACTATCTCCATACCAAATTTCATCCAAATCGGTTCAGCGGTTTCAGCGTGAAGAGGTAACAGACGGACAGACAGACAGACACACTTTCGCATTTAAAATATTAGTATGGAATAGTATGGAATAGTATGGATACAAAACGACAGAACAGTTTTCTATTTAACAATATTTATGATATTCATAACCTCGTCATACTTGTTACCGCTGTAGGCAGATTCTGCATCGGAGAAATATTCAATGGAATGCATAATATTGTTATAAATGGTAGTTATTATTCAATTAAACATTAATTCATTCGCCCGCAGCGTTTATACTCTATCAACTTAAGAAAATTGATTATTCTCAAAGATACCTTTTGAGCGCCGCAGACAGCGAATCACGTCATCGAAAATCCGTGCTACTGCCGCATGCGTCCGCATTTGCCGTCCAAATTTGATTGTTCAAAGACTCCGAATATAATATCAATACCTCGTTCTGCAATCACTATTTTATTCTCAAAGGTCCATTTTATTTTATTGCTGTGGCGTCTGGGTCACGTCGTCTTAAGGTGCGTCCACACTTGTATCATTTGCTCGTATCCGATCACCGTGCCGTCGCATGACTGCGTATCGCGCTGCTTGGACTTTTACTGTCGGCACGCCGATCATGCCGCACTCGTCCGATATAACTGTGATACGCGCAAAATGGATTTCGAGCGATCCGATCGGCGCAACGTCCAAACGCGTGATCGTGACACGCGATCATGCCACGCGACGATGATCTGATACGGGCAAATGATACAAATGTGGACGCACCTTTACTTCGCTACTTGGCGCTCAAAGGTTTAAAAACAACAGAACTATATTTATTTTTACTAACGAACCTACAACAAGAAAATCGTATCCAATTTTTTTTTTTTTAATTTTGACATTTTATGTTTTTCCTACTTTTCTCAGGATCAGAGTTGACAAAATATAAATAAGTATCTGTCAAATATTTCATTTTTGTGACAAGCTTTTTTTGCCTTCTGTACTTTTCTTTGAACATCCATCAACACGAGACGATTCTAAAGAGTCTAAACTCGGTAGAATTGAATTATTTTATTAAAGAGTTCCTATGACCACCTTCCAGCTCCATTATCAGATCAGCTCGATGGTATCATACTATTGCATTGTCACTCACATAAGTAGTAACAATTTTTAGCTTAATTGGGAAGTAGGTCAAATTTAACTTGCGAGATTCCACGAGAACATACATAGTTACAGTGCAAGCAAGGACCATTAAAACAAGAGGACTGACACTTGCCATACTTTGGATCGTGTTCCGATCGAAGGCGATATTCTGACAAAAACTAGATGGCGCTTTAAAAATAAACATTTAACTATGTCATAATTGAATAAAGCAACATAGTATAGTAGCAATTAGTTCGCAAATAGCTAATAATACATAAATCGTAACATTTAATAACTGTGTCACGCTTGCAATGCTGAATAATTATAAAATAATAACTTTTCTACATAGATGCCGTTATACTTATCAGGGAACGGCTTTTTGTATGGAGATAGTCAGTCCTCTTATTTTAATGTTGCTTGATTGCAAGCAAGTTAAATAAAAGCTTGTAAAAAGTGACCATTTTAGCAGACTCCTAAAAAAGGATTTAATTCCTATCCCTTACTCCATTGTATTATTTTCAACATGTCCTATTAAAGTATCATCATGCTCTCCCCCTTATCCTTGTTATTTGGGGTCTTCCATCCCTCTCTATCACCCGTCGTCTCGTTGTTTAGATTCTTCTTTTCCATATCATCTGTCACACAATGTAACCAAACCATCCGACATATTTCCTTATTGCTAAAAAGCGATTTCTTCCAGATACCGTAGAAGTAAATTAATCCCATGTATGTATATATTCCCTTCCGTCTAACCGTTGTGTACTTCCTACACCGTTGTGTTTCCTAGGCCCTTCTAAGGCAAGACTACTCTATATCTGGGTAAGCTATGCGGTTTGGTTCAGCATTACCGAGCTGTGTGTAAATCTAAATATAATCCAAGGATTTCTAAGGCTTTGTAATCTATCTATACTATTATAAAATTATAAATCAAAAATCTTTACATTATATGATCTACAAATGGCATAGAAGTATGAACATTGATAACAGTGCCTAATCTCTTGGACGGAATATCTTTGCGGTTCAAAACGGGTGGGCACTGGGCAGCTACCTATTACATTTGGCTAAAAATATAGGATGTATTTTACTCGTCTACGCCGCAACAAAAAGGGTTATGACTTTTTCCTCCTCCGCGAACGAACCGCGCTCCTTGCCATCGCTAGGATGTTAGTCTCACACAATAGAATCTTGCGTACCATTAGATTACAGAGGAATTTTCTAGCGAGTATTATTCGGATATAGAATAAACTATGCCTAGGTTTCCCGAGGACTAAAGTAAGGAGTTCTTCAAGAGGGCAGCAAATAAGTTCTTAAAGAGTCGACACAATGCGCGCAGTGGCGTGCGGTCTATATAGGCCCAAGGGCACTGCCTACCCTGAACGACCATGGCTCCATACAAGCACAGATAAACTGCCAACCCTGAAGCCCAGAACGATGCAAAGAAAAACTGCCTACCTCAGCCAAAATCCCTGTGCATCTTACTACGTGATGCTTTTGCTTGGCTACCACGACTGCGCATCGCGTGATATATAATCATGTCTCTCTCGCACTGTACGGAGTAGAAAGAAGCAGGTAATATTGGTCGTGCCGTGCGAGTGCGACAAAGAGTCTGTTTGTTTTTAAAACCTAACTTTGAACTGGGTACGTCAAGCTAAGCCTCGTTACCAATAATCAGATTCAGCGAGAGAACGGGAACCTAACTGGAATGACCTCCTCGGTTACGTAGGATAGAACGCAGTGCGCAAGGCACAAACTGCGGCGGTGGGTTGAACCGGTTCAACCCGGCATAAGGTGTGGGAGAGAGATCAAAAGAATCGCACATTGAGAAACGATGAGTCGCATAACATTAGTTCTAGTGGTATTGCCTCAGAAAGAGTCCATAGCGGTGACACGTTACTATAATACAGACTCAGTAATCGTCGTAGTGTAAAAAAAAGTGTTATGGGCAGAGTTTGTGTTTACATTCTTCTCATATTACATTGTTACGCCATACTGTGTTCCCCGACCTTGAATCAGCCTTGCCAGCCCACGGCGGCGGTTTTTGGGCAGAGCCTTATGTGAATCCAATGTGAGCTTATGTAAAGCTATGCGTTAATAGGCATCTGCGATTCGGAGTTTGCAATTAGTTTCCTAGATAGCCTCGTGTAGGGTTGTCATCCGTACGGGTTTCCCGGGATTTTTTGTCGGGGGTGTCTTTGGTGACAATATAATAATATGGTATCTCGGAGCTGGTCTGATGAAGGCATCAGAACCTGGTCATAGAAAATCTTAAACTAAAAAAGATAAGCACCGTGTTTTAGCTCATTTGTTTGTTTTTGATATTCAGTTAAACAGCGGATGCATTATCGCGACTTAAGTTCCGGAAAAAAATGTAGTCGCAAGGGAGTCTCCACTTCTTGACTCGACTCTGTTCTACTAAGTATATGTATATACTAATATACTCTACCTATTCCTATCACTGATCATAGGCCTACAACTACATTTAAGGCCATTGCTACGAATGCATCACTATCTATTATCTTTAGCAGTATGCCTAAGCTTACTTGCTATCTTATTTGCTGGTGCTAATGCGCATGACATCACTGGTAAATTAATAGTTTGTCTCGAATGGCTTCTGCGCAGTTCGCTGCCCACATCGCACTCTAGACTGTTTTTAGACTTCTACATAATATATGCTTTATTAAATAAGAGTAGAAGGTGCTCGCAACTCTTGTTCTCGCATGTCCTGGAGGAGAAAAAAGGTATAACCATCTATTTTATTTCAGCGTAGTCAGGTAAAAGTATCCTATAAGGCTATAACCATATCTACTAAACCGGTATACCAAAAATGGTTGAAATCCATCTAGCCATTTTGAATTGATGAACGTACAAAGACATGAAGTAAACAATTTTTTTATTTGGTTACCTTCAAAAATCGACTATTTTCAAATATTTTTAAAATATCTTCAACTTACAGACATTTTTATACAACATCATAATACTACAGAAGTTGTATAATAATATTTTCTCCTGTTTCCGCGATTATTACTCATTTAAATAAAACAATTTAACGGATCGCGTATATTATCTCATTTGAGTTCCCGACGTTTCGGAAGCTTTTCAGCTTTCCAAGGTCACGGGTGGACTGAGAAAAGATATATTTTCCTCTGTCAAAGTTACAATTTGTGCAAACTACCCACTTTGAAAAAACAAATAAGGTGTACATACATGCCAGATGGGCCTAAGTTGTAAAGACAGTTACACATGTGCCAGAAGGGCTTAATTATTTTATTTTAATAATTTACCAAGCAGCATTTCGCAGGTGAGGCGTACTGAGGAGAAAAGAAACGATGATAGAAGTTATCACAATTGGTTAGGTCTGATTTCACCATGGTCTATTAGTTATTAATTGTTAATTAGGTTTGTCAATGTAGACCAAATGGCACGCGCAATCAACCTTTAGCGGTAAAACTAATGATAAATTGGGTTTAAAACTTATTTTGTTCTACATGACGGGATGATTTATTATTAGTGCTTAGCCTCAACAACTTTTTTCAATGTCTTATCTAAAACATAGGTAAAGAGTCGAGACCAAATTGATGACGGAAAATTATACTTCAAAATTAGTCTTTATAGTGTATGTGCGCAATGCGCATATTCAGTTGTTTGTTAATCAATCTCCTTTCTTATTTTTCGAACATTTGTTGCGCGATTTAAATAAAACAAACATACTTTGCGGGAACCTAAAAGAATACTATATGTTACGCGATATTTTCCGACTGAAATTGATTGGTTTTAGATTTTTTTAATACGATTAAGTACATATTAACTATTTTTCATTGTACCTAATATTCTAACAACCAACAAGTACAAAATCAAATCGAGTTTTGAACTCTTATGGAATACATAAGGGTTCGAAATTCAAAAACACGAAAAGCACTGTGGGGTCTTATAAGTTTAATTTTATAATATGGCCGATCACTGATCATCATATTTATTTATATGCCATAAGAATGCTGAGAGGATGCGCTCATTTTATTCAAAAACCAAGCTGAAAATTTAAAATGAAAAATCGAGTCCGCGTTTCACAACACAAGAGCCAAACTGTAAACTCGTAAAGTCCTGTCATTTTCAGAGATTTCATTCACATTTCCGCAACGGAAATCACGTCGTTAAACTAGTTTATGTCACATCGTTCTGCATACATAGTATACATACATGCATTTGTACGAATACCTATCTTGAAATTGAAGTTTCTTTTTTTATGACAATTCAGGAATGGAATTGGGCCCATGTAATCATTTTTAATGCTGTGCTTGCATGATGTAATTTTGGATATAGGAAAGAGGGACATTAGCTTTCAGTGAATATCATTATCATCATCTTGATATTGTCCTACTGACCTGCGGGAGATCTGGATGACTTGTCACCTGACGCAGCCGCTTAGCTTAAGAATTTTAGAGCCATATTTTGATTGCTTTATATATAATGCCATACTAATAAATAATAAATGACATGTTTGGCTCAGTGGGTTGCACAACGGCCTAAGAAGCTGGCGGTCTCGGGTTCGAATCACGGCCAGGCAAGTGTTTGTGTGATGAACACGAATATTTGTTCCTGGGTCTCGGATGTTTTCTATGTATTTAAGGTATTGTAATATTATTTATATCGTTGCCTAGTCCCCATAGCTTTACTTAGTTTGGGACTAGGTCGATTTGTATAAAATTGTCCCTGTGTTTATTTATTATTATTATTAATGTGACATGGTTAGAACGAAACCCCTGGGGTGCAGAACCAACTCACTTTCAGTCAATTGTTATTTATAATCATGACCTATGAAGTAACAACGGTTTGAAAAAGTTTATACAAAGTATTAATCTTGAAATACGTGCCGCGTTACAACGTAACACGTAACCGATTTTCTAAACAATTCAACAACACTAGTATTTGTATAGATATGACACAGTTAAGAGCAAACAGTGACGTCAGCTGTATGAGATAACATCTCGTTATGGAGTCGTAAACTTTTAACTCTTAACCGTGATAATATGGTGGTAAAGGTGTCAGAGCTATTTTAAATAGCCGTAAAGATGATCAACTGTTATGCCGTTAAACAGTGCTTAAGTAGAGATTTCTTGTCGACTGACTGAAAAAAAAAACTAGCGACGTTTTCGTCCCACACTCGACTACGCCAGAAGGAGGGTTACGTTTTTGGAGAGTATGTCAGTATCAGTATGTATATACATGGTGGGAACGAGTAACCCAACAGACTTAAACAATCGAGTTTAGTGCCTCATTGGAATACATTGGTATAACGTTGAGTAAAAAAATACAATACAATACAATACTCTTTATTGCACACCAAAAGAAAATAACATCAGACACTTAAATCTAAAACCGTATGAGAAATGGTACACAACAGGCAGTCTTATCGCTAAGAAGCGATCTCTTCCAGACAGCCTTAAGCTAGTAGAGATGGCGCAAAAAAATATGGAGATTTTTTATTATATAAATTCGCATTTAAAGATGCGGCTTAAAGCTGAGAGATATGAGTACTATTCGATACGTATCACCCTCAATAAAGAAAAAAAATGTTATTGGATACCAAACTTATCGTAAAAATTAATACAATATAGCCAAATCAGAATCACCAGCACTGCTTCTGTGTATAAAAGTATTAAATAAGTGGCTATAACACATATTTAATGTGATATAGTAATGAGATTTTGAGATTTATGCATTTATAGAAATAATAAATATCTCAAAAAATACGTGTTTTCGGACCGCGTCAAAAGCGTTTTATTTATACCAATTTATATGCTCCAATTAGGCTTCATATTCGACGGTTAAAGTTTGTCGGGTCACTCGTCCTCACTGTGTATGTATGTGGTGTGGGTATGTATATATGTAATTCTTAGACACGCTCTGTAGCCTAATTGGCTTAATAGATTTTGACATATGGGGCGTCACTGGATTCGTCTTTGGTATGGGAGTAACATAGGCTTTAATATCTCAGGTTTTGTTTTAGAGTCTAGACCAAAAACTCTAGTTAAATACAGATAAACCTGAACATGCGACAATTAAAAGATTCTTCGTGCATTCTAAATACGTCTCAGTGTCACGACAGTTTTCTAGTTACAAGATGCTTCATAGCCAATACGATAAATCAAAGAGAGTGTTGTTACCTTTTTTCCTACGCCGCCAAAGTCGTATAGTCAGCTGCAAAATATGTACACGTTCAGTCCATTCAGTAATATCTCCTCTCAACTCTTTTGACTGGTAATTATTAGTCTTAACGAAAATATTTTTGAACGGACAATCGTGTAAATCTTTTTGCAGCTGACTGTACCTTTCGGCAGTGATAATGTTTACAGAAAATGTTATGATAATCTAGCTTCAGCGGTAGACAGGAAATGGCATTTCCCGGTCAATTGTACAAATTGTGACACGACTAGCGTGGGTTTGATTCCAGTCCATCAAGTCTCAGTTTTATGAACTGGAATGACCAGTTAAACTATTTAAATGAAAATGCATTTTCAATTCCCGACGAATAATTTTTTTTCAGCAAAGATCCACGTGTTGCACATATTTCGACAGTTCTTCTAAAAACATTTTAAGGTTTCTAATTTCCGAAAAATCCGTAAGTTGCATAAATTGTGTGCCGGAGCGCTAGACTGCAAGCAATCACCATCACCCATAGAAACCTACAACACCAGAGGAGCCGCAAGTGTGCTGCCGGCCTTTCAGATTGGAGTACTGTGAAGATATACTCCATCACCGTATGCGAGACAGAAAGGCAGGTATTTAAAAAGTAGGTTATATATTTAAATTAAGAATAACGACTGTCTCGTTTCCTTTTTGTTAACAGGAATTAGTCTTAAGTCAGTGATCGAATAGAAAATATATCTGAAGCCCTAACCCTCACATTTGGTGAGCTACACCCTTTCAATTTGGTGGAGGTGCGGGGTACAGTACGCTTTTTTTTAAACTCACTCAATATATTAATTTGCTACATTAAAATTTAGTCTTGTTTCGATAAATTATCAAAATCGGTTCATAATGGGACTGTGCGTGACGCACCTCTTTCTTATCGCATTTCTACCTTTTTATACAGTCTATATCATTATATTTTGCTTATGTTTTTTTGATGTCTTCAGTTTTAAGTTATCATTAAACTCGTGCCATAGCTTGAACTAGCAGTTTTTTTTTCAGAGCTATATTTTTGGTCCTTTGAGCCGAGATATAAGAGACCACCTGACTTTCTTTTATTAAAGTCTGTTAAAATTCTCTGCAAAATTCTACTTGTAAAGACATCAGGAAGAAATTGATACCTTAACGGTACGCAGCTAACTACTGGTGTTGAATCTTAATATATCGGTATGTTTTTCGACCTTGACAACATCAACTATAAACATATTACATGGACTATGTTTGTCTATGTGTTTGACACGCATAAACGAACGAACGGAATCGTATTTGTTCGTTTATTAGATACACTATTGACCCAATTTTGTTTTTACTTTAAAAACATTTGTTTTTACTTTAAAAAACCGGGCAAGAGCATGTCGGACAATGCTCAGTGTAGAGTTCCGCAGCCGTTGCTAGAAAAAATGCACTACAGAAAAAGTGCACAAGCAAAAGAACATATCTTCACGGCACTTTGCATCTTTTAGTTGAGAAGCGCAGTTTTTCGGCAATAACTCAAAAACGGTATATTTTATCATGTTGAAAATAATTTACGTTGAACGTATTTATTAAGCGGTGCCTTTGTAAGTATTTCATGTTTTTGGGACTTACTGTTTACAAGATAAAGGGGAGGACACACAATTTATGCAACTTTCCGAGCGATTATTTCCGAAAATATGCACTTGACCCAACACAAATTCTAGAAACCTTAAAGTGTTTTTAGAAAAACTGTCAAAATATGTCCCCCACGTTAATGAATGCAAAAAAAAATCAGCATCTGTTACAGGTATGGAGTATCCCCCCCCTTAGATTGCTTTTCTTTAACTGCTGAACAAAGTAGCGGCTGATACAAGGCACTTACACTTAAACTTTTTGAGTAAAATGGGACATGACGGAACTAATGGGGTCCGGCTTTGCCATTTTGACTATGGAACCATAAACACAGTTGTAGGCATTCTCTTTCGATGATATTTGACCCGCGATGATAGATAACTCTTGCCCGACCGCAAGGTCTCTTGATTTCAACTGTCAGCTATTACTACTCATAAATCCAGTGACCCTACCGGGATGTGATTCTAAGAAAATTTGGCAGTTCAACGCCATCAAAAAAAACTTCATCTATTTTTGATACACGCGCTCGTGACCCATAGATGGTTGAAATGAAATAAAAAAGAGGGGTTGACTTTTTCTCCTCCGCGAACGAAGTTGCGGGCACCCCTAGCAAGTAAATGGGTCATTTCAAAAAACAAAAGTTCCCCTGCGGTGGTCAAAAGTTAAGAGTTTGTATGAATCTAAGTTATGTTGCTATTACATCGGATTTTAAATTTAGAAGAGGGAACGTTTTTTACTCTCATACGAGTTCTATCACAAAATTAAGCCTTGGAATCCTTTATTTCGCATATGTCCACCGGAAAGACGCGAACCTTAATCTGACAATGACCCAAATATATCATCGTCTAGTTCTTGTGCTACAAAAATTGTCCCGTAATATTAATTTACTTTAATATTTATTTTACCACATATTCATTAATACATGAACAGGTAATATAATGGGCTCCAATCGTTCTCTCACTCTTTGACCCGTGTTAATAGATAACTCTTGCAAGACCCCAAGGTTACTAGATTTCGTCAATCTGCCACGAACGTTCGTGCATGTCAGATGTCAGAATACTCAAAAAGGTATAATTGTCATGTTCGATAAGCTAGTTGTTTGATCACGTCAGCTATTTTCAACAGACTTCAAACAAGTAATCATAAACAATCCCAAGTACTGATGTGCAGATTGCGTTCAACATTCATTCCACAAACATTCCAAAATGCTTAATAAAGGTCTTTAAAACAGGTAAGTTAAGACAAGGCTTAAGACCTTTTATATACAAAAAAATGCTTAAAAAAGGTATTTTTTAAGCATTTTGAAATGTTGCCTCAATTTGCTTATCAGTAATCCAAAGCTATAAAAAAGCTGACTAATTTCAAACGTCTGGACCAATTCTCTTGAATTATAGCAAAATTTAGTGTTGCTATAATTGTAATGGAGACAAGAACACGAGTCGAGATAAGTGTTTTTTTTAGTCTATTTAGGTGTCCCTCTGTTGGAAAAGGCCTCGCCTTCTATTCTCCACTAGACCCTATTACTTGTATGACTGTGCCAATTTTTGAGGAGAGACGGAGGAATTAAGTAAAATACATACACTTTCAAAATGATCCATACAGCCGAGTCACTTTTGAACTTAACGAAACCAAGTCACTATAACTTACAAATTTCATACATTATTTTAACACAATTCCCTTTAGCACCAGTGCATAAAAGTCTATTAAACGTAATAGCACGTTCTATGTGCTGTCACTTTACTCTCAAATGAGAAAGTGAGAACAAATCTAAAGACACATTACTAATAATGGACGTTGGTACAACTGAACGTTATCGTTATCACAAACACTAGGTATGCTTTATATGTTTCGATCTTAGTACAAAACAAAAAGGAGAAGATATATAGTGCTTTAAAATGGAGTTTTTTGTTACATAGGTGCCGGACTTTTTAGCCGACTCTCAAAACAGGAGGTGGTTCTCAATTTCGTAGTTTTTGTAACTATAAAGTACTGAAAAATACGACAAGCCCATTTGTTTCTTAATATATAACTTGTACAGACACAAGTTTCAAAAATATGTACACACCTACAGTCATGGTAATAAGATTTGGATATATATCTATGAGATTATGTGGTGTTTACTTATATTTGCCCTTGACTGTATGTCGTAGTAGCTTTATAGTTAAATAAAACAGTTTTCAGTCTCCTATGACGGTACCGTCTCCTTTTGCTTTCATCTGAAACCTAGATCGATCATAGATATGTAGTAAATTATGTTAAAATAACGTATGAATACACTAGCCACCCAAACACTAAACACTACTCACTATTGCACAAAACACACACTATCACGTTAACATTAGCACGGACGTGCGTCGTTCGCGGCGCATACCGCTCGACTGACGTGAGAGTCTTTAGTCTACATCCTATGATGTAGGAAGTTCACAGTTTAAACTGTGATTAACATGCAAAGTCTGTCCGGAAAGAGAAGAGTCGTAGGATTTGAGGGCGTGCCACTTCTATTTAGTTTTTTGCTATGCTGACAACACTGTCACGTAATTATAGTTTGTCAGTTATTTTAAGATCATTATTGACCTGTATATTTATGTTGATAAATATATATATAGAACTGAATTCAACGATTTGAAGAGCTTGCGTGAAGACCCAGACATCACCATTCTTTGAGCTGACAAGGGAAATGCGACGTTTGCAATGGATACTAAAATAAATATATTTTTAATGAATATACTTATTTACATAAATATACAGGCATTCGAATTCCTATTCATTGATACCTCACTCGACATACCAAGTCGATTTTTTTTTTCTTTTTCACAACATGGCGTCTCATTACGAGGGCTCGTAATTACCAGTGATCGGAAATTTGGTAGCATTTTTCGTGCAGCGATAATGGCGGAGTGTCATAGGGGTGGCAAATTTCAACCGAAATTATTTTCATTATTTGGATCTTTGTATTTCAAGAATATTATAAAGTTGTAAAAATGTAATGTCTGTACATTGCAGATATTTTCAATAAACCATTGTACTATTTGGAGATCAATGAAGCGAAAATAAATGTTTTTTATTATTTATATGTTTGTAAGTGTCTTTCTGGCTTCGTCACGCCAAATCGGCTAAACGGATTTTAACTATTTTTCGTACACGGGTAGCATACTTTTTACCCGACTACCCTAATTGAAAATTTAAAAAACCCCCCGACTTGTTCCATTAAAAGCTGAATATCTTGAAGACGAGTGCTCCGATTTTCATCAAACAAAGCTAAGAACACTCGGGATAAAATTATCTATGACACAAAAAAAAAAACGCGCTCAAATCGGTCTATCCGTACGGGCGCTACGATGCCACAGGCAGATACACAGAGTCACAGAGTCACAGACACGTTAAACTTATAACACCCCTCTTTTTTGTCGGGGGTTAAAAATAGGGCTATGCTATTTACATTTTTTTTTTTCTCCTCCGCAGACGAAGTTTGCGGGCACTTTCTGATGAAAAATCTAAGACTCAAGAACAAACATTCGTACTCATCACACAAACACTTGCCCTGTCTGGGATCCGAGCCCGAGACAGCCTGCTTGGCAGAATAAGAAGAATTTTCGTATAACTTGACCACACACATTTTAACGACCCAGAAACACGAGGACGTGTAAACACGTCTAAATTCAAATTGAAATGCTTATACAACGTTGAGGGCCCTCAAGACAGCAAAGCGAGTGTTGCTCGAAACGCCGAGGGCCCTTATACGCTCGAGAAATGCGACACAGGCGCGGATAATTATGCATTTAAATAACATTAAACAGACGAAGACGCTAGCGCCATCTGTTGGCGAGTAGCGCAACAACTTTAAACGGCATATTTAACGACGGCGCTGGCGCTGTCTATCGGCGAGGAGTGCAACTGAAATTTTACTTACATGTTTTATAAGACTTTTTAGTAGGGACCTTTTTATCGCTACACTTATTACTCTGGTTGTTAAAAATGCACACTACTAAGTTTTAGTGTACATACAAAACTACTGGCAAGTTACGATAGGATGTTGTATAATATTAGTTATACCTAACCTTACGAGTAACATATAAATAAAATATTAATGGGATGTGTTGACGGATACCAAGTCTGCTTTAACAAATTGCTAGAAATATAATATAATGAAGTGTAAAAAATTTAAACATGGTCACTATTAGAAGGCTAGAGATTGCGTCTTGGAATACAAGCTGATTATGATATCCAGCCATTTCGCGCTTAGTAACTAATTACAAGATATTTTAATTTTTTGGCCAGGTGCTGATATCATTCTGGTGTAACTTAAAGTCAAATCTGCCTTCTATATTTGTTTGAAGTGTCCAGTGTACTAGATAACCTCTACTACCTGAATTTAAGTATTATTAATAAACTCACCCGGTCCGATATCGCCTCCTCGGTCTTCCCTCGCTTTAGTCCCGGAGCCCGCACCACGCTCGCTGCGCCGGTGGACGGCCCGCCCCCCGGCCCGCTTGCGCGTATGAACCCAGCCTCCATCATCGACACATAGTACCGCTACTCAACGACAGAGGGCGCTGTTATCAATATCAAATTTAAAAACTTTAAAAGGACGAATTCGATTCACTAGCCATTGCAAGGAACTTGAGCTATGTAATTGAGCATTATTGAACGGAATACACTTGTTTTGTAGTTTCACATTGTTTTAAACACTTGTTTTGATCACGATTTCGCTTGTCTCACTTCGTCGTCATACCTGTGAAAGAGAGAGATGGTTAATTAATGTTAATGAAGGACAAGGCGAGTTGAATGAAACGGGTTATGGTCGTTAAAATAATATCGTGGCTGAAATAAAATTTACAGTATTGCGACTTCCTCATAAACGCCAGAGCGTGGAGCTAAAGTCAATAGGTACGTACATACAGCCCATTAAGCCTAAATTACTATTATTATGTTGTAGCTGGTTTATGTTGAATAATTGAATATATAATTGAGTGGTCAATGTATGTTTGAAAAATGATAAGCCAAATGAATATCCGAAAGCATTCATTACAAGAGTAAAATACATCATAACAAACCAATGTATAATGGAAAATAAATCTACAGGGTGTTTGGTAACAGGATGCAAAGCAGAAAGTAGGTGATAGTTTAAGCCATTTAGAACATTTTAAGCCAGACATATCTTAGACAAATGTTATTCGTTTTTTTTTCGACAATAGTAGTTTTCTCAGAAAAAATCTTAGAACTCATATAAAAAAATACATTATAACGTTTGTCTAAGACATGTATGGCTTAAAATGTTTTAACGGGCCTAAACTATCGTCTACTACGCAAGATGTTTAAGGATACACAATAAAGGTTATCAATAATTCTAGCTTTTGCGGGCCAGATTTGTTCTGCTGGCAGCAGAATGGTATCTCCGTTATAAAATAATTTTATAGAGCGTTCCGAACGCTCATATCATTCTTCGTCAAGATACTGGCCGTGCTTATTGAATTGTGACAATATGACCGGTTGATGTCGCAGACTCGAGACTAAGATTGTCACTTGTTTACGCTTGACAATTTCAATCTGTGTCTCTGGAGAAGTTCGCTTATACTGTTTAGTTAGGACATTTTCTGTTGTTTACGTAAGCAATTCTAGTGACGCATTAAGAAGGCTATTTGATTTGGGGGCTCTTCAATTACGTAAGATGTTTAAGGGGGGTCACAGACTATTTGGTGCCTACTGTACCAGAAATGGTTGAAAACCGTCCAGCGTCTAAACAGACGTGATGAAGCCACAAAGACACATACATATTATTTTTATTCAACGACCTTCAAATGTCCTCCTTACACTTATTATTTTGAGATATCCAATGTACGTCTCATTTTAACAACTTTATAATACACTGAAGAGCAAAAATTTCGGGTCGGAATGCGAAATCAGGTCGGTTGCAAAGTTTATTCCCGCCATGTTCTTTATTTAATTTTACATTTTAACTGCTAAAATAACGTATTAAGATCTAAATCGGGCTAGTAAAAACCCATGAAAATAAAAACGTTAACGGAGCGAGTTATTGCAAAAATGGTCAATTTTCGATGTTGATATTTTTATGGTACGATCACGGAAATTGCTAATACAGTTGAGTATTCCGAATAGTATATTATGTAAATAAAACTAGTGTCAAATAATCTTGAAATACAAAGATCCAAATAATGGAAAAATTTCAAGACTCCGACCGGATTTGAACCAGTGCCTAGTGCCTTGCCGGGGCGCACGCTCTGCCAATTGAGCTACAGAGCCCAGTCAGCTTGTCTTCAAATTTTGTCACTACTTGTTACAAAATCTTTGTATTTTTAACCGGCTTTTCGCCGTCACGAAGATCGTGGTGGTAAAACATCAAGATTTTCGAATAAATCAATAGTGTCAAATAATTTAAAAACCTATTGCTGTTGTTCACTGTACAAAATAGATTAATAGATGAGATAGGTTAAGTTGTTTAGTTTTGTTAAAACTGAGCGCGTCGCGCCATTAAACGTAACAGTTTGGCGAGTAAATATTTAAATGTTTTTGTAATGATATTTAAAAAAATTGGGTCACCCGAAATTATTGCTATTGAGTGTAGTATAAATTACGTTACACATCCCCAAAGGTAGCGGGAAATCTTAGAGACGTGTGGTCTAGAACGGCAGGCCTCTAAGCCCTATCTCCCAATCTCGCTTTCTCAAGTGGGCGTGGTTTCGTCAGCTGTTTGTCTGTATGCAAATGCCGGCCTACGGTATTTACGCAACATATGCACTAGTACGCACACGTAAACTGTGTCATAGGTACAACCAGCCCCAATGCAGAAGAGATCGTCCAGTATTAAAGTAAAGTATTGAATTAAAGTAAAGTATTAAAGTAAAGCTAACTTTATTTAGAGCTTACTGTCAAAGTTTCTATACGTGTGGCCTGTGGGCTAGTTTCAGGCTGAAGCCCTATAATACCCTGCGTATCCAGTATAATATTTTCAGGGTGCTGTTTGGGCTTCCTAGATGTTGCAGCGCCTCTGGGATGTTTGCCGATGCTAGCGTAGAGGACTTTTATGCCATAGTGCGAAAGAAGACGGCATCCGTGGTGTTGCAGATGAGGGGGAGCTCAAATAGCATCCTGAAAATGATAACAGAGAGGTGGGATTCAGATATTCTGCGCCGATACACCGACCTTCATGTCATACGACGAAAAAATAAGTAGTTATAAGGTAATATAGTTTACTAACATAGTTTTGAAGTTTTTAAGTTTTTGTGTTTTTTGTAACTAACAATCTATGGATCTCAGGAATCTGAATTTTTTTTTTTTTTTTTTTTATTAAACTACTAGAGTCTGGCCAGCATAAGTTGCTAAAGAGTTTCATTCAAATTTCTTTATGGCAAGCATACTAAAAAACTTCCTTTTCTCAGTAAAAGAACGTCAGTGCCGTGGAGATACGCTCTTTTGCTAGTGCAGTTTTTCATACCGTATTTTGTCATCTGAAGTGCATTTTTTACCCTTTTTTATTTCCTTTAATTTATCGGGTGGTAGCACCCGTCGATACAAACAGCTTTTCCTATGGCGAAACGCAAAAATATCTACTATTTCATACTATGTGTTAGTACTCAACCATAATATGAGAGAGCGGTAGAATTTTTTTTCATTTCCGAAATGTCTCCCCATAGGAAAAGCTGTTCGTATTGACTACTTACTACCTGTTAAAAATAAAGAAAAAAAACACACGGTGTGTAATATTTTCTTCTGTTTCCGCGATTATCACTCATTTAAATCAAGCAATTTAAACGGAGTCGACCCTGTGAACACGAATGCTGTAAAGCTTCCGAAACGCCGGGAACCCAAATGAAATAATATACGCGATATAATCCGTTTACTTACTTCCTAAGCTGGCTTGGTGACCCAAAGAGGATCATGGCCTCTGCACTGAAAAAAATATGAGAGAATATGAGCCTAGTGGCTTTTTAGTTTGATTGGAAATCTCTTGATCGATTCAATCACAACACGAGCAAACTCATTACTTAACACATGATTGCAGCACAAGTACGACTTAAAATTATCAATAATATGAACATTATACTTAGTTGGCCTTAATATCGCATTGTAACAGCAAACAAACGAAGAAAATGTTTAGTTCCATCAAAACGGATGTTTATTTCAATCACAAGTTAATTCGAACTAGATTGAACTTATTTAGAGCAATCCACTTATTGTGTCTATCGCATGCAAACATCTTATTTGAAACAATCAATTTTAAACTTGACAGTAATATACAACTTTTATGATATCTTTAATAATGAAGCAGTAATCAAATTATAATTGTTGCTGCAATCATTTCACTTGATATACTCTGGTGGAAACAAGTTTCTTGTTTGATTCAATCGGTTTTTTTTTTTCAGTGTGACACGAGAGAATGTAACACTTCCCTTTTCTGCGCCACTTCACGCCAATAGGGTACTCCGAGGGCGGCCAAATCTTTGAGGGCTTCATCGCTCCAGCGGTATCTCGGGCGGCCCACCGGACGTATTCCGCTGGGCCGGCCCACATACGCTCTCTTCACTGCACGATCGTCTCCCATCCTCTCCAAATGACCGAACCAACGAAGTCGTGCTGCCATGACTTCGCCAATTATGTTCGGCATCTTCACTAGGTCCTCCAGTTCCCTATTCTTCCGCCGCCTACAACTCCCGTCTTCATTCCGGAAATGTCCCAGAATCTTCCGCCCGATCTTCCTCTCTGCCAGTAAGAGCTTGCTCTCTTCTTTCTGGGTTAATGTCCAGGCTTCACACCCATACATCAAGATCCTAATGACAGTTCTACAAAACAACATCGTTACGAAACTGACACAGAGAAATATACGATCGGATAATCCGTTTAAATTGGTTTATTTAAATAAAGTCTATTTTTGAATATGCAGGCTCAGTTATAAGCTTTTTTCAAGGTTTGCCGGCACAACTTAGTTTAATAAAACAGTACAATACAAAGAAGCTATTTTGTTCGCTATTCGCTTTATCGACATTGTTAAGGGGAAATACAATTACTTTTGAAAGAACTTTTGTTGCCGATTTTGCTTAGTGTTCTTTTTAGGAAACAAATCGTAGGGTTTTAGATTAAACTAAACAATCAACAATAAAATACGCTGGTATCAAGATTGTACAAAGTGCTTAAGCAAAATGCCGTCACACATAAGCAATTACACACACAATATATGCAACTTTCAGATCAAATATTTCCAAA
Source organism: Hedya salicella (assembly GCA_905404275.2). NCBI lineage: Eukaryota > Metazoa > Arthropoda > Insecta > Lepidoptera > Tortricidae > Hedya > Hedya salicella. The sequence continues at coordinate 3,798,077 of FR990099.1, forward strand.
AATATTCACATAAATCATTAAATATTAATCTTTTTTTTTAACTTTTAAAAGAACCGCTTGACGTGTTTCTCAATTTTTTTTAAGCTTCTTTACATGTATGGATGGAGTGCTCCTCCAAAAATATCTTTTTTTGTTATTTAACTACCGAACTATGTAGCGGCTTATAAGACACCTATATGCCAAATTTGATCAATATACTTCTTGAGTCGGACGGACATGATGAAACTATAAGGCTTCATTTTTTGCCATTTTGCCTACGGAACCCTAAAAAGCGATATTGTGAGTATATAAGCGAGAGTTCAGCATCCGCCTTAAACAAAACTTTGTTCTAAGTTCGAGTGACTATTACGTAACAATGTCACGACGACGGCCTATTGGGCGAATTCCTTTGCAATTTGAAACACATCGGGCAATTCAGCGTATTCGAGCAAAAACTATCCTACAACCATCTGTGAATGCCCAGCTACCCGTGTACCAAAAATAGTTAAAAATTAAAATTATATGAACCTTCAAAAATAAAATAAGTAGTGATTGCAGAACGAGGTATTGATATTATATTCGGAGTCTTGCCGACAAAGATTTGCCGACTGTGGCGCTCAAAAGATTAAATCATCAGAAACTTAAGAGCCAGGCTCTTGTTGATGGAGCAGCTTCCATGTTTTTCTATCTTCAGCTTCCGTTTTGAAGTCCTGATACGACACACCGTCTTCTTGAATTTAATATTTTCATCTGTATCCTCAATTATCACTCATTTAAATAAAATCACGGGTTCGACCCCGTGAATACGAAAGCTGAAAAGCTTCCGAAACGTTGAAACAATATACGCGATATATATAATCCGTTAAAATTGTTTTATTTGAATATCTCAATTTAAATTAAAACCAGTTACGGTGCTTGGTTCAAGTTTTTTAATCGGTTCAACGATAACTTGTACATATGATAGAGATACTATGACATTCAATAAGGGTTCGCATTAAATCGTGACTGTGTTTACATAACAGCAGCACGACCACATTACAGCCTATAGAGCGAATTCCTTTATATAAGCTATCATTGCCGACTTTCTATGTCAATTTTGGACACGCCGACAGACCAAATAACAGGCTATTTGCCTGATATAGAACGTTGCACGCCAAGGGCATAAAACAAATAAGAGTCTAGGTTTTTGGCGTGATTTCGCCGCACCTAGAGGTGCGTCCACATTTGTATCATTTGCCCGTATCAGATCATCGTCGCGTGGCATGATCGTGTGTCACGATCACGTGTTTGGACGTTGCGCCGATCGGATCGCTCGAAATCCATTTTGCTACGCGTATCATACAGTTATATCGGACGAGTACGGCATGATTGGCGCGGACAGTAAGCGTCCAAGCAGCGCGATACGCAGTCATGCCACGGCACGATGATCGGATACGAGCAAAGGATACAAGTGTGGACGCACCTTAGCGTGCCGACTTTCTATATCAATTTTGAACACACCAATAGTAACCTAATAGGACGAAATACGTGAGCTCAACTTCATCTAATCTTCCTTTGGGGGGGACAGTGTCGGCGAATATCGCGTTTTTCTGCAAAATTGTAAACTTTTCGTCACAACACGTTTCGTCACTAATTATAGCAAAATCTTACACGATAATATTTATCGTAGTTTTGCGAAGTGTTGGGTAAAAATATTAAGAAAATTATGATTTTTAGATAAAAATCAACGCATTTACACTACAAACACATTTTGAGAACACTTATGTACGATTTGGGGCCGGGGGGAAGGGTTGAGCCAAGTCTGACCAGGGGTTTATTATTTGATTAATGGCTCATAGTTCCTTTCGTTTTCCGCCAAATATTATCTTGGATTTGGTTAGATGTGACAATAAATTGTGCTCACATGCGCATATTTTCATGCAGTTTCCACAAAAAACTATGCATGCAAATACAAAAAACCACCACAAGACAATATTATCCTCGACACGTGTTTCGCCTCTCTGCGAGACATCGTGTAGGAGATGTTGGCTTTTCCGTGAAATAGTGTCTGGGTTAGATGTGACAATAAATTGTGCTCACGTGCGCATATTTTCATGCAGTTCCCACAAATAAAATACGCATGCCTTCTCGCATTGACGCGGGACCGTCAACATCTCATGCATCTCCTGATGATGCCTCGTAGAGGCGAAACACGTGTCGAGGATTATACTATCTTCTGGCAGTTTGTTTTATTTGTATGCAAACTCTAATCCATTAAATCTAATATGAGTAATATGGAATTCCGCAAAGTAACGCGTCAATCTATCAATTGGTTTGTTATTTTGCGATTTCTTTAATTATAGTGGAAAATATCAATGATTTAAATTGTTGCTCCTTTTGTTAATACTTACCTCGAATCGATTTTCTAGTCCCGATCGCAGGGTAAGTATTAACTTCTGACTTTTCTGAAAAAAAAAACTATTAGTTGTCAAATAAAATCCGTCGATTTGCATATTGAATAGTTTGGACATCATTTCACATAAAAATTATATCAAAATGTTTGAACATTTAAGAGCTAAACGGAAATTATAAATTTTGTTAAATTGCGCCCTTACACTATTTCATAAAATGGTCCAAATAGTAATTGCTACTTGCGAGAACCGATGCAATTAAGCGTAACATGATGGACATAAATTAAAAAAAAGTTAATAACGTTCCGCTTTGCAACTTTTTTCAAAGTTACCTACACTTAATTTGAAAATGTTTGTTATAAAATTATTCAATACGAGAACTTCGTTCGCGGAAGAGAAAAAAGTCATAACCCTCTTTTTTACTTTAGCGAAGTCGGGTAAAAAGTATCCTTTAATCATCCATCTGTTAATGTCTACTTAGTTGAAATCCGGTTAAAACCGTTTTGACGTGATGAAGCCACAACGACACATACAAACATACCAAAATTAAACAATTTTTCGATTCAGCGACCTTCAAATAGTCGGTTTCACTTAATATTAGAAAATATCTTCGATGTAGATTCTAGGTACAGACATTTAATTTTTACAACTTTATAATAGCACTAGCTTCTGCCCGCGACTTCGTCCGCCTTAAATTCGTTCATCGCGGATGAGGGTATTTTTCCGGGATAAAAAGTAGCCTCAAACCCGGGACTCAAACTATCTCCGTACCAAATTTCATCAAAATTGGTTCAACGGTTTAAGCGTGAAGAGGTAACAGACAGATAGACAGACACACTTTCGCATTTATAATATGAGTATAGATTTGGCAAAAAGGTATTAATTTTAGCTACACTTGTTATGTTAGTTTAGCAAGGTACTCGATAGTCGTGGGCTCGTAACACAAGTTTGAGAGAAGTTTGCACCTCCTTCCTAAGTAGCGCGATAACATTTAGGTGCAAACTTAACTCAATCAAACTGTCAAATTATTAACTTAATTAGATTGCTTATTTAATGAGCTATCTAACAAGATCTTTTTTGCAGTCTTAGGACCGATAACAGACAGATAATGACAGAAATACTACGTGCACGCGTATTCAGTTCCTTGACATTTTAAAATTGCCGCCATTTCATTACCGTTAATACAAAAAAATAACGCGTGATAATTTATCGATAAAATTGATTGTAGTATACGTCCTTAAAGCTCCGACATCGCTTACCAAACACACTGTATGTAAAGATAGATAGATGAGATCAAAATTGTCACTGCAAACCAGAATCCATTATCTGCCCACCAGAGGTCGCAATTGCGAAAAACTGTGACGCAACTAATACTTCTAATAGGCGTTATACCAAGGATAAACCGATTACGCCACCATCAAACCGAAAACAGCTTAAGCTACAGCAATGTCAACGCAACATAAGACCTTTCTACTTGGACAACGACTAATACGCTACTGGAAAACCAAAAAGAACAGAAGCGGTAGGCAATTTAAAGGCGCATAAGATCTTTTTACTTGGACAGTTGCTAATACCAATTTAAATAAGCAGTTTGTCAAAGGTTAAGATGTACTAAGTTGAGTATTAAAACGGACATTATCGGCGGTAAAGATAACTTTGTAAAATGAAGAGGATTACAGATTATTGTCATTTTAAGCGTGTTATCGCTGGAAGCCTTTTACACTATAGTATTTTTGGCCTTCGTCATTTATACGTAGTTAAAGACTTGCCATTTTACGCAACATGTCTGGGAAATTAATGCCCAAAAAATACTTAGGCCTAATATTGATTGTCATTATTATACTGATTATTGAAAATTTGTTCCAACAATGGGATAAGACATCTTTGTACCTACATCATTATAGCATTTTTAGAGAAATAGGTAGGAAAGTCATCGAAGGCTGTTTAGGGCCCATCCACATATTACGTCACAGAGATAGTGGGAGGGGGGGAGGGCGTCAGACCAGACGTGTTAGAGATATGAAATAGCATGACAAGGGGGGGTAGAAAGATTTAAATTTTGTGTGACGTAATATGTGTACGGCCCCTTACAGGTCATCGGATACTTTTTACCCGACTACGCTGAAGCAAAAAAGAAGGTTATATATGTGACTTTTTGCTCCTCCACGAACGAAGTTTGTTTTGAGTATGCAAATAAAACTTCGTCGTCTGCCTATCTATCATATTTGTTTATGGAAACAAGAAAGCAATTATTTATTTTTTAAACCCGTTACAATTCACTCAAATATCTAAAAGAAAGGCAAGTTAGTGGGAGTTTTTTTAGAACCTGACTTTGAATTGAACTGGGTCCTCCTCCGCCAGTAGGTAATCAGATTCAGTGGGGAGCACAAACCCACAAACTGGAATGCCAACCGCAGCCACTTAAGAGTTGGGTTGGGACGCAGTGCGCAAGACACGTGCTGGGAATCATGTACTCTCCAGAGGCGCATCCATGGGGGTTAAAGGGGGTCATGAACCCCCAGCGCTGAGTCTAGTGAATAGATCGACTCAATGACTGATCATTTTTCGCCTGTGACATCCACCTGACCCAAAGGCTGTATCCGCCCTTGGTTATGTCGCCTCGCCACAGGCTCCTACACATTATTTGATTTATTCTATGCTCTGCAGAATTCCATTTAAGGCAATTAGGTAATTATCTAGTAGCTCCTACGCGCTTGATTGAAAGCATTTTAGATAAATATTTCAATCATAGCTTTGCTATCTTATCTTCGTTCTGATTGGCTAAATGCGAACTGTTATGTCTATCAGTCAAAGGCATGCTTTTATTTTATGTACACAATAATTAGAATCGGTTAGTTCGAAAACAGCCTAAGTAAAATTATTTACAAATTCCACTTTTCATCGCTTTTCCCCTTACATTTAAGTACACTCAAAAAATTTGGAAATAAATATACCACTTTCACTATATATTATAAATTTGTAAAAATGAAAATGTATGTACATTGAAGTTTTAAAAAAGTGATATAGGCTATTTGAAGGTGTGAAACGAGAAATATTTTCTTTGGATATTTTTGTAATGAAATAATGATAATTATCCTGTAAGTAGGCCGCAAGGACACTTTTACATGTCTGACTCTATAGCATTTCGCAAGAGGAGACCACTGAAGAGAAGATAGCCGAAACAAACTCAACAGTCAGTCATTTTTTCAAAATAACTCTTATCTATTACAATATTTGTACTTAGCCTATCCTAAATATATGTTTTAAGTATAAACTAAATGCGTAGTTCTCCAAGAAAATATGTCAAAACTTATAAAAGAAAAAAAAAAGAGAAAATAAAAAAGCAAAATATACCTTATAAGAACCGTGTCCCGCTAAAAGTCAATACATATTTGGTTTCTGTTTTGGGCCACGCATTTTTTTCTGTTAAATAGTCTCGTGCCCTATAATATGCCTTTGCCATGGTGCATTTTTTTTTGACAACGGCGCGCTTCAGGGAATCCAGGTTTGGGTAGAGGCTTTCCGCATTCTCTTAGCTTCAATTCAGTCCATATAAAATAATCTAAAGGATTCGATTCGGGAATCAACGATGGCCAGTTCTCACTGCGAACGAAGCCTAGTAAATTTATCTCTAGCCAGCGATACAACTGCCATAACGCTGCAACCCAAGACGTCGAAGCCATTAAGAAAAAAAAAATGATCCTCTAAATTCGGTATTTAATAAGTGTGAACACACGATATAGAGATGATAATCCTTATCATTACACACACACATTTTTCATGCATTTTAGCGGAGATCGAGTCAGCGAGGTAAACACGTACAAAGCAGTACAGAACACTACCGAATCATCCCTATTTCTACTAAGGCACACTAAAAAAAATCACAAATAAACAAGAAAACACACACACTAACAATTTAGCGTATAAACCTACCCACTTTTTAGCGGGGGGCGAGGTAAATACGTACAGTTGTCCGGCACACAACCGAATTATCCCTATTTCTAAAGGCACACTTTTCAAACATAACACATTTAAAACAAGTACTTAAACACACACACTTATATAAACGTATAAACCGAGCCGCGATTTCGCGAATACTTTGGCAGAGGGGAATGTATCCGTTTGGCATCTCCTGTGGTTAAAAGGAAATACTCAACGTCAACATGTTTTTATTATATGTTAGTAATTTCAACAAATGCTCGTTGGTCGTGTGTCATAATCATAACATTACAGTTAGTACAAATCGTCTATACATTGTAAGCGATAATCAGCTTCGACTGTACCGTTGGTCCGTGAGAACTAGCGACACGGGACACCGTTCCACATTCGTACAGTCGGCCGCGATGTTAGCACGTCCATAAAAACTAGAAATGCTCCTGGTGACTGGGAAAGTACTGGGAAGACCGAGAGTAAGACATCCTATGCGCTGATCAGATCAGATCCGCGAGGTTAACCCTCATCTAGCATAAACTTTTTTGTCATAATCATCATTTGGCATAATGCATTTTTTCTGAATACGAAGACATTTCAGGATTGCTATAAAACAAACCTAACCTGATGCATTTAGCAGAACAATGCCTTAAAAAGTCTTAAAAAACCTACAGTTTTAGAAAAAAAATGCATTATGCCAAATGATGATTTTGACAAAAAAGTTTATGCCAGATGGGGATGACCGGATAAGCGACAATACAAACACAAAAGTCCACGAAGCACTTCACATTCACACTGCCGAAGATCGCGACAAGTGGAGAGCGTTCGTCCACAAAATAATGGTCAAGACCACATTTGGAGATACCCAAATTGGTCCCATATAATTAAATATTTCAAACAAAAAGGATTTTTTGAAATCGGTTTATTAGTCTCCGACTAGTCGGTGAACATACATACAAAAGAAAATTTAAAATCCGACCAAGAACATGTTGGACCATGCTCAATGTAGGGTTCCGCAGCCGTTCATACAAAAAAATGCACTACAGATGAAAAAAATAAGATATGGAAAAAAAAACACTAACAAAAGAGCGTATCTCTCCGGCACTTACGTCCTTTTGCTTAGAGCGCAGTTTTTTGGCAATAACTTAAAAACGGTATGTCCGATCATGTTGAAAACAATTTTCATTGGAAGTATTTATTAAGCTTTATATTTATTTAACATGCCGTTTAGAAAATGGAGGGGGGGACACAATTTTTGCTACTTTCGGAGCGGAGATTTCCGAAAATATTCACCAAATCATTTTTTTCTTTAGAAACTTCAGTGTTTTTAGAAGAACTGTCGAAATATGTGCCACAAATTGATATTAACCGTTTTTTTTTTTTCAGTTTCGGCTACATGTATCGAGTGCTCCCCCTAGAAATATATACATTTTTTATTTAACTATCAAACTAAGTAGTTTTTGAGTAAAATGCCTGTGACATACCGACGGACGGACGTACATGACGAAACTATAAGGGTTCAGTTTTTGCCATTTTGGCTACGGAACCCTAAAAAGGTCCCGGCGAATTTGAACCTCCTCCTTTTTTGAAGTCGGTTAAAAACAATCCGAACCCTAGTAACCCCATCTCAAATAAAAACGAAATGGTTGTTTGCTTTCATTGTTTGTGTGAGTAACCTGGCAACCGGCCAAGTCAACCCTCGCCGCGTCATTTCGTTGTATTTTAGGATCCACAAAGTGACCAAATAGGGTAGTTTCCTGACAGATCAAAACAGCTCCCTCTTATCCACCGTCTAAACGTTACTGCGAGAAGTTTCAAAGAAGTTTTAACCACATTCACATCACAGAACCCAAGAATGAAATACGGAATTCAATTCAATTTTATTCATTACAATCGATATTGTTTTTTTTTTATGACATAGGAGGCAAACGAGCAGACGGATCGCCTGATGGTAAGCGATCACCGTCGCCCATAGACACTTGCATCACCAGGAGAGTCACAAGTGCGTTGCCGGCCTTTCAGGTGGGAGTACGCTCTTTTCTTGAAGGTTTGAAGGTCGCATCGGGTACAATGTGTGTTTAAACTTAATGTTAATACATTACATATACACGTGCACTACCAAATTTTTTTTAAATATACTATATAATTTGACCGAATGGCATTTTACATTTCATTAACATTATGTGCGGTCAACCTATCACAGTCACTCCTGATTCATGAATTCGTCAACCGAGTACACATACAGACACGGTTTTAGCAAAATATTCTCAAGTTTTTTAACAAGTACCTACTGGAAGGCGCCCGCAATTTCGTTCGCGAAAGAGAAAAAAAGTCATAACCCGAATTTTAACTTCAGTGTATTCGGATAACAAGTATCCTATAAGTATCTGTGGATACCTAGCTACCCTTGCACCGAAAATACTTGAAATCCGTTTAGCCAATTGGGCGTGATGAAGCCACAACGACACATACGAATATACAAACATAATAAATCCTCAAAATCTTTAAATAGTCCGTTACAATATTTTTTTGAAAATATCTTCAATGTACAGACATTTTATTTTTACTTCCTTACAATAGTTATAATAGTATATATATAATTTTTGATCAAAGTATTTCAAGGTCTTAATATTTTCTTCGGTTTCCGCGATTATTACTCATTGAAATAAAACAATTTAACGGATTATATCGCGTATATTATCTCATTTTAGTTCCCGACGTTTCGGAAGCTTTCCAGCTTTCCATGGTCACGGGAGGACTGAGAAAAGATGTATTTTCCTCTGTCAATATTATTTGAATGGCAAATCTCACCACCATCCCTGTCAACTTGCTACAGTGGGTAAATCTTTGTTTCAGAGAGCCAGGGGTATCTGCGACAATCAACATCTGACTGCTGAGTTACAGAATGTCAAACGTGCGCTTCGAGCCAACGAGCTCCACATACCACGTTCCAAGCAGAATCCCAGTATGAAGAAACCAACAGTCGAGCGTAAACCTGCCCTATTACCATATGTGAAAGGGGTCACAGACAAGATCGGAAACATCTTGAAGCGTGCTTCTATAAAAACATATTTCAAGCCGTTGAAGAAGGTGTCTCAATACCTTAGACCCGTGAAGAGTAGCACCCCTTTGCAGAGTGCAGGCATTTATAAGCTGGACTGCGAGTGTGGTCTTTCATACATTGGTCAAACGAAACGCAGTGTATCAACCCGGGTGAAGGAGCACATAGCAGATGTCAAGCACCGTCGGTGTAATAGGTCTGCAGTCTGTGAACATGTCATTGACAAACCAAACCACTCAATTAAGTTTGATAAACCTTCTATCCTTGCCAAAGAAAAAAGATATTTTCCCAGGATGCTACGCGAGGCTATTGAGATTAAAAAGCATCCTAATTTCAATAGAGAAGATGGATTGTCACTACCACCAGCTTGGGATCCTGTAATACATCTCATCAAGGAACAAGCGAGACACAGGAATGCAAAACCTTAATTTCCGAACGGTGTAAAATATCTTATCTGTTTAAAAGTAGTTTAATAGTCTCTGTTTTTTAAATATTATAATTAGTAAGGAGGTAGCCTGGGAGTTTTTCTTTGCAGCGTTTCTTTTCTCCTCAGTACGCCTCATTTGTGAAATGCTGCTTGGTAAATTATTAGAATAAAATAATTAAGCCCTTCTGGCACATGTGTAACTGTCTTTACAGCTTAGGCCCATCTGGCATGTATGTACACCTTTATTTGTGTTTTTTCAAAAAATGGGTAGTTTGCACAAATTGTAACTTTGACAGAGGAAAATACATCTTTTCTCAGTCCTCCCGTGACCATGGAAAGCTGGAAAGCTTCCGAAACGTCGGGAACTAAAATGAGATAATATACGCGATATAATCCGTTAAATTGTTTTATTTCAATTTCAAGGTCTTGTAAAATTCGATCACACAAAAACAGCTCATCATCCGATATCCGTTTCCATTCTCGGTATAAACATCTCAACGGCGATCCGCCGGCAATTAAAACTGTATCGATTATTCGTCACAATCGATTGCCGTGCTCGAATCGATCTCGGCGCGGCATTGTTTATGTCACGCTCTAGTTTGTCTGTGGCACGTAACGGGATAGAATCCTGAAGGACTATGAGTAGAACTAACCTGCGTTTTTTTAGCATTAGAAAAAGGGTAAAACAACCTTGACGTGTCTTTTTATTGAAAAACACTATCGAATAAACTTTTAAACAAAACATAAAACCGACTCCAAAAAAATTAAAAAAAATTACGCCATAATTCAGTTTCTTCAAATTACTTACAAGTAACCGTTTGTATACTCAATCTATACAGTATATACAATTAATCTTATTTTGGCGTCGGTGCCATATAAAGAATGTGTAAAATATTGAAAATTGACGATTTTAGTAACTTGTGACACGATGGCACCGACTCCAAAATAACATTAATTGTATATACTGTATAGATTGAGTATACAAACGGTTACTTGTAAGTAATTTGAAGAAACTGAATTATGGCGTTATTTTTTACTTTTGTTGGAGTCGGTTTTATTTTTTTGTTTAAAAGTTTATTTATTTTACACTTTTTAGTTAATCGTTACTTAAAAGTGTATCTCGTGACGATTTGAACAAGCCCAAACACGGCTAGGATACATTATTTTATTACATAGATCTGGTGCCTACCTTCCGGCTCCATCATCAAATCAATTCGATGGTACCATTCTCATCAGGAATATTTAAATTTGTGACTATGAAGTTGCTTAGCTAAATTAATCAAGATATTTTGTCGCCACCCGTAAATCATTTATCATTGAGGAGTTCCGATGGCATTCTGTGGTCTTCTGCATCAGTTCCACTTCACCAATTTACACTTTCTGAATGCAAATGCTTATTATGTTTCTTATTATACCAAAATCGCTATATGTATGCCTACAATATTTGAGGAGTTCCTTCAATTCCTCATGGATTCCATCATCAGATCTTCATCAAAAGTAAATGGGACCAACTAGAAAGTACCTTCTATAAAACCAAAAAAAATAATTTGAAATCGGTCAAATAGTCTTTGAGTAATCGGTGAACATCCATCGAATTGAGAACCTCCTCCTTTTTTTGGAAGTTGGTTAAAAATAAGCAAATTTTAGCAAATATGTAACAAAAACAATTATATATCAAGGATAGTATTGGTAATTTACATTATTTCGATTTCATTAGTAATAGTTACTATTTTTTTTTAGGTGTTTTCAATAAAAAGACACATTAAGCTTATTTACCTTATTTCTAATGACTTCGTTCGCGGAGGAGAAAGTCATAACCTCTCTGTTTTTTCAGCGTAATCGGGTAAAAAGTATCCTATAATCATCTGGAGATACCCAGCTACCCATGTACCAAAAATAGTTAAAATCCGTTTAGCCGTTTTGGCGTGCCGCAAGACAAAAAAATCTTTTTGGCTGAGTGACCTTCAAATAGTCCGATTCACTTAAAATTTTCAAAATATCTTCAATGTACAGACATTTCATTTTCAAAACATTATAATAGTATAGATAAACTGACCGGACGCAGCAGCGTCGCGCACCGCCGCGCGCGCACAATCCTATTCGTTGATAATCGATTAATAGACATTATTCGATTATTTACCGTCGCTTATTTATGTAGAGCGTCGGTGATGATATGGTGACCAGGCTGTCGGAATCACCGCGATTGTCCCGGGATGCGACCATATATTGCGGGTCCCAGAATACAGAAAAACATCCAGGATTTTAAAAAACCCTAGAACCTTCTACAACTTCGTTCGCGGATTTTTTTGGTTCAGCGTGGTCGGGTAAAAACCGTCCTTTAACCTTTCCCAGATATCCTGCTCATACTTGTACAAAATATGGCTCAAATTTGTCCCGGCGTATTGACCTATGTCTTTGTCAAAGACACATACCTACATAACATACATACATACAAGAAGAAAAAAAAAAGTATTTTTCTATTTATGGACCTTTAAATAGTCCGTTTCACTGATTTTCTTGAAAATATCTTCAATGTCTGTCATCATCATCATCATTTCAGCCATAGGACGTCCACTGCTTGACATAGGCCTCCTCAATAGATTTTCACATGGGCCAGATAGAAGCGACCCGCATTTAGCGAGTCGCCGCAAACCTAACCAGGTCGTGCGACCACCTTGCGCGGCTAACGTCTGTACGTACATATAATTTTTACAACTTTATAATAACACTAGCTTCTACCAGCGACTTCGTCCGCCTTAAATTAGTTTATCGCGGATAAAGGTATTTTTCCGGGATAAAAAGTAGCCTATGTCCTTCCCCGGGACTCAAATTATCTCCATACGAAATTTCATCCAAATCAGATCAGCGGTTTAAGCGTGAAGAGGTAACAGACAGACAGACACACTTTCGCATTTATAATATTAGTATGGATATGGATATGGAAGTATGGATGGAATCGTGTAAAGGCAAAGGAAGGAAATAATAGGCATTCTGTTATTCTTGTTTGGGAAATTCCGTTCCGAAAAATGTCTGTCTATCCCTTAAATAATGTGCAAGAGAGACAGGTGACGATGCATCGCGCTAATCGCGGTTATGTTAGCCCAGCAGAACAAAAAAAACCGGCAAAGTACGAGTTGGACTACTGGACACTGGATTTTAATAAATAGTAACTATGAAAATCCAGTGTTAGCAGAGGCCCTACTCCTAAGCAAAATGTACGGGTGTACGGTCATTTTGTATTGGTTACTGACATACAGACAGACATAAAATTATACTGCTTTTAGTTTTTTTTTTGTAATAGCGGGAGCAGAAATACATCATCTGTGAAAATTTCACCTGTCTAACTATTACGGTTCATGAGATACAGCCTGGTGAAAGACGGACGGACAGCGGAGTCTTAGTAATAGGATGCCGTTTTACCCCTTGAGTACGGAACCGTAACAAACTTCCAAATAACTTTTGTTTGTTTGTCTGACCTCCTGATTGAGAACAAGAAATCACTGTAAAAAGAAACCACAAATAGATTTTGCAGTGATTAAAATCAAACAACAATTGAATGCAAATCTTTAATCTGATAAACTTGATAACGCTATTGATATTCAAGGTTGGGCTCCTTAGCTAAGATTCATGAATTTTAAATCTTTGTCATAGTACTGTCAGTATGTTAACACCTTAAATATTCATAAATATATTTGGTTCTTTGAATATTAGAAGTTATTTGACACATGGGTCTTCATCAACTGCCATAAAATTGAAAGTCATATACCCAAATGTTTATTATCATAATATTTTTTTCCTGAAAAGTGTTAACTTTTCAGGGTTGAAAACAAACCTAATTTAAAATACTCATTCTACAGGACAACCTATTCAAAAATCCTAGTAAATTATTATTTTCAGAATTATGAATTTTGACTTTTAGGGGTCTTTCTCCATAAAATTTTAATTCTTTGAAATGAAACAATTCAACGGATTATATCGCGTATATTATCTCATTTTAGTTCCCGACGTTTCAGATGCTATTCAGCTTCCATGGTCACGGGTGGACTGAGAAGAGATATATTTTTCTCAGTTCTTTTCTTTTAATTCTTTGTCCAAGGCCGATATTCACAATGTCTATTTAAATTAATTTTATTGCCTCAAAAACGTCTTTATAGTGCTCCAAAAATAGGACCCTGACCAAAACAATGTTTATCTCATAATTATTATAAAAGAATTCTTTAAATTGCAAAATGAACTACTGGGATTGTTACTGACAATGTCAGGCGAATATTTTTTTTATCAAATGGGTATACCCAAAAATACAAATGTTAATGTTATTCTTCATTTATTAACTCCCACAAAAAAGAGGGGTGTTATTCAAATCTGCTCTCTATAAAGTATTTTTTATGCTCTTTAAGTTAAAAATAATGACAAATTTACAAATAAAAATTGTGTGTCACAAAATATACTAAGAATTGTATACAATAGCCACTGGACAAAAATATGCCTTATTTGATAAGTTTAATGTAAAACACCTTAAACTATACTTACATTATGTTTTTCAATTATTATAGGTAACAAAGGGAACTGGACAAGTGGGCACATGTACGGGATAGTCAGCTGCAGAGAAAAGATACCAAAAGGGGCGGCCCGAGATTTTGATAATAGAGTAGTCATGAAGGCAGGAGGAATTTCTACAAGCACAATTACTTTTAGTTCTGTGCTTTCAATTATTGTACATTTCTAACGGCACTTTAGTACTTTGTTTGTTTAGCACCTAGAGGGACTTCAGCCAAAAAACTTAAAAAAGCTGTTCCATATGCAGTTTGTTGATCTTATATCTTTTTTCCAATATGGAACATCTAATTATTTAAATATATTAATCACTGCTACTTGCAAGGGCCTTACATTTTGAAGCCAAATCTGGCTAAAGGGTCCCCTAAAAAAGCTAAATCTTGTCATTTTGCTATTGATAATCTGTTAGCACGCAAATAAGAAATTTCCAGATTGATCAAATCAGCTATATTTTATTTAGAAACACCACCTTCTCCCCATTCTTCGGGTAAAGTGCTATAATTCTCATGAATATAGCAGCAACAATATTTAAGTTCAATTTCAATAATTTTGGGGAAACATTAATTTTAATATCAATTGAATTCGTTGGAAATTGGCGGTAACGGATTCATAAACAATGAGTAACATTTTTCTTTTTTCCTTTTATCGTTCATCCAAAAATGTCATAGTGTAACAATGTAGCAGAGCTTAAATCTGAATGAAAAACTACTAAACAGTGGGGCAGAAAGCGATTAGAACTAATAATCACGATTAAATACTTTCACCGGTTGTGGGACGACGTCCGATTTTATCTCGCAAATAGCTTGCGGCCGAATTATGCGAAAATTTCACGCGAAGAACAACAACAGAAATAACCAATAAATATACAATATATGAAACAATTTATCACTCACCTGATGACGTTACGTGTTTACGAAAGTAAATTAAACGTTGAAATCCATTTACACTATGCTAAAACGATAAGAATGTATGGTAAATACGTGTTATTCACGACACTTCTGTCCACAACACAAGAACACAGGTCACAGAACGCGGTCACAGCGTCTTAGTAATTAACGACGGAGCACGGCAAACTAGTACACGGCAAAACACCTTCGCGACGAGATTTGAGCGATTTTAACTAAATATCACAGCGTTATAAAATTATATCGTTTGATCGGTTGGCATTGGCAATCAGCGACAATTCCATTTGATTGATTGAATGAACTTGAATGATTGATATGAATTCCATTCCGTTCTGTTGCAGGTGAATTGAATGAATGAAAAAAAATGTTTTTTTCCTCTACTAAAATATTTATTTTTTATTATTTCTCTTTTTTTAAGCCTTATTTTTAAAACATAATTATAATGTAAAATACAAAAACTCAATTTAAGCTGTCGTCTCCCAAAACTCAGGAGGTGCCTGCTGAAAAAAAATCTTACTTGTCATTGACCCACAATTACATTTCATTTTACGTAAGTTAAGCTCATTTTATAAACAAACGACAGTGAATATAACAAATGAAGGGAAAAATAGCTTATAAATATTGAAATAAATGAATTAATTTGTTCCATAAATAGTAGCATTTAAACTTGAAATATAGGAATTAATTTGTTCCATAAATAGTTAAATTAAATTATAAACATAGAGCAACCAAACAGCCGCAAATCGGTAGGCATCTAGCTAGGCGTCACAATTTGACAGGAAAACAATCAATGTCATGTCAATAAAACAAGAAAATTGTTAGGAAAACTTACAATTTACGAATGCAACACCGCAAGAAATAAAGTAAAATGTCTGCAACTATTTTCTATAGATTAAACGTGTTTATTTTAAGTATGTTTTTGTGAGTTAAAACATTTTTGAAGCAAACAGTAAAGTTATAGTTGCTGGCAGTATGTCGGAAGTTCGCGTAAAAACAGAGCCTCAATGGTCTGAAGACGAAGATACTCAGAACTGCGCCGTAAAGAAGGAAATAAAATATGAGATAGAGATCGAGATCGTTCCGGAGGCGCGCCCAGACGAATCGACCCGAGGTAATTACTCCACGAGGACCTAATTTGTGGTGCTTATAATATCCTTGGCGTAGTGGAACTTATAATGATACTTTTTCTGGTACTATTTAATGTTAACCTTTTGACCGCCAAGCAGCTAAGTAATACGATGTGAACCAGTCGCCACAGCAATAAAATAAAACGAACTTTCACCTTGAAAAGTGAAATAGTGATTGCAGAATACCTCCAAACACCTAGGTATTGATATTGAATCCGGAGTTTTGAACCATGAAGTTTGGTTAGCTCAAAAGGTTAATTATAACTATTATAGTATAAAGTAAGTACATACTATAACCTCAGACCAAGAAAAAAGATAGAAATGATGTTACGGACCATCTAGTGAAGCCAACTTCACACACATGGTTTGTTTGTATTTGTAACCCATGAAGTTGGCTGTGGCATGGTTTTTTGTGGCCTCACTAGATTGTTCGTAATGTCATGTCTATCTTTTTTTCTTGGTCTGAGACAAAAACTTATATTTCTGTAATTAATAAATTATGTTTGTCCTAATCCATACTGTTAATAATAATCTTTGTTTATCTCAGACTTAAATTTAGTTACAGCCTTAGAACAATAGAATTTCCCTTGACCACAGCAGCATCTGGTGCATTACAGTTACAATAAGTAGGTACTAGTTGTCCACTACGCTACTGAAGGCAGGCACACATGTATTTAAAGAAATAACAGAGGCCCCAGCACATCCAGGCTAAGCCTGTATCTTGGGGTACCGGCTATAATTAGGGTGTTAGTTACTAGTTAAGTCTTATTCATTGAACATTACCATACACCAGTTTGGAGGGGGCAAATCTGTACTGACGTTTAATAGTGCGAGGACACATTAAACTAATTTTATTAGTTGATATTGATAAAAATGATGTACAACCGTTGGGTAATTTCAAGAATTTGAATGACGAAGAAAACTACGAAGAAACTTTTTGCGTAATAAACTTTTTTAATATTTAATATAATTTTCATAATATACAATCAAAATTTTCTCCACATTTTCAGCCTTTAATCTTCGTTGCCTGGGTGACAATATCCATTTTAGCCAACTAAATGACCTTTCTAGGTCAACTGTAGTAATTGGAGCAAATTCAAACAATTTATAGTATTGATGAATTTCTGCTATATGACTCAGTTCTATTTCCTTTCCGGATACCAAATCATTTAATGTTTATTAAGTTGAAATGCGTTTTTCTCTAACACTGTTTGAAGTTTTTTGTGAATAATTTTGCCCTGAGGATTCAAACGTAATCTTGATATATGTACTTTTAACTTATGGACAATATTCAAACTGGCTTCTAGACTTAAATTTTGTGTTTGTAATTTTTCAATGGTACTTGGTATGACGGATAGATTGTTGGCTATCCATTTCAAATCGTTGAGAATGTTTATATCATTCATTGCCCTTTTGCTTTTAATATACATGTTGATTCTTTGTTATTAAATGTTCGTCGGACTTGCTTGATGGCTGGTAAATATTTATGATAGTAAATAGCCGCTTTTATCCATGTTCCCCATCGTATTATCGTCGGCTGTGGTGGCATAGGAACTAACATTTGGTGAAATATTTTTATTCTTTTAGGTGATTTCAGAAATACCTTTTTTGTATAAGCAATTAAATTATTTACAGCAGGAAACAATAATCGCACTTGTTCAGCCACCCTATTTACTCCATGTGCCAAACATGTGACGTGTACTAAATTCGGAAAATCCTTTTTCAAATTCTTACCAGCTTTCAGCATGTAGGCTACGCCATCCGTAAGAAGCAACAAAACTTTATCATGTTTGTTGTGGTTACTTCCCCACAACGTCTCTAGGGCATTTTGAATAAGATTTGTTATACTAACATTATTTCCTTCCTCTAGACAAACGCTAGATATTACGTGTGGGGTACCTATTTCATTTTCTAATAGTGATCCAACTATTACATTCCCAATCTGACGCCCATTGGCATCTGTACTTTCGTCTACACTCACATAAATTCTAGAATTTCCTAGTTTAGTCTTAATCTGTTTCATCGTCTCCTTATAAGCAATGACTAAGGTCGATTTTCTCAAAACTGATTCGTTGGGAATAACATATATTCCCAACGAATCAGTGAACCATATTTCCCAAATATGCAATCAGATACAAAATTGATGAAAATGGAAAAATAAATTTTAGCAAATCCAGGTTAAATACGTTTTGGTTTTTAGCGACGCTGTTATGCCTTTGGCTTCTTATATGCCTTTGTACGGAAAACATTTTTCGTGATATATGAATTTTACATTTCTTGCAAAAGTAAGTCGTACCCTTAACATCTATATCTGAATGGTTTCCATGAAGATGAATGATCTTTTTTCTTGCGAGGTATTTTTAGCCGCCTTAAGAAACAAAAAGGTAGTTTTAATTGATCGGAATGCAAAATAATATTGTAGTACTGGATGAATTATTCAACGATTCAATGGTTGTCAAAAGTGACTCGACACAGTCAATGTCAGATATACCGATATCTGACATTGACTGTGTCGAGTCACTTTTGTAGTTGTTTATAGTTGCGATAAGTATAAATGAAAGAGGTTTGCACATAGTTAAACGTGTTCAAACTTAGCCATTAGTTTAGTTATGATAATGATGATTAAAAATTAATTTTTATCGATGTCGATAAACTTAGTCGATTTTTAATTAATCACTAGCACTGGTAAATTTTTGCCCCCGCGAAACCGGTGTATGAACATTACTCAATAGAACTTATGATTAAGACTGAAATTGCACTAACACTGATGCTATACACCTGCAAGAAAAGAGTGTACTTCCACCTGAAAGGCCAGCAACACACTTCTGACTCCTCTGGTGTTACTGGTAATGGAAGTTTGTATAGGGAATTAATCATTAAAACAGGCTATTCTGACTATTATTATGACGGCAAAAAGCCGGTTAAAAAATACAAAGATCTTGTAACAAGTAGTGTCAAAATTTGAAGACAAGCTGACTGGGCTCTGTAGCTCAATTGTTAGAGTGTGCGCCCCGGCAAGGCACAAGGCACTGGTTCAAATCTAGTTGGAGTCTTGATTTTTTTTCATTATTTGGATCTTTGTATTTCAAGAATACAGGCTATTCTGTTTGTGGTAATATGGGCGAAGCTGAATTTTGGATTTTTGAAGATTATATGGTAAAAATCGATTTTTGTTGTGTATCCGGTTGCCATGGATACATCCTGCATCACTCTTTAAAACTACGATTTTAATCATTTGAGCATCTAAGATGGCAATTACCGTAGTAGAACATTTGTGCCACTGACTCTAGCATCGGCATGCGCTAACTGAATATCATAACCGAAACTCCAAATATAATATCAATACCTCGTTGTACAATCACTGTTTTATTTTAATTTTTTTTTCTTGCTGTGGCGTCTCGGTCACTTACTTTGCTGCTTGGCGGTTAATTAGCCTAGATGATGAGCATTTCTCTAATTAACTCTTATCACTATTGATATGGTCTTGAGTCAGGACAGACTAATTACAAGAGCCAGTTGATCCACCCAATTACCATACAGAAAAATTGACACTTTCAAAGAGAATATAATATTATCTACACTATTATAAAATTGTAAAAATGAAATGTTTGTATGTGTCGTTGTGGCTTCATCACACTAAATCGGCTAAACGGTCTTCAACTATTTTTGGTACACGGGTAGCTGGGTATCTCCAGATGGGGAAAAGTCATAAGACTTTTTTTCCTCCGCGAACAAAGTTACGCCTTCAAGTCATTAATAAGTACAGAGGGGCTACTACGAAACCCGAAAAACGAAGTTCGTAACGTGCTGTCCCTCTCGCTCTCATGTCATGCTGTATTTGAGTGAGCGGGATGGCGCCATACGAACTTCGTTTTTCGGGTTTCAGAGTAGCTCCTCAGATAAACATTACTGTATGACTCCCTTTTATTGGATTCAACTCCCATTAATATCCCATTTATGTTGTTTTGACTAAATTGGATACCTGGGTGAGGACCAAATTTTTGGCAAGTAGTTAAGGCATTTAATTCATCTCATTTTAATTGATTCCATAGTGACACAAAAGTTGGCATACAAATAGTATGATTAATTTCGTGTCACAACGGACTCAATTAAAATTAGGCAAATGAAATGCCTTAACTGCTTGCCAAATTTTGGACCTTGCCCACCTAATAGCTATTTTGTATTTTTATTTACAGATCCATTGGAAGAGGCAGATGCTTGCAACCCAGAGCCGGCATTGGTGTCCTCAAACAAAGAAAAAGATAAATCCTGGGAAATTGAAATTAAAACAGAAAAGATATTATGTGTATATTGTGAACAAGCCTTTGAGAGTCAGGCTCAATTATTAATTCATAAACGGATTCACAGAGATGAGAGACCGTTCACATGTGAGGACTGTCACAAAGGATTTAGAAGGAATAGTGAACTGAAGAAACATAGACGCATACACTCTATGGAGAAGCCTTTCTCCTGTGACTTGTGCGATAAAAAGTATTTACGTAAAGAAGAATTGGTGATGCATAAACAAATACATACCGGAGAGAAATTATTTAAATGTGATCAGTGTGACAAACAATTTGCAGTCAAAAAGTATTTATTAAGGCATAAAGAAACTCACAAGGATGGCAGTTTTCCTTGCGATGAGTGCGGAAAAGAGTTTACGGTTAAAAAGTATCTAGCTTACCATAAGCGGACTCATAGTGGGGAAAAACCATTTGTTTGTGATATATGTGAAAAGACTTTTGCTTTGAAAATGCATTTAAATAACCATAAACTGACTCATACAGGCGAGAAGCCTTTTTACTGTAAGATATGTGAAAAGCAATTCGCACAGTTAAGCTCGTTGATCAGTCATAGAAAAAAACATACAGGAGACAAACCATTCTCTTGTGAAGTTTGTGAAAAGCAGTTTGCATTGAAATGGCTACTGATGCGTCATAAGTACACTCATATGAACGAACTAAAGTCTTATGATTGTGATATTTGTGATAAAACATTCTCAAGAAAACGTTTTTTGATCAGACATATGAAAACACATTGAAAATCGTAACCTCAGTGATGCATAAAGTGTGAATAATAAATAAATAATACCAGCTGGCCGCCCTGGATTCAATCAAAAGACGTCCCAGTTGACCCAGATCTTATTGAGGCAAAGCCTCGAAAACCGTAGGATGGTTGCCTGCCTTGCGGTATTTTACACTATACATTTCGGGGAGTGTGCGGCGGGCCTGCATGAACTAATTTCATATATTTAAAAAAAGAGGTCTTTCAGGCCAATCGGATTTTAGTCAGCACACTAACGTCTACTAATCATCATGGATTTTTATATGAATAAATAGAGAGATAATTTAGGGATGTATGTGTTCTTAGAGCATATGGCAAAAAAGAAAGATTGGGGATCGTGAAATGCCCCCACCCAATATAAATGCTAGTGTGCACGGTACTGAGGGCTTTTACGCGCGTTCCGAATATTTATGGGACAATTAACTTTTTTCACAAGGGTCAATTTCAGAGCGTTTCAACCGCACTCATTAGTGTCACCGCATTGGGTTAGTCTCAAATAGTCAAAAACGTAAGTAGTCTTCGACTTCAACTCACCTAAAAATCATTTGGACAAATTTGCAGATGGTCAAATACGCAATCGGTCAACGAAGCAACTCGTCTAAAATCAACTGGAGAAATTAGTAGATCGTCCGATATTGAACTGGCCTGTTTCGCTAATAGTCTTAGAATCACCTAGACTACTTCGCAATTAGGTGAAAAAGCATTCCGACTCTAATGCAACTCGTCAAAAATGTATACAGCGTTTAATGAGGTTTAATACTCAATAGAATAATATTGGAAACTCATATAGCTGTCAAGTTTTCAATCCATGTCATTTCTTTGCATTAATTATATTATAATATTACGTTTTTGATTTCCGCGTAGAGAGTACCCAGTTAATATGGAGAGTAGTAGTAGTAGTAGCGAAGATGAAGAAGTAAATTTAGGAAATAATTCTAAAATAGAGTTTATCGACAGTCAGAGGGGCCATCCAACGCTTTTGCACGCCGGTCATAAGTACAACTTCAATAAAACGAATAAAAATGGAACATCTACGTGGCGTTGCGTGGCTAGAAATGAATGTTGTTCAACGATTACATTAAGTGAAGATAAAGAGACTGTTAAACGTTCTACAGTGCACAGTTGCCAGAGGAATCCCGCTCAAAATCATATCGAAAAAATCATGAATTCTTGCAAAAAACTGGTCTGCAAAACTTTTAAGCCTGTCAAAGAAGTATTTGAAGATATTGTCCTTCAATTAAATGATGAAGCGGAAACTGTTATAGACGCAATGCCGACATACAAGTCAAAAAAAGACACTTTAAACAGAGCTCGAAGGAATTTTTTACGAGTGACTAAAACCAAATTTGACAGTCTGGATGAAGTGTCAGTACCACAAATAATAGCCGAGAATTTCTTGGTATACAGTGATGGTGACCAAAATAACAAAATATTAGTTTTTTCCACACCATTGAGTCGCAGATCCATGGAAAACTCAAATGATCGACCTACCCAATACTTTGGAGACGGGACATTTAAGCGTACGCCTGCTCCATTTTACCAGTTTTTTTCGTTGCACATGGATATCGATAGCAATGAAGAAACAACAAATATAGTTCCTGTCCTGTTCAGTTTACTACCGAATAAATGCATTGAAACATACGTTCGACTATTTGAGGTACTGAGGCACATATTACGGATCAAAATATTACATTATAAATGCGACTACGAGGTTGCACAATATACTGCGTTTAAAATGGTTTATCCAGACTCAATTTTGACCGGCTGCTACTTTCACATGAATAAGTCAGTATGGAAAAAGGGAGAAAAGTTGGGCCTGACTGCTACACGACAGGGTCAAGAAATTGTTCGCCAAGCAGCAAATTTGCCGCTTTTACCCACGGCATATATTAATGATGCTTTCGTAAACATCTTAATAAATGCTGTAGACACACCTGAGCTCAGACAATTTCAGAACTACATGAGCCGGCAATGGCTGTCATGCCGAATATCCATAAGCTGTTCAAATGAAAACCATCGAACAACGAATAGTGTGGAGTCGTGGCACCGTCGTCTGAATGCCCGTATACGCCCAAAACCAACGTTAATTTTTTTTCTGCAAAGATTGTGCAGGGAATCAAAAGTGAATGATCTAAGATTGAGAAGGAATTTGTTCAATTCTAACAACAGGAAGAGGAAAGACAAGGTATTTAATACCAGGTATAAAGAACAATTAAAGAATTTGGAAGAGGGGAGAATTACAGCACACGAGTTTTTGACAATAATGTCAGATATAAAGAATAATTTAATGATCTAGAAATGTACATAGGCTGCTAAGCTTATTTATAATATTTTAAATCTAGACGTTCATTTTAGTTTTACAGGGAAGTTGTTTGTTATTAAGTTGTTAAGTCATAAATAAAAATATACATTTTGAATATAGTTTTTTACTTGTTGTTTAGATAGAAAAGTTTATTCATATATTCCATCGTTGATTAGTAGTGCATTACAATAAAAACCAGTTTGATCGCATCATTTATTTTGCTATGGGAAGGTACTAGTTCTGTACCCCAGCTAAGAGCCAGAGTAACTTACTAGATTTATGACGTGTTGCTTCGTAGGCGAACAGCTATGTAAACCACATGCATTTAAGGCGAGTTACTTTGTCGGCGAATAACTATTTAGACTACATGTATTTAAGACAAGTTGATAAAATGTCAGTAGGCGAAATAATTTTATGACGAGTTGCTTCATTGACCGATTGCGTATTTGACCATCTGCAAATTTGTCCAAATGATTTTTAGGTGAGTTGAAGTCGAAGACTACTTACGTTTTTGACTATTTGAGACTAACCCCCATTAATGCGGTGGGTTAGTCTCAAATAGTCAAAAACGTAAGTAGTCTTCGACTTCAACTCACCTAAAAATCATTTGGACAAATTTGCAGATGGTCAAATACGCAATCGGTCAATGAAGCAACTCGTCATAAAATTATTTCGCCTACTGACATTTTATCAACTTGTCTTAAATACATGTAGTCTAAATAGTTATTCGCCGACAAAGTAACTCGCCTTAAATGCATGTGGTTTACATAGCTGTTCGCCTACGAAGCAACACGTCATAAATCTAGTAAGTTACTCTGGCTCTTAGCTGGGGTACAGAACTAGTACCTTCCCATAGCAAAATAAATGATGCGATCAAACTGGTTTTTATTGTAATGCACTACTAATCAACGATGGAATATATGAATAAACTTTTCTATCTAAACAACAAGTAAAAAACTATATTCAAAATGTATATTTTTATTTATGACTTAACAACTTAATAACAAACAACTTCCCTGTAAAACTAAAATGAACGTCTAGATTTAAAATATTATAAATAAGCTTAGCAGCCTATGTACATTTCTAGATCATTAAATTATTCTTTATATCTGACATTATTGTCAAAAACTCGTGTGCTGTAATTCTCCCCTCTTCCAAATTCTTTAATTGTTCTTTATACCTGGTATTAAATACCTTGTCTTTCCTCTTCCTGTTGTTAGAATTGAACAAATTCCTTCTCAATCTTAGATCATTCACTTTTGATTCCCTGCACAATCTTTGCAGAAAAAAAATTAACGTTGGTTTTGGGCGTATACGGGCATTCAGACGACGGTGCCACGACTCCACACTATTCGTTGTTCGATGGTTTTCATTTGAACAGCTTATGGATATTCGGCATGACAGCCATTGCCGGCTCATGTAGTTCTGAAATTGTCTGAGCTCAGGTGTGTCTACAGCATTTATTAAGATGTTTACGAAAGCATCATTAATATATGCCGTGGGTAAAAGCGGCAAATTTGCTGCTTGGCGAACAATTTCTTGACCCTGTCGTGTAGCAGTCAGGCCCAACTTTTCTCCCTTTTTCCATACTGACTTATTCATGTGAAAGTAGCAGCCGGTCAAAATTGAGTCTGGATAAACCATTTTAAACGCAGTATATTGTGCAACCTCGTAGTCGCATTTATAATGTAATATTTTGATCCGTAATATGTGCCTCAGTACCTCAAATAGTCGAACGTATGTTTCAATGCATTTATTCGGTAGTAAACTGAACAGGACAGGAACTATATTTGTTGTTTCTTCATTGCTATCGATATCCATGTGCAACGAAAAAAACTGGTAAAATGGAGCAGGCGTACGCTTAAATGTCCCGTCTCCAAAGTATTGGGTAGGTCGATCATTTGAGTTTTCCATGGATCTGCGACTCAATGGTGTGGAAAAAACTAATATTTTGTTATTTTGGTCACCATCACTGTATACCAAGAAATTCTCGGCTATTATTTGTGGTACTGACACTTCATCCAGACTGTCAAATTTGGTTTTAGTCACTCGTAAAAAATTCCTTCGAGCTCTGTTTAAAGTGTCTTTTTTTGACTTGTATGTCGGCATTGCGTCTATAACAGTTTCCGCTTCATCATTTAATTGAAGGACAATATCTTCAAATACTTCTTTGACAGGCTTAAAAGTTTTGCAGACCAGTTTTTTGCAAGAATTCATGATTTTTTCGATATGATTTTGAGCGGGATTCCTCTGGCAACTGTGCACTGTAGAACGTTTAACAGTCTCTTTATCTTCACTTAATGTAATCGTTGAACAACATTCATTTCTAGCCACGCAACGCCACGTAGATGTTCCATTTTTATTCGTTTTATTGAAGTTGTACTTATGACCGGCGTGCAAAAGCGTTGGATGGCCCCTCTGACTGTCGATAAACTCTATTTTAGAATTATTTCCTAAATTTACTTCTTCATCTTCGCTACTACTACTACTACTCTCCATATTAACTGGGTACTCTCTACGCGGAAATCAAAAACGTAATATTATAATATAATTAATGCAAAGAAATGACATGGATTGAAAACTTGACAGCTATATGAGTTTCCAATATTATTCTATTGAGTATTAAACCTCATTAAACGCTGTATACATTTTTGACGAGTTGCATTAGAGTCGGAATGCTTTTTCACCTAATTGCGAAGTAGTCTAGGTGATTCTAAGACTATTAGCGAAACAGGCCAGTTCAATATCGGACGATCTACTAATTTGTCCAGTTGATTTTAGACGAGTTGCTTCGTTGACCGATTGCGTATTTGACCATCTGCAAATTTGTCCAAATGATTTTTAGGTGAGTTGAAGTCGAAGACTACTTACGTTTTTGACTATTTGAGACTAACCCATTAATGGTGCGTTCTATTACAGATTTGAATGGCATTTTGAGATATTGTGAAGAGGTACCTCTGCACAATATCTCAAAATGCCATTAGGTACTGTACAGTACCTCTACACATGAGGTATAGTATCTCATTCGAATCTGTTATAGAAGGCACCCTTAATGAGTGCGGTTGAAACGCCTTGAAATTGACCCACAAACAGGGTAAGGAAACTGAAGTGGCTATGGGCACGGCACATAATTCGAAGAACCGATGGCCGTTGGGCAGAAAGGTTCTCGAGTGGAGAAGGCGTGCCGGCAAGCGCAGCGTGGAAGGCCACCGGCAAAGTCGGACGACCTGGTTAGGTTTGCGGGGACTCGCCGGATGCGGGTCACCTCTATCCGGCCCATGTGGAAATCTATTGAGGAGGCCTGTGTCCAGCAGTGGACGTCCTATGGCTGAAATGATGATGATGATTATTTTTCTGTACCCTCTATATGATGTTATATATGATTACTTACAGCCTGGTGACAGGCAGACAGACGGACGGACAGCGGAGTCTTACTAACGGGGTCCCGTTTTTCTCGTTGGGTACGGAACCCTAATAATAGGGGTTAGAATCCATACTAATATTATAAATGCGAAAGTGTGTCTGTCTGTCTGTCTGTCTGTCTGTCTGTCTGTCTGTCTGTCTGTCTGTCTGTTACCTCTTCACGCTTAAACCGCTGAACCAATTTGGATGTTTGGTATGGAGATAGTTTGAGTCCCGGGAAAGGACATAGGCTACTTTTTATCCCGGAAAAATGCCCTTATCCGCGATAAACGAATTAAGGCTGCAGGCTTATAAGTATGTTATATTTATATTGTACATATTGTGCAGTATCTTGACCAATAAGTTATTTATTACGTAGTTAAAGTGTGAAATCTAGTTTTGTTGAGGATATTTAATAAGTAGTCAATAAACTTTGTGATACCAAAATTCAAAATGCTGTTTTTTTCCGTATTTCATTTGTTGTTTGGACGAACGTAAAGGACCTTTGTTATGTGAAAAGAACTTTAAATGAAACATTTGGTCAAATTCAAATGAATACATCCGATTTCATTCGTCTTTGTCAGTGCTAAGAGACTAGCCAAAAAAAATCAACTTTTTATTCATTTATTAATTGCACCATGGTTACAAATTGATGTTACATATTATTTGAGTTCTTGTAGTTTTAGGGAGTATGACACTCGAGGTTAAAGAATAAAGTCAAATAATAAAATATACTAATTTATTTATATAACTGTCTGTACAATCGCACTTGACGGCAAGGGACTAACTGCGGGGGCCCAGCACCTAGCTATGGTATCTGTATATACATAGCTAGGTACTTTGTGCCACCACATAGTATTCTACAGCATGGCAACGATCTGGTCCTGTTCTCCTCTGCCCACTTAATTAATAAGGCTAAATTGAAAACTCTCCGAGGGCCTGAGCTACCTTAAACACTGGCTTGATGACCATGGCCTATCTCTCTCTCCAGCTACAAGCTGTACTGTCACCTTTACTCGTAGCAAACTTGTTCCCTCTGCAGATATCGACTGTGAAGAGGTTAGTCCCAGTAAAGGCTCCGTCAAATTTCTTGGTGTGATCTTGGACACGAAAATGATTGGCATTCCTCACTTAGAGTACATAGCAGGGAAATGCGAAAAGGCGTTAACATCCTTCGAGCCCATTCTGGAGTCTGGTGGGGTGCTCCACCCACACTGCCAGAAACTAATATATAATCGGGTAGTTCGTAGTCACATTGACTATGGTTCAATCGTTATGGAGCCATGCAGAAACTTGAACTAATTCAGGTTAAGTGTCTGCGAATTATAGCTGATGCTATGAAATTTAATCCTCCCAAAAGAATGGTAGGTGGAGTGTGTGGATCCTCTGCTCTCCCTCCGTAGACAGTTCTTGGCAGACTGCTATGTATTTAAATAACACAGTATATCCAACCATCCTCTCATTCTTCACCTGGAGACACTGGTGCATGAGGTATCTGAAATCACATATTGGACAAATAAGGACACACCAAGACACAGTTAACAAAAAAAACTAAAAAAACTTCCCTCCCTATTTGAAGTAGATTATGAGACTATTGTGTATACACCCTCAGCCATATTTGATTTCAGCATATTTAAAGATGACCCTGCAGCAAATTCGCAATTTAAAAAACAATTAGATAAATGGCAACTGATGGCAACACTACCTACCTATTTACTCTGATGCTTCCTTAAAAAAAAAAAAAATACTCTGATGCTTCCAAACTGTACACATGTGGCTGTATTGGAGTAGCTACATGGATCCCAAAATACCTAATCCTCCTGTTGCACAGATGCCCTTCACATTCATCTTTTTTTCACAAGAGTCCATTGCAATACTGGAGGCATTATCTTATGCAGACTCATAATTTACACAAAACCATCATTTTCTCGGACTCCAAGAGCTGCCTGCAAGCAATTATAGATAAGTTCAACCGGGGAAAATTAAGGAAATTTTAAATAGTTGTGAAAAGGGCCTTCAAATTACACTTGCCTGGATTCCAGGACACTGTGGGATTGAATTAAGGCAACGGGGCAGATATGTGACAAAAGAATCCATCAAAATCGGTTCCCAGAATCACTACAATATTGTTTTGATTTAATGAAATGACGCTCGCTCGCTCAAACATGTTGGATGCCTAGCAGGAATTATGGGACTCTTCTCGTCGTTCGTGTTCCATAGTTGGCCATTGATTAGCACTGCTATCCTTATAAAATATATTCAAGACCATAATATCAGGCTTTAAAAGCCAACCTGCTAAGGTTTTTTATTTTATTTAATGTGAAAGAATCGCTCATACATTGCCATCCTTTGAGTGCCCTGCCCTGTTAGCTCTGTTCAGTTTTTAAGTTTAATGGCTTCCGTCCGTTCGGACAATTTTTCCAGCGTCAAGGTTTAAAAGCTAAAGTACGATTTTAAATAAAGAGTTGATCTCACATTCCGCGGGAAAACAACAGGATACACTTAGCGCCATCTAACGGCAAATCTTAGAGACTTTTCCGCAACTACTCTTAACCCCCGACGAAATAGGAAGGATGTCATAAGTGTAACACGTGTGTTTTGGGTCTGTCTCTCGGCATTCGTATGTCTGTCGGCATCATAGTAAGATTTGTGGTTGCAGGTAGGTATAGAATAGTTTTTATCCGATTACGATAAAGCAAAAGAGAGGATTATGCTTTTTTCCTTGCTCAGAAGTTGGTCCAGCTGTTATTTGCAAAGAGTGGTACAAAATTGTTTAACTAAGCCGGACCTAACGCAAACCAGCGCTATGCAGAATACAGCTAGCGCCATCTAGCGGCAAATCTTTGCAAATTTCCCGTTAGTATTCTATGTTTAACCCAACACGAAAAAGGAGGGGTTTTATAAGTTAGACGCGTGCTGTGTGTCTGTCTTTGGCATCTTAGCAAGATTTGTGGCTGCAAATGGTCATAAGATGGTTTTTAGCCAGGTACGATGAAGTGAAAAAGAGGATGAACGGATCGATTTTGATTTAGTTTTTTTTGTTGGAAAGGTGACTTCATCGAGTGCTCTGAACTACGATTCAAATAAATCGGTTCAGTCGTTTAAGAATTATAAGCATTTTACCTTACCTTTATAAGAGTTCCATCATCAGCAGTGGTTCCTCTAAAAGTCTTCGTATGTCGTCCATTGGACGCGCTGTATACACGCACGTTCCGATCCTGAAAACATTATAAATCGAAATCATTGTCATACATTTTTATACAATATCCCGCGGTGCAAGACTCCTTTGATTGACCAGTGTGTGTTGCCAGAGATGATAAATAGCGATGGTCGATCACCTGACAAGCCGTGAGTACGTGCCGTCCTCCCGCGTCGACTTCCATGTCGTATAACGTCGTCCGACCCGATATGTTCTGCCCGCGTTCGAACTTGTATCCGCCGTCTGTCGTCTGAAACATATAAAAAAAAAACATTATAAAAACTGCCCGGTTCTCCAAGAACTTGCCCAAATAGCATATAAGCTGTATATTAAAGCTGATACAGCCCTTATAACGCTCAAATTGGCTGTATAATGGCCATATATGCTCTTACACAGCTTTTGTGCTAACTGGGTGGGTACTTTTTGCTCCGAGAAGGCCCCAGGCTTGAAAGGTCTGTTTTCTTATAGTATTTTATGCAATCGTTATAATTATAATGTATGCTTTTTCAGTCGAGTACCGCGTTTATGCATCGACATTTATTGAATGGACTAAAATGAGAGCGAGAGGAACGGCACGTTACGAACTTCGAGTTTCGGAGTAACCCCTCAGTTATAAAAAGGTACTCTGTGATTGATATGATTCTCTTTGGACCATTGGACCCCTCCTCTCGCTCCTCACCGCTCGGTTCTTGACTTTGCCTACCTACTTATTCTTACTATTATTTTCCTGTATGTTGCCATGCCTTACGTACTGTCATGAGAAGAGTTTCTCGCGATTTCTATACGGATAAGGGATAAATGGGATTAATGGATAATATATTTATATTATCTATTAATCCCATTTGATTAACAATAATTTTTGTTACTGTGGATATGTCCCACAAGTACCTCCGACAGCCAGTGTTCAACCGGAGATGCCCTCTGGTACTTCAAAGTCTACTCCTCCTGTGCAGATGCAGTCGCCAAGTTGTATAAATAAAGCAATTGTATACTCTGACCAGATTGGTTCAGGAATGGGTTCCATATTAGGTAAAAAACTGGATCAAAATATAACAAACTTCTGTTATCCAAACATAAATATGAGTCAATTGTGTGATTTACTTACAAAAGGAAGTTATGATAACAGAACTACCTTAGTGATTATGGTAGGAAATACTTATAATGTAAATAAGTCTTGTGTAGACAAATTGATGTCAACAATAAATGATATTGAAAAATCTGGCATAGGTAAAATCATACTGTGTGCACTACCATATTCTCAGAATATGCCATATTACTATAACAATAGAATAGCACACCTAAATTCAATGATGTACAATGCCATATGTTTCAATAAAAAGACACATTTCTTTGACTTAAATAAATTTGTCAAGCGCTTCACGCTAATGTCAGAAAGAAATATCTTGCCAAAGAAATATATTTTGACCATAGCAGATCTTTTAGCATTTAACATAGAACCGAATAAATATAATACCACATTAGCTAGTTCCCAGTATGCCCATAGTGGTAATAGATCCATGCCACATTTAAACTAAATTGTAAGACAGCGGAAACACCTTTGAATATTAACATTATTCACCAGAATATTCAGGGTTTTTCCAGCAAGGAATTAGAAATAGGTTTATTTTTAGATAATAATAATATTGAAGTTATGTGTATTACTGAACACTGGCTAAAACAGGAACAATTACTTTTTGATTTTATTAACTTTAAGTTAGTAAGTGTCTTTGCTAGAAAATTAGCCATTCATGGGGGTTCTCTTATAATTGTTAAAAGTTCCATGAAATCCAAAGAGCGAGAAGATATTGTTAGATTATCAATAGAACGGATTATAGAGATTGCTTGTGTAGAATTAGAGACCTATTTAATTATATGTATTTACAGACCACCTTCTGCTGATTTCCGTACATTTGAATGCACTATGGAAAATGTCTTAAAAATAGCTTGTAAAGGCAATAAACATGTTATAGTATGTGGAGACTTCAACGTTAATTTACTTAAATCGAATAGTAACACTGTGAAGTTGTTAAGTTTGTTTAAATCTTTTAACTTGGTCAATTTGTTTTTTGAGCCAACCCGCATGGGAATTAGTAGTGAAACCTGTCTAGATAATATTTTTTGTGATTGTAAATGCTTGGATAAGGCAATATTTAAGTCCTTTAGTTCAGATCATAGAGGTCAGAGAGCATCTTTCCCAAACACTTTCCAAGAAATACCACAAACTATAACATACAGACCCATAACTAGTTATCGTTTAGAACTATTCAAAAATGAAGTTCATAATGATCTATGTATGTTATCCATTTCACATGATGACCTAAAATGTTTTTACAAAAATTTATTTGGCATAATTATAAATAATTTTAATACTCATTTCAAAATGAAAACTATTTCTGGGTCAAAAACGAAGTTTAGTGAATGGGCTACTGTCGGCATTCATAGAAGTAGAAATAGGCTTTATGAAATATATGGAGAGAAAGAGGTAAATAAGAATACTGCTTTCCTGGACTATGTCAAGAATTATTCAAAAATGTTTAAGATTAAGGTGTGCACAGCCGCTAAGGCAAATTATATTAGTTCTAAACTCAAAATGTCTGACAATAAAGTGAAAACTGTTTGGAATATTATTAATAGAGAAACTGGTAAAACAAAAACTCGCAATAGTCAAGTCAACATTATGACAGGAAATGGTCAGAACGATGTTGCCTCGGCATTCGAGGATTATTTTTCCAACATTGCAATTAATACTACAAGATATCTTCAATCATCTGCGACCGAAGCCCATTTGTTACTTAATGTTAATTTTAACAAATGCAATGTAAGCTTTGAATTTAGTCAAGTAAATTCAATAGACGTTATTAAAACATTCAAGTCACTGAATTTAAAGAAAACAGAGGATTTATGAGGAACTTCAGTAAAAATTGTTCATCATATCATAGACTCAATTGCACTCTATCTAGCCTTGATTTATAATAATTGCATATCAGAGGGCGTGTTTCCAGATCTTATGAAACTTAGTAAAGTCATACCTCTTTTTAAATCAGGTGACTTGAGTGACTTGACTAATTTCCGTCCGATATCTATACTACCTGTATTAAGTAAAGTTTTCGAAAAGTTAATGTTGATGGATCTGCTGGGACACTTCAATAGAAATAAACTACTTAGTAGTAAACAGTTCGGTTTCACAAGGGGACGTTCCACGGCTGATGCAGCATCTGTACTCATTAAATATATTTACAACATCTGGGAGAAATCTTGTGATGCAATTGGAGTTTTTTGTGACCTTTCTAAGGCATTTGATTGCGTTGATCATGGAACACTCATTTTGAAATTAGAACATTATGGCCCGTCTATAAATGCCTTAAGCCTTATGTCTTCATATCTCAGCAATAGAACACAAACAGTTGTTGTAAATGGAACCCAATCCAGTGGAGCTGCAGTTAAGCTAGGAGTGCCACAGGGCTCTATCTTAGGGCCATTTCTATTTTTAGTTTATATAAATGACTTACCATCTATAGTAGAAAATCTTTCTGATATAGTACTATTTGCTGATGATACATCATTAATTTTCAAAGTTGACCGGAAAGCAACAGACTATTCCGAAATTAATAGTCTACTAGTTAAAGTACTTGACTGGTTTAATATTAATAATCTGGTATTGAATCCTAAGGAAACGAAATGTATTAGATTTGCTTTACCGAATGTTAGAGCAGTGTATTCTGCTATATCGCTCAATGGTGAATGTTTAGAAATGGTGGATAGGGCATTATTCTTAGGTATAACACTGGACAAGAACTTGCAATGGAGTCCCCATTTAGCAGTACTTGCAGGTAAATTAAGTTCAGCAGCTTACGCTATTAGAAAAATTAGACAATTGAGCAATGTTGATACTGCTCGCTTAGTATATCATAGTTATTTTCATAGTATCATGTCATACGGTATTCTGGTTTGGGGCAAAGCAGCTGACATACAGACTATATTTGTGTTACAAAAAAGAGCGATTCGTTCTATATATAACTTGAACTCCCGTGACTCCTTAAGAGAACTTTTTAAAGACATCAACATATTAACCGTAGCGTCCCAATATATTTATGAGAATATTATTTATGTTATTAAGAACCTAGAGTCTTTTACTAGGAATTCAGATATCCACAATTTTATTACTAGAAATAAAAACAAAATCGCTATTACAAAGTTCCGCGTTCGTAAAGTAGCCAAATCATTCGTAGGCCAATGTATACATTTTTTTAATAAGCTACCAGATGATGCTTTGAAATTATCGTTTCCAGCTCTCAAAAAGTACTTAAAAGAGTCCCTAATGGCAAAGGCTTATTATAGGGTAGAGGACTATTTAACAGACAAAAATGCATGGCCCAAAACAGAAACCAAATAATTTACTTTTACCGGGACACGGTTCTTATAAGGTGGCATATCAAACGTATGTAAGTTGTTTAAAATAAAAATCACTATTTTACTTTTTTATATTCTAGTTTTTTTTTTTTACTTTTATAAGTTTTGATATGTTTCCTTGAAGAACTACGCATTGAGTTTATACTCAAAACATATATTTAGATTAGGCTAAGCACGAATATTGTAATAGATATGAGTTATTTCGAAAAAATGACTGACTGTTGAGTTTGTTTCGGCTTTCTTCTCTTCAGTGGTCTCCTCTTGGGAAACGCCGTAGAGTCAGACTTGTAAAAGTGCCCTTGTGGCCTACTTACAGAATAAAGATCATTATTTCATTATTATTTATTCCTTACTTATTTTAAGTTCCCTGACATCCTCCACCTCTCATCATATTAATATCCAACATTCGGCTCTCGTGTAATGTCTTCACGTTGACATTAGCGGATTACCGCTTGCTAAAATCGGCAAGAAGTCAAAGCTAATCAGAAAAAAAAAAACATATAATCATATCATAGAGCCTGTCAAGCGAGTCGTGTCCGCGACCATTTCGTTGATTACTTGTAATGGCAACATTATTATCTGTCAAACAAATTGTCACAACTATCTATTATATCGACGACCGGTTTGGCTCAGTGGGAGTAACGTTGGCTGCGAAGCTGAGGTCCTGGGTTCAAATCCCGGTAAGGGCAAATATTTGTGTAATGAGCATAAATATTTGTTCCTGAGTCTTGGATGTTTTCTATGTATATAAGTAATATATTTATTAAATATATCGTCGTCTAGTACCCATAACACAAGCCTTATTGAGCTTACCATGGGACTAGTTTGATTTGTGTAAAAAATTGTCCCGTTATATTTATTTATTATTTATTTATTTATATTTATCTATTCTAACCTCATAGCATCACGGTAACTGTTGGATTATTTGATTTTATAATGGCGAAACTAATAAAACACAGTGTCAGGAGTATGTTGTTTACTATGTTTAATAAATATAACTATGTAAAAATTGTATCAGACAATGTGATACAGGAAATACTACAACTTTTGGATGAACTCGTTGCAATATCAGGTAGGTCGATTGAAAATTCTTGATACTCTACTTTTAGCACAATCAATTTATCATATTTTATTTGTTTCAGATTTGGTGCAATTAAGCAAGGTGAGTGGACACACCAGAAAAAAAGCGTCCACGACAGCCAACTGTAGCCAAACTCGAGGATTTCGATTTATCAGTAATGAAATACGCAATATAATCAATGAATTTTACTGCGTAAAAAGCAAGTTCCAATTCTGCGAAATTGACTTGCAGATTTAAGAGAATCTATTGGATTTACTGGCTGTCATGAAAGGTTTAGAAAAATATTACTCAATGATGGATTTGAATTAAAAAAGAATAAAAATGAAAGATCAATTCTTGTTAAAAAGTTTGAACTATCAGCATCGATACTTAGATGGTTTCTCAGACGTATTGATTAAAAGCGAATGGTTACGAGAAAAATCTACTAGCTACTATGTAACGCAAATAAATAAACCACCAACTATAAGTAATTTGAAGACTGATATTCAAAAATGGCTAGTAAAAGAACACCACAGTTCATAATGATAATACTTCACAAAGGCCGAAGTTATGTGCCTTGTGTTAATGAGCATAACGCAACTCCAATTTTTCAATCTGAAGAATGATTGAAAGAATATAGCCATGAGGTTTTGAAATTTTCACCATATCATTGTGACTTAAACACATTTGAACTCATATAGTGTTTGGCTATATAAATTGCAAGCAAAAACTGAGGAATCCCAGGTGAAGTAATGGAGAACCTTACCAAGCAATGTTTTAATAGTGTCACAGCTGGTGATTGGAAAAATAGCAGATCACTCTATTCATAAAGAAAAATTAGGGATAGGATTACGGAAACAGAATTTGAACCTTTTATTATTTCTCTACGTAATGATGATACTGACAGTGAAGATTTTATGAAGTTAGGTATTGAATTTCTAGATTCTGATTCTGACTAATAACGATCTAAATTGAGATTTACTTCTTTTATTTATTCACTTGGATTATTTTTTTATTTTATTTTATAATTATCGACACAAAGAATAATTCCAAAGGAAAAATAAAAATATAATCTACTATAGCTGAAGTGGGTCTCGTCTCGATCCCAAGACCTCTTCTTTACCGGAGAAGTGCTCAGACCATGAGCTATCCAGCCATTACTCCGCTCATTGACTTTACAGCAAAGTGTTAAGCCCAAAGAAAAGAGGAGAGGAGGAGGAGGTAAAGAAGAGGTCGTGGGTTCGAGACCCGCTTCAGCTATAGTAGATGAAATTTAATTTTTCCTTTGCAATTATTCTTTGTACCTATACATATCCACTATGAGCTAAATTTTATCCTAGAAATGAAGAATTAAATGTTTTCTAAGGAACTGAGATATAACCTCCATGCAGACGATGTCACGGGCTAAAAGCAAGCCTTGCAGTCTGTATATATGTATATATCGCTATTTTGTATACAATACAAGATACTGATACATCAAAACCATAAAATAAAATTCAAGTATCAAACACATGTAATCGGCGTACTATCAGTGTTAACATCTACAAGATTTTTGTATTTGCCGCCTTTTTGAAGGGACACGACTCGCAACTTTCCTATTATTTTCCTGTATGTTGGCATGCCTTACTAACTGTCATGAGAAGAGGTTCTCGCGATTTCTATACGTATAAGGGTAAATAGATAATATAAATTTTACTTATTTTAGGTTCCGTGACATCCTCCACCTCTCATCAATATCCACATTTTAATACCGAACATTCGCCTCTCGTGTAATATGTCTTCACGTTGACATTAGCGGAATACCTCTTGCTAAAATCGGCAAGAAGTCAAATCAAAGCCATTCAGAAAAAAAAGGATATAAATACTAACATTACATTACGTTATAATCATAATCTTAATGATAGTAAATTTAATTTACGATGATTATTAATATTCGTTTCAATTAGCTAAATTACAATCTAGTTCCTATTACTTTATAATTCGAGCAATAACTTATTTATTTCTCAAAGTCTATGTTTACTAGGAATTATTACTCAGTCTACGAATTTTATTATCAAATCGAAGTCACAAACATGTCAGAGATGTCTGTGAAAGTCGAAGTGAGTGTGAAAGAGGAACCGGAATGGACCCACGAAGAGAGTGAGGCGCTAAATGTGTATGTGAAGCCTGAAGTTAAATACGAATTGGAGATCGGCCCCGAGGTACTGCAGCAGCATAATCCGGCTTCCACGAACCATGGTAAGTTTAGCTCCTTTTCCTAAGATTTTCTCTCTCTCTCTCCTACTCTTAGGCTATTTGTACGATGTGGTCAGCTTTGCTTCATATCATAATTAATTTGCTCTACTTTCCTTGATATTTTGCGGTCAGATCTCTCTCTTTAGTGATTAAATCAAAAATATGAGTGAGACCCCTAGCCTCTAGCACTAATTAATAAAGCTATTCTGTGCCCCTGGCCCTTTACTTTGAACCTTTGCTAACTATAATCATGAACAATAAAAAAACCATTGACAGACTTAGAAAGGTCATGATTTTCAAACACCTCAATCAATTATCTTGAAATGTAGTTAAGAACACTTGATCAAGTTTTCCTCAATAGTATGAGCTGCAGTGGCATGCCATCCATGTAGGCACAAAGGCACTGCATATCCCGAACGATTATGGCTGCATATATACTTTATTCATCCTTACTTGTGCTAAATAGTAAACATCATTCTTACCTAAAAGTACACCTTTTTTGTTTTAAACTCCCATTTTCTCGTAAATAAAGTAACAGGAATTAATGTTTATTGCCACATTGCCAATATCATACATTAAATTTATTTCCTTGCAAGAAAAGCTGGAATTGGCATTTAATGTATAATTTTTAGGTTAGAATGTTTTTTACTAATTAAGACAAGTAAGGATGAATGGAGTATAGGCACAGAGAAACTGCTTACCTTGTTCAAAGACTGTGCACGCTGACAAGCTATGGATGTCACAGACAGACACAGACTGCATGTTTCAATTGTCAATGTAGTCTCAAGATTATCACAACAACAAAATGAAGATTTGTTGTGGTAACTTCGACCAAAGTAAACTCTGCCTCGGGACGTTTGTTTGGTTTCATCAAAAGTTAATTTAGAATTACATTTCGTCTAATGATATTTGCTGAGACGACAATGACAAAATGAAATGCCTTAAAAAGGCTGAAGATTCAGCCCAAATACGCAACTTAAACTTATAATAACACTTGTTCTTCATCACCACAGCCCGGAATTCTCGTAGCACAGTGTTCGGCAAACCACGGCTCGCGAGCCGCATGCGGCTCTTTAAAGGGTCACTCTTCAGGTTCCCTTTAAAAAAGTCCTATTACAATTTGGTATACAGTGATAAACCTGAAACAGAAAACTGCGGCTCTTTGGGCAAATCTATATTTTTCCTGCATCTGTCTCTATGTCTCAAAAGTTTGCTGACCCCTGTTGTAGCACTTTCATCTGTCATTAGAGAATTTTCACTTATCAACTTCCGATAGACACGATATATCGAAAAATATACAGTACAGAACACAAATTTTAAAAGAAGATTAATATTAAAGGTAAACAACAGGCAGTCTCATGACTAAATAGTTAATAGCTTTCTTATTTCTAGGCATTTACAATATCTAGCCAAGGAAATTGCTACAAAAATAGTGTATATAAAACGAGTATTGAAAGGACATCAAATTAATTGCCACTAACTATAGTAAGTAACTAATAGTCTATTTAGAAATTTAACTTATTGATCATACATTGAAAGTTGATAAGTGAGAACTCACAAATGACAGATGAAAGTGGCCTCCGTTCATCACGATTAATAAGCAAGAGACTGCATAATGACCTTAGGAAGGCTTTCTAGTAGTTATGTTTTTAAACAAATAAGACACCATATACTTTGCCTGTCTGTAACTAGTAATTTATCAAGGGCCGTTTTCACCAATCTTTTATTCTGAGAATTATGCTTCATCTCAAATGCTTATGTCAAATTAATATGGGGTTTTGACATTACTATCCAAGAATAAGCGTTATTCTCGGAATAAAAGTTTGGTGAAATCCAATCCAATATTGATAAAATGGCTACATAAACACTGTTTGTACTTTGTTAAGGATTATTTAGACATTAATACATACATACATAAAATCATGCCTTTTTCCCATTACGGAGTAGGCAAAGACTACTTTCTTCCACTTGCTACGTTCCTGGCATACAACTGCCGCATAATACATATAAGAATTTAAATTACTTATCAACATGCTTAAAGAGGAAGAAGAAGATACTAGAAGGTGCTGTATCCTATAACCATCTGTGAATGACCAGTACCCGTGTACCAAATATTTTAAATCTTGTTTAGCTGTTGCAGCCACAACACACATTATAACTTGCCAGAAAAACCAAAAATAGTTTAAATATGTTTAGTGGCAAGTAATGGGACCTACTTTTGGTATAAAATCAATGGGGAACTTGCATAAAGAAAAAATAATAGGCATTACTGTATCTCTACAGGTTTCGATAACACCACATTTTTACAATAATATTATAATCCACAATAAATGTATATTTTTCATGTAGATATTGCATTCTCAATACATCTTTTTTCATCCAATGGTAACTTAAATGCTACTACCCAATTTTGTTTCACTAGAAAATGAAGAGAGAAAAGTATTACAACTTTGTGCTTAAACCTAGTTTTTCACGGCCAAAAATGAAAGAATTGTTTTTTCAGTACAGCTTTACTGCCCGCTATTAATGAATGACGTCATAGTTTATGCCCATTTTGAATGGGGTGTTTTGTCGTTCTGCAGATATTGCCTGACTTTGACTGTCATTTCTAACGTTATTTATGCTCAATTCCTGTTGGTCCCTTATATACATATTCTCCTTATGAGTAACTGAACTCATTGACATTATAAAAAAAATAGATGCCAGTTCCCTATTGTAACCTTAGTTTACGCAAATAAATTATTTGATTTGTTTTAGCCGTTTTGGCATGATGAAACCACAACGACACATACAAACATACGAAACAATGTTTTTCGATTTAGTGATCAAATTCAAATAGTCCATATCCCAATTTTTTTTAAAATATTTTCCATGTACAGATATTTCATTTTTACAACTGTATAAGATATTGTTTAGGTATTATATCTATAATTTATAATAGTATAGATATTGTTTCAATTGCTAACCTAAGTAGTAATATTTGTAATCTGACTAATACAAAATTTAAAATTTGCATACTAAGGCTGTCACTGAACGCTGCTGTCTATACCTGATGATAACACCTTTTCTGTATGTATTCAAGAAAAAAAATATTTCTTCCTTTCTTTCAATATATGTTCCCTTCATTTCAGAAACAGCCACCAAACCCACAAGCCCCAGGACCCAGTCACGCGACAGCAATGTCCAAACGCAACTCGAAACCCACCACACAGTTCGCAAGCGAGCCTCAAAAATATTTCACTGCCATACTTGCAACCGTAACTTCTCAAGCAAGACTGTCCTCACCCAACATATCCGAATACATCTAGACGTCAAACCATTTACTTGTGATACATGTAATAAGCAGTTCCGGAGTGCGTCCTGTCTGACGGTACATAAAAGAGTGCATACAGGCGAAAAACCTTACACTTGCGAATTCTGTGAGAAGCGGTTTGCGAAGAGAGTTAATTTGAAGAGGCATTTGAGGACACATACAGGTATGTTTTCAAAGGGAAAGTCAAAGTTGAAATTTTCTTTATTCACTTTGTATGTCTACATGCAGTTTTGAATCTTTATTTACAACAAGATTTTAGAGCAATTTATTATAAATATTATAAAAATGAAAAAATGAATGAATTAATCCCAAAAAGGATCGTCAAGAAAATACAAAAGAATTTGTATTTGTTTAAAATGTTTCTAGAATAAAACTCCAAATGTCAATATGTAGAATAATAATAATTGGCTTTGGTAGAAAGTTCAGTAACACCTCTCCACCCTTTTACCTCCGCACCTACGTTGCCCTGAGGCCCTGAGGCCACTATATGTGTCGTTATTTACGGGGGCCCACCTAGCGCGGGGCAAGTCATCGTCTACCAGTGCCTTTAGCCATGAGACACTTTTTCCTGGTAATCCGGTTGACTCAAGCAATAGCCCAGTATATTTAGATCCCATCAATTTCCAATAGTTCTTGCATCTAACGGGTGCTGTCTCCTCGCCTCGCGTAGCATTCTGGGAAAAAAATAAAAAAACAGAAAAAAGATATTTTCCCAGAATGCTACGCGAGGCTATTGAGATTAAAAAGCATCCTAATTTCAATAGAGAAGATGGATTGTCGCTACCACCAGCTTGGGATCCTGTAATACATCTCATCAAAGAACAAGCGAGACACGGCTGCGAAACCTTAATTTCCGAACGGTGTACAATATCTTATCTGTTTAAGAAGTAGTTTAATAGTCTCTGTCTTTTAATATATTATAATTAGTAATGAGGTAGCCTGGGAGTTTTTCTTTGTAGCATTTCTTTTCTCCTCAATACTCCTCATTTGTAGAATGCTGCTTGGTAAATTATTAGAATAAAATTATTAAGCCCTTCTGGCACATGTGTAACTGTCTTTACAGCTTAGGCCCATCTGGCATGTATGTACACCTTTATTTGTTTTTTCAAAAATGGGTAGTTTGCACAAATTGTAACTCTGACAGATGAACATACATCTTTTCTCAGTCCTCCCGTGACCATGGAAAGCTGGAAAGCTTCCGAAACGTCGGGAACTAAAATGAGATAATATACTAACTAATACGTGATATAATCCGTTAAATTGTTTTATTTCAATAACTACTGCATTCTTTCTTTCTTTCTTTTTCGGCAAAAACTCAAAAACGGTAAATCCGATCATGTTGACAACAATTTTCGTTGAAAGTATTTATTAAGTTTTATCTTTGTGATTTTTTTCATATTTTTTGGACATCAGGTTTATATATTTTATTATTATTTAACTATCACACTGAGTAGCGGCTTATACAAGACACCTATCCTCCAAATTTCATCAATATACATGTAGTAGTTTTTGAGTAAAATGCCTGTGACATACGGACGGACGTACATGACGAAACTATAAGGGTTCCGTTTTTGCCATTTTGGCTACGGAACCCTAAAAATAAAATATTTGTACCTGATTATAGCCTTTTTAATTTTTTATTGCTATTTCATTTCGTCAATCAACTTTTTTTGTACCTCGTTGCCATGGTTTTGTCTCCAGCAGTGGCGTGGCGTCCATACAACTCGATTCCCATCGGCTTCCCTAAACATTTTCACGTATTATCAACTCCTTGTAACCTGAACT
Source organism: Hedya salicella (assembly GCA_905404275.2). NCBI lineage: Eukaryota > Metazoa > Arthropoda > Insecta > Lepidoptera > Tortricidae > Hedya > Hedya salicella. The sequence goes on from FR990099.1 coordinate 3,841,220, forward strand.
AAAGTATACAATTTATAATAAAAAATATAGGCATATTTATTAAATCATCACATCTCATTTAGACAATAGCTTGTCAATCAATGATTCAAATCGCGCGCGCAACCCGCGTCTGTACGAGTTATTTAAGTTAATAATTTTGCGTCAGGCCCAGGAGCGAGTGGGCGCCGCACACATTAAAAAAACTTGCACACGTGCGCATTATGCTGCGTAGAGTAAGTAGGCGTATAACACGGTAAAAACGAGCTAGTTAGTATGAGCGTCATTGAAAATTAAACCTTACATCTAAGCGTTTACGGTTCATTTTTTAAGAATTCATTTTCCACAATTCCACTAAACAACTTGCCAATTAAAAAAATAGTAAAATTAAAAAAATTACATAAGGCAACACAGAATTCAATTCATATTAACGTCGGACTCGCACCTCAGTGCAGAAAACAAGAGATTTTTGTATTTTTCTCCTAAATTCCTGGTCTTTTAGTTAAGTTTTGTTTAATTGCTATCTTAACCAGTGAAAATTTATTAACTAGTTTCTCGAGTGTGTGTTTCCGTTTGTATAAAGAAGTGTTGTGTTCGTATAAGGCGAATATTTAACGAAAAGAGTTTGTGTTGTGTTGTCGATTTCTTGCTCGATATATGTTTTTCAAACTTAAGTATCGTTTGAACACAAAAAGCATGTAATGAGAGAGGCCGCGTGCTCGCCCCGATTTAAAAATTGATAATAAGCGAAAAGTGTTATATGATAAAATATAGTTGCCTGAGTTGTACAGTCAGGGAATTTAAAGGTATGTCACTTTTGAACCTTAATACCATTACATACAGTCGAAAAGTGATAAACCTTTAAATTCCCTGACCGTACAATTAACAAATTATTTTGTTTCCCGTGTCTTTTGTTTTCGGATTCGGGAAGTGTTTGGAATCGAACCGGCTTTCCGGATATCAATAATGTGACAAATTCAGATCTCAAACATGTTCAAAGTGTTAAACATAATTCGTAGTTTTATATCATTGCTCTAATTCGGTAATACGTTAGTGATGTCAAGTATGGTGAAGGTGCCAAAGGTGGTTAACACTATCGGCAAGGTGATGCATACAACAACACGCAGCTTTTATTTCGAGAAGAAGGCTTTTTCTTTAATGTAGGTATTTCCTTTTTTGCTCCGGCTTTACTAACCAAATTTTTCTCGCCACGCCACTGGTCTCCAGAGTCACTCTTTAAAACTAGTAAGTAAAGCCAACAAAATATTTTTTCTAGCCAATATAGGTGCATTTTTCAAGGGCCCATTTCATCACTTTCGAAGTATAACTCTGTTCTATGGAGTGTAGAAAACTAAGAAGATCAATGTCTATCTATATCAAATCAAATCAAAATATTCTTTATTCAAGTAGGCCTAGTTACAAGCACTTTCGAAATGTCAGTTACATGAGAGTGAATGTTTGCTGGGAGAAATACAATATGATCCAACATTTGCTGCAAGGATTAGGGAAACCCAGAAAAACCTAATCAGATCATTTAATTTAAGTGTAATATTATTGATAAAATCATCATTTTTAAAATTAAAATTAAAATATATTCAAAGTGTCCGTCAAAAGGCGTTAAAATTGGTGGCGCCACTGTAGCAAGTGCGTAAAATAAATTACCATAATAATGCCAAAAATATCTACGACAATGCAAGAAAAATAATTTGGAACACGATTGATTGTTATTACTTATTATAAGAAGATGGAAATAATAATAACTATTGGAAAGCAGTAGCTATTATTTCCTGTTTTTCGCTGGACACTTTTTCATCTGTTTTCCTAGGGGATTTATCATTTTACCGAAAATCGTTTCATCGATTATCGTTTCCCATAACACTACTCGCAGAATTTTATTATTACGTAGGAATCATTCATCGAACTTCGTTAGATAGCACATACATTTGCTCGAATTACCTTTTACACAAGAATCAAATCATCGAATTTTAGTTCATTATTTTATTTGTCCATCGACATAGTTGTTCGTCGAATCGCCTTTGTTATGATTTTTACGTAAGTTGCAGTTTCCAAAATTCTTAGTGTTACTATACTTGATAATGTTAGAATGTTTCAACGACAGTACATTTCATCGGGGATCCTGCCATTGAAACTGTAGGACGCTTAGGTTAATTTGTATTATGACCATGTATAGCGGAGCGACGAGCGAGTGGAGCGTCAAAATGGGTCGAAAACCGAAAACTGTAGATTAGGTTTCTTTTGTGACGATGTATAGCGGAGCGTCAAAATGGGTCAAAAACAATGTGGCAATAATAATAATACGGAACGTACCATCTGCGAATCATGTTTCGATGACAGGTAAATTCGATGAGACAAATTCGGAACGATTAACGATAAAAAGTTGCTCGATTATATAAATAGCAATGAATTGATGATTATATGATTAGAAAAAAAACGTAATGATATTCGTGGAATATTTATCGGCGAAATGAAAATCGACGTAAGAAATTTCTATAAAATGATAGCTAGTAGTTGATGGATGTTCAGACTTTTCTTTTTACAGTCCGCAATAATAGCTTGTCACAAAAATGTTTTTTTTTGACAGAACCTTTTTTTTCCAGGAGTCAAGCCCCACGAATGTGAAATATGCCACAAGCAGTTCACCAACAAACGCAATCTAATAGACCACGTACGAATCCACACAGGAGAGAAGCCTTTCAAATGTGAAGTCTGCCCAAAACAGTTCGCCGACAAACGCAACCTGAGTAGCCACATCCGCATTCACACAGGAGACAAAAGATATGCCTGCGAAATCTGCCAAAAGCAATTCGTCCAAAAAGGACAACTTACCGCGCATCTACTCAATCACGCCACAGACAAACCCTTCCCCTGCAATCTTTGCGACAAACAATTCACAAGAAAAGACGCGTTATTCCACCATATGAAAGTCCACACAGGGGAGAGACCATTCTCCTGTCAGACGTGCCAGAAGAAATTCGCAAGAAAAACACACTTAAGCAAGCATGAAATCACCCACACCGGTGTTAAACCATATTCCTGTCAAATTTGCCCTAGAAAGTTTGCGAATAAAAGGAATTTAGTGACGCATAACAGTATACATGCAGGAGAGAAGCAGTTTGCATGTATGGTGTGCGTGAGGCAATTTAAGAATGAGAAGGCGCTTACAAGACATAAGGAAATGTGTGGAAAAGATATTAGGATTGTTAGGAGCGTGAAATCTGAGCCGTTGAATTTGACGGTAAGATTAAAGCCTAAAGACATTAAAAAAAAACCTAATGTATGAAATTAAATGTGTGTGTTTTATTGAAATCCAAAGAAACATCGAGAAAAACGATGACGATGTCCCAATGGCTGAACCGATTTCCTTGAGACAGTTCATAGCTCTTTATTTGACCTACAAAATTGCAAGGATTTGAAACCGGCGACCTCTTCTAACGGATATATGTTCTGATCATGTGAGCTATCGCAACCTTACGTGGCTTGAAATTTTCGAACACAATCTAATTAGCACATGATAAGCGCATCCAAGACATGCGTATCACGCTATGTCTCTGTCCCATTGCTTCTGCAGCAAGTATTAATAATGAGGGTTTTCTAAAGGTAATATCACCAGTTGGTGCCACCGTGACATAAGGTCTAATTGACAAGAAGTGTCAAAATCTTGTGCTGTGATTGGTGGATGTTGACATTTCTTGTCAGTTAGACCTTACGTCATGGTGGCGTCAACTGGTGATATTTCCATTTTAGAGAACCCTCAATATATTGATTTAGTTTCTATGTTCAATCTTATTTAATTTTTTGTGCTTATAAGGTGACATCGAGAGTTTAGTTATGTAGAACACTACAACACACAGATATATTAGATTACATTAGCGGTTACTTACGTTCACGTCTACGGTTCACTCCGAGGACCTTAGTCATGAGACACAAGTGGACACCGACGCTGCCCTCGTGCTGCGCGCCAAGGCTCTGACAGCCCGGCTAGTCGCATCAGGCGCGGACGGCAAAGATACCTAACTACCCTATTTTTAACCGACTTCAAAAAAGGAGGAGGTTTTCAATTTGTCGGAATGTCTTTTAATAGCTCAGTGTCGGTCAAAGCACTTCTGCATTAAAGAGGTCGCAGGTTCAAATTCTGCTTACAATTTAGTAGGTCGCATTGATGTTTCCCTTTACAATCGAACTCTGTGTTATAAAATATTAATTAGGTTAATCGTTCCAAGATGTTATTGGCCGTAATATCAACGACCATTAAAACGAGGACTGACATTGACAATGACAACCTCCATACAAAAAGTTGTACGTTCCCGATATGTACAACGCCATCTATAATGATCTCAGATGTTTCAACTTTGCAAGCGTGACACAGTATTTAAATGTTTCGACTTATTTATTACTAGCTTCTGCCCGCGTCTTCGTCCGCCTTAAATTCGTTTATCGTGGATAAGGGTATTTTTCCGGGATCAAAAGTAGCCTATGTCCTTCCCCGGGACTCAAACTATCTCCATACCAAATTTCATCCAAATCGGTTCAGCGGTTTAAGCGTGAAGAGGTAACAGACAGGCAGACACACACTTATAATATTAGTATGGATACTATGGATTGGCTGTTTTCAAAGTAATTGTTACTGTACTATGCTTTTTAGTACAATTATAACTTCGTCAAATGTTTAGTTTAAAGCGCCATCTAGATTTTGCCAGAAAATATCTCTTTGCGATCGGGGCACAATCCAAAGTATGATAATTGTCAGTCCCATTGTTTTAATGGTTCTTGGTAATATTAAAGAATCATGAGAGCTTGTAACCAAGTTACACAACAAGCTGTATCAGAGCTTATACAGCTCTTATGACGCTCAAACTGGCTGTATAATAGCTGTGTTACGACCCGGCCACGATATTGCGCGAATTGCAGCTCGGCAAGCGTTTTATTTATTTATTTATTTATTGTTTATTTATAAATATATTTACACAGCATTACATATGACCAATACACTGTGAAATTAGGGTACATTAACAAAATTAAATACTAGATACCCTGTCATCCATCTTCTCACAGAATCTCAGACATTCCTTACAAACAGCCGTCCATTGCCATGCAAGAAGGTCACACTGTGGCGCATATACCAGAAGCGCGAGGGCACGAAGGAGCGGCGAGTTCTTATGGGAGAGGGTGCGCGCTGGTGGAACTGCCAATAGGGGACGCAAACGCGGTCTTAGGGTAATCCTGGGGACTTCTGGAACAAATAATTTCACGAGCTGTTCCACCAATTCTGGACATTCCGAGTCACCACGCAATACGCGACAAGCAACACTAAGCAGTTAACGTTACGTCTCACCTCCAAAGAGTTAAATCCTAATGTGCCTAATAAAAATTTTGAAGGGTACATAAAAGGTTAATATCCGTAAACTTTTTTGTAAAGTATTCTCAAGAAAGCCAGCAAGGTTCCAAACAATAGCAGAGGCTTCGAACTTACTTCGCACCAGTGCGTTATAAAGCACCTTTATAGCCCCAGGATCGTAAAAATCTTTAACGTTGCGTATTACGAATCCAAGTCTACGGAAACTGCTGGTAGCGAGCTCTCTGATATGGTCGTGAAAAGTAAGACGAATGTCAAATATAACGCCGAGATCCTTTACCGAAAAGACTCTAATAATATTTTCAAATCCTAGCTCATATTGGACATGAATTGGGACACCAGAACGAGTAAAGGAACAGACATAACATTTAGCCGTATTAAAAAGAAGCTTGTTGGCCACACTCCACCGATAAACTGAGGTGATGTCCTTCTGCAACGACTTACAGTCTTCAGATCGCTCAACCCCGTGTTAGTACGGGGTTGAACGTGCGTTTAAGATCGTCAGCATGAAGAAGAGATCTTGCGTTCATAACTACAGATTCAAGGTCATTTATCATAATCCCAAATAGGAGAGGCCCTAGTATCGATCCTTGACTGACTCCGGAACGTGTGTGATACGGGGCCGAGACAAAATGACCATGCTGGATATATTGCCTTCGGTCGCGTAGATAACTAGCAATGAATTTAAGTAAACTTGGGGTGAAACCAATATTATCAAGCTTGAGTAGCAGCACATCGTTATCTACACGATCAAAAGCTTTTTGAAAATCGAAATACACTCCGATATGATGTTAGCAAGGATGAGAAGATTCGTATTTACCGAGCGATTCACTCTGAAGCCATGCTGTGAATCACATAGAAATGGTTTTAACTGTGCAGACAATGCTCGGTGGATTATGGACTCAAACAGTTTAGCAAGTGTCGAAAGAACAGCAATAGGCCTATACTTCTCTACATTGGTAACATTACTTGTCTTTGGGATTGGCCTTATACTTCTCTACATTGGTAACATTACTTGTCTTTGGGATTGGCCTTACTCTAGTTATTTTCCATTGTTTAGGATATTTACCGATGGAGAGTGCCAAATTAAACAAGAAAAGTATAGGAGGCTTTAAAAACTCTGCACATCCTTTCACAATATACGCTGGCAAGTAATCAGGCCCTAACGCGCTGTTAGGTTTAAGATTTTTAATGGCCGATTCCACCTCCTCTGCAGTTACTTTATTTAAAAATATATAGTTGGAGGATTTTTGGCAGGTATCCCTACGGAAGTTGCAGTCAAGACGTGGAACATCGGGCAAAAAAACACTGGAAAAAAGTCGGAAAAAGCTTGGGTTGTGTTAGGTCCAACAAAGTGTCTCCCTTCAAAAGAAACTTGTGATACAAACCCACCTTTCGACCTAAGACAATAAATGTGTTGCCAAAAAGCGCGTGGATCATATTTTAATTTAGTTTGAATTTGGCAGATGTATGCATCGTAAGCAGAAGATACTCGTTTTTGAATTTCAGCTCTAAGTTTAGAAAACTTGCTATACACTTCACAGTCTTTCGTAGCTTTCCACTCACGATGAATATCAGCCTTAAGTTTTATATCCCGGATTAAATCTGCAGTGAACCATATCGGATAGCGTCTAGCAGCCTTTTTGAAGCGGGTTTTTTTTGGAATACAAATATCGAAAATATTGTATATGGTTTCGTAAAACAAATCTACCACTAGCTCAATGTCTCGCGTCCCTAAAACATCCTGCCAGTTAACTTCTGAGACGAGTTTGTATAATAGCTGGTAATTACCCTTCGCAAAATTCCAGTCATGTTGCACATCCAGATTGCTGGGGGCTATTTGTTCAGCAGGGGGCCGCCGTTGACTTTCATCCAGAGAGATTGAAATCTCTAAAGGGGGTTGGTAGGAATCACGTCGAGGGACGAGACCGCCACCCTCCACTTCGAGGACGTCAACTCCTTTAACGCACTCTGATACCAGCACCACATCAAGCATTCCACCATGCACATTCATCACTTCGTTCTTCTCTCTCAAGCCACAAACAGATAAAAAGTAAGCATAATAACATAGCACACTTTGAGACGTATACTGTGGATTTAAGTTCAAGTCACCGACGATAAGCACTAAACCATCCATAGATGTTATAAACAAAGATCAGAAACAAATGAAAAATTTTTTCATCGATACTGGACTTGATCCAGTGCCTTGAGCCAGACCGGGGCAGCACGCTCTACCATCTGAGCTAATCGTCCACACCAGCAGTCGACGAATTTTGTCATCTGTTCTTGCTTATGGATCTCTGTATGGTGCATCCGACTCTTTAGCCGTTAGCGCCGCCTAGTGCAGAACTATGAAGTTACTTTCACCCCAAATTTTTCATTTCAAATTTTTTCATTTGTTTCTGATCTTTGTTTATAATAATAACGCTAGTGGAGTGATCCACTAATAAATTGCAAAAATTGTGATTATTATCATGATATTTGTAAAACAAAAAGTACATCCATAGATGTTAACACGGATTCCACTGCATAGAACCATCTCATGTACTCATCATCTGAAGCACTCGGAGGTATGTAAACCACACACATATGACAAGTGATTTCATTTTTGGTAAAAGTGACCCACAGGTCTTCCCCAAGTGGTGTTTCAAATTCTCGACGTCGCAGCAGCACGAGTCCCGAGCGAGCAGCAAGCAGTACACCGCCGCCGCGCGCGCCTGTGGCGCGATCCCGTCGAACCACACTCCACTCATCACCTACTAGCTTTGAATCGTTGATTGCATCAGTCATGAAGGTTTTAGTTACAGCAACAATATCACATTCAATACAAATAAAATTTTGCTTAAAGAAAGTAAGCTTGGTGTTAAGACCTCTGACATATTGATACGTTACGTCCAACGATGGTTTAGCACCATGATTCTGTTTCCTATTGAGGGTGTGAGAGGTGACCACTGTTGCTGTGTGGTTTCCGAAATAACCATGGTCGAACACGGGCATTATCTGGCCAAACAGAGGCAGAGAGACATTTGTTAAATAGGGCAGGCGGAACTCCAATTTTAAAAGATTTATACTCGCCTTTGGGTTTGAGTTCCTCAACTGTGCAAGTGCTTCCTGGGCTGAGCGACTGCATGTATGCCCGTATTTCATCTACTCCAGAAATCATGTTCCAGAGATGGATATACTTCCGGCACTCCACCGCTCTGAGAGGAGTAGCATCTGGACCAGCTGTACAACGCACAGAGGAGAAGCGTTTCTTCCGGTTGCCGACCGTCTGCCACCTTCCAGCAGACGCATCTCCATGTTCCTCGTCATCCATGGAATTCTCATCCACCTGAACAGTATTTTGATCACTGGGCCGGCTATGTATCAGCACATAACTAAGGGGTTCGGCCTGTATCACTTCTTCTTGAGAATTCACAGCTTTAGAAGTTCCTTCAGTAATTTCCGACTGCTGTATGCGACTGTCATTCGATTCATGTTTCCGTCTTGGTTTTGGCTTACGGGCTACTTTGGCGGTATCTGACAGAGGTATCGCAGCTACAGCGCACTTGCACGGACGAGCCGCTGACTCTAATTTACTTAAACGCTCGTTAACTCTCTCAAACTTCATGGCCCATTCGGAGAGTGTCATCTGGTATTGCGCGACAGTTGACATTGCGGCGGATAATTGCTCAGACAACGTGGACATTTGGTTGCGCATGTGTTGAAATTCGAGAATCATTGATACCGAGTCGCCCGCAGGCTGTGATGTGGGGATAGGAGTTCCACTCTTGTTCCGGCTTACAACATTTTTAATGGTTACAGGGGTACCTACGGGAGTGTCACAGTTACGTCCACCTTTTTTACGTTCATTACAGCAGTCCGGGCAAACCCAAGTATCCTTTTCTTTAAGTGCAAGTTTTTTATTAGCACATAACTGATGGTAAAGCTTATTACAGGACGACACCATGCACTGCAAGTACTCCTCTCCAACGGCAAGCTCAGTCATACACGCGTAGCATATTAGCTCAGCGCTGTTTGCCCTGTCCATTGCGTGGAATTTGCAGAAAAAACACTTAAGTACTCACTACGCAATGTTATACAGAGGTGGCGACGTTACACGGCTCGTAGTAGGCAAGCGTCGTTCACCTGACGTCACCCTCGTAGGCTTGTACACGCGTAGCATATTAGCTCAGCGCTGTTTGCCCTGTCCATTGCGTGGAATTTGCAGAAAAAGCACTTAAGTACTCACTACGCAATGTTATACAGAGGTGGCGACGTTATACGGCTCGTAGTAGGCAAGCGTCGTTCACCTGACGTCACCCTCGTAGGCTTGTAGTTCGTAGCGCGCGACGTCACTCTCAGAGCGTAGCAGATTCGTTGAGATCCGGCGGTCGTCGAGCGAGCAGCGTGAGTGAGCGAGAGGGAAATTATGTGGGTATTCTCGTTCCCCCGAGGTGTAGTGCGGGGCCGCTAGCTGAGCGCGCGAGTCAGCGTATCGCAATAACAGGTCTTAACAATATTTTTTCATGCACACGACTATGCTGATACAGTTTAAGGAAATAGTGGCGAGAATCGGTTTTCAAGCACACGTATTTCACGGAAGAAACCATTCACACGTCCGTTCTCAAGCGAATTTTGGACGAAGAGGAGTTTTATCCGTTCATTGCGCGGTCGAGACGCGCAACTCACTGTGGTTAGTTGGGATCACACGCAATGAATTAGAAAAACCGCTGCCGCCGCCGCTCGATGTCGTGGCCGGGCCGTAAGCCCTTATACAGCTTATGTGCTACTTGGGTATTGACTAATAAGTTTAGGCTTCTCTCGACACGCCACTTTCTTGCCACCGTCAAACGTATCAGCGCTACTGGAGCCATGCGGGGACATGCCAGGGACGATGGCAAGAGATCGGACGTAATTTCGTTGATTCCTTAGAGGTTGGGACTGGTTCTGGTGTGGAAAGCCACCTGCGTAGATACGCTGGCACTGTCACGTCTCCACAGAATTTCTGGTAGGGCGGGAGCGGCTGCAGAGGCGGCCGAGAAATTGATAATCTGTAAATTTAGGGCCCGGAATACAACTTTGCACCTTTTGGGGTCGACCAAGAGGGTGAACGATATCACTGGAGAACGAAGAGCTGGTGGCAGATTCCTCGCAAAACGTATCAGTAGTGCTATACAGCGAGGAAATGCTGCCAGCATCTTTACCATGCCGAAAGGGAGCATCTTAGATTTACATACATACATACATACATACATACATACATACATACATACATACATACAATCACGCCTTTTTCCCATTACGGGGTAGGCAGAGACTACCTCCTTCCACATGCTACGGTCCTGGCATACAACTGCCGCTTCATCAACATTAATTAATCTCTTCTTTTTGTGCTGTCACAACCCTTTCGCTTTGTCTCATTCACACACAGGATATCAATCTTAGATTTACCTTAGCTTTAGTTTATTTTCGTTTTAATCTCTATAGACGCATTCATTGGTACAAACAGCACTTAAATGACCACCTGTAAGCCTTACGTAAAAGTCAATAAGGTCTAACAATGGTCACTAAAGTGTGTGGGTGATGGACGATGGTATGTAAGTACGGTCAAGGAATTTCATTTTTGTACCTACCCTTTCGTACCTTGTCATAGTGATATTGATATGGAATTGGTGACAAGGTTCGAAATGGTATATAAATTAAACTCCTTGATGATATTACTTTTAAATTATCATAACAGGTTATTTCATGTGTTTTTTGTTTATATCTTTTAATGTGAAAACATCACACAATCGCATTTTTGTTTCTTTCTACTTAGATCCTTGTCTCCATATTGTAGATTATTTCATGTTTATTTCTATTGTAACTTTCTTGTATCACCTTTAGTTTAGATTACATAAGCGGTTACTCACGTTGCGAAAGCCGAAAACTGCCCGACATGTTTCGGTCCATTTCGCGGGTTGCGACGGTGTCCACTCGTCGTCCTTGACTAAGATCTTGTAAGCGGAAGTCTCTTTTTAATTCATATTGTTGGAAAGAGACTTCAGCTTCTAATACAAGTTACAAGCTTTTGAGAAACGGGCCCCTCAGGTGCAGTAAGAGGGAATTAGAATGTAGTCATACAAATACGACATTTATTGTAACACTACATTGAACTCCTAGAATCCTTAGTCCTCTTCATCGCCGTATGCAAAGACGCGTTGGACGAAGAAAACATGGACGCTCTCGACATATGCAGCAACTCCAATTCATCACTCGTCCCTCCCCCAGGGTCCGAAGACGGCCCAAGTCTATGCAGAGACAGAACATTTACATTCTTAGAAGAAGCTCCAGAAGATATGTTGGTGGTATCGCTTAATGCGTACCTTGTTCCGCCTAGAAAAATCATGCCGTGCTCTGATAAGAAATCATCTATAGAGTCTCTTGAGAAACTCGCTTGCGCGCCTTTTCCTGTTACCGAATCATGGACACGAGGTGCATTAAGAAGGTTAATTATTAAATCCTGCACCCTATCTTCATAGTCTAAACACTTGACCTCTTTCTCTGATTGGACTTCTCCTGGCAAACTCTCTGGAAGATTCGCCTTATCAATTTCACATACATTTTCGACTGTCTTATCGACATTCACAGGTTCGACGACGTTTTCAGTCTCTTTGTTCTCAGGGATAACTTCAGTAGATTTAGGTCTGGTCCAGTCGCGTCTCTTTACACACCTTGCCAATATATCATCTGACATGCTGATCTTGGCTTGGTCCTTACGAAGCGCTTTGTAACTTTTGATCTTTCTATCAACGTTTGACGAGGATTCGCTCTGATACTGACAAGTAGTCAACGTGCAATTAGTACTGAGCAATGGAGTTGTGATGGAATCACGAGTATTGATGAACTTGTGGACCACGTCCTTCTCTTTCTTAACACATTTGCAGCGTTTCCTGACACAGAAGACTAATGCAATAACCACGCAGCATTGCGCGCAAATGATCAAAGTTAATGTTTCAACGGAATTCCAAACGAAACGTCTGACCGGCGTTTTTGAATCCAAAGCATTCTGGACGCTTTTCGATAACGCTTCCTCTGCTTTTTCTATTTCACCATTTGCTTTAGCTTTGGGTGTTGTTTTTGTTTTCGAATTATGCTTGCGCCTTTTTTTCCTTTTGATCATTGATTTAATATGACGAATGTCTCTTCTTGTTACTTGTTCCACGCATTCATTGGTACGCGGCTCGTACATGAGATTTTCTGGACAGGGAGGCGTTTGCAGGCATCTTCTAAGTCTTCTGCTGAAATTAGGCTTCTGTCCGTTGTAATGCGTGTCCCAATCGACTCGAATCGGGTCCTCGTCGACTCGTGCGTAAGGTGTAACGTCTAATTCGCCGCCGGTGTCAAAAGGGATGGTGATCGTGTCCCGAAAGGTGGCGTGACCTGTAGACAAAACAATAAAATCAGAGTTTAGTTCTACATTTATTCGAGAAAAAGCTGGTTCAGGTCTCCATACTGGATGCGGATTTATGATTTTTGCCAGATTATAACGAATGGGGACAGTGAACGTGTTAAGAGCTTAACCAGGATACATCAAAGCATTTTCACTTACCTTGAGGTTTTGAGTATAAATGTAGGACGCAGTAACCGCGTCTGTCAAATGGGTTGAGGAGAGGCGCTGCTAATTTCACCGTCCTGCTCTCACCTAGAGAAAAACCCGAAATGAAACATTGCTGTCCTTTTTACTGACTTTAGAAAAGCAGGTGGTAAGTATTTTTATGGTTCCGCTCCCAAAGGGTAAAACGGTATACGGTACCTATAAGGTCTCGTCCTTTTTAAGGTCTCAATCTGTTTCCATACCAAATCTCATCTAAATCGTTCCAGAGGTTTAAGCGTAAAAAGGTAACAGACAGAGTTACTTTCGCATTTGAAATATTAACATTAACATAAAATATTAACAAACACAAAAATGATCGAAAAAACAGGCTAAGTGCGAGTCGGACTCGCGCATCGAGGGTACAAAATATATTACGCTACAAACGGCCGTATCTATGAAAATACAGTGCTAGCAAAGCCCTACTCCTAAGCAGAATGTACTCAGTGCTTGTACTGATATAGACAGACAGACATCAAATTATTCTACTTTTAGTATTTGTTATTATAGCCGCAACAAAAATACATCATGTGTGAAAATTTCAACTGTCTAGCTATCACGGTTCATGAGATACAGCCTGGTGACAGACAGACGGACAGCGAAGTCTTAGTAATAGGGTCCCGTTTTCATCATTTTAGCCAAAGGACGTCTACTGCTGGTCACAGGCCTCCTCAATAAAGTTCCACATGGACCGGATAGAGGCGACCCGCATGCAGCGATTCCCTGCAAGCCTAACCAGGTCGTCCGACCACCTTGCGGGTGGCCTTCCCACGCTTCGCTTGCCAGTACGCCGTCACCACTCGAGAAACTTTCTGCCCCAACGGCCATCCGTTTTTCGAACTATGTGCCCTGCCCATTGCCACTTCAGTTTGCTTCCCCTGTTTGCTATGTCGGCGACCTTGGTTCGTCTACGAATCTCCTCATTTCTGATTGAAGTCGGTTAAAAAGGTACTACCATCGTGTTTACTTTGTCGACCGGTTTGGCTCAGCGGGAGTAACATTGCGTGCGAAGCTCAAGGGTCCGAATCGCGGTAAGGGCAATTATTTGTGTGATGAGCATAAATATTTGTTCCTGAGTCTTGGATGTTTTCTATGTAAATAAGTAAATACATCTATTAAATATATCGTAACACAAGCCTTATTGAGCTTACCATGGGACTAGTTCGATTTGTATTAAATTGTCCTGTAATATTTATTTATTGCTTGGGACTCTGTGCAGGTCAAAAGTGACCTCAAGAGAGGTATCTCACCTGCAGGCACTTTTAGAAAACACCCTCCAATAATCTGCAGTGTTTCGCAATCTTCCTCTTTATCTTGCTCTAAGCAGCATTTGTCTGGAATACACTCCACCTCACAATCCTCACCTGAAAGAGTATTCAATCCATACAAATATTACTCTTGTAGGGCCAAAATCAACTTAACGTTAGAGTCACAAACAGTAAGTCGGACCACTCGCTTGCACTTGCTATTTCTTTTACGAGTAAAGGCTTGTTTACACTTTGTTAAGTAGCAAGTGCAAGTACGTACGTCAATAGTCATAGTACTCATAGTGCACCCTGACCATATAAACTCTATATTAAATTCTGTTTTACTAGAAAGAGATAGAATGAAATTTTTGATGCCTCATATATCTTGGTTATTTTTATGATAGTCGAAAAAATATTTTTGTCTACTCTTTGGTTCCTTTAATAAAGCAAAAATTAAAATTCATGCATATTCCCTATTGTTCCGTTTCTGTATCATGTCTATAATTGTTTTATTTACGCGGCAGTTTCATTCACTTAATACAAGGTAACAATTGATTGAACTACTCGTATCGAGATTTTTTTACAGAATCCTATTGTGCACTCATGCAGTTGCAAAACAATTCTTAGTAACATCGCAATCAGTAATCAATCAATTATTTTCTTCCATTCATGTCCTCTGTCACAATTTGCCTCGAGCAATTAAAACGGACTGAGCTTCAATTATCAGCTTAGTGCTAATTTGTGTAATGCCGGGTCTAGATTAAATTTGCCATCTGTACTAGCTTGACAAGTTCTTTCGTTTCACTCCCATGGTCAGCGGGCGACGGGGGGAACGACAGCGGGGGCGAGTAAGAAGTGTGCGCGCGGCAGGGTAACGTGCTCTACCGCACGCACACTTCATACCCATCCCCGAAATATGCGACGTTGGCAGTTAAGCAGATGTAACGCTTTTAAGGGGCTCCAACCGAAAATGTACGTTTTCATGGTTGTCCCTGGAAAGGGCAAAATAATTTTCGAAACATGGTTTTTTATGCGAGTTCAGTTTCTATTCAACACATTCTTGCATTCGTTAATTAGAATGTATTTTTATGTAAATAACTATGGATTTTTACAGAGACGACTATAAAAATAAAGATTGCATGTCTAGTCTCTCAATAAACTTTTCATAGAATGAAAACCTACGCCTAATTGTTCATTATGAAAATACCTAACTAGCTAGCAAGCCTTTTCTTTAAAAAAGTGTATTTTTTGAGGAAAGTTGCAAAAACTGGTTTATTGTCGTAAAAAAAACAAAGTTTGATGGCGTTTATCTTGGTTTCGGTGACTCATGAAGATAAACTGAAACAGTACTGGTAAAGTCGGTCGCTGTCAACACGATGAGATATATACAACGCGGAAAAGCGAAGAGGTACCGGTATTTTCTAAATCTTTTAAAATACACGCTTTTCTGGAATGTTTTAAAACTGTATTTAAGAATAGAGACATTAATCTGGAGAAACAAAACACCTGATTCAAGTTCTAGAATTTTAATCAAATACAAGAAAATCTCGTAATTGAACGAAAACAACGAATCATTATTTCCGTTATTTTGTATGAAAAAAATATCGGTTTCGAACCCTGGGTCATTCAGAGCTATAAGCCCCTTATACGAATACCGGTAACTGTCCCTGTTTTAATTTATTTGTTTACTGAAAAGGGACTTGGTCGTGAGTTTTTTAACTACTAGAAGATCGCCGCAATACAGTGGATCGAAACGAATAAAAATTTGACATTCGCATTTTTTTCCAAAAATCGTATGAATAAAAATGCATTTCGGTTGTAAATAATGTAAGGAATAAAAAATGTTATATATTTTTTTTCAAAATGGGGCTTATTTTAAGCAGAAAAAAAGTGTGTTTTTTTTGTATAAAACTGAAACATAGGTATCTTATTGTAAGAAAACTGTAACCGATCCTCCTTTCAAATCTTAAGAATATCATTGTCGTACTTCAGAACAGTGGAAAACAGTAAACAGTTTATCTCAGTAGGTGCCCGTTTTTTTACCTATTTTTCAGTATCATACAAAAAAAAACACACTTTTTTTTTTGCATAAAATAAGCCCCATTTTGTAAAAAAATATATAACATTTTTTATTCCTTACATTATTTACAACCGAAAAGCATTTTTTAAAATACGATTTTTGGAAAAAAATGCGAATGTCCATTTTTTATTCATTTCGATCCACTGTGCGCAACTTCGTTCGCGGAGGAGAACAAGTCGTAAACCCTCTTTTTTTCTTTAGCATAGTCGGGTAAAAAGTATCCTATAACCATATGGAGATACCCAGCTACCCGTGTAGGTACCATTCAACTTTGTGGTCCGAAAGGAAAATAGTTAATCTGTTGAGCCAATTTAGCGTGATGAAGCCACAACGACACATACGAACATACGAAAGTCAATTCAGTGACCTCCAAATAGTCCCTTAATTTTTTTTTTTATATCAAGTACAGACATTTCATGTTTACAACTTTACAATAGTATATATGACTTAAGGTATTCTATTCATTTGAAGATCACCAGGTTGGTTTACTTGTCGTGGCAGGAGTTTTAAATATTTCCAAGTTCTAACGATTACTTGTCGATGTAAGAGTGACCATACCTGTGTTGTGGAACCGTATCAAAAACCTCATAGCAACCGAATCTCGCGACACCTCGTCTAGGCCACACGATATCTTCAAATTCTTATTAACTGTGCTCAATGTAAATTGTAATATAAAACTTAATAAATAAATACGAAATAACATGCCGTAAGATTCATGTAAAACTGACAGAAGTGTTGGCGTGCGGGCATAGAGTATTGACATTTTTGTTTTTGTTTCTGTATTAATAGGGATATCATATAATTTATTGCCTGACAGACTACGGTACGGGCAAACCCTCCTGAATAGGGGTTTCGAGACAGACTGTCTCAAAGACTTTTGTAGTGTAATTTACCAAAAGTCTCGAACTGCCATTTCTCTTTATATAAATAAATATAAATAGACTACGGTACGATCCTGAGCGGCTACTCGGAAACCCGAAAAACGAAGGTCGTATGGCGCCTCCCGCTCACTCGAATACAGTTAACATGAGAGCGAGACGGATAGCACGTTCCGAATTTCTAGTTTCGGAATAACTCCTCTGGGAGTGTCGCTACAAACAGTTTACAAATGTCAACAATGTGCTTATGTCATGTTATGGGAATACTAGCTTATGCCCGCGACTTCTTCCGCCTTAAATTCGTTTATCGCGGATAAGGGTATTTTTCCGGGATAAAAAGTAGCCTATGTCCTTCCCCGGGACTCAAACTAACTCCATACCAAATTTCGTCCAAATCGGTTCACCGGCTTAAGCGTGGAAGAGGTAACAGACAGACAGACAGACACACTATCGCATTTATAATATTAGTATGGATTTAGAAATCCAACGTCTTTTTTAGAAAAATGGTAAAGGGATGAGTCGGACCGATCACACGGTTGCGTTTGACGTCGAAATGTGGTCCGTGTGAATAAAACTATTTGATTTCATATAAATTATCGCCCAACCAGGTGGGTTTCGTTGTGCTGTGGTTGTGGTACGTCCACGGTACGTCTTAATGAATCCAAATGCTGGACACACCCATGTACTAATACCGATAACCAATGGATTACGCTTCTTCTTACAAACTTTTTAGCAAAGACTGCATTGTCATTTTAGGTATAACTAGAAGATACCCCTAACTTCATTCGCAGAGATGAAAAAGTGATAACCTGTCGTTTTTTCTTCAGCATAGTCTGATAAAAAGTATCCTCTAACCATCTGAAGATACCCAGCTACCCGTGTACCAAAAATTATGGAAATCTTTTAAGCCGATTTTGCGTGATGAAGCTACAAGGACACATACAAACATACATGGAATCCAAAAAAAATTTTTTTCGTTTTAGTGACCTCCAAATAGTCCGTAACAATCAATTTTTTGAAAATATCTTCAATGTACAGACATTTCATTTTTACAACTTTATAATAGTATAGATGTGTCAAATTCATTGCCGAATTTTAGTTGTCAAAAGGTTTTATTGATAACTAGAAGATGCCCGCAACTTCAAAAAATCATAACCCGCGGTTTTTTCTTCAGCGTAGTCGAGTAAAAAGTATCCTATAACCATCTGGAGATACCCGGCTACATGTGTGCCAAAAATAGTTGAAATCGGTTGACCCGATTTTGCGTGATGAAGCCACAACGACACGTACATAGAAACATACATAATATCCAAAAAAATATTTTTCGTTTTAGTGAACTCCAGATAGTCCGTAACCACCATTTTTTTGAAAATATCTTCAATGTACCTACAGACATTTCATTTTTATAATTTTAGAATAGTATAGATGATGATCCGTAATCTGTAGTGACAAAACGTTGCTGAATCCTGACAGACGTGACAATAAACTGTGTTAACATGCGTATATTTTCATGTCGTTTCAAAGACGCGCAACGCACTTGTGTTGTGTCTCCTCTGCTGTTGCAGTTGTCTATGGGCGACGGTGATCGTTTACAATAAGGTAATCCGTTGTTACAAACCAAGAGTCATTGTCACATCTAACCCAAACACTATTTAGCGGAATAACAATGGAACTATAATCCACTAGCTTCTGCCCGCGACTTCGTCCGCCTTAAATTCGTTTATCGCGGATAAGGGTATTTTTCCGGGATGAAAAGTAGCCTATGTCCTTCCCCGGGACTCAAACTATCTCCATACCAAATTTCATCAAAATCGGTTAAGCGGTTTAAGCGTGAAGAGGTAACAGACAGACAGACAGACAGACACACTTTCGCATTTATAATATTAGTATGCATTAATCACAAACGATTGGCATCTGCGACGGGCTGGGAGCGAGGTACGCCAGGCACAATGACTGTGGAGGTGAAAGCGTAGGTTTTTCATAGTTTAATTTTTGCTCCTTACTAAAACGTCACGGCAACAAAATGTTTATTGCCCTAATATAGTGTTAAAGTCTCCAGGCATTTTTCAAAACGTAAACAAGTAATTGTTAGACCGGTGAAATACATGAGATTCTATAATTGCAATCCAGAACAGGGTTGTGCTAGAATTTCCTGTCTCGCACGACTGAACAGTGGAATAAATTGTCGCCGGCTGTATTTCCAGACCGATGCGGCCTTCAAGAAAAGAGCGAGCGTATACCGAGCGTGTACCTGAAAGGCGCAACGGCGCCAACAACGCACTTATGACTTTCCGGTGTTGCAGATGTCTATGGGCGACGGTGATCGCTTACCATCAGGCACTCCGTATGCTCGTGCGAGATTGACTCGTGCACCGCGGTTCCGAACAAATATTCACTTAATTAGCTAATTACTAACTAATTGAGCGGTTAAGTTCAGTTTGCACCGGACATCTATAGCGTCGGATACAAATGAGGTGCAAACTTAACGCAACGACCCATTTGGTCTTGTTTATGGTCGTAATTTACTCCACTGCTTGGCACGAACTCAGATATCAGAAAATTTTGCAGTACTGCGAAAAGTACTGATGGGAGTTAACGGCTTAAAGTGTATTTTGATAACTGAAAATATAAGCAGACACGTTACATGGTTATAATTTTACTAATATTGGTAATAATATTTTCTTCTGTTTCCGCGATTATTACTCATTGAAATAAAAAAAATTAACGGATTATATCCCTTATATTATCTCATTTTAGTTTCCGACGTTTCGGAAGCTTTCCAGCTTCCGCCTTAAGCCATGGTCCCGTGAACCCACAAAATGAGATAATATACGCGATATAATCCGTTAAATTGTTTTATTTCAATAGTATTGGTAATTTTTCATGTAATGTATAATTGTAATTATAAAGTTTGTATATGTGTCGTTGGTTGGCTTCATCACGCCAAAACTACTTAACAGATTTCAACCATTGTTAGTACACAGGTAGCTGGGCATCCACAGATGGTTATGGGATACTTTTTATCCGATTATACGCTAGAGTGAAAAAGAGGGTTATCACTGTTTTCTCTTTCACGATCGAAGTTCTACTTGTAGTAAAATATAAAAATCATGTATTCAGCTTTCACAGAGTTTGAATTGGTGCCTCTTTATAAGCATTTATTTCTTACTTAGTTAGGTATATGCTTGTGTCAAGAAACACCACTCTTCCACATGTTGTTCCAATGTTAATCTTGGGTCAAAGGTTTGTAAAACATTGTAATACTAGTGATTTTGCGAGCTGCTGACCTCGTGACCTATCTATCTATTAGCCACGGAAGTCCGCCATAGGGTACGACCTACTTACAAAATAAAATCCTAAATTTAAAAAAATCCATATAACAATGAAATAATGATCTTTATCCAGGGCACTTTTACAAGTTTGACTCTACGGCATTTTCCAAGAGCAGACCATTGTTGAGAAGAAAGCCAAAGCAAATTCAACAGTCAGTATTTAACACGCTTTTATTAGGTCGACCTGTATGTAACTATGTAATGGAATCTAAGGTAACTAATTTAACCATCTTCCAAGGATCGTAGCGTCATGAAAATTGGCAGCTGTATGAAGTGCTGATGACAATACAATAATGTGGTACTGTCGAACTAATCTGATGATGGAGCCGGAAGATATGAACTGGAACATCATGATGGAACATCGTATCATAGCTGTGTTTAGATTTGTTAGAAAAGTCTTGTAAAGCGCGTTTTTCTAGTGTTTTTTAAACTATTAATATATTTTTACTGCCCATCTTAAATATCTTTCAAAGTATAAACTCAATGCTTAGTTCTCTAAGATAACATATCACAACTTATAAAAGTAAATTTGAATTTAAAAAGGTTTATTCAAAAAATTTATAGACAAAACACCCGGACATACGAAAGCATTTTTGCCCAAGCGGAAACAAAGATCTTCGCTAATGCTCGGTCAAAAAATATAAGAGAAAAACATACTAGACATATTTTTCATTAGATGAAAACGTGGACTTACTAGCTTAGACATATGCTCTTTATGCCTTTATCATTGTTTGGAGACTTTTTTACATAGTCATACAGTCAAAAATGCTTTGATATCAATAGAGACTTATAGCATTCTGGGTTTGGATCGCAAGTTCATTCACTAATTTCTTATCGGTCCTTGTATGTCGCAGCGTTATATTCGTTAAGGTGACTGAATTGGGTCTTAATAAGTTTTTCATATAAGCGTTAGACAGTTTTTTTTATACGTATTCCCACCTTCTCAATATAGGTACCTACCAGAGGCGTGGGAAAATTACAAGGGAAGACGAAGCGTATTTATTTACTAACAACAACAAACTGACCCGAAGTTACGCATGTTATTGTAACTAAACAGTCATTCTCCAAGAACCTTTACCCTTAACAGTAGAACGACGCAAGTTCCCATAGAACCTTGAGAAACGTATGTCATTCCTCGACTAGAGTGTAAGGCAGGTCATTGCTTGACAAAAAAAAGACATAAGTGGCTACCAAACTTTAATTTACTTGAGTCGTTTTTCGAACAACAACAGCGAATTGGAACAACGGCCGGCGAATGTATGTAAATTGCTGCATTTATTTACTTGTACCAATTGTGTCAATGAAAGACAAATTTGAATATACCGGAGTTTTTGTTATTCTGCACACAGAGCGTGTTTCTAGAGTATAGACAATCAAACCAAGGCCATCTTTATACAGGCGGGGTTCCTGGGCACTCAGGGATTGACATAATTACAAATTTCACACAGATGGATTATTTTTACCCGCCTAAGTTAAAAAAAAAACCGGCCAAGAGCATGTCAGACCGTGCTCAATGTAGGGTTCCGCAGCCGGTCATACAAAATCATGCAGTACGGATGAAAAATTACGATATGAAAAAAAACACTTACTAAAGAGCGTATCTCCCCGGCACTTACGTCCTTTTGCTGAGAAGCGCAGTTTTTTGGCAATAACTTAAAAACGGTATGTCCGATCATTTTGAAAATAATTTTCGTTGGAAGTATTTATTAAGCTTTATATTTGTAATTTTTTCATATTTTTTGAACATACCGTTTAGAAAATAGAGAAGGGGAGGGGGCACAATTTTTGCTACTTTTGGAGCGAATATTTGCGAAAATATTCTCTGAATTAACGCCGCGCTTGTCCGATCTAAGTGTGTGATACGCATAGCAAATATGGATTTCGAGCGATCGGATCGGCGCAACGTCCAAACGCTAGATCGTGTCATTCGTGACACGCGATGCCGCGGGACGAAGATCTGATGATACAAATGTGGACGCACCTTTATAGTTTTTTTTTTCAAAATGCCTGTGACATACGGACGGACGGACGGACACGGATGGACATGACGAAACTATGAGGGTTCCGTTTTTGCTATTTTGGCTACAGAACCCTAAAAAGAGGGGTTATGAATTTTTCTCCTCCGCGAACAAAGTTGCGGGCGCTTTCTAGTAAGGTGTGGGTGGACCACGGAAGGCCACTGTAACGAATAAACAGTTTTTATTCGTTCATTTACTGGATAAATGAAAGAAACAACGTATTAAATAACACTTTGTTTTATTGTGTAACATATAAATTAGTTTTTTTAATCCTAGATGCAATCACTATTTATTAAACTTAACTTTTATTAAGCTCTTCCAAACGGCCTTGCAAGGAAGAGGGCTCCATACAAGGCCAAGATTATAAATCAGTCGTTCAACTTAAAACTAGAGTTGTAATAATCAAAATATCCGCTTTTACTAAAACAACATAAAAAGCTCTTTCATTTCAACGAAACATTAAATGCTTAACATATTATAATCTTCTTAAAAAAACTCAACGATCATTCCTTGAACACCATCGTATAACTAAGAATATATCAATCGAAATTATTTAAAAATTATAGTAATGAGCATTATATGGATAACAAATAAGTTGGCAATGCGTTTTAGAATAAAATAATTAAAAAAAATGACGTATAAATCGCTATCTTATGGGTCCATTTTAGTAAGGCCAATGTCATTCAGTAAGTTAAAAAGTTGAATAACTCAATCAATAATAATATTTTGAACATAAAACATTGTTTCAACTTTCCCGGTACGTATTTTTACATGATTTGTAAATGTTCCTAGTAAGGCACATGTACCCTAGCCAATCGTCAATTTTTTTATTGGTCTTATAAGGAACCACCGGCTTTCATAGGAACACTGCCGATATTTTAACAGAAATCGAAGTAAAAATATTATTTATTTCTTTAGTACCATAACAAATCCTTATATGACATATTAACAGTTTAAAAAATAAGATATTAATAGGTTATTTACATTTACAAAATCCTTTTTCTGTGCGCGCGAATTACAATAGGGAATATGCATGATTTTTTTAATTTTTGCTTTA
Source organism: Hedya salicella (assembly GCA_905404275.2). Taxonomy (NCBI): domain Eukaryota; kingdom Metazoa; phylum Arthropoda; class Insecta; order Lepidoptera; family Tortricidae; genus Hedya; species Hedya salicella. Next base: position 3,864,797 of record FR990099.1, read on the forward strand.
TTAAAAGCTTATTCATGTAACAAACAGTAGCCAAAAAAAATTCCTAATAACTATAAAAATACCCAAGATATAAGCCATCAAACATTTCATTCTATCTCTTTCTAGCAAAACAGAATTTAATATGGAGTTTGTATGACCGTAGTGGACTGTGACGTAACAGTCTATGTCGGACCTCTCTGTCAAATCGCTGTCTAATTAGTAGTTTAAAATGCTTATATCATACTCGTACGTATTTCTTGGCCGATTTTAATTTTAATTTCACTTTTTGGAATAGTTTTTACGGTATTTTGATATTTCGTTAAGAAAAGCGATGAAAAAATTTCATGCATGTTCCCTATTTTAACATCGACGACCGAAGTCTACGAAGCGAGGGTCCTCACTCACAAAATAGCGACGCGAGCGACTCGCCGCCGCGTCTGTATCCTTGAGTTTGATGGAGCTTAGTGTCAGTGGAAGGAATTTGTCACACAATAACTATGACTTTTTCATAGTTGGCCTTCAAAGGAGCATGGCCTTCCATGGTTCACCCACCTTATATGATAAATCAGTACCGAAACCGAAAGCCATGGTCGCTATAAGAGCCCTATTTCCTAGAGTTATGATTACGACAAGCCACTTCCGATGCTCCTATCTAATCAGACCTGTGACCCATGGCCGACTTGCTCCTAATTATGTTAGCATGGACTAATTATAACAATGAATCTTTTAGATTACACTCGCGGCTACTCACATCGTAAAAACCGAGTAGAGGAGCGTGGGGTAATTGGCACCTATTAAGGGTCCCCAGTAAGCTCGGCCGAATTTTACCTTCCCATACAAACGGAGTTTCGTTCTTATTTTTAAACTACGTGTTGCATTGTAACGAAACTTTGCATACACAATGACGAGTTATATCGGGCCTGAAACTACTTTATATGGCTGCAGTTTATTAAACAAACGAATAACAGCAAAAAAAAAAAATTGTATGAAAAACTTAAATACGCTGTTTTTTTTTTTACTATGGTATCTGAAGCTACATAAACTAATTACAGGCCTGCATATACCTAAACTTATTCTAAGTACAAAGTTTCAGAGCAAACTAGCTGGTTGTTTGAAAATGATAGCGTAACTACGTTTGTATGGAGAACCGAGCTTACTGGGGACTCTTAAGGAAAATTGGTCACAAAACTCATAATTTACGCGAAATAGGGATTGCAATCCCACAAAACGGGATCACGCATTCTCGCGGGATCCCGCTGCTTTTATTTATCTGCTGCATCCCGTACTTTCAAAGCTCGGATCCGCAGAACCCGCAAATTAAAAATTTGGCGCTAAAACTTTCTCGTAAATCTACTACACTCTATATAATATACTATAAGACTAAGTCAAATATTTAAAGACGAATCTAATTTCTTAGATTCATCTAGGTCTTCTCTCTCTCACAGATTACTAATTAAATTACTTATACTTAATTAATAGAAAAGAAATAATTTCTGTTGCTTAATGTAAGAAATGTTTTAAAAGATGATTTTTCCACAAAAATTTGATTTTATAACATAATTTCAAAGTTGTGGGATCCCGCGTGGTCCCGCGTGGGATTGAGTAATCCCGCATATCAATCCCGCGGGATTGAATGAGTTACCGGATTGCAATCCCTAACGCGAAAATGTGTATTAATTATGAACCAATCCTTTAGTTATCTGGGTACTAAAATAATTAAAAAGAAAAAAAAATCAAATATATGTCTTTCGCTCCCATTACCCCACCCTTCGGGAAATGGGAGCCACAAAGCGTACCGTATCTTAATAGGGAGCTGTGATATTTTGTCACACTGAATCTTTATTCAGTCTGTAATATAAAGATGCGACTTTTCGCATCTATATGTTTACCAGTATAGGTGTAGTGTGTGTAGTGCAGTACGGGTGTGGATCTATCCATTTCATTGATTAAATTAGGGCGGTTATCTAAATAAAAATACGTGCTGCTTTAAATATTCAATATCTCATTGTACATGAACATAAACAATAAATAAAATTGACTATATATCAGTAAATCTCAAAACCAAACACAAATGACAATGACATCTTATTTTTTCGGCAACAAGACAAAGGTATATCTATTAGATTGTAACTTTCGTAAATTTTAGTTATTTTATTCATTGTCCTATATTTTTTTATAAATGGAAAATTAAATAATTATTTTAGAGGGTCTAGGCAGCAAAGCCCTCTCGATCCCTATATTAATTTTCATAAGTCAGAAATATGAAATGTTGTCAATTCTGAACTTTAGTAACCCTAGCAAAATTAACCGGTAATTGAAATAAAACAATTTAACGGATTATATCGCGTATATTATCTCATTTTAGTTCCCGAAGTTTCGGAAGCTTTCCAGCTTTCCATGGTCACGGGAGGACTGAGAAAAGATGTATTTTCCTCTGTCAAAGTTACAATTTGTGCAAACTACCCATTTTTTGAAAAAACACAAATAAAGGTACATGCCAGATGGGCCTAAGCTGTAAAGACAGTTACACATGTGCCAGAAGGGCTTAATTATTTTATTCTAATAATTTACCAAGCAGCATTTCACAAATGAGGCGTACTGAGGAGAAAAGAAACGCTGCAAAGAAAAACTCCCAGGCTCAGACCTCATTACTAATTATAATATTTAAAAAACAAAGACTATTAAACTACTTTTAAACAGATAAGATATTTTACACCGTTCGGAAATTAAGGTTTTGCAGTCCTGTGTCTCGCTTGTTCCTTGATGAGATGTATTACAGGATCCCAAGCTGGTGGTAGTGACAATCCATTTTCTCTATTGAAATTAGGATGCTTTTTAATCTCAATAGCCTCGCGTAGAAGAAAATATTAACCGGTAATTATTAAACCTAATCTGAATAACATTTTGTTGCAACCGAGTGAAAATTAATGCTTATAATATAACGTTATGCCCAGAGCCGAAATAACTTTGTTGTCGCGTGATCACGCAATTTATATCGTGACAATGCTGAGCTATGAGTTTATTTTGATATATAACTAGTTATTTTTAGTAATTAATTCGCTCGACTTGGCGAAATTTATTATTACATTCAGATTTATTGTGTCTATTAATAACTAACTTTTTTTAATTGACTAATTGATATAGCAATGATTGGAATTTATTCCAGATGGCAACAATAAAAACTAAATTTTCAAATGCGATAAAAATAGGTATATAGCCAGAAGAGGCGTGGCGTCAGGAATATTACAAGAGAAGCCGAAGCGTACTCGTTTCCTCATATTTAAAGAAAAAGGTGGTTAGAAGCATTTCCTTGAGTAACCCGGTGGGAATCGGTTTATATGGACGCCACGCCACTGATATAGCCAGATAAATACAAGATTTTTTTTATTATTACCTGACTTGAATTACTTGGTCCTTGGTGCCCTGGATGGGGCTGAGGGCGTCCACATACACAGTACATCGCCATCTCGAACGGTCTTGAGCTTCGCGTTTTACTTAGCTCAATGTCATTGTTATCGCCTGCTCTTCTGCAGTATATAGTATTAATATCGGAAGCACTGCCCCATAGTAAGATGCCATACGACATAATACTGTGGAAATAACTGAAATACACTAATCGAGCCGTTATTACGTCTGTTAATTGAGTGAAACAAAAAATAAAGGCGATATATTGAGTCAAAATGTCACGTGATGTCACTCCTAGTTACAAATCGTACTTAGAAGTGACGTCAAGAGCCACCACTCTTAAACTTCAATGCGATTTATCTGAGTATTTTTTTATTATTATGAATAAGCAAAAGTCAAATATATTTTTATCACCTAACAAACGGGCTTATTAGAATTTTGATTTACATAATAATAATATCGTTTATTGCATATCACATAGCTTAAAGGTAGGTACAATTATGGCAGTTTTACATGTGATACCCTGCATAGGGCGCAGCAATATGACATACATATATACCCCGACATCATGTCTATTCTGGAAGCGATGTCCTCCTCGGTCCCTCCGGTGTCCGACGTATCTAAGTAAATTTGTGGACTAGTTCTACAGCCGATGTGCAGCTGTAGAGATCGCGTTACCTCACACCTCATCTGGATCTTCCGGGTGTTCATTTTTAACCCCCGACAAAAAAGAGGGGTGTTTTACGTGTCTGTGAGTCTGTGTATCTGTGTATCTGTCTGTGGCATCGTAGCACCCATACGGATGGACCGATTTGAGAGTGTTTTTTTTCGTGTCATAGATAATTTTATCCCGAGTATTTTTACTTTTGTTTGATAAAAATCAGAGCACTCATCTCTAAGATATTCAGCTTTTAGTGGTTATTAGTCCTGTCTTCAATGCCTTCAAACGTCGTCAAGCTTGGCTTGCGTATTAGCTTGGATGTGCTTCAGCAGGCATAGGTCATCGGCATGATCCAGATTCTCAAGGATGCTAGATTGTTACGCCTGTTGGTTGTTGTGTGCTGTATTCCGTCATCGAAAACAAAAAGACAAAAGGACAGGTGAAAGAGGACACCTTTGTCGCACGTCTGCATTTACAGATATTTCCTCCAAGATAAAGCTATTATGCGCCACTCTAACAAGAGTAGTGGTTGCAGATGGCCTTGATGAGGTTAAAGGATATACATGTATAGGTACCGTAACGTATCAAAGGCATTTTCAAAGTCTACGAATATTAGATACTTTCTCTCTGTCATTTTGTTGCCTGTTCGAATATGATACCAAGGACCATTAAAACAAGAGGACTGACAGTTGCCATACTTAGGGTCGTGTTTCGATAGTGAGGAGATATTCCGTAAAAACTAGATGGCGCTTTAAAACTTTACATTTAACGATGTTATAATTGAATTACGAAACATAGTATAGTAACAATTAGTTCGCAAATAACTAATAATAAATAAATCGTAACATTTAAATACTGTTTTAAATAAAACAATTTAACGGATTATATCGCGTATATTATCTCATTTGAGTACCTGACGTTTAGGAAGCTTTTCAGGTTTCCATGGTCACGGGTGGACTGATATTTTCCTCTGTCAAAGTTTGCTTTTAAAAGAAGTGTCGAAATATTATTTTTTTCCGTTTCGGTTCGCCATTTTTGTTTTCGTTTCAGAGTTTTAATAGGTATAGATGGTCAAATAATTTTGCAACCGTTCGAAACACAACTTTTCACCTCACTACCCTGAACGACCATGGATCCATATATGCACAGATAAACTGCCTGCCCATTCATCTGGTAGTTAACTAACGCTTAACTGAGTCTGTTCCTGACTGGGATATGGGAGCGGTACGGGAGTGGTGGCAAAGTGACGTAACATGACGTATCTCGCTATACACTAACGTTCCGTAACTTCAACCCCCCCCCCCCCCCGTGCCGCACCCATACCTCAGGAACAGACTCAGATAAGCGTTCTACCTGTAGCAGAAAAGCGTGTTAGGCGATGACTTCATAAGGTACAGTTATCGACAATACCAGTACATAATGTACATATAGCCATATGTTTTATTATCATCAGATCCAATCAAGTTTCATAATTGGGTAAATTTTTAGTACCTAATTAAGACAAATTTTCCTTAACTGAGCTTATCATACATTAATGTCATTAAGTTATGTCAATTTTTTCCTTAACAAAATACCCGTCACTTTAGATAAGTTATCAGGTAAAATACGCAACGTCATTTGAACTTGTATAATTAATAGCATTTTTATTTAAATTCGAAATATGACCTCTACGTCAAATCGGTCTAGTTCATCATCGATTGATTATATCAAATCGTCAAGATCCTTCGAACAACCAAGAGACATGATGGCACGTGGAGGACATGGAAAATGCCGAAATTGAGGAATTGACTATTTGACAACTATTTTTGTGGTTATAGAATCTTCATGTTAATAATATTGGTGTAAAACTACTCCAATCTCATAAAAACTCCCCGAAACACAACAACGTTAAAAGCACATTTTTGGACTTTCACATTTTTGGACAATAAACGCTAACTAGGTACTTCCCCATAGAGTACTGTTGGGATGTGCTCGATGGTGGGATAAATAAAAATGAGCTGGTACGGGTTTGATGTATTTTTTCAACGTCTGTCTTTAAACCGAATGACATAAAGCTGGAACGAGACAGCTTACGTTCCTAATTCAATTTGAATATATACTACTTTTACATACGGCCTGTCTCTTCTTAATGGTGAAGGATTAAGACCTTCACAGTACACACACGTACCTTGCATAGGGAAATTAAGAACTGTGTTCTGCAGCTATGATCAAACTTGCGTTTATCTAAACGGTTTAACAAATTAGTTATTAATATTTTCGTACTTTAAAAGTGGACTTTCCCACCCAGCTTTAAGGGAACTTTTAAAGCTACCCGTAAGATATCGTACTCAAAACTTTAACGTAGTTCCTTGTTTTGCTTGTTTCATCGGGACCTTATAATTTTTTACATATTTGGGATCAGGCAAACATCCCTAATTGGTGTACCAATATAATTATGGTTTCGCCGATAAACATAATCTTACACACTTTGCTGGTTCGATCACCTCCAGAGAATGGGGGAAGATCGAGTCGTCAAGAGAGCGTATATGAGACGACCGACTGGTCGACGTCCAGCCGATCGGCCGATACCGCTGGGAAGACATAGTGGAGGCGGATCTGTGTCAGCTTCAAGTTAATAATTGGCAAGAAGCTACACAGGATAGGTGAGCTCTCGTTTCGGAGGCCAAGACACTGTTTGGATCACTGTGCCAAAATGGTATCCATACCAATATTATAAATGCGACAGTGTGTCTGTCTGCCTGTTACCTCTTCACTCCTAAACCGCTGAACCGATTTAGATGAGATTTGATACGGAGATAGTTTGAGTCCCGAGGAAGGACATAGGCTACTTTTTATACCGGAAAAATACTGTTATCCACGATAACGGAGTTTAAGGCGGACCAAGTCGCGGGCAGAAGCTAGTAATAATATATTCATATTTTTATTTCCCTACTATACTACTAGCTTCTGCCCGCGACTTCATCCGCCTTAAATTCGTTTATCGCGGATAGGGGTATATAAAAAGTTAGGCTGCGGCGTACTTAATTTCTTACGGCGCTACCTATTTACCCTGCTACATATACTTCCAATAGGGCATTCGAATATATTTCTATTCCCCAAAAACGCAGCCCGCCATGCTGAACAAAATCAAGACATCATTATTATATGTTAACAATACTTAAGAGTCCCCTGTAACCTCGGTTCTCCATACAAACGTAGTTACGATCTCATTTTGAAACGACGAGCTAGTTTGCTTTGAAACCTTGTATTTATAATAAGTTAAGGTATATCTAGGCCTGTAATTAGTTTATGTAGCTTCGGATACCATAGTAAAAAAATACAGCGATTTTAAGCTTTTCATACAAAACTTGTTTTTGCTGTATTTCATTTGTTTTATAAACTGTAGCCATGTAAACTAATTTCAGGCCTAGATATACCTCATGTCATTGTATACGGAAAGTTTGGTTACAATCCAACACGTAATTTTAAAATGAGAACGAAACTCCGTTTGTATGGGAAGGTGAAATTCGGCCGAGCTTACCGGGGACTCTTAAAGAACAAAACATAACCTAACACTTTTAAATTATGATAGCTTTTCATAACGCCCAAGCATCACTCCGCCGTGGCTGATGACGTGGTCCAGTTTGTCCGCCAGAAGACTGGCCTCTCGCTGAGGGTGCACCAGCTGCAGTCCCGCCACTACGTGCACTTCGGCTCGTTTGTGGTGCGCTTGCTGCGGCCGCTGCAGGACATCATTGCAAGTGCAGACTTCTGCTCGAAGGGTGTAGAGCTTCGGCAGTTCCAGGATAATCTGCCGAATCCTACACAAGATCAGACAACGCAACGGAGCCACGGAGTTACGTCGCCTACATCGAAATAGTCTTTAAGTTTTTCTATGTTTTTGTTGTTTGTAGTTCACAGTGCCTTGCTTTTTACAGTAATGCTGTGTAACTTTTTGAATAATAAATAAATAACTGGACTGAACAGATGACAGTGTATCGTTTTGCCGTTTTGACGTCACACCATGGCGGCTCGTGTTTCAGATTAATAATAACGACTTTTAATTTTATTTTATTAAAACAATCATGTGTTTTTATGACTCAAAATCAGAACACATGTGTTCATTTCTACATAATTTTTCAAATTTATATTTATCTAGCTTATGCGCATGACTTTTGCAACTATTAGATATTTTTTTGTCCATGTTTGGCGACTGATTTTTCTTTACGAAAGAGATTATTTATAATCTTATCTCACCACCTACTCATTCCTAGCTTTTCCGTGTCATTCCTGCTACCGAAAGGTTGTCTGGAAGAGATCGTTTCTTAGCGATAAGACCGCCTATTGTGTACTGTATTTTGTTAAGGCTCTATTGTACTGTTTCTGTTGTTGTGCAATATAGAAATTGTTGTATTGTATTGTATTCATTTCGATAGACGTTGAATTGGTTTTAAATCATAAAATGTATGAAATTCGACATATCGGTACTATTAAAAAGTATTTATTCTCTGTTCAAGATAAGGGACATTTAAATATGTGTACATAGACAGTATATATTTGAAAATGCTTAAACAAAACCAGCCGTAGGATTAGGGTTTGGGTTTTGGGGTTCCGTCCGAGGTCGGGTGCGCAGTCTAAGTGCGAATCTTTACGGCACATAAGTCCTTTTCACGTTTAGTTCATTGGGTTGTACAACGGCCTACGAAGCTGGCGGTCCCGGGTTTGAATCGCGGCCAGGGCAAGTGTTTGTGTGATGAGCACGAATGTTTGTTCCTGGATCTTGGATGTTTTCTATGTATTTAAGTATTATAATTTATCAATATATTATGTATATCGTCGCCTAGTACCCATAGTACAAGCTTTGCTTAGTTTGGGACTAGGTCGATTTGTGTAAGATTGTCCCTGATAATTATTTATTTTGTCTATATTATTATATAGTTGTATAAATGGAATGTCTGTACATTGAAGATATTAAAAAAAAAATGTTATACTATTTGGAGGTCATGAAATCGTTTTTTTGTGTGTTTATAGGTATTGTGTCGTTGTGGCTTCATCACGCCTAATCGGCTAAACGAATTTTGGTACACGGGTAGCTGCTAGCCGCTAACCCGACGCTGACGAATGAAATAGAAATAGGAAGGAATAGCGGAAGAGACAACAAATAAAACCCTTTTTTTTCTTCAGTATAGCCGCATAAAATGCATGTGATACCAAAAATTATTGAAATCCGTTGAGCCGATTTCGTGTGATGAAGTCACAACGACACATACAAACATACAAAAAAAGCGATTCAATGGCCTTCAAAGTCCCTTTCACTTATTGTTTTGAAAATATCTTCATACATCATTTTTACAACTTATAATAGTAAAGATTAAGTATATAAAATAGATTATAATCCCCGGCAACGCAAGTAAATTCGCGTAAATTCTAGATGTCTCATAAATTACCCTTCTCTTTCCAATAACTGCGACAGAGCAAGACACTATCCCAACTACGCCTGCGTAGCATTTAAACGCCATCCCATCTGACACGTCAAAATATGAAGACATCTCAAACATGATAACCTATTTTAAACCAACGCAAGATAACCCTTACCGCCTCAGTCTCTACTCGACCGCTATCGAGTTCGGTCGTGCGCGTGAATACATAAACACATCTAATATGTAACAACAGAAAAACTACTTCTATTTAACTTTCCGATAAACTAAAAATCATCACACAACACGAAAAACACTTTAATTAGCTTTTCTAACTTGTTAAAAAATTGTTTTAAGTTTCAAAAATGGATCAAAGTTGCGAAAAAGTGTGCCCTTCGGCTCCAATGTTGGATCATGAAAAGAATCATCATGGTCTTGAGAAAATGTCCTCCACGGCTCCTATGCTTAAGGACGATGAGCGGTTGCCAAGGATACTGATTCGAGAGGACACGATCCTGGCTGGTCTGCAGGGGTGCGCGGGGTGCGGGAGGGCGCATTTCACGTGCGCAGGAGTCACCAAGCAGTGGTCGGCGTTGTGTTGGGGGAAGCAGAGTGAGAAGAAGTATTATTGCTGTAAGTACTTCATACTTATTGTTCTACTAGAAGGAGCTTCGTTTGCGGAGGAGAAAAAGTCATAACCCTTATTTATTTCGTCAGCGTAGTTTGGTAAAAAGTATCCTATAACCATCTGGAGATACCCAGCTACCCGTGTACCAAAAATAGTTGAAATCTGTTTAGCTGATTAGGCGTGAAGAAGCCACAACGACACATACGAACATACAGAAAAAATCTATTCATTGACCTCCAAATATTAGTCCTATATAATAAGTGTAAAAAAGGAACCCTTATGGTGCGACTCTGTCTGTCTGTCTGTCCGACTATTAGAGCACCATAACTCAAAAACTACTTATGCTATCTATTTGAAATTTGGAATATTTATAAACATGGTCAGCCCACATGTATTGCATGGGAAAAATTATAAAATATATATTAATTTTCTTAAAAAAACGACCAATATGAAGGGGGACAAAAATTTTAAGTCTAGTCACTAGGTCAAGTAGGGTATCATATGAACCCTTTCATATGATACCCTACTTGATCTGTACATATTGAAACAAATTTTTTATTTTTTTTCATTGTGCTGAAATTTCGTTTTATTAAGGAAAATGTGTAAAAAAATACCATTTCCCTCCCCCTTTTATCTCCAATGTTTACCAAGCGAAAAATCTGAAATTTTCTGGGATTATGTAATTTAATATGAATATTACACGAAAATTATAACCATATATCTATCTGTCTTACTATTTTTTAAATCACCAAAAATCATTTTTGATAACCCGGTTTCGTTAAGTCTGCCCCTCATTTGTATGTGACGCCATAGATTCCAGAGGCAAATTTAACTCAAGCGGAAAGTTAAGTCGGAATAAGTGAAAATTTGTACGGAACCCTCGGTGCGCGAGTCAGACTCGCACTTGACCAGTTTTTTTTTACAGACATTTAATTTTTGCAACTTTATAATAATATAGATTGAGCCCTATTTTGTTGTTGTGATCACTCTAAGTACCTACTTGTCTGGAAGAGATCGTTTTTAGCGATAAGACTGTTGACCTTGAATTTTGATTTTTCATTGTTTGTCAAAGGATCAGCTTTAACTTGTACCTATTCTGTCCTGTAACTCATATCATGAAACAATTGTGGCAGAGTTACTTAGAAAATATGAATGGCTTCGAATAAAGGCTGGTACAGTCACCAGCATTAATATCTGCCACAACAAAAAAAAAGGGCTCATAAATATCTGACACGACTTTATTTCTAGGGCCGTGTGGACGTGTCAGATATTTTAGCCTGGTTTGTTATGGCAGATATTGATGCTGGTGAGTGTACGGCATGTCTTTGTTTGTTATTGCTCCACTTGGCGGGGCAACTGCCGTGCCCCCAGTAATCTAGGTTATTAACTAACTGACGAGATATATTGACTAGAAATAAATATGTTTGTTCCCTTTATATCGTTTAAAATCTTAGTTTTAAAAAGTGACTTAGAAAACTTAACTTAATGTCAATGACGTGGAGTAAAAAGTAAACTAACCCAAATTTTCTGGTAAATTTTGTGAGGCGTGTAATGAACAGTATTTCTATTGACGGCCGGTATTTGACGACCGGTTTAGCTTAGTGGGAGTAACGTTGCCTGGTAAGCTGAGTCCTGCGTTCAAATCCCGGTAAGGGCAAATATTTGTCTGATGAGCATAAATATTTGTACCTGAGTCTTGGATGTTTTCTATGTATATAAGTAATATATCTATTAAATATGTACCCATAACACAAGCCTTATTGAGCTTACCATGGGACTATAGTTCTATTTGTGTAAAATTGTCCCGTAGTATTTATTTATTAAATATTTATTATATTAATCCACTAGATGGCGCCCGCAAACTTTGTCAGCGGAGGAGAAAAAATCATAACCCTTTTTTTCTACAGCGTAGACGGATAAAAATCCTATAACCATCTGTGGATAACTACCCATGTACCAAAAATAGTTGAAATCCATTCTGCCGATTTGTTGTGATGAAGCCACATCGACACAAACATACAAATATTGTCACTATTGTTTTAAATTATTTAATGTTTGGCAATTCATTTCTACAACTTTATAATGGTACAGATAGATAATTATGGAATTCATGTCCAGTTTTTATTGAGTAGCTAAGGTATTTTTAACTTTCTTTGCAACTTAGAAAGACATTAAAAGATATTTTAAAAACAATATCAATTTTATCCACTTTCTAAAAATCGATATGTTTTCACCGACGCTAAAAGTGCCAGCGTTTTTTACTAACGATTGTGTCCTTGTATTCTATTTTAGATTGAAAACTGAACTCTATTTTAAAATAGACATTACAGTACAATATACACAACGCATGACATGCAAGTCATACATATTGAAATGTACCTAATTATAACCAAGAAAAATGATCCCTATCTAATTGAAAAATATATTTTTTTATCTTTGTACGATTTCATCATTTGGAATACAGGATTTTATTCTGAAACTAGAATTTTCAGGACTATTTACGTCATCATCCTGTTAAATACATTAGGTAAAGGTGCGTCCACGCTTGTATCATTTGCTCGTATCCGATCACCGTGCCGTAGCATGACTGCATATCGCGCTGCTTGGACGCTTAGTGTCGGCGCGCCGATAATGCCGCACTCTTCCGATACAAGTGTGTGATACGCGTAGCAAATGGATTTCGAGTGATCGGATCGGCGCAACGTCCAAACGTGTGATCGTGACACGCGATCATGCTACGCGACGATGATCTGATACGGGCAAATGATACAAATGTGGACGCACCTTAAGGTTAGGTTTATTTTATTACAATCCTGAAAACTTCACGTGCGCAGAAAAAAATGCATTATGCCCAATCCCAAAAGTTTCTACAAGACATCAGTAAAACGTTTGAAATATAAAATCATAAAGAGAATAAAGATAAATACTAAAGGTCAATTACACCATGTTCCGCTATTTATTAACGGTTGATTAAGGCTGTCAATATCCATTTGAAGGCATATCAACCGTCAATCAGTTATCCTATTAAGAGGGTTTATACCTTCTTAACTGGCAACGTCGCATATTTTTTGGTTTTTCTTGATTATTTTGAGAAATGTGAATGTAACTTGAACATGTTTTCAATTCATTCATTACGTGTTAGGTAGATAAGCTGGCACAATGCAAAAAAATCATGATATTGCCACAACCAACGCTCTAAAAATGAGTTTACGTCAACATCTTGTTTTGTGAGAAAATAAAGGCAAAAGTGATGAGGACATGAATTAAACTCAATATAAATGCAAAAATGTAGGGTATGTATTGAACATATCTTTAAATTTCATTCAAATACAACAAAATAATGGAGCGAAACGAAAAAATATGCGACGTTGCCAGTTAAGTGGGTATAAACGCTCTTAATTTAAATAAGCAATAGAGAAAATGCAATACGCTTATTTTCATAATTGCTTTATTTAACAAATGTAGAAATTAATTAATAGGTATTTTGCTTTTCTACGAAATAGTGTCTCGGTTAGATTGTACAATAAATATGCATGCAAATACAACCAAAGAAACCAAATAATTTACTTTTACCGGGACACGGTTCTTGTAAGGTGGCATATCAAACGCGTGTAAGTTGTATAATGAAAACCATATTTTATTTTTTATATTCTATCACTTTTTTCACTTTTATAAGTTTTGATTTGTTTTCTTGGAGAACTACGCATTGAGTTTATACTCAAAACATATATTTAAGACAGGCTAAGTTCAAAAATTGTAATAGATATACTCATTTTAAAAAAATGACTGACTGTTGAGTTTGTTTCGGCTTTCTTCTCAACAGTGGTCTCCTCTTGGGAAATGCCGTAGCGTCAGACTTGTAAAAGTGCCCTTGCGGCCTACTTACAGAATAAATATCATTATTTCAACAAACCACCACCATAGAGGAACAGCCTCCTGCAAACGGTTACGGCGCGCCTGGATGGTCCCTTCCTGTATCACTGGGATAAATTACATAGGGCGTCTAACTGATTGTTAAATAATGCGGTTTCTATTGCAATTGTATGTACTACTAACACAGGGTAAGCTTCTTTGTTACTAACGAATTATGGAATGTTATTCTGAAACAAATAAATGATTTGATTTGATTTGATAATCCTTGACACGTGTCAATTTTAGTAGAAGTATTTATAATACGAGTACCGTAGTCAAAAGTGCAATTTTAAAAACTCCTTAACTTTAAAAATCTTAAATATTTAAGATTAGAAGTTAAGTTATTGTATAACATGAGATTTGAAATAAACAGTTTAATTTTTTTTTTCGTTATTGCTTAGTTATTTCCGTATGTTAATTAATGACATTGATATCAGGTACTACCCTTCCTAGCATCATACGTGAGTTGTCTATTGGTAAATTCAAAAATATTGTGAAACGAAAATTATTTTCTAAAGCTTATTATAGCACACAAGACTACATGAATGATGAAGCCGCGTGGGATTAATGTAAATTATAGCGTCATGTAGGTATATGAATAATTATTTTAACGAATACCTAAGGTATTATTATTATTTTAATCTTAATTGTTTTATATACTCTGACATTTAGAATTTTATTCTAGACACATTCTAGATTATTTATTTTTTATTGACTTTTGGGATCTATCTTATTGATTATTTTAATTTTTAAAATGATGATTTTATTAATAATATTACACTTAAGTTAAATGATCTGATTAGGTTTTTCTGGGTTTCCCTAATCCTTGCAGCAAATGTTGGATCATATTGTATTTCTCCCAGCAAACATTCACTCTCATGTTACTGACATTTAGAATATTTCAGAATATTTTGATTTGATTTGATTTACCCAGGTAGGCATACAAGCTGTTTAAGGGCGTACACGGCCGTTATACAGCCAGTTTAAGCGTTATAAGAGCTGTATAAGCTCTAATAGAGCTTCTGTGCTACTTGGGCAGTAGATGCTCGCAACTTTGTCATCGGAGGAAAAAAATCATAAAGTTTAGCCGTTTTGGTATAATGAAGCCACAACGACACATAGATACAACATGCATAATAAAACGATTTAGTGACAATCAAATAAAACAATAATAATATATATATATATATATATACTCTAGTCTCTGCGCGTGACTTCGTCCGCCTTAAATTCGTTTATCGCGGATAAGGGTATTTTCCGGGATAAAAAGTAACCTATGTCCTACCCGGGACTCAAACTATCGCCATACCAAATTTCATCCAAATCGGTTCTGCGGTTTAAGCGTGAAGAGGTGACAGACAGACAGACAGACGCATTTATAATATTAGTATGGATTTGCTAGAACATACGTTACATATTTTTATAGAAATTACATTCATGCATGTTCCCCCACTGTATGGATAGTCCTTTTCATACATTTTTTGAAAAAAATCTTCTATGTACAGATATTTCATTTTTACAACTTCATAATAATGTAGTATATAAGAGGAATGAAAATATATATTTTTTGTATGTTTGTATGTGTCGATATGGCTTCATGAAGCCAAAACGGGTAAACGAATTTCAACTATTTTTGGTACATGGGTAGCTGGTAATCCACAGATGGTTATAGGATTTTTAACCGACTACGCTGATGAAAAAAGGGGGGTTATGACGTTTTTCTCCTCCGTTGATGAAGGTGCCCAGCTTCTAGTCTATATCTTTTACTGTTATAAAGTTGTAAAAATGAAATGTGAACATTGAAGATATTTAAACAAAAATGATTGCAACGGACTATTTGGAGATTTTGGAGGTCACTGAATTAAATAGTATAGATATTTTCTCTTATCGAGATTTGAAGTCAGGACCGTCAGCTTCGCAGGCAGACCTGTCGTTCACACACACATTCATAAACATAGAGTTATGTTTATGAATGTTTTTGAAGCAACCGGGTATAAAATAAAACTACTAAGATGGAATGACAGATAACTAGATAATAAATGCTTTGTTAGCATTAATTGCTCTTGCTAATTTGTGACAACGGGTATGAATAGTAGGCATGCAAGAAAATGATTTATTGCAGGGCTACAAAGTAATCTTGTTTCTAGATTACAACTAGCTTTTTCCCGCGGCTTCGTCTGTAAACAATTCAAATCATTCCAATTCCAAAAAAGTCAAAGTCTAGTATCACACGAAAGGGCTTTATCGGCACATTTTTGGTGTGTTTAAATTCGTTTTACTAACGAAAATGTACCATCCCCCCCATTAAGTATCTCCGAAGATTCAAAAGCGACTGTTACTTTTTTTTAGACAGCAACAATATTTTTTTAATAACCTGCGGGCCTATGATGGTCGCGTTTATCACGCGATAAATGATATGATAACGCGCCTGTCACTCTCGCACTCGCATACGTGTCAGAAGGTGACGGCAGTTATGTCACTTATTTATCGCGTGATAAACGCAACCATCATAGGCCCGCTGGTTTGATTCAGTTTGCTTCTCATTTGTATGTGACGCCATAGATTAGATAGACGCCACAGGCAAACGGCCAGTTAAATCGGAATAAGTGAAAGTTTGCACGGAACCCTCGGTGCGCGAGTCAGACTCGCACTTGACCGGTTTTTTTAGATAAAGTATCAGTTATATATGTATTGACAATGATTTAGTTCTTACTGTTTCTTAGCTGTGTAATTATCTATACTAACTATTATAAAGTTGTAAAAATGAAATGTCTGTACATTGAATATATTTTCAAAAAACTATTGTATCGGAATATTTGGAGGACACTGAATCAAAAAATATTTTTTGGATTTTTGTATGTTTGTATGTTTGTTTGTGTGCTTCATCACGCAAAATCGGCTAAACGGATTTCAACTATTTTTGGTACACGGGTAGCTGGGTATCTCCAGATGGTTATAGAATACTTTTTACCCGACTAAGGTCAAGAAAAAAGAGGGGACTTTTTCTTTTCCGCGTACGAAATAAATAAATTTTCTCCTCTGCAAAAAAAGTTGCGGGAATCCGGACGAAGGACCCGGCATTACACAAATTAGAACTAAGGTGATAATTAAAGCTCAGTTTTAATTGCTCGAGGCAAATTGTGACAGAGAACATGAATGGAAGAAAATGATTGATTGATTACTGATAACACTGATAACAATTCTTAGTAACATTGTATACTAAGAATTGTTTTGCAACTAAGTGCATAATGGGATCAATCAAGCGCTAATTTGTATTATATGTGAATGAAACTACCGCGTAAATAAAACAATTATAGGCATGATACTGAAACGGAACAATTACTAGAAGGCGCCAGCGACTTCATCTGGGTTGCATTAGTAATTTGGGTAGCTAATTAGGGTTCCGCACCAAATAGGTAAATAAAAAAACCGGCCAAGTGCGAGTCGGACCTACCCTACTACCCTAACTTTATTACCCGGTATCAGTTGAGTTAAGTTTGCACCTGATATCTATAGCATTGCACACAAATCAGGTGCAAACTTGACGCCCCGGGTTGCTCAAAAAGGTTTTTTGCGAATTAAAAAAAAATAGTTAGAGACATGGCTATAATTTTCGTGTAATATTTATGTTTAATAATACAAATTGTGAAAATTTCAAAATTTTCGATTAGTAAACTTCGGAGATAAAGGGTGGGGGGGGGGGGGTTGGGGTTGTTTTTCACATTTTCTTTCATAAATAAAATAAGCCCTTTCACATGATACCCCATTTGACCCAGTAGCTAGACTTTGAATTTTTACCCCCCCTCATATTCGTCGTGTTTATAGAAAATAAAAATATATTTTTAAATTTTTCCTGTTCAATACAATGTGGGCTCGCCATGTTTATAATTATTCCAAATTTCAATTAGTTAGCATAAGTAGTTTTTGATATATGGCGCTTTAATAGTCGGACAGACAGACATACAACATGGTCAGCTCACATGTATTGCAAAGGAGACATTATAAAATATAGTTTTATTTTCTAAAAAACGACCAATATGAAGAGGGGGGCAAAAATTCAAAGTCTAGCCACTAGGTCAAATAGGGTACGTATCATTTGATCTGCACATTTTCGAATACTTTGCTTTATTTTTTTTATTGTGCTTAAATTTCGTTTTATTAAGGAAAATGTGGAGAAATACCATTTCCCCTTTATCTCCAATTTTTATCAAGCGAATATTACACGAAAATTATGAACACATATCTGTCTGTTACTTTTTTTTAAATCACCAAAAATAATTAAACTAATGGTTAAACTAAAAGGACATAATGTTCAGTTATCCTCCAAAAATGTATGAAATCCGTCCGGCCATTTCAACGTCATGAAGTCGCAAAGGTATTTCAACCGAAAGATGGCGCTGTTATCAATGTTAATACTATCTGACTCATTCGTAGATCGCACTGTTAAGATTTTTCTTGAAATCATGACCTTTGTAAGGCAACTATTTAAGCCATTAAATTATTCTATTGTCAACAGGAAATTGCCGAAAACAACAGTACCTTACATACGTCTGTTGACAACCTTGAAATAAAGCTCGTATCTTAGTACCGAGATAAGAGGTATTGAAGAGCATATTTTAGCGTTTTGATTGTCAGAAGGCGAATTATTAAGCTTATTTAAATACTGGTTTGGAAGTCAAGGACAAACAGTGAACTCAAGATTATTTTCGCTATAGTTAATTTTGCTGTGTAAATGCGATGTAAAACATAACTGATGTCAATGTCATTAATTGACATGCGGAAATAACTGATAATGATAAGTGATAGTAAGCCGCTTTGGTTTTTGGGTTTCTCACTATTTTAAACTGTTTTAATTTTATTGTAATAAGGTTAACCGGGTCAATTGCGACTATGCTATGGGTCAAATGCGTCGTTTAAAGATATCTTAAAATCCGAACTTCTTCCCATGGCAGTTTAAGTACGAAAAAGGAGAGCAGGGATAGTTGCAAAATGACTCGTTTATATGTTATTGTCAAAAGACGGAATTGTCCCATAGTCGCATTGTTGACCTTATAGACAAAAATATCAAAGTGCAAAGAAAAACAACTGCTCTCGCACGTGATCACACAAGGAATCGAACCCGGTACTTTTAACTGACTCCCAAAAAAGAGGAGGTTTTCAATTCGTCGGAATCTTTTTTTTATGTACCTATGTTTACCGATTACTTAAGACTATTAAAAATTTGATAGATTTCAATTTTTTTTGATTGATAGGAGGTCTCTAAGTTGGTCCCATATAACTTTGGTGAAGATCTGATGATGGGATCCATGAGGAATTGAAGGAACTCCTCAAATATTGTATTCATACATATGGCAATTTTTAACCGACTCCCAAAAAATTAAGAGGTTCTCAATTCATCCGAATTTTTGGCATAATAAGAAACATAAAAAAAGAGACATAATAAGCATTCTGAAAGTGTACATTGTTGAAGTGGAACTGATGAAGAAGACCACAGAAGGTCACTGGAACTCCTCAACGATAAGTGATTTACGGGTGGCGACGAGATACATCTCGATTCAAATTGCTAATCTTCTTCATAGTCGCAAATTGAAATAGTCCTGATGAGAATGGTACCATCGAATTGATTTGATGATGGAGCCGGAAGGTAGGCACCGGATCTCTGTGATAAACCAATGTATCTTAGCTGCGTTTGGGCTTGTTCGAATCGTCACAAGATATACTTTAAGTAACAATTAACTAAAAAGTGTAAAATAAATTAACTTTTTAACAAAAAATAAAACCGACTCCAAAAAAAAGTTAAAAAATAACTGCATAATTCAGTTTCTTCAATTTACTGACAAGTAACCGTTTGCCTACTAAATTTATACAGTATATACAATTAAAGGTGCGTCCACGCTTGTAACATTTGCTCGTATGCGATCACAGTGGCAAATCAAATCAAATCAAAATATCCTTTATTCAAGTAGGCTTAGATACAAGCACTTTCGAATTGGTATGACTGTCGTGGTATGACTGCGTATCACGCTGCTTGGACGCTCACTGTCGGCGCGGCGATCATGCCGCACTTGTCCGACCTTAAGTGTGGAATACGCAGCAACATGGATTTCGAGCGATCGGATCGGCGCAACGTCCAAACGCGTGATCGTGACACGTGATCATGCAACGCGACGAAGAGAGCAGAAAAACGGTTACATGTAAGTAAATTGAAGAAAATGCAGTATGCAGTAATTTTTTAACTTTTTAGTTTTTGAATTACGCGTCCAACGCGTCAGTTTCACCGCCAGCGAGTATACGCCTTGAATTCTTCGCTTTGTATGTAACATAGAGATGAGTATTGGCGCTTTGTATGTTAAAGGCTTGTCCACGAGAAAAAGTAGCCATCGAAAACTAAGTCTCCTCTGTCTCCCAGTAGGTCTAGGTAGGTCAAACCGCTATTAGATTGCCAACTGAGTATTCTTTTTTATGTGTAAGGATCTAAAATCCATATTTTTTTCCTTACAAGTTGTGAAATCCTACATAATGCCAGTTAAGACTTAGAGCTAAAATGATAAAATGCATACACATGTATGTACTTCTGGCATGATTTAAAACAATTTATGACCTGCATACGGTAATTAAGGGTCTGGAAAGACATTCGTGGAGCATTATAGCGTCGATAATCTATTTGAGTAAAGGAAAAAAGAACCTCTGTGACCCCAAAAGTGAAAAATACAAAAAACTAAGACTAAAATCCAGAGATTTCGAAAGTATATAAGCCCAAAAATTTATAGCATCTGATGTAGGTAAATATCCATAACGGCACTCGAAACGAAAGGTGAAGAGTCCTTCTTTTTAATTAAATTCTTAAAAAAATGTCAAAAAATTATACAACAGTGGCTACTTTGTTTCGTGAACATGTCTTACATAGTATTTGATGATGGCTTTACTTAGGCGAGGAATACACGTGCGTATTGCGGTGTAGTGCGTTTTAAAAACTGTTGTTAAGTGCACGTAACTAGGTGCTAAAAACAGTCATAAAACATTAAAGTCCTAATGAATACTGGGTTTAGTGACAATGACAATGACGTCGGTCTGTTTAACTAGCTATAAAAACTAAGCTTAATTATTTTTAGGGTTCCGTAGCCATTATGGCAAAAACGAAACCCTTATAGTTTCGTCTTCGTCATGTGCGTCCGACTATCCGTCACAGGCATTTTACCCAAACACTATGAGACGTATATTAATCATACTCCATACCTACATGTAACCAAAGCTGAAAAAAAATCGTTTAGCAAATATCAATGTGTGGCACATATTTCGATAGTACGTTTAAAATCATTTTGAGGTTGCAAATTTTTTTTTTATAATCGTGAATACTTTCGGCAATAATGGCTCCGAAAGTTGCATAAATTGTGCCCCCCCCCCCCCCCTCTATCCATCTGACATGGTCTGACATGCTCTTGGCTGGTTTTTTTTTTACTTAGGTCAAGATTCATCATTTAGGTACTCATCTATCGAATAGTAACATTTATTTTAGCATGTGATGACGATCCTTTTTCGGTGATACTACATTTTATTTTATATTTTATTTGCCTGTTGACTTCCCTTATTTTATTTGACATTGTAAACATTATTGTATTGTTATTAATATTTCTTGCATTATTTCTGACGATCATGATATTAATTCGTATAATTTTGACATTAAGCAAATTCGTAATGTAATTTTTATCGTGAAATAAAATAATCTGAAATATCTGTAACCTTCAAATAGTCCGTTTCACTTTTGTTTTTGAAAATATCTTCAATGTACCTACAGACATTTCATAATTACATCTTTATAATAGTATAGATGTGGTAGAGTGAGTATTCGCGACTGTTATTCGTAGACTTCCTCCTGCCAACGCGTTAATTGTAGACCGTTATGGTAGAGCTGAGAGCCAAGTCTCAGAATACTTTAGTAACTTCTTTACCTATTATAAAGTTGTAAAAATGAAATGTCTGAACACTGAAAATATTTTGACAAAAATACATGAAACGGACTATTTGAAGATCACTGAATCGAAAAATATTCTATTTTATGTTTTTATGTATCGTTGTGGCTTTATCACACCAAAACGGCTTAACGGATTTTGACTATTTCTGACACATGAGTAACTTGGGCATCCACAGATGGTTATAGGATACTTTTTATTCAACTACGCTCAAGAAAAAACTAAAAAGTAAAAAATAACGCCATAATTCAGTTTCTTCAAATTACTTACAAGTAACCGTTTGTATACTCAATCTATACAGTATATACAATTAATCATATTTTGGCGTCGGTGAAATGATCAACATCCCTCTATTAAATACCGGTAATATTCTATGAAAAAAATACCGGTATTCAGTCCCTGCTATAAGTGTAACTGAGCTCAAAGAAACTTGACTGATTTTTTTCCCGTTACTAATTGTCACATTACGAGTACCTATAATCACATGATGTTAACAACAGTTTCACATAATTAAAGGCTTAGGACGCGAGTGCATGTGATGCTATCGCACTCACATGCACACGGAGCAAGCGAGAAAAAAGACCTAAGTTAAGACATTGTATCTCAAGCAAAAAATACTCAGATAATATAAGGTTTATAACGACTCATAAATAACATGTAACGTATTTCATTATTTTTAAATGCAGTGTTTAACGAGCTGCGTCATCAGTATCATCAAGATATATTTTAACCAATTTAAAGACCGGCCAAGTGCGAATCTAACTCGTGCACTGAGAGTTACACACTTTCATTTATCTCGACCTAGTAGGCCGGGTTGTACCTAGTATGCATGACATTCATACAAAATGAAACCGGCCAAGATCATGTCGGATCATGCTCAATGTAGAGTTCCGCAGCCGTTCATACAAAAAATGCACTACAGATGAAAAAAAGACGATATGAAAAAGTGCACTAGCAAAAGCTAATCACTTATCTACACGGCACTTACGTCCTTTTGCTGTTCAGCGGAGTTTTTCGCCAATAACTCAAAAGCGGTTTGCCCGATAATGTTGAAAACAATTTTCCTTGAAAGTGGGCATAAAGCGTTATCTTTGTAATGTTTTTCGGATTATTGGACATAACATAGTAAAGTAATATGAAAATAGAGGGATGGGGGGGACAATTTAAGCTACTTTCGGAGCGATTATTTCAGAAAACTTTTGCTGAATCAAGAAAATATTTTAGAAACCGCAAAATGTTTTTAAAAGAACTGTCGAAATATGTGCGACACAATGATATTTACTGATTATTCCTAGCCCCCCTATAACTATATTTATTTTTATTATTTCACCGTCAAACTAAGTAGCGGCTTATACCAGTTTCATAAATATACATTATGTAGTTTTTGAGGAAAACGCCTGCGACATAGGGACGCAGGGACATGACGAAACTATAAGGGTTCCGTTTTTGCCATTCTGGCTACAGAACTCTAAAAAGTAAATCAAATCAAATCAAATCAAAATATTCTTTATTCAAGTAGGCCTAGTTACAAGCACTTTCGAAATGTCAGTTACATGAGAGTGAATGTTTGCTGGGAGAAATACAATATGATCCAACATTTGCTGCAAGGATTAGGGAAACCCAGAAAAACCTAATCAGATCATTTAACTTAAGTGTAATATTATTGATAAAATCATCATTTTAAAAATTAAAATAATCAATAAGATAAATCCCAAAAGGATTGTCAATAAAAAATAAATAATCTAGAATGTGTCTAGAATAAAATTCTAAATGTTAGAGTATATAAACCAATTAAGATTATAAAATAATAATAATACCTTAGGTATTCGTTAAAATAATGATTCATATACCTACATGACGCTATAATTTACATTAATCCCATGCGGCTTCATCATTCATGTAGTCTTGTGTGCTATAATAAGCTTTAGAAAATAATTTTCGTTTCACAATATTTTTGAATTTACCAATAGACAACTCACGTATGATGCTAGGAAGTTTATTATAAAATCTCACACAGTTACCCATGAATGATCTCCTTATTTTATGGAGCCTAGTAGCAGGCACTGCGTGCTTATGCTTATTTCTAGTATTAATATTATGTATATCACAGTTCTTCTTAAAGTCGGTAATATTTTTATGTACATACATAATATTCTCATAAATGTATTGACAATGCACTGTCATTATATTAATGTCCTTAAACTTATCTCTAAGCGAGTCTCTATAGTTAATTTTATATATCGCACGAACAGCCCGCTTCTGCAGAACAAATATAGTATTAATGTCGGAAGTACTGCCCCATAGTAAGATGCCATACGACATAATACTGTGGAAATAACTGAAATACACTAATCGAGCCGTTATCACGTCTGTTAATTGACGAATCTTACTTACTGCGAAAGCTGCAGAACTCAGTCTATTCGAGAGATTAGCAATATGGGGACCCCATTGGAGCTTAGAATCTAATGTTATACCGAGAAAGACTGTACTATTAACTAGTTCCAGTTCCTCACCTTTAACCATAACGCTTGCTTGCTCGTGTTTTACGTTACTCGTGACAAACTTAACACATTTAGTATTTTTCTCATTTAACAATAAATTATTTACATTAAACCAATTTACTACTTCACAGATAGCATTGTTTACGTCATTGTAGGATCGTTGATTTCGTACGACTTTGAAAATTAGAGACGTATCATCTGCAAACAAAACCATCTCATGGTGGGTCTTTACGAGGTGTGGCAAATTGTTTATATAGATAAGGAACAGGAAAGGTCCCAATATTGATCCCTGCGGTACACCCATTGAAACTAATGACCCCGGTGAACGCTTTCCATTCACGTCAACCCTTTGTATTCTACCATTTAAATAAGACTGTAATAAATTTAGTGCTGATCCTTTAACTCCGTAGTGGTGTAGCTTCCTGATCAGTGTCTCATGATTAACGCAATCGAAGGCCTTAGATAAATCACAGAAGATGCCTAAAGCATCTCGCGATTCCTCCCAGGCATCGAAAATGTGTTTTACGAGCTCAACTCCGGCGTTGGATGTCGAGCGACCCCGCGTAAAACCGAATTGCTTACTATGCATCAAATTATTCAAATTAAAATGTTTTAACAATTCATATAGAAATAAAACAATTTAACGGATTATATCGCGTATATTATCTCATTTTAGTTGCCGACGTTTCGGAAGCTTTCCAGCTTTCCATGGTCACGGGAGGACTGAGAAAAGATGTATTTTCCTCTGTCAAAGTTACAATTAACCTCTACCTAGTTTGACTAGTTTGGCGCCTATCCGGCTTATGTGGTTGAATCGAGCCCTGCGTAACGTTTTTTTGCATGCTCTGGCGGCTTGGTTAAAGGCTTTCTTCAGTTTCGGTGTATCCGGAGACTTACGTGCTCGAGCTTCAGCCCATGCGGAATAAGCCGATTGTTTGTGTGCCTCGGCACGACTGCAATCAGCTCCGAACCAAGGACGAGCTTGGCCATTCGACGCTACATCAGAGTATGGTATATAATATTCCATTCCCTGAAGTATAACCGCGGTTATGGCTTCGGCACAGCTCGACGGGTCACCTGAAGAAAAGCAGACCTCACGCCAAGGGTAAGATGCAAAAAAGTGACGCATCTCGTCCCAATCTGCTGACTGGTATCGCCACAGCCTTCGAGGACCACTTGGGTTGCTCTCAGGTGGGGAATATACGGATACAGATTTTACCAGACAGTGATCGGAGGTACCTAGCGGTGCAGAGACCGATACCGAGTATCTGTCTGGTTCAGTAGTCAGCAGAAGGTCAAGGCAATTGGCAGTGTGGGAGTCAACGTCGGGCACCCTCGTGGCACAGCTTACCAGCTGGGTGAGATCTAGCGATAGTGCAAGGTTGTGCGCCTCTCTCCCAGCGTGGTCGGTCTCCTGGTATGGGTACAACCACTCCTGATGGTGTGCGTTAAAGTAAAACCTCTACTACTACTAGCCTCTTACCCTGCTGGGAGTAAGGCGTTTTGGTCCTTGGCGAAAGCGGTTGAATCCAATTTTGCACGGCCATCGCTCCCGCCATTGCTGAAACCAGACGGTACTCTGGCACATGCTGCGGAAGAGAAGGCGAATTTATTTGCGACTCTTTTTGCCCAAAATACGCGTCTGGATACTGCGAGTAAAACTCCACCCATCTTACCACGTGCTGACTGCTCCATGGCTGAAGTACGCATACATCAAAAAGAGATTTTAAAAATCCTGCAGTCTCTGGACGTGAATAAAGCCAGTGGACCTGATGGTATACCAGCGATAGTCCTGCGTACCTGTGCACCCGAGTTATCTCCACCACTGACACGCCTGTATCGCCTCTCACTAGAGACTGGGGTAGTACCTAAATCGTGGAAGCTTGCAAACGTGCAACCTGTGCCCAAAAAAGGCAGCCGCGCTGACCCTGTCAATTACCGTCCCATCTCTGTCACCTCCATACTCTGCAAGACTATGGAACGTGCACTGAACAACAAACTCCTGGCTTACCTAGAAGGTAACGATCTCCTCAGTGACCGTCAGTACGGATTTCGCCGAGGCCGGTCAACTGGGGACCTTCTAGTGTATGCCACCCACTTATGGAGTGAGGCCATTGAGAAACACGGCGAAGCTCTTGCCGTGTCTCTGGATATCTCTAAGGCCTTCGACAGGGTCTGGCATGCTGGCCTTATATCCAAGCTTCCTGCATATGGTGTTCCTGATGGTCTTTGTACTTGGATATCTGACTTCTTGTCTAACCGGTCGATACGAGTAGTCATCGATGGCTACTCATCAGACCACCAAGCCATCGATGCCGGAGTTCCACAGGGGTCGGTCCTGTCCGCAACTCTATTCTTGCTGCACATAAACGATCTGCTTATGCCCGGTATCATTGGGTACGCAGATGACAGCACAGTTGCGGACAGATATCTACCGGACGCGAAGGCCAGCAGGGATACAATCCAGTCTTGTCGAGAGGCTATGGTAGACCGTGTGGACGCGTCCCTTCATGCAGTCTCCACTTGGGGTGACGCTAATTTGGTGACATTCAACGCTACCAAGACGCAGGCGTGTCTGTTCTCCACCAAACGGAGCCCATTCGAGCTGGCTCCGACTTTCCGGAATGTGCCTGTAAAATTGACTGGCAGCCTTGAGCTTCTTGGTGTTCAGTTGACTGCCAATCTCAATTTCGGTCAATATATCGAGTCCAAAGCAAAGACTGCAGCCAAAAAACTTGGAATCCTCTCCAAGGTTAGGCGGTATTTCACTCCAGGACAGCTTTTAATGCTTTGCCAAGCACAAGTCCGGTCATGTATGGAGTACTGCTGTCACCTTTGGGATGGATCAGCTAAATACCAACTGGCCACTTTGGACTCGATTGACAAACGAGCTAGGCGGCTTATTGGCGACCCTACTCTAACTGACACTAAGCTGCAGAGCCTTGAGCATCGACGTAGGGTCGCTCGTCTGTCGGTCTTTTACAGGTTACATTTCGGTGAGTGTGCGGGGGAATTACATGATTTAATTCCACCAGCCCCTTTCCATCATCGGGACACACGACGCGTGCGTTCGTTCCATCCGCACGTGGTCAATATTCCGCGAATCCGCACGAAACGCTATGGTGCAACTTTTATCATGCGTACCGCAAAGGAGTGGAACTCGCTGCCTGCGAGTGTGTTCCCCGACCATTATAATTTGGGCGTGTTCAAGACAAGAGTGAATAGGCTGTTTCTAGACGGGCATGATACATCCTTGACCGCATCGTCACTTAACAACAGGTGAGATTGCGGTCAAATTCCCATCTATTTATAATAAAAAAAAAAAAAAAAACAATTTCTCCTCAGTACGCCTCATTTGTGAAATGCTGCTTGGTAAATTATTAGAATAAAATAATTAAGCCCTTCTGGCACATGTGTAACTGTCTTTACAGCTTAGGCCCATCTGGCATGTATGTACACCTTTATTTGTGTTTTTTCAAAAAATGGGTAGTTTGCACAAATTGTAACTTTGACAGAGGAAAATACATCTTTTCTCAGTCCTCCCGTGACCATGGAAAGCTGGAAAGCTTCCGAAACGTCGGGAACTAAGATAATATACGCGATATAATCCGTTAAATTGTTTTATTTCAATGAGTAATAATCGCGGAAACAGAAGAAAATATTAATTCATATAGAATTAGCTTTTCAATTTTTTTTCTTAATGTAGGTAGTACAGATATTGGTCTAAAGTTAGTGGGGTCAGAGGTACTACCTGATTTAAATAAAGGAGTTATTTTGCTATGTTTCATCAGATCAGGAAACTCACCGCAGTCAACACTGTTATTGAATATATCTGCCAAGTCAGGCGCTATTACTTCTATTAGGGATTTGACAGCATGGACTGAGACCCCCCATAGGTCATTGGTTTTTATGACATTAATTGATTTAAATGCCTTTACTACATCTGAAGGACTGACATGTTCAAAATAAAAGTCCTTACTACATTCTGGGACGTTTTCTTTTAACAACAAAACGGCAGACGAAGGTAATGAATTTAAACACTTTGATGTGGATACTGGTATATCGGTGAAGAAATTTTCAAATTCTGTTGCTACATCTAAACTAGAATCTATAATTTTGCCATCAATTTTTAATTCTAGATAACTAATAACGTGCCTTGATCTACCAGTCTCCGCATTAATCACTTTCCAGGTGGTTTTGATAATATTAGAATTATTTTTGATTTTCTGGCATAAATAATTACGTTTGGCAATATGACAATCAATTTTGAATTGTTTCGAATATTGCTTTACATGTCCTTTAAATTCATCACTCGTATTAAACCGCCGTTCCTCATACATGGCATACAGTGCTTGTCTACGTTTGTGTAAGTCCGCAGTAGCCCATTCGCTAAATACTGGTGCACCGCCAGCCACAACCGTTTTGGAAGTAAATATTGTATTATAATGTTTCATAAAAGTTGTAAAGGATGAATCATACATGTGACTAGGACTCATTTCAGAAGACAGAACGAGTAGCGCCTGAAACAAATGTTCCTTCAAAAAAAATAAAAATCCTGTTATTCTATGTTTATAATACGTGCTGATATTTTTTGACTTTTAACGTTGTAAGTATTATTTCCTCATATTCCTTCATAAATCGAAATTTAATACTTCGAATTGAATCACTAAATATATTTTTAAACTATATCCGAATGTGAATCAAGCCTTAATGTGAATCATTTAATTTTGGTCCCCCCAATATGAGGCAGCAAAAGACGCATTAGTCCGCACTGATGTACTTATCCCGGTTGAACTTTAAAATACAAAAACCCAACCACGACATTTTTACTGCAGAATCAATATATTTTCATGTTACATAAATTGATTCATTAAATCACTCGACCTTGTTTATTACAGTTAGTTTCAATCCGATTGGCTATCACGGGTGCCGATAACGGATCGTATGATGAGATGTTATGACTTACTGTTACCAAATTTTGGGGGCGTGAATGATAAAAGGTCAGGAGCTACGTGACCACGTGTCTTTGAAACTTGTGAGATAGTCTCATTTATTTTTCACTTCACTCGCTCGAAAAAGTTCTATTTACACCACCAAATCTGCGTGGAAAAGTTCGTTTTATCCGATAGCGTGGAAAAGTCATTTGAGGTTCAAAATTATATTATTTTTAATGTTTATGTGTTTGTTTTGGTATGAGTGTGTTTTGTAGGTTCATTATTACTAGTTCTTAATGAAAACATAATCGGTTTGTTATAATTTCATAGTTTTTCTCAACATCTCACTTTTTCCTCGCTGTAGTGAGATGAAAAGTTGTGTGTTTCGCACGGCTGGAAAATTATTTGACTTCTCGTGCATTGAACATCCCATGTCATGACACGATGATCGGATACGAGCAAATGATACAAGTGTGAAAATTTCTTTGATACCGCACGGTGCGCGACAATTTTGGTAACCGTTTCTACTCAATCTATACAATACCAAAAATCTAAATCAAAAAAGTTTATTTGCGTTAACAATATTACCCATCTATACTATTATAAAGTTGTAAAAATGAAATGTCTGTACATTGAAGATATTTAAAAAAAAGATAGTAACGGACTATTTGGAGGTCAATAAAACGAAAAATATTTTATTTGAATTTTTTGTATGTTTGTATGTGTCGTTGTGGCTTCATCACGCTAAATCGGCTAAACGGATTTCAACTATTTTTGGTACACGGGTAGCTGGGTATCTTCAGATGGTTATAGGATACTTTTTACCTGACTATGCTAAAGAAAAAAAGACGGGTTATGACTTTTTCTCCTCCGCGAACGAAGTTGCGGGCGCCTTCTAGTATATGATATTACCTGGCGAACCCCAAACTAGGCTCAACCTGTATCTTGGGGCCCAGCCGGTCTAGCACAGCTCTCCGCGACTACGCTTTTCCTGCGACATATAGCATCACCCGTCTTTCTCGCATTGTATTAAAAGGAAAGAGACAGACAATCGTTGTCGAGCGATAAAGAATCGTGTATCACAATTGTGCTATAAAGGTACTGGAGTGCAATATGTGCAGATAAAATAATGTTAAGGCTTATCTAGTTATCTAATACAATTGAAAAACATGCATTATACAAAACACGAGAAACGCTAGCGATATGTGTTGTGACTGGTGACTGTATGTGCGTGTGTTGTTTGATAGTGTGAGTGTGTGTAAGAGTAAAGAAGAGAGAGAATTAGCTAGCAAGAAGTAACGCCTCTGTGTCGTGATAAGACAGTGACAGTATTAGCCATTGCACTTCTTCACGATATCCTCAATATATACAATTAATGTAAATCTTCAAGATTAAAGAGTTTTCATAGTAGTTTAAAAGCAGGTATATTTATGTATTATGGTTAGTTATATATATTACGTATTATGTATAGTTTGTATAGTATATAATTTGGGTGTCTCACCCTTGTAATTACAAATTTCTACAAGTTTGATACCGATATCCCGCACCAATAATTTCTCTGTTTAACCTAATGGTTGATTGGTAGAGAATGCCTTTATGGCATTAAGTCCGCCATTTGTACTTTCTTGTATTGTGCAATAAAGTTTTAAAAAATAAATAAATGTTCACTTTGTGTTGTTGTTGCAGTGCTGGTGTTTTTATCGGCGACCTTCGTACTGAGCCTCATCGGAACAGTGTTCTTCTGCTTCACAAACACCATCAACAACGCCATATTATCCGTGAGTAACTGGATACTTATAAATAAATAAAATAATAAAAATAAAATATAAGGACATTTATTTACCAACAACAAACAAACAAACTTATTTTGTATTACAAAATTTTTTAGCTTATAAACTAGTTTGTGAAGTAAATTGGATTGAGATTTAGGGAGACCGCTGGTTTTCAGTCTCCAACCATGAGTTATTAATACCTACTTTATAATTATTTTTAACTAAATAAGGAAGATGAGGTATGTTCGCTGCCAACATGATAGTAATCAATCAATGTGAGGCGTATCGACTTTTATATATATTAACTCACTAGCTTCGGCCCGCGACTTTGTCCGCCTTAAATTCGTTTATCGCGGATGAGGGTATTTTTCCGGGATAAAAAGTAGCCTATGTCCTTCCCCGGTACTTAAACTATCTCCATACCAAATTTCATCCAAATCGGTTCAGCGGTTTAAGCGTGAAGAGGTAACAGGCAGACATATGGATTTATTTATCATTTTAGGGCATCTTTTTTACAATAAATAAATATTTCACTGGACAAATTTTACACAAATCGACCTAGTCCCATGGTAAGCTCAATAAGGCAGGCAGGCGTGTTGTATTTTTTAAGGCTTCGTAAGCGAAATAGCAAAACCTCTTATAGTTTTTATCATTTCAATAAAACAATTTAACGGATTATATCGCATATATTATCTCATTTGAGTTCCCGACGTTTCGGAAGCTTTTCAGCTTTGCATGGCCACAGGTGACTGAGAAAAGATATATTTTCCTCTGTCACAGTAACAATTTATAGTTTTGTCATGTCCGTCCGTAGCGAGTCGCGTATCACAGTCACAGTCATGCTAGAGATGTTGTAAGACTTGTCTACGGCGTTACAGTACGATTACTTTGAGTTTACTACTGACATATGCTTTTATTCCATTGGATATTCGTTTTTAATACTAATGTAAAAGAGTTTATATTACTTACACACTGGCTCAACGCCGATCAGTAATCTTACTGTAAATAAATTCTTTCTTTCCACAGAGCATGGTGATCAGAAACAACTCGATGGCGTTCTCGATGTGGCGGAACCCCACAGTCCAGCCTCTGATGAAGGTGCATCTCTTCAACTACACCAACTGGGAGGAGGTGAGGGCTGGCAACGCCACGAGACTCCACGTTGAAGACGTTGGGCCTTTCGTCTATTCGTGAGTACCATATTTCTGTATTTTTTTTTATTACAAAATAATAGTCACTTAACCAATAATATACACAAATCAATATTTCTGTAAATCTATCTATCTTATCTTATCTATACCTACTATTATAATATTTTTATACTATTATATATATTTATGAGAATATTATTTCTGTTATTAAGAACCTAGAGTCTTTTACTAAGAATTCAGATATCCACAATTTTAATACTAGAAATAAAAACAAAATCGCCATTAGAAAGTTCCGCGTTCGTAAAGTAGCCAAATCATTCGTAGGCCATTGTATACTATTTTATTTTATTTTATAATATTTTTATAATAAGCTACCAGATGATGCTTTAAAATTACCGTTTCCAGCTTTCAAAAAGTACTTAAAAGAGTCTCTAATGGCAAAGGCATATTATAGGGTAGAGGACTATTTAACAGACAAAAATGCATGGCTCAAAACAGAAACCAAATAATTTACCTTTACCGGGACACAGTTCTTATAAGGTGGCATATCAAACGTATGTAAGTTGTTTTAAATAAAAAAACATTATTTAGCTTTTTTTATATTCTATTTATATATTTTATTTTACTTTTATAAGTTTTAATATGTTTTCTTTAAGAACTACGCATTGAGTTTATACTCAAAATATATATTTAGGATAGGCTAAGTACAAATATTGTAATAGATATAAGACTTATTTCGAAAAAATGACTGACTGTTGAGTTTGTTTCAGCTTTTTTCTCCTCAGTGGTCTCCCCTTGGTAAACGCCTTAGATTCAGACTTGTAAAAGTGCCCTTGCAGCCTACTTACAGAATAAAGATCATTATTTCATTTCATTATAAAGTTGTAAAAATAAATTTGAAATTCTACATTACCGTAAAAAAAAGATACGGCCATTTATGCCGCAAAAAAAGTATATTTCGATACTCTCAAGGGAATCAAAATGATAGGGTACTTTCCGTTGACATAGAACTATGAAATTTGGCAAATAATATCGTGTCATACTACAAATATCTACAAACATCTGAAAACTATACATTTGTAATTAAATCATAAAAAGATAGTATTTTTCAAGTCATATTTGCACAGCCCGGTTGCGTTAAGTTTGCACCTCATTTGTATGCAATGCTATAGATATTAGGTGCAAACTTAACTCAACCGGAACCGCGTAATATAATGTTATGGTAAGTGAAAGTTTGTACGGAATTCTCGGTGCGCGAGTCGGACTCCCACTTGGCTGGTTTTTTGTTGTTCACAGTGCCTTGGTTTTACTGTAATGCTGTGTAACTTTTAAAAAAATCTATACTATTATAAAGTTGTAAAAATGATATGTCTCTACATTGAAGATATTTTCAATAAATTTATTGTTACGGACTATTTGGAGGTCACTAAAACGAAAAATATATTTTTGGATTTTATGTATGTTTGTATGTGTCGTTGTGGCTGCATCACGCAAAATCGGCTAAACAGATTTCCACAATTTTTGGTACACTGGTAGCTGGGTATGTCCAGATGGTTATAGGATACTTTTTACCCGACTACGCTGAAGACAAAACGACGGGTTATGACTTTTTCTTCTCCGCGAACGACGTTGCGGGCATCTTCTAGTTAATAAATAAATATGTTAGAGAAGGATAGAAAGAAATAGCCTCTGCTTACTTTAACATGTGACTGTCCTGTGAGCTTGTCGCTCAGACCGAATCCTATAGACTTGACAACCAAATAAAAATACCACTACCGAACGAGCTGGTCGTATAAAAATTATAATAAGAGTGACAGAGAGAAATATATTATTCTTTGTCTTTGTCATAGTTTCACTTTTCGACCGCCACAACCGAGTTGGTGGCAAACGAATACAGAAAACAATTATTAACCCAAATTGTCCACCCAAATTACGCAGGTTATTGATAGTAAGCTGTCAGCCATTTTTAAATGAGTTCTTAATTTAGCTGCATAACAGTTATGTCCGTCCCTTACGGGTGTACGCTGATGTCAAGTCTATGGGATTTTGATGATTCTTGGCGGCTTGTCGCCGCTTGGACGGGTGTGGACTTGGCAAGAGATTTTAAAATCGCCCTCGTAGTGTTTGCGTCACGCTGCACGTAAACCAAGCGTTGTTTAAACAAATTACTAGTTCAAGGTTGTAACTGATAGTCATATACGCACTTGTTAATTTGGGTACTTTGAGTGCACATTTTGTGGTCATGATGACATTTGTGGAGTAGGGAATCCATATTCCCTACTCCACACTACATGCATGTTTTTTTTACGCTTTTTCTAACAACATATCAACATACCGAAAAAACGATTTCAAAAAGTGAAATCAAGAACCATTAAAACAAGAGGACTGACCATCTCCATACAAAAAGACGTTCCCCGATATGTACAACGCCATCTGTGTATAAGAATTATATTTTAAAATTATTCAACTTTGCAAGAGTATTTAAATGTTACGATTTATTTATTATTATAGTAAATGTCGCTATACTAAATATGTTTCTTTATTCAATTATAACATCGTTAAATGTTTAATTTTAAGCGCCATCTAGTTTTTGCCAGAATATCTCCTTGCGATCGGAACACGATCCAAAGTATGGCAACTGTCAGTCCTCTTGTCTTAATGGTCCTTGTCTAGAGTAAAAAAAAAATTGTTATTTTGTTGACGTACACGCTCAAGACCCATTTGATTGCGTTGTTTACAAACCAAAATCGTGGAAATTTCTGAATCACCGGAACAATGACGACAAATGCGACTCGTCTGGGTCAGTGATCAATTGAGTTTGGTCTGAACCCACTACCCCTGGGACATTGGCCCAAATCTGGCTCTTAGTCAACAAGTCTGATGACCCTTAAATAATACGTATATTATCTCATTTGAGTTCCCGACATTTCGGAAGGTTTTCAGCTGACCATGGTCACTGATTGTCAACCCACCCGTTAACAATACGCGATATAATCCGTTAAAATTGTTTTATTGAAATGGGTAATAATCAGGCATCGGATAATCGGATAGATATTTATCTAAAGTTGCCAAAAACCCGGCAAAAGTTGGGCAATTGTGGAGTCGGCTTCTTAATTAAATTATTTCTATAAGTTCCGGGATTGCATAAAACGACTATTTTGGTAAGCACGTTCGTTGTTATGCCTATGTAGGTAATGTAATAATGTATGTTAGTATTTGTTGTCACCGCGGTGTGAATTGATTTAATTTCAAGGTATACCTAAGTACCTATGTAACATAAAAGATTAATAAAACAAAAATGTTTTTCATAACATAACATAACATTTAAAATGTTAAATAGGAAAATTAAATTTAGTCCGTCTCCATACCGTTTAACATAGAAGCCGCCGCCAAACTTTAGGTAAATATCTAGGTATCCGATTATCCGATGCCTGGTAATAATCGCGGAATCAAAAAAAAACAATTAAGTATGTATGTATGTATGTAAACACTTTATTGTACATAGTAACCAGTTACAAAAGCAATAAACTTAAAACATATAAAAGTACAAAGGCGAACTTATCCCTATTAGGGATTTAAGTCTGATGACTTCAAGTCTGTAGAGTGAATTATTCAATCGACATGAATATTAAAGAAAAAAGAATAACAAAAACCCGGCCAAGGGCGAGCCGGACTCACGCACCGAGGGTTCCGTACAAAATATACGCTGTAAACGGCCGTATCTATGAAAATCCAGTGTTAGCAGATCTCTACTCCTAAGCAAAATGTACGCGGTGTTTGATCATTTTATATGGGTTTTTGATATAGATAGACAGACATAAAAAAATGTTTCCTAGAACAACTGGAAGTACCCTATCAATTTCAAAAAGTGTCGAAATATACGTTTTTTGCGGCATAAACGGCCGTATCTTTTTTTTACGTAAACTTAAAAGTTTGATTTTTTGACAGCTTCATTGGACCATAGAACTGAGTATATAGTTTTCAATTGTAACTCGATACCTCCACGCGTTCCCGAGTTAAAGGGTCTTGACAGACAGACAGTGTCACGAACGAACAACAAAGTGATACTATTAGGGTTCCGTTATTTCCCTTTTACTTTTGAGGTACGGAACCCTCAAAACCATTCAATGAGCATCAAATAGTCCGCGTATATCTTTTTTTTTTTTAATATATTTCATGTAGTTACCTAAATACATTTTGTTTTTACAACTCTATAAAAGTAAAGCTTATCACGCTTTGTTGCCAATTTTGTTCAAACCTGTTTACGCTTACATGCTCTTACTGATCCAATTAAACTTTCCGCCCTGTATAGGTATTACCATTATCGAATTGATATAAAAAACAATAACAACTTTTTGCTATTAATTTAAATGAAAATAAATTGATTTCTCATCACCTTGAGACGTGTGAAACTTTCATTAGCTGAAAACATTAACTTACCTAACTCGAAGAT
The DNA here is from genome assembly GCA_905404275.2 of Hedya salicella. Taxonomy (NCBI): domain Eukaryota; kingdom Metazoa; phylum Arthropoda; class Insecta; order Lepidoptera; family Tortricidae; genus Hedya; species Hedya salicella. The sequence continues at coordinate 3,901,559 of FR990099.1, forward strand.
TTAATTATGTGTCGTTATTTACAGGTTAGATAAGGTCGAATATTGTGTTTGTGTAAATTAGCTGATAGATATAGCAATATACATAAGCATTAAGTTCAAGTAGGTGTTAAAGGTACAACGTACAACGCCATTTGACCCATTGAGTTAAGTTAAAAATGTGTAAACAATTCTTACCCAACATTAACTACATTTGCGGTCAAATAATACGGGTCGATAGGGTGAATACAGTGGCGGGCACGGGCTTTTTGGCCAACCTAGGCAGTTTTTAGGGATCCTTACCCAAAGGTAAAACGGGACCCTATTACTAAGACCACGCTGTCCATCTGTCTGTCTGTCTGCCTGTCACCAGCCTGTAGGTACCTCATGAACCGTGATAGCGAGGCAGTTGAAATTTTCACAGATGATGTATTTCTGTTGCCGCCATAACAACAAATACTAAAATCAATATAATTTTATGTGTGTCTGTCTATATCAGTAATGCTACTGCTCCACCTGCGCCGTAACGCGTAAATAAAGGCGTTAAAAATGTCATTACACAGATGTGGCCAACAATTTAGTGCCCTAGAAGGGAAGTGGCATTGTAAGTGACGTTAGACGTTAAGCGATAGCTCGGGTGGCGGTTTTTTCGACACGTCAAAGGATTAAATAGCCTTAAACGGCGCAGTTCCGCTTATGTGGCCACAGGTTTAATTGTCAATTAAATTAACGTGTAGTTTTCCACATTAACATTAACGTTAACGCAGGTGGACTAGTAGCATAAGTAATTCTGTCACTATTGTCTGCTCAGTTACGTTGATCCACCCATCTGTCAATCCTCCCAGCCTATTTGGGCGACCGATTAGCTATATTTAGGAAGGTAAACAGTCCGTCGTAAAAATACTCGTAGATAAGGAGAAAATTGTGTAATGATATGATACTGTCCAAATTGGGTGCTATCAGACAGTAATATAACGTTAATAACACTAGGAGGCCAGGCCAATAAGCTGACGTATTCGGACAGACCACCCGGTGCATTATAGTCGATTTTACAAACGGGTCAATGACTCTTTTCTGAGCCCCTGAGTCACTCATTAAAACTACAATTTTAAACGATATAAAGGCAACCAAAATATTATTTTCACCTCACTCGCTCGGAAATGTTCCATTTAAAGCGCCAAATCTGCGTGGGAAAAATCAATTTTGCACGCTAGCGTGCAAAAGTCATTTGAAGTTCGAATTTATATTTTTTCTCAAAGCCGACCTGTACGAAGACTTAAAATGAGAGTGCGATGAGGTCGTATCGTATATGAATTCAAAAAGTTAATTAATCATCTTAAAAAGTTATTTTATGTAAGACAAATATGTTATTATTTCAAAATTGATTATTTATTTTTAATATACACACGAATAATTGTTTTTATTATTAAGTAAGACTGCATTTTTTTTCTGAGAAAAGGTCACAGTCAAGGTGACAGTCTTGGCAGATTAAAAAAAAACTTGAAAAAGAGAACAATAGCTTATGAGCTGCAAAATTCACTAATGTGCTGCTTGGGAATGTGCCATCAATGACGTTTGCGCGGAAATAGTTTCTAAGCTGCGTTTAGTTCATAATTAAACCGTGTAAAATAGCAGAAACAAGTCGAAATTAATGTTAGTATTCTGGGATTGTATTTTTTATACTTTTTGGAAAAAGTATCAGTTATTATATGAACATTAGTTCTGAAATAAAAATAAAAAAACATTTTTTACATTAAAAATTCGATTCCAATGATAAGACCGTGAAAATAACTAAACGCAAAGTCCATGTTAAAAAAATATTTGCTTATTAAGACGGGCTTAGTATATTATTCTAAAATATTTGAAGTTACATTTTTGAGAAAAACACTACATACTTCGACCGTAAATGCCATTCTGGCCTCGTATTATATTATAGCCTACGACTCGGTCCGTCCAGTATCTCATACTCGACCAGTATGGCTTATTTACTGATGTCCGCCGTTATGTACCTACCACTATAATATGTTTATTTGTTTGTCATGTTATAACTATTATTAGTGTGTTTCGTAGGTACATTGTTACTAGTTTTAAATGGATAAAAAAAAGATTGTTTATTTTCTTTTAAAATATTTCATAGTTTTATTACATCACACATGTCCTCCCTTTAGTGAGGTGAAAAGTTGTGTTTCGCACGGCTGCAAAATTATTTGGCTTCTCGTGCCTTGAAAGACTCGCTACGCTCAGGAATCTATATTTGATTCCTTCGCTTGCTTGGCTTTCAATTGAAGCACTCGCGCCAAATAATAACTTTGCAGCCTTGCATAACAAATAACTATTTCACCTCACTTGCTTAGAAAAGTTCCATTTACAGGCGCCAAGTCTACGTGGAAAAGTGCGCTTTATCCGCTAGCGTGGAAAAGTCATTTGAAGTTCGAATTTATATTTTTTTAAATGTTTATTTGTTTGTTTTGTTCAGATATATCAGTGTGTTTCGTAGGGTCATTATCACTAGTTTTAAATGAATGATAATTGGTTTGTTATAATTTAATAGTTTTTCTTACATATCACATTTTTCTCGTTGTCTGTTTCGCACGGCTACAAAATTTCTTGGCTACCCATGCCTTGAAAGTCTAGTTACGTTCACTCGGTTTTGAATTCAAGCACTCGCGCCAAATAACAACTTTGCAGCCTTGCATAACGAATAACTATTTCTAGCCAATATAGGTTTTTCTCCTTCTTCCTAAGGTTGACTGATAGAGAATGCCTTATGGCATTAAGCTCGCCTTTTGTACGATAAGTTTTCTTATGTGCAATAAAGATTAGATGAATATTTCAATTTTTAAGGGCCCATTTCGGCAGTATGAATAGCCTAGATTATTAGCATTTTTTTAAGTAACTGTCACTTATATCTCCTTCGAGACAGAAAAGCAACAAGAAAAAAATTACGTACCCAAATATAATTATGAGCATTCCCAATGCTTCAATAATAAATATACATCGAAAGGTACTTATGCATCAGTACAGATTTAACAGTATACAAACGTTTCACATGCAATATTTATGTTTAGCAGTTAACAAAAAAACGCCAACATATAAAAAAATTGAAATATATAAACTTCTCCGAAACACTGAATAGGTATAACTTCGTTTAATAGTACATTACTGCAGAGGCTGCGAAATAGGGGATTGCTGGCCGAGTAGTTATAGATGGCCGGGTGTTAACCAGGCCATCTAGAGATACGAGGCCGACAATCAGTGCTTTTCTCAAAAATGCAATGAAATAAAAAACAATATTTTTTTATATGGTTAATATTATTTTCCCACTATAACGATATTTTAATACACACAGTTATTTTTTATTTTTGTGTGTCTTTTATCTCACTTGGTCGTGAGACGACCATTTTTGAGGTGCTGAAGTGGCGCCTAGGCGCGGGGCGGCGGCGCGCGGCGGCGCTCAGAGCGAATTGAAACTAAAGAAGTTCGCTTTGAAGGCCATGGCCCGCACTTTCGTATGAAATTATCATTATGTGTCTCTCGTCGCACCACACCCGAAATGTGAGACTTCGGGGTCTATTATGAGGAACACAACGTCAATATTTCATTGCGTGTTTGAGAAAAATATAATATTCAACAAAGCGAGCAACAAGCGTGAGTCCGACTTGCACTTGGTCGCTTTTTTTGCTATGTTTGTTGACATATCGTTTCATTCAACAATATTTGTATTTTGATTTGTATTTAACAAACAAATGTTTTCTTAGAATGATCTGTTATCACACTGCCGGATGCCTCAACTGCTAGCTACTCAACTTTAAAACGGCTTAAGTGTATTTGCCTATCTTCGGGTTATATGCCATTTAGGCACCAGCGAGAGTGAGATAAGGGAGGTCAGAGTAATTAGACCGGTCCCGATGTACGAAATACATGTTAACTATATTTAAGGTCCCAGAGATGTGGATATAGGTAGTGAAAATAGGTAATACAAAGATCTAGTGCCTTGTGCCTTGTCGGGGCGCACGCTCTGCCAATTGAGCTACAGAGCCCAGTCAGTTTGTCTTCCTTTGTCACTATTTGTAACAAGATCTTTGCATTTTTGAATTTATAAAAATATAGTCTTAGTGAAAAAAATCACTTTAAAAATCACGAAGATAGGGTCTTGATGTTTAATCAAGATTTTCGTAAAAAATCAATAGTGGAATGTATTTAAATACAAAACACAATTATTCTAATATTTTTTGTATTTGGAATGCAAATACATAATATTTTTCCGAAAAGGTATTTGAAATACAAAATACGTTTATTTCCAAAAAAAATCATAACTAAATAAAGTACGTTGCAGTGGAAACCACGTCAATGGGCGAGCCATGTAGCCCGGAGAACGGATGGCCGTCGGGGTAGTAAAGTCTTGGAGTGGCGACCAAGCATAGGACGCACGCACTTTTCTTTGAACACCCGTCAACATTGTCAACAACTCATTGAGACGATTCCGAAGAGTCCAAACAAGGCTATCCCCACACATTTTAAGCCGCGTGATAAATACCGATCTTATTATTAATAAAATCAGCCCAATTAAAGTACCCAAATATACATGTACATACATACAAATTCAATCAGTAGTTTGCTTTGTGGAATCACCTTGCCCCTGAATACCTAAAATACCAAACAAGCGAAGGTGCAAGAAAAAGCTAGCGTTTATACAACGGAGGCAACCCTAGCGAACATTCCAATGACGTTGCGTCACCCGCATCCAATAGGAGCGGTAGGCATCGATAGCGGTGAGAACGCTCCCCGTCCATACAAGTGTTGTATCTCATACGTATTAACTTGTATATAATCTTAGCCCAAACTGATAACTAGACTGTTTTTTTGTTTTGACAGAAATTGTTACAACTTTTTTATAGTATAGATAATAATATCGATGTTGTTTGCAGACAGCGAGTGGAGCGCGTGAACATAAAGTTCGACAAGGATATGCTGTCCTATCAGGAGCGGAACACGTTCCGGTACCGCCCCGACAAGACCCACGGCACCCAGTTCGACAAGATCATCGTGCCCAATTTGCCGCTTATGGTGAGTAAACTCTCACTTTTTCTCTCTCTGTCCCTCTATCTCTCCTTCTTCCCCTCTCTCCCTCGCGCTCTTTCTCCCTCTCCCTCACGTTATCTCTCTGTCTCTCGTTCTCGCCCTCTCTCCCTTGCGCTCTTTCTCCCTCTCCCTCACGTTATCTCTCTGTCTCTCCTTCTCCGCCTCTCTCCCTTGCGCTCTTTCTTTCTCTTCCTCACGTTATCCCTCTCTGTCCCTCTGTCTCTTTTTCTCCCCCTCTCTCCCTCACGCTCTTTTTCCTTCTCACTCACGTTATCTCTCCCTGTCCCTCTGTCTCTTCTTCTCCCCCTCTCTCCCTTTCCGTCACGTTGTCTCTCTCTGTCCCTCTGTCTCTTCTTCTCCCCCTCTCACCCTCACGCTCTTTCTCACTCTCTTTCTTTCTCTCCCTCACGCTCTCTCTATCTCTCCCACTCCCCCGTCTCTATCCAATCGTTCCCTCATGACTGTTTTATTAATATTGATTTCCTACTAAAACATCACAAAAAAATCGGTAAAATAAATAGGCTTAAAATAAAAAACACATTAAAAAATTAATTAATTTCCCGCGAAAACGTTGTCTGCCATGTTTAATTAAAAAAACAACACTTAGAGAAGAAAATATAACTATGGAGTGTAGAGAAGTAAGGAGAACAATCTATATATACAGAGTGTCCCAAGAAGTAGTGATATACTGAAGCTGGGACGTAGAGGACCTAGAGGGCTAACTAAATCCTCCCTGTATATATCCAGTGTCCGTCAAAATTATTAACTTCTTTTCTTTGGATAAACAGGGTGTTTGGTAACAGAATGCAAAGCTGAAAGTAGGTTTGTACATTTTAAGCCAGACATGTCTTAGACAAATGTTATTCGTTTTTTTTCTACAATAGGAGGAGTTTTCTCAGAAAAATCTTACATTATAACATTTGTCTAACACATGTATGGCTTAAAATGTTTTGAATGGCCTAAACTGTCATCTACTTTCGGCTTTGCATCCTGTCACCAAACACCCTGTTTATTGTGTAGGAAATATTACATATACATACTACTTTATTTATACTAGTAATTACTTGTTATTCATTACCGAAAGTACCCACTCTTGCACTACATTTGAACTATCATGTGAATGTATGTCCGCAGGGCGTCGTATCAAAAGCAATCCAGGTGAACCTGAACCCCCTGGGGCAGATGACCCTGAACGGGATCCTGTCCCTCGCCAACCATCATGAAGCTTTCGTCGAGCTGCCAGTTCACAGGTACTTACTACATGGTTTTTTGGTTCCGTGCCCAAAGGGTAAGCGGGACCCTATTATTACTAAGACTTCGCTGCCCCGTCTGTCTGTCTGTCTGTTACCAGGCTGTATCTCATGAACCGTGACAGCTAGACAGTTGAAATTTTCACAGATGATGTATGTCTGTTGCCGCAACACAACAAATAATAAAAACAGTATAATTTTATGTCTGTCTGTCTATATCAGTAACCAATATAAAATCATCGAACACCGTGTACATTTTGCTAGGAGTAGCAGCTACTCCTACATAAGATTTTTATAGATACGGCAGTTTGTAGCGTATATTTCGTACGGAACCCTCGGTGCGCGAGTACGACTCGCACTTGGCCGGTGTTTTTATAAACATGCCTATAAAAATACTTTATCACTTTTATAAATACTTTTATAATATTTTAAAGCTTTTGTATGGTTTCCTTTCATTATAAAATTTATAATATATCGTTTATGTTTTAAAGAAAACAATTTAAACGGATTATATAGCGTATATTATCTCATTTGAGTTCTCGATGTTTTGGAAGCTTTATACTAGGGTTGCCAAAGAAAGTGGAAGTCAGGGATTACTCATACGAAGTTGCCTTTCCGGCATTTTTGTTATGGTATACAGCTATGCGACCCGGCTCCCCGAGCTGCTACTGGCTCATACACAGTCTTCCGGGACAGTAGTATCCTTTAACCCTTTCTCCTGTCTAAATTCGTACAATACCTATCTTTACCCTATTATCCTTCCTCCTATTCCGCCAATCCAAGGTATGCCGTGCCGATGGATGAGTGGCTAGAGGCGAGACTAGTCGTTTAGCGTGCCGAATTGCCCTGGGACTGGTGACCCCAGAATAAGGCTAAACCCTTACCTGGTATGCGGGGCTCTGCTGGGTTCGAATATTTTATCCCTAGCTGCTCGTGGGAACGCAAATGGCGGCGATGTGGTTCGCAACCCATCACGTCTCGGTCCCAGTGAGAGCGAAGAGTGGGCTATGGAGAGCCACTTTGCTACGTTAAATGTAAGGGGAGGAATGAATGATAAAATAGATGAAGTATGTCAGATGATGGATGCGAGAAACAGAGAGATTAATGAATGTTGATGAAGCAGCAGTTGTATGCCACTACCGTAGCAAGTGGAGGAAGTAGTCTCTGCCTACCCCGTAATGAGAGAAAGGCGTGATTTTATGTATGTATTGTACAGGTTCCTCTGGGGCTACGACGACAGCATTATTAACACGGCGAAGCCCCTCCTGAGTTTGCAGGGACAGCTCAAGTTTGAAAAGTTCGGCCTTCTGGCTACGGTAAGCAATATTACCTTACTTAGATCTCTCGCTCGGTATGATGTTTTGCACTAGGTAGGAGAGAGCGGGATTAAAAGTACCGGGGGTCAGTTGTTCCGATGAGAATAGGAACAGAACTAAATAACGTAGCAATTCGTATGATGTTTGTTGCGAAACGTTCATGACACTATGCCGTTGCAGGAGCCTTTTTAGTTGCTTCCATTATGGTAAAATAGTTGTTATGGATAAAAAATCAAAGTTGACGTAAGAACTAACCCCACAGAATAATATATTTATGTCTTTGATTTTTTTGCTAACTGTTGATAGTAAATAATCACATAATATTTTCTTCTGTTTCCGCGATTATTACTCATTGAAATAAAACAATTTAACGGATTATATCGCGTATATTATCTCATTTTAGTTCCCGACGTTTCGGAAGCTTTCCAGCTTTCCATGGTCACGGGAGGACCATGATGAGATAATATACGCGATATAATCCGTTAAATTGTTTTATTTCAATAAATAATCACATATTTTGACGAATTAAATATCACTATTTTTGAATTAATTTTTGAAGGATAAGTTTGTATTTAAAACAACGGAACAACCAGCCCCATAGCGGGGTTAGTTGTTCCGTTCCGAGCGATCTCATAAAATAATGTTTTGGTACAAAAACTGTTAAGCGATCTACAAAACAATATCACTTTTCAGAAACGTCAATAAACATTCTTTGAATGTGTGCGTAAGCCACACAATACATATACTATTTTCATAGCTCAATTTGGTATTTTATGTAATATGTATGTAGGTATATTATGTATCTGTGAATTATATTTCTCTTAAATCTTCTTATTTTACTGGCCCTGCACCATATAACTGTTTCTGTTTAACCCAATGGTTGTCTGGTAGAGAACACCTTTTGGCATTAAGTCCACCACTTGTACATTTTTCGATTTTGCAATAAAGTGTATATAAATATATTGTCGACACGTTTGGCTCAGTTGGTTGCACAACGGCCTACGAAGCTGGCGGTCCCGGGTTCGAATCCCGGCCAGGGCAAGTGTTTGTATGATGAGCACGAATGTTTGTTCCTGGGCCTTGGATGTTTTCTATGTATTTAAGTATTATAATTCATGTATGTGTGGTAGTAGATATGAGTCGTTGTGGCTTCATCACGCCAAAATGGCTAAAGGTGCGTCCACATTTGTATCATTTGCCCGTATCAGACCATCGTCGCGTGGCATGATCGCGTGTCACGATCACGCGTTTGGACGTTGCGCCGATCCGATCGCTTGAAATCCATTTGCTACGCGTATCACACACTTATATCGGAAGAGTGCGGCATGATCGGCGCGCTGGCAGTGAGCGTCCAAGCAGCGCGATACGCAGTCATGCCACGGCACGGTGATCGGATACGAGCAAATGATACAAGTGTGGACGCACCTTTCACGGTTTCCAACTATTTTTGGCACACGGGTAGCTGGCTAGCAAATGGTTAAACTGCTATTTTATAATCCTAATCTATACTATTATACTAGAAGACGCCCGCAACTTCGTTCGCGGAAGAGAAAAAGTCATAACCCGTCGGTTTTTCTTCAGCGTAGTCGGGTAAAAAGTATCCTATAACCATCTGGAGATACCCAGCTACCCGTGTACCAAAAATTGTGGAAATCTGTTTAATGTGCGTCCACACTTGTACACTTGTACACATGCGGTATGATCGGCGCGCCGATCATGCCACACTCTTCCGATATAAGTGTGTGATACGCGTAGCAAATGGATTTCGAGCGATCGGAACGGCGCAACGTCCAAACGCGTGATCGTTACACGCGATCATGCCACGCGACGAGGATCTGATACGGGCAAATGATACAAATGTGGACGCACCTTTAGCAGATTTTGTGTGAGGAAGCCAAACGACACATACAAACATATAAACATACATAAATTCCAAAAATATATATTTTTCGTTTTAGTGAATAGTCTGTAATAATCAATTTTTTGAAAATATCTTCAATGTACAGACATTTATTTTTACAACTTTATAATAGTATAGAAGTTGTAAAAATGAAACGTTTATATGTTTGTATGTGTCGTTGTGGCTTCATCACGCTAAATCGGCTAAATGGATTTGAACTATTTTTGATACACTGGAGCCTGGGTATCTACAGATGGTTATAGGATACTTTATACCCGACTACGTTAAAGAGATATAGGGGGGTTATGACTTTTTCCCTCCGCGTACGAGGTTGCAGACACCTTCTAGTCTGTAATAGTTATGGTATGATAGCCTGGTCACAGTTAACGATTACACCCTGTATAAGTATTTATTTTACAGAAAAACGGTACAGTCGACGAACACTTCACGATCAACACTGGTGACAATGATAAGGATCGCATGAACATCATCGAGAAGGTGAACGGGGAAGACCACCTCTCCTTCTGGGGGAACCCGGAGTGCAACAGGTGAGGCTTATAAAAAAATATCGGATATATTTGATTCAAATCGGCTTTTTTAACTCTGATCTTTTTAGGATTCCGTTCTAAAACGGTAGAAACATCCGTCTGCCTGTCTGTTCCATTGTTACAGCACTATATGTCAGGAACTACTTGTGTTTAATTTGGAAGTCAGTTACATATTTATAAAAAAAACATACTATTTATTTATTTTAATTATTCATAAAATTGACGAAAAGAAAAAATTACTTCAATAATCAGTTTTTTTTAAACAGTTACATATTTTTTTGCCTGTTGCCATATTTAACAAAAAATATTAGGTATAAAATTATCAACAATGCCGAAAGGCGAAACGGACGGACTCTGTCGCGAGTTTAAATGTCGGGGAAGTCCCTTGAGTATAATTTGGTCGCAGTAAAAATAATTGATTTAAATCATTGATTAAAAAAACACTTGATTTAAATCGCGATTTAAATCATATTAACAATACAATACAATAGTTACGTCACACGAAACTACTGCCATATAAACTCCGTATTTACTTCTGTTTTGCTTCAAAGAGATAAAATGAAATGTTTGATGGCTTACATCTTGGTTATTTTTATAGTTATTCGAAACATTATATTTGTCTACTGTTCGTACCCTATAGGTTTTCAGTTCACGGCAATTGGTATGAAAACACCTTTTTTAATTACTGTATTTTTGGGTTGCGTTGACTTAGAAGCTTGATTTTTTTACATCTTCAAGGGACCGCAGACATAAGTATTTGATGTTAATTTGAACTTGATACCTCCACGCGTTCCCGAGAAACAGAGTCTTGACAGACAAACGGATAACAAAGTGATCCTAATAAGGGTCCCATTTTCCTTTTAAGGTACGGAAACCTAATAACGATTACTTAAGAGCCCTATCAGAGGTCGCGCGGTGCTGGGGGCTACTCTGAAATTCGAAGTTCGTATTCGTATGACGCCATCCCGATTACTCAAATACAGTTCAATATAAGAGCGAGAGGGATAGCACGTTACGAACTTCGATTTTCGAGGGAGTAAGTACATAACTCGTCTGACGGTTTTTTCCGCGCGTGCAACCGAATAAATATTTGTACAACCTTTGAAAATATTACAGTATTTAAGTCGGTATGCTGACAATCCATAATATTGTAAGAAATTTAGGTTAAGTTACAATGAGGCTGACATAATCCTTAAGGATTGAATGCCTCTAAATAATAAAGAGAAAAAAAAAAAAAACCTTTGAAAATCATTCTTTTTTTTATTGATGACAGACGGGCATTTGGCATTTCTAGGCGCATCAGGTATTTATTAATTGGTTCAACGATTATATTATCTCTCTCTCTGCATACATAACATAATATTTACTGCCGGCTATCTGTGGTCATTCAGTGATTGCGAACGACCCTATTTACCGCTCGTAACTTTTTTCCTCTTATGTCTGTTATAAAATAGTTTATACTTGTAAACTAGTTCGCTACTGTTGTTGGAATAACTTATCTGTTTTGGTAAAAATATATAAAATAACAAATAATATGCACAATAAAATACCCAAAAAGATTATAGACATCGAGTACGATGTGGCACTTTTGAACAAGGTAAAAAAATTACGTATGACTCAAGCGTTCTATAGCCTACACTGCGTTTTTTAGGGTTCCGTAGCCAAAATGGCATAAACGGAACCCTTATAGTTTCGTCATGTCCGTCCGTCCGTTCGTCCACATGTGATAGGCATTTTACTCAAAAACTATAAGATTTATATTGATGAAATTTGGAACACTGTCTTGTGTAAGCCGCTACTTAGTTTGATAGTTAAATAAAAAAATATATGTTTCTAGGGGGGGCACTCCATACATGCAACCGAGACTGAAAAAAAAAATGTTCAGCAAATACTTATATCAATGTGTGGCACATCATTCGACAGATCTTCTAAAAACAATTTGAGGTCTCTAAAAAAATATTTGATTTAATGAATATTTTCGGAAATATTCGCTCCGAAAGTAGCAAAAATTGTGCCCCCGAAAATTTACAGCGTGTGTATTTCATAAGGGCGAATATTTTAATGACATACTAGAAAGCGCCCGCAACTTCGTTCGCGGAGGAGGATAAGCCATAACCCCCCTTTCTTTTTTCAGCGTAGTCGGGTGAAAAGTATCCTATAAGCATCTGGAGAGACCCAGCTACCAGTGTACCAAAAATTGTTGAAATCTGTTTAGCCGATTCTGCGTGATGAAGCCACAACGACACATACGAACATAAAAAAAAAATAAAAAACATTTTAATGACCTCCAAATAGTCCGTAACAATCAATTTTTTGAAAATATCTTCAATGTACAGACATTTCATTTTTACAACTTTTTAATAGTTCTAGCTTCTGCCCGCGATTTCGTCCGCCTTAAATTCGTTTATCGCGGATAAGGGTATATTTCTGGGATAAAAAGTAGTTTTAACCCGGGATTCAAACTATCTCTATACTAAGTTTAAGAAAGACATACTTTCGCATTTATAATATGAGTATGGATTTGGCAAAAAGGTTTTAATTTTAGCGCCACCTGTTAGTTTAGCAAGGTACTCGATACTCGTGGGCTCGTAACACATGTTTGAGAGAAGTTTGCACCTCCTTTAGCGCGATAAGATTCAGGTGCAAACTTAACTCAATCAAATGTAGTGGTTACCCCCCCTTTTAAGGGTTGAATTTTTATAGCTTATAACCTGGCCGGGGATTTTTTCGACCGATTAGTAAAGTTTGCATCAAAATCTTCACGCTCGGCCGTTCAGCCGTTTTCACGTGATGCGCGCACAAATAAACAGACAAATAGATTAACAGACAAACAGACAAAAATTCTAAAAACTGTTGGAACTGTTATCGATTTTAAGTATCCCTGGCCAATTTTTTTTCGAATATCTTCCATGTACAGACTTTCGACCCTCTTCAGCTTTATTACATGTATAGATAGATGTGGTCAGACTTCAAGACCGAGTGAGGAATGACGAGATCTGACGTCGCACCAAGGTGCAAGACATTGGATACGTCATCACCAAACTGAAATAGAGCTGGGCGGAACACGTAGCTAGGCAGAGTGATGGCAGGTGGGCGAAAATGTTAACGGAATGGTGGCCGCTTTCATACGAGAGAAGTGCCTGGCGTCCGTTGGCTCGTTGAGTGGACGACATTCGTAAGATTGCGGGTCACTCCTGGATGAGATTGGCTCAGAACCGGGATAGGTGGCGTGAACGAAGAGAGGCCTATGCTCAGCAGTGGGCGATAAAGGGCTGATATGATGATGATGATGATAGATAGATGTTTCTTTACAAGTAAAATTATATAATTTTTAACAATGTGGGCTTAATATGTGCGTTGCCGACAATGAATGCGTTAAATGTTGACTTATTAATGAAGCCTCTTATAATATGAATGAATTTTATGATAACATATCGTAACTAATATAATTTATAATGCGTGTATGAGGTCTATTCTGTATGTTTTTCTAATATTGTACGTCCGCGATGGATAATGTTAGTTCAAACTTTGTAGTTTTAACACCTCTGTACAGACTTACAAAGTTAAACAATAAACGTATTATATTCTATCCTATTATATTCATTGCTGCTAGGTCGCAATAAAAAAAAATATTACTCCTTATCGAGGACCATAAAACAAGAGGACTGTCAATTGCATCATGCCCCGATCGCGAGGAAATATTCACGCAAAAACTAGATGGCGCTTTAAAACTAAACATTTAGCGATGTTATAATAGAACAGAGAAACATCCTACAGTCAACATTGAATTCGTAAACATTTAATAATAAATAGGTAAATCGTCACATTTAAATACTGTGTCGTGCTTGCAAAGTTGTATAATTGTAAATAATAGTTCCTATACATAGATGGCGTTATATCGGAGAAAGGTTTTTTTACTAAGCTATACATAACATATAAATAAATTATATAATACTTAAATACATAGAGAACGTCCAAGACCAAGGATCAAACAATCGTGCTCATCACACAAACACTTGCCCTGGCTGTGATTCAAACCCGGGACCGCCAGCTAGCGATGGGCGACTTTGAATGATTTTAGAAGTCGAATAACTAGTTACTATTAATAAATAATAAATATAAATAAATAATCACCTAAGTCGAATGAATGTTCGACTTTCGACTTCGACTGCTGTTCGATGTGGCGATTACCGCTCCGCTAAGTAGCGATGGGCGACTGAATGATGTTGGTGGAATCATTCGATTTTTAAGTTGTTTAACTGGTGGCGTGGCGTGTGACTTCGACTTCGACTCGAGTCGTTTCCGGTGAGATCGACAATCTTCGGCCGGCCGCGGCCGCCGCCCGTTATGCTCTCTCTAAGTTCTCCGAGTTTCGACTTCATTCGAATGAATCTCGACTATTCGAATAATTCGAATGAACATAAAAGTCGAATGATTCGACTGGAGTCATTCGGAGTCGCCCATCGCTACCGCCAGCTTCGTAGACCGTTGTGTAATCAACTGAGCCAAAAGTGTCGTCAAAAGGAGATTGACAGTCCTCTCGTTTTAATGGTCTTTGCTTCTAATTAATAACGATTTAAACAAAATGACTGTAAACATATGATTTCTATAATCAAAGCATGGCTGGATAAAATATTTGCTCGTTAAAAATTACAGATTGTTTATAGCTCATTAAGATTGCAATTCGATTATAGAAATAGTAAACAAGCTATTATCTACCAGCCAAAACCACGGCACGTCACTAGCTAGCTCTTATCAGCTCCTTATCTCGGTTCAAAAGTTTATCAATATATGCCAAGCTGTAGGAACGTGGAAAAAATATACCTACACACATATGAAACGTACTGTAGTTCAGCCTTATGTCGCTTACAACACAAACCGGCGAATTTGTATGAAAATAGTGGCAATAAAGTTGTAAGTGCCGGTTGCGATAAGTGCTTTTTGACATGTAATGTATAGTAGACATAATATGGGACATTGTTGTGTAAGATAGATAAGGGATTCAGATTGGTGTGATGGAGATTACTAATGAACCTTGCAAAGGTTGTCTGGAAGACGGCGCCAGGCGATAAAGGTTGCTTAACTTGCTTAAGTATCAGCTGAAGTTACACAACTTGACGTTTGTTTCTGACCAGAAAGTGATGAACTTTGATGATGATTTTCTGACTAGAAATTGGTCAAAGGATGTCGGTGTTTAATAATTAATTTTATAATATCTATAAGTAATATAATTAAAGTTGTAAAAAGGAAATTTCTGTACATTGAAGATATATAAAAAAAATGTGCTACGGATACGCCAAAACGGCCCAACAGATTTCAACTATTTTTGGTACACGGGTATCTTGGCATAGGATATTTTTTCGTCCGCGAACGAGGTTTCGGACACCTCCTAATCTAGGTATAACTGTAAAAAGCAGTAAAAATAAAATGTCTGTACATTGAACATATTTTCAAAAAGGCTATTTGAAGGTTAGTGAATCAAAAAAAAAATATTTTAATGTTAGTATGTGTTTTTGCTGATTTGTCGCGGCAAAACGGTGGATAGATTTCAACCATGTTTGTACACGGATATCTGGTCATCCACAGATGGTTATAGAATACTTTTCACTCCACTACGCTGAAGCAAAAAAAAAAAGTATTTAATAATAATAAATAAGAGTATGGTGCACGTTTTCGAACATTTTTTTTATATTGAAATAAATCAATTTAACGGATCTTCTTCTTCTTTCGTGTCGAGGTTCCTCAAATAACGGATGCCCAGTGGGCAGCGGTATTGACAGCCCTGGCCGTGGCGTCTCTCAGGTCCAGTTCCGAACAGGAGTACGGGCACGCCGGACACTCCAGCAGGTGCGCCATGGATTGTGGTGCTGTGTTGCACACACATTGGGTTAAGTTGTCCCGGAGCAGACCCCATCTGGCCATGTTTACCTTGCAGCGGCCAACTTGAGTTCTGAGCCTGTTTAGTGACCTCCAGGTTGACCATGGTTCGTTTTGACCGGGCGGCAGTTGCTCCAAGGCTGGCACGTATGCGTCAGGTGGGGGAAGCTGGCTCCGCCACAGCAGGCGACGCGCATTGTGTGGGTCGCCCTGCAGGGGCCTGGTGCTTCGCATGAAGCTCTTACGGCTCTTGAGTCGGGCAGGCGGCAGTTTGTGGCCATGCAGTGGGTGGCGCGGATCGGTCTCCTGGTTAAGTTTTTCAACAGCGCAGGAGACCTCTCTACGGATATTTGGAGGCGCGATACCCGCGAGTGGGTACAGCTTGGTGAGCGGGGTTGGCTTGAGGCATCCGGTGATAGTGCGACAGGTATCGTTTAGTGCTGCGGTTACCAGGCTAGCGTGCGAGGAACGGTGCCATACTGGACAGGCGAATTCTCCAGCAGAAAAACACAGTGCCAGACCGGTGGTGCGTAAAGTGTGCGGGGCTGCTCCCCAACTTGTAGACGTTAGTCGTCGCAGCAAGTTGTTCCGCGCGTTGACCTTCAAGCTTGTGTTGGCGCAGTGTGTTTTGAAGGTAAGTGCTCTATCCAGCGTGATTCCCAGGTACCGTGGATGTGCGCAGTGCTCTATAGTCGTTCCATCCCACTTCACGTTCAGAGGTCTGTTCGCTTGACGGTTGCGCAGGTGGAATGCACAGGTCTGTGTCTTGCTCGGATTTGGTCGAAGACAGTTGGCCTTATAATAGTATCCGAGATGCTCCAGTGCCCCAGACAGGGTCTCCTCAGCTTCCTCAAAAGAGCGGTATTGGGCAGTGAGAGCCATGTCGTCTGCGTAGAGGAACCGCTGAGTCCCTGGCGGGTTGGGCTGGTCGTTAGTATATATGTTGAAGAGAGTTGGAGCCAGCACACTGCCTTGGGGAAGACCGTTTTTTTGACATCGCCACCGACTTTTTCCTGGTTGAGATGGACCTGAAAACGACGGTTACGAAGCAGTTCACCGAGAATTCGAACGAAACCCATGTCTCGCGTGACATTTGCAACTTTAGATAGTAGGGTTCTAATGTTGACAGTATCGTAGGCTGCCGATAGGTCGACAAAAGCCACGCCAGTGACCATGCCGAGCTCGAAACCATCCTCAATGTGTTGTGTCAGCTTTAGTGTCTGGCTTGTACACGACTTTCCGGGACGGAAACCAGCCTGTTCGGTGATAAGTTTGGAGTCCACCGCGCATGTCAGCCGATTCAGAAAGAGACGCTCGAACAATTTGTAGGTGTGGCATAGTAAGGAGATGGGACGGTAGCTTTTAGCGTCATCGGGTGATTTCCCAGGCTTTAGCAACGCAACTATCTTCGATTTCCGCCATACCCTTGGTATATTGAGCGTCACTAAACAGTTGTTGTAGAAGGATAGTAACCAAGATGTCGCCACTGGTCCGAGGTGTTTTATTTGTTCCACCGTGAGATCATCCACCCCAGCCGCCTTCCCATTTTTCAGATTTTTTATCGCGGTAACAAGTTCGTGTGTTGAGAAAGGCCCACTCAGTCCGCTGTTGTTTTCCTGAACTTCCGGGGTTGGTAGGAAACTGGGAAAACGGTGAGGTGGCTTGCCGTTAAGCAGCAGCTGGCTCGCAATCTGATTGGCCGTAGTTTGACCCGGGTGCATGGCTGTGGGCGCATCGCCGGTGAGCTTGTGGAGAGTGGACCAGGCCTTTTTGCTGTTATGTGTCATGTTGATATTTGCAACAGTGTCTTCCCACTTTGCCCTACGAGACTTGGCAAGTTCATCCATCAGTTTTGTTCCTGTAAGTATGGTTTCTTCAGAGAAGGGGTCGTTCGTGAACTGAGCTTCGTAGGTCCGCAGCAGCTTTGACGTCTCTGGATTAAGGCCCGGGATGTAGTTTGAGCGGCAGCCTCTAGGTATCGTCCGGCGTGACACGGTTCTCACAATCTCGATGAAAGAGTCGTAATTGGAGGCCACGGGTTGCAAAGACTGCAACTTCTCATCAATGCCATCGGAATATTCAACCCACCGAGCTTTCGTGAAATTGAAACGTCGCCGGAAGGGGACTAGGATTGGTTGCACAACAGCCTGCACCCGGCACATTATAGGTCTGTGTTGTGTCCTAGGAATGGGCGTGCAGACGACCTTAGAGCACTGGGAGCTGACATTTTCGCTTACAAAAATAAGGTCGGGGTTATAGCTGCGCCGCCATCGACCGCTATTGAAGGACCCCGGCAGCTTGGGGTTGTGTAGGAGAGTGAGTCCGTTGGCCTCTGCCCAGGTTTCAACCGCCTCACCGTCGCAGTTGGTTTCACGGTAGCCCCACGTGGTGTTGTGGCTGTTAAAGTCGCCTACTACTATTTTGGTGCGGCCGTCGGTCGCGTCACCTGGAACCCAGGGCTGGAATGGTTGTGCGGGCGGTTTGTACACGGATGTTATTGTGCATGTGCCAATGTCCACAGTTATGAGCTCCATTGTGTTTCGGTATTCGGAAGAAGAACACGATATAAGTAGATCCGGCTTGGCAAAGATGGCGCTGCCGTGCTTTGGGTGTGGTATTTCTGCTATCAAAGTCAGTCCATGTATCTGCGGCCGGGTTTGGCCGGCGTCACGATGGGTTTCTTGGACGCATGTGGCTTTGCGTCTCGCGGCACAGTTCCGAAAGGATTTGCGCTTTGTCCTGTGAGAAGCCCTCTATGTTCACAGAGATGACTGTCAGAGCTGGCTCTGAGAAGTGCCGTTGGTGATCGCATGTATTACTTGGTGGAACCATCGTGTTGAAAGGATTAGCCGTTCGATACTAGTACCGAACGTTGCCCAGGGTGCGCCAGACGCTGTGGTGATCGTGTTCACGTTGAAAAGCTTCGAAATGCGTCGTGCGGGGAGGCTCCTTTCGTGCACCCCAAAATTTAACGGATTATATCGCGTATATTATCTCATTTTAGTTCCCGACGTTTCGGAAGCTTTCCAGCTTTCCATGGTCACGGGTGGACTGGATATAATCCGTTAAATTGTTTTATTTCAATGAGTAATAATCGCGGAAACAGAAGAAAGTATTTTTTTTTATATGCTTAAATTTAGTTTTTAAGGAAAATAAAAAAATATACCATCCCTCCCCCGAAGCTTTACCAAGTGAAAAATCTGAAATTTCCTTGAATTATACATAAATTAATATGAATATTATAATATGTCTGTCTGTGTTACTTTTTATTAATCACAAAAAACAATTTTGTAAAACTCGGTTTGGTAGAGTTTGCCTTTCATTTGTATGTGACGCCATAGATACCAGAGGCCAGAGGCAAACTTAACTCAACCGGCCACTTAAGTAAGAATAAGTGAAAAGTTGTACGGAACCCTCGGTGCGCGAGTCAGACTCGCACTTGACCGGTTTTTTTACAAGGAATAATGAAGTTAGAAGCAAGGTGGCAAAAGTGTATAGATCGTTTCGGAGACTATGTAGGCAAATACAATTGTTATGAACACTTAAGTATTTATTTTAAAGGTTAGGCTCAAAACTTTTTAATAGGGAACATGTATGAATTTTTTTCATCAGTTTTCTTAACAAAATATCAAAATACCGTAAAAACTATTCCAAAAAGTGAAATTAAAATTAAAATCGGCCAAGAAATACGCATGATATAGGCATTTTAAACTACTAATTAGACAGCGATTTGACAGAGAGGTCCGACATGTACTGTTACGTCATAGTCCACTCCTGCCATATAAACACCTTATTAAATTCTGTTTTGCTAGAAAGAGATAGAATGAAATGTTTGATAGCTTATATCTTGGTTATTTTTATAGTTATTCGAAAAAATATTTTTCTCCACTGTTTGTTACATGAATGAGTTTATAATAAAGCAAAAACAATTCCTCCCTCGTAAGAGTGTGGTTCCAAATTAAAGTTTTAACATATATGAACTTATTTTTTATATTTGTTCGCAGTATCGAGGCGTCCGACGGTTCGATCTTCCCTCCCTCTCTACTGGACCGGAAGACCACTCTTTACGTCTTCTTCCCCCAACTTTGCCGACGACTGCCTTTCAATTACGAGAAAGATGTAGAGGTAAGTTCGAAAAGAAAAAAATGTATGTTTCCAACCAACTAATTAAAGCGACCCAAAATGAGTCTGGGCCTCCAAGACAAGAGCACCCTACTTTACCCGATCCTGCGCAATCTCTCGCCAGTTAATGGCTCCGAGCTCACGCAGATCCGTCTCCACCAAATCTATCCAGGGGTACTTAGGTCGACCGACTGGGCGTCGTCCAGTTGGTCGACCCAGGTATGCTCTTTTCACCTGCCGTTCCTCTCCCATTCGCTCAAGGTGGCCAAGCCAGCAAAGACGATGGGCGTTGGTCACACCAATGATATTCGGTGGGGCCACCTGTTCCTGTATTTCGGCACCTTTTCAAGCTTGATAAAAATCATTACTTTATTTTTATAAATAAAAAAAAAGCCGGATTTATTTGATTGAAATTGCATTTTAATGATTTTTTTACATTCTTGTTTTATTTCAATATAAATAATTCAGTGACCACCCCGCCCGTTTGACTATTTTTAACCGACTTCAAAAAAAGGAGGGGGTTCTCAATTCGGTTGTATTTTTTTATTATTATTTTTTTCATGTTTGTTACCTCAGAACTCCGTCATTTACACGACGATTTGGAAAAATATTTTTTTGTTCTTGAGTAGGTATATTCAAATTGGTCCCATAAAATTTTGGTGAAGATTTGATACCGGGATCCATGAGGAATCGAAGGAATTCCTCGAATATTATGAGAACATCTATGGCGATTTCGGTATTTATTACAGTAGTTTAGGCATTTACATTTGAAAATCACCATTTGGTGAAGAGAAACCGATGATGAAGACACAAGCCATCAGTTACCACTGAGGGTTCTACCAGTGTTATTTAATTCGCGGATCGCAAGTCAATTTAGAAAATTATTTTTTCGGCTAAGAGTAGGAATCTCCAAGTTGATCCCATAAAATTTTGGTGAAGATCTGATGGCACCGAATTCAAAAGGTGATTCAAATGTGATCCGTACTGTACATAAAAGATTATTTTAGAGCAAACATGTCTGAGTGTCATAATGGTTTTTAGCCACGTGATAAACACTCTGCTTTTCACTTCGACTTAACATTAAGATTGTATATTTAATGAAAAATTAAGTGCAGTTTGAGCAATTCGATCAGACATTTTGGCCAATCCGATCAGGTTGGTTTGTTTGTTTTTAATTATTCGTAAGTAGTGTGTAGCTGGCCGCAAGTATTTTTTTCAGTTTCATAGAAATTTGTATAGGATATATGGCTTTCTTCTAAACCCTAGGGGCTAGATGTACTATTTTAGTCTCGCTTCGCGAAGCTAATATGACTAGTTGAGACAAACTTTTTGAGCAGGAGTGAAAAGAATTTTAATGAAACCCTTTGGCAGCATACACTGTCCAGTATTTAAGAAAAGTAAGGATAAATAATCTATAAGTACAGCACGAACTGTTGTAATTAGAAACTTCTTATTAACTGACGGTCGTTTCTCTGTAGACTCCAGAGGGCATCCAGCTTCTCCGCTACCGAATGCCGATCGACGTGTTTGATGACCACGCCCACAACCCCGCCAACCAGTGCTACTGCGAGATCGACTCCGGCACGTGCCCACCGCGTGGTGTCATCAACGTTACCGCCTGCGCCATGGGTAAGTTATTTAGAATTTTAGACTGATAGATATACTCGTAGGCCTTAGAGCATTTAACCACAGGAGATGCCATACGAATACATTCCACTCTGCCAAAGTAGTCGCGAAATCTCCGGTTTTATATCAGTTTTGATAAACAAACAAGTCATAATCAGCACCGCTCGCTACACAATAAATACCTTTGTCGCCAAACCCTTGCGTCTCTCTCATTTCAGGCCTTATTTTTTATTATATTTCACTTTGTATCTGACAAGTAATATTTTTTCACCAAAACTTGCTTTAACGTTGGAAAATTTAAGCACTCTTAACTAGACATTTGCCACGGTTGTACCTTGTTTTATCGAAAAATGTCCATCTAATAATTACTTCATTTCGCCGACATATCATTTAAACTAAAGCATTTTTCTATGAAACCGTTGATAATTTGGGATTGTTAAAAAACAAACCTAACCTAACGGCTTCTAGATAATGATCTTTTCAAAAATCATGAAAATAGTCTGGTTTTAGGCACTGGTCCCACCAAGGGCGAGGAAGCGATTAACTATCGGCGATTTACTCGTCCAAGAAACGAACAAAAGATATAGATCCTGTGCTAGTAAAAGAGACACATATATTAATAGTTCAACGCTGGCTTTTCACACTGCCGACGAGAACTCTCTCCTATATGTATTTATTTTATTGAAACGGAGTCTACATCTATTGTGCATTTCATGAGCGAGTTGGGCGAGAAAATAGACGATAATTGCTCTGGAACTAGTGCTTTAGGGGAAAAAGATGTCGTTGCAATGAAAATTCTATGACATAAAGCACTTTAGGAAACGTTTGTCGGTGAAATGGAAGGATAGTATTAGTTTAAGAACTTCATACTAACATGAGTGTAATAAAAGATTTTGATTTGATTTGATTTCATACCATTTGCCACAGTTATAACACCAAGTTTGCCAACAGGTGCGCCGGCGCTGGCCTCTCATCCCCACTTCTACCTGGGCGACCCGGAGCTGCGCGAGAACGTTACAGGACTGCACCCGGATCCGATACTGCACGACTCCTACGTTGATATTCACCCCACGCTGGGAATATCGCTCAACGGAAAATCCAGGTACCAATTTTAGTTAACAGTTCATTTGGGGATAAGACCCCTTCCACAAGTCACCGATTCGATCTGTTGACAAGTCAATCAAATCAAATCAAATCAAATCAATTTGAACCTCCATATATGAGATCAGAACTGATGTCCAACCTGACCAAATCGGCCAAAATTGTTGACCATAGAGTCATAAAGGCTAATACGAGTACAACTTTCATTCAGGAACTCATAAAATTGGTTGTCTGTAAAGTCGGCTTACGGACGATAATTTTACGTGATAACGATGAAAAATTGCATACTTTTATGAATTCACTAGCCGAACGCTTAGGCCGATCGTGCCTCTCTATCGCTTGTTCCGCGCTCTCGCTTGCACGCTCGGCGCAGGCGGAACGTGACAATGAGTCATGCTTTTTCGTGCGTGCAGCCGGCGTTCATCGATTTATAAGATGTTATCACGTCAAAAGAAAACAAAATGAAGTCGGTTCATGAACAATTAATATATTTTTAATTATATACAGTTAAACCTACTTAAATACCTACTACATAAAAGGATATTTCTATATTAAAATTATAAATGTGTAAGTCTGTGAAAATGTTTGGACCATAGAGTACAGAATAGAGCTAAGGAGAACAACTAGAGAACAATCTCTCTATATCCAATGTGTCCGCCAAAAGGCTTTACTTTGGTGGCGCCAAGTGCGTAGAATAAATTACCATAATAATGCCAAAAAATCCACAACGATGCAAGACAAAATATTTGGAACATAATTGAATATTGAAATAAAACAATTTAACGGATTATATCGCGTATATTATCTCATTTTAGTTCCCGACGTTTCGGAAGCTTTCCAGCTTTCCATGGTCACGGGAGGACTGAGAAAAGATGTATTTTCCTCTGTCAAAGTTACAATTTGTGCAAACTACCCATTTTTTTGAAAAAACACAAATAAAGCATGTATGTACACCTTTATTTGTGTTTTTTTAAAAAAATGGGTAGTTTGCACAAATTGTAACTTTGACAGAGGAAAATACATCTTTTCTCAGTCCTCCCGTGACCATGGAAAGCTGGAAAGCTTCCGAAACGTCGGGAACTAAAATGAGATAATATACGCGATATAATCCGTTAAATTGTTTTATTTCAATGAGTAATAATCGCGGAAACAGAAGAAAATATTACATAATTGAATATTTATATCAGAAGATGACTCTAAGACAACTTTTTCAATGGGGAGCTATATCGGAAACGAAAAACAAAATCTCCCATTTCATACTATGTGTTAGTACAGTAACTCAACCAACATGTAATAAAAAAACCGTGTCTTTAGGCTCAATTTCACTATGCTCCGTTAGTTGTTAATGGCAGATTAACGACAGGTGACACCTTTCAGTCCAGAGTTAACTAATTTAACTCAAGTTAGATTAGATTAGAGAATCACCCCAGTTTTGCAGTACCAGGAGCGCATACGTGCATAGCAGGTTTTATTGTAACGAACGGCTCGCGATACTTTTTCGTGCGTGCAGCAGGCGTTCATCGATTTACAAGACGTTATCACGTCAAAAACGGTATAAATTAAATTAAAAAAACATGGTGTATAATTAAACACTTCATGTCCAGTAATTAGCAGTAACACGGGCAAATTAATAATTGAAGATACGATATGGAGATTAATAATATTTTCTCTTTCAGTATGCAGATAAACATTCAGGTGAAGAAGATTCCAATGATCACTGCGCTCGACTTCCTCGAGGAAGGAACGATCCTGCCCATCGCTTGGATAGACGTGGTAAGCGTGAATTATGTAACTCTTTAAGACAGAGACATTAATGTATGGGTTTTTTTGTGGCAGATATTAACGCTGGTGACTGTACACTACTCTCCGTGCTCTCCTTTCCAATGCCAAGACCCTTTTTGGATATCTGAGCCACAGTATTTCCCATTTACTTGGGGTCGGCGTAGTATCTGTTTTTATACTTCATTATAACCACTTATCTTTTATATTTTGATACTAAATGGTAGTTTAGTTACTGATAGATATCCTAAAAAAAATTGAGTTCGATAACTTACGTGTAGCTTGTTTTATATGTATACCTTTAAACTTGTGTGGGTTAGTCCGTTTTTAATTCATGAAAATATTAATAACTAATTATACCATTGAAGAACCCATGAAATGTATAGTAACTTTTGTCATGAAACCGTTTCGATAAACGCACGTTGCTGCAGTTCTTTAATTTCTCCATATAAGACAGGAACGTGTGACGTCATTCGTTCCTAGGCTTCTGTATGGAGCGTTTCTTGAGAAAGTCTAATAATTTGATTTTAAAATTGTTTTATGTCGGTGAGTTTTTATGAGAATGAAGTGCCTACTTTTTTCACCATGTTTTATTATTGATCGGTCTATGATAGGTATACGACAGAAAAAAAGTCGACATCCCAATTTCTTTTCCATATCATCTTTCACACAATCCATCCATGTTATAATCGGTCTTCTATTTCAAGTGTACAAAAAAAAAATGACCCGTAATATGTAAGTGTTGTTTTTGTTTAGGTTCTTGAGGATCTGCCAGAGACCCTCCGCTCTCTGGTATACCACGGCACATTCTCGACCGCCGCGTTTCAACTTGCCCTCATAGTGAGCTGCATCATAGCTCTGATCATATCTTCGATCTGCCTGTCCATCATGTTCGTGAGATGGAGACAGCGGCCCTGCGTGACGCTCAAGAAAGTCATGCTCACGGACACAGAATTGAAAGCTGTGTCGTGAGGACTTTACTAGTGTAAGTGACTCATATTCGGAGTGTAACTGAAAGATGCGTGAAATTGAGCGGTAATGCAAGATCTAGTTTAGGTGCGTGTTCAAAATTACATTCAAGAATATGAAGTGATGAAATAATGTGAAGCAGGCAATAAGGAAAACAGTCAAATCAATGAAGTTTTAAAACGTTTCATGGAAATGTTTGAACTGTGTATTTTCTGTGTGATGACTATAAAGAATATTGAAAGTCTTGTTATAGTTGGAATTATTTTTGACCGAAAGCAATTACTATCCATTGACTTGCTTTTGGTAACTGTAGTTACCTGTCACCATATTCCATATTCTAATTATAGGTACATAAAGTTGAATCCTAAATTTCGAGCAAGTCAGTTGTTATGTACCTACGAACAAAACCATTTTCTGTCATTGTGTAAATTCCTTCGTTCCTTCCTACCTACACATCCTTTTTAAAATAAGCTCCTTTATAAAATAAGCGATTAACATCTCCAGAGGACTTTATTTTAATGTGAACCTTCTTGCCTTACATACGAGTATAAAGTTGTCCTTTGTGTGACAAAAGTGTTTGCAGTTAGTGGCATCCACTTTAAAGTAAGCGATTATGGGTTTATCACGCAATGAAGACAATGGGTTTGTGTGTGATACAATAGTAACTACTAATTCCAGAACTATAAAATAAAACTATAAAATAATGAGTAATAATCGCGGAAACAGAAGAAAATATTATATAAAATAAATGTTTGGTTTAGGCATTCACCTATAATTTTCGAGAATAATTGTACAAAAAAAGGCTGTAAACCTGTGTGATGCGAATGTTAGTGTAAGCTACCTGCTTAATAGAAAAATAAAAATGGTGATGACAGCAGCCCCCAATATTTATGTTAAAACAAGAGGACTGACAATCCGAATACAAAAAGTCGCTCCCCGATCAAGGACCATTAAAACAAGAGGACTCACCATCTCCATACAAAAAGTCGTTCCCCGATATGTACAACGCCATCTTTGTATAAAAATTATTATTGTCAACTTTTCAACTGTGCAAGCGTGACACAGTATTTAAATGTTACGATTTATTTATTATTACCTATTTCCGAACTAATTGTTGCTATACTATGTTTTTACATTCATCGTTAAATGTTTAGTTTTGAAGCGCCATCTAGTTTTTGCCAGAATATCTCCTTGCGATCAGAACACGATCCAAAGTATGGCAACTGTCAGTCCTCTTGTTTTAATGGTCCTTGTCCCCAATATTTAGAACGCAATCTATGTATAATTATTTACATTTATTCAATTTCGCAAGCGTGACACAGTATTTAAATATTACTGTTTATTTATTATTAGCTGTTTACAAACTAATTGTTACTGTACCTGGCTTCTTTGTTTAACTGTGAAATCGTTAAATGTTAAGTTAAAAAGCGTCATCTAGGTTTTGCCTGATCTTGCGGTCGGGGCACGATCCAAAAGATTGATAGTTCTCTTTTTAAATGTCTTTGGTAAGACTAATCAAACTGAATTGAGGACCACTGCTACTAAAGTTTTTTTAGTGCTCTCAGTAATATTATAAATATATATTTTTATTTAATGAAAGAAAATGAAGGTGAAAGGTTATTTAAATAGATTAACAATGATCTAAGATCTGAAATTTTATGAAGACCAAATAATAAAATTTGCATTTGTAGCTATATTTTTTGTTACGGGGTTCACTTGTAAGTTTTAATAGATTTTTTATTGTAATAGTATTGTAATTTAACATTAAAGTGATGAATTTACTAATAATAATTTGAGTAGAGAATCGTTGCAGCCGACGCCGTTACCAAGTGTTATGAGATTTTGAGGGAGCGCTTTCTAACCGGTTAGTGAAATTCGTTCCCTGCTTGTGCTCCGAGGTGGCTCCGAGATATGAACCGGTTAGTCAGACCGGTTTTTTGCGAGCGTAACCTTTGTTATGGGTTAGGCTCTCAAAGTGTGGCTCTATGTAATGGCTTTCATTCATGTACGAAAAAGAAAAAAAGGTCAACTAAATACAATATCATTTACCTACTTTAAAATTCAGGTACAAAAAATACACGTCAGGTGACATAGAGGGGAGGGGGGAGGGTCTAAAACCTCACCGAAGATCATCAAGGGAAGGGGGAGGGGGGTCTAAATGTGCCCCAAAAAACCTCGCGTGATTTCTGGATGAAACCTCAAATATATTCTATTCCAAAATGTCTGCATTCTCACAATGTCAAGCAGAAATTATACCACAGATGTGCTGACATTATGGATAACAGACATTTTAGAAAACAGGATTTTTAGGGCCTGAGCCTTAACGCTGTCACAGACTCCAAAAAGATGGTGATGATGAAGTGCATTGTTCCTGATTCGTCGTCTTCCTGTTTCGTTCGCTCGCTCGCTACTATCGCTCATAATTATGTAAACACTCATATTTTTCAAAACACCTGTATTAAAAAAATATATTCAGAATTATACTGCTAAGTCGGAGTCACGTGACCTTTATGCGTGCAGTTTGCATTTTTTATTTAGCAGACTTATCGAGCTTCAAAATAGTATCAAGGACATCCTTGTACATGTTCTATTTGCCAGATAGCAAGGGTTTAAAAATCCATATACCCATTTCTAGTACAAAACCGTTCATTTTTAAATCACTGTAAAATGAAAGTTATGAGTGCCTAAATACTTATATGAGCGTTAGAGCATTTATCATTTTCAGTTGTTAAATTGATATCAATAGTTACTGAATTTTTGAAACATAATGTGGCTACATTACCTATATTTAATATATTATATTCGAATACTTGAGTACTAAGAACGATATTATTGCATTAAATATATGCCAGTTCAAATCAAATAGTTAGTCGAAACCAAAAATGACAATTAGATAGACTGTAAGCGTAGTTTCGTTTATTGTGTAAATACATTTTGTTTATAATTTAGGTGTTTCTAGTACAAAATAAGAGATGGCGCTACTATACAATGTTCCGTGTCAGTATCAAAACAGTACTAGCAGACAACGATAATATTTCCTTTAGTTTAGAACCTGAGATCGATTGAAAATGAATAGTTTTTTAAACTGTCAAGAAATTAAACATATAAAACAAATATATTTCATAATTTACTGTTTACACGTATCTAATATTGTTTATTTCGTGGTGCGTAGTCGTTGTCGAATAGATTATTATTTACCATGGACATCATTTATGTTAATTATTATAGCTACTCATCAAGAGATGGCACTAGTAAAACTTTTCATACATTTTCTCTTGTTATAATAATGATTTTGAATTCTGAGTGTCATTTTGTTTTAAAGTAATGTTCTGACAAATTAATTGAATGTCCAATCGTACTTATACATTTTTTTACATAGGTTTAACAGTATGGTAAATTAATATCTGAGATAGCTATGTGGCACGTAGATAGGTTATATTATAATAGATGTATATAATTAATAAATTAAGTAGAAGAAGGTTACACCTATTTCCAGTGTCTAAAAATAAAAATTTTACGTTCGTGCCATGCGAAACATTAAGCAATGTGATATGTTGGCCAGAATATTTTTTTAATTATGAAAAAATAAAAATTATGTAAAAAAGGCTTGTATTTTATTTTTGCCGACGAATAAGTTTTAGTAAAAAAATGACCCAGTACTCAGCAGTGAAATTAGGATGTGTAAGATTGGGATATTTTCTCTATAGCGAATAGTTTTTTTGTATCATATCTACATCGTAGGTATACAACGTGTCTTTGGCTTCTGGAAAAAGACCGAAATCCTGAGTAGTTACTTTTCAGGAATGCTCTAATATTTTATTTTTAGTATGAAGTTGGCACCAAGGCGCCCTCTGTAGTGCGGTATGCAGACAACTTCACACCGGTCATCTCATTTCCTGACGCAGCAGCGCCGAGGGAAGGCTCTCTTTGGCTCTGGGCTTCGAAGCGAACGGACGAGTTATTAGACTAAGACGATTGCCGGTGATTCAGTGATTTCAAATTGATTTTAAAATTGTGTTCAAAGATAGTTTTCATAATAGTACTTGTACTTGTGGATTTGGGTTTTTATTTTAACATCAGCAGGGATCGAAACCGATATTTTTTAAATCTTCAAAAAAACACACTATTTCTGGGATGTATTAAAAATGTATTTAGGAGAAGAGAAATTAATCACAAAACACCTGATTCAAGTTCTAGAATTTTAAGAACATATATGAAATCTAGTAATTGAATGAAAAGAAACGAATCGTTTTTCGGTTATTTGTATGAAACAAATACCGGTTCCGATCCCTGAACACCAGTTCCTCATAATATATTATTTGATCAGAAGAAAAGAATAAATAAATAATTATAGTAACATACTGTATGAGTCGTTTACAATGACGATAAGATTAAAGTGACACTAGTGACATGACATATGACACAACACACACATGTAAGTACATACAGGCTGTTCCGAAGTATTTGATAGTAAATCAGTCATTTATCCGTTAATAATATAGCATTTGGTATGAGATTCTTTACATCGGTTAGACGATACCCTAATAAAAAAAATATTTGTCATGTTCAGATGCCAGACATAACACAAATAAATAACATTTATTGCTCCTAATGACCTAAGGAATGCATGGTTAAAATCTTTCCCATTTCTCGCGCGCACAGTGTATAATGCTTTCAGCTGGACAACTGTTTTCTCATGAGATTGTGCTTCTCACGTTCTATACTCCATGGTTAATGCCCACTCAGCCCGTATCTTCTGTCTCCCCATGCCCGATTCCTTCTCTTTCGCACCAGCCCCAAATCAGGTTGTACTGATCCAACCCACAGACTAATAAGAGATAATGAGGGTTCCGTACAAAATATACGCTACAAACGACCGTACTATGAAAATAGTGTTAGCAGAGCCCTACTCCTAAGCAAAATGTACGCGGTGTTCGATCATTTTATATTGGTTAATGACATGGACAGACACATACATTTATACTGTTTTTAGTATTTGTTGTTATAGCGGCAACAGAAATAAATCTGTGAAAATTTCAACCGTCTAACTATCACGGTTCATGAGATACAGCCTGGTGGCAGACGGACAGCGGAGTCTTAGTAATAGGGTCCCGTGTAACCCTCTGGGTACCTAACCCTAAAAAAGGTTAATGCTCCAAGATCTAAGTTATTGAAATAAAACACCAGATTTATATAAATATTTACATTTTATTCTCGCTCATTCCTCATTGCCAATGAGAACCTTAAACATTATTGCTACATCTGAAAACAGCGATGTCTATAATTTATTTCAAATACAATGGCTGTTCAAACTAACGTAATTTTTTTGATATAAATAAGTATATTATCAGTGCTCTGAAAACGTATCGTTGTATTCGTCTTAGTCGTGGGAGTGAGATCCATACTATTAAAAAGTTATAAAAATTAAACGTCAGTATGGTGACGGCACCATGGACATGTTGACTACAGTAGTACCCATTAATGGACACCAAAGATTAATTGCTTTAAAGCCCACCATTCCGGGACTTCGAGTTACGAACATTCAATTATCTGAACATATAGTGTTGTTAGTTTAAAAATGTAGTGTCCCTTACTAAAATTTGGACTCACTGAAAACATATTATAATTAGGTGGTTGTTCAGTACTGGTGCCGTCACCCAAAATACATTGAAGATATAAAAAAGTGATACAGACTATTCTAACCTTTTCGCCGCCTGTGACTTGATATAAAGTCAGTACATTTAGTGCCCCACAAGCCATTTTCATATCAAGTCGAAGTAAATATTGT
The DNA here is from genome assembly GCA_905404275.2 of Hedya salicella. Classification (NCBI taxonomy): domain Eukaryota; kingdom Metazoa; phylum Arthropoda; class Insecta; order Lepidoptera; family Tortricidae; genus Hedya; species Hedya salicella. Next base: position 3,932,893 of record FR990099.1, read on the forward strand.
CAAGCGAACCTATGCGCTATCAAGTAAGGTTCATTTTCAGTCGCTTGTAACGACTTGGACGTGTAAATGACACTTCTATTTGACGAACAGCGGCAAAAGTGTCAAGGTCACTAGATCGAAAAATATTTTTTGGGTTTTTTGTATGTTTACGGCACACCTGACCATAATGCGAGCTTTACCGTACGCGTAGCGTCAGATGAAGACGTAAAGTTGTGTATTCGCCACGGGCAGTAAAAAAGGAAGCCCTCTGTCGCATATTTACAACCCTCGTCTGCGGCTCGGGTAACAAATACCTGCGTTTTCGGGCTTTCTTTCTTTTACAGCCCTTGGTAAGTAATGTACTATTGAATCGTTGCGACCTCATCACATCAAAACGTCTGTAAATAAAAAAGAGGGTTATGATAGTTTTTCTCCTCCAATGACCAATTATTTTGCAGTGGGATGTATTTTCAGAGTACTAATTATACCCTTGTGTTTAATAGAGATCTAAAAGAAAATAGTTAAAGCTCCATTGTATATACTTAAGTTATTTTCACAGATATAGCAATAAATGTCAATAATTTTGGACCGCAAAAGAAACAAAACGTCATATATACAATCAGTCATATTACAAAATCTAATTTTTAAGGAAGTCACCATTCCGAAAATTACTTAAAATAACGTACACTTGTGACCAAACAATATACAATGGAAAAAATACTTTTTTGAAAATGCTTGTGAATTTAGGCTCAATTGAGGCGTGCTGTTAGTAAGGGAATTAAAAAAAAAGTGTAGTCGGCGTTATAAATATGTATACATTTTACCTTATCATCTTACTAAAGTGTAGTGTATACATATTTATGACCCACTTGTCTCAGATTATGGACTTTTGGGTTCGTTTTACCCAGAATCAAGAGCACACGAATAAAACAAAATCATCATCATCAGTTTTGTGACGTTCGATACAAATTGTACCCTTTTTTCGGACATTTTTTTTGGATTATTCCCACCACGAACTTGTTACCACTGGTAACAACTGGGATATTTTCCTTCTGTTACCAGGTGGCAACTACAGGGAATAAAATTCCCAGTTGTTACCACTAAAGTGATTGATGCCCTGTTCCCATCAACACTAATGAGTGTTGGTGGGAACAGTGGAAAAAAAACCCTGCGGTTACCAGAGGTAACAAATTGGTGGTAGGTAACAGGTGGGAAACACCCATTTTTTAATCATCAAACTCAATATTACTCGTGATTCTGAGCCACACAAACCCAAAGTTCATAATCTGAGACGTCATTGAAGGACGCATCAGTCCTTAATAATTAACGGAGAATGGTGAAATCGGGCTTAAGGTTGACGAAGAACTATCACAATCACATAAAGAATTATATTAATTATTAAGGTGTGCCCACTGGGACACTGGCCCGACCCCGTCCTATTAAATGACACTTTTAACCTTAATCCATAAAGATGATACGAGTGAAAATTATAGAAATTATGAACTTGCTTGACTTACTGTAATTAATAGTGTTGTAGTAAAAATAAGGCTAATTAAAACCTCCCACAATGCCGTCAGAGATCATAAATTTTCACTTTAATTAAAAACGCTATTTTATTAGGCTTTATTATTTCATCTTATTTTATATGAATTCACAAATTGCACGGTCACATGTGTACATCTGAGAATGCTTACGTGATATTTATCATACTAATTGTAATGGGTATTTTTAAAGTAACTCTGTCAAACATACACACATCATACAAATATCCGGTATATGTTAATGTACGTATGTTTATAACTAAAGGATGGAGCGGATAAAACCCCAAATTACTTATAGATTAGATTGCATACGATTAAATTGATCCGCTTTCTAAATTGATAATTGGTAACAAATGAAATAATATATCAGTGCTGATAAATATCATGCATTCTCTCTATCTAAAAGAATCAGTTTAAATCTATATTACAGACACTCCCCTTATATTTGGCATATCTATAGTACAAAATATACAAGTTTTGGGTGACTAATTCCACTTTGCTATTACAAAAATATTACTGAAATTCGAGATAGTTAACTCTTCATGTTTTAAAAAGAAGCCTAAGCATAGAGATGGATTCTAACAGTGCTACGGTGAAATAAACACGCTTTTCAGGTGATTCCCACCCGTTACCACCAACTTGTTACTACTTGTAAAGCTGGGATTTTTTCCCCATCTGTTACTACTGGGAAGAAAAATCCAAGTTTTTACCATCAACTCCAGTACCAGCTGGGAATTATATTCCCAGTAGTTAGTTACCATCTGGTAACATGTGGGAATAGCCCCGCTTTTCGTGTGTCTCAAACTGACACTTGCAAAAAAATTGCGAAATTAAAAAAGTTAAAAAATAATTGATTATCATTTTGTAGGAAAAAATATTATCAGTTTTAAACTGACATTACAAATAAGACTCACAAGCTATTTAAACGGGTAAACTTTGTATACAAAGTCCATACAACAAATATCCGTTTTTTTGTTTGCGATAGTTTTTTTACAGTGAATAGCCACCCCTTTTTTATTATCAAGCGTAATTTCAGGCAGTTCATTATTTTATTAATCACTATTGGCATAATTCCATGCAAAAAGGTGTATAAAAAAATCAGAACTTGTAATGTCATAAAATGGCTACGCGTTTTGATTTGCTTACACACGATTTTGCATAAAATCTACCGTTTAAAATAGAAAATTAAGACGAAAGTTAATCTTACTAAAATGTCGAGGTCCCTTAAAATTTATTCACAGAGAAGACAATAATTTTGTCGAAAATATACCGCCCTCATTTTACTACCATTCTAGAAAGATAACATTATTATTATTAGTAACGATTATGATATACTGTTTTGTTTGAAAGGGAACTTGACCTTGTTATTACTGGTCACTAAATATAATCGGTTCTGTGGTTTTATATGCTTTTTATAAGCTGTTCGACCGGGTCAAATCTTGCAAGTCAAATTTGACCAACTTTCCAGTTTCCGATTAAGGAAAAATTTGTCTTGCTTATTTAATTAGTTGATTCAGGGGATACTTTGCGGAATTCTATGTTAGACTAATGGATTTTTTGCTATTCCGCGAAATAGTGTCTTGGTTAGATGTGACCATAAATTGTGCTCACATAATGATTTCGAAAAGTTCTCAGATGGACGCGTACATCTCCTGCATCTCCTGATGATGCCTCGTAGAGAGGCGAAACACGTGACGAGGATTATTCTGTTCGGTGGTGGTTTGTTGTATTTGCATGTGTATTTTTTTGTGGAAACTGAATAAATATATGGGTGATATATACGCATGTGAGCACAATTTATTGTCACAACTAACCAAGACACAGTGGCGTGCGGTTCATATGGGCACACAGGCCTACCCTGAACGACCATAGCTCCACATAGGCACAGAAAAAACTGCCTACCTTAGCCAAAATAGCAAAGGAACTATATATAATCCATTAATTTAATACTTATGAAAGTTTAGTAGCAATCCAATATTATGATACCATCGAGCTGATCTGATGATGGAAAAAGAAAGTGGTCATTGGAACTCGAATAAAATAACGCAATCCTATCGAGTTTTGACTGTTTAGAATCGTCTCAATGAGGGTTTTCTAAAATGTAAATATCACCAGTCACCGCCACCGTGACGTAAGGTCTAACTGACAAGAAGTGTCAACATCCACCAATCACGGCGCAAGATTTTGACACTTCTTGTCAATTAGACAAGAAGTGTCAAAATCTTCACGGTGTCGGTTCGTCACGGTGGTGCCAACTGGTGATATTTCCATTTTAGAAAACCCTCATTAAGTTGACGGATGTTCAAATCAAAGTACAGGCGGCAATAAAAGCTTATGGCAAAAAAAATGACAGGTCCTTATTTTAGGAGAGTCAGGAGTATAATTGCCGCGAATAGTGGAGTACCGATTAATCGCCATTCCCTATGGCGAATAGTCGAATAATTCGCTATTATTATTCGACATAAACAAAGGAATATAAAAATAACCATAATTTCTTACCGAATATACCTATCACGCTTGTAGAATCATAAATTGTTTATCTAAATTTTTTCTAAGGTTATGAGAGAAAAGAAAATGAAGTTAGGAAATCAGTCTCACATTCTTATATTATACTGATTTTACATTTTTTTATGCTGGCAACTCTTTTCTTGTACGTTATATACCTACCTATTTTACAGGGAATACCTCGTTTTGTATAACCCAGCATTTAATACTTTAGGGGATTTCCCGCACACCTGATTTCACTTGTTTAGGCTGGGCGGCACGCATTTGTACTTTTTTCGTTAAAAGTTTATTTTAGGCAACTAATTGCCGAATGTCGAATAATAGACACTATTATTCGGTAATCGAAGGATAGCAAAAAAAAATTCGAAAAATGCCGCATATCGAATATTCGCGGCAACTCTAGTCAGGAGTACAGTTTCAACCATTACTCTATTCATCAAAATAATCAATGATTATTTTTTTCTCCCTGGATAGTAGTAAACTGAGGGGTCGGCTATACCCGACTGACGGTCAGAGGTCCCATTGAAAACCAATGACCTTTGTCAAAGAAGGAAGCGACAGAAAAATTCATCAAATATATTAAAAATTATATTACATTAAGTAGTTTATTAAAAACAAGTATATTTGAGTTAACAAAAATCAAACTCCAATATGTGTATGTAATAACGAAATTTAAACTTTTTCTTGTTAAAAAAATAAAATAAAATTCCGTTACAAATTTATTACATATTGCAGTTTGATATTTATACTCATTCTGTAATTTTAATACAAGGACCTCGATTAGTGTAGGTTTGTCGGACTAAATACTCATACAAAAATCAGCCATTTTCCTAAAACAAGTATGAAAAGGATGATTCTTGTAAGGGGAAAATACTAGTCTGACAATAGAATGAATATTATTGATCTAGAGACATATTTGTCCTTGCTTTGGTTTTAAAGAGACATCTACTGATACAAAGGATTTGAATCTAAATTGAAAACAAATAACTATTATGAATTATGAATGACATTGACATTAAGAATTTGAAACAGTTGGACTGATTCATGTATATGTCACTTCTCTATAAAAAGTTAACGGTGTGCCATTTTTTACATGGTTCGTTAAATTTAATATAGTAGTAATTTTGATGAATCATGTGTTTTGGCAACTGGTATTTAAGCACAATAATATTCATTCCAACCCATTAGAAATTACGGAAAACTAAGCAAAATTTAATCCACATAGAAATAAGTGTAAATTATTTTATTTTAATCCTCCATAAACTTTGGTTTAAAACGATAAATCCAATGTTTTGACTTGACGTAAAACTAAATATAGTGTAAAACGCGATCATCACCGTCTCATAGTCTATTAGTTTTAGTTTTTCATACTATATCACACTTTCATAGTTTCACCAATCTTGTGTCTTTAGTTACGGAGATCTCTAGTAGAATAGGGATGATGACAAGTTTTTTCTGTGTTACGTTATAGAACAACCTTTCAATTATAGAAATATTGGGTGTAAAAAATACTTTAATCTCTTAAAAACTCCCCAAAATACAACAATGTAAAAAAATCACATTATTGAATTTCCCAAAAAACACTTCATACTAGCCTACGAAATTGTGACGTCACAATTTCGTAGGCTTGAATGGGGAAATTAAGAACTTTGTTGTGCAGCTGTAATAAAACTTGATTTTATCGAAATGGTTCCATAATAAAAGTTACTATACATTTCATGGGTTAATGAATGGTATTATTAGTTATTAACATTTTCACAGTTTAAAAATGTACTTCCCCACCCAACTTTAAAGGCTCATAAAACAAGCTACACATATTGAACCCAAAATCTTAACATAGTTCCTTATTTCACTTGATTTATCAGGAACCTTTATAATTTTTACAAATTTTGAGATCAGTCATCATCCCTATTAGTAACAAAATGTTCCAATATTTTACGAAATTATAAGGAATCTGATAATTTACATGGACATGAAAAGTTTGAGACTGAAACTATTAGTACTCATAAATGTTCGTGTTTCTATCAGTGATTGAATACCGGTATTCTATCCAAACAAAGTAACCATATCCAATTCTGGTATCTCACTTATTTTTAGAGGTTGTTGTATTTGATTGAGCTTAATTCAAAGTTAATAATTATTACCTAAATACATGTAAACCTTTTTTTTAATTGAGAGTTAGGTAAGATATTTCATGTTAAAAAATACCGGTAATGATCCCTGATTTCTATGGAACATATGTGGCAAATATATTGTCAGGTGCGAGTGAGAGGGACAGCTTTATATCTTACAGCCGAGTACTAGGTTTTACTGAATTAATAAGCAGTGGCAGATGTACTGTCTTGGCCGCCCTAGCCCTCGCCTTTCTCAGCTCCCATCATATAGCCAACTTTTATTGAAATAGATTCTTCTAACCTAAATTAGTTGGCATCTTGAAGCATAATAGTCACGATAATGGGGTATGCAAAGGGGGGCTCGTGACGTCACTCCTGGGTAAAATTTGTACCTAGAAGTGACGTCACGCGACATTTTGACTCAATGTCTCGCCTTATTTTTTGATTATGTAAAAAAACGTCTAATTTTTTTTTTAATATTCATGATGGACTAATTAATAAAATTTAGGCACCATCCCCGTTCATAACAATAGATGTAACAAAACTATTGGTGTAACGTAACGGTGTCAAACATTGCGACATATACCTCATAAAACAAATAATACAATTTTTGCAAGTTTTCCAGAAGCCTGCTTTTAGTCTTGATTAAATACAGTAGTAAAAATCGTGTATGAAACAAATTCATACTATCAATCAATTTATGCTTCATTAATATTGCCTATAAATTCAATTATTCCCAAACTTTTCATTATTCCATGCAAACTTTCTACATAATCTCGACTAAGCTTAAGTTTTCATGTTATTTGAAAGTCAGTTTAGTATTCCACTAATGAAAATATTCAAAGATCCCCGCAACGGTTCACTCTCGTTGGACCATTCACTAGCCACACTAACTTTTTTTAATCTTTGCAGCATTTTAACTATCTTTACAAACTTTAAATTGTTCCTTGCCAACTGTCCACAGTGAAGATTTCACTATTCTTTGCAAACTTTTCAATATCTATACAAACTTTTGACATTCCTTTGCCAGCTTTTCATTATGTTTTCAAACTTTTCACTGTCCTTAGTAAAGTTTTCACTATCCTTTGCCAACATTTCACTATCTATACAAACTTTTCACAATCCTTTGCCAACATTTCACTATCTATACAAACTTTTCACAGTCCTTTGCCCACTTTTCACTATCTTTACAAACCTTTTATTGTCTGTAGCAAAGTTTTCACTATGCTTTGCTAACTTTTCACAGTCCTTCACTATTATGTCACTGTTCCCTAGCACACTCCGTTCACTCGTGCGTGTAGAAGATCAGCTGTGGGTTGGAGTCGTCGGGCGACATCTCCAGCTGTACGAACTGGGGCGTCGTCCGCGCAGACTCGTAGGAACCACCGCCGTTGCGGGATAGGGAGTTTCTTGACCTGTGACAGTTGAAAATATATTTTTAAACATGAAAGTACATTCGCCATAAGCGTGTTGAGTCGCTATGGGGTGTTCTTACCGGGAACTGACAGTTAAAAGATGACCTTGCTGTTATAAAATATTAATTAAATTGACGAAAGGAATTAGATGTTACAATGTTGGTACCCCAGTAACGACTGGCATCGCCGCGGTAGGCTAGGGTATCTATATACTTATGGCTGACTAAGCTAACTGAATAAAACAATGGTACAGACGGCTCTCTTTTGATGTTCGGAAAAATCCTGTTATCACACGCATACATACGTATTAATAAACAATCCGCACACAGATCAACCTTGTAAAAATAGGGCTGTCAATGAATTCAAACAAACAAGTAAATTAGATTATAAACAAAGTTCAGTGTCACTTGAACCAGTGCCTTTTTTAATAAATTGCAAAAATTGAGATTATTATCATGATATTTGTAAAACAAAAAGTAAGTAGATTAGATATTGATATTTTTTGGCAACACATATGCTCCGATTAGGCTTACATTTCGTCAGTGACAAGCTCACTAAAATATCTGCCACTGCTCTTCAAAACCTCGTATCTCGGTACGGCATCGATGCTGAGACCCGAGCTTTAATTAAAGTAGGTATTTGTTAGTGAGTTTTGGTTGTCAACAGAAGTTTTGATGGCTAAAGTCTGTCGAGTTTCTCGTTCCCACCCTGTATAAAACCTAGTACTCACTTGGCTTTCGCGTGCGTGAGTATGTGTGACTTGAGGTTGGTGCTCTGCGCGAACTTCTTGTTGCAGCCATCGAACGGACAGACGTACGGACGGTCGCCGGTATGAATTCGCACATGTGTTCTGTAAACAACATACATATTTTCTTTACCCTTTATTTCATGCTGTATATCCGAATATACATATTTTTTGATCATTTTTTCGTATTTTTTATTTTATCAGAATTTTTAAGTCTATTGAACGGCACCGAGACTTGAATTGTGGGTTTTGTTTTTATTTTACGACATAAAGGGTTAACACATTCACGACCAAGATTTCAAAAGCCCTACACATAGCCAATGCAAAACTCTAAGACACTATACGTCTTCTGCTTTAATTTATGGGTCATACAGATTTTTTTGTATGAGTTAAGCTTGATTTCACCAAACTTTTATTCCGAGAATAACGCTTATTCTTGCATAGTAATGTCAAAACTCCATAGTAATTTGACATAACTATTTGAGAATAAGCGTAATTCTCGGAATAAAAGATTAGCGAAATCCAGCCTTAGTGTTATGCGTCTTATACAATTTTTTTTAGGACCCTATTAAGTGATGTACAAATCGATTAATACTCTAGATCTATGCGACAATAATATCAGTTGTATGACCCAAGCCCTTAACTGTTGCGTTGTCCACATGAAAGACGGCTAAATTCTAGAATCTGTACAACCCTGATTTGTGGATGAGGACCAAATTTTAGGCAAGTAGTTAAGGGCACGTCCAGAAATCATGTGTACATATTTGGCCTACTTTTGGTCCCATATAATTTTAGTGAAGATGATGGAATCCATGGGGAATAGGGAATATGCATGAATTTTTATTTTTGCTTTATTAAAAGCTCATTCATGTAACAAACAGTAGACAAATATTATTTTTCGAATAGCTATAAAAATAACCAAAATACATATAAGCCATCAAACATTTCATTCTATCTCTTTCTTGCAAAACAGAATTTAATATGGAGTTTATATGGCCGGAGTGTACTCTGACGTAACAGTGCATATCGGACCTCTGTGTCTAATTACTAGTTTAAAATGCCTATATTATGTGTATTTCTTGGCCGATTATAATTTCACATTTTGAAATACGGTATTTTGATATTTAGTTAAGAAAAGCGATAAAAAAAATTCATGCATGTACCCTATTGAAGGAACTCCTGTCTGTTCTATGTTTCCGCGTATCTATAACGACCAGTAAACGGACATTTCACTAATTATTTAACGTGTCTTTAAAAGTTTTGGTTTCGGCCAACAATATTCACTATCCAACGCCGTATTTCACGTTTAGGCTAACCGGAGGGTGGCCAGTAATATGCAATTTTCTCTAGTTTGTATGATTTGACGGCCATCCGTTCTCCGGGCTACATGGCCCGCCCATTGCCACTTCAACGATGCAATCCTGTGAGGTATGTCGGTTAATTTGGTTTTTCTGCATATCCTCATTTCTGATTTTATCACGAAGAGAAACCCCGAGCAAAGCCCTTTCCATTGCACGTTGAGCGCAGCGTAGGACGGCCCCCGACTAGGTGGACCGATGACCTCGTAAGGGTCGCGGGGAGTAGGCGTATGCGGTCTGCGCAGGATCACACCCTGTGGCGAGGTATAAGGGAGGCCTATGTTCAGCAGTGGACGTTCGTGCCTGATAGATAGATAGGTATGATTTCTAGTTGAACTGCTCACCTTAGATTAAAGTCTAGTGAAAACCTCTTCCCGCACCCCTCAAAGGTACATTGAAACGGTTTTTCTCCGGTGTGGACGAGTTGATGCCTTTTTAGTTTTGAACTTTCTACGAACGCTTTACCTGTAAAAAATAAATATATATATAACCCCTGTTTTTTTTAACAGTCTGGTAAAAAGATTCTGGTTGAAAGGTTTGTTTCAGAGAGCCAGGGGTATCTGCGACGATCAACATCTGACTGCTGAGTTGCAGAATGTCAAACGTGCGCTTCGAGCCAACGAGCTCCAGATACCACGTTCCAAGCAGAATCCCAGTATGAAGAAACCAACAGTCGAGCGTAAACCTGCCGTATTACCATATGTGAAAGGGGTCACAGACAAGATCGGAAACATCTTGAAGCGTGCTTCTATAAAAACATATTTCAAGCCGTTGAAGAAGGTGTCTCAATACCTTAGACCCGTGAAGAGTAGCACCCCTTTGCAGAGTGCAGGCATTTATAAGCTAGACTGCGAGTGTGGTCTTTCATACATTGGTCAAACGAAACGCAGTGTATCAACCCGGGTGAAGGAGCACATAGCAGATGTCAAGCACCGTCGGTGTAATAGGTCTGCAGTCTGTGAACATGTCATTGACAAACCAAACCACTCAATTAAGTTTGATAAACCTTCTATCCTTGCCAAAGAAAAAAGATATTTTCCCAGGATGCTACGCGAGGCTATTGAGATTAAAAAGCATCCTAATTTCAATAGAGAAGATGGATTGTCACTACCACCTGCTTGGGATCCTGTAATACATCTCATCAAGGAACAAGCGAGACACAGGACTGCAAAACCTTAATTTCCGAACGGTGTAAAATATTTTATCTGTTTAAAGTAGTTTAATAGTCTCTGTTTTTTAAAATATTATAATTAGTAATGAGGTAGCCTGGGAGTTTTTCTTTGCAGCGTTTCTTTTCTCCTCAGTACGCCTCATTGGTGAAATGCTGCTTGGTAAATTATTAGAATAAAATAATTAAGCCCTTCTGGCACATGTGTAACTGTCTTTACAGCTTAGGCCCATCTGGCATGTATGTACACCTTTATTTGTGTTTTTTCAAAAAATGGGTAGTTTGCACAAATTGTAACTTTGACAGAGGAAAAACATCTTTTCTCAGTCCTCCCGTGACCATGGAAAGCTGGAAAGCTTCCGAAACGTCGGGAACTAAAATGAGATAATATACGCGATATAATCCGTTAAATTGTTTTATTTCAATGAGTAATAATCGCGGAAACAGAAGAAAATATTAGTCTGGTAAAAAGTATCCTATAACCATGGATACCCACTACCCGTATACCAAAAATGGATGAAATCTGTTTAGCCGATCTGGCGTGATGAAACCATAACGACATATTTTTTGGTTTAACCTCCAAATAGTCCGTGACGCTCTGTGAGCATACGTACCGCACTCCTCACACACGTGTACACGGGGCTAGTGCGTGTGACGGTGTTTCCTCATCTTATGATCATTTTGTCCGTGTGTCCACTCTCGAACATTACCATACATAGCGTCGATCGGACTGACGCTCAGTAAGCATACGTACCGCACTCCTCACACACGTGTACACGGGGCTAGTGCGTGTGACGGTGTTTCCTCATCTTATGATCATTTTGTCCGTGTGTCCACTCTCGAACATTACCATACATAGCGTCGATCGGACTGACGCTCTGTGAGCATACGTACCGCACTCCTCACACACGTGTACACGGGGCTAGTGCGTGTGACGGTGTTTCCTCATCTTATGATCATTTTGTCCGTGTGTCCACTCTCGAACATTACCATACATAGCGTCGATCGGACTGACGCTCTGTGAGCATACGTACCGCACTCCTCACACACGTGTACACGGGGCTAGTGCGTGTGACGGTGTTTCCTCATCTTATGATCATTTTGTCCGTGTGTCCACTCTCGAACATTACCATACATAGCGTCGATCGGACTGACGCTCAGTAAGCATACGTACCGCACTCCGCACACACGTGTACACGGGGCTAGTGCGTGTGACGGTGTTTCCTCATCTTATGATCATTTTGTCCGTGTGTCCACTCTCGAACATTACCATACATAGCGTCGATCGGACTGACGCTCAGTAAGCATACGTACCGCACTCCTCACACACGTGTACACGGGGCTAGTGCGTGTGACGGTGTTTCCTCATCTTATGATCATTTTGTCCGTGTGTCCACTCTCGAACATTACCATACATAGCGTCGATCGGACTGACGCTCAGTAAGCATACGTACCGCACTCCGCACACACGTGTACACGGGGCTAGTGCGTGTGACGGTGTTTCCTCATCTTATGATCATTTTGTCCGTGTGTCCACTCTCGAACATTACCATACATAGCGTCGATCGGACTGACGCTCAGTAAGCATACGTACCGCACTCCTCACACACGTGTACACGGGGCTAGTGCGTGTGACGGTGTTTCCTCATCTTATGATCATTTTGTCCGTGTGTCCACTCTCGAACATTACCATACATAGCGTCGATCGGACTGACGCTCAGTAAGCATACGTACCGCACTCCGCACACACGTGTACTCGGGGTCCATGCGTGTGAAGGTGTTTCCTCATCGCAGAGTTGTCTCTAAACATTTTGGTGCAGCCTTTGTGAGGACACGCTGGAACAATATGATAAACTTTAAGATTATTGCGGTTTACCACCGAAGCGCTAATTATAAATAAATAAATATTACAGGACAATTATTACACAAATCAAACTAGTCATGGGACTTTTTAACCAGCTTTTCGCCGGGTCGGGTTTAAAAAGAATGAAAAAAAAAATGCAAAGATCTTGTAACAAGTAGTGACAACAATTTTAAGACAAGCTGACTGGGCTCTGTAGCTCAATTGGCAGAGCGTGTGCCCCGGCAAGGCACAAGACACTGGTTCAAATCCGCTCGGAGATTTGAAACTTTCATTATTTGGTTCTTTGTATTTTAAGAATATAGATTCTTAGCAAGGACCATTAAAACAAGAGGACTGACAGTTGCCATACTTTGGATCGTGTTCCGATCTCAAGGAGATATTCTGGCAAAAACTAGATATCACTTTAAACATTTAACGATGTTATAATTGAATAAAGAAACATAGTATAGTAACAATTAGTTCGAAAATAGTGAATAATAAAAAAATCGTAACATTTAAATACTGTGTCACGCTTGCAACGTTGAATAATTGTAAAAAATAATTCTTATACATAGATGGCGTTGTACATATCGGGGAACGGTTTTTTGTTTGGACATGGTCAGTCCTCTTGTTTTAATGGTCTTTGGTTTTTTGAAGAAAACTTTAAAAAACATGAAGGTTTTCGTAAAAAATCAATGTGTATTCACCATACTTACCTATTGTTCTGTCTGAGGACTCTGGCGAGGGTTTCTTTAGTCTGATCTTGTGTCCGGGCCGCGCGAACTCCGCCAACTGTTTCGGGTCTGATAAGTCTAGTCCTGCAACAATATACAGACGGACAGTTAACATAAATGTAGATATGATACCTATACTATTTTAAATTATATTATAAAGTTGTAAAAATGATATGACTGTACATTGAAGATATTAAAAAAAAGATTGCAACGGACTATTTGGAGGTCACAGACACCATTTTTTTAAAGAGGGTTATAATTTATTTTCGTCTCCGCTGACGAATTGCGGGCATATTCTAGCCTTTAGTATTATAAAATTGTAAAAATAAAATGTCTATACATGGAAGAAATTAAAAAAATGTGATACGGCTTTGAAGGTCATTGATCCGTTTTTTTTTTTAATTTATGTTAGTATGTGTGGTAGAGGATTCATCACGCCAAAACGGCTGAACGGATTTCAACTATTTTTGGTACACGGCTTGTATCTCAAGATGGTTATAGGATACTTTTTACCCGACTACGCTGAAGATAAAAAAGGGGTTATGACTTTCTCCTCCGCTGACGTCATTGCACATGAACTCTTATTAAACTAGTCAGTTTTAATGTGGTTTCACACTAACACATGTATATGTAAATTCGGTTCGGTTCGGTCTGCCACATTGTTACATAAATAAGTATATGGAAATCAAATTTTACATCTATAATGTTGTATAATATAAAATAATAAATAATGAGACAATCTGACACAAATCGATCTAGTCCCAAACTAAGCAAAGCTTGTACTATGGGTACTAGGCGACGATATACATAAGATATAGATAAATTATAACACTTAAATACATAGAAAACATCCAAGACCCAGGAACAAACATTCGTGCTCATCACACAAACACTTGCCCTAGCCAGGATTCGAACCCAGGGCCGCTTGCTTCGTAGGCCGTTGTGCAACCAACAGAGCCAAACATGTCTTCATATACGATAAGATATATTCATTACGGGTCGGCTATTTTACGCATATTTTTTTGTCATAATTCTATATCGCATAATCACACTAGGAATAATGATCTATAAGCATAATTTCATTACGCCGAATCCTGTTTTCGCCGAATCTTTTTTCGCCGAATGGTCTTTACGCATAACTTTTTAATGCCGAAAACCTACTTTTCTGGCAGCAGTCATCTTCTGTTCGGGATTGCAGTTCTAACCAAACCTAACTGACTTTACTGGCAGCAGTATTTTATTCTTAGAGGTTGAATTTGCAGCTAACTAAAATTCAGCGATACTAAAATATGCGTATTTAGATTCGGACAAATAATGATTCGGCAAGATGAACATTCGGCGAAATCATATTATGCGACACCTGTTCGGCGAAATGAGTTTCGGACATAAAAAAATATGCGAAATAGATAGCACCCATTAATTACCTGGCATGGTCTCGTTTCCCAGTATGTTCTTCTTGCCGGTCATGTACTCTGTGTAGTCGGGGTCGGGCTCAGGGTTGGAACCGTCATCTGTAAAGCACAATAGATTAGATTAGATTATTTATTTCTCCATATAAATCCTATCCTACTATTATAAAAGCAAAAATATGTGAAGACAGGGTGAATCGCCAATAGCTGACGATCTTATTTAATTACTGGCCACAAGTAGTCCATGTGTGCACTTTCTAACATTACCATACATTGCGTCGGTCGGGCTGACGCTCAGTAAGCATTCGACCGCAGTCTGCACACACGTGTGTGTACTCAAGGCGTGTGACGCTGTCTCTGGATATTCGTCCGTGTGCGCGCTCTCGAACATTACCATACATTGCGTTGGTCGGACTGACGCTCAGTAAGCATTCGTACCGCACTCCGGACACACGTGTATTCGACGCGATGGTGTTTCCTCTTGTCTCTAGATATTTGTTCGTGTGCGCACTCTCAAACATTACCATACATTACGTCGGTCGGACTAACGCTCAGTAAGTATTCGTACCACAGTCCGCACACACGTGTACTCGACGCGTGTGACGCTGTCTGTGGATATTTGTCCGTGTGCGCACTCTCGAACATTACCATCCATTGCGTCGGTCGGACTGACGCTCAGTAAGCAATCGTACCGCACTTCGCACACACGTGTACTCGACGCGGTGGTGTTTCCTCTTGTCTCTGAATATTTGTCCGTGTGCGCACTCTCGAACAGTACCCTACATTGCGTCGGTTGGACTGACGCTCAGTAAGCATTCGTTCCGCAATCCGCACACACGTGGTATGACGAGTTAAGATTCTTACCGTCATCTTCACCGGTGGCCCACATGGTGACGCTGAATTCTCCCTCCATGGTCTTGATTTGGACCTGCTTCTGCTCCCAGCGTCTCGCGGCACCTCGGCCTCCGCTGACGCCCTCCATAAGACCCATGGGAACTTCACCTGTAAAATTAATTGTTTAGAGGTTAGTTAGAACGAACGGGCATCACGCTCATCTTTACCACGCACTTGCAAATTGTGGAATAACCTTCCCCCTTAGGTATTTCAAGAAGCGAGTTAACAGGGCTCTCAAAGGTTGGCAAAATATGGGCGATTCCTCTGGTGTTGCACATATCCTTGGGCGACGATGACTACTTTCCACCAGGTGGCTTGTCTGCCCTTTTGCTACTCGTTACATTAAAAAAAAAAGATTTTATTGACGAACGTTTTATCTATCCTTATCCTTACTAACATTATAAATGCGAAAGTGTGTCTGTTTGTTACCTCTTCATGATTAAACCGCTGAACCGATTTGGATGAAATTTGGTATGGAGATAGTTTAGGTCCCGAGGAAGGACATACACTACTTTTTATCCTGGGAAAATACCCTTATCAGCGATAAACAAATTTAAGGCGGGCGAAGTCGCGGGCAGAAGCTAGTACTATTATATAATAAAGTTGTAAAAATTAAATGACTGAACATTGAAGATATTTAGAAAAAAAAATTGTAACGGACTATTTGGAGGTCACTCAGACTCGCACCGCTCTTGACTCTACAGTTCACAGCGACAGAGACAGAAACAGATGGAGGAAGATCGTTCAAGAGAAAGTGATACAGAATGGCGGTCACGACCTTCATTATTAAGGAATACGACGCAAGGAGGGGGAAATGTAGCTTAATAGACATAAGTAATTTCTATAGGCTGTGACAGAAAGATTATATAATATTTAGGATTTACTTGGCTATAAGCATAAATGTTGCAGTGCCCTACAGGGATTCATAGCGGTAAAATATAGAGGTGCGTCCACACTTGTATCATTTGCTCGTATCCGATCACCGTGGCGTGGCATGACTGCGTATCGCGCTGCTTGGACGCTCACTGTCGGCGCGGCGATCACGCCGCACTTGTCCGATTTTAGTGTGTGATACGCGTAGCAACATGGATTTCGAGCGATCGGATCGGCAAAACGTCCAAACGCGTGATCGTGACACGCGATCATGCCACGGGACGAAGATCTGATCGGGCAAATGATACAAATGTGGACGCACCTTAAAATGTACCTATGAAAGCTAAAAATAAACTGATAACTGATAATGAATACGCTTCGGGTTCCCTTGTAATTTTCCTGATGCCACGCCTCTGCTACCGTTGAGCCTAACTTACTGATGTGCAAATTGTGGAAACTTCCCAAAATGCTTCAAAAAGGTCTTTTGAACAGGTAAGTCGACACTAGACTTAAGACCTTTTTTAAGCATTTTGGAAAGTTTCCGCAATTTGCACATCAGTAGCTTAACTGGTCGTCATTAATTTAGGATAGGATTATAGAATAGGACAATCATTAAATAATAATGTTCGTGCGATATATAAAATGAACCATAGAGACTCGCTTAGAGATAAGTTTAAGGACATTAATATAATGAATACATTTATGAGAATATTATGTTTGTACATAAAAATATTACCCACTTTAAGAAGAACTGTGATGTACATAATTTTAATACTAGAAATAAGAAATAAGCTCGCACTGCCTGCTACTAGGCTCCATAAAATAAGGAGATCATTCATCGGTAACTGTGTGAGGTTTTATAATAAACTTCCTAGCAGCATAACTGAGTTGTCTATTGGTAAATTCAAAAATATTGTGAAATTATTGTGAAAATAATCGCGTGGGATTAATGTAAATTATAGCGTCATGTAGGTATAAGTATAATTATTTTAACGAATACCTAAGGTATTATTATTATTTTAATCTTAATTGCTTTATATACTCTTGACATTTAGAATTTTATTCTACACATTCTAGATTATAATTTTTTTCTTTTTATTGGCAATCCTTTTGGGATTTATCTTATTGATAATTTTAATTTTTAAAATGATGATTTTATCAATAATATTATACTTAAGTTAAATGATCTGATTAGGTTTTTCTGGGTTTCCCAAATCCTTGCAGAAAATGTTGGATCATATTGTATGTCTCCCAGCAAAGAAACATTCACTCTCATGTAACTGACATTTCGGAGGTGCTTGTAACTAGGCCTACTTGAATAAAGAATATTTTGATTGATTGATTGAATAATAAGGCCCGCATTGTCAGGAGGTTCCTCTCTGTGCAGCCCTAACCACCGGTAGCTTGAGCCCCGCCCCGCTGCCGGCGGCACCCTAGGTTAGACTGCTAGCTTCGTAGGCCGTTGTGCAACCTACTGAGCCAAACATGTCGTCTAAAGTGAACCATTATGATTTTAATGAAATAATGATCTTTATTCTGTAAGTAGGCTGCAAGGGCACTTACAAGTCTGACTCTACGGCGTTTCCCAAGAGGAGACCACTCAAGAGAAGAAAGCCGAAACAAACTCAACAGTCAGTCATTTTTTCAAAATAACTCTTATATCTATTACAATTTTTTGAACTTAGCCTGTCTTAAATATATGTTTTGAGTATAAACTCAATGCGTAGTTCTCCAAGAAAACATATCAAAACTTATAAAGGTAAAAAAAATACAGAAGATATAAAAACAAAATATGGTTTTTATTATACAACTTACATACGTTTGATATGCCACCTTATAAGCACCGTGTCCCGATACAAGTAAATTATTTGGTTTCGGTTTTGGCCAATGCATTCTTGTCTGTTAAATAGTCCTCACCCTATAACATGCCTTTGACATTAGAGACTCTTTTAAGTACTTTTTGAGAGCTGAAAAAGGTAATTTTAAAGCATCACCTGGTAACTCATTTGATTAATAACTCACCAATAGGCATGAGATGATGAACGTTGTTCGTGTTGTTGGTTGGCGTTACCCTGGGCCTGCCGCGACCTCTGAAGATAAAAACAAACCATAAAAACATGTAGAAAACAATAGAGTGAGTCAATTTTAGGGTTCCGTAGCCAAAATGGCAAAAAAAGGAACCCTTATTGTTTCGTCGTGTCTTGCATAAGGCGCTACTTAGTTTGGTAGTATCTCTGATCCTACAAATATAAGTATGTATTCTAGATCTGACATAGGAATTGAGTAAGTTAATACCTGCTGCTTGTGGAAGCCGGGGTGGCATACACAGGATCATAAGAGTCGTTGGCACTGAGAACCTCCTCTCCGGACATCCCTGGTAGGATGACCTCTTCGCTGCCGACTGCAAGTTTGTAATCTGTCAGCAGGGCTGACAACGGATTGTGGTGATGATGGTGCGGTGATAGTGAAACTGAGCGCTTCTTAATACAGTGAACCCAACAGAGATATGGTTTTGACCGACTTCAGCCACTGAAATTCCAAATTTCTAACCAGACTTATTGAAATTGACGGATTTCATGAACCAACTAAAAATGTATTAAATATCGGAACGCGCTTTTGCAAATTCGAATGCAACAGACCATTTATAACAACACTTTTTAGCGCCTACGGACGTTTAACCTTGTGACCCAGGAGCCACGGAATAATATAAAAGGAACTTTCAAAAATAAAATAGTGATTGCAGAACGAGGTATTAATAATATATCCGGATTTGCGAACCATGAAACTTTGTCGCTATATGCCGACGGTGGCACGAATTTTCGATGCCATGATTTGCCGTCTGTGGCGGTCAAAAGGTTCAAAAGTGTTGCACAAATTATGAGTTTTTTTTTAATGAAAATGTGAACCAATTATTTAAATAAAACAATTTAAATGGATTATAGGAGTTCCCGACGTTTCGGGAGCTTTATAATTTCCGGGTCGATTGAGAAAATATATATTTTCGTCTGTCAAAGATACAATTTGTACAAACTACTCACTTTGAGGCAAAAAAAATAAAGGTGTACATACATGCCAGATGGGCCTAATGTGCAAAGACACACGTGCCAGAATAGCGTAAATATTTTATTTTTAAAAATACCAGTGTTGCACAAAATGAGGTTTACTGAAGAGAAAAACCCCACACAAAAAAACTCCCAGAAAATCGCGGAAACTAGAATCAATTACAGTAAATTAACACATCCACTGCTAGGAACCCGCCTAGCGGGCGCTCTGCACGTAGACGCGTAGCCGATACCATGCGTTTCCCCGTATGTAGACGAAAGTCCGTAGCGCCACGAAAAGCTTGGCAGCGAAAGTGTTAATTAATGTTTTTTTTAATTCCGAATATTTTAGCAGGATTTTAGCAGTTGGTCATAATAAAATTCTAATACTACCGTTGGTTCAGTATTCAATTGATTTTTTTAGATGTTCTCAAGTTGGTTCATTGTATTAGTAAGCATACAGATAGTGAAAGCGGGCTGTTTCAACCGTTAAGGCATTCCATTCGTTTGAAACAACCAAATTGTGATGATCAGTGATAAAGTTAAGACTAGGTTGCAGAATGGATAAATAAGTAAGCAAAGTCGCTCTTTGAAATTACGATTTTAAAACGATACAAAGGCAACTAAATAGTACATTACTACAGAGGCCGGGACGAAAGGGGTTGCCGAGACTAGTGCTTTTTTCAAACATGCAATGAAATAAACAACATAAAAATCAAAATTAATTTTTTTAATACGCAGTGGCAGAATGTCATGTGCCTGTGCCACAAATTTGTTTGGACTTTGCCGGCCTAGGCCTGCATGATTTGTATGAAATTCCATTAACGACGTCTTGTCCTAGCCTGAAACGTCATACTTCGCAGCCTATTTATAAGGAACATAACATTAATATTTCATTGCATGTTTGAGAAAATATTATTTTTCTCTAGCCACCGTAAGTCAATTTTTCAAAGGCCCATCTCCTCAGTATGTTAATAGTCTAGATCAGCGATTGGCAACCTTTTAGCAGCCAAGGGCCACATAGTAGCTAACGAATTGGCGCGGGCCAGGGAGACACAGGGAGACTCGCGGGCAGCCTGTTGCCGATAGGGATTGCAATCCGGTCCGCCGGATCCGGTACTCCTTGTACTGAACTGAAGAGACGCCACAACAGACATACATACAGTACAGACTACCCAACCCAAGAAAGCTGATTCAAATATGGTGAAAATTTGAGTTAGGAAAAAAATGTCATGAGTCAATATGATCTAGATCTAGTTAAGCTTTAAAGAATGATGCCTTTCTTAATTATTGTGTGAGTAGTTAATTATGTTTCTTTGACCAAATTTGAAAAAGTAAGTTTTAAAGTGCAATGTGATGTGATATGTGATTAGTGATAAGCTTCTTTATGTATGTTTAATATTACGGGTATTAAGGAAGTATAGTATGAATAAAGTTGATTAAATATTACATAGTAGAGAAGAAAAGTGGGGTTAAAGTTAAAAATAACGATCATGAATCATCATACATCAAATTTGTGGTAAATTCTTAGATTATAGAACTATAAAAAAATCCTTTAATTTTTAATTTTTATTAAGAAAATTTAATTTTCTTATATTTATTATGAGACAAGGTTACCATGTGTGATGCTGTAAATAGGTAAATAATGTTATTAAGTTAAGGCTAAATATATACATAAGCGGTTGCTTAAATTTTCATATTACTGTGAATTTTTGACTTTATCAGGGTGATTTTTAGCGCTAAACCAATGTTTCATTAGTTAATTTGCAAAAACAGCTCCGCATGTCTACTTTACGGCCAATAAACTGGACATAAGCATAATGTTGGATAGACGCAATATTGCGATTGGATCGGATTGCAATCCCTAGTTGCCGACCCCTGGCCTAGTATTAGCATTTTTGTAAGCAACTCTTGCTACTATTGTCTCCAGTTACCGGAGAAAATAACAACAGAAAGTTGATCCACCCGGGTCTTAGAGCATTTAACCAATGGAAATGCCATCCGG
Source organism: Hedya salicella (assembly GCA_905404275.2). NCBI lineage: Eukaryota > Metazoa > Arthropoda > Insecta > Lepidoptera > Tortricidae > Hedya > Hedya salicella. Next base: position 3,954,517 of record FR990099.1, read on the forward strand.
ATACATCCCCCTCTGCCAAAGTACCGGCGCAATCGTGGGCCGGTTTATAGAATAAATTGTCAGTGTGTACCCACACAGGGTTTTTAGGGTTCCGTAGCCAAAATGGCAAAAACGCAACCCTTATAGTTTCGTCACGTCCGTCCGTATGTCACAGGCATTTTACTCAAAAACTACTACATGAATATTGATGAAATTTGGAGTATAGGTATCTTGTATGAGCCGATACTTACTTTAATAAAAAATATATATATATTTAGGGGCGCGGGCACTCTATACATGTAACCGAAATTGAAAAAATAAATTTCAGCAAACATCAATGTGTGGCACTTATTTCGATAGTTTTTTTTTTTAAACTTTAACATTTCTAAAAAGAAATATTTATTCAATATTTTCGGAAATAATCGCTCCGAAAGTAGCAAAAATTGTGTCCCCCATCTATTTTCTAAACGGTATGTACACAAAATATGAAAAAAAGAATACAAAGATAAGTTTGAAAACATGATCGGATATACCGTTATTTAGTTATTGAAAATAAAAATGCGCTACTCAGCAAAAGGAGCTAAGTGCCGTGGAGATAGTGTCTTTTGCTAGTGCTCTTTTTTTATATCGTGTTTTTCTTATCTGGAGTGCATTTTTTTGTATAACCGACTGAGGAACCCTACACTGAGCATGGTCCGACATGCTCTTGACCGGTTTTTTTCCTTGTAGGTAATTCGTTTTATTGTGTGCGTTGGTAGAAATAGGACCATTTCCGTAGTGGTACGTGTTTACCTCGCCCCTCGCAAAAAAAATTATGAAAAATTTGTTCGGTAATTACTCCGCTCCCAGTAGTTAAATGCTCTAAGAGCCGGGTACACTTTTATTTTAAATACCTATAGAACCAACTATTCAAAGGTAATGGTACGATGATGGTGATACCCACTACTGAACTGACCTTCCTCGAGGTGATGCATCCCGATGACCTGTTCCTCCACCTCTTCATACTGGTCATCGGTTATGTACTCTTCGTACTGTCCGGCTTCTATCTCTTCGTACTGGAAATAAATACAGTCCAAACATTAAACAATGATCTTTATCTTGTAAGTAGGCCGCTGGGCACTTTTACAAGTCTGACTGTACGGCTTCCCAAGAGGAGACCTTATTGTTTGGTTACGGAACCCTAAAAAGGAAGTCACATTAGTAAAATAGGAAGCTTTAAACTATATCTATCTTACATAGTTATAAAAGACAATACTTACGTGAAAATTTATGATTATAAATGCACTGTCTCATATACTATCCATTGTTCTCACTCCTAAAGCGAAGTGTTTATTTTTTCGACTACTGTGAGCAAGCAAGTGGGTTTATTTCACCACTAGCCCTGCTCTAGAGGACAGATACATGCCTATTTTCGTAGTTCTGATCAATACCACACACTATCTCGCACACCGGTCAGTACTACAGAATCTATGATTTGATACCGGGTCAATTTCTTTAATGGCCGGGACACGCGCGCACCGGGACATATATAATTTTATATAATTTTTAAAAGAGAAGAGTGAAACATACTACCTTCACGCCGACTTGGTCATCGCCGTCGATCTCAATCCCCCCGTGCGTGCCAATCTCCACCTCGCACATTATCTCCTGGTTCATCATCGTGAACCGCCCCTCCCTGAAACATCGACAAGGCGTCTTTATATTGCGTGCCTGGGCAATCAGAAATGGACATGGGAGCTCTATCTATCAGCCATGGACATCCACTGCTGAACATAGGAACAATATAGTTCACAGGGTGCGTTCTTGCGTAGACCGCTTCCACCTCCTCATCAGATGAGGTCATTCATCCACCTAGTCGGAGCCGTCCTACACTGCGCTTTCCTATGCGTGGTCACAGCAGAACTTTACTGCCCCAACAGCCATCCGGTCTGTGGGCTATGTGGCCCACCCTTTGCCACTTCATTAATGCAATCCCGAGCTATATAGGTTGGGGACTCTGGGTATGGGCCTCGAACCTTATAGTGAAGACGGAACTGAACATCAACATATAAAACATTGATGGGCTGTTTCACAAAAACGTGTACAGTCACCAGCATTAATATCTGCCACAACAAAATGCGCATAAATATCTGACACGACCCTATTTCTAGAGCTGTTAGGATGTGTCACATATTTTCGCCCGCTTTGTTATGGCAGATATTGATGCTGGTGACTGTACCCTCTACTTCTTGTTATAGATCATGGTCTTTTTGAGTTCATTTCTCTCAAAATCAAGTGTGATAGTCACAGTGATCATAATTAAAAATGTGTCTGAAAAAAGCGTCAGTTTTTTGACATGGTTGGTACACCATGTGGGTCACAAAACTGACAGTCTGATTTTCCATGGATAAAATATATTTTTTATATGTGAAATTGATAGTCCTCTGGATTCTGAGTAAAACAAGCCCAAAAAGTCTGCAATCTGAGAACAAGTCACAGGTACACATTACTTTGAAAATGCCCCTACATCACTGTCTCATACATACTTAATCTCGTAAGTCCTCCCATACTTATACAAGTACAAACTAATGATAGTTATTCAGACCTAATGTTTTGTAGTTTGAACTTTGTCGTCCCTAAAGCTAATGTGAGGCCCTCAGATATCACCACCTTCCGACCTAAGCTGGCCAAGTCTAACCTGGGCAAGTTTTCTACTCCACAAAGATTAGAGTCTGTACAACAAACACCAGAAAGTGCATGATCTGTATATATATATTGGATATTCTCCCCTGTTGGAAGAGTAAAATGCTAGTGATAAATTGAGAAATAATGTGCCAGTTCCATTCTTAATTTTTGTTTAGACAATTTTTCTTTTTAATTCTCTAAATTTGATGTCTAACTGGCTATTATTCTGAATACTGTTGCACACCTGTAATTGAGGTACAGGCATGTGGTCCCTGTATATTGATATTTTTGTTTTTACTTGTATAAGTCTGTGTTTTGTTGGTCTCTAAAATATTTTAACTGCATAATAAGAAATACTACTGAATGTACTTATCTGTTTTACAAACCAAAACAACAAAAACTCATAAATTCTGTCTATGTCTGAAGCATTATTTTCAGTATTCTGGTATAATTTACACCTGATAAAAATGAGGACTTACAAGTTTCTTACTCTGAAACACTATGAATAGTACTCTAAACTTCAATCAATAATAATAAGGTCATACAAGTTATTCCAAATAGATAAGTCTTCAAACAGCTGAACAGACTATTTTGTATCACAGCTATGATCACATCATCACACTTGATCAATTCACCTTCCAGACTACACCAAATCAAAATCGGTTCATTCATTCAGATGACTACAGATAGACACCAGGTACACATGTGAAACTTATAACAGCCCTCTTTTTCATGGAGGGTAAAACGGGTTTACCACAAATTTACTATCCAAAATTTTCTTACAGCGATTTTTGGAATACTTTCGAACCTAATACACAGACATTGCATCCAAAATTTTTAAGCATAATGATTTAAAAACTGTGTAGTTACTAGGTTCAAATTTCACCATTAACATTCAAATGATAATCTAGCTAAAAGTTGTAAAAAAAAACTGCAATATGAAATGTACTTCAGCAACAGGGTAAAGTGTATTGAACTATAGAGTATAAATTGATAATAACAATGTTATACCTACAAACACATGCATATACTGTAGATACGAAGCACTATATTTATAAACAGGTTTTCCTGTTTAGTTAACACTATTAGTAATTGAACTTATTACATTATAGAAATTTCAAAAATAGCTTATAGAAGAATATCTGATGAAAAATAAAAAACTCCTTACTTTCTTAGCAGTTATTCTGCAGACCTTAACAATAAATAAAAACTCTATGAATACCATAGTGGTTGTTCAAAGGATAACATACCTACTATTGTTATAAATATCGAACTAGCTTTCTAGTAAGAACGATTCTTATGCGTCAATGATGATGAGTTCTCATAAATTTAACATTTCAGTAATCACTTTAGATAAGCATGTAAGATTAAATAAAAATAAATACAGAAAGCCGTTTGTTTGGTATCTGTTCTATTAATAAAAAAAAAGTTTGACAGGTGCGTCTGTTTGAACGCATTCCTTGGCCCGTCGAGATAAAAATTATAAGTATTAAACAACAAATAAAGCATAAGCGAAGCGAATGTCACTTTGTTGAATGCTCGTTACGGTAAACATACTCGTGAAATGCTCGAAACCGTACAAATGATGCGCAAATGCACGACACCGCGAAGTGGCAGGTTCCGAAAACAATTAACTAGGTGATATCATATTACAGCAGTCGGCCTACGTAATGGAATGGGTTGTTTCTTGGCATTACCGAAACGTTATATGCAGTTAATACCGCATAAATTACTGAACTGGTGCTGGAAAACAACTAGCGGTCACAGCGGGGGCGACAGCCGCCGCCGGCAGCGGCGGTCGGCGCACATATAATAAGACCGCTTTTTTTTAGATACCTGTAAAACGACCACGCTAAACGCTAACCAGACAAAACCCCTGCAATTTGACCTTCATGCACTCACCTTCAGAACACACCCTGCACCGTAAATTCATAGAAAATACAAAGCACTTGTAACAATGTGTCAAATCCTATGAACGTTTTTGGTGGAAATAATTTACCTTATTTATCTTATAACAAAAGCTGCACGGCCCCTTGGAGACAAATTTGGACTGCTGCGTAGGTACAGATTTTTTCCCAGTAATCTTCACCCCTATCAATCCCCCAGACTTCAGTGAAAAAAAGTTCGATATTTAGGCTTAAAAATATTTGAAATTTACGCGAAAATGTTTATAAAATATGTCCGACTAAACATGGCGTCAAAGATGTCCGACCAAATTCAATATGGCGAACAAAATGGACGCCGCCCGAGCAATGGCGAAAAGATAAAGTTTACACACACGACACACTTTGAGAAAAATGGTTTTCAAATGTTGCTATAACCAAAAATTCAAGTGTCACTTCATAGAGTTTGGCCAGAGAAACATGATATTGTCCTTGAAAGAGAATTCTTTATATGGCAACAATTTTACAAATTAAAAACGCTGTCAAATTATAAAACCTACTTCGTTTCTATGCATGCCGTATTGCCAGAGAGGCTACTACGAAATGCGAAAAACGAAGTTCGTATTGCGCCATCCCGCTCACTCTCATGTTATGCTGTGTTTGAGTGAGCGGGATGGCGCCATACGAACTTCGTTTTTCGGATTTCGGGGTAGCCTTTCAGGTCATGATTTTTTCAAATTTGCCGCATATTTTTGATGTCATGTTTCGCTTGCCAAACTCTAATCAAAAATTTGCATTGATTAATAACATTTTCTGTTTCAAGAATAAAACGAATATTCTATTCACTTATTCTTCAGTTGTTTATCCTTCAAAAATAAAGTCTTGATTTTACAAAACTTCCAACTTAACATATTTAAACATTAAAAAGTAATCTAGGTGGTAAAATAATATTTCTAAACAAGAGGTCTTACTCCGAAATCCGATATTTGATGTTCGTATAGTGCCATCCCTCTCGCTCGCACTTTAAACTGTATTTGACTGAGCGGGATGACGCCACACGAACTTCGATTGTCGGATTTCGTAGTAGCCCCTCAGTTCTTATTATATATATCCGTGTTTGTTACCTTTACAATTACATATCTTCCAGTGGCGCCATCTTCCTAAACTTTGACAGTTCAGCGCCATCTGACGCGGAGGGCCGCTCAACTGCCATCACCTTCCTTTTCCTGTGATTATTCAACAGCCTGCCTGAAGTATTTTCTAGTTAAAAAAGGTTTTACGGCCTTGTGTGAAAGAAATACATAATGGCGTTGAGGCTACTGTCTAAGATAAAGTTTGTCCCGGAGTTGGGAAGCGCGGCGTACTCTAGTTCAGCTGCCGCGCCTGCTACTTTATCCGATTTCGATATCCAGCACAAAACACCAGTTACCAGAAAACAGCACCACATTCCAAAGGCTCACTATGGAGGAAGACACGCAGTTAGCATGCTCCCTGGTGGTGGCATCGGGCCTGAGTGCATGGGTTACGTCAGAGACATATTCAAGTAAGTTTCTCGAGGCATTCCATCTTGGTTATATTTATATACCTTACCTTGCCTTGTATTTTATATGTGTATTTCGATCTTAATTTGACTAGGCATTAGTTGTTTCAAAGCTTTAAAGCGTATGTTACCCGATTATCGCTAATTCAATGGAATTTTAAGTTATTACTATGTAACATTTTCAAGGCTAATATGTTCGTATTGATAGCTATTTGCGCAGTTTAGTCTCTTCGTATCATGTGTCGCATTATGAACTGATCTTATTATTGTTTCAACCGTAGTCTTAAGTCATATGAACCAAGAGTGGCCTGTAGTAGATTTTTTTGATGTAGTAGGTACTATGTCATACAAAGTCTATGAAAGAGCAAACAACATATTGAAAGAACTGGGTCTCCTTCACATACCCCCAATGATGTTTGTCCTAATGTATTGTTTGCCCTAACACATTTTTTCAGAAACAATACAATACAAATACTCTTTATTGCACACCTCCGATACACAGAAATACAGAACATGACAATAACATTCGAATTAGCAGAGGTAAACAATAGGCGGTCTTATCGCTAAATAGCGATCTCTTCCAGACAACCTTTGGGTAGCGGAGTGTTTAAAAGACAACAAGTGTGGCAATGGTGGTGAGATACAGCTATGAAGCAAAACCGTAAATCATGGTATAGATTAGGTTAGGTTTGTTTTATAACAATCCTGAAAAGTGTAGTTTCATAAAAAAATGTGTTAGGACAAACAATACATTAGGGCAAACAACTTTAGGGATTCCGAAATCTGTTCTGAAAGAACTATAATATATCAGTAGTTTATAACTGAAAAAACAGACAATTGTTGGATAAAACAATTTTAAGAATTTAAAAATAAGCTGAGCTTCTGAAACATCGGGAACTCAAATGAGATACTCAATATCATCTGTTTAAATTGTTTTATTTAAATGAGTGATAATCGCGGAAACAGATGAAAATACGCTCATCTATACGGCGACAGTTGGATGGTGCTCCCCCACATTTTGCAAGAGATGTGCAAAATTATTTGAACGAGCATTATGTCCCGTGGGTTGGACGTGACGGACATATCGCTTGGCCACCTCGATTGCCGGACTTAACTCCACTCGATTATTTTCTATGGGGAACCTTAAAACAAAGAGTGTACATTGACATACCGAGAACAAGAGAAGAATTAGTGCAAAAAATAATAGAACATGGAAACATATTAAGAGAAGATAATGAGATGATTCGGCAGTCTACGCAGTATGTTGCAATAAGAGCAACTGCTTGTCTCAAAAATCAAGGGGGGCATTTTGAACAGTTACTCAACTAATTGTCATTGTTAGCCTTAAGATACTCTTGCTGTGATTTCTTATTAAAGTTTACATAATTACTACCGCTTTATTTTATTGTTATCTCCTTCTAAAAAATAAACTCATTTCTAGGTACATGTTGAAACCTGTGTAACTTCTTAAGTAATTATGTCAGATCCGTAAATTTGGTATCGACGTCTAGCCAATACCCTATACTACAAAAACAGAACAAAAAAAAGTAGGTAAATGACCTAGTTTTTTCAAAAACCATTGAAATCTGAAAAAAATATGCGTTTTTGTCCGTCGTCCGTTTAATATTTTTTTTTCTCTGTTATTGAAACGTTTGCGTATGAATGTAAGATTTAATCGATTGCTGATATGTTTAGCTATCTAATTAGATATTTTTTGTATTCGTAGGACGAATAATTGACAGATAATAGCAAAAATACCACATGCACCCGTGCTCAGGTGTTTGAAAAATTAAAAATGCCGCCATTTTATGACTGTTGACTTAAAAAAAAACACGTGGTGATTTATCGATGAAATTGATTGTACTACACAACCTTAAGAGCTCCGACATCGTTGACCAAACACACTGTATAAAAAAAAATTATCATATAATTTTATACAAAAAGTACTCAGATTTTTATACTGCTAATAATGTATGTAATAAAAAAAATGATAGTTTTGCGTGCAGTTTACATTTTTCATTTAGCTGACTTATCATGACTATCATTGTAAATATTCTATTTGCCAGCAGACAAGCATTAAAAAATCCCTATTCCATTGTTTAGCACAATATTATTTCATTTTGTACAAAACAGTAAATGGTTTTTTTTTAATCCCTGCATAAAGAAAACTGGAAATTTAAAAATATTATCTCCTGTGCCGTTTTGAGGCTAAGTATACTACCTAAAAAAACGTTACCAGCATTCAAAATAGCCCATTTGGCTCCGATTGGACTGCATGATTTTGAAAGTAGCATTTTTATACAATTGTATAGAAAAACAAATGAGTGGGCCAATTTTTTTGCTGGTGAGAAATGAAATGAAATGAAATTTGAAATGAATATGAAATAAAATAAAATGAAATTTATTTATTTGCTGATGTGAGTGTATTATATACAGTTAATTTTTGGGCTCTGGGCATTGTATTTAGAGCTGTGCTACTTTATATGAATTTTTATAATGAAAGCGAATCTAATAAATCGTAATATTTTTTTATTTTTTTTAGTTATTTCGAGGGTTCCCGGTTTTTAGCAATCTTTGAATAAAATCAGACCTAGTATCTTTTTTTAAGCTAAATTATATTATTACAGATACATCGGAGCCCCAGTGGACTTCGAAGTTGTGGACATTGACCCGAATGTAGACAATGATGAGGATGTACAGTATGCTATCACTACCATCAAGAGGAATGGTGTTGGACTTAAGGTATGTATCCTTATCTATATTAGAAATGCTTAGAGCATTTAACCAATAAAAGGCGTGTCATTATGGAACAAATTTTTCATGCATTTTTAGCAGCGGGTACATACGTACAGCTCACTATGGAAATATTCGTATTGCTACAAATGCACACAGTAATAATAATAATAAGGGCAGCTTGTGGCGAGCTGTTGGGGAGTGACGACCCCACGGACCCGAGATCTCTAGAGTCGGTCAGGGCCCTCGCCTCCGGTGTGTCTTCATCGGCCGGAGTGGATACGCAAGAGGACCCGTAGGACTTTCAGCTCTGGCTTGCCTTCGTTGGCTGTTCAGAGAAGAGCGTTAGAGCTATATGCTCCAGGGGTGGAAGTGTTAAAGGGCATAACGCCGCGAGTAACCTCGGAGAACGCGCAGCACACCTCTCGACACCCCTGAGCCCTCACGTCCGTGTTGCTTCCGGCAGTCTTGATTGACGGCAATTACGGGGGCCCATTAAGTGAGTGCCGAGTCACCACCCGCCACAGATAACGATCGATTGGTAGTTATGCCGGGTGACATATTCCTATTGCAATAGCCCAAAAATAAATGCATCCATATTCCCACGCAAGCCTCTCAAAAAATGTGAGATACAAAAATAATAATAATAATAATAATAATTTACTTTCGACCAACTGGGATCATGGTGTACAGTATAAATAAATAATTTACAAACAAGAAAACACCCACACACATAAACTGACCCGCAGGTACTTTGAGGGGAATGTATCCATATGGCATCCGTATTGGTTTAATGCTCTAAGACCTCTATATAGATTTGGATGTTGCATTATATCCATAGTCTCGATCATTTGGTACCATTTGATTTGCAATACGGACCATGCGCTGGAACTGCGAAGTAAACTAAAGTTAAAACAAACTGACTCATACAGAACATTGTTCACTGATAATAAGATTCTCACATTTCCTGCGCTGTACATAAATGGAGTTGTAAAGAACAATAAAGGCATGTTTAGAGGCAGAAATCCAAGATCAAGACTCCAACAGAAATACGGTTATGATGTGGTTGGACCAAAATCAAAGTCAGCGTTTGTCTCCAATAATGTAATGTGCATGAGTAAAAAAAATTATAATAAGTTAAAAGTTGACCTAAAAAAATTGACTAGTGTAAATTTTAAAAGGAAACTTTTTAATTGGTTAGTCAACAAATGTATTTATAGCATAAGTGATTACCTACATATATGTAAATGGAATTCGGCCCATAATATTATATAATAAAATATGATATAAATAATTTTCGAAAAAAGATACTAAAATTAACTATATTATTATTATCATGTTATATTTAAAAAATACTGAAAATTTGATGTAACGAAACATTTAATATTTAATTTTGCATAGATTATATCATAGAGTCAAATTAAAAATATTGTGCGCCTCTCGGCAGGACATGATGTATGTACTGCCCCCCTATTGCCTAACGTGTTTGAATAAAGTGTCATGATTTTGTATGGGCTATGACAGTTGTATCGGATACCAAGTGTCCAAATTTCGTTGGGCAATAACTAGGGCTTCCATTCCGTAATTACGGACCATTTTTTGCCTTTTAATAATAACGTTATTCAAATGTCTTATTCCGTAATTTCAATCGATTTCAAAAAGTAGGAGATTATATGTATTTTCCACTGTACGTTCAACGATTACGACAATGCGTGTTTTTGAGCAGTTGTGTTCTAGATCCGCTCCACGGAAATAATACTTCAATTGTTTTATTCCAGGGCAACATCGAAACCAAGAGCGAGGCTGCGTACGTCACCTCCCGCAACGTCGCGCTTCGTAACGAATTGGATATGTACGCTTACGTAATGCACTGCAAGTCTTATCCCGGACTTACCACGAGGCATAAGGACATTGATGTCGCTATTATTAGGTATCTGGGCATTTTCATGGTCAAGAGCATGTCGGATCATGCTTAGTGTAGGGTTTCGTAGCCGTTTCTACAAAGAAATGTACTACTAAATTGGTTTATAAATGATGGGATTCTGAGGTAACAAACATAAAAAAGAAAAAAGTCTGTAAAATCGAATTACAGAAGATAATTTTAAGTGATAACTTCACAAGAAAACATTCATTAAAATTTGCATACTTTTATGAATACACAAGCCGAACGCTTCGGCCGATCGTGCCTCTCTATCGTTTATTCCGCGCTCTCGCTTGCACGCTCGGCTCAGGCGGAAAGTGACAAAGAGTGATGCTTTTTCGTGCGTGCAGCCGGCGTTCATCGATTTATAAGACGTCCTCCTCCTTGTGTCGATAATCCTCAATGCTGAGGGTCGTCGCCTATCTGAATAAATAAATAAATCATAAACTGAGGTGTTGAGGGTAGAGCATATCTGGTCAGACCAGTGTGTTGGTCTTCTGCCTTATAAGACGTAATCACGTCAAAATAAATTGGTTTTATTACTTTTTTTTTTTTTTTTTACCATCCTTACCATAGAATGACAAGGCGACGCCATTTTCACAATGTCGCCTTCGTTAAATTTATTTTCATTCTTACCAAATCTAAATGTGCTGAGCCATTATAATTTTACGTGATTTTTTATCAAATATATCAATATATGCATGTACACTGACAATGGTGGTAATTTTGTAGGAGCCGATGTCACTTCTAGTAATACAAAGTTGTTTCGTGTTTGTCACGTTTTCGGCTGTAGATGTGTCACTTCTTGATATTTTGAATATCAAATAATAGTGACAGCTCTAGGTTATCACGTCAAAAAAAATACAATCAAATTGATAACCACCTCCTTTTTTAGGAGTCGGTTAAAAATCAAGCTGTGAAAACCCTAACATAACTATTTCTATTCCATTTTCAGACAGAACACAGAAGGAGAGTACGCCATGTTGGAGCACGAATCAGTAGCTGGCGTCATCGAGTCCATGAAAGTTGTGACCGCAAGCAACTCTGAACGCGTGTGCCGATTCGCGTTCGAGTACGCCAAGAAGAATGGCCGCAAGAAGGTACGTATATATACTTCATGACGTGCGTATTCGTCCTGACGCGTATATCCGACGTCAATGTCATTATAAAGTAAACACCAGGGCTCGAACATTTAGTGCGGATGACGTGAAAATGACGTAATTTTGCACACAGGATGATTTGGTAAGTAAAATAAGTTTTACAAATCTTGTTACGTACCGTAAGCTACCTACGATTATTTATAATAGAAGTAGATGTATTATATATACATATATATATTTCACAATCATGACAAATGTTAGGTGACTGCGACAATTTCACGTACATTGCGTGCGCAGTATAAAGTAAGGAAATGTATCGAGCTTGCGGGGATCACCGTGAACATAAAATTGTCGTTGTCACCTGAAAATTGTCATGATTGTGAAATAGGGGCCTGATGGAGCCACGCTGTCTGTCTGTCCGACTGTCACAGCAGTATATCTCAGAAACTACTAATGCCATTTTAGTGCATTTGACCACTTTAAGACTTTGGGGACTGCTTGATTGAAAGGCAGTTCAGGTGGTTATGGTAATGGTAATAATTTTTATTTAAATATCTGCTTCTTATATAGTAAAACTAGGTTAACATTTTTATAATTTGCGTTGGTAGTTGTGAACCTAGTGTTCTCAACTACCGCGATACTAAACACATAAAATTAGAAATGGATAAAATTAGATTTAATTACAATAAGGGAAACCTACATGTAGGTAGTTGGGAACGCCGAGTTTCTCAACTACCTCAGTACGCTACGCGTCCCGCGGCGCGCGTGCATATAAGGCGTGCTGCAGTCCGCGCTCGTTCTTTCTGCTGCCGGCCGCCGTCGAGTGAACATCGCCTCGTGCTCCGTGCTTCGTGCCACATACTTCGCACCTGCAACGCTGACTCCTCACCGAGGCAGAACACAACGTCAATCCTGTCTGTTTCTACTTGATTCAGACGTCAATCACGCTACAGTCTGTTTCTATGTGATTCGGACGTCAATCACCTACATGCTTCCCCTCCTAGTGGAAACGTACCGGCAGGCGAATAGTACGTCCACTGCGGATAGGGTCCGTCGTAAGGTGCTTGTAGTGGCTTCTTTACGGCGTCGACTCGTACAAAAACGTTGTCGCATGTCTGAAGGTCACGGTGTACGAAGATAGGTCTTGTGTTGCTATGTGACTGGTTCGGCATAGGTCTCAATTTGTTTATAACTTCGCGCAATCGTTCCACGAATTCGGCATCCATGTTGGATTCGGCGGCGGAGTCGCCACGCGGCGTCGATCTCAGGAATTCGCCCGGTAGTCGTACACTGCAGCCGTAAGTTAGTTGGGCAGCGCTGACGTTTGTGTCACTTCTCATCGCGGTGCGAACTCCCAGTAGGACAGTAGGTATTTCGTCGATCCAACTTCTTGTTGTCTGTAGTCTTGCTTTTAGTGCGGCCTTGAGTGTTCTGTGCCAGCGTTCGACGATAGCGTTAGATTGCGGATGGAACGGTGTTGTCCGGGTTCGTTCGATGCCGAGTAAGCGTGAAAGGGACGCAAATACTCTACTTTCGAATTGCCTTCCTTGATCCGTAGTGATTGTAGCGGGACAGCCGAAACGCGAAATCCATCCGTCGTAAACTGTCTTTGCGACGACTTCTGCTGTTATTTCGCATAACGGGAACGCTTCGGGCCATCTGGTTGCTCTGTCTATCATCGTCAGTAGGTATTTGCATCCGCTTGCCGCTGTACTCAGCGGGCCGACGATGTCACAGTGCACGTGCTGAAAACGGTCGGTTGGCGGAAAAGTGGACAGCGGACTCGATGTGTGTCGAATGATTTTCGCACGTTGGCAGTGTAAGCAAGATCGTCCCCACTCTGCGATCTGGCGGTTCATCGTTGGCCAAAAGTATCGCTGCGTTATTAGTTTGCGAGTAGTTTTGACTCCAGGATGACTTATGTTGTGAATAGAGTTGAATGCGATGCGGCGATATTCTTTTGGTAGGTATGGACGTAGGTAATCTGTTGATGTTTCGCAGTGTAGTTTTGCGTTTGATCCGGGTAAAGTTATTTTCTTGATTGTTAGATTTCCTTGTTGTGCGAGTGTTTCGATGATGTTGCTGTCTCTTTCTTGTGCTTCGGCGAGTTGTTCGTAGTCGATTGGTGATGGGCAGGAAATTGTCTCTATTCGTGATAGAGCGTCGGCGGCTGCATTCAGCGATTCACTGATGTGTCGTATATCCGTGGTAAATTCGGATATGTATAGCAGTTGACGTGTCCGACGTGGCAATTCGTTGTTTGTGTTCGTCTTGTTCCCTCGAACATCTTGCGGAAATGCTTCGTTGCCATGTAAATTGCTGTCAACTCGCGGTCGAATGTGGAGTAGCCTGTCTGTGCGTCGGTGAATTTCTTTGAGAAGTAGCCGAGTGGTTGCCATGCGTTGTTTACGAATTGATTTAGCGCGGCTCCTGCGGTTTTGTCGCTAGCATCGCTGAAGATCGCCAATGCCGCATGGTGCGAAGGATGGGCGAGTAAAGCTGCGTTTTTGATGCTGACTTTACATGCCTCAAATGCTTGGTTTGCTTCAGCGGTCCAGTCGATTTCTGTTTTGTCTCGCTTCTTGACGTTGTGTAGGTATGCGTATAGTGGTGCTTGTATGGTTGCGGCGTCCTTGATATTTTCTCGGTAGAAATTTAGCATGCCGAGAAAACGACGTAACTCTTCGACTGTTTGTGGTTTCGGGAAGTTGTTAATTGCTTCGACTTTTTCTTCGGGTGGTTGGATTCCTTGTTGTGAGACTTGGTAGCCGAGGAATTTGACAGATGGCTGGCCGAAGACGCATTTCGATGGGTTGATGGTGATGCCATATTCTTCAAGTCGTTGCAGTACTGTGCGTAGGTGTTGTTGGTGCTCATCGTCGTTGGTCGAAGCTATGAGGATGTCATCGACGAATGGGAATACGTAGTTGAGGTCACGTAGAACTTCGTGGATGAACCTCTGGAACGTTTGACCTCCATTTTTTAGTCCCGCGCAAATCCGAGGGAACTCGTACAGACCGAATGGCGTGATGATGGCGGTCTTCTCCACATCTTGTTCGCTGACAGGTATCTGCTGATATGCGCGGTTTAGGTCGAGAGTTGAGAATATTTGCTTCCCGGCGAGTTGGTATGTGAAGTCGCGCATACGCGGTATGGGGTACCGGTCGGGCTTGGTGATAGCGTTGAGCCTTCGGTAATCTCCACATACTCGTATTTCCCCATTCTTCTTAGGTACGACGTGTAGTGGTGATGCCCAAGGACTTTTGCTTGGTCTACAGAGACCCTGTGCCATCATGTTTGAAAACTCCTTCTTCACAAGCTCGTAGCGGTGGGGAGCGATGGGGCGTGGTCTGCAGTGGAGGGGCGGACCGGTTGTCTTGATGAAATGTTCGACGTTGTGTTTTGGACTAAGCTTCATGGATGTTATTCTTGTTATTCCGGGGAAATCGGCGAGTATATTGTGGTATGCTTGCTGCACGTCTATGCTACGAACGGTAGGTATGTCCGCAGAACAGATTTGTGCATTTGTTGTGAGTAGCGTCTTGCCGTCGATGAGTCTTCGATTTTTGATGTCCACGATGAGATTGTGGTGCTTCAGAAAATCGGCTCCCAGGATAGGTTTCGATACGGCTGCGATGATGAATTTCCATTTGAATGAACGTCGGAGGTTGAGATCGAGATCGAGTGTTTTCTCGCCGTATGTAGGTATGGCGGTGTTGTTTGCGGCGTACAGTTGAAACGGTAGTGGTTGCTCTTGCGTGCCTTTCGTTCTCGGCAGTACGGAAATATTTGCACCCGTGTCTACCAAGAACGTGAGCTTCGTTTGCTTGTCTGTCACGAAGAGGCGGTGAGAGGTTTCGTAAACGCCAGCGTCCGCCACAGCTAACGTTAATTTTAGTTTTCCGGCTGCGGCGCGGTGATGGGCTTGAAGCTGCACGGTGGCGTACATTTCTTGGCGTCCATGCCATAACGGTGCTGGTAATAACAGTACGGCATGGGCGTACTGTTGCGGCTGCGGCTGTGCGACGCGTTTCTTGATCGTGATTGGAAACGGCGCCGTGGTCGGCTGTCTCGCTGGTACGGACGTGGATTTTCGTACGGTCGCGATCGGAGTTCGGCGATTTCCAGGGACAGTCTTCTGATTTCGGTGATTAAGTATTGCTGGTCGAACGGTGGATGCGGTTGGTAAGTTGGTTGTTGTGGCAGTGGCGGCGGTTGTAGATGTGCGGGCACGGCGGGCGCGGTCGTAGGCGCGGACGTCGCTATTGAGCCGATGTGCTCTGACGACGTGTGTGACACCTCCATCATCCTGTCGGCGAGGAGAGCTAGGTCGTCGAGCGTGGTTTTGATCTGGAATGCCTCGCTGACGGTGAGCACGGAGCGGACGTGGGGTGGTAGATGGTCCAGCCACATCATCTGTATTGTGCTCTCGGGAAACTTTTCTCGGTTGAGATTCTGCATACGGCGTAGGAGTTGGCTCGGTTTTTGATCGCCTAACTCGACTTGTGACAGCAACTTCTTGGTCTGTGTGCTGCTGGATTCTTCATATAGGGATATCAGACGCTCTTTGATGGCCTTGTAGTAGTCTTTTTCTGGCGGCGAATAGATGAGATCGGAGATGTTCTGAATGTCTTGTTTCTCAAGTTGGGCAATAACCATCTGCGCGAGTTGCGGCTGGCTTCGCTTCAGTTCAGCAGTAGCGGCTTCGAAACTGCAAAACCACAGTCGCGGTTGATCCCGCCAAAACGGCGGTACGCGAAGCGACAGTGATATGCCGGAGACTTCGTGCGACGACGGTGCTTGTTGTTCAGACGGCGCGGGTGGCTGCATCTGAGGCTGTGGTGCGACGGCTTGATCACGTCGGGGTCACCACTTTAGTGCATTTGACCACTTTAAGACTTTGGGGACTGCTTGATTGAAAGGCAGTTCAGGTGGTTATGGTAATGGTAATAATTTTTATTTAAATATCTGCTTCTTATATAGTAAAACTAGGTTAACATTTTTATAATTTGCGTTGGTAGTTGTGAACCTAGTGTTCTCAACTACCGCGATACTAAACACATAAAATTAGAAATGGATAAAATTAGAACAATTTAACGGATTATATCGCGTATATTATCTCATTTTAGTTCCCGACGTTTCGGAAGCTTTCCAGCTTTCCATGGTCACGGGAGGACTGAGAAAAGATGTTTTTCCTCTGTCAAAGTTACAATTTGTGCAAGCTACCCATTTTTTTGAAAAAACACAAATAAAGGTGTACATACATGCCAGATGGGCCTAAGCTGTAAAGACAGTTACACATGTGCCAGAAGGGCTTAATTATTTTATTCTAATAATTTACCAAGCAGCATTTCACCAATGAGGCGTACTGAGGAGAAAAGAAACGCTGCAAAGAAAAACTCCCAGGCTACCTCATTACTAATTATAATATTAAAAAAAAAAAAAAAAAAAAACAGAGACTATTAAACTACTTTAAACAGATAAGATATTTTACACCGTTCGGAAATTAAGGGTCACAGACTGCAGACTAATAGGTCTGCAGTCTGTGAACATGTCATTGACAAACCAAACCACTCAATTAAGTTTGATAAACCTTCTATCCTTGCCAAAGAAAAAAGATATTTTCCCAGGATGCTACGCGAGGCTATTGAGATTAAAAAGCATCCTAATTTCAATAGAGAAGATGGATTGTCACTACCACCTGCTTGGGATCCTGTAATACATCTCATCAAGGAACAAGCGAGACACAGGACTGCAAAACCTTAATTTCCGAACGGTGTAAAATATCTTATCTGTTTAAAGTAGTTTAATAGTCTCTGTTTTTTTTTTTTTTTTTTTTTTAAATATTATAATTAGTAATGAGGTAGCCTGGGAGTTTTTCTTTGCAGCGTTTCTTTTCTCCTCAGTACGCCTCATTGGTGAAATGCTGCTTGGTAAATTATTAGAATAAAATAATTAAGCCCTTCTGGCACATGTGTAACTGTCTTTACAGCTTAGGCCCATCTGGCATGTATGTACACCTTTATTTGTGTTTTTTCAAAAAAATGGGTAGTTTGCACAAATTGTAACTTTGACAGAGGAAAAACATCTTTTCTCAGTCCTCCCGTGACCATGGAAAGCTGGAAAGCTTCCGAAACGTCGGGAACTAAAATGAGATAATATACGCGATATAATCCGTTAAATTGTTTTATTTCAATGAGTAATAATCGCGGAAACAGAAGAAAATATTATGGATAAAATTAGATTTAATTACAATAAGGGAAACCTACATGTAGGTAGTTGGGAACGCCGAGTTTCTCAACTACCTCAGTACGCTACGCGTCCCGCGGCGCGCGTGCATATAAGGCGTGCTGCAGTCCGCGCTCGTTCTTTCTGCTGCCGGCCGCCGTCGAGTGAACATCGCCTCGTGCTCCGTGCTTCGTGCCACATACTTCGCACCTGCAACGCTGACTCCTCACCGAGGCAGAACACAACGTCAATCCTGTCTGTTTCTACTTGATTCAGACGTCAATCACGCTACAGTCTGTTTCTATGTGATTCGGACGTCAATCACCTACACCATCTATTTGAAATTTGGAATAGTTATAATTATAAACATAGTCGAAATATAATGCAAATTATCTTTTTTTTTTATTTCAGGTGACCACGGTCCATAAAGCGAACATCATGAAGATCTCTGACGGTCTGTTCCTGGAGACCTCTCGACGCATGGCGAAGGAATATCCCGAGTTAGAGCACAACGACATGATTATTGACAACTGTTGCATGCAGCTGGTGGCTAAGTGAGTATTAAACTTTAACGTGGCAAGTCAGGGTTAGTCGTGGGTAACAAAATCACAGTGATTTTTTTACAACTGGTACGAGAGTCACGGTGATTGAAATTGAATTGTAACACTTTTCATCATCTCTAGTTATGGCACTTGCCACAATGAGCCCAAAAATAATTTAAAAATATAGTATACGTTCCTCGTAATTTTGCAAATATTAAAATAGATAGTTCGAAAAAATTAGGGTGTAAAAAAATGAAATGTTGTCCATTCTTCGACGTTTCGGACGTCGCGTTACGTCCACGATCTCGAAGGAACTGGAGAGGCGAGTATCAAAATCTTCTAGCCACGCGAGTTTTCCGTTTATATGATGTTGTTTACATTTACTAATTACTGGATTCCACAAAGATGAAAGTTTGAAACCATCTTCCCGGTTGACATTTCGGTGTTTCTTGATTTCAATTGCTTCACGTACGATTCAAATATAGTAATTACGTTCCGTAGAGATCTTGGGATTATGAAGCTCAATCCAGAGGTTTGGTCATGTACGTAACGCGACGTCCGAAATGTCGAAGAATTATTACCAACGAAAGGTAATTAAATAAATCATATTTATACGCGATTAAGCCCCGTGTTGTTGTGTTATAGTAATGAGTGAAGACCGTGTAAGTTTAAATCAATGTACCATAGAAAACATCCAAGACTGAGGACCAAATTCGACAATTGTAGAGTAACATTTGTCGTGAAGCATTTTCTTTAATTTATTCTTAAATTAAAATTATTAAAAGTCTCTAGTTTCATTAGCTCGGTTATTTTATTCGCAATTCGTATACATCGATAGTAGGGGCCATTTTTAACCATTGCAAGTTTGCTACAAGGCATTTTCAATAGATCTTTACGCCTGCTGTCGGGTTTTAAGGTTCCCATTGTTTCCAACTTATTCCTTTCAACTCGCTACTAACAACTATGGACACGTTTCCGAAATAAATTATTTGAATATGCTCCAGGCCGCATCAGTTCGACGTGATGCTGATGACGAACCTGTACGGCTCCATCGTATCCAACGTGGTCTGCGGGCTGCTGGGCGGCGCCGGGCTGCTCTCAGGCCGCAACTACGGCGAGCATTACGCCGTGTTCGAGCCCGGCACCAGGAACACCGGTGCGTGGTATCCTTAAAAAAAGTGACAACCCTAGAAATGTAAGGAAAAAAGAAAAAATCCGGAGGTGACAACCTTGGAGCTGAATATGTCGTTTTTGTATAAAGTCATGTGAGCAGAGCCCTACTCCTGGAGTCTTAGTAATAGGGTCCCGTTTGACCCTTTGGATACGGCACCCTAAAAATAAGAACCGAAACAGCCATACATTTTACTTATGTGTGGAATATTAACCAAGTATCTTGAAGTGACTACCCTAGAGCCAGAAATCTGACATTCATATATTCACTTCGTTTTGAAAGTGACACCTCTAAAGCCGAAAACGTGACAAGATAATGGTATTAAAAACAAAACAACATTGTATTACTTGAAGTGATGTAGGCTCCTACAAAATTAGCACCATTGTCAGTGCACATATATATCAATATTTGAGGGAGTTTAGTAAAACGTCCCAATTTGTCGATTCTAGTTGTGGAGTTACGGGACTCTCAATGAAAACTGATAGAACATACTGTAATAAACCTATGATTTTGATGTCGACCCATAAATGACCAATTTAAGCACCTTTTTAAGGCCTCAAAGTTTAGTGCCCAGCGTCCCACTTTGTCGAATACCAATAAAAATCGTCGATAACATATTTGTGCCTGTTTTAGGGAAACATTTCTACTTTGTCGCTATAGAGTTATGAGTAGTTTGTAATATAACAAAGCATAAGCTATCTTTCGATGAAAAAATTATGTATGATCTGTAGTATTAGGAACTACTCATAACTCCATATTGACAAAGTGGGACCTTTTCCCAAAAACAGTCACACATTTCGATTTGGTAAGAATGAAATAAAGTTAGCGGAAGCGGAATTGTAAAATGGCGTCGCCTTGTCATTGGTGTGGTAAGGATGGTAATAACAAAAAAAACTGAATGTTTATAGAGCCATATTTGACAGTTAGTAAAACTAAATTGTTTTTACTAAACACTAAATGTAAAATGAAAATTATGCAACAAACGGTGTCAAGAATTCGAAAACTCTTTGATGTAGCTCAGTTGGCAGAGCTTGCGCCCCGGCAAGGCACAAGGCACTGGTTGACATCCAGTCGGAGTTTTGTTTTTTAGGGTTTCGTACCCAAAGGGTAAAACGGGACCCTATTACTAAGCCTCTGCTGTCAGTCTGTCACTAAGCTGTATCTCATAAACCGTGACAGCTAGACAGTTGAAATTTTCACAGACGATGTAATTATGTTGCCGCTATGACAACAAATACTAAAAACAGTATTATTTTATGTCTGTCTGTCTATGTCAGGAACCAATATAACATGATCGAACACCGCTTATATTTTGCTTAGGAGTATGGCTCTGCTAACACTGTATTTTCATAGATACGACCGCTTGTAGCTTATATTAAAAAAGCTCGGTGTCCTTAATAGAGCGAAGCGGTACTTCACCTCTGGGCAAAGACTGCTGCTGTACAAATCGCAGGTCCGTCCCCATATGGAGTACTGCTGTCACCTCTGGGCTGGGGCACCTGGATATCAGCTTGGCCCTCTTGACTCGGTTCAAAGACGCGCTGTACGAATTGTTGACGATCCCATGCTCAGAAACGGTATTGAACTTTTAAGTCTGAGGAGAGACTTCGCCTCTTTATGTATGTTCTACCGCTTGTATAATGGGCTTTGTTCCGAGGAATTGTTCGACATGATGCCTACAGCCACCTTCTACCATCGCACCGCTCGCCATCGGCACGATATTCATCCACACACCTTGAAACCAAAATGGTCGCGCACCGTGCGTGCGGTATGTGGAATGACCACTCCGAATGTGGTATGACCTCCTTGCCGCGGTTTTCCCTGGAGGTTACAGTATGGGGTTCTTCAAGAGGGGAGTGAATAGGTTCTTAAAGGGTCGGCAATACGCACGTAATGCCCCTGGCGTTGCAAGCGCTCATTGGCTGCGGTGACTGCTTAACATAAGGCAGGCCGTACGCTTGTTTGCCACCTTAGTAGTATTAAATATATATTTATATATATATATATTGTACGGAACCCTCGGTGCGCGAGTTCGACTCGCACTTGGCCGGTTTTTTTTATTATTTCTCTTAATTCCAGGCACGGCGATCGCCGGCAAGAACGTCGCGAACCCCATCGCCATGATCAACGCGTCCGTGGACATGCTGGAGCATCTCGGGCACCACTTCCACGCAGACCTCATCAGGAACGCGGTCACCAAGGTATGTTACCTTTTTGACCTTGAATAGTACTGTAGGGAATATGCATTAATTTTTATTTTTGCTTTATTAAAAACTCATTCGTGTAACAAACAGTAGATAAGAATATGTTTTCGAATAACTATAAAATTAACCAAGATACAAGCCATCAAACATTTCATTCTCTCTTTCTAGCAAAACAGACTTTAATATGGAGTTTATATGGCCGTAGTGTACTATGACGGTAGTACATGTGGGACCTCTCTGTCTAATCGCTTTCTAATTAGTAGTTTAAAATGCCTATATCATGCGTATTATTGGCCGATTTTAATTTTTACTTCACTTTTTGGAATAGTTTTTACGGTATTTTGATATGTTGTTAAGAAATGCGTTAAAAAAAATCATGTTTTTTATGTATTTAAGTATTATAATTTATCTATACTATCCTGTACCTATATCGTCGCCTATTACGCATAGTACAAGCTTTGCTTAGTTTGGGACTAGGTCGATTTGTGTAAGATTGTCCCTAATATTTATTTATTATTTATTTATTTTATATTATACTGTGAATAGGCCCCACCTAAGAAAGGTTTTCCAACAGAATACCTGTGAATAGAAAGTCATCATTATTTGTTATGTAAGGCTGCAAAGTTGTTATTTGGCGCGAGTGTTTCAATTGAAAGCCGAGTAAGCGAAGGACTCTAAAATTGGACCACGAGCGAAGCGAGTGTCTCAATGAAAATACGTGTATTGTGTCGCTAACAATAATTTATCAAAAACACAAATAAACATATTAAAAATATAAATTACCTTTTCACGCTAGCGGATATAATTAAATGAAATTATAAAGGCAACCTGTCCGAGCTAGTGACGTTACATTTTAAATTAATATTATCGAATCAAATCAAAATTATTTATTTGCATAAACAAAGGTTTCAACTGATGTTATATCATAAGACAATCCCATTATTTGTTTATACCATAAGATGGCGTGCAAAAACTTAACGATGATTAAAATAGTTTATAGCAATAATTTACAAACATCTACTAGTTAATGTTAGGAACTAAAAATTCTAAATACTAATACAATAAATGAATTAATAACATTGTTTAAAATTAAGTGATGTCCGCGACTTATTCCAAATAGGTATATTTAATAATAGAAAAAAATTGTGCATGTCATAATAGGGTATATGCATGATTTTTTTTATCGCTTTTCTCAACTAAATATCAAAATACCGTAAAAACTATTTCAAAATGTGAAATTAAAATTAAAATCGGCCAAGAAAACGCATGATATAGGCATTTTACACTGGCAATTAGACAGAGAGGTCCGATATGCACTGTTACGTCATCGTGCACTCCGGCCATATAAACTCCATATTAAATCCCGTTTTGCAAGAAACAGATAGAATGAAATCTTTGATGGTTTATATCTTGGTTATTTTTATACTTATTCGAAAAATTGTTTCCGTCTGTTGTTTGTAACATGAATGAGCTTTTAATAAAGCAAACATTAAAATTCATGAATATTCCCTATTTACAACTATAAATAAACTCATCAATTGAGTAGTAACTATGTTCTATTAATTAGTAAAGTAATTGTTTTTTAAATAATTTAATTTTATATTAATTTAATTATAAACACAGAGTTTGATTTTGAAGGAAATAAAGCAATGCTACCTACTAAATTGCAAGCAGGATTTGAACCTGCTATCTCTTCTTGATCTAACTGTACTTGGCTTGAAATTTTCGAACACAATCTAGTCAGCACTAATAGCGCCCTCTGTTTCTTTTATTTTGAAATGCTAAGCGCATTACCCATACTCCAAGACATGCGTATCACTCTACGTTAGTCCCATTGTATCTTCAGCTAGTATATGAAATTTCATTCATTTCTAGACCATCAACGTGGACCGAATCTTCACCCCGGACGTAGGCGGCACCGCGTCCAGTACAGATGTCGTGAAAGCCATCATAGGTAATATTGGAAGTGCTCAATAAACATCCAATAAAAATACTTCTAATACCACAAGTGTCAAAAATTACAGAGTTTTTGGAATTGAGTTGATAATTATCACTTTTATCAAACTTTAATATGATGAAGAATGTGTACCAAAATCAGAGATCGGAACCGGTATTTTTTTCATACAGAATAACCGAAATAACGATTCGTTTTTTTCGTTCGATTACGAGGTCTTCGTATATTTGATTAAAATTCTAGAACTTGAATCAGGTGTTTTTTGATTAATAACTCTTCTCCCAAATACAGTTTTAAAACATTCTAGAAATAGCGTGTATTTTAGAAGATTTAAAAATACCGGTTCCGATCCCTGACTAAGATTGTATGTATTTTTATTTAAAGTGTTAAATAAAAATACATGTTGTTAAGAAGCATTTTTACAAACCGCGCGGTAAATGGCGACAGAAGTTTTGGCCACTAATTAAATATCCTGGCCACTTATTGGTGATTTAGCCTATTTGAGACAGCACATATGTTTTGCAAAAAAAACGTTATTTTGACACGCGTGGTAGCAGAAGTGGTCGATTAGATAGGCAAGTGCCTCCTACAGGGTTCGGAACGGAGAATATTTGAGGGTTTTAATCCCATAATTACCGTCCGCATAATTGGCAAACAGCATCGTTATGATAAGGATTTCAGAAACCCGCGACGTCTATAAGTTAACATCATAATTTATACGGACTGAATGAGGCGAATAAAACGCTCAAGTATTCACCGCTAACCGGTATTTATAAGTCTTCTAAAATACACGCTATTTCTGGAACGTTTTAAAATTGTATTTAGAAGAACACAATCTTTGGAAACACTTGATTCGAGTTCTAGAATTTTAATAAAATATACGAAAAAAAGGTTTTTTTTCGTTGTTTTCAGAGAATGCCGATTTCCGAGCCCTTTAACGCAGTTGCTTAAACATACATTCAGCTGAATGCTCCGTTAAACTAAAGTTATTTTCTGAAAGATTACAAACGTTATCTGCGATTTAGGGAGCATTATTTTTAATGCATGTTTGTGCAACTGAACATAAGTTCGATTTATGGTAAAGTGATAGATAACTCCAACTGATTTATAGTAATTCTTTGTTGTCACATCATCAATCGGCTAAAGTCGAATCACTATAGTCATCTTTCGTATGAGTAAGAGTTCATTGACCCGGTTAAATTAAATTTTCACTGCGTTTGTATGCAACGATATAAAATAAGGTTCAAACTTTATTCAACCGGATAGAAGCTGCATCGCGTAGAAAAATATAATACACTTAGACATCAGATCAACCAAATATATTCGAATAAATCTTTTTAACTAGTTTGTAATAGAAACATTTTCTTCAGTAGTGCTGTAAGCTTCTTCATAGACAATCTTTTTTGTTTTTTAAGTTGTGACCACAGATCAAACTTTCATGTATCACTTGACGTGTCAAAAAAGTTGAATTGTTTCAAATCGACAATAATATTTATATTAACCATTTTTGTGTTACATTTTGATTCATTTATAATGAATTAATTATATTCTGTAGATATTATTAGAAAATTAACTGTAATGTTTAGAATTTCTAAAAAAATCTACAGTAAAATACGAGCTATACCTTTTTTAACCAAAATCAGAAAAGACGATGTTTTTCAATCTGTTGACGTTTATAAAATACAAAATGGTTTGAAATGAAACTTTTTGTGTAACAATTTATCTATTTATGGAAGACTACTATAACAACATAGATTCAAAAACTTCATTGCAAAACCAGTAAAATAGATGGAGGTCTGCGTTATGATGACCTACACAAAATTGAGATCTGTAATTAAGATGCCCCTTTTTGGCCTTAAGAATACACAAAATTGAGGTCTGTATTATGCTGACCTTTTTACGTAACGTTACACAATTTTACTTTGATAGTATGCGATTAGATTTTTCTTCAAAAAAGGTATACTCAACAACCTCGTTTGCATTGTCAAAGAACTATAAGGCTTTAACCTTAAGGTTGAATGTTTCATTGACAAAGCACTCGACAATCCCAAATATAAGATCTAGAGATAAAATCTAATTTCAGTTACCATCGTGTAATATTTATTTATTTATTTCAATTGTTAGATATTGGGAATAAACGCCAGTATTACAGAGCTTCGTTTTATTGTCACCCTATGTATTTATTTATATGTAGTGACGAGAGTATTTAGAAAATAGTGTACCAAGGACCGTCAATGAGGGTTTTCTACAATGGATATATCACCATGACGTAAGGTCTAACTGACAAGAAGTGTCAACATACACCAATCACAGCATAAGATTTTGACACTTGTCAACTAGACCTTACGTCACGGTGGTGCCAACTAGTGATATTACCATTTTAGAAAACCTTCATTGGCATAATTTTGATCGTGCGCCGACCGCAAGGATATCCAGGCAAAACCTAAATGGCGCTTTAAAAAATAAGTTTCTTTCATTTTCTTGTTTCATTATGCATCTTTCACTCAAAGTGAAATATCTGAATGAAAAGTGAAACAAAAATGCCGAATGAATTAGTGAACACCGTTGGATCGGTTCACTGAAATTTAGCGTTTTTTAATATTGTCAGCGATGGGATCAGTGTCGAACGCTGGGTCGTTGGCCTTATTCTATCTAGAAAAATGTTTTTAATATTTAAATGAGCGAAGTCAGCGGCAGTTAAATCTTTTATGATTTTGTCCACTGCTATGACGATAAATTGAAAAAAAAAAAACCATCCGGTGAACATTCATTCGAGTGAACCATCTGATAACACCTTTAGCGACGTTATAATTGAATAAAGAAATATAGCACTGTGTCAATTAGTTCGTAAACAGCTAATCGCACTCGTTAAAACCCATGAAAAATAAAATCGTTAACAGAGCGAGATATTGCAAAAATCGTAATTTTTCGATGTTGTCATTTTATTGGTAGGATCACGGAAATTGCTAATACAGTTGCGTATTCCTAAGAAAAGTATATAATGTAAAAAAAAACTAGTGTCAATTAAATTAAAAGAAAACCAATTGCTGTTATTTAAATTTGGGTGAATCGAAATTTTTGCTTTGAGTGTACTTTGGCAGAGGGTAATGCATCTGTATGACATCTACAGAGGTTAAATGTCCTAAGCATGGAGTATAGAAAAGGTAGGAAGGTCAATCTCATTTAGGAAAACTGATTAAGCGTCCAGCGGAAAGCAGAAAATAATAGTTCCAAATCCGTCCAGAATAGCGCTAGTGTAGCAAGATGGTAGTCAACAGCAATTACAAAACAAAGGAAATGAATTGAAATGCTGCTCAATCCTTCGTTCTTCTGATGTAAATATTCAATCGTATTCGATTTTTTTTTGCATTAGTATGGTAATTTATTTTACGCACTTGTTACTGTGGCATCACCAATTTAAGGCGAAGAGATGGGGAAATGACCTTGCTCGTTCGTACGCGTAAACGTAATACTTCGAGCGCACGCGCCATCTAGTACATATTAGATGCTCTCTCGACTCGTCGTATCGCGAATTGACTAGTTGTGAACTATCGACTCCTTTTGCAGTATGGTGGCGCTTATTTTGAGGCTACTTTATTCCAGTTTATTTTTTTGACCTTGCTGCTTGCTGAAATTATGTGTAGAAAGATTTTTGTTTGTACCTAGTTTAAATGATGGATTCGGAAGGATATAAAGAGCTTCCGGACTGTCAACCATTTTCCAGATTCTGATGGACCCTGGGGGTTTCTACTGGTATTCAGGATTGGATGATCATTGGTGCACGGTGGTGATGGTGATGGTGGTGATAATGGTGATGATTGGGATGGTGGTGATGATGGTGGTGATGGTAATGATTGGGATGCTTGTGATGGTGATGATGGTGACGGAGGTGGATAGTAGTGGATGATGGTGGTGGTGGTGGTAGTGATGGTGGTGATGGTAATGGTGGTGGTGTTGATGGTGATGATGGTGACGGTGATGATGGTGGTACCATAACCATCATCACCACCACAATCACCACCACCATCCCCACCACCACCATCATCCACTACCATCCACCACCATCACCATCATCACCATTACCACCATCAGAACCACCACGATCATCATCATCAACACCACCACTATCATACCACCACCACTACCATACCACCACCATCACTAACATCATCACCACCATCACCACCACCACCATCGTCACCACCATCGTCACCATCAACACTACCACTACCACCACCATCATTACCACCATCACTATCATTACCACCACCGCCACCGTTCTTGTTCCCCAGTTTTAGGGACTCAAGAATCTCCAAGTAATTACGTCGCACGGAGCGACTCACGCCGCACAAAACACCAAGATAAAATGTCAAATAACACAAGCAATAACATACAAAACAACATAACAAATCCCCGAAATAAACAACGCCTCAAAGACTACCGGTTTGTAACAATAATAAACACAGACCACCTTGATATAAAGGCGTGATGACGGGGTGTGATAATCAAAATTCTAATTAGTCCGTCAGTTAGATAATACAAAAATATTGGACACGTATTTTTCGTTTTTACATAATTATAAAAAAATACTTAGATAAATTGCGTTTAACTTTAGGAGTGGGGGCTCGTGACGTCACTCCTAAGTAAAATTTGTACTTAAGAGTGACGTCACGCGACATTTTGACTCAATGTATCGCCTTTATTTTTCGGGTTAGTAAAAATAAGAAAAAATACGTGTCCAATATGTTTATTAATCTACAAGACTGACTAATTTTTAAAATTTAGTTATCTTCCCTATTATACTGGTACTAAATCGTAGAATAACACATCAAAACAACACAAACGCAATCAGTTGACGGAATGAATTCAAAAACATTATCGCTACGCTATGGATAGATGGAAGCGAGCTGGCAACGGCGTAAGCGCACGCCGCGCCGCCGTGGCGTAGCGCGAGCACGCAACGTCGCTTTCACTGCTAAAGCGCCTACGATTTACACTGATCAAATATTTAGTACGTTGGCTTCGTAGAAATGTCGTAGGCGAAAGTTGATTTTGGGTCTTAACTCCGTATTACACAAATTAGACTAAGTTTCTTCCTATCAGTTAGTAGACCAAGGTTTTTAAAGTACATGTGCAAAATTTCGTAATGTAGAATTGCTCACAGGCGGAAAAAAAGATGTAGAATATTTTTAAAAACGTGCTTCTTAAAAATAGTATCTAGGCCTAGTTACATCAGATAGGAACGAACTTACCCTATCAACTCATAATTAAGTATATATGTGTCTTGAATAGTTACTTTTCACATCTCTATATGCTACATATAATATCAAAAAAAAAGCACAAAAACACCTCGATTTCAGTGATTTGCCCACCCCTTCGCTTTAACGCCGTTTGACGGATATTTTGTATGCACACGAGGAGCCCAGCTAATACCTGACCTATAACCAGCGTATACCTGAGATCATTAGGACCACAAAATGTTATTTGAACCTCAGGGAAATCTAGCTTAGTTCTAAATATATTATCACTATAGTCATCCTCTTTTGGAAAAATAATCACCATTTTATTTAAAGGAATAATTTTTGGTAGAGATGCGAAAGTTATTCAAGTTTGTAAGTGATGTACAAATAACAGCAAAACAAGATTTTTTTTTTTTTTTGTTTGACTTGGGTTAACATTTTTTACTCCGAATAACCTCAGGAATGTGTGGTTTAAATCTTGTGGATTCCTCACGAGAGCCCTTGTATAGAAATTGCTATTCTTGGTTTTCTACGCTCCATACTCCTAAGATATAGTGTCACTTTCTTTTTCCATGCTTTGTCTATATTGGTATTTCATAAACAAATCTGTTTTATGTCTTTTCAGATAATGTTTTGTACTTTATCAGAAACCGAGACGCCGTCGAGTCGAAAGCGAATTAAATTATTGTGAATCAAATATTTTAAATTAGGAAAATCATGTTAACAATTCAATGTATAATTATATATACAATTTATACGTTACTTATGTTATTAGATATTTATACAATGTATTATTTATAAGGTACTTCAATCATTAACAGTTCAGACTTTTATGTCAGTTCTTAATGAATCTACAACAATAGATCGCATCTTTTTTTTTTATTATTATTAAAAAGCTTTGTCACTGGTGACGATGACGCTCTGTTGAAGCTACACCCTAGCAGTGGCGTGTCGTCCATATAAGTCGATTCCTACCGGGTTGCCCAAGAAAAGGCTTAACCACTTACGAAGTAACTAGTTATTACTCTGTGTTAACCACCTGGAAAATCTCCTCACGTCATTTAATGGACGCGTATCGAGCTATTTGGTAACTCGATAAAAAAGCGCGGTTTTTTTATATGCCAAATTTTGACATTGACACAAGTTACTTCAATCATTAAGAATTGACACAAATGTCTTTAATTAGTCGTCTAGTATCCATAACACAAGCCTTATTCAGCTTACCATGGGACTAGTTAGATTTATGTGAAAGCATAACTAGAAGTTTTATGTTGGTGTGGTACGGATTCGCCAGGGCGCGAGTCTACTATCAACTTGACTGGTTTTCTGTACGTTTTACTAAGATATATACGACACTTTGCTTCAAGACAGTAAATATACAAGAATTTTAAGACAGTAAATATACAAGAAGCTGCAAAAAAATACACATAATGGGGATGTTGACTGCACACAAATAATAATAAATTTTGATGCGAAATGGTAGTTTTTATGATGCAAATCCTAAAAAATATTTTTGAGATCGATACCTTACGTGTAGCTTGTTTTATGAGTCTTTAAAGTTAGGTGGGAAAGTCCATTTTTAAAGTATGAAAATATTAATTTATAACGATACCATTGAATATCCCATGAAATGTATTTTAACTTTTCTTATGAAACCGTTTCGATAAACGCAAGTTTTAACATAGCTGCAGAACAAAGTTCTTAATATCCCCATACAAGGTAGGACTGTGTGACGTCACACCTTCCTAGAGGGTTTAGTATGGAGCGTTTTTGGGAATGTCCAAAAGTGTGATTGTAACGTTGTATTTCGGGGAGTTTTTATGACATTGAGGAAGTTTTTTCACCAGTATTTCTATTATAAAAAGGTCGTTCTATAACATATCACAGAAAAGAGTTGTCAGCATCCCTATTAGTTCGTTCAAAAATATCTTCGCTAGATCCGTTAATAGAGTTGAGAGCAGTAGAGCAGGGGTTTTGGCCAAGGTAGGCGGTTTTTCTGTGCCTATATGGAGCCATGGTCGTTCAGGGCTTCAGGGTAGGCAGTTTCTCTGTGCCTGTATGGAGCCATGGTCGTTCAGGGTAGGCAGTGCCTTTGTGCCAATATGGACCGCACTCCACTGGTTGACAGAAGATATTTTTGGCGACGATACATTTGGCTCAGTCTGCACAACGGCCTACGAAGCTGGCGGTCCCGGGTTCGAATCCCGGCCAGGGCAAGTGTTTGTGTGATGATCGCGGATGTTTGTTCCTGGGTCTTGGATGTTTTCTATGTATTTAAGTATTATATAATTATAATCTATCTATATATTATGTATATTGTCGCCTAGTACCCATAGTACAAGCTTTGCTTAGTTTGGGACTAGGTCGATTTGTGTAAGATTGTCCCGGATATTTATTTATTTTTGCAGCTGACTGTACTAACTTTTAACATTTTTTTTAATTCTAGCCTGTTGAAGTGTCCCACTGTTGGGCAAAGGCCTCCCCTCTTTTCGGCCATGCATCCCTATCCAGCGCATACTCCCGCCAGCCCTTGCAAAATGTGTCCAAATCGTCCTGCTATGTCCTTTTCGGTCTGCCTCGGTCCCGGTAGCCATTCTGGGGGATCCATTCGGTAGTTACCTTGACCCACCGATCTGGGTTCATACGGCAGACATGCCCAGCCCAATCCCATTTGAGTCTGGCGGTTTTTACATCCACGTCTGCGATACCAGTTCTAAAGCGCAGGTCGGTGTTTCTGATGTGATCAGTTCTTCGAACACCTAGTATGCTGCGCTTTTTGCTCGCTGGCAGACCTGGAGTCTTTTGTCATACTAATTGAAAAATCACGTAGTCTGCGATAGACGAGACATAATCCATTGCCTATGTAATCTGTGTATAGAAAGAAAGTAATATGTCTATGTAGGTGTAGAAATAAAACTACGAAATTATTACAAATAAGTTTTATTCATAATATTAATATTTCAAATTCCAATTTAGATATACCTATAATGTCAGTCAGCTAACATTTCGGCTGAGTAAAAAAAACGCTAGTGCCATTAACATACCTAGATACTAACACCACCCAAAGGTTGTCTGGAAAATATTGCTCTTTAGCGACAATATCGCCTGTTCTAGCTCTAATTAGAAACATTAATTTTCCCATATGTGTGCATACTTATTTTTCGATAAGTGTACGTTATGTGGACTCAGAATCTGAGGGTATATTTTTACGTCATATTTTTTTAAATCCTCGATATGACAATTGCATTTTTAGGGTTCCGTAGCCAAAATGGCAACAATGAAACCCTTATATTATTTTTCAGAAATTATGTGTGGCACATATTTCGACAGTTCTTCTAAAAATATTATCAGATTTCTAAAACAAAAAAATTGAGTCCACATACCATCAGTCACACACTTTAGTGATCATGGATAGAACTTATTGACATTGACACAAGGCCTACAGATAGTCACTTAAGTGCGTTCCTGTTTGTAAGTATATTATCGAGAAAAAATATAATATGCACAACTCTGCGAAACTTAATAATCCCAATTGCAATCATACTTTTTGTTTTTATAGTAATTGGTACTTGAATTATCCATCTGAAAAGATAAACTAGTGGCACTAGCACATAAACAACATATTATTGTTCTATAGAGTTTCTTATTATCTGTTCTTTGCGATATCTGCGATCTACCGTATACAATACCATATGAAATATAGACATCATAAATAACAGATTACTTATACAGTATGGTTCTTATTTCTTATTATATTATCTGTTCTTTGCGATATCTGTGATCTACCGTATACAATACCATATAAGACACAGATATCATAAATAACAGATTACTTATACAGTAGATGACAATATCTACTTGACGCGCTTCTGCTGTCGCTGCCGGTAGATGTCGTTGACTGGCGGCGCCACACTCAAGTCGTCGTCATCCGAGTCTTCGCCTGCCTTTCTTCTGCGAGTCTGTAGACAAAGCGGTCTAGAGTTGTAGATGGCGCCACTATGCCACTATAAAGTTTTCTGTGCGGTTACCCTCATCAGGCATAAACTTTTTTGGCATAATCATCATTTGGTATAATATTTTTTTTTCACAAACTGTACTTTTCAGGATTTTTTAAGGCATCCTGTTAAATGCATTAGGTTAAGTTTGCTTTATAACAATTCTAAAAAGTTTACCTGTTTAGAAAAAATGCATTACGCAATGATGAATTATGTGAAATGATGATTATGACAATAAAGTTTATGTCAGATGAATGTAAACCGTTTTCTATGTTAGGAGGAACATAAGATAAAATTTAATCCTGACACATGTTGCTAGTGTTGCACCATGTCGAGAAATAAATATAAATACCATTGTCTAGGTACTGTCAACATTTTCAATAATCGAAAAACTTTATGGTTGCGCCATGTGTCACAATTAACTTCGTATCTTGAGTTCAGCAGAGGGGTTACTGTTCTGAAAACAAAAATTATGGCATGATACTTTTATGACATGCAATATCTTTGATATGTGAAATTAAGATTTACAAAATTAAGGCATGACCGTTATGACACCCGAAATTAGTAGAAATGTAATTAAGGAACGCGACGGTATTCCGATGATGATGTACCTTGTTGGCGACGGTGGTGATGCCCTCGTCGTCCACGATCCAGTGCACGGAGCGCGCCAAGTCGAACAACTTCGTGTCGCAGCCGTTCTCCTGGGTGGGCGCCGGCGCTGCAAATAATAATAAGGTAATTTCGACTTGGCTCACGAGGTGACCATAACGTGGGATGTTAATTCGACGATCGTTGTACAAATAGTCGTTTCGGATCCTACCGACTGCGCCATGTTAACTCCTAAACATGGCGCAGTCGGTAGGATCCTTAGGGCATGAATCAAACACTAGCTCCAGACGAAGACTGATTTTCTTTATTCCGCTTATATACCTACGTGCACAAATAATGATGAAATTGATGTCAACTATGATGATAATAGATGACGATGATGACATGATTATACTCACGCTTGTCGGGCAGCGAGATCCTGTTGAATAGTTGCATGAGCCGGTCCACGGCCACGAACGGGCCCCGGAAGGAGGTCGGGGGAGGCATCAGTGTGCAGAGGTGGGCTGCTGCAGGGGGCAGAGGGAACGTGCCGCCTGGAATGGACAAGGTACATCATATTAGAAACACTATATTTGCTAAAAAATCAAGTCGTTATGCAGAAATGCTATACACGGTGAAATAGTTTATCGACGATGGACATTAAGAAAGTTTTAAAGTACGACTTGTACTTGTGCTAACTAAACTTAAACTTCATAAGATTTTTTTAATATATACGAATCTACGAGCTACCATTATGTCATCTCCAGCGATTTAACTGTTGAACTTGATTTTTTATATGAAATCTGGATATTCACGAAAATGTAAAAATGTGGTCCTATTAGATTTTATCTAAAAGCCTGGTTTGAAAAATATGTTGTCAATTACTTACCAGGAATTGGGTGTTCCCCTGGCAGGGGATTTGCCTTGGGCTTGTACGGGATCATCTGGTTGGTGTCCGGGCGCGCTATGTCCTTGTTCGGATCATTATCTCTGCACAAAACAGTGATTTACTATAAGTTAACCTCTGTTCCGTTTTCGCGTTAATATAATTTCATTTTAGTCTGGCAACATTTCGCCCATGACAGTTTCATTCTCGAATTTGTAATGTAATGGTCGAACGTTCCTCTAAGTGATTGCGCGGGAAACTACTGCTGTACAATTGGGATGTTGACTGTACTCAAATAATTATAAAATTTTGATGCGAAATGAGTTTCTATGACGGAAATCCTAAAAAAATATTGAGGTCGATACTTTACGTGTGGCTAGTTTTATGAGCCCTTAAAGTTGGGTGGTAAAGTCCATTTTTAAAGTATGAAAATATTAAGAATAATAACGAATAATACCATGGTATAACCCATGAAATGTATGGTAACTATTGTTATGAAACCGTTCCGATGAACGCAAGTTTTAACATAGCTGCACAACAAAGTTCTTAATTTCCCCATACAAGGTACTAACCGTGTGACGTCACTAAGCTAGTAGGCTTTAGTATGAGCGTTATTGGGAGAGTCCGAAAATGTGATATTAACATAGTTGTATCTCGGGGAGATTTTATGAGATTGAAGTAGTTTTCTCATTAATATTTTTATTATTGAGAGGTCGTTCTATAACACACCACATAACAGGAACGTATGACGTCACACGTCTAGGGCACGGTCTAAGTGTAGACCGTCATGACGATATTACAATATTACATTGTCACCGAATTTACGTCAATATATAAAAAAAATGCTTACTCGGATACGAGGCGGTGGTTGAAAAAAAAAATGTTCGCGAGTTTTCAAGTGGGCAAGAAAAGCTCGTTAAATAGTTGATAGATGCATGCGTTACTTTGCGGAATTCCATATAAGATTAATGGATTATAGTTCCTTTGCTTTTTCCGTGAAATAGTGTCTTGGAGGTGACAATAAATAAATAAATATTACACGTCAATTTTTACACAAATCGAACTAGTGTCATTGTAAGCTCAATGATGCTTGTGTTATGGGTAATAGACGACAATATATTTAATAGAGATATATTATATACATAGAAAATATCCAAGACACAGGAACAAATATTTATATGCTCATCACGCAAATATTTGCCCTTACCGGGATTTTAACCCAGGACCTTCTAGCTTCGCAGGCAACGTCAAACCCGTCGTCACATATGACATAAACCGAGAAATCTGGGTGGACGCTTTTTTTTATTTGTCCTGCATCCCCTGACGATGCCTCGTAGAGAAGCGAAACACGTGTCGAGGATTATACAGTCTGGTGGTGGTTTGTTGTATTTGCATGCGTATTTGTTTGTGGAAACTGCATGAAAATATGAGCATGTGAGCACAATTTATTGCCATATCTAACCAAGACACTATTTGGAACATTTGGGACAAGCAAAGGAAATATAATTAATTTATCTAGATCGTAAAATGTTTGTTTGCATACTCACTTTTGTCCCAATATAACTGCCGCCAACTCCGGCGATATCCCGGCTAGGGGCCCTCCCAGCGCCCACGATTTGTTCGACATTGACGCAACCTGAATTGGAAGTGGGTTCAGTTATTAACCTTTTGGCCGCCACGCCAATGACGCAATCATCCGCACTGCAGGTTCAACGCCAACGACCGCTATATGCGTCAAGGCATCTAGACCGTCGGCCATTGACATACGGGTCGTGTTAGCGTGAAACTTAATGATGTCGTGGCGTTTGGATGACACCTTTTTTATTTGTCAAAGCGTCGAAAAGGTTAATCATAGTATCATTTACCGTAGCAAATTAAATATTCCGGACGACCAAAAAACTGGTCTACTGGTTTTCGACTCTATTTTATATGAATTAAGGTTCATTGCATTACTAAAAATGTTTTGCCTTTCTTGAAATGCGTAAGTACTTTGATCTAATTTAAAAACATACTTAAAAAAAATGCAAAATCTTAATTATCAGTTATCTTTTTAAACACACTTAAAAAGATTTATTGCAAAATCTTTTTAAGTATGTTTATAAATTAGATCATATCACATATGTAAGGTAGTGTATAAATGAAATGTCTGTACATTGAAGATAATAAAACAATATTCTAAGTAGGTCACTGAAGTGACCTCCAAATAATCCGTTACAATGATTTTTAGACATTTCATCTTTACAACTTTATAATAGTATAGATGTTAGCTAAAAAAAGAAGTAAAAAGTTAGCTTATTCTTTGCAAATAAATATCTTATCTGATCTTACCTCAGTGTAACCAATAGACTTGAGTTCCGCGATGCTGCAAGGATACAAGTCCAGGAACTTGTATCTGTCTACTAGTTGTGCCGTCTCTTTGCCTTCGAACTCTTTGATCTGTGGACAACAATTTGCATCTAGAACAAAAATGTTGGATTTTTTGCCGAATTTAAAACCATGCTTAGTGTAGGGTTTCGTAGCCGTTACTACAAAGAAATGTACCTACAGATAAAAAAAAAGAAGACGTAAAAAATACAACGTTCATGGCACTTACGTCATTTTGTTCAGAAGCGCAGTTTTTAGGCAATAATTCAAACGCGGTATTATCTCATCGATAAAAAAATAAAAAAATCTTTGCAGAATTGATTAAGCATTGCCTTTGTAAATTGAGATATATTTTTCGGAATTACGGTTTCAAAGATAATTGACAAAATTTATGCTACTTTCGGAGCAATTATTTCTAAAAATAGTACTGGCCGGGATCCGAAACCGGGAACGCCAGCTTCGTAGGCCGTTGTACAACTGTGTCAAACGTGTCGTCATTGGGTCTGTACCTTCTCCAGCACCGCTTGGCGCCGCTTCTCGACCTTCACGATGGAGACCAGATCACCAATATTGGACTCGAACTCCAGGAACCTGTTCCAGATGTCCACGGAGCTCTCCGGTTTGAGACTGCCGGAAGATAGCACGCGCTCGAACAGTACCCGAGTGTTGTTGTCCTCTGAGTAAATAAAGTAACTGGGTCAAGTAACTATTTTCTGTACATCTTTGCCATAGTGACATCTCTTGAAACACTCTTTAAAACTACGATTCAATACATACTAGAAGGCGCCCGCAACTTCGTTCGCGGAGGAGAAAAAGTCATAACCCCTATTTTTTTCTTCAGCGTAGTCGGTTAAACCTATCCTATAACCATTTGGAGATACCCAGCTGCCAGAGTACCAAAAATAGTTGAAATCCGTTTAGCTGATTTTGCGCGATGAAGCCGCAACGACACACGCAAACATACAAAAAATAAAAATGTTTCGTTTTCGTTACAATTTATTTTTTGTAAATACCTTCAATGTACAGACATTTCATTTTAACAACTTTATAATAATACTATAGATAAAGGCATTTTTTTTTCTAGCCAATATGCGTCAATTTTTCTCGTCTGTTTGGTAGCCTACATCAGCGGTCGGTAACAGGCGATCAGCTCACTTGCGGACCGCGAGCCTCCCTGGCTACTGGCTGACAATGTGATACCTTTTGCCTGATCAAGTCACAAACTATTAACAAAGTGCGGCACGCGTCAATTTCTTTAGCTACTATGTGGCCCTTGCCTGCTTAAGGTGCGTCCACATTTGTATCATTTGCCCGTATCAGATCATCGCCGCGTAGCATGATCGCGTGTCACGATCACGCGTTTGGACGTTGCGCCGATCCGATCACTCGAAATCCATTTGCTACGCGTATCACACACTTGTATCGGAAGAGTGCGGCATTATCGGCGCGCCGACAGTAAGCGTCCAAGCAGCGCGATACGCAGTCATGCTACGGCACGGTGATCGGATACGAGCAAATGATACAAGTGTGGACGCACCTTTTAAGGTTGCCGACCGCTGGCCTAGACTATTAGCAGTTTTCTATGTAACTCTGTCACTATTCTTTCCTGAGTTAGGGGACAAAATAACGATAAGAAAAGTTGATCCACCAACTATTTACATGACTAAAACATTCATTAAGACACGATTTATTGTTCAACAATTTATAAGATCTTTAACTAATGATATCCATATATAATACTAGAAGGTACCCGCAAACTTCGTCCGCGGAGGAGAAAAAATCATAACCCGCTTTTTTTCTTTAGCGCAGTCGAGTGAAAAGTATTCTATAACCATCTGGAGATACCTAGCTACCCGTGTACCAAAAATAGTTGAAATCCGTTTAGCCGATTTGGCGTGATGAAGCCGGAACGACACATACAAACATACAAAAAACCCAAAAAAAAACACCATTCAGTGACCTCCAAATATTCCGTTACAATATTTCTTTTTGAAAATATCTTCAATGTACAGACATTTCATTGTTACAACTTTATTATAGTATAGATAAAAAATATGTTTCTAAAGCTATATGAACTCACCGTTAAGATGCGACAGGTAATCGATATAACACAACACGTACTCGGGTATATGCGAGAACTTCTTTAGTCCCAATTCGAAGATTCTGAAGGCAATGTTTTTGTCTTTCGAACAGTAGTACTCCATGAGAGCTGCCGCTACGAACACGTGGTAAGCGGATCTGAAATGATAAAACAATAGTACCGAAATTAAAAAGATGATTCGGTGAGTCTTAAAGGTTGTATGAGCGTCAAACAATCCAAAAGGCATTCGGTTGAACTTGTATAGACCCGAAATAGGGTAAGTAGTTATATGTGGCTCATTTTAGGAGAGAATAAGGTCTTGACAGCTAAAAACAATACCGGCCAACAAAAAAAAAAACAAAT
This sequence comes from Hedya salicella, assembly GCA_905404275.2. Taxonomy (NCBI): domain Eukaryota; kingdom Metazoa; phylum Arthropoda; class Insecta; order Lepidoptera; family Tortricidae; genus Hedya; species Hedya salicella. The sequence goes on from FR990099.1 coordinate 3,993,952, forward strand.
AAATGGCTCGTGATTATTCTTAAGATATCATGATCATCGATATCATAATCATCAGTCTAAATACGTCCCACTGCTGAGCACTAGGCTCCTCTCATGGATGACAGGAAATGGGCTATTAAGATATAATCAAGTTTAAATGTAGTAATTTTTTTTTCACATTATTTAGATATTAATATTGATAAGCCCCTGCAGTACTTTAGTGCGTTGAATCTATTTAAAAAGGCCCTTGCACCTAATAATTTCAGCTTTATATTACTCACTGACATAATCGAGTCAAATACTAGGTATACCTGGAATCCTCCCTGGCTCGTTTGAACACGGTCCTTGCAGATTTGATGCCCTCAGCACGACGAGCAAACTTCATGTACTGCACGTAGGCTAGTGTGGGATCGATGTCCTCCATATCTAAGTAGCGCGTGTACACTTGATGCACCTATATTGGAAAATATACATTTCAAAAATAAAAAAACTGAGGGCGTTACTAATGCTAACTAGATTACGTTCGAAAATTTCAAGACACGTACGTAAAGTTGCGATCACTCACTTCTGCGTTAAAGGAGAGGGCGCAGGTTCAAATCCTGCTTGCAATTTAGTGGGTCGCATTGTTTTTTTCCTTTACAATCGAATACTGTGTGTGAATAGTTAAGATCATTATCACAACACAACAAGACGGGGCTTAATCGCGTATAAATATGGTTTATTTAAGTTTCGTTGTGTTGTGATTTAAATCAATGTTTAGTTAAAATTACTAATAAAAAACGCCAAGACCCTCTTCAATTGTTTTATTTAAATGAGTGCTACTCATATTTTTACTAATTCCTAGTAATTCTGTGTCATTTCCGCTACACAAAGGTTGTCTGGAAGAGATCGCTCTTTAGCGATAAGACCGCCTGTTGTCTACCGTGTTTTATGTTAAAGCTTTATTGTACGGTTTTCTGTTATTGGTGTGCTGTAAATAATTGTTGTATTGTTTTGAATTTTTTTCGTGAAATATATTATGGTCTATCTCACGAAAACTAAAGAGAATAATTACATTAACTTACCTTATTATAGTGGAGACGACTCTCCTCGTAATCTGCGTGGGCGAAGTGCAATAGCGTAGAGCGTTTGAGAGGCCCGCTGGTCGCTCGCTCATACACCGCCGCCGCCTCGTCGGAGAATAGCCGCGCTGCGTTCGAGTCCTGACGGTGAAAAACCCATGCTAACCAAAGTCATATTCTTGCGGACTTCAAAAATAATCTAAACACTTTAATCCTCCTCTCGTCGGAGCATAGCCGAGTTGCGTTCGAGTCCTGATGGTAAAAAACTCATGCTAACGAAAGTCATATTCTTAGCGGACTTCAAAAATAAACTAAACACTTTATACATCCGCTCGTCGGAGAATACTCGCGCTGCGTTCGAGTCCCGACGGTGAAAAACTCATGCTAACCAAAGTCATACTCTTAGCGGAATACAAAAATATCGATACCGTTTGATCGTGAGTTGCAGATCTCGCAAGTCATTCATTCCCCATTTTGAAAAAAAAAACTAAAACTGAATCGATGAAAAAAATCGATATAGTAATGATGTTGCCGGATCTGGTTGTTTTCTTAGTAGTGCCCTATAAGTGGTCTGTCTTCAGACATGTTTCGCGGTTATTGTTGAGAGTGTCTGTATCTAGATGGGAACCCGCCGGTATATGTAGCTCGTATGGCTTTCTCCGAAGGATTTGCGATCTTTGGGTGAGTTAAAAGTACTATGAGGGATAGAAAGAATCAGTGAAGCCTCAGCCTTTCTCCTGGAGCAGTTTTGGCGCCATGCGGAGCTCGGTCGTCGGCATCGCGGTACTATGTCATATAACATAAAGAGGCGAGCAAGGGGCATTGCCCGCTGTACAGATACAAGTAGCTCACCCCTCACTCCTGCAGCAGCTTGGCGGGTTGTTCCAGAAACTGGAAGGGTTCCCCTCCGTTAGCCCGAAAAACTTTCGTCCTAATTTCATTAGCCCTAATTTTGGTAACCCTAAAATCACAAACCCGAATTTTCATTCATCCTAATTAATGAATAGCCCTAATTTCAGGATCCCGAATTTTCATAATGCCTAATTTTATCATACCGAATTTTCACTAGCCCTAATTTGCACTTAGCCGATTTTTTTAGACTACTAATATTATAATACCTAATTATGTTAAAACCTACATTTTATTATACCTAATTATCTATAAACCTAAATATGCCTTTAATGGATAATTTCAAAAATTATTTCCATTCATTTATTACCACTCACTCGTTCATTTGCGCTCGCGCGCACGGCGCCGCGGGAAAAGCAGCCCTATCGCCTTAGGTAACAAGTGGCAGGCCCCCAAACTCACCTCCGCAGCTTCGGCTCGCACGGGCGGGCGCCTACCATTTGTTACAGCGGGCGACAGCTGCTCTCCCTCCGCGCCTCCGCTTTTGGAATAACACTCTAAGGGTAGGATAGACAAGACCACGTGGAGTCGGAATTGCCATAGACTCAGGATGTAAGTACATGGGAATGTTTTGACGCTCCGCTCGCTTCGCTCGCTCCGCTATACATTGTCACAATAGAAACCTAACCTAACCTACAGTTTTCGGGGTTCAGCCAATTCGATATTTGTCCAAATTCGTATTTTCTGATTTAACGTAAAAATAGGTTTAATAATCTTTAGTACTCTTGACATTTAGTGTCAGTAATGATTAGGTCTAATAATCATTAGGTTTGGTAATTATTAGGTTATTTCATATCAGTATTGTTGACTATTAGTACAAATCATTATTAGAGTATCCGATTATTAGGTCTAACAACTAATTAGGGTATAAAAATTAGGTGATATGACATTAGGGCTAATGAAAATTAGAGCTAGCGTTGGTAGGTGTAATAATATTAGCACTTGCGTTATTATCTCAAGTAGGGGAGTACCACTGGAAGGCCAGGTGGTGTCAAAGGTATAAGGGGTCGTCCAGGCACGGCCGACAGAACAACAGACAGCAGACACTGCTCGTAAGTCTGTTTCTTAGTGAAGGGATGGAGGCAGATAGTGTCTAGATGGGCTCCTTGCGGGTCGTTGACCATTACGCTCATATATAGAGCGCTCCGTATTGTAACGCTCCGGGCTTTCGGCGCTACGCGTAAGCTCGGCGTTCAATCTCACCATGTGGCCTACCTTTTGGCTTTTTCTCAATGGTTAGCGGTCTTCGCGGGAGTTAGAAGTACTTTGAGGGATAGAAAGAACCAGTGAGGCCGCGCCCATTTCTCTCGTGGCAGTTTTGGCGCTACGCTTAGCTCGACCTTCAGCATCGCGATAGTCTATCATATATAACTTGCTCCCTTCTTCTGGAACAGCTTGGCGAGGTGTTCCAGGAACTGCGTGGCCCCGTGCCACAGGTCTGGGGGTCCGCTAGGGACTGTTAGTAAGTCTGTTTCTAAGTGAAGCAATGGAGGCTGAGAGTGTCTAGATAGGCTCGACTTGCGGGTCGTCATCCATTGCGCTCACATGGTGAGCGCGCCGTATTGTGACGCTCCGGGCCTTCGGTGCTACGTGTACGCTCGACGTTCGATCTCACAATGCCTACCTTATATCCGACTGTGCGAACTCACCCCTTTCTCCTGGAGCAGCTTGGCGGAGTGGTCGAGGAACTGCGCGGCCTGGTGCCACACGTCGGGATGGTGCGCAAGGCACAGCAGGCACTGCTCGATGGCGAACATCACGCGCCGCGCCACCAGTGCCGTGTCTTCAGAACGGAGCGGGTTCGAGCGCTCCCAGGTTATGTATTTCTTCCAGAGTTCCACCTGGAATAGAAGAAAAATTCGTTTAATCAACCAGGGTAGCGCAACTGGCCGCGGCTTGGCTTCTCGCGCGGCACAGCATCGTTCGTCTTTCTCACACTTTATGGAAAGAAAGAAACAAAAATGCGTGTCACAGTTGTGCAGTAGTTTGGAAATAATCACCAATAAATTTGATCCAATCAATCTACTTACTAAATCTATAATTCACAAATAAAAGAAAAAGATACTACTAAATACACTTTAAATTACTTTTACAAAAAAATATTAGTTTATACGCACACATTATAGTTTCCTTTCTTGGAGACCTGTGAAGTGATCTAGAATCCACCTCGTTTCGCTCGTCGTCGCTCGCTATCGCTCTGAAGATTACTTATGTCTGTTTCTGTCTTCTTGACCAACGAACGATTCTGAGCGTAGCGAGTCGTGTTTTAAAAATAGTAATTTGTCATACGCTCAGCTCCGCATAAGAAGTTGAATCATTGGGGTTCTGAGCGTAGCGAGGGATACTAAAGTCGGTGTCAAAACTAGTTATGTGGCATACCTGTTTATTCTCCTCCCGATGCAGACGAATTCTGAGCGTAGCGAGGGATACAAAACTTGGTTTTAGAGCTAGTAATGTGGAATACCTGTTTCATCTCCTCCCGGTCAACGGCGGGCGGAGTCGCAGGCATGTTCCTGTTCAGGCCGCGGGTGACCGTCTCCAGTTCTTTGGCCACGCGTCGCGCGTTCATATATTCACGAGATCGCTCCATCGCCATGCGTTCCGCTGTTTAAAAAAAGTTGATTATTATTAAACTGAATTATAGAATTAGGAATAGTGTGATTACAGTAATTAAAGAATGTTGTAGTGTAAAAGAAGATGTGGAGACTAAGATAGAAAAAGGATGATTAGATGGTTTGGTCACATTGAACGGATGAATGAAAGAAGATTAACGAAAAGTATATACGAAGCGAGTGTAGTCGGAAGTGTTGGAAGAGGAAGACCTAGGCAGACATTATAGACCAAATAGAGGACGTTTTAAAGAGGGACGAGGAGTTCTCTAAACCGACGAGCATGTGAGATACAGATCTCGTAACAAGTGGATATAAGTGGTCTCTGCCTATACCTACGGGAAGTACGGGAAAGAGGCGTTATGCTTTATGTATATGTACGATATCGGCATTTTTTTCAATTTGACAAATAACTGGGGGCTTTTAATAATTCTGTTCCATTTCCGAGACAATAAATAAAAAAAAAACGATACAACTTGCGGTTTATGAGGTCACTGAACAGAGGGAACTAAAATCAGAATCAGTCATTTATTTGCTAAACATGGTAAAAGAGCGAACTAGTTCCTTTGACCGATTGACCGAGATCGGAGAGCTTCGTTTAAAGACCGAGCCGGCACAACTCTAGTTAGACTTCCGTTGTTTTAATAATGATAGGACCTTACCTATAATAGTGTTGATACTCTGCTCGAACGCGATGTAATCTTTCCATAGAGTTTCGATGCCGATGATGGGAGTAATGACTGCCCTCTGATACACCTGAGAAAGATACGTTTTTATTAGACACTAGAAGATGTCCGCAACTTGGTTCGCGGAGGAGAAAAAGTCAGAACCCCCATCTTCAGCGTAGTCGGGTAAATAGTATCCTATAACCATCTGGAGATACCCAGCTACGCGTGAACCAAAATTAGTTAAGATTCAATCTTCAATGTACAGGCATTTCATTTTTACAACTTTATAATAGTATAGAATAGAAGATTATTTTTTCATGCAAATATGTTAATGTCCTTAGAATTTAATCGTGTGTGAGCATGTGAACCTTTCAAAAATCATAATAGGTACAGGGATGAGGAGGACGTTGACATTGAACACATAAAAATGAATGTTCCGCTGGTCGAATGGTTGAGATGTAGGACCGGTCATTTAACACGGATCTTTTTACATGATAACGTCTTATAAATCATTGAACGGCGGATGCACGCACAAAAAAGCATGACTCATTGTCACGTTCCGCCTGAGCCGAGCGTGCAAGCGAGAACGCGGAACAAGCGATCGGCCTAAGCGTTCGGCTTGTGAATTCATAATAGTATGCAATTTTTCATCAATGTTTTCTTATGACGTTATCACGTAAAATTATCGTCCGTAAACCGACTTAACAGACAACCAATATTTTGTGCTTATTTTTATGTAATCACGATAAAATAGACTTAGTATTTACCTTTCTGACTGCGGATATCTTCTGATTCTCAGCGTAGGAGCCGATAGCGTCGACGCTCTTTAAGAACGTGACATAGTCATTCCAGATCGGGTACGCGTGGATGTCCAATCCGATCTTGTCCAGAGCAAAATCGTACGCTTGCGCCATTTTCTCTCTGAAAGAATTAGTCATTAAAACTATTTAAAACTATCAGCTTCGGACAAGGACCATTAAAATAAAAGGACCGTTTGTTAGTTAGATGAATTTATTTTACATAATTTAATAAAGCAAAAATAAAAAATCATGCATATTCCCTATTAATCCGTCAGTTACATTATAAAAAAATGGCCAAGTGCGAGTGGGACTCGCCCATGAAGGGTTCCGCAGCCATTTATACAAAAAAATGCACTACAGATGAAAAAAAATACGATATAAAAAAAAACACTAAAAAAAGAGCGTATCTCCCCGGCACTTAAGTCCTTTCGCTGAAAAGCGCAGTTTTTTGGCAATAACTTAAAAATGGTACGACCAATCATGTTAAAAACAATTTTCGTTGTAAGTATTTATTAAGCTTTATATTTGTAATTTTTTTCATATTTTTTTAACATACCGTTTAGAAAATAGAGGGACACAATTTCTGCAACTTTCGGAGCGAATATTTCCGAAAATATTCACTAAATCAAAAATGTTTTTTAGAAACCTCAGTGATTTTTAGAAATACTGTCGAAATTTGTGCCACACCTTGATATTTGCTGATTTTTTTTTTCAGTTTTGGATACATTACATGTATGGAGTGCCCCCCCCTAGAAATATATATTTTTTTTATTTAACTATCAAACTAAGTAGCGGTTTTCAAACGACACCTATGCTCTAAATTTCATCAATGTACATCTTATAGTTTTTGAGTAAAATGCCTGTGTGTGACATACGGACGGACAGACGGACAGACATGACGAATCTATAATGGTTCCGTTTTTGCCATTTTGGCTACGGAACCCTAAAAAGACAAAGATAAAGCGCGTCAAAGTTTGGTCGTGGGGGCGCATGACGTCACGCAGGGCGAAAAATGGTCGCATGTTCAGGCTGTATCTTCATTATTTTTATGTTTAATTGACAAAAGAAAAAATAGGTGTCCAATATTATCTGATAATCTATTATATTTTTTTAGGACACAAGCCTATTATACTTTGGATCGTACTCCGATCACAAGAAGATGTACTGGCAAAAACTAGATGTCGCATAAAAACTAAACATTTCACGATGTTATAATTAAAAAAATAAACACATTAGTACAGTGACAGGTAGTTCGTAAACAGCTAATAAAAAATAAATTGTAACATTTAAATACTGTGTCACGCTTGCCATGTTGAATAATTATAAATAATAATTCTTATACATATATGGGATTGTACATGTCGGAGTACGGCTTTTTGTATGGTGATTGTCAGTCCTGCCTGGTCAATGGTCCTTGGTTACCGATAAATTATTTTTATTGCCTAAAACAAGGCCTTCCAAGATTGGGTAACTTTCAACTTGAAACGCCCAATCGTCGTGATGTAAAATTTAATAAAGATTATGACAGATATAAAAAAAACTGTACAACCCTGCACTCTTTTAGGAAATATGACAGTACTAGCTTCTGCCCGCGACTTCGTCCGCCATAAATTCGTTTATCGCGAATAAGGGCATTTTTCTGGGATAAAAAGTAGCCTATGTCCTTTCCCGGGACTCAAACTATCTCCATACCAAATTTCATCCAAATCGGTTCAGCGGTTTAAGCGTGAAGAGGTAACAGACAGACACACTTTCGCATTTATAATTTTAGTATGGATTATACCCGAAATATTTGTTCTCGAGTTTAATATAGATGACTAAGATGCACTTACTTGTAAGTGGGCAGCATGCATTTCGTTTCTTTTACGTAGTTGAGGTAGAGTCGCCAGAGCTCGATGTTCATGATCTTCATCAAGCAGCGCTGGAACAGCTACACAGACATACACGTTGAGGACATATCGACCAGGGTTAGGGGTCGTTCAAGTATTACGTGAGCAATGTGTGTGGATAATATTTTCTTCAGTTTCCGCGATTATTACTAATTTAATAAAATAAAACAATTTAACGGATTATATCGCGTATATTATCTCATTTTAGTTCCCGACGTTTCTTCAACGGCTTGAAATATGTTTTTATAGAAGCACGCTTCAAGATGTTTCCGATCTTGTCTGTGACCCCTTTCACATATGGTATGAAGAAACCAACAGTCGAGCTTAAACCTGCCGTATTAACATATGTGAAAGGGGTCACAGACAAGATCGGAAACATCTTGAAGCGTGCTTCTATAAAAACATATTTCAAGCCGTTGAAGAAGGTGTCTCAATACCTTAGACCCGTGATGAGTAGCACCCCTTTGCAGAGTGCAGGCATTTATAAGCTGGACTGCGAGTGTGGTCTTTCATACATTGGTCAAACGAAACGCAGTGTATCAACCCGGGTGAGGGAGCACATAGCAGATGTCAAGCACCGTCGGTGTAATAGGTCTGCAGTCTGTGAACATGTCATTGACAAACCAAACCACTCAATTAAGTTTGATAAACCTTCTATCCTTGCCAAAGAAAAAAGATATTTTCCCAGGATGCTACGCGAGGCTATTGAGATTAAAAAGCATCCTAATTTCAATAGAGAAGATGGATTGTCACTACCACCAGCTTGGGATCCTGTAATACATCTCATCAAGGAACAAGCGAGACACAGGACTGCAAACCTTAATTTTCGAACGGTGTAAAATATCTTATCTGTTTAAAAGTAGTTTAATAGTCTCTGTTTTTTAAATATTATAATTGGTAATGAGGTAGCCTGGGAGTTTTTCTTTGCAGCGTTTCTTTTCTCCTCAGTACGCCTCATTTGTGAAATGCTGCTTGGTAAATTATTAGAATAAAATAATTAAGCCCTTCTGGCACATGTGTAACTGTCTTTACAGCTTAGGCCCATCTGGCATGTATGTACACCTTTATTTGTGTTTAAAAAAAAATGGGTAGTTTGCACAAATTGTAACTTTGACAGAGGAAAATACATCTTTTCTCAGTCCACCCGTGACCATGGAAAGCTGGAAAGCTTCCGAAACGTCGGGAACTAAAATGAGATAATATACGCGATATAATCCGTTAAATTGTTTTATTTCAATGAGTAATAATCGCGGAAACAGAAGAAAATATTAAATAAAATAATTTAACGCATTATATCTCTACCCGTGACCATGGAAAGCTGAAAAGCTTCCGAAACGTCGGGAACTCGAATGAGATTAATATACGCGATATAATCCGTTAAATTGTTTTATTAAAATGTCTGTGCATTTTTTTATCACTATTGTTCTCAAATCAATACAAACCAAATCGAATAATTGGGATGTTGACTTGAAATGAGTTTCTATGATAGAAATCCTAAATAAAAATAATAATTCGATACCTTGTGTGTAACTTGTTTTATGAGAATTATGTGTCTTTATTAAAATATTAACAACTAATAATACCATTGCATAACCCATGACATTTATAGTAAGTTTTGTTATGAAACCCTTTCGACAAACGCAAGTTTTAACATAGCTGCAGAACAAAGTTCTTAATATCCCCATACAGGGTAGAAACATGTAACGTCACACGTTCCTAGGCTTTGGGGTGGCGCGTTTTTTGGGAAAGTCCAAAAAATTGAGTTTTACATTATCTCTTATCTCGGTGAGTTTTCTTGAGATTTAAGTAGTTTTTTCTATTATTGAGCGGACGACAAAAAAAGTTGTCAAGAATAAATGTCAACATTCCAATTCACCCTTGGTATGGCAAGAGATGCTAGTTCAAATCCGGCAGTGGTTTTTTTTGTAGAAAAGCTGACGAGATATCATTAAATCATTACTTAATGTTTTCCCAGAAGCGACCAAATGCGTATTCATACTAATATTATAAATACGAAAGTGTGTCTGTCTGTCTGTCTGTTACCCCTTCACGCTTAAACCGCTGAACCGATTTGGGTGAAATTTGGTATGGAGATAGTTTGAGTGGGATCCCCTTGGATCGCATAATGCTATTTAGACTATTATTGTTTCGCATAATTGATTTGGCATAATTTGTTTTGGCATAATAGTATTTTTGCATAGTCATACTTTGGCCTAATACTTTTTTGGCATAGTACGCTATTAGTATAATTTCAGTCGGACTAATTTGTATTGGCCGAATACACATTACGCATACTATTGTTTGGGCTAATAATTATTTGGTATATCTGTCATTATCCATAATTTTAGTTTTAAAAATGAATAATACTCAGTTTCGTTGTTACCATGCATTTATTATTATTTCTGAGTTCTGGTTCTGTCCCAACTTGTCTTAATTCCATTTCTGTAATTTGGTGTGTTATTTCTTGGGTAGATTACCCAAGAAATTGTTGCTTACTGATAAAAATGGGGATAATGTTTTCCCACAAAATGTGCAAATCTGTTATGCCATTCGACTAATAAACATTATGCATATTATTGTTTAGGCAAATAACATTATCTATTTCACCTTAAGGCAGGTCCGACTTGGGTTAGGTTAGGTACGACGACGAGCGAAGCGAGGAGTGTTAGGTTGAACTGCGTCCCTAACGAGCGAGCGAAGCGAGCGAGCCGCGGAGATATCGAGTCTTGCCTTTTACCTTTTGTACATTACAATTTCTCTGGACAATATTGTTATGCATTTTGACATTAGTCTTGATGATGATTATGCTTTTTGTATTTATGGTTTTTAATGTTATGCGTAAAAAAATATGCGTAATGAGGATTATGCACATCACTATTTCGGCGTAAAGCAATTATGCGTAACAATATTAGTATAAATGACTTTATGCCTTCCAATAGAGAACCAGTTTGAGTCCCCGGGAAGGAATTAGGCTACTTTTTATCCCGGAAAAATACCCTTATCCGCGATAAACGAATTTAAGGCAGACGAAGTCGCGGGCAGAAGCTAGTAATTAAATAAATTCAGTGGTCTCCGCGTTGAGTATAATAGCGATGATGACTAAATTTTATAATAAGTCCCACTTGTAGATTAATAAACTAGTATTTGCATGGTGCGCGGGGCGCAAGCGCCCCGCGAGGCCCCAGTGGTCAGTTTTTTTTTATGGGCAGAACTTGGACTCACATAATTGTAGACAGAGAGGAGGTTCGAGTTAGAAAATTTGCTGTGGGAAGGTGAAAGGAGAGTGAAAAGGAGAAGGGGTCTGCACGCGGGTGTGTTTGCGTCGCGTTGGCTGACGGTCGCCTTCGGGCCTGCGGCCCTCAGTCGAGTTACGATTTGGGTGGGCTCGCCCTTCGGGCCCTGCGGGCCCTCGAGCTCGCATCGGTGGGAGCCGGTCGTGACGCTCCGCACCTTTGGTGCTTCGCGGATGCTCGGCCTTTGGCCTCGCATCGGCTGACGCTCGCCTTCGGGCCTGCGGCCCTCAGTCGAGTTAAAGACCGGGTGAGCTCGCCCTGCGGGCCCTGCGGGCCCTCGAGCTCGCATCGGTGGGAGCCGGTCGTGACGCTCCGCACCTTTGGTGCTTCGCGGATGCTCGGCCTTTGGCCTCGCATCGGCTGACGCTCGCCTTCGGGCCTGCGGCCCTCAGTCGAGTTACAAACCGGGTAAGCTTGCCCTGCGGGCCCTGCGGGCCCTCGAGCTCACGTCGGTGGGAGTCGGTCGTGACGCTCCGCACCTTCGGTGCTTCGCGGATGCTCGGCCTTTGGCCTCGCATCGGCTGACGCTCGCCTTCGGGCCAGCGGCCCTCAGTCGAGTACCAATACGGGTAAGTTCGCCCTGCGGGCCCTGCGGGCCCTCGAGCTCGCATCGGTCGGAGGGGGTCGTGACGCTCCGCACCTTCGGTGCTTCGCGGATGCTCGGCCTTCGGCCTCGCCTCGGCTAAAGCTCTCCTTCGGGCCTGCGGCCCTCAGTCGAGTACCAATACGGGTAAACTCGCCCTGCGGACCCTGCGGGCCCTCGAGCTCGCATCGGTTGGAGGGGGTCGTGCCGCTCCGCACCTTCGGTGCTTCGCGGATGCTCGGCCTTTGGCCTCGCATCGGCTGACGCTCGCCTTCGGGCCTGCGGCCCTCAGTCGAGTTACAAACCGGGTAAGCTCGCCCTGCGGGCCCTGCGGGCCCTCGAGCTCACGTCGGTGGGAGCCGGTCGTGACGCTCCGCACCTTCGGTGCTTCGCGGATGCTCGGCCTTTGGCCTCGCATCGGCTGACGCTCGCCTTCGGGCCAGCGGCCCTCAGTCGAGTACCAATACTGGTAAGCTCGCCCTGCGGGCCCTGTGGGCCCTCGAGCTCGCATCGGTTGGAGGGGGTCGTGACGCTCCGCACCTTCGGTGCTTCGCGGATGCTCGGCCTTCGGCCTCGCCTCGGCTAAAGCTCTCCTTCGGGCCTGCGGCCCTCAGTCGAGTACCAATACGGGTAAGCTCGCCCTGCGGGCCCTCGAGCTCGCATCGGTTGGAGGGGGTCGTGCCGCTCCGCACCTTCGGTGCTTCGCGGATGCTCGGCCTTCGGCCTCGCCTCGGCTAACGCTCTCCTTCGGGCCTGCGGCCCTCAGTCGAGTAATAATCCGGTAAGGCTCGCCCTGCGGGCCCTGCGGGCCCTCGGGCTCGCTTAGGTGGATAACGATCGTGACGCTCCGCACCTTCGGTGCTACGCGGAAGCACGGCCTGCGGCCTCGCGGTCGCTGACGCTCGCCGTCGGGCCTGCGGCCCTCCGTCGAGCTAAAATTACTTGGGGTATAGTAAGTGTCTGGGTGGGCTCGCCCTGCGGGCCCTTCGGGCCCTTGGGCTCGCGTAGGTGGGAGCCGGTCGTGACGCTCCGCACCTTCGGTGCTACGCGGAAGCTCGACCTGCGGCCTCGCGGTCGCTGACGCTCGCCGTCGGGCCTGCGGCCCTCCGTCGAGCTAAAATTACTTGGGGTATAGTAAGTGTCTGGGTGGGCTCGCCCTGCGGGCCCTTCGGGCCCTTGGGCTCGCGTAGGTGGGAGCCGGTCGTGACGCTCCGCACCTTCGGTGCTACGCGGAAGCTCGGCCTGCGGCCTCGCGGTCGCTGACGCTCGCCGTCGGGCCTGCGGCCCTCCGTCGAGCTAAACTTGGGATATAGTAAGTTTTTGGGTGGGCTCGCCCTACGGGCCCTCCGGGCCCTCGGGCTCGCGTCACGACGTCACGCTCCGCACCTTTGGTGCTCCGCGGAAGCTCGGCCTTCGGCCTCGCCTGTTTCGACGCTCACCCTCGGGCCTGCGGCCCTCGGTCGAGCTGTAACTGGGCCAATTTTAATTTTACGATTTTGTCCGAACTTGTCCGAATTTTCGAAATCTGATTGCAGATTCGGAATTGTAGGCACCATTGCACCCCAGATACTAAATTTCAACCCCCTCCGCCCAATTTGAAAATCGGCCGCCATTTTGAAGTCGCCATCTTGAAAAAAAATCTAGTCCAATCGATAGCTATGTCCGACGTCTATGACATTTGGTCGAGCACCCCCCACCCATCTCGCACCGTTTGGCCGTGGCGGCGATTCAAAAATTTTCCCATACAAAAAAAAAAGTGGACGAAAAAAAAAAATTTTTCCAAAATTAAATTCCTGGACCCCAAAAACCCCCAAATACCAAATTTCACGCCGCTAGGACCATTTTGAGGACGCCATTTTGAAAAAAAAATGGTGGCTCGAGAAACTGCCAAGGGTCCTCTATGACATTTGGTCGAACACTTCCCCTCCATCTCTTACCGTTTTTCCAAACCGTTGACCAAATTTTGAGTCTGTGACGGTAGACTCGATCTCGTATTTTTCCTGGGGTCCAGGGGCCGAGCTCTATACAACCATATAGAGAGCTATACCCCAAGTCGCTCCAGTTGGGCCACACTACTCTCCGGTTAGAAATCAGTGGTAATGCAGCTTTATATAATATAACTAGTATTTGCATGGTGCGCGGGGCGCAAGCGCCCCGCGAGGCCCCTGTGCGCAGTGGGTTTTATGCGCAGGAGTCGGACTCGTTCTAATTGTAGACGGAGAGGACGTTCGAGTTAGCAAATTTGCTGTGGGAAGGTGAAAGGAGAGTGAAAAGGAGAAGGGGTCTGCACGCGGGTGTGTTTGCGTCGCGTTGGCTGACGGTCGCCTTCGGGCCTGCGGCCCTCAGTCGAGTTAAAGACCGGGTGAGCTCGCCCTGCGGGCCCTGCGGGCCCTCGAGCTCGCATCGGCGGGAGCCGGTCGTGACGCTCCGCACCTTTGGTGCTTCGCGGATGCTCGGCCTTTGGCCTCGCATCGGCTGACGCTCGCCTTCGGGCCTGCGGCCCTCAGTCGAGTTAAAATCCGGGTAAGCTCGCCCTGCGGGCCCTGCGGGCCCTCGACCTCGCCTTGGTGGGAGCCGGTCATGACGCTCCGCACCTTCGGTGCTTCGCGGATGCTCGGCCTTTGGCCTCGCATCGGCTGACGCTCGCCTTCGGGCCTGCGGCCCTCAGTCGAGTTAAAATCATGGTAAGCTCGCCCTGCGGGCCCTGCGGGCCCTCGAGCTCGCGTCGTTGGGAGTCGGTCGTAACGCTCCGCACCTTCGGTGCTACGCGGAAGCTCGGCCATCGGCCTCGCCTCGGCTGACGCTCTCCTTCGGGCCTGCGGCCCTCAGTCGAGTAATAATCCGGTAAGGCTCGCCCTGCGGGCCCTGCAGGCCCTCGGGCTCGCGTAGGTGGATAACGATCGTGACGCTCCGCACCTTCGGTGCTACGCGGAAGCTCGGCCTACGGCCTCGCGGTCGCTGACGCTCGCCGTCGGGCCTGCGGCCCTCCGTCGAGCTAAAATTACTTAGGTTATAGTAAGTGTCTGGGTGGGCTCGCCCTGCGGGCCCTTCGGGCCCTTAGGCTCGCGTAGGTGGGAGCCGGTCGTGACGCTCTGCACCTTCGGTGCTACGCGGAAGCTCGGCCTGCGGCCTCGCGGTCGCTAACGCTCGCCGTCGGGCCTGCGGCCCTCCGTCGAGCTAAGATTACTTGGGGTAAAGTAAGTGTCTGGGTGGGCTCGCCCTGCGGGCCCTTCGGGCCCTTGGGCTCGCGTAAGTAGGAGCCGGTCGTGACGCTCCGCACCTTCGGTGCTACGCGGAAGCTCGGCCTGCGGCCTCGCGGTCGCTGACGCTCGCCGTCGGGCCTGCGGCCCTCCGTCGAGCTAAAATTACTTGGGGTAGAGTAACATTTTGGATGGGCTCGCCCTACGGGCCCTCCGGGCCCTCGGGCTCGCGTCACGACGTCACGCTCCGCACCTTTGGTGCTCCGCGGAAGCTCGGCCTTCGGCCTCGCCTGTTTCGACGCTCACCCTCGGGCCTGCGGCCCTCGGTTGAGCTGTATCTGGGCCAATTTTAATTTTTCGATTTTGTCCGAACTTGTCCGAATTTTCAAAATCTGATTGCAGATTCGGAATTGTAGGCACCATTACACCCCAGATACTAAATTTCAACCCCCTCCGCCCAATTTGAAAATCGGCCGCCATTTTGAAGTCGCCATCTTGAAAAAAAATCAAGTCCAATCGATAGCCATGCCCGACCCCTATGACATTTGGTCGAGCACCCCCTACCCATCTCGCACCGTTTGGCCGTGGCGGCGATTCAAAAAAAATTTCATACAAAAAAAAAAGTGGACGAAAAAAAAAAATTTTTCCAAAATTAAATTCCTGGACCCCAAGAACCCCCAAATACCAAATTTCACGCCGCTAGGACCATTTTGAAAATTTTCCGCCATTTTGAGGTCGCCATTTTGAAAAAAAAATGGTGGCTCGAGAAACTGCCCAGGGTCCTCTACGACATTTGGTCGAACACCCCCCCTCCATCTGGCACCGTTTCCGAGAACCGTGCACCAGGTTTTGACTCCGAGCCAAATTTTCAAATGTCAGATTTTTCTGGGGGTCCAGGAGCCGCCCTCTATACGAATATGTAGGCCAAACCCCCCCTCCAAACCTCCTTCCCGGAGATCAATTCTATACATGAGAAATCAGTCGTAATGCAGCTTTATATAATATAAACTAGTATTTGCATGGTGCGCGGGGCGCAAGCGCCCCGCGAGGCCCCTGTGCGCAGTGGGTTTTATGCGCAGGAGTCGGACTCGTTCTAATTGTAGACGAAAACGAGTTTCGAGTTAAAAATTTGCTGCGGGAAGGTGAAAGGAGAGTGAAAAGGAGAAGGGGTCTGCACGCGGGTGTGTTTGCGTCGCGTTGGCTGACGGTCGCCTTCGGGCCTGCGGCCCTCAGTCGAGTTAAAGACCGGTTCAGCTCGCCCTGCGGGCCCTGCGGGCCCTCGAGCTCGCATCGGTGGGAGCCGGTCGTGACGCTCCGCACCTTTGGTGCTTCGCGGATGCTCGGCCTTTGGCCTCGCATCGGCTGACGCTCGCCTTCGGGCCTGCGGCCCTCAGTCGAGTTAAAATCCGGGTAAGCTCGCCCTGCGGGCCCTGCGGGCCCTCGAGCTCGCATCGGTGGGAGCCGATCGTAACCCTCCGCACCTTTGGTGCTTCGCGGATGCTCGGCCTTTGGCCTCGCATCGGCTGACGCTCGCCTTCGGGCCTGCGGCCCTCAGTCGAGTTAAATTCCGGGTAAGCTCGCCCTGCGGGCCCTGCGGGCCCTCGAGCTCGCATCGGTGGGAGCCGGTCGTGACACTCCGCACCTTTGGTGCTTCGCGGATGCTCGGCCTTTGGCCTCGCATCGGCTGACGCTCGCCTTCGGGCCTGCGGCCCTCAGTCGAGTTACAAACCGGGTAAGCTCGCCCTGCGGGCCCTGCGGGCCCTCGAACTCGCGTCGGTGGGAGCCGGTCTTGACGCTCCGCACCTTCGGTGCTTCGCGGATGCTCGGCCTTTGGCCTCGCATCGGCTGACGCTCGCCTTCGGGCCTGCGGCCCTCAGTCGAGTACCAATACGGGTAAGCTTGCCCTGCGGGCCCTGCGGGCCCTCGAGCTCGCATCGGTGGGAGCCGGTCGTGACGCTCCGCACCTTTGGTGCTTCGCGGATGCTCGGCCTTTGGCCTCGCATCGGCTGGCGCTCGCCTTCGGGCCTGCGGCCCTCAGTCGAGTTAAAATCCGGGTAAGCTCGCCCTGCGGGCCCTGCGGGCCCTCGAGCTCGCATCGGTGGGAGCCGGTCGTGACGCTCCGCACCTTTGGTGCTTCGCGGATGCTCGGCCTTCGGCCTCGCCTCGGCTAACGCTCTCCTTCGGGCCTGCGGCCCTCAGTCGAGTAATAATCCGGTAAGGCTCGCCCTGCGGGCCCTGCGGGCCCTCGGGCTCGCTTAGGTGGATAACGATCGTGACGCTCCGCACCTTTGGTGCTTCGCGGATGCTCGGCCTTTGGCCTCGCATCGGCTGACGCTCGCCTTCGGGCCTGCGGCCCTCAGTCGAGTTATAATCCGGGTAAGCTCGCCCTGCGGGCCCTGCGGGCCCTCGAGCTCGCATCGGTGGGAGCCGGTCGTGACGCTCCGCACCTTTGGTGCTTCGCGGATGCTCGGCCTTTGGCCTCGCATCGGCTGACGCTCGCCTTCGGGCCTGCGGCCTTCAGTCGAGTTATAATCCGGGTAAGCTCGCCCTGCGGGCCCTGCGGGCCCTCGAGCTCGCATCGGTGGGAGCCGGTCGTGACGCTCCGCACCTTTGGTGCTTCGCGGATGCTCGGCCTTTGGCCTCGCATCGGCTGACGCTCGCCTTCGGGCCTGCGGCCCTCAGTCGAGTTACAAACCGGGTAAGCTCGCCCTGCGGGCCCTGCGGGCCCTCGAGCTCGCATCGGTCGGAGGGGGTCGTGACGCTCCGCACCTTCGGTGCTTCGTGGATGCTCGGCCTTCGGCCTCGCCTCGGCTAACGCTCTCCTTCGGGCCTGCGGCCCACAGTCGAGTAATAATCCGGTAAGGCTCGCCCTGCGGGCCCTGCGGGCCCTCGGGCTCACTTAGGTGGATAACGATCGTGACTCTCCGCACCTTCGGTGCTACGCGGAAGCTCGGCCTGCGGCCTCGCGGTCGCTGACGCTCGCCGTCGGGCCTGCGGCCCTCCGTCGAGCTAAAATTACTTGGGATATAGTAAGTGTCTGGGTGGGCTCGCCCTGCGGGCCCTTCGGGCCCTTGGGCTCGCGTAGGTGGGAGCCGGTCGTGACGCTCCGCACCTTCGGTGCTACGCGGAAGCTCAGCCTGCGGCCTCGCGGTCGCTGACGCTCGCCGTCGGGCCTGCGGCCCTCCGTCGAGCTAAAATTACTTGGGGTATAGTAAGTGTCTGGGTGGGCTCGCCCTGCGGGCCCTTCGGGCCCTTGGGCTCGCGTAGGTGGGAGCCGGTCGTGACGCTCCGCACCTTCGGTGCTACGCGGAAGCTCGGCCTGCGGCCTCGCGGTCGCTGACGCTCGCCGTCGGGCCTGCGGCCCTCCGTCGAGCTAAAATTACTTGGGATATAGTAAGTTTTTGGGTGGGCTCGCCCTACGGGCCCTCCGGGCCCTCGGGCTCGCGTCACGACGTCACGCTCCGCACCTTCGGTGCTCCGCGGAAGCTCGGCCTTCGGCCTCGCCTGTTTCGACGCTCGCCCTCGGGCCTGCGGCCCTCGGTCGAGCTGTAACTGGGCCAATTTTAATTTTTCGATTTTGTCCGAACTTGTCCGAATTTTCAAAATCTGATTGCAGATTCGGAATTGTAGGCACCATTGCACCCCAGATACTAAATTTCAACCCCCTCCGCCCAATTTGAAAATCGGCCGCCATTTTGAAGTCGCCATCTTGAAAAAAAATCAAGTCCACTCGATAGCCAGGCCCGACCTCTATGACATTTGGTCGAGCACCCCCCACCCATCTCGAACCGTTTGGCCCTGGCGGCGATTCAAAAATTTTTCCATACAAAAAAAAAAGTGGACGAAAAAAAAAAATTTTTCCAAAATTAAATTCCTGGACCCCAAAAACCCCCAAATACCAAATTTCACGCCGCTAGGACCATTTTGAAAATTTTCCGCCATTTTGAGGTCGCCATTTTGAAAAAAAAATGGTGGCTCGAGAAACTGCCAAGGGTCCTCTATGACATTTGGTCAAACACCCCCCCTCCATCTCTTACCGTTTTTCCAAACCGTTGAGCAAATTTTGAGTCTGTGACGGTAGACTCGATCTCGTATTTTTCCTGGGGTCCAGGGGCCGAGCTCTATACAACCATATAGAGAGCTATACTCCAAGTAGCTCCAGTTGGGCCACACTACTCTCCGGTTAGAAATCAGTGGTAATGCAGCTTTATATAATATAAACTAGTATTTGCATGGTGCGCGGGGCGCAAGCGCCCCGCGAGGCCCCTGTTGCATTGTGTTTTATGCGCAGGAGTCGGACTCGTTCTAATTGTAGACGTAGGAGTAGCTCGAGTTGATAAATTTGCTGTGGGAAGGTGAAAGGAGAGTGAAAAGGAGAAGGGGTCTACACGCGAGTGTGTTTGCGTCGCGTTGGCTGACGGTCGCCTTCGGGCCTGCGGCCCTCAGTCGAGTTAAAGACCGGGTGAGCTCGCCCTGCGGGCCCTGCGGGCCCTCGAGCTCGCGTCGGTGGGAGCCGGTCGTGACGCTCCGCACCTTCGGTGCTACGCGGAAGCTCGGCCTGCGGCCTCGCGTTCGCTGACGCTCGCCGTCGGGCCTGCGGCCCTCCGTCGAGGTAAAATTACTTGGGGTAGAGTATCATTTTGGATGGGCTCGCCCTACGGGCCCTCCGGGCCCTCGGGCTCGCGTCACGACGTCACGCTCCGCACCTTTGGTGCTCCGCGGAAGCTCGGCCTTCGGCCTCGCCTGTTTCGACGCTCACCCTCGGGCCTGCGGCCCTCGGTCGAGCTGTAACTGGGCCAATTTAAATTTTTCGATTTTGTCCGAACTTGTCCGAATTTTCAAAATCTGATTGCAGATTCGGAATTGTAGGCACCATTGCACCCCAGATACTAAATTTCAACCCCCTCCGCCCAATTTGAAAATCGGCCGCCATTTTGAAGTCGCCATCTTGAAAAAAAATCAAGTCCAATCGATAGCCATGCCCGACCCCTATGACATTTGGTCGAGCACCCCCCACCCATCTCGCACCGTTTGGCCGTGGCGGCGATTCAAAAATTTTTCCATACAAAAAAAAAAGTGGACGAAAAAAAAAAATTTTTCCAAAATTAAATTCCTGGACCCCAAAAACCCCCAAATACCAAATTTCACGCCGCTAGGACCATTTTGAAAATTTTCCGCCATTTTGAGGTCGCCATTTTGAAAAAAAAATGGTGGCTCGAGAAACTGCCTAGGGTCTTCTATGACATTTGGTCGAACACCCCCCCTCCATCTGGCACCGTTTTCGAGAACCGTGCACCAGGTTTTGACTCTGAGCCAAATCTTCAAAAGTCGGATTTTTCTGGGGGTCCAGGAGCCGCCCTCTATACGAATATGTAGGCAATACCCCCCCTCCAAACCTCCTTCCCGGAGAACAACCCTATACTTAAGAAATCAGTCGTAATGCAGCTTTATATAATATAAACTAGTATTTGCATGGTGCGCGGGGCGCAAGCGCCCCGCGAGGCCCCTGTGCGCAGTGGGTTTTATGCGCAGGAGTCGGACTCGTTCTAATTGTAGACGAAAACGAGTTTCGAGTTAAAAATTTGCTGTGGGAAGGTGAAAGGAGAGTGAAAAGGAGAAGGGGTCTGCACGCGGGTGTGTTTGCGTCGCGTTGGCTGACGGTCGCCTTCGGGCCTGCGGCCCTCAGTCGAGTTACGATTTGGGTGGGCTCGCCCTGCGGGCCCTGCGGGCCCTCGAGCTCGCATCGGTGGGAGCCGGTCGTGACGCTCCGCACCTTTGGTGCTTCGCGGATGCTCGGCCTTTGGCCTCGCATCGGCAGACGCTCGCCTTCGGGCCTGCGGCCCTCAGTCGAGTTAAAATCCGGGTAAGCTCGCCCTGCGGGCCCTGCGGGCCCTCGAGCTCGCATCGGTGGGAGCCGATCGTAACCCTCCGCACCTTTGGTGCTTCGCGGGTGCTCGGCCTTTGGCCTCGCATCGGCTGACGCTCGCCTTCGGGCCTGCGGCCCTCAGTCGAGTTAAAATCCGGGTAAGCTCGCCCTGCGGGCCCTGCGGGCCCTCGAGCTCGCATCGGTGGGAGCCGGTCGTGACACTCCGCACCTTTGGTGCTTCGCGGATGCTCGGCCTTTGGCCTCGCATCGGCTGACGCTCGCCTTCGGGCCTGCGGCCCTCAGTCGAGTTACAAACAGGGTAAGCTCGCCCTGCGGGCCCTGCGGGCCCTCGAGCTCGCGTCGGTGGGAGCCGGTCTTGACGCTCCGCACCTTCGGTGCTTCGCGGATGCTCGGCCTTTGGCCTCGCATCGGCTGACGCTCGCCTTCGGGCCTGCGGCCCTCAGTCGAGTACCAATACGGGTAAGCTCGCCCTGCGGGCCCTGCGGGCCCTCGAGCTCGCGTCGTTGGGAGTCGGTCGTGACGCTCCGCACCTTCGGTGCTACGCGGAAGCTCGGCCTTCGGCCTCGCCTCGGCTGACGCTCTCCTTCGGGCCTGCGGCCCTCAGTCGAGTAATAATCCAGTTAGGCTCGCCCTGCGGGCCCTGCGGGCCCCCGGGCTCTTAGGTGGTTAACGATCGTGACGCTCCGCACCTTCGGTGCTACGCGGAAGCTCGGCCTGCGGCCTCGTGGTCGCTGACGCTCGCCGTCGGGCCTGCGGCCCTCCGTCGAGCTAAAATTACTTGGGATATAGTAAGTTTTTGGGTGGGCTCGCCCTACGGGCCCTCCGGGCCCTCGGGCTCGCGTCACGACGTCACGCTCCGCACCTTTGGTGCTCCGCGGAAGCTCGGCCTTCGGCCTCGCCTGTTTCGACGCTCACCCTCGGGCCTGCGGCCCTCGGTCGAGCTGTATCTGGGCCACTTTTAATTTTTCGATTTTGTCCGAACTTGTCCGAATTTTCAAAATCTGATTGCAGATTCAGAATTGTAGGCACCATTGCACCCTATATACTAAATTTCAACCCCCTCAGCCCAATCTGAAAATCGGCCGCCATTTTGAAGTCGCCATCTTGAAAAAATATCAAAACTAATCGATAGCCACGCCCGACCCCTATGACATTTGGTCGAGCACCCCCCACCCATCTCGGACCGTTTGGCCCTGGCGGCGATTCAAAAAATTTTCCATACAAAAAAAAAAGTGGACGAAAAAAAAAAATTTTTCGAAAATTAAATTCCTGGACCCCAAAAACCCCCAAATACCAAATTTCACGCCGCTAGGACCATTTTGAAAATTTTCCGCCATTTTGAGGTCGCCATTTTGAAAAAAAAATGGTGGCTCGAGAAACTGCCAAGGGTCCTCTATGACATTTGGTCGAACACCCCCCCTCCATCTGGCACCGTTTCCGAGAACCGTGCACCAGGTTTTGACTTCGAGCCAAATCTTCAAAAGTCGGATTTTTCTGGGGGTCCAGGAGCCGACCTCTATACGAATATGTAGGTTAAACCCCCCCTCCAAACCTCCTTCCCGGAGAACAACCCTATACTTAAGAAATGAGTGGTAATGCAGCTTTATATAATATAAACTAGTATTTGCATGGTGCGCGGGGCGCAAGCGCCCCGCGAGGCCCCTGTGCGCAGTGGGTTTTATGCGCAGGAGTCGGACTCGCTATAATTGTAGACGTAGGAGTAGCTCGAGTTGATAAATTTGCTGTGGGAAGGTGAAAGGAGAGTGAAAAGGAGAAGGGGTCTGCACGCGGGTGTGTTTGCGTCGCGTTGGCTGACGGTCGCCTTCGGGCCTGCGGCCCTCAGTCGAGTTACAAACCGGGTAAGCTCGCCCTGCGGGCCCTGCGGGCCCTCGAGCTCGCGTCGGTGGGAGCCGGTCGTGACGCTCCGCACCTTCGGTGCTTCGCGGATGCTCGGCCTTTGGCCTCGCATCGGCTGACGCTCGCCTTCGGGCCTGCGGCCCTCAGTCGAGTACCAATACGGGTAAGCTCGCCCTGCGGGCCCTGCGGGCCCTCGAGCTCGCATCGGTCGGAGGGGGTCGTGACGCTCCGCACCTTCGGTGCTTCGCGGATGCTCGGCCTTCGGCCTCGCCTCGGCTAACGCTCTCCTTCGGGCCTGCGGCCCTCAGTCGAGTAATAATCCGGTAAGGCTCACCCTGCGGGCCCTGCGGGCCCTCGGGCTCGCTTAGGTGGATAACGATCGTGACGCTCCGCACCTTTGGTGCTTCGCGGATGCTCGGCCTTTGGCCTCGCATCGGCTGACGCTCGCCTTCGGGCCTGCGGCCCTCAGTCGAGTTAAAGACCGGGTGAGCTCGCCCTGCGGGCCCTGCGGGCCCTCGAGCTCGCATCGGTGGGAGCCGGTCGTGACGCTCCGCACCTTTGGTGCTTCGCGGATGCTCGGCCTTTGGCCTCGCATCGGCTGACGCTCGCCTTCGGGCCTGCGGCCCTCAGTCGAGTTATAATCCGGGTAAGCTCGCCCTGCGGGCCCTGCGGGCCCTCGAGCTCGCATCGGTGGGAGCCGGTCGTGACGCTCCGCACCTTTGGTGCTTCGCGGATGCTCGGCCTTTGGCCTCGCATCGGCTGACGCTCGCCTTCGGGCCTGCGGCCCTCAGTCGAGTTACAAACCGGGTAAGCTCGCCCTGCGGGCCCTGCGGGCCCTCGAGCTCGCATCGGTCGGAGGGGGTCGTGACGCTCCGCACCTTCGGTGCTTCGTGGATGCTCGGCCTTCGGCCTCGCCTCGGCTAACGCTCTCCTTCGGGCCTGCGGCCCACAGTCGAGTAATAATCCGGTAAGGGCTCGCCCTGCGGGCCCTGCGGGCCCTCGGGCTCACTTAGGTGGATAACGATCGTGACGCTCCGCACCTTCGGTGCTACGCGGAAGCTCGGCCTGCGGCCTCGCGGTCGCTGACGCTCGCCGTCGGGCCTGCGGCCCTCCGTCGAGCTAAAATTACTTGGGATATAGTAAGTGTCTGGGTGGGCTCGCCCTGCGGGCCCTTCGGGCCCTTGGGCTCGCGTAGGTGGGAGCCGGTCGTGACGCTCCGCACCTTCGGTGCTACGCGGAAGCTCGGCCTGCGGCCTCGCGGTCGCTGACGCTCGCCGTCGGGCCTGCGGCCCTCCGTCGAGCTAAAATTACTTGGGGTATAGTAAGTGTCTGGGTGGGCTCGCCCTGCGGGCCCTCCGGGCCCTTGGGCTCGCGTAGGTGGGAGCCGGTCGTGACGCTCCGCACCTTCGGTGCTACGCGGAAGCTCGGCCTGCGGCCTCGCGGTCGCTGACGCTCGCCGTCGGGCCTGCGGCCCTCCGTCGAGCTAAAATTACTTGGGATATAGTAAGTTTTTGGGTGGGCTCGCCCTACGGGCCCTCCGGGCCCTCGGGCTCGCGTCACGACGTCACGCTCCGCACCTTCGGTGCTCCGCGGAAGCTCGGCCTTCGGCCTCGCCTGTTTCGACGCTCGCCCTCGGGCCTGCGGCCCTCGGTCGAGCTGTAACTGGGCCAATTTTAATTTTTCGATTTTGTCCGAACTTGTCCGAATTTTCAAAATCTGATTGCAGATTCGGAATTGTAGGCACCATTGCACCCCAGATACTAAATTTCAACCCCCTCCGCCCAATTTGAAAATCGGCCGCCATTTTGAAGTCGCCATCTTGAAAAAAAATCAAGTCCTCTCGATAGCCAGGCCCGACGTCTATGACATTTGGTCGAGCACCCCCCACCCATCTCGAACCGTTTGGCCCTGGCGGCGATTCAAAAATTTTTCCATACAAAAAAAAAAGTGGACGAAAAAAAAAAATTTTTCCAAAATTAAATTCCTGGACCCCAAAAACCCCCAAATACCAAATTTCACGCCGCTAGGACCATTTTGAAAATTTTCCGCCATTTTGAGGTCGCCATTTTGAAAAAAAAATGGTGGCTCGAGAAACTGCCAAGGGTCCTCTATGACATTTGGTCAAACACCCCCCCTCCATCTCTTACCGTTTTTCCAAACCGTTGAGCAAATTTTGAGTCTGTGACGGTAGACTCGATCTCGTATTTTTCCTGGGGTCCAGAGGCCGAGCTCTATACAACCATATAGAGAGCTATACTCCAAGTAGCTCCAGTTGGGCCACACTACTCTCCGGTTAGAAATCAGTGGTAATGCAGCTTTATATAATATAAACTAGTATTTGCATGGTGCGCGGGGCGCAAGCGCCCCGCGAGGCCCCAGTGGTCTGTGTTTTTATGCGCAGGAGTCGGACTCGTTCTAATTGTAGACGGAGAGGATGTTCGAGTTAGAAAATTTGCTGTGGGAAGGTGAAAGGAGAGTGAAAAGGAGAAGGGGTCTGCACGCGGGTGTGTTTGCGTCGCGTTGGCTGACGGTCGCCTTCGGGCCTGCGGCCCTCAGTCGAGTTAAAGACCGGGTGAGCTCGCCCTGCGGGCCCTGCGGGCCCTCGAGCTCGCATCGGTGGGAGCCGGTCGTGACGCTCCGCACCTTTGGTGCTTCGCGGATGCTCGGCCTTTGGCCTCGCATCGGCTGACGCTCGCCTTCGGGCCTGCGGCCCTCAGTCGAGTTAAAATCCGAGTAAGCTCGCCCTGCGGGCCCTGCGGGCCCTCGAGCTCGCATCGGTGGGAGCCGGTCGTGACGCTCCGCACCTTCGGTGCTTCGCGGATGCTCGGCCTTTGGCCTCGCATCGGCTGACGCTCGCCATCGGGCCTGCGGCCCTCAGTCGACTTATAATCCGAGTTAGCTCGCCCTGCGGGCCCTGCGGGCCCTCGATCTCGCATCGGTGGGTGCCGGTCGTGACGCTCCGCACCTTTGGTGCATCGCGGATGCTCGGCCTTTGACCTCGCATCGGCTGACGCTCGCCTTCGGGCCTGCGGCCCTCAGTCGATTTAAATCCGGGTGGGCTCGCCCTGCGGGCCCTGCGGGCCCTCGAGCTCGCATCGGTGGGAGCCGGTCGTGACGCTCCGCACCTTTGGTGCTTCGCGGATGCTCGGCCTTTGGCCTCGCATCGGCTGACGCTCGCCTTCGGGCCTACGGCCCTCAGTCGATTTAAATCCGGGTGGGCTCGCCCTGCGGGCCCTGCGGGCCCTCGAGCTCGCATCGGTGGGAGCCGATCGTGACGCTCCGCACCTTTGGTGCTTCGCGGATGCTCGGCCTTTGGCCTCGCATCGGCTAACGCTCGCCTTCGGGCCTACGGCCCTCAGTCGACTTATAATCCGAGATAGCTCGCCCTGCGGGCCCTGCGGGCCCTCGAGCTCGCGTCGTTGGGAGGGGGTCGTGACGCTCCGCACTTTCGGTGCTCCGCGGATGCTCGGCCTTCGGCCTCGCCTCGGCTTACGCTCTCCTTCGGGCCTGCGGCCCACAGTCGAGTAATAATCCGGTAAGGCTCGCCCTGCGGGCCCTGCGGGCCCTCGGGCTCACTTAGGTGGATAACGATCGTGACGCTCCGCACCTTCGGTGCTACGCGGAAGCTCGGCCTGCGGCCTCGCGGTCGCTGACGCTCGCCGTCGGGCCTGCGGCCCTCCGTCGAGCTAAAATTACTTGGGATATAGTAAGTGTCTGGGTGGGCTCGCCCTGCGGGCCCTTCGGGCCCTTGGGCTCGCGTAGGTGGGAGCCGGTCGTGACGCTCCGCACCTTCGGTGCTACGCGGAAGCTCGGCCTGCGGCCTCGCGGTCGCTGACTAAAATTACTTGGGATATAGTAAGTTTTTGGGTGGGCTCGCCCTACGGGCCCTCCGGGCCCTCGGGCTCGCGTCACGACGTCACGCTCCGCACCTTCGGTGCTCCGCGGAAGCTCGGCCTTCGGCCTCGCCTGTTTCGACGCTCGCCCTCGGGCCTGCGGCCCTCGGTCGAGCTGTATCTGGGCCACTTTAAATTTTTCGATTTTGTCCGAACTTGTCCGAATTTTCAAAATCTGATTGCAGATTCGGAATTGTAGGCACTATTGCACCCTATATACTAAATTTCAACCCCTTCAGCCCAATTTGAAAATCGGCCGCCATTTTGAAGTCGCCATCTTGAAAAAAAATCAAGTCTAATCGATGGCCACGCCCGACCACTATGACATTTGGTCGAGCACCCCCCACCCATCTCGCACCGTTTGGCCGTGGCGGCGATTCAAAAATTTTTCCATACAAAAAAAAAAGTGGACGAAAAAAAAAAATTTTTCCAAAATTAAATTCCTGGACCCCAAAAACTCCCAAATACCAAATTTCACGCCGCTAGGACCATTTTGAAAATTTTCCGCCATTTTGAGGTCGCCATTTTGAAAAAAAAATGAGGGCTCGAAAAACTGCCCAGGGTCCTCTATGACATTTGGTCGAACACCCCCCATCCATCTCTTACCGTTTTTCCAAACCGTCGACCAAATTTTGAGTCTGTAACGGTAGACTCGATCTCGTATTTTTCCTGGAGTCCAGGAGCCGAGCTCTATACAACCATATAGAGACCTATACTCCAAGTAGCTCCAGTTGGGCCACACTACTCTCCGGTTAGAAATGAGTGGTAATGCAGCTTTATATAGTATAAACTAGTATTTGCATGGTGCGCGGGGCGCAAGCGCCCCGCGAGGCCCCTGTGCGCAGTGGGTTTTATGCGCAGGAGTCGGACTCGCTATAATTGTAGACGTAGGAGTAGCTCGAGTTGATAAATTTGCTGTGGGAAGGTGAAAGGAGAGTGAAAAGGAGAAGGGGTCTGCACGCGGGTGTGTTTGCGTCGCGTTGGCTGACGGTCGCCTTCGGGCCTGCGGCCCTCAGTCGAGTTAAAGACCGGGTGAGCTCGCCCTGCGGGCCCTGCGGGCCCTCGAGCTCGCATCGGTGGGAGCCGGTCGTGACGCTCCGCACCTTTGGTGCTTCGCGGATGCTCGGCCTTTGGCCTCGCATCGGCTGAAGCTCGCCTTCGGGCCTGCGGCCCTCAGTCGAGTTATAATCCGGGTAAGCTCGCCCTGCGGGCCCTGCGGGCCCTCGAGCTCGCATCGGTGGGAGCCGGTCGTGACGCTCCGCACCTTCGGTGCTTCGCGGATGCTCGGCCTTTGGCCTCGCATCGGCTGACGCTCGCCTTCGGGCCAGCGGCCCTCAGTCGAGTACCAATACGGGTAAGCTCGCCCTGCGGGCCCTGCGGGCCCTCGAGCTCGCATCGGTCGGAGGGGGTCGTGACGCTCCGCACCTTCGGTGCTTCGCGGATGCTCGGCCTTCGGCCTCGCCTCGGCTAACGCTCTCCTTCGGGCCTGCGGCCCTCAGTCGAGTACCAATACGGATAAGCTCGCCCTGCGGGCCCTGCGGGCCCTCGAGCTCGCATCGGTCGGAGGGGGTCGTGACGCTCCGTACCTTCGGTGCTTCGCGGATGCTCGGCCTTCGGCCTCGCCTCGGCTAACGCTCTCCTTCGGGCCTGCGGCCCTCAGTCGAGTAATAATCCGGTAAGGCTCGCCCTGCGGGACCTGCGGGCCCTCGGGCTCGCTTAGGTGGATAACGATCGTGACGCTCCGCACCTTCGGTGCTACGCGGAAGCTCGGCCTGCGGCCTCGCGGTCGCTGACGCTCGCCGTCGGGCCTGCGGCCCTCCGTCGAGCTAAAATTACTTGGGTATAGTAAGTGTCTGGGTGGGCTCGCCCCGCGGGCCCTTCGGGCCCTTGGGCTCGCGTAGGTGGGAGCCGGTCGTGACGCTCCGCACCTTCGGTGCTACGCGGAAGCTCGGCCTGCGGCCTCGCGGTCGCTGACGCTCGCCGTCGGGCCTGCGGCCCTCCGTCGAGCTAAAATTACTTGGGATATAGTAAGTTTTTGGGTGGGCTCGCCCTACGGGCCCTCCGGGCCCTCGGGCTCGCGTCACGACGTCACGCTCCGCACCTTCGGTGCTCCTCGGAAGCTCGGCCTTCGGCCTCGCCTGTTTCGACGCTCGCCCTCGGGCCTGCGGCCCTCGGTCGAGCTGTAACTGGGCCAATTTTAATTTTTCGATTTTGTCCGAACCTGTCCGAATTTTCAAAATCTGATTGCAGATTCGGAATTGTAGGCACCATTGCACCCCAGATACTAATTTTCAACCCCCTCCGCCCAATTTGAAAATCGGCCGCCATTTTGAAGTCGCCATCTTGAAAAAAAATCAAGTCCAATCGATAGCCAGGCCCGACCCCTATGACATTTGGTCCAGCACCCCCCACCCAGCTCGAACCGTTTGGCCCTGGCGGCGATTCAAAAATTTTTCCATACAAAAAAAAAAGTGGACGAAAAAAAAAAATTTTTCCAAAATTAAATTCTTGGACCCCAAAAACCCCCAAATACCAAATTTCACGCCGCTAGGACCATTTTGAAAATTTTCCGCCATTTTGAGGTCGCCATTTTGAAAAAAAAATGGTGGCTCGAGAAACTGCCAAGGGTCCTCTATGACATTTGGTCAAACACCCCCCCTCCATCTCTTACCGTTTTTCCAAACCGTTGAGCAAATTTTGAGTCTGTGACGGTAGACTCGATCTCGTATTTTTCCTGGGGTCCAGGGGCCGAGCTCTATACAACCATATAGAGAGCTATACTCCAAGTAGCTCCAGTTGGGCCACACTACTCTCCGGTTAGAAATCAGTGGTAATGCAGCTTTATATAATATAAACTAGTATTTGCATGGTGCGCGGGGCGCAAGCGCCCCGCGAGGCCCCAGTGCTCAGTTTTTTTTTATGGGCAGAACTTGGACTCATATAATTGTAGACGTAGGAGTAGCTCGAGTTGATAAATTTGCTGTGGGAAGGTGAAAGGAGAGTGAAAAGGAGAAGGGGTCTGCACGCGGGTGTGTTTGCGTCGCGTTGGTTGACGGTCGCCTTCGGGCCTGCGGCCCTCAGTCGAGTTAAAGACCGGGTGAGCTCGCCCTGCGGGCCCTGCGGGCCCTCGAGCTCGCATCGGTGGGAGCCGGTCGTGACGCTCCGCACCTTTGGTGCTTCGCGGATGCTCGGCCTTTGGCCTCGCATCGGCTGACGCTCGCCTTCGGGCCTGCGGCCCTCAGTCGAGTTAAAATCCGGGTAAGCTCGCCCTGCGGGCCCTGCGGGCCCTGCGGGCCCTCGAGCTCGCATCGGTGGGAGCCGGTCGTGACGCTCCGCACTTTTGGTGCTTCGCGGATGCTCGGCCTTTGGCCTCGCATCGGCTGACGCTCGCCTTCGGGCCTGCGGCCCTCAGTCGAGTTAAAATCCGGGTAAGCTCGCCCTGCGGGCCCTGCGGGCCCTCGAGCTCGCATCGGTGGGAGCCGGTCGTGACGCTCCGCACCTTTGGCGCTTCGCGGATGCTCGGCCTTTGGCCTCGCATCGGCTGACGCTCGCCTTCGGGCCAGCGGCCCTCAGTCGAGTACCAATACGGGTAAGCTCGCCCTGCGGGCCCTGCGGGCCCTCGAGCTCGCATCGGTCGGAGAGGGTCGTGACGCTCCGCACCTTCGGTGCTTCGCGGATGCTCGGCCTTCGGCCTCGCCTCGGCTAAAGCTCTCCTTCGGGCCTGCGGCCCTCAGTCGAGTACCAATACGGGTAAGCTCGCCCTGCGGGCCCTGCGGGCCCTCGAGCTCGCATCGGTTGGAGGGAGTCGTGCCGCTCCGCACCTTCGGTGCTTCGCGGATGCTCGGCCTTCGGCCTCGCCTCGGCTAACGCTCTCCTTCGGGCCTGCGGCCCTCAGTCGAGTAATAATCCGGTAGTAAGTGTCTGGGTGGGCTCGCCCTGCGGGCCCTTCGGGCCCTTGGGCTCGCGTAGGTGGGAGCCGGTCGTGACGCTCCGCACCTTCGGTGCTACGCGGAAGCTCGGCCTGCGGCCTCGCGGTCGCTGACGCTCGCCGTCGGGCCTGCGGCCCTCCGTCGAGCTAAAATTACTTGGGATATAGTAAGTTTTTGGGTGGGCTCGCCCTACGGGCCCTCCGGGCCCTCGGGCTCGCGTCACGACGTCACGCTCCACACCTTTGGTGCTCCGCGGAAGCTCGGCCTTCGGCCTCGCCTGTTTCGACGCTCAACCTCGGGCCTGCGGCCCTCGGTCGAGCTGTATCTGGGCCACTTTTAATTTTTCGATTTTGTCCGAACTTGTCCGAATTTTCAAAATCTGATTGCAGATTCGGAATTGTAGGCACCATTGCACCCTATATACTAAATTTCAACCCCCTCTGCCCAATTTGAAATTCGGCCGCCATTTTGAAGTCGCCATCTTGAAAAAAAATCAAGTCCTATCGATAGCTACGCCCGATGCCTATGACATTTGGTCGAGCACCCCCCACCCATCTCGCACCGTTTGGCCGTGGCGGCGATTCAAAAATTTTTCCATACAAAAAAAAAAGTGGACGAAAAAAAAATTTTTTTCCAAAATTAAATTCCTGGACCCCAAAAACCCCCAGATACCAAATTTCACGCCGCTAGGACCATTTTGAAAATTTTCCGCCATTTTGAGGACGCCATTTTGAAAAAAAAATGGTGGCTCGAGAAACTGCCAAGGGTGCTCTATGACATTTGGTCGAACACCTCCCCTCCATCTCTTACCGTTTTTCCAAACCGTTGACCAAATTTTGAGTCTGTGACGGTAGACTCGATCTCATATTTTTCCTGGAGTCCAGGAGCCAAGCGCTATACAACCATATAGAGACCTATACTCCAAGTAGCTCCAGTTGGGCCACACTACTCTCCGGTTAGAAATCAGTGGTAATGCAGCTTTATATAATATAAACTAGTATTTGCATGGTGCGCGGGGCGCAAGCGCCCCGCGAGGCCCCTGTGCGCAGTGGGTTTTATGCGCAGGAGTCGGACTCAGTCTAATTGTAGACGAAAAAGAGTTTCGAGTTAGAGAATTTGCTGTGGGAAGGTGAAAGGAGAGTGAAAAGGAGAAGGGGTCTGCACGCGGGTGTGTTTGCGTCGCGTTGGCTGACGGTCGCCTTCGGGCCTGCGGCCCTCAGTCGAGTTAAAGACCGGGTGAGCTCGCCCTGCGGGCCCTGCGGGCCCTCGAGCTCGCATCGGTGGGAGCCGGTCGTGACGCTCCGCACCTTTGGTGCTTCGCGGATGCTCGGCCTTTGGCCTCGCATCGGCTGACGCTCGCCTTCGGGCCTGCGGCCCTCAGTCGAGTTAAAATCCGAGTAAGCTCGCCCTGCGGGCCCTGCGGGCCCTCGAGCTCGCATCGGTGGGAGCCGGTCGTGACGCTCCGCACCTTCGGTGCTTCGCGGATGCTCGGCCTTTGGCCTCGCATCGGCTGACGCTCGCCATCGGGCCTGCGGCCCTCAGTCGACTTATAATCCGAGTTAGCTCGCCCTGCGGGCCCTGCGGGCCCTCGATCTCGCGTCGGTGGGTGCCGGTCGTGACGCTCCGCACCTTTGGTGCATCGCGGATGCTCGGCCTTTGACCTCGCATCGGCTGACGCTCGCCTTCGGGCCTGCGGCCCTCAGTCGATTTAAATCCGGGTGGGCTTGCCCTGCGGGCCCTGCGGGCCCTCGAGCTCGCATCGGTGGGAGCCGGTCGTGACGCTCCGCACCTTTGGTGCTTCGCGGATGCTCGGCCTTTGGCCTCGCATCGGCTGACGCTCGCCTTCGGGCCTACGGCCCTCAGTCGATTTAAATCCGGGTGGGCTCGCCCTGCGGGCCCTGCGGGCCCTCGAGCTCGCATCGGTGGGAGCCGGTCGTGACGCTCCGCACCTTCGGTGCTTCGCGGATGCTCGGCCTTTGGCCTCGCATCGGCTGACGCTCGCCATCGGGCCTGCGGCCCTCAGTCGACTTATAATCCGAGTTAGCTCGCCCTGCGGGCCCTGCGGGCCCTCGATCTCGCATCGGTGGGTGCCGGTCGTGACGCTCTGCACCTTTGGTGCATCGCGGATGCTCGGCCTTTGACCTCGCATCGGCTGACGCTCGCCTTCGGGCCTGCGGCCCTCAGTCGATTTAAATCCGGGTGGGCTCGCCCTGCGGGCCCTGCGGGCCCTCGAGCTCGCATCGGTGGGAGCCGGTCGTGACGCTCCGCACCTTTGGTGCTTCGCGGATGCTCGGCCTTTGGCCTCGCATCGGCTGACGCTCGCCTTCGGGCCTACGGCCCTCAGTCAATTTAAATCCGGGTGGGCTCGCGCTGCGGGCCCTGCGGGCCCTCGAGCTCGCATCGATGGGAGCCGGTCGTGACGCTCCGCACCTTTGGTGCTTCGCGGATGCTCGGCCTTTGGCCTCGCATCGGCTGACGCTCGCCTTCGGGCCTACGGCCCTCAGTCGACTTATAATCCGAGATAGCTCGCCCTGCGGGCCCTGCGGGCCCTCGAGCTCGCGTCGTTGGGAGGGGGTCGTGACGCTCCGCACCTTCGGTGCTCCGCGGATGCTCGGCCTTCGGCCTCTCCTCGGCTTACGCTCTCCTTCGGGCCTGCGGCCCACAGTCGAGTAATAATCCGGTAAGGCTCGCCCTGCGGGCCCTGCGGGCCCTCGGGCTCACTTAGGTGGATAACGATCGTGACGCTCCGCACCTTCGGTGCTACGCGGAAGCTCGGCCTGCGGCCTCGCGGTCGCTGACGCTCGCCGTCGGGCCTGCGGCCCTCCGTCGAGCTAAAATTACTTGGGATATAGTAAGTGTCTGGGTGGGCTCGCCCTGCGGGCCCTTCGGGCCCTTGGGCTCGCGTAGGTGGGAGCCGGTCGTGACGCTCCGCACCTTCGGTGCTACGCGGAAGCTCGGCCTGCGGCCTCGCGGTCGCTGACGCTCGCCGTCGGGCCTGCGGCCCTCCGTCGAGCTAAAATTACTTGGGGTATAGTAAGTGTCTGGGTGGGCTCGCCCTGCGGGCCCTTCGGGCCCTTGGGCTCGCGTAGGTGGGAGCCGGTCGTGACGCTCCGCACCTTCGGTGCTACGCGGAAGCTCGGCCTGCGGCCTCGCGGTCGCTGACGCTCGCCGTCGGGCCTGCGGCCCTCCGTCGAGCTAAAATTACTTGGGATATAGTAAGTTTTTGGGTGGGCTCGCCCTACGGGCCCTCCGGGCCCTCGGGCTCGCGTCACGACATCACGCTCCGCACCTTCGGTGCTCCGCGGAAGCTCGGCCTTCGGCCTCGCCTGTTTCGACGCTCGCCCTGAGGCCTGCGGCCCTCGGTCGAGCTGTAACTGGGCCAATTTTAATTTTTCGATTTTGTCCGAACTTGTCCGAATTTTCAAAATCTGATTGCAGATTCGGAATTGTAGGCACCATTGCACCCCAGATACTAAATTTCAACCCCGTCCGCCCAATTTGAAAATCGGCCGCCATTTTGAAGTCGCCATCTTGAAAAAAAATCAAGTCCAATCGATAGCTAGGCCCGACCCCTATGACATTTGGTCGAGCACCCCCCACCCATCTCGAACCGTTTGGCCCTGGCGGCGATTCAAAAATTTTTCCATACAAAAAAAAAAGTGGACGAAAAAAAAAAATTTTTCCAAAATTAAATTCCTGGACCCCAAAAACCCCCAAATACCAAATTTCACGCCGCTAGGACCATTTTGAAAATTTTCCGCCATTTTGAGGTGGCCATTTTGAAAAAAAAATGGTGGCTCGAAAAACTGCCCAGGGTCCTCTATGACATTTGGTCGAACACCCCCCCTCCATCTCTTACCGTTTTTCCAAACCGTTGACCAAATTTTGAGTCTGTGACGGTAGACTCGATCTCATATTTTTCCTGGGGTCCAGGAGCCGAGCTCTATACAACCATATAGAGACCTATACTCCAAGTCGCTCCAGTTGGGCCACACTACTCTCCGGTTAGAAATGAGTGGTAATGCAGCTTTATATAGTATAACTAGTATTTGCATGGTGCGCGGGGCGCAAGCGCCCCGCGAGGCCCCTGTGCGCAGTGGGTTTTATGCGCAGGAGTCGGACTCAGTCTAATTGTAGACGAAAAAGAGTTTCGAGTTAAAAATTTGCTGTGGGAAGGTGAAAGGAGAGTGAAAAGGAGAAGGGGTCTGCACGCGGGTGTGTTTGCGTCGCGTTGGCTGACGGTCGCCTTCGGGCCTGCGGCCCTCAGTCGAGTTAAAGACCGGGTGAGCTCGCCCTGCGGGCCCTGCGGGCCTTCGAGCTCGCATCGGTGGGAGCCGGTCGTGACGCTCCGCACCTTTGGTGCTTCGCGGATGCTCGGCCTTTGGCCTCGCATCGGCTGACGCTCGCCTTCGGGCCTGCGGCCCTCAGTCGAGTTATAATCCGGGTAAGCTCGCCCTGCGGGCCCTGCGGGCCCTCGAGCTCGCATCGGTGGGAGCCGGTCGTGACGCTCCGCACCTTTGGTGCTTCGCGTATGCTCGGCCTTTGGCCTCGCATCGGCTGACGCTCGCCTTCGGGCCTGCGGCCCTCAGTCGAGTTACAAACCGGGTAAGCTCGCCCTGCGGGCCCTGCGGGCCCTCGAGCTCGCGTCGGTGGGAGCCGGTCGTGATGCTCCGCACCTTCGGTGCTTCGCGGATGCTCGGCCTTTGGCCTCGCATCGGCTGACGCTCGCCTTCGGGCCAGCGGCCCTCAGTCGAGTACCAATACGGGTAAGCTCGCCCTGCGGGCCCTGCGGGCCCTCGAGCTCGCATCGGTCAGAGGGGGTCGTGACGCTCCGCACCTTCGGTGCTTCGCGGATGCTCGGCCTTCGGCCTCGCCTCGGCTAACGCTCTCCTTCGGGCCTGCGGCCCTCAGTCGAGTAATAATCCGGTAAGGCTCGCCCTGCGGGCCCTGCGGGCCCTCGGGCTCGCTTAGGTGGATAACGATCGTGACGCTCCGCACCTTCGGTGCTACGCGGAAGCTCGGCCTGCGGCCTCGCGGTCGCTAACGCTCGCCGTCGGGCCTGCGGCCCTCCGTCGAACTAAAATTACTTGGGGTATAGTAAGTGTCTGGGTGGGCTCGCCCTGCGGGCCCTTCGGGCCCTTGGGCTCGCGTAGGTGGGAGCCGGTCGTGACGCTCCGCACCTTCGGTGCTACGCGGAAGCTCGGCCTGCGGCCTCGCGGTCGCTGACGCTCGCCGTCGGGCCTGCGGCCCTCCGTCGAGCTAAAATTACTTGGGGTAGAGTAACATTTTGGATGGGCTCGCCCTACGGGCCCTCCGGGCCCTCGGGCTCGCGTCACGACGTCACGCTCCGCACCTTTGGTGCTCCGCGAAAGCTCGGCCTTCGGCCTCGCCTTTTTCGACGCTCACCCTCGGGCCTGCGGCCCTCGGTTGAGCTGTATCTGGGCCAATTTTAATTTTTCGATTTTGTCCGAACTTGTCCGAATTTTCAAAATCTGATTGCAGATTCAGAATTGTAGGCACCATTGCACCCCAGATACTAAATTTCAACCCCCTCCGCCCAATTTGAAAATCGGCCGCCATTTTGAAGTCGCCATCTTGAAAAAAAATCAAGTCTAATCGATAGGCACGCCCGACCACTATGACATTTGGTCGAGAACCCCCCACCCATCTCGCACCGTTTGGCCGTGGCGGCGATTCAAAAAAATTTCCATACAAAAAAAAAAGTGGACGAAAAAAAAAAATTTTTCCAAAATTAAATTCCTGGACCCCAAAAACCCCCAAATACCAAATTTCACGTCGCTAGGACCATTTTGAAAATTTTCCGCCATTTTGAGGTCGCCATTTTGAAAAAAAAATGGTGGCTCGAGAAACTGCCCAGGGTCCTCTATGACATTTGGTCGAACACCCCCCCTCCATCTGGCACCGTTTCCGAGAACCGTGTACCAGGTTTTGACTCTGAGCCAAATCTTCCAAAGTCGGATTTTTCTGGGGGTCCAGGAGCCGCCCTCTATACGAATATGTAGGCAATACCCCCCCTCCAAACCTCCTTCCCGGAGAACAACCCTATACTTAAGAAATCAGTCGTAATGCAGCTTTATATAATATAAACTAGTATTTGCATGGTGCGCGGGGCGCAAGCGCCCCGCGAGGCCCCAGTGCTCAGTTTTTTTTTATGGGCAGAACTTGGACTCACATAATTGTAGACGGAGAGGAGGTTCGAGTTAGAAAATTTGCTGTGGGAAGGTGAAAGGAGAGTGAAAAGGAGAAGGGGTCTGCACGCGGGTGTGTTTGCGTCGCGTTGGCTGACGGTCGCCTTCGGGCCTGCGGCCCTCAGTCGAGTTAAAGACCGGGTGAGCTCGCCCTGCGGGCCCTGCGGGCCCTCGAGCTCGCATCGGTGGGAGCCGGTCGTGACGCTCCGCACCTTTGGTGCTTCGCGGATGCTCGGCCTTTGGCCTCGCATCGGCTGACGCTCGCCTTCGGGCCTGCGGCCCTCAGTCGAGTTAAAATCCGGGTAAGCTCGCCCTGCGGGCCCTGCGGGCCCTCGAGCTCGCATCGGTGGGAACCGGTCGTGACACTCCGCACCTTTGGTGCTTCGCGGATGCTCGGCCTTTGGCCTCGCATCGGCTGACGCTCGCCTTCGGGCCTGCGGCCCTCAGTCGAGTTACAAACCGGGTAAGCTCGCCCTGCGGGCCCTGCGGGCCCTCGAGCTCGCGTCGGTGGGAGCCGGTCTTGACGCTCCGCACCTTCGGTGCTTCGCGGATGCTCGGCCTTTGGCCTCGCATCGGCTGACGCTCGCCTTCGGGCCTGCGGCCCTCAGTCGAGTACCAATACGGGTAAGCTCGCCCTGCGGGCCCTGCGGGCCCTCGAGCTCGCGTCGTTGGGAGTCGGTCGTGACGCTCCGCACCTTCGGTGCTACGCGGAAGCTCGGCCTTCGGCCTCGCCTCGGCTGACGCTCTCCTTCGGGCCTGCGGCCCTCAGTCGAGTAATAATCCAGTTAGGCTCGCCCTGCGGGCCCTGCGGGCCCTCGGGCTCTTAGGTGGATAACGATCGTGACGCTCCGCACCTTCGGTGCTACGCGGAAGCTCGGCCTGCGGCCTCGCGGTCGCTAACGCTCGCCGTCGGGCCTGCGGCCCTCCGTCGAGCTAAAATTACTTGGGGTATAGTAAGTGTCTGGGTGGGCTCGCCCTGCGGGCCCTTCGGGCCCTTGGGCTCGCGTAGGTGGGAGCCGGTCGTGACGCTCCGCACCTTCGGTGCTACGCGGAAGCTCGGCCTGCGGCCTCGCGGTCGCTAACGCTCGCCGTCGGGCCTGCGGCCCTCCGTCGAGCTAAAATTACTTGGGATATAGTAAGTTTTTGGGTGGGCTCGCCCTACGGGCCCTCCGGGCCCTCGGGCTCGCGTCACGACGTCACGCTCCGCACCTTTGGTGCTCCGCGAAAGCTCGGCCTTCGGCCTCGCCTTTTTCGACGCTCACCCTCGGGCCTGCGGCCCTCGGTTGAGCTGTATCTGGGCCAATTTTAATTTTTCGATTTTGTCCGAACTTGTTCGAATTTTCAAAATCTGATTGCAGATTCGGAATTGTAGGCACCATTGCACCCTATATACTAAATTTCAACCCCTTCAGCCCAATTTGAAAATCGGCCGCCATTTTGAAGTCGCCATCTTGAAAAAAAATCAAGTCTAATCGATAGCCACGCCCGACCACTATGACATTTGGTCGAGCACCCCCCACCCATCTCGCACCGTTTGGCCGTGGCGGCGATTCAAAATTTTTTCCATACAAAAAAAAAAGTGGACGAAAAAAAAAAATTTTTCCAAAATTAAATTCCTGGACCCCAAAAACCCCCAAATACTAAATTTCACGCCGCTAGGACCATTTTGAAAATTTTCCGCCATTTTGAGGTCGCCATTTTGAAAAAAAAATGGTGGCTCGAGAAACTGCCCAGGGTCCTCTATGACATTTGGTCGAACACCCCCCCTCCATCTGGCACCGTTTCCGAGAACCGTGCACCAGGTTTTGACTCTGAGCCAAATCTTCAAAAGTCGGATTTTTCTGGGGGTCCAGGAGCCGCCCTCTATACGAATATGTAGGCAATACTCCCCCTCCAAACCTTCTTCCCGGAGAACAACCCTATACTTAAGAAATCAGTCGTAATGCAGCTTTATATAATATAAATAAAATAAAAATATTGAACACGTATTTTTTCTTTCTTTACGTAATTAAAAAATAAAGGCGATACATTGAGTCAAAACGTCGCGTGACGTCACTCCTAAGTAGATATTTTACCTATGAGTGACGTCACGAGCCCCCACTCCCACACTCTAATGCGATTTATCTGAATATTTTTTGATTATTTTGAAAAAGCAAAAAATACATGTCCGTTATTTTTGTATTATCTAACTGACAGACTTCTTAGAATTTTGATTTTTATAGCCTGTCATCATGCCTACATACTACATTACTTCTCTTTCATGATGCCAGGCGTACACTTACTCGGCGACCGAGCAGTGTACGTCGAATTGTCGTTGTCAATTGTCGCCTGTCACGTTTATGAAATAGGGGCCAGGGTCCTTGGGACCCCAGCGCATTAAGCCTCTTCAATGACAGTTCGAAGAGGCTTACAGACGTTACTGGCGACCGGAGAGCTGGCAGTTTCCTCGCTCACAGAATCAGTTTGGCGATTCAGCGAGGAAACGCCAGCATCTTCAGCACAATGCCGTTGCGGCCATTTTTAACCGACTTCTAGAAAAGGAGGTAGTTCTCAATTCGGTTGTAATTCACTTATTTCAAAGGAGGTGTACCCAGGTTAGTCCCATGTAATTTTAGTTAAGATCTGATGATGACATCCATGAGGATGAAGGGACTCCTCAAATATTGTAGGCATATAGCGATTTTGGTATTTTAAGAAACAAACAATTAGAACAAACAAAACAATAGAAAAAATCTTAGACTCAGAAAGATATATTTACGCTTATCACACAAATATTTACCCTTACCGGGATTTGAACACAGGACCTTCAGCTTCGCAGGCAACGTTACTCCCGCTGAGCTAAACCACTCGTCTATTATAATATTTTATACTCGTATATCAATATAAGCTATCAAAACTATCTCTTAGGCAAGGCCCATTAAAACAAGAGGACTGAAAGTTGCCATACTTTGGATCGTGTTCCGATCGCAAGATATTCTGGCAAAAACTAGATGGCGCTTTAAAACTACACGTTTGACGATGTTATAATTGAGTAAAGAAACATAGTATAGTAACAATTAGTTCGCAAATAACGAATAATACATAAATGGTAACATTTACATGCTGTGTCACGCTTGCAAAGTTGAATAATTGTAAACAATAATTCTTATAGGTACATAGATGGCGTTGTACATATCGGGGAACGGCTTTTTGTATGGAGATGGTCAGTCCTCTTGTTTTAATGTTCCTTGCTTTTAGGTATACATTATGTATGCAGACTTACCCGGTTCGTTCCTTTTCCCGATTATGAGCATGTTATGTTGAGCTTTATATTCGTAATATTTAAATTACATATTCATGAGTTGTTATTATAAGAAAATCGAATGTACATTTTCTTATCACAAAAAACACTAGACATCTTTTTAATCTATACTATTTTAAAGTTGTAAAAATGAAATATCTGTACATTGAACATATTGAAAACAAATTGTAATGGACTATTTGGAGGTAACTGAATGGAAACATTTTTATTTTTTATTTTTGTATGATTGTATGTGCCGTTGCGCCTTCATCACGCTGAATCGGCTGAACAGAATTGAACGATTTTTGGTACACGGGTAGCTAGGTATCCAGAGATGGATATAGGATACTTTTTACTCGACTACGCTGTCGGGAAAAAGAAGGATTATGACTTTTTCTGCTCTGCGAACGAGGTTGCGGGCGTCTTCTAGATTAAAAAATAAAATTGTGTTTTTTAACCTGTCGTAAAAGTTGTAATGTATGGATCAGAATGTTGGTCAACGAAAGTGACGGACGAAAGAAGAGTGCACGCAGCCGAGATGAGGATGTTGAGATGGATGTGTGGAGTGACGAGGAAAGATCGGATTAGAAATGAGTATAAAAGGGGAAGTTTGAAATTAGCACCCATGACGGACAAAATGAGGAGCGTAGGTTAGAGTGGTATAGGCATGTAATGAGGATGAACGTCATATTGGTAGAATGTTAGGAATAAATGCCGAAAGACGAAGAGCGATCGGTAGGCCAAAAAACCGATGAATTGATTGTGTGAGAGAGGACATCAGAAAGAAAGAAGCAAGCGCTGAAATGACGCATAATAGAGATGAATGGAAGAAAAGATATTGTGCCGACCCTACATAAGTGGGATAAGGGCAGAGAGATAATTATGATGACGTAACCGAAAACACCGACCACCATGTTGTTGGCGGGAATGGTGTCATAATAGCAGAAGCATTTGTTGTAGGTATGCTATTTTTGACAGAAGCTTATTTCCAGACGTTTCGGGGTTTCCATCGGTCCACATTGCTTGTCTAACAATAGTACATTACTACAGAGGCCGAAACGAAAGGGGTTGCCAGCCGAAGACATATAGACGGATAGGTCTAAGGCGGGCAACCCCATATTTCCCGCTGAGGTATGTATGGTGCTTTTTTCAAACATGCAATGAAATAAAAACAAAAAGTCTGCATGATTTGTATGAAATTCCATTAACGAACTCTTGTGCTAGCCGCACCTGAAAGGTCATACTTCGTAGCCTATTGTAAGGAATATAACATCAATATTTCATTGCATGTTTGAGAAAAAATACTAATGTTTCGAATTACTAATCAATATTATATCAACGGTGGAAAGGAAAAATGGGATAAGCGACATTTTCGAGACGTTGAATTATACACCTTATAAAATCAGTAAAAGGGGTATATTACTATACGCCACCAAGCTCGTCGAATCTGGATGCCCAGCTACCCGTGTATCAAAAATAATTGAAATTTCGTTTACCCGTTTTGGCGTGATGAAGCCACGATACATACAAATAGGGTTTGCAATCCGAATATTCGTATTATCCGAATATCCGCCTAAAATGATATCCGAATTATTCGGATAGACAATATCAAATTATTCGGATATTTTGGATACTATGAAAATTACACTAATCTTTTAAAAATACGTTATAGAAATACGATAAAACAGTGAAAAAGGTAATTATATGCATCTACCGCGAACTATTGACTGTCATATACTCAGACAGCGATCTTTATCCGTATTGTTCAGCATCCAGCATATATAGAAGAATACTTACATTGCATTCCATGAAACAGTAAATTGCCAAAGTATATATAGCCCATCTAATGCAATCATTAATATTACAAAATATTGATTGCATAATGATGTACTTGTCATGTAAATACCCAAACCAACTTAACAAAGTTGTTAGATTATTTCTAAAATTCATTAAGGGTAAACCCAAATCAACATCTGAGAATATAACAAAAGTAAACTTCGAAATCATTAAAGACAATAGCAACGAGATATAATTAAATAATCACGACTATTCATTACATCGAATAATTAAGTGGCGTATTTTTATGTCACCGATTTTTAATTAGTGAAAATATTATTTAGTAGATGGTTTATTTTGCAGAACTTAATTTCATGGTTTTTATTAACTTTTTTATTTTTTTATAAATGACAAGTCTTTGAAAATCATTTCAAAATGTGTTATTCTATTACAATAAATCATGTAGTCAACTAAACGCAATACGCTGTGGCGAACGAATATGGGTCTACTATCTGTTTTTTGGAATGGTTTTTTTATGCTGGAGGATGTGAGCGTGTAGTCTACGAATTTTATTTATGCTCTGAGGGACGCAAGGTAACTAACGAACCTAACCAGGCCAAATAATACTTATTTGGATTTTTTTTAATGCCGGGGGCGAATCCAGATCATACTCGTATTAAATAGTTTACAAACTAAATGTATAAATTTAGGCTAAAATTAATGAATTTAATTTTTTTAATAATGTCTTGGCTACAAAATAAAACAATTTTGTAACAATACATCGAAGATATTAAAATCGGTATTATGTTACTTGAATATTCAATGAAATGTATTTTCGAGGAAATAATAATTCTGGGTAAGTTGTTCTAATCATAATTAAACATTGCAATGAATAGTCGATGAAACCATATTACTTGAAAAGAAAATATGAGAACTGAATATTCTAATAATCGTTTTCGACGAAATAAAAATCGATGAAATGTTTGTCTATAAAAGAACCTGATTTCATGAAATCTTTTTCAGATGTTGATTTGTACCGATTGGATGCTAGTTTCTTCATCTTATTAAATAGTATATTTAGAAATATACGCCTGGCAATTGTTATTTTGTTCTATTTTCGTTTATATCCAAATTATCCGAATATTCGAATTTTAGAAATTTTACTATTAATTTTATCCGACTACTAAAACTAGACGGATATTGCAAACCCTACATACAAACATACAAAAAATATATTTTTCTATTCAGTTACTATCTCTTATTTTTTTTTGAAAATATCTTCAATCTACAGAAATTTCATTTTTACAACTTTATAATAGTATAGCTGATAATTATCATTATATACTAGAAGGAGAAAAAGTCATAACCCCCTTTCTTGCTTCAGTGTAGTTGGGTACAGAGATCCTATATAACTCACGCCTCAGCCTATCCTTGTACCACAAATGGTTGAATCCATCAAACCGGCTTGGCGCGATGAAGTCGGAGAGATACATACATACACTTAATATATGACGTAAATATTTATACGGGATGTATGATAAGTAGGGATTACACATGTCAAAAGTGACCTTCTTTAGCAAATTGTATTTGTTTTCAAACAACAGGTACAGTCAGACAAAATGAGTAATTGAATTTTTTTGTTGCGCAACCAACATTAAAAATGTTAAGATATCAATATATTCGAACACGAAACTGATATTGACACATGACCTATTTAATAAATAAATGAAAGATCATTAAAATTAAAATAAACACTTTTAAGTGTTACTAGGAAGCGGTCATAACATAATTAAGAAAGATATA
This sequence comes from Hedya salicella, assembly GCA_905404275.2. Lineage (NCBI taxonomy): Eukaryota > Metazoa > Arthropoda > Insecta > Lepidoptera > Tortricidae > Hedya > Hedya salicella. The sequence continues at coordinate 4,037,577 of FR990099.1, forward strand.
GGTTGGAAATTCAATTAAAAGTTCACATATTTGCTAAGGAAAATCACCTCCAACATGTCTGAACACAAACAGACACCCTAACAGAAAGAAAACATACATTTAATATAGTTCAGCTTTATTTCTTACATACGTAAGTAATTTTACTCTATCCAGTTCTTAAAAACTAGTCTTTTCTTAAGTCTATCAGGTACTTAGGTGTAGAATAATATATATTGCTGTTAAATATAATATAACCACGATTTTACATTGTTAAAACGTCTGTAAACTCCGCCCATACTGACTTGTGCTATTTGGTAAGCAAGACCCCCATCCCCTTGGTGAGATTTGGCTCAATCCCTCCCCTGGGCCCCTAATCTCACATGAGATTTTTCAAAATATGTGTTTCTAGTGTGAATGCCATGGATTTGTTCTAAAAGCTAAAAAAACATAATTTACTATTATTTTATTTAATCTTTACAAACCACAATAAATATTATTGTGTAAGATTTGGCCATATTTTAGTGATGAAACAATAAATTTAACCCATTATGTTCCCATTTTACACTGTTCCAGAAAAAAATGACATGATATTAGCCGGGCCTCACTCTCCCCAAAATAAGATTAGAAGAGATTCAGCTTCACCCACTCCCCCCCAATAAACGACTCACGTAATTAATGCGCGCCCCCTTGTAGCAAATATTAATGTTTTATTTATTTCTATCTAGGATTGCTTATATAAAGTGATTCTTGAGGTGAACTTGTTTACAGAATAGGATAAAATAGAATGACTGGTTTTTAGCAACTTTTAAGGTCCCATACTACTATTTAGCGGCTGTTAGAGGGTACAGTTAGTCACAGAAAAAGGAAATATTTTCAGCACCAAAAAACTATTATGTAATAACCCATGGCATGCACTGGGTTTTTGGTCAAGGTGGGGGCACTTAAAATGGTAGGCCTTTGCGCCACCTACTTATACGTAGTTTTTTTCTGAATGTCCACTACCCAAAAGGTTGTCTGGAAGAGATCGCTGTTTAGCTGGCAAGACCGCCAGTAAGCTCGGTTCTCCATACAAACGTAGTTACGCTCTCATTTAAAAACGAGTAGCTAGTTTGCAAACTTTGTACTTAGAATAAGTTAAGTTATATGCAGGCCTGTAATCAGTTTATGTAGCTTCAGATACCATAGTACAAAAAATACAGCGAATTTAAGTTTATCGTACAAAACATGTTTTTGCTGTATTTCGTTTGTTTTATAAAGTGGACCCATATAAACTAATTACATGCCTAGATATACCTCATGTTATTATGTATGCAAAGTTTCATTACAATCCAACACATAGTTTTAAAATGAGAACGAAACTCCAATTTTATGGGAAGGTGAAATTCGGACGAGCTTGCTGGGGACTCTTAACCTTTCCATGAATGTACAATACAATACAACAATTCTTTATTGCATACCAACAACAGAAACAGTACAAAAGAGCCTTAACATAAAATACTGTAAACAATAGGCGATCTTAGATTTAAATTGCTAAATATATTGTTTTCTGTACTCTGTTTTGTGAGGTGTGCAATAGAGGTATTGTATTGTATTGTAGGTGGTTTCTCTATGGCTGTAGAACCATGGTTGTCCAGGGTAGACAGTGCCTGAGTATTTGAACCGCACTCCAGTGATACGCAGTGAAACCACTTGTCGCTATACCCGTCTCTCTTTCTTGACACAGGCGACATCTCAGTCTACCATTGAAATTGATAGTGTATGGATTGTCTGTGCACATAGAGCTTGTGTATGTCTGTCTCTACGAGCTAACCTTTGTGAGTGGACTCTCAGTCTTGGCCTCCCTAGACCGGATAAATACCATCCCTTGTTCCCATATTTTTTGACACCCCAATATCTGTTTCCCTAGGCACCAGCGGCGTGGCGTCAGGAAAAATACAAGGGAAGCCGAAGTGTATTCATTTACTCATTTAAAGAAAGGTGGTTATAACTGTTATAAGCCTTTTGTTGGGCAACCTGGTGGGAATTGGCTTATATGGATGCCACGCCACTGCTATGCATGGACCTTGCAAAACCTACAAATGGTTATATAACGATATATTTTATTATTTGTTTCCTCTTTATTTAGATTTAACACAGTACTAACCTTTTCCACTTTCTCAAAGTTTCTCGCCTTCATCTGAAATTGTAAAGAAAATGTGGTTAGTTTTGTGTGAAAAATACTGAACTATGTTGTATAAGTATGCTAAATTGATAAAAATTTCCACATTTCAAAAATCTGTTTGAACTATACTTAATAATTATTGCTTCTGCTTAACACTTTTGCTTACAAGCTTTTCGTACTACACTTTCCTCTACGTATGGGTTAACGCATGGCATCAGCTATGCGTCTACAAGCAAAACGCCCGCTAAGCAGGTTCTTGGCAGGAAATGTGTTAGTAACAATGTACTTGGCAGACACACTGCCGCATGTTCAGATATGTTTGAAACTAGATAGTTAAAATAAATAGACACTATATGCTTTAGAATCTCAAATCGATCAATAAAATTACATTAGTCTTTTATTTAAATTTAATCCAGGCTAATGTTTCTAAAGTAAGGATAATTTTCTTTGTTACTCATTCCAAAAGACTGCTGAAGCAACTACAAGATGCAGTTAATGCAATGAATGGTTCAATTATATAAACACCAGTGTGCGCTGTTTAAATTATTAGTTACTGCTGGGCAAATGCCTCCAATCCTTGAGAAAGGAAGTCATCAATTTGGCCTTCCAATTTCCTTCAATGTTCACACCTGAATATATTTTGTTGGACCCACCTAGTTGATATTAGACTGACGGAATGCCTAAACAATTCGATTACCTTCCACATAGACTAAAGGCACCATGATTATTCAGTTGAAATTCCATACATAAAATTACTAACCTCCTGTTCAATGTAAATCTTCCAATAGCGTCCCGTGGTTGGGAACGCTGTGATCAGCTTCTCATACACCGACCGAACTTCATTAATGGGACGCGTCTGGGCCTCGCGAATCAGGAGAGACCAGGAGTCCACATCATACATGTTCGCTTCAACAGCCCTCTGTGCTCGAGTAAGCCGCTCATTTCCCCAATCCTGGATAAAATAAGCTTCATTAATGTCTGCAACAGCTATTAGTTACAAGAAGTTGCTATATTTCATTGTAAATACTCACGATTTCTGGGTTATCCTCGACCACTGGGGCAGGGGCTGGGTTAGCCATTTTGATGTATGCTTAAAGGTCTATTGTTATTAAATAAGTCGACTATCGCTAAATTAAAATTACAGAAATTTGTTTTAATCTACGTCAATTATCTTTTTTACACAAGTAATAAATGCAATGGAATTTAGCACACACAACACAAATGTTCCAGCAGCAGCAGCAGCACCGCCGCTTACCATTGACAATTTGTGTTTTGTTTTTACATTTTGGTCGCCATATTTGAATTAAGGCTGCATTAAATTTATACTAGAAATTTTGTTCCTTTCTATTCAACTTGGTAAAATCACAACTTGTTTTACCTCGCAAATCTATTATACAGAAACTACAAAACATTTACATTGACAACTTACGACTCAAAACAAAGAGTTTAATTAAGCCACAAACACATTTTAACTGAGAGTATTTTTATTTGGCTTAAAAGTCTTAGCATCCATATCGCGACGGATGACATAAAAGTGACATTTGACTGCTTGTTTTAAGTGACGTGTAAAGTGTATTCGTCGGCGCCCCACAATTTCCTAATAATCCAAAAGAAAAAGCTCAAAATGAGCTCTTTCAAACGCGACAAGAAAGAAGAAGATGATGGCAGCGGCAATCCATACCAGAACCTGGATAAAACCATCGTGCTGCAGGAATCTCGCTACTTCAACGAGAGTAACGTCCATCCGCGAAAATGCACGCATATTTTGTCGAAAATACTGTTTCTCCTCAATCAGGGAGAAAAAATTACTACCCAAGAAGCTACTGATGCGTTTTTCGCGACCACGAAGCTGTTCCAATCCAAGGATGTCATGCTACGTCGAATGGTATATTTATGTATAAAGGAGTTGAGTGGTATGGCACAAGATGTCATCATAGTGACTTCTTCGTTGACGAAAGACATGACCGGGAAGGAGGATCTGTACCGGGCGGCTGCTATAAGGGCCCTGTGCAGCATCACGGATAGTACTATGCTGCAGGCCATAGAGAGATACATGAAACAAGCGATAGTTGACAAGAACCCAGCTGTGAGTTCTGCAGCTTTGGTTTCTGCGTTGCATTTATCGTCGAGCTCGCCTGACTTGGTGCGCCGGTGGGCTAACGAAGCTCAGGTACGTGAATAATCATATATTTTGTCAAGTTTGACTTGGGCCTAAACTTTAATCAATATTCAATTAGTTTAAAAATGACTCTAAATTTGCAGTATTTTCCTAGTTGTATTCATATTGTTTATGTCAATATTTCAGTATTCATCCCCTGATTTTGAGTCATTGGTTTTGTTGATAAAACTGATTATCATACATAGCAGATTCTCAACTATGTTTTGTCAATAATAGAATGGCCAAAATATGACATGTAATATAATATACAATCATAACCCTCTTTTTTCTTTAGCATAGTTGGTAAAAAGTATCTTATAACCATCTGTGGATGCCCAATTACCCATGTACTTAAAATAGTTGAAATCTGTTCAGCCGTTCTGGCATGATGAGGCTACAACAACACATATAAAATTGAAAATATAGGTTCCTGAGTGTAACAAGGCTTTCAAGGCACAAGCAGCCAATATATTCTGAGTGCAACATGCATGTTCCTAGCTGTTGCAGTATGTGTTAATTTTTTTTAACAACGTAACATACAACTTATCTTAATAAGTAACACATATATAATGTCATAATATGTTCATTCTGCGAATACATAAGACATTTTACACAAGTCTTACCCAGTTCTATTACTTGAAACTACTTTATTTACCCATGACTTGAATTAATTAATTGAAGGTTGATATCTGACAATGTAACATATTTTGTATTGAACAAAAACATGTTATGTTGCCTCCAGTTAGGTCCTCTTGCAGGAGTCTGCTTCTGAGATAATAATATAAAATGTAATTTGTCTAGATAGTGAAACTTGACGAGCTTCAATAAAATGTCATTAGTAAAATACACAATGCATATTAAATATTTGTAAGTAGGTTATTAAATTAGAAAATTATTTATTTTTTTTTGTAATTTTTATAAAAGCTTGTTTTGGATTTTTATAAATAAATATATAAATATTACGGGACAATTTTACACAAATCGAACTAGCCCCATGGTAAGCTCAATAAGGCTTGTGTTATGGGTACTAGACGATGATATATTTAATAGATATATTATTTATATACATAGAAAACATCCAAGACTCAGGAACAAATATTTATGCTCATCACACTAATATTTGCCCTTACGTTTTTAAACTACCTATTTTTTATTTACTACTTCTTAATCTTTCGTAATTTTAAAGTACAGGTGTTAAAGTGGTGCTATCTATTTCGCATATTTTTTTATGTCCGAAACTGATTTCGCCGAACAGGTTTCGCATAATTTGATTTTGCCGAATGTTCATCTTGCCGAATCATTAGTTGTCCGAATCTAAATACGCATAATTCAACCTCTAACAATAAAAAACTGCTGCCAGTAAAGTAGGTTAGGTTAGAACTGCAATCCCAAACAGAAGATGACTGCTGCCAGAAAAGTAGGCTTTCGGCATTAAAAAGTTATGCGTAAAGATCATTCGGCGAAAATAGATTTAATGAAATTATGCTTATAGATCATTCCTATTGTCATTATGCGATATAGGATTATGACAAAAAAAATATGCGTAATCAAGGGTAACCGTGTTAAAGATATATGTCATTAATTAATTACCCTCACTACCAAGAGCAATGTATTTGACATGTTAAAACAAATCTAACAAGTCCAAATTCGAAGGGTTTACTAGTAGCCGTTGAGGAGTTCCACTATCCACCTTCAGGTCCCATCATCAGATCACCTCAATACCAAAGGCAATGTATTTGACATATTAAAACAAATCAAACGAGTCCAAACTCAAGGAGTTTACTAGTAGCCTTTGAAGAGTTCCATTACCCGCCTTCAGATCCCATCATCAGATCAGGTGAAGAAATTACTGTATTATCATCTGCATTGAACTAAACACATGCAAAATTTCTATTTTTTTAATTCTGTGGTATTATACCAGTATGTCAAGTACGTCATAGTATACCTAGCGAGTACTGCCTGGATAATTGAAACAACTTGATTAAGGAGTCCAACACTTTTATTCGTTTAATTTTCTCGTCACTAACTTAAAAATGGTAGTGGCGAAATTTGTATCCAGTTTTTTTTGTAAGTAAGTGTATTCAAATTTAGTTGTTTTTCCTCAGTAGTAATTTTTTCTTTCAGTTTTTTGTTCTTTTTTTTTATAATAAGTAGTAATTTTGTAAGAAGCTGTTAGGAGTTATGTTTAGGCCTGCTGGAGCTGGCATGTTAATTTCCTTTGATCAAAGCTCCTTAAATAAAACTAAAAAAAACTTATGAATAATTGCAAGTACAGATAGATAGCTGCTTACAAATCTTAGTAATAAACACATTGAAATATATCATAGCATAGATGGTATTCCTATATGGCCAGAGTCCATGCCAAGATGCAGCAAGATAAACAAATGCGTTCATTACATAGGTATATATTTTTGCAACTGACTTTACACTTGCAGTCAAGACCAGAATACCATCAACAGCACAGAGTTTGACCTTTTAAAATCCAGTCCCGTGACACCATTTTGGCCGTTTCCTTTGTTAGTCTACTATAGTCTGGCTATAAGATCTTTACCCCACCAATTTTAATTGTTTTATCTGTGCATTGGTATATGGCAACACTGGATATAGGGCACTAAATAGTCTTGATAATTGTGTATTATCGTCTATTTTTAAACAAAGTGCAAATTACATTTTAGTAGTATATTTAGCAAGGAGACAGCTGGGAGACTGGTACCTACGTATTCAAAAATACGAAAGTTATAATCATCAGCAGCCTTTGTTCATCCACTGTTGGACATGGGTTTGTCTTCTGTAACCAGTCCCAGCGTCCTTTCGTCGCTACATGTCGCCCAGGAGCGCCATGGGCGCTTAAAAGAAATGTCTGATTGTCCTAATAAAAAAAAACCGCCTTTTATAAAACTAAAACACAAACTTTCACCATAAGATTTATGTATCAATTATACGATTTCATTACATGAAAACACAATATACCTATTGTAGCTATTTTATCATTTTCAGAAGTCAGTAGGTATATACCAAAATTATTCGACTTCGAAATATTCTACTTTTTCATATTCTGTCGATGACGTGTGTGTGTGTATAGGTGGCGTTGTGTTCTGTGCTTTCGTTACTTTCGGAGTCGTCGAAAACATAATAATAATATATTCTCAGTGCAGTTCAGAAGCTGCTAAAAGCTAAATGGCTTCACTTGAACATTATTTTAACAAAAACTATATTAGTGTTATTCAAAAGTACTAACATTGGTTAATCTTACCAGCCAAAGACTTAATGCAATGTTAACATTGCCGTTTTTCAGCGATAATCGCTTCTTGCTGTTGCTTTACAGCATTGGAGTTAATGATCATGCGGGAAAGCAGTTCCCGCTGATAACGTTTATATGGTTTTCCCATAGTTAATCCTTTAATTTTTTTAAAACCAACGCACGTAAAGATAAATTATTTCTTAAGACACATAAATAACTTGACGTATGTGACAGATACAAAACATTGCCGTATTCAGTTTTTATATAATCGACAGTTCATTTGCTTGGAAGAGATAAAATGGTCCGACTCTATCAGAATGAAATTAAATATTGACGCTTTTAATTAATGTTAAACAAGAAAGTTAAACATGAATCTGACATTTGTTATTTGTTATTAAATTACTTATTATTTAAAATTTCTTTGCAGGAAGCCATTAGCTCCGACAACGCAATGGTGTCTTATCACGCCCTGGGCGTGGTGGCGGGCTCCCGTCGCAACGACAAACTCTCCACCGTGAAACTCGTCACACGCCTCTCCCGGGCGCCTCTGAAGTCTCCCTACGCCCTCTGTCTCCTCATCCGTCTGGCCGCTCAACTGGTAGAAGACGACGAGTCAGATGCCTCCCAACCTTACATAGAGTTCATCGAGTGTTGCCTCAGACATAAGTCAGAAATGGTCATTTATGAAGCAGCTCATGCAATTGTTAATCTAAGGAAGACGGCTAGGGACTTAGCTCCAGCGGTTTCTGTCTTGCAGCTGTTCTGTGGGTCTTCTAAGGCTTCTCTTAGGCTCGCTGGAGCCAGAACGCTGGCTAGATTGACGGCAAAACATCCAACTGCAGTCGCTGCTTGTGCGGTAGACTTGGAGAATCTGATTTCTGATCCGAACAGATCCGTTGCTACGCTAGCTGTGACCACGTTGCTGGCTACAGGAGCTGAAAGTTCCGTAGACAGATTAATGAAGCAGATTTCTAGTTTCGTCTCCGAGATTTCGGATGAGTTTAAGATAGTTGTGGTTAGAGCTATCAGACGTCTTTGCACCAAGTTCCCAAGGAAACACCAGTCGCTGGCGGCGTTTTTAGCTGGTATGCTTAGAGACGAAGGTGGTTTGGAGTATAAGGCGGCCATAGCTGATGCAATCATTGCTCTAGTTGAGGAAAACCCAGATGCTAAGGAGACAGGGTTGGCGCATCTCTGCGAGTTTATCGAGGATTGCGAGCATACTGCTCTGGCCGTCCGGATTCTACATTTACTAGGCCGTGAAGGCCCCAAGTCCCGTCAACCTTCGAGGTACATCCGTTTCATCTATAACCGGGTTATTCTGGAGTCAGGGCCAGTTAGAGCCGCTGCTGTGTCGGCTGTGGCTCAATTTGGGGCGCAAAGGCCAGAACTACTGCCGAATATAAGAGTCCTCCTCTCCAGATGTCAAATGGATGACGATGACGAAGTACGCGATCGAGCTATATATTACTCAGCAATCTTGGATACCGGAGACGAGCAGCTTATCAACGATTATATAGTCAATGTCCCGAAACCAAATCCGGTGTTGCTTGAGAGAGCGCTGAGAGACCATTTAGCTACAAGGCCTGATGAGCCGTTTGACATCATGACGGTCCCGACAGAGGAGGAACCGAAGGAGAGTAAAGAGGCAGTCGTCGAGATTGAAGTACGGAAACCTGTACAAGTCTCCATCGAGGAGTTATACTCTGAACAGCTGTCGAAACTCCCTGGAATCGAGCGACTTGGGCCTATCTTCAAAACCACCGCCCCTGTTGATTTGACAGAAGCTGAGACGGAATACAGAGTCCGTCTCCTCAAACACGTGTTCTCGAGACACGTCATCTTACAATTCGAGTGCGTGAACACTTTGAACGACCAGCTTTTGGAGCATGTTCATATCAGACTCGAAACGCCACCGGAATACGAAGTGAAGTCCATCGTTCCGTGTCAGAAGCTGGAGTATGATAAGCCTGGAAGCGTTTTCCTCATCTTAGAGTATCCTTGCGCCTTCATAGACAGTCTCGGAGTGTTCGGGGCTACATTAGAGTTTACCGTTCGCGATTGCGACCCAACTACGGGCGTGCCCGACGCACACGAAGGTTATGCAGACTCCTATCCTCTGGAGGAATTCGGAATGGGTTGTGGAGATCAGATCAGAGCTAGAGCGGCTACAGATGATTGGGAACAGATGTGGGAGCGTGCTGCAAACGCCCCAGAAGCTAGTGATACCTTTGGCCTTTCCCAGAACGACATCAACGACGCGGCAGCAGCGGTTTGCGAGCATCTTGGGTTGCCCAAAGCGGCGATTTCTGGAGATGCCGTCAAAGAGATCAGGGCTCAGGGCATCTTTAGAGGAGGCGCGCCAGTTTTGGTGCGAGGGAAGTTAGTAGCGGGAGGAGAAACAGTTACCATGAAGCTTGCGGCTCGGTCGCCCAGAGAAGATGTGGCTCAGTTGCTGCTAGCTGCTATATAAGCTTAGGTCTTAGCCTTTATATGGATAGTTCAGAAAACTCTACAGTAACATCCAAAGTGCCAATATCATCCCAATTACAATTAATTTTAAATCTTCTTGGAACGAAATAGAGCTACATCGTACAAAAGGCGAAGTTAATGCCATAAGGCATTCTCTACGAGTCAACCTTAGGGCAAAGGAGAAAACTTATTAAAACGTTACTGTCATGTTCTGTATAACTGAGGTGTGCAATATTGAGTATTTGTATTGTATTGCATTCTTTAGTGACACTTAACAAGCATTTATGGAAATTTGAATTCTACGTGGACTAAGCTACTGGGTGCAATAACGTATTCATTTACATATATAAATTTCTTTATTCCAATAGGCACTTGGATTTGATGTCGGATGGTCTGGTGGATAGGTTTGGCATTTTGGATATTGCCGACTATATTCGTCCGAAGAAGTCGCTAACTGTACCCAGGATTAAATGTATTTTACATTGAATGCCGTTTCTAGATCATGTTATTGTTATATAGGTCAGTAATTTAAAAATTAAAACACAGCATAATATATGGCACAGATTAGAAGTCTATTCTGGCAGTGCTTCAAAATTTGATCAAAATTTCTTCTCTAGGAACAGAAACGCAATTTTGATCCGGCTATTAATTATAAGAAATAATTGTCAAACAGTCAGGCTAGCGTAATTGGTAGTGTCTGCGTGCGCGACACAGTATCACCCGCCTCTCGCGCTGTGAATAGAAAGGGATAGACGACGTTTGTATTTCTCACACGACACAAGTTGAACTTTACTGAGGGGTTTCTCCGAATTTCGAAGTTTGCAACCTGTCATCCCTCTCGCTCGCATGTTATCTGTATATTAGTGAGCGGGATGGCGCTATACGAACTTCGAATTTCAGAGTAAGCCGTCTGGCGTCTTAGATGTTAAAGAAGTAAGGTACCTAATTAAAATTACTGTATCCGTGTACGGTTTCTGTTTTATTAACAGTCAATTTAACTATATCAAGTAATAAATAAAATATATTTTTTAATTTGCGATTTTTGTTACTTGGTTCGTAAAACCAAGGACCATTAAAACAAGAGGAATGACAACTAACATATACTTGAAGGATTACGGTCCACCGTCGACGGAGCGGAGATGGAGAGGAGGATATGTCGAGGCCACATCATGAAGTGGTCAAGTCTAATGATATGGCACGCGATAAACATACCAGAGTCAGTTTGTAGAATGAGAGAAAAAAATGTGTCGTAATGATTAACCTTTTGAGCGTCAAGCAGCGAAGTAATACGTCGTGAACCAGACCACAGCAATAAAATGAACAGTCATAAATAAAACAGTGATTGACAGTGATCGGCACTATCGGTTCAAAACTTTAACAAAACTTGCCAAGCGGACATAAAAGAGTGCTTACAGTTATGAAAATATTCATATCTTTATACCCAAGTATTGGAAATCAGAGATTCCGATACAGAGTTAAATTGAACAGTAATCTGCCAATAGCATCCATTATTTTCCTTGGTTGTAAGTTCTCTTTAATGTCACCTTTAAAGTTTCGCACCGATAGTGCCGATCACTGGTGATTGTAGAACGAGGTATTGATATTATGGTCTTTGAACTACGAAATTTGGTCGTCATATGCCGACACTGGCGTCAGTGGCATACATTTTCGATGACATGATTTGCCGACTGGTGCTGAAAAGGTTCCTCCAAATTGCCATATTTTATGGTTACTGATATTTTTATTGATAAAGTAAGGAAGTGAGACAATATTTTAGACGTAGACTTGAAACGGCAAAATTGTCAACAGTTGCATTTTGAGGTTATATCTTTTTTAGTACTGAGAATGTATTTCGTTAATATGGATCCTGTATTATGTTTTTCTAGTTTAATTAATTAATATTTTAGTTTTGTATACTTAATTTTGTTTTTTATATCCAGTTGTTCCAAAAATTGGCTCATATTATATTAACCTTTTGAATGCCCAGCCTGTTGACTGGAAACTGTGCGACACACGCCAACCAATTGTATGATACCGTATAACGACAAATGACCGTGGCGTCTGAGGCACAATTTTTCGTTGACGTGACTTGCCGTCTTTGGCGCTCAAAGGGTTAATGGGCTATATTTCCTCAAGAAATTACGACGTACAATCATACTTTTGTATTTCGACGGTGGAAAGGAGAAATAGGATAAGCGACAGCTTAGCAGCGTTTAGTAAAAAATATTGGGTATATTTTTTACTAAACTTAACTGATTTAAAAAGGTGTATAATTGAATGTCTCTAAAAGGTAACTTATTCCATTTGTCCTTTCTACCATCGATTTATATATTATCCTTAGGGCACAATTGCGTGATACGAGATCGTGGCGTGGTACGATGTGCAGTCGTATCGTGGAAAATATTTCGTCCATAATTTCCAAAATCACCTCTGTCTTGCCGGACAAGATCCAAAATCAATGTAGTTTTTATCTTCGTCTCGTAACACGACACGATATCGTGCCAGGGGCGTAGCTGCCGCCGTATCAATGATGAAGGGCCCATCTAAAGCACGCTACGCCACTGTATCGTGTCGTTTTTTTACGTGTCGTAAATTTCCATAAAATAATAATCATCATTTATAAAATGTATGTCTCAACTTAAATTACGTACGCAGATGTCCAGAGGGGCTACTCCGAAATCCGAAAAACAATGTTCGTATATCGCCATCCCGGTCACTCAAATACAGCATAACATGAGAGCGAGAGGGACAGCACGTTACAAACTTCGAGTTTCGGAGTGACCCCTCAGAATGTTCCTTTACTAACAAAAGATTATTATATTTATATGGCAAAATAAACTTATTATTCTTCTCCATTCCAGAAATTGTATTATATTATTTTGAAATATTTCTAAACCTTACTTATTTACAATAAATGAATAAAACGACTGATATATTGATTTATTTATTCATAATCGGCTTTTAATACTAACAATGTCACCCTGCTATTCAAAAGGACAAGTTAAAATATGATTGTATATGTCGGCATATGCCGTCAATGTCACGGGCAAGGTAGGATTTATATATTGAATTATTTATTGATAATCAACTCTTAATACTAACAATGTCACTATGGTACCAAACAGGTTTTTTTAATAGGATTAGTACAAGTCGGCAAAACACGTCAGTTAAAAACTAAGTTCGGCGTATGACGTCAACATCATTGGCAAAGTGAAACTTATATATAGATTTATTTATTCATAATCAACTCTAAATACGAACAATGTCATTATTGTACCCAACAGAAAAAAATAGGATTGGGACATGTCGGCAAGACACGTCAAGTAAAATCGAATGTCGGCTTATGCCGTCAGTCTGAATCCAATTCACTAAAACAAGTCTATCATCCTGTACGTCGTCTACATTATACATCTTATTACTGATGTGCAAATTGCGGAAACTTTCCAAAATGCTTAAAAAAGGTCTTTTAAACAGGTTAGTTAACACTAGACTTAAGACTTTTTTAGTCTTAAGTCTAGTTCCAAAATGCTTAAAAAAGGTCTTTTAAACAGGTTAGTTAACACTAGACTTAAGACTAAAAAAGTCTTACTTTTTTAGTCTTAAGTCTAGTGTTAACTAACTTGTTTAAAAGACCTTTTTTAAGCATTTTGGAAAGTTTCCGCAATTTTCACATAAGTACGTTTTATACACGAAAACCACCGGCTGGGATTTTCGGCTGTTTTTTTAAATAGCTAGATAGACTCCACAATAGGGAATATGTATAAATTTAAATTTTTGCTTTATTAAAAGCTTATGTAACAAACAATAGACAAAAATATTTTTTCAAATAACTATAAAAATACCCAAGATATAAGCCATCAAAGATTTCATTCTATCTCTTTCTAGCAAAACAAAATTTAATATGGAGTTTATATGACCGTAGTGGACTGTGACGTAACAGTCTATGTCGGACCTCTCTGTCAAATCGCTGTCTAATTAGTAGTATAAAATGCTTATATCGTACGTATTTCTTGGCCGATTTTAATTTCACTTTTTGGTATAGTTTCTACGGTATTTTGATATTTCGTTAAGAAAAGCGATGAAAAATTTTCATGCATGTTCCCAATTACTGGACCCGCTTTTAAAAATAAGTAGTTTGGATAATTGGGTAAACAATTTATTGGGGCTTAATTAAAATAACCATTTAAAGTAACATTTTCTGAATGTACATTTATTTAGAAATTAAAATTTAGAATATATAAAAATCAATTATCCGTATCGTTTGATTCTTCAAAGAATATTGTTGTATGACGTAATTTATGAAGCACTTGAAAGATGCGAAAGATGATGTCATCTTCGAAATGACCCTCCCCCCCTCCTACGTCATACTACTATCATACGATGTTTAGACCCCCCCCCCCCAATTTTAAAAATGAAGTAATTTATGAATAGCCCCTAGGTTAAGTTTGCACCTCTTCCGTATCCAACGCTATAGAGACCAGAGACTAGTTTCTCAAAAGCTTGTAACTTGTATTAACAAGCGGTAGTCTCTTTCCAACAATATGAATTAAAGAGAGACTTCCGCTTGTAACAAGTTACAAGCGTGTATGAATCGGCCTCTAGGTGCGAACCTAACCATCCAAATATTTGTGATAAGTGTAAGTTTTTACGGAACCCCCGGCGCGCGACTCAGATTCGCACTTGGAATTAGAAATCAGAAATGCGATCTCCAGAGCCTCACAACAACTCGTGCCTTAAGAGAAAGCACGAGATGTTGAAAATAGCAGATATCTGATTTAATGGACGCAGCGATAATTTCATCAGCGTTAAGAGTCCCCAGTAAGCTCGGCCGAATTTCACCTCACGGAGTTTCGTTCTTATTTTAAAATTACGTGTTGGATAGTAACGAAACTTTGCATATACAATGACATGAGGTATATCTAGGCCTGAAACTAGTTTATATTATGCCTGCAGTTTATTAAACAAACGAAATACAGCAAAAACAAGTTTTGTATGAAAAACTTAAATTCGCTGTATATTTTTTACTATGGTATCAGAAGCTACATAAACTAGTTACAGGCCTGCATATACCTAAACTGATTCTAAGTACAAAGTTTCAGAGCAAACTAGCTAGTCGTTTGAAAATGAGAGCGTAACTACGTTTGTATGGAGAACCAAGCTTACTGGGGACTCTAAATAATTTCAATTACAAGCATTGAATTAACTATAGTTCTTGACGTAAACATTAAAAACTAAACTCAATATTCATTCAGCAATGCGAACTAACTAAGGGCGATGTTGTTTCTTACTCACACCAAGGACCATTAAAACACGAGGACTGACAGCTGCCATACTTTGGATCATGTTCCGATCGCAAGGAGATATTCTGCCAAAAACTAGATGGCGCTTTAAAAATAAACATTTAACGATGTTTATCTATACTATTATAAAGTTGTATAAATGAAATGTTTTTATGTGTCACTGTGGCTTCATCGCGCTAAATTGCCTAAACGGATTTCAACTATTTTTGGTACACAGCTGGGTATCTGCAGATGGTTAAAGGTTACTTATTACCCGACTATGCTGAAGGGAAAAATGAGGGGTTATGACTTTATCTCCTCCGCGAATGAAGTTGCGGGCGCATTCTAGTGATTGAATAAAGAAACGTTCTTAGTATAGTAACATTTACTTCGCAAATAGCTAATAATAAATCAATCGTAACATTTAAATACTGTGTTACGCTTATACATAGATGGCATTGTACATATCGGGGAACGGCTTTTTGTATGGAGATGGTCAGTACTCTTGTTTTAATGGTCCTTGCTCAGACTATTGTTTTATGTATCCTTAAATCTAATCGATTGTTATTTACCAACATATTTTAAATCTCTAAGAATGTCTAAGTAACACTTATTATAGCTTAAAATTAGTCAATTTTATTATATTACGAATTTGTTCTATAGTAAAAGTATTTGTACGGTTTCTCAAAATAACAGAAACGAAGTATAAATTAATCATTCAAATGACTTTTAATTTATAAAGTAAACCTCATTTTTACGATGACGAAAGTAACTGAAAACTGTACTTTCTTCAACATTTATAGAAAAACTACTACAAAGGATTTCAAAGTACTTTAATAAAAACTTTCAATAAATCAACATTATCAAAGGCTATATACGACTTCCCATCGTGAATCGGCCTTAGATTAAATGGACACTGGTATTTGTGTAAGTACCTCTTATAGTAAGGATTATTTAGGCCGTGTATCAACATCCTAATTGTCAGTTTTTGACTTATGCATGTTTAAGCATTTTTTTTAATATACCTTTTATTACATATATACTTTACGTTTCTGTATGTCTGTGTATTTGAGGTATGCAATAAAGAGTATTTGTATTGTAGTGTATTTTAATCGGAATTTACGCGATTTGTTTCATCTGTAGTGTTAAATTTAAAAGTTGTAAAAATGAAGATATTTTCATAAAACATATTGTAACGGCCTACACTCGACAGCATATAAACCGGGCCACCTTGGAACGACGCGATTTTGTAAACTCCATACTAAACACACAATAAATTCATAAATCCCGTTTTATTTTCATTAATTATAATCGTCATGAAACGCACTTTCTGTAGGTAAAACTTTGATAGTTATAAGTTTCATAATTTTTGAGACAATCGGATTAGAGTGCCGAAGTAGGGATAGTTGGTGGCCCGGTTTATTTGCTGTCGAGTGTATTTGGAGATCACTAAATAGAAAATGTTTAAATTTTTTATTTGCTGCATTAGTATGTGTCGTTATGGCTTCACCACGACAAATCGACTAAACTAATTTCAACTCTTTTTGGTACACGGGTAGCTGGGTATTCACAGATAGTTATAGGATTCTGTCGAAAAAATAGGTGTTGTGACTTTTTCTCCTCCGCGAACGAAGTTGCAGGCATTCTCTAGTTTTGAAATAATATTGATTTGTCATCGCGAAAAATACCAATAACCAGTATCATAAAAAAAAAAAAAAAATAAAGAATCCAATGTGCTTTTTATATAGTTGTGGAGTAGCGATACCGCGGGTTTTTTTCCAAATTATAGGTCGTATATTGGTCTACCATACTTCTGCATATTAAAATTACCCAGGTGGTACTTCCTGACAAAAATCAGCAATATGTGTATTGAATATGATTTTATTCGATATATTAGTTTATTTTATTCAAATAAGCAGATTTCATTTAAACATCAATTTCATTTCATAATATATTGATAAGAAAACTCAAACAACATTAAGTAGTCTGTATGTGAATGCAGAGGGTCTCCTTCGGAATCCCTAATGTCGTTCGTCCTAATGTATCGTTTGTCCTAATGTATCATTTGCCATAACGCATTTTTTTCAGAAACCGTAAATTTTTCAGGATTTTTAAAAGATCGTCGTGTAGATTAGGTTAGGTTTGTTTTATAACAATCCTGAAAAGTATACAGTTTCCTAAAAAAATGCGTTATGGCAAATGATACATTAGGACAAAAGACGTTAGGGATTCCGATATAGATCCGAATGCAGAACATACCCACATGACCCTATGATCTGAAAAAATCTGGGTGTGTTGCTACTTCATAACCACTTTTTTAAAACCATGGATTTTTTTGTTGTTAACCAGTATTAATTAGTCCTATTCGCGGGCACGCAAATCTTAATAAAGAAAATAAGTTCAAATTTTAGAAAAAAGTCGCATTAGTAAATCCTATATTAAATTAAGCATATTTAAATCACTATACATTCTAAAATAAAACATCAAAAACTGTCACAATTAAGATGTTGATAGTGAGCATAAATAATCCTCGCTATAAGAGGGGCTCAGAAAAAAAACCATAGTCAATTTGATTTAAGGGCCGATTATCTCAAGTCGATACTACGAGTCTATTCAGAGGTACCACAGCCACACAACGACAACCACGGGCGATAGTTTATATGAAAGTAAATAGTTTTATTAACACGGACCACATTCCGCCGTCAAACGCAACCGTGTGCGGCTGCTCTGCCTCTCCTGTTGTACCTGAGTGCGTGTTGACGGCAGCGTGGTCGGCGCCGGAATGAGGTTTCCCGTCGCAACGTTCCGTGCTGCTGCCTCTGCCAACGGGCCAATTAAGCTTGCACTGCAACCAGAAATGGAGTTTGTAATAGTGTGATCCGCTCGACAAAGAAGTAGAGTGTATTTCGTAATGTGTCTACTTGGCTTGACCATCGCAATTGCTATCATGTAATTCCACACTTAAAAACTTAATCCTATATTATCCATTGATAATTAAAAACTCATTCTTCATATTTATTATCAGACCATGTCCATAGTGTTAGTATACATTTGCTTATGAATGTTAGTTAAATCTAGTGATATAATTACGATATATTATTATATTATATTATACACAGAGCGTCTCGCTCTCGTTTAGGTACACTTCGTCCACATTCTCATTGCGTTCACAGTGCAACTTCGTCCACGATCCCACTTCGTCAACATTCCCATTTCATCCACATTCCCATCTTGGCCATATTCCCACTCCGTCCACCATCCCACATCGTCAACATTCCTAGCTTAACTAACACGCGTAAAGTAATTCAGAAGTAGGATAACAACAAAAAAAAAATACAATTTTTATTATTTCATATTTTTGGTACTGACCTATAATGGGAATATGGACGAAATGGGAATGTCGACGAAGTGGGAATGTGAACGAAATGAGTGTTGACAAATAGGATTTGATTGTGGACGAAACGGGATTGCCGACGAACTAGGAAGTTGATAATATTGGGAATTTGGCTGAAGTGAACCTAAACGCTTCCTCTCATGTGCACTGAGTCCCAGTGTTTCCAAAACGTGCAGGCAGGAGACTCCAGCAGCCGGCGCACGAGGCTGTTGGAGCTATCACTTACGCGGCGCATCAGGGAGGCAGTTCTCTTGTGTATTATCGCATCGAAGCAATCAGTATAGTAAAATAGTTATTTGTTATGCAAGGCTGCAAAGTTGTTATTTGGCGCGAGTGCTAGAATTGAAAGCCGAGTAAGCCAAGGAATCTAAAATTGAAGGAATCTAGAATTGAGTGGTTCAAATATAGATTCCTGAGCGTAACGAGGCTTTCAAGGCACGAGAAGTCAAATAATTTTGCAGCCGTGCGAAACACACAACTTTTCACCTGACTACAGCGAGGAACCAGTAAGATGTAAGAAAAACTAAGAAATTATAACAAACCTATTATATTTTTTATTTAAAACTAGTGCTAATGAGCCTAACACACTCATCACAAAACAAACAGATAAATATGTATAAAAATATAAATTCGAACTTCAAATGACTATTTCACGCTAGCGGATAAAACGAACTTTTCCACGCAGATTTGGCGTTATAAAGGGAACTTTTCCGTGAGGTGAAATAGTAGATTATTACCGAGGCCCGGAAAGTAAAGGATTGCCTGACGAGGTGGTTTGCAAGCCGAGCATCAAGATTCAAGATTCAAAGATTTATTTGCCACGAATACAGTTACACAGTTGTTACATGTAATTTAAAAGTACCATGTATTCAGCCTACAAACAGGCATGCAAATGTATAGGATAATTAAAACTAATAAGTAAAAACAATTAATTATAGAAAATAAAATATAGAATGTCAATAATATAATCCTACCTAATTCTACATGACTCGAGAAAAACTTTTACACCATAGAAACAACCGTCGAGCAGCCAACTATTTAATTTCATCGCGAGGCTTGCAAAAGCTGCGAGTCAGGTAATCCCCGTTTCCGCCAAGGTATATATAGTGCTTTTCTCAAATGTGGCGCGGAAATAATAAAAAAAAGTTTAAACAATAACAAGTAATTTATGTTGGCATTGTGTTTGATATGAACTGTACACTTCAGCATAAAATAAATAGTCCATAACGTAGGTGGCTTCTTGGTTTTGGATTGCTCACTGAAATATGCTAAAAACACACTTTCAGAAAATGAATTTGCATGTTTGCTTTCTTTCCATAACATAAATTGGTCGTACACTCGAATATATTTATCTCTTGATTTAACAGGAAGCAAATTCTCCGTAGCTAAATTCGCTTCTGCTTTTAAATTAGGCGATGTGCCATCAAAACTACTCTCATCATTCGAACTCATTGTTTAAGAAATATGGCCAAAACATTCACGTGAAAATTGTTTACGCACATGCGCTCGATACACAGAACTAATTTTATAAATTTTTTATAAACTTGCACGAACTCATAAACGTCCTTCACACGTTACCGATTCCATCAGCTGACTAATCGGCCGCTACATGGTCAGAAATGAATGCCAATCTGATCAGATAGGCAAAATTTTAGTGTCTAACGGACGAAGCTACGCTTAATTAAACGTGTGGTTGTCGTGGCTGTATGGGATTTGTCCTATGCCTATGTCCATTTCAATTTATGTACCTACACTAAGAAATTTTAAAAAGTTATGGAAGCGGGCAAAAAGGGATTTTCATACATTTATTTTTCCCCTAGGTAGCGAATTTTTTATTTTATTTATATTGCAAAAATGAGGCTCTTTGCGTATTCTATTTTCAAATAGAAAGCTTGTTTGAGAAAAATATTTTTCTTGACCGAATCCACTTAGCTTTGTACCCGATGAACAATACTCATTATCTGCATTGTTAATTGTGGCCACAACTGCCACTTCGAAATGTAAGGCGTTGTAAGTGGAAATGACTAGTACACTAAATTAGTCTTTAGGTTTACGCTTAGAACACAGATGTTCGTCACTTCATCGTCATCTTAAGCTTTTGAAATGTCCGGTAAAAAGAACAAGTATTTTCACACATTGGTTTAAAATGCAAAGAGATTTGAGTGAAGAAAACATTATGAGATTCGTAGAGTACTTACAATGTCTTAGCTTTAATGACGTTTATATGGCAAACACTCCTAATGAGGCCTTTAATAATTTTGCTGATCAATTTGAATTGTTTTATAAATTGTGTTTTCCTATGAAAAAGAAAAAAATAACTCAAGTGGTAAAACTGAAATGGATCAGTAAAGGAATAAAAACATGTTGTCAGCAAAAGCGTCGTCTTCTTTGGAAATACAGGCTTTCTAAAAATAATAAAGGAGAAAACAAATTAAAATTTATAAATTACTCCAAGAACCTTAAAAGGATCATTAAACTCACGCAAAAAGCTCAAAATGATTACTATATAAAAAAATCGAGTAATAAAACAAAAGCATCATGGAACATTATTAATAAGCATAAAATCAAACCGCCAAATGATATTATATCACGAATACAATCAAATGGCAAATGCGTAACATCCCCCAATGAGATAGCCCACGAATTTAATGACTATTTTATTGAACAGACATCTAATAACATCAATAATAATCATAATCAACAGACCAATAATAATCAATTTAATTTTATGAATACAATGACATGCAATTTATTTCAATCTATATTTATGAAACCATCCACTTTTCATGACATTTTATTAATAATTAAATCGTTAAAAAATAGTAATAGTACTGGCTATGATGGCATCAGCACGAATGTTGTGAAAGCTGCATCACTTATAATTTCTCCAATAATGAGCTATATAATAATTTATGTATTGAATATGGTGAGTTTTCGGAAAGACTAAAGATAGCTATCATTAAGCCTCTCTTTAAAAAAGGTAATAGGGAAGACTTGGGTAGCTACAGACCGGTGGCTCTACTATCAATTTTTTCAAAAATCATAGAAAAATACATTCATAACTGTATTTATAACTACTTCGAAGGCAACTGTTTATTTGCAAAAGAACAAAAGGGCTTTCGCAAAGGAAAATCTATAGATATGGCCATGTATGATTTTATGCATTTAGCTTTAACAAATCTTGATCGTAAAATCCCAGTAGCGACTCTATATATGGACATGTCTCGTGCGTTTGATTTTGTTGACCATAAAATACTTTTGGACAAATTATATACATATGGAATACGGGGAAACATACATAACCTGATCAAATCTTATTTAAGTGACCGTAGGCAAGTAACTCAAATCAATAGATTAAATAGTAAAACTAAAATCGAACTTGTCTATTCATCGAAATTGCGACAAATTCGGTGTGGTGTCCCACAGGGGAGTGTTTTAGGTCCATTATTGTTCATTATCTATATAAATGATTTACCAAGAGTAACCGAGTCTCCCATGGTTCTCTTTGCAGATGACAGTACAATAATATTCACCGGCAAAGACTTGAAGACTTTCGAAACTGACATATGCAAAGCTCTAGGAAATATTATAGATTGGCTTACTAATAATAATTTGAAAGTAAATTTGGACAAAACTAAAATAATGACATTTCAACAAAGAGTAAATAATATTACAAATTTAAATATAAATTATAAGGGCCGGAAAATTGAACAAACTGACAGTACAAAATTTTTAGGGATAAGTGTTGATAATAAGCTATCGTGGAGAAACCAAATCGACATAGTATGTAAAAAGTTAAATCAATTCTCCTTCGCACTATATCAATTAAGAAAAGTTGTTAACGAAAATGTAGTTTTTAATGCCTATCAAGCATATGTAACGTCAACTTTAAGGTATGGAGTTATATTCTGGGCAAACTCGGTTGATAGAGAAATTTATTCAAAGCGCAAAAAAGGTGCATTCGATCTTTGTGTGGTCTACACCATCGTGATTCTTGTAAATCATACTTTATAAAATTAGGATATTTAACTCTACCTTGCCTGTACATTTACGAAGTCATATTGTTTGTAAAACTTAACTTGCATTTGTTCCAGACCTTTAATAGTACACGTCTAAGGAATAAATTAGTCGCAATGTCCTGTAAAACCGCTCTGTGTCGTAAAAGTGTACTTGGTACAGCACCTACAATGTACAACAAGGTTCCAAAAGAAATTATTAATATAGAAAGCATAGCTGATTTTAAAAAATCATTGTTTAAATTTCTTGTTAGTAAAGCCTATTATAAAGTGATAGATTTCTTAACAGACACCATGTAGTTAGTGGAGATGTGTACCACACGGCTCACACCAAATTACACATAAATTTTGTATGCCTGAGGGCCCAACATAGTGATACTGTATTTAATTTTTAAGACCCTAATGTATTTTAGCACCTACCTATGCTGAACAAATAAACGATTATTATTATTATTAAAAGCATCGATACGAACTTCACTGCTCTTTCATTTACGAAGTAACCAACATCTGTGTTCTTTTTTTCAAGAGTAAACCTTATTGCATTTGACTTAAAGACTAATTTAGTGTAAAAGTCATTGGCACCCACAACGCCTTATATTTCGAAGTGGCAGTTGTGGCCACAGTTAACAATGCAGATAATGAGTATTGTACATCGGGTACAAAGCTAAGTGGATTCGGTTAAGAAAAATAATTTTTACTATACGTGCCTCTGCAAACATACCTGATGCGCTTCAAAAACGGGGCAGTCCCAACAGCATCCTGAACCCTTTATTAGTATTGGATCGTATTTATATCCTATCGGCCTTGAGCGCAAAACTGCGAAACATAATGCTTGCAAACTAACCTAAAAGAAACACAAATGTAAAAAAATGGTAAAAGGAAATTTAACGGCTTCTGTGATAGTATAATATAATATTCTGTGATAGTTCTGTGGTAGTAGGTTGTCTTGAAGAGATCGCTATTAAGCGATAAGACCGCCTGTTGTTTACCTCTGCTTATTCAAATGTTACTGTCATGCTCTGTATTTCTGTGTATCTGAGGTGTGCAATAAGGAGTATTTGTATTGTATTGTATTCTATAATAATACCTTAGAGGTTCGAAGGTGGCGCTGTATTCTTTTGGAACAGCGTTGGAGAGGGACAGCAATAGCTTCAGATCTTTTAAGAGCGTTTGTAAACTGATATGACATTTATTGCAATATATATATGCAAAGCATTCATTAGTTACTTGGACCTCCCGGTTGCTACGCAGCACTCGTCGTATTGGGCTGTAGGTTTTGAAGTTGCCGCTGTGTCCTTTCGAAACATCTAAGTTAAGAAGTCCTATTAAAAGTCTTATACCTTCGTTGGTCACTTGGACCATCCGGTTGCTACGCAGCACTCGTCGTATTGGGCTGTAGGTCTTGAAGATCCCGCTGTACCCTTTCGAACCATCTAAGTTAAGAAGTCTTATTAAAAGTCTTATACCTTCGTTGGTCACTTGGACCATCCGGTTGCTACGCAGCACTCGTCGTATTGGGCTGTAGGTTTTGAAGTTGCCGCTGTGTCCTTTCGAACCATCTAAGTTAAGAAGTCCTATTAAAAGTCTTATACCTTCGTTGGTCACTTGGACCATCCGGTTGCTACGCAGCACTCGTCGTATTGGGCTGTAGGTCTTGAAGATCCCGCTGTACCCTTTCGAACCGTCTAAGTTAAGAAGTCTTATTAAAAGTCTTATACCTTCGTTGGTCACTTGGACCATCCGGTTGCTACGCAGCACTCGTCGTATTGGGCTGTAGGTCTTGAAGATCCCGCTGTACCCTTTCGAACCATCTAAGTTAAGAAGTCCTATTAAAAGTCTTATACCTTCGTTGGTCACTTGGACCATCCGGTTGCTACGCAGCACTCGTCGTATTGGGCTGTAGGTCTTGAAGATCCCGCTGTACCCTTTCGAACCATCTTAGTTAAGAAGTCCTATTAAAGGTCTTATACCTTCGTTGGTCACTTGGACCATCCGGTTGCTACGCAGCACTCGTCGTATTGGGCTTTAGGTCTCGAAGATCCCGCTGTACCTTTTCGAAGCATCTAAGTTAAGAAGTCCTATTAAAAGTCTTATACCTTCGTTGGTCACTTGGACCATCCGGTTGCTAAGCAGCACTCGTCGTATTGGGCTGTAGGTCTTGAAGATCCCGCTGTATCCTTTCAAACCATCTTAGTTAAGAAGTCCTATTAAGTCTTACACCTTTGTTGGTCACTTGGACCATCCGGTTGCTATGCAGCACTCGTCGTATTCGGATGTAAGTCTTGAAGGTCCCGCTGTATTTTTTCGAGCCATCTTAAGAAGTCCTATTAAAAGTCTTATACCTTTGTTGGTCACTTGGACCTTCCGGTTGCTGCGCAGTACTCGTCGTATTGGGTTGTAGGTCTTGAAGTTGCCGCTGTATCCTTTCAAACCATCTTAGTTAAGAAGTCCTATAAAGTCTTATACCTTCGTTGGTCACTTGGACCATCCGGTTGCTGCGCAGTACTCGTCGTATTGGACTGTATCCTTTAGAACTATCTAAGTTAAGAAGTCCTATTAAAAGTCTTATACCTTCGTTGGTCACTTGGACCATCCGGTTGCTACGCAGCACTCGTCGTATTGGGCTGTAGGTCTTGAAGATCCCGCTGTACCCTTTCGAACCATCTTAGTTAAGAAGTCCTATTAAAGGTCTTATACCTTCGTTGGTCACTTGGACCATCCGGTTGCTACGCAGCACTCGTCGTATTGGGCTTTAGGTGTCGAAGATCCCGCTGTACCTTTTCGAACCATCTAAGTTAAGAAGTCCTATTAAAAGTCTTATACCTTCGTTGGTCACTTGGACCATCCGGTTGCTAAGCAGCACTCGTCGTATTGGGCTGTAGGTCTTGAAGATCCCGCTGTATCCTTTCAAACCATCTTAGTTAAGAAGTCCTATAAAGTCTTATACCTTCGTTGGTCACTTGGACCATCCGGTTGCTACGCAGTACTCGTCGTATTGGACTGTATCCTTTAGAACTATCTAAGTTAAGAAGTCCTATTCAAATTCTTATACCTTCGTTGGTCACTTGGACCATCCGGTTGCTACACAGCACCTGTCGTATAGAGATGTAGGTTTTGCAGATGCCGCTGTGTCTTTTCAAACCATCTAAGCTAACAAGTCCTATTGAAAGTCTTATACCTTCGTTGGTTACTTGGACCATCCGGTTGCTACGCAGCACTCGTCGTACTACTGGGCTAGAGGTCTTAAAGGTGCCGATGTATCCATTCTGGCCCGCGTTGGCGAGGGACAGCAACAGCGTCAGAGCTTCTAAGAGTATCTGGGCTTGTTCCAGGTATTTTGCGATTACTTGTCTGAAAAATAAAATGGGAGGGTAGATTGAAAAAGAATTTCAAACAATATAGTCCGAATTAATGTAGCAAGGACCCTCTTAAAGAGGGCTCGCGACCACCTCAGGGATCATGACCCACAGGTTTGTACATTTTTAAAAATGAAACGTACTACATAGCAGATATGTTCAAAAAACTATTGTAATGGATTATTTAGAGGTCTCTGAACCAATATTTTTTGTATGTTTGTATGTGTCGTTGTAACTTCAAAGAGCCAAAACGACTAAACGGATTTTAACTATTTTTGGTACACGGGTAGCTAGAATCTGAGAGCCCTCTCCTGGCAGATTGTTGAGAGTTGTTTGGTAATTTTTAGTTCTCACAGAATGGACTCATTTGTTCTCATTGCGGTCCATGGGATTCTTAACATCTTCCTCCAACACCACATCTCAAAAGCATCGATTTTGGTCTTGTCCAAGCTTTTGATGCACCAGGTTTCTGCACCGTACATGAAGATGGAGAATACCAGTGCCTGTACTAGTCGTACCCTGGTATCAAGGCCTATACCACGATTCTTCCACAACTTCTGTAGGTTAGTCACACTACGCACTTAATAATCAAAATTCAAAATTTGATTTAAAAAAAATGGTTTGTTTTTTATTAAAAATTTGGCTGCCTAATTGACGGGCGAATCTTGTACATTCTAAATGCGCATGTAATGGTGCAACCTTGTTTGTTAAGCTATAAGAAATAAAATAAATATCCGACAGATATGTGTTTGTATTTGTGTGTGTGCGTATGTAGTTTTATTTTTGCCTTTGTATATTAAGAAGATATAATCGTGTAAGTTTTTTAAATGTGTCTTTTAGTAGGAGAGCGGACCGCAAAATTTCGAACTGACTTGATGCCGCAATGAAATGCACAATGGTTTCCCATAAAACTGATGCTTAGTCCGAATTTGTTAGTCTGCCACGGCAGAACTTGCCGAAAGTAAAAAAAGAAAGTCATATCCGGTGCGAAAAAGGGGGTGTCACTTAACCCATCTGATACCGAAATAATAGTTATGGCATCAGTTAGAAATTTACTGGAAGATACAGAAAAGCGAAGTCTGCCAGTATTTTTTTTGCCGGAAGTGCTCGGCAGACGCTGTCAAAGGTGACCATCGGGACTCCTAAATAAACCCATCTGATACCATCACGAAACCAATTCCAGTCGGTAGGTATGAACCATGAACCCTCATTTCATGAATATATAAGTCTGCCAAGGCTTTTCCTATCGAAACACCTTGGATGACCAGATTATGTATGCATCATACGTGGAACCCGTATTTTGAAATTGTACCGAAGACGGTCATTTTTATTACTTTATGCTTATATTTGTATAAAGTTTGGGACCGCAAAAAACACACTTGTACTTTGAAGTTATGGAGTGGTTAGTATCAAATGAATACTTGGCATACTTACTTTAAGATTTCAAATTAGTCAAAATCATGTATGTAACCTTAGTAGTTTGAATGTTACGGAGGCTTGAACATAAAAACAGGACGAAAATATGTCAATCCTGAATATGGGTTTATAATATAGAACATATTTATAACACGACACGCAGATTTATCTACAGCTGTATTTATAAATGTATTCTCATGCTAAAAAAGACAGAAATAATACTATGGATCCCTTTAGTTAGTTATTATGTCAAAAAGTTAATAAAAAAATAATTGAAAAGTACAGCACAAAAAAATACAAATGGCATGTGTATTTTAATATATAACATAAAATTACTTAAAAACCACACTTATCAAGCATAAAAAGTATCAATATCAAATTCTTAGTACTTTTTTATGCATTAAAAAATTTAGTAATTTTCTATAGGTATAGCCTCCCACTTTGTCGATTTACTAAACTTTAGTGCTTGTTCAGTGAAATGTATGTGTTTGGTATATGTATCCCATTTTATTTATGAGATAAAGGTTTGTTATTATTAATCTAATAGTTATTGATACTAATGTCGTTTGTTTGATCTTCTTTTACGGAATTTAAACGGAATTTATTTCCGACTCAAGTTTAGTGTCCCATTTTGACGGTTTGGTGGTCCATACGCTAAAAAATTACTGCAAGTATAAATTCAGGTTTTAAAACATAGGTGTAATGTATTTCGAGTTAATATTTATATAAATGTTATTTTATATCTATCGGTAATAGGCTTTGTTATCGATAATCGCTGAACCAAAAACAGTATAATTAAAAACCAAAAATTTTATACGTATTGAACCTATAAGACGTAAAAAAGCCCATTCTCGATGGTTACCCAACCCTGCTATTCATATTTAATGAATGATATTTTTTACTAAAGGGATCCATAGAACTATTTCTGTCTTCTTTAGCTTGAGATTACATTTATATTCAAACTACTAAGGTTACACAAGTATACATAATATGATTTTGACTAGGTACCTCATTTAAAATCTACGCTGAATTACAAAAGAGGGTTACGCCTTTTTTCTCTTCCGCGAACGAATTTGCGGGGAATTTCTCTAATAGGTACTATTATGAAGTCGTAAACATGAAATGTCTGTACATCGGAGATATTTTCAAGTGATACTGACTATTTCACGTTCACTGAAATGAAATTTAGTTATTTTTGTGTGTTTGTATGTGTTGCTGTGGTGTCATCGCGCCAAATCGGCTAAACAGACTTCAACTACATTGAAATCGAGGAAAGCTGGAAATTTCCATGGTCATGGTCCTCCCGTGACCATGAAAAGCTGGAAAGCTTCCGAAACGTCGGGAACTAAAATGAGATAATATACGCGATATAATCCGTTAAATTGTTTTATTTCAATGAGTAATAATCGCGGAAACAGAAGAAAATATTATAGACTTCAACTATTTTTACAGAACCACAGATGGGGCGGGGGGAGGGGGCGGGACAAGGTGATCTCACGTGTATTTTTTGAACTAAATACAATATCATTAACTTTAATATTTAAGTAGTAAAAACATAAAAAATAAATACACGTGAGGTTACGTGGGGGCTCGCCAAGGGGCTGAAGGTATCTAAATGTGGCCCAAAAAACTGATGATTTCTGCATGAATTTGGCCCAGTGTGAATTTGGTAACACTTCATATCGTTCACCCTGTACATGTACATATTTACTAACTTATAGTTGGCGATGATCTTGTCGTCCTCTACATAGTCACCAGCTCTGATGAGGAGGTCCTTGAGTGTTGTTACGTTGCCAGATTCCCTCGCGATGATACTGAAAAAGTTAAACGTATTAAGTTTCTGTCAAAATTATTATTTTTGTGACAATCTTTTATTGCCGACTGTTCCCTTCTTTGAACATTCTTCAACTACTCATAGAGACGATTCTAAAGAGCCCAAACTCAGTAGGATTGCGTTATTTTATAACCAACCATCGGATATTCGGATAGATATTTACTTAAAGTTGGCAAAAACCCTGCAAAAGTTGGGCAAATATGGAGTCTGCATCTAATTAAATTATTTTTATTTGATTGCATAAAACAACACGAGGTGGTAAAAATACACAAACATGTTTAATTTATGGCCATTTATGACTATTTTGGTAGCAAGTACGTTGTTATGCATTTGTAGGTAATGTAATTATGTATGTAAGTATTCGTTGTAACCGCGGTGTGAATTGATTGAATTTCAAGGTATATGTAACATAAGAGAATAATAAAACAAAACATTGTTTTCCAAAAAACATTTAGAACTTTATTAGGAAAATTAAATTGAGTCCGTCTCCATACCGTTCAACATAGACGCCGCCGCTAAAGTTTAGGTAAATATCTATCCGATTATCCGATGCCTGGTTATAACAGATTTCATTTGACCACCATCCGGCTCCATCATCAGATCAGCTCCGATAGTGTTATTAAGCGACATGATGCCTACAGCCACCTTCTACCATCGCACTGCTCGCCATCGGCACGATATTCATCCACACACCGTGGAATCAAAATGGTCGCGCACCGTGCGGTATTTTCTACCGCGCACACTGTGAATAGGTTCTTAAAAGGTCGGCAACACGCACGTAATGCCCCTGGCGTTGGCAAGCGCTCATAGGCTACGGTGACTGCTTAACATCAGGCAGGCCGTACGCTTGTTTGCCACCTTAGTAGTATAAAAAAACAAGCTCAATGTCACCTGATCTGACTTTAGGGAGAGGAAGGGGGGGGGGGGGGGGGGGGGGGTCTCTCGCGAATATCACATATTTTTTTCCTGCAGTGTAAAAATTGCAAAAAATCGGTTTTGATCAAGTAAAACTTGTTTCGCCACTAACATGTGGCAAAATTTTCAAAAAAATACTTATCGTGGTTTTAAATAAAAATATTTACCATAATTACATCGAATAAATAATTTCATTGCAATTAAGCGTTTTTTTTTATTAAACCCAACGCTCATTTTGAAAAATCACACGTGGGATTAGAGAAGGGGGGGAGGAGATGTACTAAATCTCACAAAATGTCACCAGGGAGGGAGTGGGGGTCGGAAAAATAGCCACAACCGCCTCACGTAGTTATTGGACGTTCCGTAGGGAACGCATACCCTAGACATAAGCAAAATAATTCTGATTTCTAATTTCCTGGACATATCCGTAAGGATTAAATATTGGCATATATTGGCATCTTAAAGCATTTAACTAAATCATTTTTTAATTTGAATATTTTTTTTATGAAAACAAGCCATTACCGAACAAATTTTTCATGCATTTTTAGCGGGGGGTGAGGTAAACACGTACAGCAAACTACGGAAATAATCCTATTTGTGTAAAGGCACACAATTAAAGGAAATCACCAACAAGAAAACACCCACACACTGACAATTTACCGTATGAACTGACCGGCGATTTCGCGATTACTCTGGCAGATAAATAGAATAAATAAATATACATAGATTGCGTGTTTTAATGGCCTTTGGTGCAAACTAACCTTTTCAGCCGTTCAGCGATTCTAATCACGTACTCTCGCGCCATTTCAGTCTTCAATTTGACATCGTCCTTCTTATCTAAAGACATACCATTCTGGTATTCCTTTGTGGAATCATTTCTGAAAGAAAATATACGTTAATTACACTAACGTCACAACTTCACAAGAGACTAAAAATGGACCTTTCAGGCAATATAATGATATTGAAAAGCTTCCGAAACGTTGGGAACTCAAATATACTCGATATAATCCGTTAAAATTGTTTTATTTAAACGATCGATAGTCGTAGAAACAAAAAAAAATATGAAATGCTATTTATCTGAGTATTTATTTATTAATTTGAAAGAGCAAAATATACGTGACCAATATTTTTTTATTATCTTACTGACGGATTAAGGATCGATTTCACCAACATTTAATTTACACGAGAGTAGCTATCTCAGTATAACTTTACTCGATTTACTCGATGGTTAACTTCAAATTTGTTTCACCACGCTAGTCTACGGGTAACTTATTTTTTATTTATTTATTTATTTAAACTTTATTGCACAATTCAAAAATGTACAAATGGCGGACTTAATGCCAAAAGGCATTCTCTACCAGTCAACCATTGGTAACTTATTGTCGCATAGTTACTCTGTACTGTAACGTTGAACGAATGAATGGATTGAAATCGTAATGCACCCAAGTAAGATAGACAGTTTTTCCCAAGCTTGAGAAATGGTGCTGCGTATTTTTTAAATGTGTTCGGAAAATTCTTTAATTGGGAAATAAGTAAAAAATAGGGAATGGATGAAAATTTTCAAAAATCTTGAAATTTTGTAATAGGTAGGAAAAAGCCTCCTTATTGTCAGAAAAAAATTAAAGATTCTTCTGTGGCTTAGAAAAAAACAAAAAGATGAAAAGGTGTTGGTGGGCCTATATGCCCGCCTTATACAGTACGGCAAAAATAACAGTACATTTACAGCCATTTTAATCGAAAATATCAATGCTGTCCTCTAGTTTTAATGATCCTTGGAGTAATTAATGATTTATTATTGGAATAAGACACTTTGTTGGTGAAATCGACCCTATTTAGAATTATAATATTCGCATCATGCCTATTATACGTATCCTAAATTAGTTTTGGCTATTGTTCAATACTTACATGAAGTAATAAATCCGTATAAATGTTTTTTTCAGGTTTACTAAAAACATCTTCACCAAAGGATATGCTCGAACACATTCACTATCAATATCACTACCGTCCGAACCAGACAGATAACCAATTTCATTATCATATTCTGCCATATTTTCCTGTTTTTCATCAGTATAATCATTCACTTCAGCAACTTCTATGTTATCTTTATCATCTGATGATATAGTCATATCATATACTGATTCGTCGTAATCAAGATTGTTTAAATCTAATTCTTCTCTTTGATTAAAATTTTCTTGAAAAGCGTCTATAATGTTCTCGTTTCTTATATCTTTTGGTTCACTATTAACTTTATTAGTCTCATTTTCCATAGTAATAGTTTTACTGTTATTTATTTTCAGCATACTCAAGTTTTTACCAAATATTCTTACTATATTGCGTTCTTTATAATTCGCTGTGTGTGTTTCAAAATCATCTACATTTATGTTAGGAGTGTGTATTTCATACGTTTTCCAATGTTCAAAATGCTTTTTCAAGTAATCTATAACTTCAGCCTCACTTTTTCTAAAAGCAATTGGTTCTATTGGTTCCGTCATTTCACTTCTACTAAAAAAAGGCGTGTTCATTTTTTCTAAAATCAAATCTATATCTGTATTAGGATCTTCAATGTTTTTAATCAATTTGCTAATTCTATCTTCAGCTTCATACAATTCTTTATAATTTACAATTTCTTTCAAATGTTGTATGAGAATCATACTGAAGCCAATAAGTTGCATTAAGTCATTAGGTTTCATATTTTGAATTAATGTTCCCTGATCTGAAGTACAATTAAAATGTTTCATTGAAAATTGGTCTATAATTGTTTTGATGTTTTGTTGCTTTCTAAACATTTCTCCTGATACTTGCAATGCTTCAAAAAAACTCCATGGTGGCATCATTTTTTTCATTTTAGCATTCTCTTTAATAAGGACATCTGTTAAAACTCCTTCCATTGTTTGATTTAAGCGACAGACCCACTCCTCTAATCTACTTTTAATTCTGTTCTCCATTATTACGTTTTTAACGTAAAATCTCTGTAATTCTTCATCTAAATTGAAATGAGTATTCAATTTTGTTATGCCACTTACTTTTATAGTATCTTTTATTATCACTGGATTGTTTTCTGTATCATTTAAATTTCTTATACCTAGGTCGATTTCATAATTATTTGGTACAGTTTCTACATCTTGATTTTTACCGTTAACTTCGTTCATCTCATTGAGATTGTGATTGCAACATTTATTTTCTTCGCCAATATATTTATTATTTTGCTCGATTTTGTTAACTTCCGTATTCCGAAAGACATTTTCCAAAATTTGCTTAGTGCGATTCTTCGCAGCACTATTTTCTGCGATACTAAGATTTACAATTTTATCATTAACATCTGTCATTTCAGTATTCAAATTCTTAGGTTTAGTCAAATTATTTAACTTATCACAATTATTATCTTTTTTAACAAATACGTTATGAACTTTGGTCTCTGCACTTTTAGTATTCGTTTCGGTTATATTAACTGTGTACCCGTGGGTTTTAGAGAACGGAAAGTTATCGATTTCGCTTAGATCTTGCAAGAAGAGATTTTCTGATTTCTTTTTATCATTTGGTACTACGATTTTCATGTTCCTTAATTCCTTTATCCGCTCTGGAGTGGGTTGATGGTAATCTTTCATCCTGATTATTTCTTCTAGCGTAAGACATTCTAAATGTATGCTTTTAGCTTTGTTCATCATTATTTTATTATTCGTTACGAGAACCTGAAAATGATTATTTACTTAATCTTTTCCATACAAAAGTGATGTTTGTTATCTTACAAAAAACGGCTTCATGCTATGAATAATGCTCTACTTAACCTTCGGTGCAACTAGATTATAAAATAGAGACGGGCGTTCAAGTTTAGTGTAAATAACAAATCTACCCGGAAATGTACCCGTTTATATCCAAATGATTGAGGGTAGATTGTGTATTTAAATATGTTTAGTACTTATAGTACAATAAAGGATTCGCCTAGACCAGGGGTCGCCATAATACGGCCCGCGGAAACAAAGCGGGAGTGCCCACTTTTGTAATTAGTCACAAAATAGACTGCCTCACTGGGATTTATTTAAGAGTTCGAAATAAGACAAACCAGTAATAATTATTTTACTCTATTCTTTTTTTACAAACTGACGGTATTGGTCATAATCATAGCCACTCATGAACACCAAAAAAAAAAAAACACCAAGTGCGATCCTTATGTGTTATTTAGGTACCCCATGAAAACTAAGACTACTTAAATAGTGTATTACCCCATGACCAGCCATGAAACCAAAGTCTTGGCGCACACGAATTTATATTAAGTGCTGTGTGGCCCTTAAGTCAAAAAGTTTGGAGATCCCTAGCCTAGACCAATGCTTAATATACGCTTGACGGCCCGTTATCGCAGTGGCGTGACATATGCGTCACAATTTCACCGCATGCCCTCCACACCGCTGCTCAGAAAACGTTAACGATGTCACCGTCAGCGTAATTTAAACATTGGTTTGGATGAATCTTCAGGCGTGATTACGCAGGGCCCGTACGTTTCGTGCCGATGACATCAAACCACACATAGGTGATTTCAAATAGTCTTTTTGTAAACAGTTAAAACTTATCAACCTCTTTAATTAAACGATATTGGCACTTAAAACAGTTTTTGACTAACATTGTCATTCAGATGAACTATAAGTTGAAGTTGTAATTATACAGTTATTGTATTTAGACAATTATAATGTAGAATTAATTTTTCCTACTGTATAAAAAGTTGCTATACAATGTAATCCTTACAAGAATATTGTTACGATTTCCCTTTTTTATAGGTTCGGTAACAAGCTTCATTAAACTAATTTTATTTTATGTGTGCAAAATGACGTCATTTTTACGTCATCGGCATGAAAAGTACGAGCTTCCCTCCTCCTTGTGTGGTATTCCTCATTGCTGAGGGTACGACCGTTTTCGTCAATGAATTATTTCGTGGACGACTGCTTTCCCCTTGTCGCGTTCTTCATCAGTTTGAAGCAAGGACCGAAAAACCCGTTTTTTGGCTTAATTCATTAGAATGGCTTAAACCGCGGTTCGACATTCCTAATGAGTGCTGAAACGCTCCATACTAAACTGCATTCTTGAGTTGGCATATCAAATTCATATAGAAAAATAACTATTTTCGCATTTTGGTCGTGAAAAAAACTGCTTTTAACTACACGATTGCCATACAATTATTAATTTATTTATGAATTGTGAAAAAAAAAACGTCAAATTAAATTTTGGAATAAAAAAAACACAAAATCTGCGTAACTTTGAAGTTTTGTATTTCAAAGCCCTTTTACTATTACTGAACAAATTACTATAGTGTGAGCAACACCGTTGTACCTCGCCTTAGGTATGCGAGCGGCGCAGAGGCAGACGACGGCGGAAAGATGAATCAGCAGCTGCTCTGACCCCGCGTCTCAACGCTCGCATACCTAAGGCGCGGTACAGCGGTGTTGGTCACACTATAACGCCAATAACCAGCGATATACGCTTGATCAATCAAATAAATTACAGACTTACCACGTGATAGTTTTCCTGCATGTAATCCCAGCAGCACTGCAGTATGCTGTCCTCAGAACACGCGTGTTCGTGTTCCGGTTTACATTGCACTGAAATAAAGATAAAATGGTGAATTAACGCGTTCACTGCCGGCAAAGCACATATGCGCGCCCATACACATTTAAGCCGGAACCCCGCTCCTGCGCACGCAACGCACGCACACGCTATACACGTCACCCCCATGTGGGTCCATTGTTCTAGCTGCGTGTGTCAACATTTCCACAGCAACCAACGCGCATGCTAAACTCGTCTCCGACGTGGGTACATTGGTGAGCTGCGTGTATCCACATCCCCCACTGCAGTTTAAAGAAATCGGCATCCTTACGTATATATATATGAAAATATTATGTACATCCGTAAAAATCTGAACATTTTTAAATGAAATTGCGACATTCACGATTTTAACACTAGGAATAAAAATAAATTAGCCATTCCAGGATATCGTCTCCGGATAGTGAATATGTCGTATAAGTGGAACTGTGTACTAAGTTACCATCTGACATGCTCATACTGTCATCTTTTATAAAAAGCATATTATACTGTCAATGAATTTTTAGGTGATATAGATGATAATGAGTGCATTTGTGTAAGTTACCTTCGGTTAAGTTAGAGTAATTAGTTATGAAATGTCTTGTAAAAGAGGTAAGAGCATAAGCCTATTTACAGAATAAATATTTTGATTTTGCAACGCACGCGGCCCACGCTACGCACACGGGATTTGTGCGATGCAGTTGGGGCCGACCTCTCCACTGCCACCCGCGGGCACGCTGTACACGTTAGCTCATACTATCAAGTCAGTCAGAAACGTTCTGTAGAAGTGACACGGTGTCCGTTATTGCTATTTTCACTGTACTAAAATGGAATTTGCATTACCTTTGTTAGACAGTTCTTCCGATGATGACTACGAGAGAGAACGTGGTGATTTACTATTAAGTGCCTTGACTGGTAAGAGGAAACAGCGCACGATTCACCTCCCCCTGCTCCCCCACCCATACGACATTTGGTTGCCAAAAACCCGGTAAAAGTTGGGCAAATATGGAGCAGGGACCGGAAAACCCGTCTTTTGGCCTAATTCGGTCGAATGGCTTAAGCTGTTTGAGGATTAATCGCTTGTTCGGGTTAAGACCGGACTGGCTTAACTCATAAGGGGGTTAAGCTTATTGTCTGAGTTAAGCGTAATTAACCTATAGGTTTTGGGTTAGGGTTTTTTAGGGGTTTTTAAGCGGTTTTTATTTCGCTTAATTTAAGCGGTTACACTAATCGAAATGAGGCACGTCTTCAGGGAGGAGGCGCACAGTGATTCCGCCGTAGGCCATAAATCGAAAAAAGTCATGAGCGTATCCTGGACTAAAAAGTAAGTAAAATGATTCACCGATAGACAATCTTCTAAATACTATATATAGCACGGCAATAAAGTACTATTATCATTTACTTTTGTGCAACGAAAGTGAACGCATCTCGACCCTAATTAGTAGTGTGTTTTTGTCGCCGCAACTTAATCACTTTGTTATTGTGTACTATTATTATTATTTGCGTGTGTCCACGTGGTATTATTATGGAAATCCAAGAAGAGGGTATGTACTTTATTTTTCAATTATGTTTTATATATAAATATGCGTGCTTATATTTTAAAATAATTTTCTAGTAGAGGTCTGTCGTTTACGATTAATTTTTAAGAAGTATGATTTCATTGAGAGTTATACTCTGATGCCGAGGTTTGCCGCACTTGACACATATATTATGTTATAGATGGAAGTGTCCTTAATAAGGGCTGTAACTTTCATCGACCTTTTTTGACCTCTTCTTAGGTAAAAGGGGTTTCAAAGAACAAGAGTAGGGTAGCCGAAAAAAATCCGATTTTAAAAAAATGTTTTTATCTTTGTTTTAGGTACATTTTTAAGGTGTTCTATTTCGAAACGTAGTGTTTTTGATATTTGGCACTCTGGACAAGGAACTGATACAGAAAAATTTCAACATGTTTTTACTACACTGACGGAAACATCAATTATTTCGGATAACATCGAAAATATTGGCATAGAGAATTTAAGGGTTAAAATAAGGAATTTATGTAAACGAATTGCATGTTATTGGAAAAAAACAAGATGTACAAAGTCTATATTTCTACATAAATATGCAGAGTGGCTTAATGATGTAGAATACATTGATGTGATCCAAAGTATCGAGCAGCGTATTTCTCAGCAGAATGATAACGTCGACCCCTCCCCTTCCACTTCTCGTGGCCGTCCGAGGAAAAACTTTAATGAAAGTAGTAAACGCACTAAAAGAAGGAGACTGGCGGAACTATCTAATTTTGACGAGTCTGCTGTAAATACACTGCTCAATGCTTCTGCTGATTCCAGCTTAACTTCTACAAAAGTCGACGAAAACAAAGTTTTGTCACTTATTGCAGAAGGTAAGATTTCTAGAAAGCAATATCTATTAATTAAGAATTTTATACATAATAATATACTGAAAGATTGTATGCCTTTATCAACGCATTGTAAAGGCTAAAAAGAGATGTTACCCTACAACTGTAACCGTTACTGAATCATCAGCCGAAGTCGAACTTCAGAGTTTGTTAGATCACACTGCCACTCGGATTCTTGAGTCTCAAAAAGATATTTTAGATAAAATACCTGACCAGTCTTTAAATAAAATATCTTTGGTTGGGAAATGGGGATTTGATGGTAGTACAGGACATAGCGAATACAAACAAACTTTCTCAGATTCTTCTCTTGTGGATAGTAGCTTGTTTGTTACTTCATATGTACCGCTTCAACTTATTTTAAACCCGGATAATAAGGAAAACTCAATCATTTTGTGGAAAAATCCTCGTCCTTCTTCAACTCGATACTGCAGACCTATTCGCTTTCAGTTTTTTAAGGAAACAACTGCAGTATCAGTTGAAGAGGAGACTTATTTCAAACAGAAAATAAGTAACTTGCAACCGACTATCTTCAAGACAAATGCATGCGAATACACAATTAATCATAGCTTACAACTTACTATGGTCGATGGTAAGGTGTGTAATGCACTTAGTGATGTTTCTTCAACTAGATGTTATATATGTAAAGCTTTACCAAGTGAGATGAATCAAATTGATGTATGTTTGTGCAAAGCAACTGACGAAAGTAAATATGAATATGGCATGTCTCCACTTCACGCATTGATCCGATTTTTTGAATATTTCATTCATCTCGCTTACAAGTTAGAGGTTAAGAAATGGCAAGCTAGGTCTGATAGCGATAAACGACTTGTAGCTGAAAAAAAAAAACTTATACAATCGCAATTTAGGGAAAAGTTAGGTCTTATTATCGATAAACCCAAAAGTGGCGGAAGCGGGGACATCGAACGATGGCAACACTGCTAGGCGGTTCTTCTCAAGCTCAGATATTTCAGCTGAAATTACGGGTATTAAGAAGGATCTCCTAGATCGTTGTTGGACTGTACTTCAGTGTATCAATTCGGGATATAACATTGATGCGACAAAATTCAGAGATTTCGCTTTAGAAACTGCACGGCAATTAGTTGCCGAATATCCATGGTACTATTTGCCTGCTTCTGTCCACAAAATTTTGATTCATGGTGCTGACATTATCAATCACGGCCTACTGTCTATAGGAGAACTGTCTGAAGAAGCAGCTGAAGCGAGTAACAAATACTATAAAGCATTTCGACTAGATCACACACGAAAAATGAACCGCGTTTTGACTAATACTGATTTGATTAATCGACTTCTTCTTCACTCAGATCCCCTAATATCAAGTTTGAGAAGGTTACCTGTTAAAAAAAAAAGTTCTTTGTCTAAATCTGTATTGGACTTGTTGTGTGTAAATAGTAAGTAGGTAATATTGAATGTATAAATAGTAAGTAATCGCTTTGTTTTAATATAACCTTATTTGTATATATGTAAATAGTCTTGAAATAAATATTTTTATTATTTATGTAGTATGCTGTTTCATTTATGTTTTCATTAATTACAATTTTTTTTTATCTAATGGCTTTATGTTTAAAATAATAACGTTTTATAAAATGGTTTTGACTACAGATATTTTTTTAATAAAAATAGTCACACAAGTTTATTATAAATGTCTAAAAATGTTATTAATGATATATTTCATGCTTGTATAATAACCCTTTATAGTTTAAAATCGAAAAAATGGCTTTTTTTGGAGTTGAGGTATTTATGGCCGCCCTTGTACGGGAGCGGAATCACCGTGAGGCGTCCTCGTGACGAGCCTAACTTTATAATGTTGGTTGGTAGACCATGTTTTAGTTTCATTTCACGATCGTTCTAGCCGTACGGTGTGTCTCGATCTCAAGACTCTCAAGGAGATTGATCACATTTTGGCAAGATTGAGTATGGTAAGTAAATATTGCACGATTCACAGTAAGCAATATAAATATTAGTAACGAAATTTATTTAATCACTAGCTTCTGCTCGTGACTTCGTCCGCCTTAAATTCGTTTATCGTGGATAAGGGTATTGTTCCGGGATAAAAAGTAGCCTATGTCCTTCCCCGGGACTCAAACTATGTCCATACCAAATTTCATCCAAATCAGCAAATTATGGCGTACGGGGAAATGTACTAAATCTAATTAAATAAAAAATATCTAAGTAATAGGTTGCATTATACTGAAATAGCTAGACGTTGTGCTAAAAGAAAAACAGATCAAACATTCGTATCAGACGACTGTGACAAAATCTTACGTAATCTAGATACGTAAGATTTTGTCCCTCAGGGAAGTGTTCTGGGTCCACTGCTCTTCTTGATTTATGTAAATGACCTACTTAAAGCCATTGACCATCCCATGATTTTGTTTGCTGATGATAGCACTTCTATTGTAAAATGCAATAATCTGATAGATTATGAACATGACATTAATACTGTAGTAACTGACATAATAATGAGGCTTAATAATAATAATTTAGTAATTAATTTGAACAACACCAATGTAATGCACTTTTATCAGCGTATTGAACCAAAAGACATTAGTATTAATTATG
This sequence comes from Hedya salicella, assembly GCA_905404275.2. Classification (NCBI taxonomy): domain Eukaryota; kingdom Metazoa; phylum Arthropoda; class Insecta; order Lepidoptera; family Tortricidae; genus Hedya; species Hedya salicella. The sequence continues at coordinate 4,078,344 of FR990099.1, forward strand.
AAGGAAATATTATAGAAACGGTAGGAGTGACAAAATTCTTAGGTCTACTTATTGATAGTCAACTTTCGTGGAAATACCATGTAAATGACGTGTGTTCAAAATTAAGTCAATCAGCATTTGCTCTATACACGCTTTCTGAGATAGTAAACACTGAAGCTTTACTTATTGCTTATCATGGACTTGTTGCATCGATACTACGTTACGGAATCATCTTTTGGGGCAGCTCAGTTGATAAAGACGCAGTATTCAAAGCCCAAAAAAGGTGTGTACGAGCCATGTGTAGTTTGAAAATGACAGATAGTTGCATTCCGTATTACAGATCACTGAACATCCTTACTCTACCCTGTTTATATATCTTTGAGACGGCTATCTTTGTGAAATGCAATCCCAGCCTGTTTGATAAAATTGTTGACACACGAAAGCTCCCAGAACGAATGCAGTACAGAAGTACTCTGCGTCATAAAGAGTGTAAAACAGCTTTAGTGCGGAAAAGTGTATTAGGAAGGGCACCGCATATATATAATAAAATTCCCGATACTATTAAACAATTAAACATTGGACCTTTTAAGAAGACATTGAAAGCGCTATTAATAAAAAAATGCTACTATAATATCGAACAATTTTTGAATGACACTGATACCTCTTGACAAGCCTCATATATATATTAGGTCATGCTTTAATAAAGAAATCGTCAGTTGTTGGTTTTGAAGCGCGAGTGTTCCTTCGTTCGCGGGCTTGTATCATTCTATTAATTACCAAAAATGGCCAGTAACCAATAAAGAGATTTCGGATAATGTGCAAATGTAATGTTGCTTACTTACCTTTAATTTATGAGTTGACACAATCTGGTATTAGACCCTTCATCATCATATCTAAAATACTAATGAAGGGAATTTTGTGAGGTCGCGACATTGCACAGTAGGTAAGTACAATGCAAACAGCACAATTTGTTTTTTTAGGGTTCCGTAGCCAAAATGGCACAAACGGAATCTTAATAGTTTCGTCATGTCCATCCGTCCGCATGTCACAGGCATTTTCCTCAAAAACTAGGTACATGATCTACGAGTATATTGATGAAATTTGGAGTATAGGTGTCTTGTACAAGTCACTACCTAGTTTGATAGTTAAATAGCAAAAAAATATATTTTTAGGGGGGCACTCCATTATACGTAGGATGTATGGACCGAAACTGAAAAAAATAATACAGCAAATATCAAAGTGCGGCACATAATTTGCCAGTTTTTTTAATGACTTTAAGGTTTAAATATTTTTTATTTTATTTAATAAATATTTTCGGAAATAATTACGTCCCCCCTTCTCTATTTTCTAAATGGTACGTCCAAAAAATACGAAAAAAGAAAAACACAGAATAAACTTAATAAATAATTTCAACGAAAAAAGTATTCAACATGACCGGATATACCATTTTTGAGTTATTGCCAAGAAACTGAGCTTCTTAGCAAAAAGACGTAAGTGCCGTGGCGATATGCTCGTTAGCAAGTACCTACACTTTAAAATATCCTATTTTTTTCATCTGTTAGTAGTACATTTTCTTGTACGCCTGCGGAACCCTACACTGAGCATCGTCCGGCATGCTCTTGGCCGGTTTTTTATTTTTCTCACTTAAAAGACGTTCACGATTTCACTGCTCACTGTTCGCTACTCGCAAAAAAAGTAACGAACTTTATAGGTAAACAAACAAATTTGTCGAAACAAGTGCAATACATTAATGCTCTAACGCTAATGGGATGTATATTGTAAACAGTTAGGTGCAAGTTTGTTTGACGCAAAAAAGAAGCGGCGTTATGCAAAAGCTTTGACAGACTCCGCCTGCGCCGCTCTGGGCTGTATTGGACTCGATTTGGCGAACTCCAATAAAAATAAACTGTATCACTTAAACGCTTAAGACCGTAATAGCTTGCATTTAATGCTGCATCGTACCTATACTAAAAACCCTGGGGTTTTTATTAGGTTTCGGGTTAGCAAAAATGAATCAAATATCTATGAAGGTTAAGATAAATTTTGTATGCTCTCAGCATAAAGCCGTTTACTATTAAAAACCCTAACAGGGCCTTGTTTAGGTTATGAGCTAGCTAAGTTAATTCAAACGATCGGCTTAATCGTTTAAGCGCTAAGCCGCTGATAAGCTTAACCTGATCAAAAGGTTTTCTTAAACCCAGCGTTATAAAAACCGGCTTAAAAACCCTATATGAAGGTAAGCGGTCCCGGTCCCTGATATGGAGTCGGCTTCCTGATTAAATAATTTTAATAATATACGTTCAGGGATTGCATAAAACGACACGAGGAGGTAAAAATACATAACTGGTTATATATGACTATTTTGGTAAGCACGTACGTTGTTATGCAAATGTAGGTAATGTAATAATGTATGTAAGTATTTATCGAAACCGCGGTGTCAATTGATTTAATTTCAAGGTATATGTAACATGAGAATAATAAAAATGCGTTTTAGAGGTATTGTTACTAAATTAAGAAATCCCGGGAAGTTTTTTAGGAAAATAAAATTGAGTCCGTCTCCATATCGTTCAACATAGGCGCCGTCGCCAAACTTTACGTAAATATGGGACATACTGATGTTTAGTATGAGTTAGCGTTATGCGTCTTTCCTCTGGACACCCGAAAGTTAAGGGCTTTAAATATTAATTTTTCTTAGTACCCTATAGGCGATGTACAAATTGATTAATACTCTAGATCAAAGCGATAAAAATATCAGTTATATGTACCCAAGCCCTTAACTATTGCGTTGTCCACAGGAAAGACGGCTAAATTATAGAACAAGTATGACCCATATCTCACCGAATATCCGAACCCTGGTGATAAAGTAACAATTCAAGTACTAAAACATATTTTTCTACATAATAGCATGCAAAGTAGTCTTAAATCTAGACTATTAAATTAAACCCATAGGAGTACACAGTCTAAGCTCGTAACACATTTTTCTCAAACATGCAATGAAATATTGATGTTATGTTCCTTATAATAGGCTGCGAAGTATGACGTTTCAGGTGCGGCTAGGACAAGAGATCGTTAATGGAATTTCATACAAATCATACAGGAATAGGCCGGCAAAATCCTCTTTTAATTTCCATTCCACATATATTTGTGGCACAAGCATCATGACATTCTACCACTATGCGTATTAAAAAATAAAACTGCTTTTTTTGTTGTTTATTTCACTGCATGTTTGAAAAAAGCACTATACATACCTCGGCGGGAAATATGGGGTTGCCCGCCTCAGCCTATATGTCTTCGGCCGGCAACCCCTTTCGTCACGGTCTCTGTAGTAATGTACTATTAAGTTTTCGCGTTGAAGAGGGCATCGGTTGAATAAGACATTTGTTCTTTGAGCCATCGATAAAGTCCACTTTTGGATACATGTAAAGGGAGTTTTAAAATTGTCCGGGATTGCGTTAAAAATCTTTATGCACGTGTGGTAACTATCCTATCTATGTTATAAACGTGAAAGTATGTATGTACGTTCTTTAAACTTTAACTTTCCAGTTATGTACCTTATATATCAGAATAGGACATAGGCTATAATTTATGTCAAATTTCACAATTCCCTTTTAGGGACGAACAAAGGGGAGAAACTTTGTAAGCTATAAATTGCATCTCTACGCGGACGAAGTCGCGGGCAACAGTTAATTTTTCATAAAAAGAGCACTATTAGAAACTATATTTAGCACGAGTCTGTCCCGATTTCTCGTACTTCTTGGATATAACTCTGTCACCAATAAGTATACTCACCGACAACATGTGTGGAGGTGGCCAGCCGCCGCGCATGCGCGTCGCGACGCAACCCCTCCGCCTCGCGCTGCACCGCGTGCGGAACCAGCAGCCGGCAGTGGGGATCTACAACGGTATTGGAAACGTTATATAATACAATAACTCTTTTCACTTCTCCTGCTCAAAAAGTACGTCGTGTTAGCTTCGCGAAGCGAGACTAAAATAGTGCATTTAGCCCCTAGGGTTTAAAAGAAAGCCATATAATCCTATACAAATTTCTATGACACTGAAAAAATAAACTTGCGGCCAGCTACATACTCCTTACGAATAATTAATAACAAACAAACCAACCTGATCAGATTGGCCAAACTTTCTGATGGAATTGCTAAAACTGTACTTTTAGTTTTTCATGAAATATACAATTTTAGTGATAAGTATTTTTTATTTTCTCGCAGTGGAAGTGAAAAGCAGAGTGTTTAACACGTATCTATAAGCCATTATGACACTCAGACATATTTGTCTCACTTCGTGAGCTCGTCCAAATAATCACTTCCGTGTCATGATGGCTTATTTTAGCCCCTTGTCAAACAATGTACTATTATTGTACTGTGAGGTCCGAAATCACGCGTGGCACGGGGGGGGGTGGCTACAAGGTGGCCTCGCGAGTATTTTCTTACTGTACCTGCGAAACAGCACAATACCTATTTATAAACCGAAGGTCTGACCTGAGATCATGAAGGAGGAGGAAGATCTAAATGTGACCCAAAAAACCTCGCGTGATTTTTGGATTAACCCAATGGGGATATTAATTTTGGGAATGTTATGTTAAAACTTGCGTTTATCAAAACGATTTCATACCAAAAGTTACCAAAAAATTCATAGGTTATTCAACGGTATTATTAGTTGTTAATATTTTCATACTTTAAAATGCACCACCCACCCACCAAAATTTAAACGTAAGGTATCGAACTCAATTTTTTATCAAGGATTTCCACATAGAAACTGTCATTTCGCATGAACATTTTTTTTTAATTTGAACTTTGTGTTGTACGCTTTTCTTTACAAAATACCGTAAAAACGAATTCAAAGAGAAATTGAAATTAAAACCGGCCAAGAAATACGCGTGATATAGGCATTTTAAAATACTAATTAGACATCGATTTGAAAGAGATCCGACATATACTGTAACGTCATGGTACACTCCGTTCATATAAACTCCATATTAAATTATGTTTTGCTAGAAAGAGATAGAACGAAATGTTTGATGGCTTATATCTTGGTTATTATTAGTTGTTCGAAAAAATATGTTTGTCCACTGTTTGTTACATGAATGAGCTTTTAATAAAGCAATAATAAAAAGTCATATTCCCTATTGCCTCGGTCGTCTTCCCCATGTTTATGGCAACCCTAAAGTACAGTCAACCTCCAAATTGGATAGTGAAACTTACCGCTCTTGACGAACTGCTCGATATACTGGAGATGGGACAGAAATATGGGGGTATCCACCGCCACATACCACAGGGGTTCTGAGTGTACTGACAGGCTTAAGTCCTCTATTCTTAACGAGTCATTGCTCTGAAAAATAACAAGAAAGAGCTAAGTGCAAGTCGGCCACGCGTACTGAGGTTTCCGCACTTGTAATTAACCTTTTGACCGCTCCAGTCATTTTTCATTTAATTTAATTTATTCATTCACAAACAAAGTAAATTGTGTTTGAATTGATAGGTATATCTAAACATTATCTATTCGAACATAGGAAGATAACGTAATAAATAACACTAACTAATATAACTCTTCAATTGTCATTAATCTTAAACCATAATTTAGACAAAACAACAAATTAACAAAAAAACCAAAAAGTTCTATTTTTTATGTAACGTGTGGCAAACGGGCAGGCGAGCCACCTGATGGAAAGTAGTCATTGTCGCCCATGGATATGTGTAACACCGGAGGAATCGCCCATATTTTGCCAACCTTTGAGAGCCCTGTTAACTCGCTTCTTGAAGAATCCCATGTTATAGCGCCCAGGAAATACCTCAGTAAGTTATTCCAATGTCCCATTTTTTTCGGCAAGTCGCCAAGTCACGTCATTAAAATTCGTGCCACTGACGCCAGTGTCATATCAATACCTCGTTCTGCATCACTATTGATGTGCCGACGGAAAGTTTCCAAAGTTGCGAAACTTCCAGTGTAGAAAGGTTTCTGTAATTTCTCAACATTTCCTATGGTGAACTTCCCGAAATGGAAATTTTCATAAAATTCTTAGAAATTGCCGAAATGTTTCCAACTTTTGGAATCATTCCTCAATCTTCAGATCTATACCAATCACTATTTTATTTTTAAGGCTTATTTATTGTCTTGCTGTGGTGTCTGGTTCACGTTGTATTACTCCGCTTACCTATACTTATATATTATATAGTATATACCTTTATCTATCTATACTCACAACATTATAAAGTTGTAAAAATGAAATGTTTGTATGTGTCGTTGTGGCTTCATCACGCTAAATCGGCTAAACGGATTTCAACTATTTTTGGTACACGAGTAGCTGGGCATCTCCAGATGGTAATAGGATACTTTTTACCCGACTATGCTAAAGAAAAAAGAGGGGTTATGATTTTTTCTCCTGCGCGAACGAAGTTGTGGGCGCCTTCTAGGACTACATACGTATGTAGTGAATATTATGTTTTGCCATCGAACAAACTTGGAAACGCGAGAAAACCCCAAGTATCAATGAGTTATCTTATTAAATGACTTGTTTAGATATGTCTATAAATATGAAACTTTATTAGTCTACTAGAAGGTGCAACTTCGTTCGTGTTATGTACTCCCTTTGGATATACACATACACACACACTGTAATATGTGCAAGCTGCATGACTGTTCGCGCCCGCGGCTCACGCAGTAATGGCGTGCGGCTCATCATACCGTAAGCACGAGACAATGTATATAACTATGATTTAGTTATACATAAACACTACAGTTCGCGGAGGAGAAAGTCACAACCCCTCTTTTTTTCTTCAGCGTAGACGGGTAAAAAGTATCCTATAACCATCTGGAAATACCCAGCTACCCGTGTACCAAAAATAGTTGAAATCCGTTTAGCGGTTTTTGCATGATGAAGCCACAACGACACATACAAACATACAAAAAAATCGAGTCTGACCTCCAAATAGTCCGTTACAATCATTATAAACATTTCTTTTTACAACTCTATAATAGTATAGATAGATATTTTTTATCTCTCCTGTTCGGAAAGTTAAATTTTCGTGGGTATTTAGCTGGGTGGAAAATAGCTTTTCCATCCCTAGGGTGGAAAGTATTTTATTGTTACGATTAGCCACAGAGTCGAAGATAATTGAGTCACGTCATAATATTAAAATAGAAGTTTTCATATCGCGATTGCGATGATGATGATGATGTTGATGATTATTATATTTTTATTTTCCTCACAGTCGAAATGAAAAGGAGATTGTTTAACTCAGGTGAAGTTATCCATTTCACCCTCGACCTACCCGCGCTCTCACTTCGTTCTAGTGCCAGAAATGGGTCACTTTCAACCCTAGGTTAACAACCTACTATAGAGGCCCGCTTTCGAGCGCTTGGCCACGTATCTTATTTTTGTTTCCATCTATGCTTCAAGAACAGTTAACCTCATCTCATTTGGCATAAATATTTTTGCCATAATCATCATTTGGCATAATGCATTTTTTCCTGAAACTGTATAATTTTTAGGACTTTTCAAGGCAGCATCCAGTTAAACGCACTAGGTTAAGTTTGTTTTATAACAATCCTGAAAAGTTTACGTGTTCAGAAAAAATGCATTATGCCAATTGATGATTATGACAAAAAAGTTTACGCCAGGTGAGGGTAATCCCTAAAAGGTATTATAGCCCTGGGTAATTACCTGGTCAATATCTAGAGAGTCCTTGGAGCTGGTGTCTGTTGGTTTCTGAAGGTCGAAGGTCACTCGTTTCTTCGGAGTCGAACATTCTTGTGTTTTAGATTTCCGTAGGTCTATAAAAACATACATACAATTGGATTTTGTAGCATTTAAACAAGCAATTAAAAATATATACAGTGTGTCCCAGGATAAAGTGCACAAACAAATAGGGATGAAAGTAGATGCAATTTTATCGACAAAAAATTATGAGCATATAGCAAATGGCCTTTTGGAAATTAGGTACTTTTAAAAACGATTGATATCGCATCGCCTCAAATCCCCCGTATTACAGGGCGAAAGGGACAACTGCAACTCGGAACGATCTGACCTACAAAAAATTGGCGAAAACAGGGTTTTGTAGTGTAGTACCCTATTTCCTCTTCCAAAACTGGATTAATTTTAGTTTTTCGTTCACATATATTATAACGACGGCTTCGGCTATTCTTCTATGTTTTCTTTTTCTTTTATATTCGTTAAATTTGTTTACTGAACGTGTACTTATGGCGCCGGATGGTGGCATTTTTTGCAGTTTTCGAGGGCCTCTAATTCTTAAAATAAACAAATTATTAAGAAAAATAAAACATAGGGGCATGGCACAGGTAAGTATGGATTATATAAAAAAATAATTTGCTTTGGGGGTTTAAATATGGCCCAAAAATCCTCGCGTGATTTCCGGATGAGCCCTAAAGATGCTTGGTTATCCCACGCGCCTTGTATAACTCATATTCGACTTTGGTAGGTCAAAATGAACCTTGAACAAAAAAAAAACAAACCTGCTGATTTCAACGCGTCGTCAGGCATCTTTCTCTTTCTGGCTACAAGCTTGAACCTCAAATCATTCTCAGGCAATTCACCCAATTTATCAGCTTCTTCATTGTCAACCACACTTGTAGTTGAACTTTCAGTATTCTTCGTAAAGAGTGAAGTTAGAGTTTCCACAGACCTGCTCTTCTTCAGTACAGATTTTGGAGTGGAGTCACTTTCCAACTGAGTTCTATTTCTTTTTACCCGGATTGGCATAAATATTTGGCTTGCTCCCTGCTTCGCACCGAAATTTTGTGCCCAGGACATGTTAAAGGAATTGTATTTCGGCGTCTGACCGAATATTGGTTTGTTGAAAAGGTGATATGGTGTTGAACTTCGAATTTGGAACTCTGGGGTATAGTTTAAAGTTCTTTTCACAGGCCGAAAAGGGTTCATAGGCGTTATTTGACCAAACATTGGCTCCATCTCGTATGTCTGTGTTACTTGGTCCATCAAAACTCTGTGCTGCTGATTTGGTTGCTCCGGAACATACAACGGTATAAATGCCCAGATAACGTTGGGAGTACATACATCAGTGACATATTTCGGGAACACAGCTTGTCCCAACGTTGGGGTTGGCAATGAGCATTGAGGATTTACTTCCTTCACGGAATTGGCAAATTCAGGGGTACTGCCATTTTTAACAGAGGAGAATGAGTTAGTTGTGTTGGTGCTCTCGTCATTGGGTGGCCCAGATGGCTCGGGATAAGAGTGAGTTTTGTCAGTTACTTCGTGAATTGTGTGCTTTTTCACAGTTTTCTGTGAACAATATTAAATAATTTATTTTAATCTGTCTCTGAAATAGCAGGTAATGTGTTTAGAAATGGATAAACACATTACCCTCCTTTGCGTCGCGCAGTTGGGTAAACATAAATGAAATAGCGGATCAACACCACAATGGTGTGGTTTCCCCTATCCTAGTCCCATGGATATCTCTAAGTCTAGATAAACTCAAATACACTGGAGAGGAAGTTTCGGGTCACCCTAATTTAAATCACAGCAATAGATTTTGATTATTATTATGAAACACTACTTTTATTTACATAATATACTACTAACTAAAAATAACCAAGACTGTCCGTCTGTCTGTCACCAGGCTGTATCTCATGAACCTTGATAGCTAGAGTTGAAATTTCCACAGATGATGTATTTCTGTTGCCGCTATAACAACAAATACTAATAACAGTATAATTTTATGTCTGTCTGTCTATATCAATAACCGATATAAAATGATCGAGCACGGCGTACGTTCGCTTAGGAGTAGGGCTCTGCTTACACTGGATTTTCATAGATACGGCCATTTGTAGCGTATATTTTGTACGGAACCCTCGGTGAGCGAGTCCGACTCGCACTTGGCCGGATTTTTTAATTAGTTTACATGATAAACTTTTTATAAAAAAAATTGTCATCATCCCTATTAAAAGTAGAAAATAAAAACTATAAAGTATGGCACACCCCCCCTAGAAATATTATTTTTTATTATTTAACTATCAAACTAAGTAGCGGCCTACACAAGACATGTACTCGTATACTCCAAATTTCATCAATGTGCATTTTGTAGTTTTTGACTAAAATGCCTGTGACAAACGGACGGACAGACGAACAGACAGGCATGACGAAACTATAAGGGTTCCGTTTTGCCATTTTGGATACGGAACCCTAAAAATGACGATTATGGCAATATCTCGCTCCATTAACAACTTTTTTGATGGTTTTTTATGAGTTCGACTTATACCTAATAACTAAATTTTTTTACTGTTATTTTTGCAGTTTAGATTTAAAAGTTAATAAAGATTATGTTATGGCAGAACTGTACAACCCCTATTTTAGGAAATATGACGGTGTCAATATATATAAGACTAGCTTCTGCCCGCGACTTCGTCAGCCTTAGATTCGTTTATCGCGGATAAGGGCATTTTTCCGGGATAAAAAGTAGCCTATGTCCTTTCCCGGGATTCAAACTATCTCCATACCAAATTTCATCCAAATCGGTTCAGGGGCTTAAGCGTGAAGAGGTAACAGACAGACAGACACACTTTCGCATTTATAATATTAGTATGGATTATACCAACCCGAAATTTTTGCCCTGGAGCATATTTACACAAAAGTCCCACACAAAAAAAAATATTGTGACCGATTATGGTCGGCATGAGATAAAACCAGGACACTGTTATATTATGATCCAACCCTGACGAAAATAAAAGTGGGAAGTCCTGAAAATATAAACATTTGGCTCTTCAGTCTTAAAAGGTTGCTGACCCCTGACCTAGACCTTGGTATGACAAGACATAGTAACATTTAGCATTACAAATTGCATGTACAGTCAGCGTCAAATAGTCTGTAGCATCCAAAGTGCCAAAAATATCGCGACAGATATTTTTTCTTACGGGCATAAAGATGTGTGACAATATATTTGGCGCTTTGCATGCTACATACTATTTGACGCCAAATGTACAGTCAACAGCGTTAATCAGCCACAACAGCGCTTTGTTGTGGCTGATATTAATGCAGGTGGCCTGCATACTCATTTGTCACTTGTTAAGATGACTGGAGGAAATATACATTACACAACTAGAAAGTGCCCGCAACTTTGTTCGCAGACTAGAAAAAGTCAAAATGCCTCTTTTTTTCTTCAGCGTAATTGGATAAAAAGTAACCTATAACCATTTGGCGATACCCAGGTATCCGTGTACCAAAAATAGTTGAGATTTGTTTAGCCGATTTGGCGTGATGAAGCCACAACAACACATATAAACAAAAAATCCAATAAATATATTTTTCAATTCAGTGACCTCCGTGTGTGACAGTCCGTGACAGTCAATTTTTGGAAGATATTTCAATGTACAGACATTTCATTTTTACATTATTATAATAGAATAAATAATAAAGATTAGTCACATTTTTATGAAAAAGTCTTAAACACTACTGTGATTTGGGACCCATAATATTTTATAAGAAAAATCACCTATGCAAAAAAAATTAAATCTCGATGTGTTCAAATATTGGTGGTTGCGTTGATATTTAATCAGGTATAGTCTTAAATAGTCTAGAGATGCAAAGGATATCCAGCCACTATCTGGTATCTGGCCTATCTGGGCAAATTTTAACGGATCATGGCATACTTTCCGGCCAGATATGATATAAAGTTCACAACATACCTAGTTAAGATTAGGAGTAATAAATAACAAGCCATCAATTTATGAATTATTATCAGTTTAATATTCCATGATACTTTAAAAATGACATGAAACTGACAGCAGTTGAACTACTTGTAGAACTACCCAAATGGCAATTAATGAATGAATAGTTGAATAAAAGTAATTTTTTTTTAAATATCCATTCATTATTTTATTGCTATTTGTACTGAAGTAGTGGAGTAAATAATCATGTTTGTTATTCATTATGGTTGCTTAAGATTCATACCATATTGCAACTTGCACCTTAATTACTCCACTTTAGGTAACATCTACCGAATATTCTGCTATCCGGCCAAACAACTATCCGTTGCATCGCTATAATATTCATCCAAAATACACTATTGGTTATACAAATGTCAAGCTGTTCTTAAATACGCATTTCTATCTATACATACAATAATTCTACACGAAGCATGTGATATTTAAAAGCTTGTTTAAGTACTAATCTTTGCATGAAAACCAGCTTTATTATAGTTAAATAGCAACTTACATCGATGTCGCTAATAGTCCATGCGGATTGACCGGTAGAACCGTTGAAATAATAGAATTTTCCCGGAATACTTTTTGATGGACACAATAACCACGGACTAGAGTTGTTCGAAGTCAATGTTTTCTTATTAGGAATCATTGTTTGGCTTATGCATTTATTTAATAGTTATCATTATTTTAGATATAATTTGAAAATCGCTGAGCAAGGTAGGTAGGTAAGCACGAGCAAGAAAATCACAACAAGAAAACTTTGCTTACCGCCGCAAAATCAAAACACAATATCACATTTCAAAGCGTTTTATTTTTGCATAGTCTGCACTGGCTAGTTCGTTAATTATTTATTTGGTTAATGAATTTTTTTCTGAAAATGCAATATGTAATTATAACACGTTAATAATTTGAATAAGATTATGTATTATTTATGTTTTTTTTTCATGCCTGCCAATTATATAACTTTTGTTGGTACTTCTGTACACTTCAGGTATTCTGAGGGGCTACTCCGAAACCCAAAAAACGAAGTTTGTATGAAGCCATCCCGCTCTCTCAAATACAGCTTAACATGAGAGCGAGAGAAATGGCACGTTACGAATTTCGAATATCGAGTCTCGGAGTAACCCCTCTGCTTTTGCGCTTGTTTTCAACTTAGGTAAGGATTTTTTTTAAAGGAATTTTGTTTAGGTTAGGAGCAAAACGCAATAATATTACCAGTTTATGGGGACATTCCTACAATATGGAAAAAAAAAACAAATAGATGTTTCACTTTTTTTCATTTATTTACAGTTTAGAACTAAAAGTGAGCAAATAGTTTATTAACTTATCTTAGGAACAATCACAGTGCTACACTAGCCCTGAAAATATATAAAAGTGCAAGACCTGTATACAATTCAAAACTTCATTTCCTTGATAAATTGTATAAGCAACGCATGATGCATGCAATAATATTGTAAATGCGAGTATGGTTTTCAGTCTTTACTCGATGAATAATTTTCGTGTTAACACTAATGACACTTTTCTATTTATAAAAAAAAAAATATTTTCATATTAAACAAATATAAATCAGCTACGTATATTAAGGAAAGATTCTTTTTCATTGGCAAACCATCTCGTAGTAGCTAAAGCCTTATTCTGATTATATTGGAGTTGTAATACAGAGTTTAAGCTCTCATTTTTAAATTTATGGATATAAATTTGTCTAAATATAATAAAACATGCTAGTAACAAGGTGACTGATAGAAATACGATCGTTAAAGGAGGTAGAATAACTGTCATAAAATATATGGTGCCCTGTATCCGCTTTGGTAAACCTTCTTGACTCTGAAACAAAAAGAAAAAAGTATAAATGACAGAACCTGGCTAATTAATCCGGATGGTGTCGATTGAGAATACGTTTGTACCACATCCAACTATATTTAATCCAAATTGAATCGATATACCGATCACAAACATATTCTCACCCGATGATTATGACCAGTATGGGAAAGTCTGAAACTGAGTAGGGAAATTTATTCTTATGAAGAAAATGTTCGGTTTTACTGAATACTAACAATGCGCTCATAGATTTTTAGATAAAACCTACCCTTGATTTACACAAATATTTCAACCGAAGACCTAGAGCTACCGATATTTATACACGTGTAATACTAATAAGTTATGTAGTTTTTTTATTAATATACTTACGTATTCGGCCCAGCACAGGGGTATTATCTGGTTCGAGAATTTATTATACTCCTCTGAAAATCCTGACAGGTCTTGCACGTGTAAATTACTCTGCATCCGCGCCACGGATCGGAATGGTGTTCCTGTCAACTGAAATATAAAAAATTAAACATTGAATGTGTTCTGACAAATAATGTGTATGCTCTGAAAAACATGAGGTAATTATAGAAATGACACTGGCAGCACTAAATTTACATTTATGGAGAGTAGAAAACTAAGGAGAACCATCTCTATAATATATGCAAAATGTCCGTCAAAATAAAATTGGTAGCGCCACTAGTGCATGAAATTAATTAACATAATAATGCCAAAAAATCCACAACGATTTTGAAGTCGATTAAATATTTACATCAGAAGAGGAACGAAGGATTGAGTAGCATTTCGATAAAAATGTTTTGTAAGACATCATGCTATCTTGCTACTTTTTTGATGCTTGCCGCTGGACGCTTATCTTATTATCCGTTTTCCGTTATGAGTCTGTCCTTATCTTTCTATTCTCAATCAATGGTTACATTGAAAAAATATTAAACGAGCGCTAAATTTTAATACGTAAACAATTTTCGAAGTGTACTGAATGCACATTTCTATACATTTTACGCTCATTTCTTTTTTGCCCCAACGTTTATCATTAGTATTCAAGAACCAACCATTTTAAGACCGTCGGAATGTTAAACCAATCACGTTGTGGTTTTGATATGTCAATTTAATGACCTTTTCACACATTATCATTCTACAGATGTGCCTGGGGTAGTGTTGATATTATTGATCACTTTCCTGCTTGTTAATGATCAACGATCATGAGCTGTCAATGAATGACCTCCATAATTATAACTCGTATCATGCAATCGTTATATATAGTAAGCTTTTTCAGTTGAGTACCGCGTTAGTTAATTAGTCACTCAGCAAGTTTCGTGGCCTAATTAAGGTACGAGACTTATAAACTTAATTTTATAACTACTGGATACAATGCTTTTTCTACGAGTAAACTATAAGATATCTAAATGAAACGGCTATAAATATTGCAAAAACAGAGCGTACTTTATTGAAATTCATTATATTTCTGCGCGGAGTTGTACTTATAATATTTTATTATAGTTCTGTGCCATATATCTAAGTGGTAAAAAAAACACAATTTATACTTATTTCGAATAAAATACCTTAATGCATTCGAAAATATAGTCAAGTGAATTTGGGGTCGCTGTACAGCAGTAACTTTTTTACTTAACTAGAAGATGCCTGCAACTTCGTTCGCGGAGGAGAAAAAGTCATAACCCATCGTTTTTTCTTCAGCGTAGTCGGGTAAAAAGTATCCTATAACCATCTGGAGATACCCAGCTATCCATGTACCAAAAATAATGGAAATATGTTTAGCCGATTTTGCGCGATGAAGCCATAACGACACATACAAACATACATAAAATCCAAAAAAAATATTTTTCGTTTTAGTGACCAAATAGTCCGTAAAATCATTTTTTTTGAAAATATCTTCAATGTACAGACATTTCATTTTTACAACTTTATTATAGTATAGATACGAGTAACTGCTCATACAAATTGAGGGGTTGCTGGAGACCATGATTTACTCGACTAGGCTGAAGAAAAAAGAGGGTTATGATCTGACGAAGTCTTCTTGTTTATAATATTAGCATGGATTTGATCAACTCGCATCGGACTTTGGTCCCCAAGCATAACACCCGCCTGAATAGAGTACTGTAATGCCCTCTCTTCCTATAAAGTCATGTCCACATTATTGCAAGATTAGGCAAAAAGCCTTATTAGTCCGTCATCGTCAGTTAGATAATAAAAAAATATAAGACACGTATTTTTTGCTTTTTCAAAATAATAAAAAAATACTGACATAAATCGCATTGAAGTTTAGGAGTGGCGACTCGTGACGGTCACTCCTAAGTACAATTTGTAGCTAGGAGTGACGTCACGCGACATTTTGACTAAATGTATCGCTTTTATTTTTTGATTACGTAAAAAAATAAAAAATACGTCTGCAATAGGCCTGCCTATTTTTTTTTATCTACATGATGGACTAATTATTAAAATTTAGTCATCGTCTCTATTCACCCCAATAATGCGACCTCTGAAAGGTTACTCCGAATCTCCAAATTCGAATTGTATTTGAGTGAGCGGGATGGCGCTTTACGAACTTCGAATTTAGGATTTCGGAGTAGCCCCTCTGAATTAATACGACACTTACAGGTTCTACAACCGCATAGGAGTTGTGTTTGTATCTGTCAGGCCGTAGCCCCGTGACGAAGTGGTCTTTCGGCACTCCCCCCGTGTAGAAATGGGGGAACGACACCACCATCGGGAAATCTGAAATAGAAGAAATAAATGTAAAACAAAAGCTTTAATTGAGACGTAACAATATTTTAAACAGTTGAGAGAAGAACGCATCTCGGTAGACGAAGCGTAGGTAAGTGTTAACAGAACATTGATTTAAACTAACACGATTTTCACTCATTATCACAATACAACAAAAGGGGCTTAATCTATCGGTACATAAAAAAGAAGAAGTCCTGACTGACTGACTGAATGACTGACTGACTCATTAACGCACAGCCGAAACTACTAACGCTTGTAACGTAGGCTAGGGATAAGAAAGGGGATGGGAAACGTAAAATCTTTGGACTTAGAAACTCGTAAATTCGTGAATAGATTGTGTGTTTAAAATCAAGAAAGTTATATTCTTGATTTTTCAAAATTCATCCCCTAAGGGGGTAAAACAAAGGATGGAAGTTTGTATGTGCAACGTAAAATCTTTGGACTTAGGAGCTTGAAATTGCAAAACGGGGGGAGAGAGATGAGGAGAGAGAGAGAGAAAGAAGAGGGAGAGAGGGAGGGAGGAATGGACGGAGAGAGAAATGGAGGTAACACTCCCTTTTTCCTCTATACGGAGGGAGAGAGGAAGTGAAGGAGAGGGAGGAAGAGGGGAAGGAGGGAGAGAGTGAGGGAAGGAGGGAGGCAGGGAGAGAGAGAGGGAGGTAGGGAGAGAGAGAAAGGGAGAGATGGAGGAGAGAGAAATAGAGGGAGAGAGGGAGAGAAAGAAAGAGAGGAAGAGAGGGGAGGAGAGAGAGAGAGAGAGAGAGCGCGAGAGAGGGGGGAGGGAGGTTGAGACAAAAAATAGGTGTCGTAGTAAAATTATGACGCTAGTTTTCTTGTGACGTTAACACATAAAATTATCGTTCGTAATTTCGTAAACCGACTTTACAGACAATCATTTTTTGCTACGCCTTAAAATATTATCGTTTTGAAACGCCGAGGTACCTACTAGGACATTTTCATTTTGGCCAGTGTCAGGAACTTCGCCGGTTTCTTCTTTGCTTAGTCTAGCTGGCGTTAAAATTAAAAGTGTCACTGTTGCCTTATGGAATAATGTTCAATATCCCCATTTTCTTACATCCGTTTTGGTCGCTGAATATCTTCTGAGTATTTTTTTCAAAGATTAACAGCATCGGACAACTGACAGAAAAAAGTTTGACTCATTCATGTCTCTGTTTTTACCTAAAATCTACGCGGACGAAGTCGCGGGAGGCCGCTAGTCGCGTATAAATATGATTTTTCACTTCTTCTGCTCAAAAAGTCATATTAGCTTCGCGAAGCGAAACTTAAATAGTACATTTAGCCCCTAGGGTTTAAAAGAAAGCCATATAATCCCATACAAATTTCTATGAAACTGAAAAAAAACTTGCGGCTAGCTACATACTCCTTACGAATAATTAAAAACAACCAACACCAACCTGATCAGATTGGCCAAACTTTCTGATAGAATTGCTCAAAGTGTACTTTTAGTTATTCATGAAATATACAGTTTTAATGTTAAGTCTTCTTTATTTTCTCGCAGTCGAAGTGGAAAGCAGAGTGTTTAACACGTGGCTAAAAGCCATTATGACACTCAGACATATTTGTCGTCGCTCACTTTGTGAGCTCGTCCAAATAATCACTTCGTGTCATAATGCCTTATTTTAGTCCCTTGTCAAAAAATCAACTATTATTTAATTACCTTTCGAGACCATGGACGTAACGCAACGTCTGACACGTCGAAGAATTACGAACGAAAGGTAATTAAAAAAAAACATATTTATACACGATTAAGCCCCGTTTGAGCACTGGTCCTACCAAGGGCGAGGAAACGTTTAGCTATAGGCAATTTTCTCGCCCAAGAAACGAACAAAAGATATAGATTATATGTTAGTAGAAGAGACACATATATTAATAGCTCATCGCTGGCTGTTCACACTGTCGATGAGAACTCTCTCATATATGTATCTCTTATTGACAGGGAATCTATATCTATTGTGCGTTTCTTGAGCGAGTTGAGCGAGAAAATAGTCGATAGTTGCTCGCTTTTTCGCCGGCGGTGGGACTAGTGCCTTGTTGTCTTGTGATAATAAGTGTTGGTAGGCTAGATGCAGTGATGATGTTCTGACTTCTGACGCCAATTAGTAGAGAGTGATTGGGAATCGTTCTCGGGGAATATGATTTTTACAAGCTTTTAGAGTTTTTGTTCTGTATTAACGATCACGAGTTTTACACTCTCTGACAGGTTGCCGCTATACACTGGCGGCTGGTTTAGGCTGAAGATCATGTTCCATGTCGCACCCTTGGGACCAGTCCAGCGGTTGAGGTTGATGATGTAGCCTATGTACCCACTGAAGTAGACCCACATTTGCTGGAGGTACACCCACTTATTGAAGTAGCATTTGCAGCAAAACGAGATGAAGCAACATACGGCCAAAGATAAAGCGTTAATAGCCCAGACTCAGCAAGCTGAAATGAATGAAGGATGCAGCGCTAAGCCGTCTTTAGGCTAGATGCAAGATATTCTAGTGGGGTGCTATCAATTTCGCATATTTTTTTATGTCCGAAACTGATTTCGCCGAACAGGTTTCGCATAATTTGATTTCGCCGAATTTTCATCTTGCCGAATCATTATTTGTCGGAATCTAAGTACGCATAATTTAGCCTCTAACAGTAAAAAACTGCTGCCATTAAAGTAGGTTGGATTTGGTTAGAACTGCAATCCCGAACAGAAGACGATTGCTGCCAGATAAGTAGGCTTTCAGCATTAAAATGTTATGCGTAAAGACCATTCGGCGAAAACAGGATTCGGCGTAATTAAATTATGCTTATAGATCATTATGCCTATTGGGATTATGCGATATAGAATTATGACAAAAAATATGCGTAAAATCTAATATGATGTAACATAAAAAGAGGTAGATAGGTTATACGGGCTCCGAAAATGGCACACCTAAATTACGCCAATTGGCCAACCTTAACTCAGTCTCGCGTACAGAGTACGAGGGTTGCTACTTATATATCCGGAAACAAAAAAACAAACAAACGTACACGGCTGAAAATAGTTTTATTGTTTTTCAAAGTATTCCCCTTGATGATCTATGCACTTTTGCATTCGCGTGAACCAATTTTTAAAGCACTTCTGCCACTCCGCCTGAGGTACCTCCATAACGTGTTGTTTGAATGCGTCGACAGCATCTTCAGCGGTCGAAAATCGTTGACCGCGTAATTTATTCTTTATATTTGGAAATAAATAAAAATCGTTGGGTGCCAAGTCAGGGCTGTACGGCGGATGACCCGTTAATTCCACATTTTGACCCTCCAAAAATAGAGTTGTTTCGCGTGACGTATGACAGCTGGCATTGTCATGATGAAGAATGATTCTTCGTCGCTGGTTAGTTTTACGAATTTGTTCAAATACTTCCGGTAAGCAAATGGTCGTGTACCACTCTGAATTAACCGTTCTACGGTTTTCTAGTGGCACTGTAGCTACATGGCCATTAATACCGAAGAAGCAGGCCACCATTTGTTTCAATGTACTTTTTGCACGAGTAACTTTCGTAGGGTTCGGCTCATTTTGAAACACCCATACCGTTGATTGTTGCTTCGTTTCGGGATCGTATGCATAGATCCAGGATTCGTCACCTGTATAGATGTTATAAACGGCTTTTGAGTCACCACGGTTATATTTTTTTAACATTTTATTGCACCATTCGACGCGAGCATGTTTTTGCTCATTTGTTAAGTTGTGGAGTATCCAACGCGAACAAATTTTTTTTACAGCCAAATAATTATGTAATATGCTATTAATGCTGGTCATAGAAATACCCAGAGTCGCCTCTATCTCGCGGTACGTAACATGTCGGTCGTCCATTATAAGTTTTCGCACAGCCTCGATATTTTGTTGTACAACGACCGATTTCGGGCGACCTGCCTTAACTTCGTCCGTAAGCATACTACGTCCACGATTGAACTCACTAAACCTCGTACGAGTACGTTGTAATTTAATGTTGGATTATGCGTCAAATAAACAAAAAATTACGATGAGTGTGTTATTGCAATATTATCAGATTTATGTGTGCGTAAGCCTGGCCATTTTACAAGTGGATTTTCGTGTAGGTACTCGTAACCTATCAACCTCTTTTTATATTATATCATTGCGTAAAATAGTCGACCCATTCTGGTGCTAGTTGCAAGATTGCTTGAGGATCGTGCTCCGTGGCGAAACTCTGAGAAGACCCAGCAGTGAACTGCTACTGGTGATGTGGCCTGTGTACTTACTGAAGTAGCATTTAGCTGCGTCACTTAGCCCTGCTGGAAGCGAAGGCTCCGTGTCGTAACAGTCCGTCCCGTTGGTGACTCGCTCGAACACGCTCTCTGACAGGTTATACCTGTATACAGGTACGCTATCTACCGTCAGCTCACCTGGAAATTAAAAAATCTTAGCTTTACTGTTGCGAACATTGAATTTATAAAAACGCTTAGCTTTACTATTGCGAACATTGAATTTATAAAAAAGCTTAGCTTTACTATTGCGAACATTGAATTTATAAACAGTGAACTCCAAGTGGTCCGTTCACGATATTTTTTTGAAATAATTTTCAACATGCAGACATTTCATTTTTAAAACTTTATAATAATATAGAAGCGAGAAATACATACCTACCCACTTTTTTATTACAAAAATAATCACATCATCTCATAAAAACTTTATAAAACTCAGTTAATATTTATTCTATTTGAACATAGATCAAGGTTTCACCATTTTCATAAGAAAATACATACTGTCAAAGTACAGGGGCATGAGTTTGCAGACGGTCTTCCTCCAGTATAAGAGAACATCCTGCTTGGAGAGGCGCTGTCTGTACATGACTCCTTCCGTGGAGCCGAAGATGCGATCAGGGCATTGCTGGGGAACAATTTTCAAGGAAATATTTATTTTATTTAATTAATTCATGAAATTCCACAGTATTACAGTTAGTTTAGTTAATATCAACTACTAGAAAATGCCCGCAACTTCGTCTGTGGAGGAAAAAAAAATCATAACCCCCTCTTTGATATTTATTTCATAACTTTTAGAGCAGCACTTTTACATACCTGAATTTTTACTTAACCAAAAAAAATACCATTTCCTTGTGAAAAGAAATACCATACCCCCCTTATCTCCAAAGTTTTACCAAGCGCAAATTTTGAAGTTTTCTGAATTTGTATATATAAACATAAATATTACACGAAAATTATAACTGTCTCTAACTAGCTCGTTTTTATTAATTTTCAAATAACCTATTTGAACTACCTTGTCGGTGGCGTGAAGTTGGCACTTCATTTGTATGCAACGCTATAAATATCAGATGCAAATTGCAAACTTAACCGGAACCGGGTAATAATGTTAGGGTAAGTGAATGTTTGTACGGAACCGGGAGTCAGTCTCGCACTTGAACGGTTTTTCTAATTTGCACTCCACACCTCTGATAATCATAATGTTCCCAATTAGAATAAACCTACCTTGTGCGTCTCTAGGAGTAAAGTAAAAATTACAACAAGGTATATGATGTAATGGGTCTTTAAGAATAAAAAAAACCATATACGTGACACTCACTTCAGGATCATAACCTGGTAACTGCGGCTCCCCTCTGAAACGATTGATTTGGAAGAAGTTCTCGTGACCCCATCGCTGCCCGATGGTCACCGTCACCTCGTCTGTGAAGTCTGCGTATATCTGAAACCAATTACAAATTAATAGGTGCCCGCAACTTTGTTCGCGACGCAGAAAGTCATAACCCCTCTTTTTTCTTCAGCGTAGTCGGGTAAAAAGTATCCTATAACCATCTGGAGATACCCAGCGTGTACCAAAAATAATTGAAATCCGTTTAGCCGATTTTGCGTGATGAAGCCGCATAGCTGCAATACTCAATAGGTTATATTATAGAAGGTGACATCTTTATCACAACACAACGAAACGGGGCTTAATCGCGTATTAATATGATTTATTTGATTACCTGTGGCGTCGCTTCTGTCAGCTGTCAATTCTGACAGATTCTGCATCGCGCTAACAAAGTTTTTTAAGTCGATTGCATAAATATGACTTCCGACCAATTCTTATTGGACTTCGGGCCCCAGGCATGACACCCAAGTCGATGAATTTGTATCTATATCGGAATCCTTAGCGTCGTTTGTCATAACGCATTTTTTTTAGAAACTACGATGATCTTTTAAAAAATTCTGAAGTATTAACGGTTTCTGAAAAAATGTACTGTAAGTCATTAAAAAAGGTTTCTCATATAAATTGCCATCCATGGAAAACCTAAAGGGTCCTTACTTTAAGTGGTCCTAGAAACTTGAAATTTGGTGTGAAGGTGGTATCTCTTATAGCACAACCGATGGGAAAAATCCGAATATCATTTTTTTTTATGTCCGTCTATGTCAGTAACCAAATTAAAAAGACGCCACACTACAATTTTCTTAGGAACAGGGCTCTGGACACTGGAACTGGAACACTGAATTTTCATAGATACGGCTGTTTTTAGCGCATATTTTATACCAAACCTACGGTGCGCGATTCCGACTCGCACTTGGCAAGTTTTTTTCGGAAAATCGATTACGTACTCCATACTTACCCTAGCCAACATCCCCATATTGTTGACCGGCACCATACCCGGGGCTATGGACTTCGTAGTATCCAGAAGCGGTTCTCTAAACTCCCACAGGTACTCATAAATGGTTTTCTTGACGAAAAAGTGGCTGTTGTATGCGATGCCTCGGAAAAACATTTTGACGAATGACGGAGCGTCGTGGAGATATGATGCTATGCCCTGGAACAAGAAAAAAAATGGTTAAAAACAAATATACGGACGAATATGGAATCGCCTTTTTTGGAATCGGTTAATTAGAGTCCGTTGCTAATGATAATATGTAATAAAATAAAACCCGTTTTTATTTATTTTATTTTATTAATTAGGCTTTCACAACAAATTACAGTAACATAAAAAGCTTTAAGTCAGATTCTGGACTATAACTCTAAACGAGGTGTGCATAGAAAGATTAATAAGATGAAGTGCAAATTAATCGCTAGAGACAAACCATTAATTTGCAGAGATAATTTCATGTACACCTTTATATTTGTATACATGTAAAAGCGAACTTTTTTTTTAATTTTTTTACACAAATTGACCTTGTAATCAAGCTTAGTAGGCTAGTGTTATGGATAATAGGATTTACATCTATACTAATATAAAAAATGGATGTCTGTACATTGAAGATATTTTCAATAAAAAATGTTTGGAATACAGTAGTGGGAGATAAATATTGGTGAAAAAAAACTTCTTAAATCTCATAAACGCTCCCCGAGATACAACAGTCACATTTTTGGACTATCCTAAAAAACGCTCCATACTAAAGTCTAGGAACGTATGACGTCACACGTTCCTGCCTATAGTATGAGGAAATTAAGAACTTGCATTTATCGAAACGGTTTCATAACATAAGTTACCATAATTTTTTTGGGTTATTCAATGGTATTATTAGTTACCTATTAATATTTTCATACTTTAAAATTGGACTTTCCCACCAAACATACAAGGATCATAAAACAAGTTACACGTAAGGTACCGAACTTATTTTTTTTATTACAAGCTTTTATTTAACTTGCAATGTATGTATGTATGTAATATGTTTGTTCGGGTGGAATCTTGCAAGTTAAATTACCCACTTCCCGGATTCCAATTGAGCTAAAATTTGGCATACTTATCTAAGTTTGGTGACAATGCAATAATATGATACCATCGAGCTGATCTGCTGATGGAGCAGGAATAGGAACTCTGTAATAAAATAACTCAATCCTACCGTGTTTAAGCTCTTTAGAATCGTCTCGATGAGTAGTTGATAAATGTTTAAAGAAAAGTACAGTCGGCAATAAAAGCTTGTCACAAAAAGACATTTCTGACAGAAACCTATTTACGATTTCTATCATAGAAACTACCAATTCGCATCAAATTTTTTTTTTAATTTTAGTACAGTCAACATCCCTTTTAAGTATAGGATATTTTGGTATACTTGGTTAGTCTGTATCGAGTATCTGGTAGTAGTATTCGTTTTCCTATACTAGTATTTTGAGTATGATTAAATATGCGAGTATGTCTTATACTTGTCAATGGTGAGACAATGTGAGACTCGTGCGCCGCGTGAGAACATAATCAAAATGGCTAGACCAAGATCCGACCGTCGGTGACCCTACCCGATCAAGTACCTGATTTTGTTACTTTAAATATTGGAGACAGGAAATGCTTCAAATAGTTCGAATCACTTTTTTTTATTCATATTGTTTTCATTTTTTCTTCTTTATCTAAGTCTCTATATTATAAAATTGTAAAAATGAACTGTCTGTACATTACAGATATTTTCAAAAAAAATGATTGTTACCTACGGACTATTGAAAGTGACTATGGAGGTCACTGAATGAAATATATTATTTTTGCATTTTTTGTATGTTTGTATCTGTCGTTGCGGCTTCATCACGCCAAATCAGCTAGATAAAAGAGCTAGAATAGATTTCAACTATTTTTGGTACACGTGTAGCTAGGTATCTCGAGATGGTTATAGGATACGTTTTACCCGACTACGCCGAAGAATGTTGTGATATTCTGATCTACATTGACTGAGAAAGAACGTTATGATGGCGTGACGTACATTGTTCTACATATTTCAAGAATCCCTATCGTGCTGTCACGTGTGTGCTTCTAATTTTGGCTATGGCTGAAAATGTACAACGGGCAAAATGTACAAACAATCAAAATGTACATACGCAAAATGTACAGCCAGAGTGTCAAAAATATCGTCACACATCTTTGTGCTTATACATAGTAATAAAGATGTGTTGCGATTGGATATTACACGCTATTTGACGCTGACTGTACATGGCGTAAAATGTACATCATGATAAATATACAGTAAATAAAACAATTATAACCGATTATATCGCGTATATTATCTCATTTGAGTTCCAGAGTTTATATATGAGATATAATCCGTTAAAATTGTTTTATTTAAATGAGTAATAATCGCGGAAACAGAAGAAAATATTAAATGTACTACGCAGAATGTACCTACGCTACATTAGAATGTACGAAAATTACACAATACAATGTTACAGTTTATTATATTTTGCAGGTTATGAATTATACAACTAAACAATTCGGGAAATGTACATTTTTCTTTTTAAATATTTTGCGTTACATGCATTTACCATAAGTACATTCTGCGCCCTGTACATTTATCGCCTTGAAGTGCAGTACCCTCGACAGCTGCAGATACGTGGAGTGTTTCGCTCGGAACCCAAACTGTCCTGCTCTGGGCTCGATGTGGGGCTGGAGGAAGTTTAGCAAGAGCTTTCCGAACACCTTGGAGAGGATGCTGAATAGAGTGATCAGGCAGTAGCTCTCAGGTTTCCGGCGGTTCTTTTGTCATGGTGTACATTTTACGTCACGTACATTTTGCGTACGTACTTACATTTTGATTGTTTTGCACATTTTACTAGTAGTAAGCATTTTGCGCATTATATATTTTCAACTGAAAGCCCTATTTTTGTAATAAAACAGTTATCAGATTCACTCCTTTATTTCCAGTCTGCTCGCGAATGGATGATATTCGACAGGGTAGCATTAGCAATAGCCGGCCCTCGGTCTCGGCGGAAACCGCTAACAAATTGCAACCATCACGGCAAAGGGCGTGAATATTACGTACGTAGTTATTATAACTATTATAAGTACATTAAATGACCGTTAATAGACTTATTGTAATGATAATCGGACGCCTTGACATGTATTTGGTTACATTAGGCTATAGATACAGGTTTTTAGGGTTAAAAAAAGTCGGACTCGCGCACCGAAGGAAGGGTTCTGTTGTTCCGTACGAAACATACCCTAAAAACAGACGTGTGGAAATCCAGTGTTAGCAGAGCCCTACTCTTAAGTAACACATACGCGGTGTGGGGTCAATGTATATTGGTTACTCACATACACAGACAGGATTTCCTGGATTGTGATATAAGTGCTATCTTAATACCAAATTTCAAGTTTCTAGGATAACTAGGATATATGTATAAGTTTTCCATGGACGGCAATTTGTATGGAAACATATTGTTTTAATGTCTGTATTTTTGGATTGCGTTGCCGATTATTTAATATAAGTTTTTTTTACACTTTCAAGAAACCGCAGACTATTTGATTTTAATTTCAACTTGATACCTCTACGCGTTCCTGCGATTACTATAGAAAATTAAATAAATTGATACTTTAAAAAACACTAGAAAAACACGCTTTACAAGACTTTTCTAACAAATCCAAACACAGCTATGATACGATGTTCCATCATGAAGTTCCAGTTCATATCTTCCGGCTCCATCATCAGATCAGTTCGACAGTACTTATTGTATTGTCATCAGAACTACATATAGCTGCCAATTTTCATGACGCTACGATCCTTGGAAGTTGGTTAAATTGGTCCCCTTAGATTCCATTACATAGTTAGTTACATACAGGTCGACCTCATAAAAACGAGTTAAAAAATTAAAAACCCCCGACACAAATGAAGATAACAACAAAATTTGGAGTTCCTAGCTCCAATATTGGCTGAGATCCGGTCACTTGTTCCTCAAAAAGCTGAATATGTTGGAGACGAGTGCTCCGACTTTCATCCAATAAAACTAAGAACACTCGGGCTAAAATAATCTATAACACAAAAAAACCGCACTCAAATCGGTTCATCCGTATGGGTGCTACGATGCCACAGACAGATACACAGAGTCACAGACACGTTAAACTTATAACACCCCTCTTTTTTGTCGGGGGTTAAAAAAGGATCTTGACACACTGACAGACAGACAGACGGTCGGACTGACGGACGGATGGACGGACTGACAGATGGACGGACGGACAGACAGACAGATGAACAACAAAGTGATCCTATAAGGTTATCGTTTTTTCCTTTTGAGGCACGAAACCCTAAAAAGGAGTCGTCGTGGTCCGACTCTGTCTGTCCATCAGTCACATCACAGCTATATATCTCATGTTACTTATAGT
Organism: Hedya salicella; assembly: GCA_905404275.2. Classification (NCBI taxonomy): domain Eukaryota; kingdom Metazoa; phylum Arthropoda; class Insecta; order Lepidoptera; family Tortricidae; genus Hedya; species Hedya salicella. The sequence continues at coordinate 4,105,628 of FR990099.1, forward strand.
GCCAGATCGGCTATTAGAAATGTCGTGAATCATGACTACTTTAAAAAAACTAGTATCTTATTTTAATCAAACGAGAAACGTAGTAACTTTATACGACGCTAATATGCACTTACTCCTTTTTTATCAAGCTGCTATTAGATAAAAGCTTTTTTCATAGCAGTGGCGATATAATACCCTCGACCATTATTTGATAATGAGAAATATTATACACTAGAAGGGGGCATCTTCTAGTGTATAATATTGTTTGATTTTTTTTCTCAGTGACCTCCAAATAGTCCGTTACAACATATTTTTTTAAATATCTTCATAGTACAGATATTGAATTTTTACAACTTTATAATAGTTTAGATGTCACTAATGTATTGTACGAGTAGAACACCGTCCCTAGCATTGACAATGGATTTGATCCACTGATAACACGATCTGAATTACTGTATCGTGAAAGTGTTATACAATTACTAGAAGATGCCCGCAACTTTCGTACGCGAAGGAGAAAAAGCCATAATCCTCTTTTTTTGTTCAGCTTAGTCGGGTAAAAAGTATCCTATAACCACCCGGAGATACCCGGCTACCTGCGTGCCAAATAGTTGAAATCGGTTAAGCCTATTTTGCGTGATGAAGCCACAACAAACATACAAAAAATCCACAAAAAATATTTTTCGTTTCAGTGAACTCCAAAATGTCCGTAACATTTTTTTGAAAATATCTTCAATGTACAGATATTTCATTTGTACAACTTTATAATAAAGATATAGTCTGAATATGAAACCAAAGAGGTCTACATTCTTAAGATATGACTAAATAAATATAAAAAAACTATGATTTACGGAACACATTAAACACATTTTAAAGGCAAAAATTATATCTTATTTAATATTTTCTTCTGTTTCCGCGATTATTACTCATTGAAATAAAACCTATATTATATCTTATTTTTCAAATTCAAATTCAAATTAAAAAAAAAATTCACAAAAAGTAGGTCGTATTAGCTTCGCCAAGCGAGACTAAAATAGTACATTTAGCCCCTAGGGTTTAAAAGAAAGCCATATAATCCCATACAAATTTCTATGAAACTGAAAATAAAGTCTTGCAGCCAGCTACATACACTTACGAATAATTAAAAACAAACAAACCAACCTCATCAAATTGGCCAAAATTTCTGATCGTATTGCAGCCCTTCACATTAAAAAGTAAATATTGTCTATGGCCATTATTAGTTTGAAAAAATATATAAGCTGTCAATGTAACTATAAAGAATTGCTCAAACTGCATTTTTTATTTTTCATGAAATATACAATTTTAGTGTTAAGTCGTTTTTATTTCCTCGCAGTCGAAGTGAAAAGCAGAGTGTGTAACACGTGGCTAAAAGCCATTATGACACTCAGACATATTTGTCCTCGCTCACTTCGTGAGCTCGTCCAAATAATCACTTCGTGTCATAATGGCTTATTTTAGCCCCTTGTCAAACAATCTACTATATTTGCTAGGAATATAGATTTCATATAGGTCTTCCAATATTTTTGGTTTCATGTATTCAGCCTACACGTAGGCATGCAAATATTTATCACTCTAAATTATATTAATATTCAATTTCCAATCTAAATAAACAATAATAATATTATAATGTTAATAATCAATAATAATATTATAATTAAAATAATCAATAATAGTAGTATCATTAAAATAATTACCTAATTCTACATGTGTCAAGTAAATATTTTACGCTATAAAAACAATTTTCAATCAGCCAGCTATTTAGAGCAGTTTTAAACCTATTCCCCTGAAGAGTTACAATTCCTTCAGGGATGCGATTATAAATGTCAATACATATGTTATAAATATATTTTTTGTATATAGCTTTGCGGCATTGTGGTTTTAGTAGCAGGTGCCTCCCTTTCAATCGTGTCTGCCTCTGCAAGGTTTCTCCACGCTTTTGGAAGTAGTGTAAGTGGGAGTTTACAAAAACGCATACTTCTCTGATGTACAAGCATGGCAAAGGCAGAATGTTTAGTTTTTTAAAAAGGGGGACACAGCTGTCGTCATACCATGCATTGCAAATTACTCTCACACATTTTTTCTGTATTTTAAATACTCTGTCTACATCCATAGAATTTTCCCACAAGATCAATCCATCCGTTGGCTTCTAGCGAAATTACTGTTTTTTTGTGATAAAATGAATAACTATGTTAACTGCTCATTTGAATATTTAGTGTAGTTGCGGAATACAGAAAATAATGGCTGTTTCAAAAGGAGCCCTAACACATTTTTTCTCGTTTGCATTTAAAGGTTAACTGGAAGAGATCCTTCATAGGGATAAGTTAGTGTTGTTACATATCCGTGTTTTGTAATAAAAATTGTTTGTATTAGTTTATGTGCCATAAAGTGATTACATACATATAGGTGCATACATTTGATAGATAGTACTACAACTGTTGATAAAACAGAAGATCACTTTTTCATCTCACTAGCTTGGAAAAAATTTTTTACAGCGCCTAATCTGCGTGGAAAAGTTCGATTTATCAGCTGATGTGGAAAAGTAATTTCAAGTTTGAATTTAATTTTTTTTCTATGTTCATTGTTGTTATGAGTGTGCTTCGTAGGTTCATTACAAGTTTTAAATGAAAAAATAATCAGTTTGTTAATAATATAATTTTATTTTCTTACATTCACATTTTCCTCGCTGTGAGGTGAAAAGTTATGTGTTTTGCACGGCTGCAAAATTATTTGCCGTCTTGTGCCTTGGAAACCTCGTTGCACTCAGGAATCTATATCTGAATTCAATTTTAGGCTCCTTCGCTCACTCGGCTTCCAAGCACTTGCGCCAAATAGTATATATATGTGCAGCCTTGCATAACAATTATCTATTAACAAGATACGTTCATCAAATCTTGTGCTTAATTCAAGCGGTGGCGGTCTATCTCGAAAGTTAAGAGTTGATGAAGAAAGAAGAGTAGGGTCTCAATTTAAGTAAATTGTATGTTTTCTTTATTGGCAGAATCCAAGGACTGACCATCTCCATACAAAAAGCCATTCCCCGATATTCAATTCAATTCAATTCAATACGTTTATTATCAGATAACAGGGATCTATACAATGTGTTAGTAAAATTGACTATAACTAAGTTGCTAGTAAATGTAAAATTACAATTAAAATTTCAAACCATGTCAAATTATAAAAAAAAAAAAAATATGTACAACGCCATCTGTGTATAAGGATTATTTTTTACAATAATTCAACTTTGCAAGCGTGACACAGTATTTAAATGTTATGATTTATTTATTATTAGCTACTTGCAAACTAATTGTTAGTATACTATGTTTCTTTATTCAATTATAACATACTTAAATGTTTATTTTTAAAGGAGCATCCAGTTTTTGGCAGAATATCTCCTTGCGATCGGAACACGATCCAAAGTATGGCATCTGTGAGTCCTCTTGTTTTAATGATCCTTGGCAGAAACTAAATTTTAAATTGATGTAGGTACAGTTAACATACAAAAAGACCGTAATTTAATTTAATGTGCAAAAAACCTTGAGACTGAACTTATGGTTGAATAAGTATGCTGACGTTTATTGTTTTAAAATAACAATCATATTTCTGTATAACATGTTCGCAATGTTATGGCTGTACATAACACTACCGAAGACCTATGAAAAACGCAGATATGACTTGATTAAATAATTAAATCGCAGGAATAAAATAATGACGTTGACGACCGGCTTAGGTCAGTGGGAGTAACGTTGCCTGCGAAGCTGAAGGTCCTGTGTTCAAATCCTAGAAAGGGCAAATATTTATGTGATAAAATATTTGTTCCCGAGTTTCTTGGATGTTTCTATGGATGTAACTAAATATAACGCCGTATAGTACTCATAACACAAGCCTTACTGAGCTTACCATGGGACTGGTTCGATTTGTGTAAATTGTCCCGTAATATTTATTTATTTTGATTATTTATTTAATAGAAATCATAAATAGTAAATTATTGATTTAACGCGTTAATTGACTTTATTTATATCTGTGACTAGTTAATTTATCGTATATTTTTGACTTGTTGTGATTTCTGTTTAGGAGATGAATTTCAATTTGTTTTTTTATTTTTATTTATTTGGTCCTTCAATAATAAGCATACTTTTACACGTATTGTAAATTACATTTAAATCTTAAGACTAACCATTTTAGATCATAAAATATTTTTTTATATTATATTTATCTTTAATAGAGAATATAATTATTGTCATATAAATACAAACATTAAAGCGCAAAGAAAAAACACACCAGGAATCGAACCTGGTACCTTTGAGTTACGCGTCCAACGTGTTAACCTCTCCACTAGCGAGCACTGTAAGGTTCATATCTTTCAGAAATGAATGTAGGTACGGATGTCAAAGCAGATGGATAAATTCGAGGCGTACAGCACTGTGCTCGGTAGTGGAGAGGTTAACACGTTGGATGCGTTATCCAAAGGTACAAGGTTCGATTCCTGGTGTGACCACGTCCGAGAGCAATCGTATTTTTCTTTTTACACCTACTTAGGTTATTCTTTGTAATTTATTTATTAGATCTGAATGTTATATTCTTAAGTTTGAATCACATGTAAGAAATATCTAGGACTATATATATATTCCGTACTGAAATACGAACTTTGCCGATCAAGACACGTGCCGAGTGGTAATCTCCAATTAGTAGTACATATACCGTAAGTATGTGCCTACTTAACTTTTTTTTTTGGGACACTAGGCGTATCTTTACTATTATAAAGTTAAAAAAAAATGTCTACATTGAATATATTTTTAAAATGATTGTAACAGATTATTTGGAGGTAACTGAAACAAAAATGTATAATTTTTGTATGTTTGACGTGTCGGGTGCGGCTTCATCACGCTAAATTAAAATTTTAAAATTTTTGGCACACGGGTAGCTAGACATCCACAGATGGTTATAAGATACTTTTTATTCGACTAGCCACGTCACAGAGAGCTGTGCACTCGATACGACTGAATTTGATGAAGCCCACCCTAATATATATATACAACTAGCTTCTGCCCGCGACTTCGTCCTCCTTAAATTTGTTTATCGCGGATAAGGGTATTTATCCGGAATAAAAAATAGCCAATGTCCTTCCCCGGGACTCAAACTATCTCCATACCAAATTTCATCCAAATCGGTTCAGCGGTTTAAGCGTGAAGTGGTAACAGTTACATTTGGTTTTGTGTAGGTAATAATTTTATTCGTTAAGTGTATTGTGTTAAATTTGACTGTGTAATGTTCGTTCGTGTCTCGTTCAACTTGTGGATCCACGTAAGACCAGCGTCATATCCTTTTTTGCACATCACAATTTATTTTTCTCTTGTAAATTAAGTTTCTCATGAACAATGCGTACCGCAAATGAGTGGAACTCGTTGCCTGCGAGTGTGTTCCCCGACCATTATAATGCGGGCGTGTTCAAGACAAGAGTGAATAGGCTGTTTCTAGACGGGCATGATACATCGTTGACCGCATCGTCACTTAACAACAGGTGAGATTGATTTTGTTAGAGGTGTACATTTTTTTTCTCTACTCTACAAAGAGTTAATATTTACACCGTACTGTTTTTTAGATATTTTTTTTTTTAATACTAGTACGTAGTTTCATTTGTACAGTTATCGTACGAATACAATTTTACTTTGGTCTACGTAGTATAGTAAGATTTTCTCTTTGAATCATGACATTGACAGCTAACTTTAAAAAAATTCTTTATGATCTACGTAGACCAAAGTAAAAATATATTCATACGAGCTAACTGTAAGTACAAACGTCACGCGCGCCGAGGGTTCCGTACAAAATATACGCTACCAATGGCCGTATCTATGAAAATCCAGTGTTAGCAGAGCCCACTCCTAAGCAAAAAGTACGCGGTGCTCGATCATTTTATATTGGTTACTGATATAGAACACTATCACGGTTTATGAGATACAGCCTGGTCACAGACAAACAGACAGACAGACTGCGAAGTCTTAGTAATAGGGTCCCGTTTTGCCCTTTGGATACGGAAACCTAAAAAGTATATATAAAAAAATAATAATTCGATGTACAAATAAGATATTTATAGATTCTGAGTTAACATTAGTTAAAAAATCACACTTCTGTGAAACTTAATGTTTCCAATTATGTTTGTTCTTTCTATAATTATGAAATAGAAAACCTAATTCAATTTTTTTTCAGATGTTTGTGTTATTTTGTTAAATTATAATTAAACACGTTTAGCCTACAAACGCAATCGATCGGCAAAAATCAAACCATTTCTCTTTATCATCCAATTTACCGATAATCAAATAGATCCAGCGAACAGATATCGGCTAATCGAGGTATAAATTTAAAAATGCGCTTCCATTGTCAGATCACAGACTTCACCATGAAGTCCGCTCTCTTCCTGGCTGTCGTGTACTTCGTAGAGTCTGTTGTGACTGATGCTCTGAATAACAGGCCTATTATCGGGGTACTGTCCCAAGAGCAGTCAGCATATCTTCACACGAAGTATCCAGAGGAAAACTACACCAGTTACATTGCGGCGTCGTATGTGAAGGATGTGGAAGCTTCTGGAGCCAGGGTTGTGCCGATCATGTAAGTTGTATACTAACTTCGTCCGCGGAGGAGAAAAAGTCATTCCCGTCCCTGTTATCGACGGCGTAGTCGGGTAAAAAGTATCCTATAACCATCTGTGGACACCCGGCTACCCGTGTACCAAAAATAGTTGAATTATGTTCAGACGATTTGGCGTGATAAAGCCACAACGACACATACAAACATACAAAAAATCCAAAAAAAATGTTTTTCGATTCAGTGACCTCCGAATAGTCCATTACAATATATTTTTCTTATATCTTCAATGTACAGACATTACATTTGTACGACTTTATATAATAGTATAGATTTCTTTCAGGATTGGCAAGAATCGAGCTTACTATGAAGACATAATGGCCAAGATAAATGGGTGAGTGTGATTATCAATTTATTAACAATATGTTACTGAAGTTAACATTTCAAGTGAAAAATTGAGAGTCCAAACATTGGCGTTACTTAGCACTTTTTAGGGTTCCGAAAAGTGGCAAAAACTTAGTTTCGTCATGTCCGTCCGTATGTCACAGGCATTTTACTCAAAAACTACGAGATTGTATAAGCCGCTACTTAGATTGGTAGTTGAATAAAAAAATATATATTTTCAACAAACATCAAGGTGTGGCACATATTTTAACAATTATTTGAAAAAAACAGCGACAGCTAAAGAGCCTCTTCTACAGAGAGCGCGACTGCTCTAGATTAGAGTTTTCAATCCAATTGTATGGAGGATGCGTATAGATTTGGATCCTGATCTCACTGTCTGAGCGAGGAGTCTAAGGAAACAATGGAATGATTTTTTTAGAACCTGACTTTGAACAGGATAGGTCTGGTTAGACCTCCTGACCAGTAATCGGATTCAGTGGGGGTGGCTCCCACAAACGGGAATGCCATCCTCGGCCACTTAGAGTTGGGGAGGGACGCACTGCGCAAGGTAGGTTGAACCGGAACCGTTCAACCCCAGATGGGACGGGGCAGACAGAGTCAAGTGAAAGTGGGCGTAGGGGAGATTCCCGGCGGGGTTGACTCTTAGACTTCATCGTCCCAATAGTTCGCAGCTGCTATTCTCTCGATGGCTGCTTTGATGCGCCAGATTAGTGAGCATGCACCTGCGCTGGGCTCAAAGCAGTGGACGCCATTGAACTCAATCCATTCCAGAGTCCTCATACCCGGTGGTGCGACATTCTTCAACCAATCCAATGGCTACGCGGACGCCGGGCAGCACATCTACGAGATCGCCATGGAGTTGAACGATGCTGGAGACTACTTCCCCATCTTCGGCACGTGTCTCGGCTTCGAGCTGCTCATCATCCTGGCCTCGGGGCGCGGATACCCGGAGAACAGAATCACCTGCTACTCATATGATAACTTGCCCCTGGATTTTACTGCTGGTAAGTTTCTAACTATCGTCAGAGACAGTTCTCAACCAACTACTATTGCAGACAGTTACGCTTGGAGTTTCCTTGCGTGATTGAAATAGGAGCGAGCAGACCAATCATAATACGCGCGACTACGTGCACTTCAGCTCGTTTGTGGTGCGCGTGCCGCGGCCGCTGAAGGACATCATCGTAAGCGCAGCCTTCTGGCCGAAGGGTGTAGTGTTTAGGCAGTTCCGAGGCAATCTGCCGAATCCTACACTAGAGCCACGGAGTTACGTCGCCTAAATCAAACTAGTTTTAAGTTTTTCCATTTGTTTTTTCTTTTGTAGTGCACAGTGCCTTGGTTTTTACTGTAATGCTGTGTAACTTTTTTGAATAATAAATAAATAATGACTAACGCAATAGACGACGGGAAGTACCGCTTCTAGCAGTATCTCCCTCGCGTTAAAATCTGTACCGCTACTCGCCCTTCCCCCGTGCGACTGCTCTGCTCAACTCAGTACTAGCGGCATCACCGCATGCGATGTGTTTGTGACGGATTTATATCGGTATCCCTAACATCATTCGCCCTAAGTAATGTATCGTTTGTCATAATGCCTTTTTTTTACGAAACCTAAGCTAACCCAATCTATACGATGATCTTTTAAAAAATGTTGATAAATTTACGGTTTCTGAAAATAATGCGTTATTGACAAACGATACATTAGGACAAACGATACATTAGAACAAACGACATTAGGGATTCCGAAGGAGACCGGTTTGTGACAGCGATAGCGCGGCTGATGATCGAACGTAAGAGAGTGATAGAGAGAACTTAGCAAGGATCTTGAACAGATTGTATTAGACTTATGGATTAGTATTAGCCTGGATTAAGAATCGATGTAACGGAATGAAGAACTGTTTAATGTTACTCATAACTCTCATAAGAATGATTCTGAATAAATAATCATTGTCAATATTCACTTTCCAGGTATTAAAAAATGTGTCACATTGTCGCTGTTTCGACTTCTATTGTAGTAAGCTCTTAATCATCCAAAGAACTGTTTTTTGGTGAAGAGTAAATTTTAATAAGCGAGCTTGTTTTACTCTTCTTCCATTTTATTATTTCGATGTCTCGTTGATGAGTTTTCATCTGCATCATTCGTTTCTTTGGATCGTTTGAAGTTTCAACAGCAGCTATATATTTTTTTTGACTATGTTGATCTTCTGCTCGATTTCATCATCATCATTCTTCAACATCAGTCAGTTTTTATTCACATCTATAAGATGGCCATATGGCGATCTGTAACACTCCATACAAGTGCTCTCCCTTGAATGCGGTACTAGAGTAGACTTTGGGAGCTCGTTTCGTTAACTCACTGACGTGTTTCAGGGAATTTATCAAATTAAGTGGAATGAAAAACGAGTTGGTTTTTTTGGCTGATTTCGTCATTTTACAGATTCAGGGATTTGATCAAATGACTGATTTATTCTAGACAAATGATATTATGGATTTGCCATTTTAACATCCTGCGTGATTTGGTCAGAGAAATGATGAAGATTTGTTCAAATCTCTGTTTCGGCCATTTCCCGGCGACATATACATATTGACGCCCTTGACTGTACCATTTTATGTGCATGTGTTAGTAATGATAGCCTGTCTATGTGAGTCTCAAATTAAATGACTCACAGATTGACTAATATCAATCACACAATTAGTTGTTATGCCCTCCAATATTGATAAGATACTCGTAATGAGTAAAGTCGGCAGGTATTTGAACTAGATAAGAAATTATTATCACCTGTCACTAATTGATTGTCAAGGCCAACTTACAACATTTTTATTTTAAAAATAGAAGGTGCCTGCAACTTCGGTCGTGGAGGAGGAAAAAGCCATAACCTTTCTTTTTTGCTCCAGCGTAATCGAGTAAAAAAGTATCCTATAATATATCTGAGGATACCCAAGCTACCCGCGATCGGCCTAGTGCATGTCGGACCATGGATGGTCCGACATGCTTTACGCTGGTTTTTTTTTCACAAAATCTTATCATCAGCGTCGTGTTGTCTTCTCTGGAATTACTTGGTCTACTTCTTAACTTTGAGTGACATCTTACAATTTTACAAGCTTTTATTCAACTTGCAATGTATGTATGTATGTAATATGTTTGTTCGGGTGGAATCTTGCAAGTTAAATTTGACCTACTTCCCGGACTCCATATTGACATAAATAAAATTGGCCATGTTTATGTAAGTTTGGTAACAATGCAATAATATGATACCATAGAGCTGATCTGATGATGGAGCAGGAAGGTGGTCATAGGAACTCTGTAATACAATAACTCAATCCTACCGAATTTGGGCTCAGAATAGTCCCGGTGAGTAGTCAATGGATTTTCAAAGAAAAGTACAGTCGGCAATAAAAACTTGTCGCAAGAATGAAATTTTTAACAGAAACTTATTCTTTTCTCCTCAATGGCTCGGAAAAGTTACGTTTACTCCGCCAAATCTGCGTGGAAAAGTTCCTTTTATCCGTTAGCGTGGAAAGTAATTAGAAGTTCGAAATTATATGGTTTTTGTTTGTTTTGGTATAGGTGTGTTTCGTAGGTTCATTATCACTAGTTTTAAATGAAAAATAATTGGTTGTTTACAATTAATTTCACTGTTTTTCTTACATCTCACATTTTCCTCGCTGTAGTTAGGAAAGTGAGATGAAAAGTTGTGTGTTTCGCATGGCTGCAAAATTATTTGGCTTCTCGTGCCTTGGAACTCTCGTTACGCTCAGGGATCTATGTTTGAACCACTCTCTCCACTCGTGGTTCGATTTTAGATTCCTTCGCTTATTCGGCTCTCAATGGGGTATGGATGAAAAATTTCAAAAATCTTGAAATCGGGTTAAAGAATATTTTTATTTATCTCAAAAGAAATTTACATTTCACTTCATGAGACAGTACATAATGACATGCATTATATTTACGCCAGTGAGCGTATACGATAAAAGAAAAAAAAAAGCAAAGTTCTAAACATTGTACAGTAAACTATAAGTACCTACTTAATACACGGAAAACATAAAATAATGTCAAAGATCGTGATAGTAATATATCATATCACTTTCGTAAACAATCACGTTAATACGAGTATATGCATTACCTAATTACTTTGTACTGAATACAATTCGTATTAACTAAATATACAGTAACTACATACACGTTCCTACTTAATTTAATACCTACACTACAGTTCCTACAACTAAATACAATTGGGGTATTGCTAGGTAAATCTAACAAATTAATTAAGGTACTGCTGCAATTTAAGATAATGCGGGTATACTTAAATTTGTTTGCAACTATATTACTTGCTAGCAGATAACGCATATAACTGAGACAGGAGCCAGGGCCGGACTCGGTCGAGTGGTCAAGTAGGTGAAATATTATTTAAAATATGAGCTTTTAATTTCTGTTTATACCTGATAGATGATTCGATATTTTTAATATCAGTTGGTAAGTGGTTGTACATGCGAGCTCCTTCAAAACTTATGCTCTTATGACTAAAATGTTTTGTGCGAGTTGGAGGTATGTATAAGTTATCAGCGTTACGAAGGTTACGGAAACCTTTTTCTCGGTTGGTAACAAAAGTAATTTGACAATTTATGGAATTATTTAAAATCTTTTTTATTAATAAACACGTATTATAGGTATATATTTGCTTAAGGCTCATTAGTTTTGTTTCTATGTATAATTTGTTCGTAGGTGTGAGAAAGTCAAAATGAAAAAGTATCTTTATTATTTTATTCTGTATGATTTGTAGGTCTTTAAGAGTATTTTTGGCTGCATTACCCCATATTTCTATGAGATAATCCAGATGTGATTTTACTAGTGAATAGTAGATATTATAGCGGACCTGTCGCGGGAGGCATCTTACAAGTCCGCGTAAACTACCCAAAAGAGAGGATAGCTTTGATCTGATTTTATTTATATGTACTTTCCACGTCAGGCCACTATCTAATGTTAATCCTAAATATTTTTCTTGTGCATTTTGTTTTAGTTGAACATTGTTGATAAGTAATGGAAGATGGTCTTGAACTCTCTTGTTTTTAGCTTTAAAAATGACGTATGATGTTTTGGCAATATTTATGGTAAGTAAATTGGACTGGAACCATTGGTGAAGTGTATCCAGATCTTTTTGAGCTAATTCTTGGATTTAATCCATTGAATCCCCAAAATAGAATATACACGTGTCATCGGCGTACAACGATAATTCCCCATGTAGTGGTAACTCGCTGATTCCGTTGATGTAAATTAGGAATAGCAGAGGGCCGAGAATTGATCCTTGAGGGACTCCGAATGTTAGTTGGAGGGGTGGGCTTTGATAGTTATTTATTTTAACTATTTGGGTACGATTCAAAATATAAGATTCAAGAATTTTGTACGCTAAGCCGGTTATCCCAATACTATCGACCTTTTGCAATAGAATCGAATGACTGACAGTGTCGAATGCTTTTTTCAGATCAATAAATATTCCCAGCCCTAGGTGTTTTGCATCTATGTGTTTCCTAATCTTGGTTACTAAATCTACGGTTGCTGCAAGTGTATTTGATTGCTTTCGAAAACCATACTGCCGATTATAAAGGAAATTTATTTGTGATAGGTAATTGTCTAGTCGGCTATATATGACCTTCTCGAAGATTTTAGACATCACTGGTAGTACAGAGATAGGTCTATAATTGCCAGGGTCGCTTTTAGTGCCCGCTTTATAGATAGGAATGACCTTTGCAATTTTTAATTCATCTGGGAATGTACCTGTTTCAAAATGGTTGTTAATGCATTGTGTAACTTCTTTGAGGATGTGATTTTTTAAACATTTTATAGCTTTAGTACTTATACCATCAATACCAGTACTAGAATTTGAATCTAAGTTATCTATTATCTTGGAAATCTCGTCTTCACTACACGGTTCTAAGACTGATAGGGGATTAGTGGTTTGAGTTTGGCAAGTTACTGTGTATGTTGACCTGTTGTGAGATTGAGCTGCTATCTCGTTAGCCAATTGACATCCTATAGTTGCAAAGAATTGGTTAAATACCTCGCATATCTTGTTGCCATCCGTAACAACACCAGAGATTGTCATAAGTTTTGGAGGAGCTTGATTTGACTTGATTTTATTTTGAGATAATTGGTTAATTAATGCCCACATTTTCTTAGGATCGTTTTTACACTTACTAAAGGATTCATTATAGTAGTTGTCTTTGGTTTTGGTTATAAGTTTAGTTACTTCGTTTCGTTTTTTCTTGAATGTTGCTTGTAGTTCTTTGTTACTAGGATTCTTTTTCAGTTGTTGCCACATCTCATTTCTTTGGTTAATGTTGTCTATTACTTCTTTACAGATCCAGTCATTACGTGGAGGGTTCAGGACTTTAGTTTTTACTACTATGTTGTTGTGTATGTTAAGTTCAATTGCTTGCTTTAGTAATGAGTAGTCTTGAGATTTAGTGCTAAAGTCATATCCTGCGGCTTCTTTAGAAAGCTCTTCATAATTTAGGGCCTCATAATGAATTCGTTGTAGAGCTTCATATTTACATTTTTGTATTTCTAGGAACACCTGTGTATGGTCAGAAAGTGATGAGTCTAGAAGCGCCATGCTGTGGTGGACATCTTTTATGTTTATGTGTACGTGATCAAGTATGGATTTCGTGGTTGCAGTAGTACGGGTTGAATAATTTTCATGAATTTTGTTTAGGGTCAAGTATCCAGATTCTTGCAGCGTGTTACGGTACTTTTCTGTAGTTCTGTCCTCAGTTAGTAAGTTTAGATTGAAATCCCCGAATACAATTGCTCGTGGCCTATTTTGTAGCTGCTGTTCAAAGTCCTCCAAAAAACTTGCAATATTAGTGTCACCTGGTTTGTAAATTATACCTACATCCATTGCCAGTTTGTCTATATGAATCCAGAGATAATTGTTACCATTTAAATACTTTCCGTCTACGTAATTATGTTTCAGGTCATTATGCACAAAAATAGACACTCCGCCGCCTCTTGCATCGGTCCGATAATTAAAGTAGTGAGTGTAGTTCGGAAGTTGTATGGCTATGGCCTCTTCTTCTGTTTTTATCCATGTTTCTGTTATCATGATCAGATGTATTTTATTTTCGGTAGATTTTATTATACATTTAATTTCGTCGAGTTTTCCTTGTCTAACAATGCTTCGTATATTCGTGTAGAAGAAATTAAGTGATCCGTGGTTAAGCTTCAGATCTTCGTATGAGTGTAATAACCTATGACTTATTTGGATATCGGTATCTTTCGATAAGGGGAGATTCGTTGCTATTGGTTGCCGTTTTTTGCTGGTGTAAACGAGGATACTATTTTCGGAATGCCTTTGATATATTTTATTGTTAAGCCACTTTCCCCATTCTCTTCACGAGTATGAAGCTCTTGTCGTAGATTTTTGAAATATGTAAGCTGGATAGGAGTTTGATCCGCAAATATTTTTATAGCCTCGTTATTTATTTTGCTTTTATTGCGAAGAATCAGTTTGGGAAACTGCGGTGAATCGAAACATATTTTGATGGGTCTAACTTTTCCTTCTGTAGGTTTGCCAAGTCGCATAATTTTGGATGGATCTGGGAGGTTGTTCACTATGGATCTGAGTAAAGTAAGTGCTTCGTTTTTTTCTGCTGGTTTCTCCCCTATCCCATGGATGATTATGTTATTTTCTCTATTTGTGCGTTCCCGTATTTCGCGGATTAAGTGCTCATTATCCAGAACAAATGATGCCGCGCTTCCAGATGATTCACTTTTTATTGTATTGACATTAGATTCCAAGTCCTTTAATTTTACTTCCATTACCGAGCTTTGTTGTTTTAGTTGTGATATCTCTGAGCTAATTTTTTGGTTTTCTAGAGCAAGGTTCTCAGTTACAGTTTGTATGCTACTAATTTGATGTTTTATTTGTGACATATCTTCTCGCATGGACGTCATAAACTCTTTTTGACTGCCTGTGAAGTCTTTAAGAAGCCCAGTGATTTCTTCACGAAATAATGCCAGTTCACTATTGCAAGTACAGTCCGGCCCTGGTTGTTTACGTTTTCTGAGTGTAACTTGCATGTCGGCTGCATCGGCTTCGTTTAGTTTAGAGAGGTCCGGCTGCGATCCACCAATTCCCTTAATAGGTGATTTTCTCACATTCATTTTTGTACAAGAATATTTCTATATCAGTTGTGTATGTTGTTAAGGTACTTGTTCGTAACGACGATCGTATGACTGGGACAAAAAATCGCAGCTGTACTCTTTACGCAAGGTGATTAGTAGAATAGCACGGTCACTCACTGCTTATCGGAGACACTGGTACACGTTTGAAAGACGTAAGCACACGATGATTTGCTTTTGTAAAATTGATTTAACTAATATGCTGTTAAAGGTCACTTTACGTAAATAAACATTTAATAAATTAGAATATTTTTGCGACACGTCTGCTCTAAACGCTCACTGACCGTCGAAAAAAAATTTTGTTTATAGCTAGGAATAAGCCTCCTTATTGCCAGAAAAAAAAAATAGTTTAAAAAACACTAGAAAAACACGCTTTACAAGACTTTTCTAACAAATCCAAACACAGCTATGATACGATGTTCCATCATGAAGTTCCAGTTCATATCTTCCGGCTCCATCATCAGATCAGTTCGACAGTACCTATTATTGTATTGTCATCAGAACTACATACAGCTGCCAATTTTCATGACGCTACGATCCTTGGAAGATGGTTAAAATAGTTACCTTAGATTCCATTACATAGTACATACAGGACGACCTAATAAAAGCGTGTTAATTACAGATGTTTCTGTGGCTTAGAAAAGAAATAAAAAATTAAAAAGGTGTTAGTGGGCCTATATACCTGCCTTATACAGTACGGCAAGGATAACAGTACATTTACAGCCATTTTAATCGAAAATATCAATGCTGCCTTTGCCATACCGTATAAGGCTATAGGTATAAAGACCCACCAACACCTTTCCATTTTTTTTTCTAAGCTACAGAAAAATCTGTATTTTTTTTCTGACATTAAGGAGGCCTATTCCTACCTATAAACAAAATTTCAAGATTTTCGAAATTTTTCATCCATTCCCCATTTAAGCACTAGCGCCAAATAACAACTTGCAGCCTTGCATAACAAATAACTATTATTGCTCTCTCTCCCATACAGATTTCCGTGATAGCAAAATGTTCAGAGGCGCGGACGACGTCACCATCGAACTGCTCAAGACGAAAGACATCACCGTCAACGCGCATCAGTTCTGCATTGTTGATGACGTAAGTATCATATCTTTTCCTCTGCCAAAGTTCCCGAGTAATTGCGGATCGGTATACACTGCCATAAACTGTCAGTGTGTGGGTATTTTTTTGTTTATAGGTGATTATTTTTCACTGTGTGCGTTTGTAAAATTAGGATTGTTTCCGTAGTGCGATGTACGTGTTTTGCCTCGCCCCCGCTAAAAATGGACAAAAAATTTGTTTGGTAATGAATGACCTGTCATCTCTAGTGCTTAGAGAGCTTTAAGTACCGGCACTTATTGTAGTAATAAGGCTTATTATAGGGTAGAGGACTATTTAACAGACAAAAATGCATGGCCCAAAACAGAAACCAAATAATTTACTTTTACCGGGACACGGTTCTTATAAGGTGGCATATCAAACGTATGTAAGTTGTTTTAAATAAAAATCACTATTTAGCCTTTTTATATTCTAGTTTTTTTTTTTTTTTTTACTTTTATAAGTTTTGATATGTTTCCTTGAAGAACTACGCATTGAGTTTATACTCAAAACATATATTTATTGAAATAAAAAAAAAAAAAACAATTTAACGGGAGTCCTCCCGTGACCATGGAAAGCTGGAAAGCTTCCGAAACGTCGGGAACTAAAATGAGATAATATACGCGATATAATCCGTTAAATTGTTTTATTTCAATGAGTAATAATCGCGGAAACAGAAGAAAATATAACATATATTTAGGTTAGGCTAAGCACGAATATTGTAATAGATATAAGAGTTATTTCGAAAAAATGACTGACTGTCGAGTTTGTTTCGGCTTTCTTCTCTTCAGTGGTCTCCTCTTGGGAAACGCCGTAGAGTCAGACTTGTAAAAGTGCCCTTGTGGCCTACTTACAGAATATAGATCATTATTTCATTATTTCATTAAGACCACTTTATTTAATTTGCCGTGTTAGTATGTGTAGCTCAAATCTTAAGAGCTGAATTTCAACCACATTATTTAACTTGACATGTTAGTATGTGTGGTTCAAATCGGGGGTACTTTTTTCTAGATGTGTTTGTCGATTACTTGTTTTCACAATACTGATTACTTATGTGGGCCTATTATTATGTCGTCATCATCATTTCAGCTATAGGACGTCCACTGCTGGACACAAGCCTCCAGCGAGTCCCCGCAACCCTAACCAGGTTGTCCGCACCGCGTGGAAAGGCCACCCGCCTTCCCACGCGGTCTCCACTCGAGAACCTTTCTGCCCCGACGGCCATCGGTTCTTCAAACTATGTGCCCTGCCCATTGGCGCTTCAGTTTGCTTTTGTCTTCAAGTACTGAGGTATCCTGGACGAGAAGACACTTCGCAGTTATCATTTTGTATTGAGTTCGATTTTTTGTGCATTTCAGAACCTGATCTCACACAATCTGACTGAGGACTGGCGCGTAACTTCACACAGCGACGACGCATACGGAGTCCAGTTCATAGCGACCGTAGAACATACAAGGTAAGTGTACAGTGGCGTGCGGTCTTCTTTTTCTGTGGTATGTTCAGTGACGTGGAAGGAGGTTTCGGCCAAGGTAACAACTTGCAGCAACTTGTAATCTCATAACAACTCCCCGAGATACATCAATGTTAAAATCTCATTTTTGAACTTTCACAAAAAACTGAGTCTGTTCCTGAGGTATGGACCTGGTACGCGAGGGGTGACAAGTGAGACAGTTAGGACACGTCATGTCACGTCACTTGTCACCCCTCCTGTACCGCTCCCATACCTGAGGAGCAGACTCAGTTAAGCCATAAACCTGTAGCTTAGTGACGTCACATAGTTAGTACCTTGTACGGGGAAATTAGGGACTTTGTTCTGCAGCTTGTTAAAGCTTGCGTTTATCGAAACGGTTTCATAACATCCCACCCAACTTTAAGGGCTCACAAAAAAAGAAATAAGTATTTAAAATCTTTACGTAGTACCATATTTTGCTTGTTTTATCAGGATCTTATATAATTTTTAAAAATTTTGAGATCAGGCAACATTTCTATTTCTCGTCATTGAAAAGTTGTCGCCAGCGCCTTCGGTGCTACTAAGCCCGTCCATCGCGTTGGTCTTGGCAGTTACAATCATCCTCTCAAGCTTGTCACGGGGTTTCCGCAAACGTACTTATATCTGATTCAATTATTCACAGATACCCATTCTACGGCGTCCAATTCCATCCAGAAAAAAGCTCGTTTGAATGGAAACTGTCCAAAAACTACCCGTCAAACAAAGAGGCAGTGAAAACCAATCGGTACTTCATGGACTTCTTCGTTGATGAGTGCAGGAAGAGCTCCCACGCGTTCGCCAGAGCGTCTGAAGAGAACGCGTATCTGATCTACAACCACGAGGCGCACTTCACGGGGGTTCTGGGCAGCGCTTACCACCAGTGCTATCTGTTCGAACCCAGGGGAACCACCGACTAAATAAAACTCGATCAATAGATGGACCACCTACATCGTTCATATTTAAATACAGGCTTCTTTGAATTTCAGTGGAACCTCTGCCTAAATCAAGCTCGATCAATAGATGGCCCAGCCACAACGTTCACTTTTTAGGGTTCCGTACCAAAAAGGTCAAACTCTGTCTGTCTGTCTGTCTGTCCGACTATTAGAGCGCCATTTCTCAAAAACTACTAATGCTATCTATTTGGAATTTGGAATATTTATAAAAATGGTCAGCCCACATGTATTGCGAAGGAAACAAATTTAAAATATTGGGACCGAGCGCGTCGACAGCGCCACGTGATAGGCGGCCATTATGGAAAATATTGTCACCGTTGTCAAACAAGAAGTAAGTATATATTGTGAAAAATATTAATGAAATCTTGCGTTATTTTTGGTGTTATTACAATTCACAACAACACATCTTACCAGGACCATATTTTTATCTCAAAAACTATTAGAAAATGTTTACTGCAATATGGATTTGACAGCTCAAGTCAGCGACAAAAATGTCAATTTTAGCCGTAGCGAGCGCTGTGATCGTTTAGGCTACCCCCTCCACCCGCTTTGCACTCTGCCAATACATTTATTTTCTAAAAAATCGACGTATATGAGGGGGGGGGGGGGGCAAAAATGTGAAGTCTAGTCACTAAGTCAAGTAGGGTATTTTGTTAGCTGAATTTCGTTTTATTAAGGAAAATGTGGAAAAAATACCGTTCCCCCCCTTTATCTCCTAAGTTTACCAAACAAAAATCTGGAATTTTCTGGAATTATGTAATTTAAAATGTGAATATCACACGAAAATTATATCCGTATATCTATGTATCTTGCTTTTTTTAATCACCAAAAACTTTTTTTAATACCCCGGTTTGGTTAAGTTTGCCCCTCATTTGTATGTGACGCCATAGATACCAGAGGCAAATTTAACTCAAGCGGCAAGTTAAGTCGGTTTTGTGAAAGTAACCCTCGGTGCGTGAGTCCGACTCGCACTTGACCGGTTTTTTTATTGCCGATAGATGGGCATTTGACCGCAATTTCACTTGTTGTTAAGTGTTTCACTATAGAATATAGGCTTCTTTGGAGTCCAGAGGAACCTCTGCCTAAATCAAACTCGATCAATAGATGACCCAGCTACAACGATTCCCTTTGAGGCTTCTTTAGAGTTTGGTGAGCTACCTAAATACCAAACTCCCAACATGGCGGTATAACCAATCGATCTCTACAACCGGAATCTTGTCGTGTCTGCTCGGGGAAATTAAATTGTCTTTCATCCAAGGTTATTTTTATTATGAGAAGGTGCCAGCAACTTCGTTCGCGGAGAAGAAAAAACAATTACCACTGTTTTTTTCAGCCTAGTCGGGTAAAAGTATCCTTTACCCATCTGTAGATACCCAGCTATACGTGTACCAAAAATAATTGACATCCGTTTAACCGATTTGGCGTGATGAAGCCACAATGACACCTACAAGCATACAAAAAATCTTCAAATAGTCCGTTGCCATCATGTGTTTTCAATTTATTACTTTATAATAGTATCAGGGGGAACGACAGTGCCCCCGCCAAGTCGAGCGCGAAGCAAACATTGCCGTAACATCCTTTACTGGAACCATTTCGCCGCATTTTCAGGCCCCTATTTGAGAACCTCTGGATAAGTCCAGAACGCAGAAATTTTCGTCATCCAGTAAGCTATAATCACATACTTAAAATCCAAAATTTCAAGTCTGTAGATCATTTAGTTCCGAAGTTAAGCAAAGTTTCTCATTTATGACACTCACTCGCTCACTCATGATCGTCAGAATAGACTTCCCATAAACTCAGAGAGCTGAAATTTGGTACAGAGTTAGGGTTTAATGGCCTTATAAAGGGAAAACTATAAAACTAGGATAATCGAAGATCTGGAGTACCTGGTGACCCTGATTAAAAAACACAAGAGCCCAACCAAACTATTAGAGATCAACATACCGCCTTTACAAAAAATATTCAACTTGGTGGGCCGCTTCATGTGATGTCCAAAATCGAAGGGTAATGCCCACGTTTCTACAAAAAGAAGTGAAATCCCACCAAAACATTCTGTAAAAAACTAGCCAAGTCTCGATGGAGCTGCTTGTTTATCTCTAAAAAGTAATGAAATCTAGACATACTAAAACTCAATCAAGTTGAAGGGTACACAAGGGTACAAAACCAGGTGCTTCATGACACCGTCCGACGTCCGACCGTCAACGATTGGTGCAATGGTGTCATGGAGCACCTGGTTTTGTACCCTTGTGTACCCTTCAAGGGCCAAGTCACACAACATTAAGTATAATACTAATAAAAAAAACGCAGTTAAGAACCTTAGACTTGGCACGACTTTGTCTAGATTTCATTACTTTTTAGAGATAAACAAGCAGCTCCATCGAGACTTGGCTAGTTTTTTACAGAATGTTTTGGTGGGATAGATTCTTCGTTATGGACCATATTATCTAGGATATTGATAAAAAAAAGGAAATTTCGCTTATAACGACTATCTGTAACAAACCAAATAAAAACAAAAGCCAAAATTTCTACTAAAAATGTGAACATCTCGCTCGGAAACTACTAAAAATCGCAGAATATAAATGGGGGTCAGATCGATAGCTTTTGCTCTTAGGGTTATCATCAGTTTCTGGGATAGCCTGTGTGACCGGTGGGCAGTCACAAGCGACGATGGGTAGGTACTTAGATTTGGCGGGAAAATAGTGAAATGAGATGAGTGGCGAAATTGACCTGGTTTCTTTTGGTTGAGTCCTGGGGCGGAATCTCCTAAGCTGATTCGATCGCGTACACTTTTATTTTATTTTTTTGTATTGATGATAGACGGTCATTTGACCTCAATCTCACCTGTTAAGTGACGATGCGGCCGAGGATGCCCGTCTAGAAACAGCCTATCTATGTCTATGTTGACTTGAACACGCCAGATTATAACACACATGCACACACAATAGGGGCAGAGGTCTCTTTTCGGTAACTTGACCAAATTTCACGTACGGCGGCGGCGGGCTCGGCTGTCGCGGCCGCGTTTAACAAGCAACAACCTCCCGTATCGGTGGTGTTATTAAGGGATTGCGAGTGAGCGACGCGAGCACCTATTCGGTTGTTTGAGTGAGCAGGTAAGCGAATGTGACGGCATACGTTCCACCGGGAACACCATGTATAGTAACAGATCCCGCTATAAGAAGTTTCCAAGACTTGGAGACTTACCTGGGTCCAACGGGGTCGGTGTGAAGTTAAATAGGAAACAGGGACCCAGTGGCAAATTATGAGAATGAGGGCTTACCAGCAATGCTAGATTGGGCACGATGATGGTGGCGTTCAGATCTAATGTGTTCTCATCTGGCAAGTAGATGGCAGAACGCTTGGCAGTGTACGTTAACGTACTGTTCTCGTTGAAGTGTATGTTTGAGTGTAGGAGCTTCTCTCTGAAACAAATGAAGAGTGAATTTTCAAAGTCAAATATCTTTGTTATTCAATTCATTCACATTATAACACATTTATGAATGACAAGGGATATAAAGGATATGCGGTTCGTGCCTTAGAAATAAACATACATACATATGTATATCTATAATTATCTGCGTAACTGCGTTACGCCACCTATTTATACGTAAAGTGTTTTTTTCTCAACGACACCCACTAAACAAAGGCAAGACCCTACAGCACTAAAAAATGAGGGCCCTGGGGCAATCTTGGACTGTGAAAAAAACGTCGTTTAACATCTTCTGGGGCCCCCGTGAGAACTGCCCAAAGGTTGTCTGGAAGAGATCGTTCTTTAGCAAAAAACCACCTCTTGTTTACATTTCCTTGAATGTATTGTTTTCTGTACTCTGTTTTGTGAGGTGTGCAATACAGTTGTTGTATTGTATTGTACGTAGATACATACACTCGAAAAACAGCCCTCCCTCTGACGCAGCAGTCGGGTAAAAAAGTTATCTCACGGGTTGGTTGTCACAGCAGCCATAGAAGAGACTATAGACCGGTGAGAAAAGATCGCGAGAGCAGTATTCTCCGTCCCAGATACAGCTCCCGTGTTCTTTCGACACCGGTCGATCAACTTATTAGTTCGTTGTTTTCCGTTTTCGTGTGACAACGAACCCGTGAGACAACCTTACCCGGTCTCCACTACAGCCCCGGCCAAAAGTATGAAAACAATAAGCTTATATAAGAACTGTGATTTTCACCCACAAAGTATTTTTATTTAAAACAAACAATTATTAGTAACATTTTACTTAGATTTCTACTAATGTTCCTATTAACTACTAGGTGGTATCCGCAACTTCATTCGCGGACGAAATTATGGGCGCCATCTAGTTTTCTATATTATTATACAGTTGTTAAAATGAAATGTCTGTACATTACACACACAGCTTACAGAATCAAACAAGATATTTTTTGGATTTTTTGCATGTCTGTATGTTGTTGTGGCTTCATCACGCCAAATCGGCAGAGCAGATTTCAAATATTTTTGGGTCACGGGTAGCTGAGCATCTCCAGATGGTTGAAAAAAGAGGGTTATAATTTTTATCCTGTGTGTAGTCCGTATCACTTTTTTTTTTAATACCGTTAATGTACAGACATTCATTTAATCAACCTTATAATAGTGTAGGTAAGTTCCTCCTTCTCCGCAAACGAAGTTGCCTTCTATACTACGACCACAGACTAACAACGAGTAAGTCTGGACAGATTATACTGGTCACACCTTATCGATAACTGCAAATAACCGGATTGTGAAGATTGTACAATAACGTCAGCTTAATTTACAGCTTTTTGCCAACTGAAAATAACCTTTAGTACCATTTAAACCTTTTTCTGCGCATATTTCATTCACCGCGGATGTGACACGTATTGTTTGTGTGATGTAACCGGGTCATGTGCAGATAAGCTGTACGACAGTGCAGTATTCTCACGTAATGATGATTATTTATTGCCATAGTCGGACTTGTAATTAACTTGTAATGATTAATTATTTGTTGACGGTCCGGCCACCCGAGAAGTGAGATTTCTCGGGTGGACACCAGACCGTCAACATCTCCTGCATCTCCTGATGATGCCTCGTAGACAGGCGAAACACGTGTCGAGGATTATACTGTCTGGTGGTGGTTCGTTGTATTTGCATGCTTATTTTTTTGTGGAAACTGCATGAAAATATGCGCATGTGAGCACAATTTATTGTCACATCTAACCAAGACACTATTTCGCGGAAAGAAAAGGAACTTTAATCCATTAATCTAATATGGAATTCCGCAAAGTAACACCTGAATTTGTCAATTATATCTGATAGTTATTATAATTATATCAACTGTTCCTAGTACTGTCTTGTTATACTGGTCCCATGGACTGTATGGCTGAGTAATATTAGCACAGTTACTCAAGTTATTAATGATATTATAGCTATACATATGTAGTATGCGTGTATATATACTACTTATTGTGTTTATTTAATATATTTGTACAACACTTCAATTCCGAACTGCTTTGCGCCACCTACTTATACGTTACAGTTTCTTGTTCTCAACGTCTCCCACTACCCAAAGGTTGTCTGGAAGAAATCGCTGTTTAGCGATAAGACCGCCTGTTCTTTACCTCTAATTGAATGTATTGTTTTCTATACTCTGTTTCGTGACGTGTACAATTTAAGAGTATTGCAAAGAATGAATAGGTGAATAATTTTCGTTCGTTTATTCCTACGAATTAATGAATGAGTATGTAACTGAATGTCAAAATGAATGAATGAATGGATGAGTGTATGAATGAAAGATCGAATGAATGAACGAAAGCAAATACTCACAAGTAGACCACAGGCCCCAGCTCCTGCACGTGCAGTTTAGCGTCGTCGCCCTGCGCGTACCGCTCGTGGTTGGTCACATTGAACACGTACATACGCAGGCGCACCTCGTCGGGAGGGTCCGCCCACCACTCGTAGGGGGGAAAACCTAGAAAACGAGTAAATTTTTGAGACTTTGCCATGTGGTTCTCTTATATAATTTTTGTACAACTCTAGTTCCGATTTTTTACGTCTTATAAATGGGTCATTATTAAATTTAGGGCACATTTTTTTTTTATTATTTTGATTAACCTGGTTGTTTTAGCGGAAAATACAGATTATCACAATAGGTACGGTACAGACTTATAATTAACTACCTACCGCCTCCCAAAGAGGAGCAATTTAGCACGCACCACTTCGTTACTTTTTACAAAAAATTGAAATATTATTCCACCTGTTCTAATCATTGTGTAACGCCATACGATTATCTAAATTACAAAAATTTCATAGGCCAGCTAATCTTTATTGGTGACTGTGAATGATCAATTCTAAACACAAATAAAAACAAATGATTATTTTTGTCTTTTTGTGTTATTGTTTGTGGGGCGAAGTTACCTGCGCAAAATTTGTTAATGTCCCAAATAAGGTAGTGTCCCGGGTAAATATAATATTATTTTAATTAGCCTGTCAGTTCGATTGCCAAAAAATATTGGACACGTATTTTTTCTTTTGTCAATCGCATAAACAAAGAAATAAAACCGACTCCAAAAGAACTAAAAAGTAAAAAATAACGCCATAATACAGTTTCTTCAAATTACTTACAAGTAACCGTTTGTATACTCAATCTATACAGTATATACAATTAATCTTATTTTGGCGTCGGTGCCATATAAAGAATGTGTAAAATATTGAAAATTGGCGATTTTAGTAAGTTGTGACACGATGGCACCGACTCCAAAATAACATTAATTGTATATACTGTATAGATTGAGTATACAAACGGTTACTTGTAAGTAATTTGAAGAAACTGAATTATGGCGTTATTTTTTACTTTTTAGTTTTTTTGGAGTCGGTTTTATTTTTTTGTTCAAAAGTAAATTTATTTTACACTTTTTAGTTAATCGTTACTTAAAAGTGTATCTCGTGACGATTCGAACAAGCCCAAACACGGCTAGGATACATTATTTTATTACATAGATCTGGTGCCTACCTTCCGGCTCCATCATCAAATCAATTCGATGGTACCATTCTCATCAGGAACATTTAAATTTGTGTCTATGAAGTTGCTTAGCTAAATTAATCAAGATATTTTGTCGCCACCCGTAAATCATTTATCATTGAGGAGTTCCGATGGCATTCTGTGGTCTTCTGCATCAGTTCCACTTCACTAATTTACACTTTTTGAATGCAAATGCTTATTTTGTTTCTTATAATACCAAAATCGCTATATGTATGCCTACAATATTTGAGGAGTTCCTTCAATTCCTCATGGATTCCATCATCAGATCTTCACCAAAATTAAATGGGACCAACTAGAAAGTACCTTCTATAAAACAAAAAAAAATAAATTTGAAATCGGTCAAATAGTCTTTGAGTAATCGGTGAACATCCATAAAAAAATAAATAAATAAATAAACATTCCGTCGAAATGAGAACCTCCTCCTTTTTTTGGAAGTAAGGAGGGGGTTCTCATATCTTTTAACCTAAGACCAACATAATATTTCCTTCCAACAACTAAGACCAACAGTTTTATCGTCAAATTATACGTACACGGTTTCCGGGAGCTCCCCGTCCTCCAGCTGATCTCGTCTTAGGGCCGGCCATTTTTTTTTATTATGCCCATAGCTCCATTCACTAGTCCATCAGAGACGGAAATATTCCGTCTCAACATCACTCAAAATTCTACGCCAATTTGAGTTGCGAGATAATTCTTTAAACATTATGGGTCAGTTAAGACTGTTAGTCGTATTCTTTTTTAACCAGCAAGCTACTGGACTTAACCATGTTGACCTAGCCAATTCTTATAATTTAGATTTTATTTACAATAGTGATATCTACAATTGGTCTTATTTATTTACAATAGGGCCTCCTCAATCGTCCCATTTTGAGTTCTAAAAATACTTTATATCACTAAAATCCATCACTAAAAAGCAATAAATTTAAATTTTTAAATAAAAAAAGAACCGACTTCAAAATAACTAAAAAGCCAAAAATAAAATTTTATGTACGGTACGGATCACATTTGAATCACCTTTTGAAGACGGTGCCAAACCTGAAGTAAAGTCCTTTATGCAACAAAAATACGAATTACTATTACTAAATTTAGGTAATAACAATAACTAAAGGCTCGCCGCCGCGATTCTCGCGTGTCATTTGTGTTAATAGTAATAAATGAATGGTTTGGCACCGAATTCAAAAGGTGATTCAAATGTGATCCGTACCGTACATAAAAGATTATTAATGGCTTTTTAGTTTATTTTGAAGTCGGTTCTTTTTTTATTTAAAAAAAAATATTTAGGACAAGCCTATTCCTTGGTGCACATTACCAACGTTTCTCGCGCCCCTTAGGGCCATTCAGCCTTCATAAAAAGAGATCAACCATCAGGGGATCCGTCTGCTCGTTTGCCACCTATGACATTAAAAAACAAACAAACACCAGAACTGGTGAAATTATACGCTTATTACCTGGTCTCATGTTGAGTTTCTCCCACAACATGAAATCCTGTGGTGTGTACAGCAAGCCTCCTATGGAGACTGACAGCAGTAGGATGCCCCACACGCACTGCGCTACGGAACCTGTAACAAAAATGTTTTTAATCTCTAAGAGCCGTTTCGCACGAAAGTCCAGTTCTGCGGGGAAAAGTTTTTAGGATTTCGTAATATGAAACTCATTTTTTTTGTGTTTCTGTGATTTTAATGCGGGAAAATTAACACAGAATTATCATCTATTGTGATATAAGGTAAGGTGAAGTGTAAGGGAAGGTGAAATTCGGCTTAGCTGGCCGGAGACTCTTAGGTTTGCACTTTTTAGTTTGTATGCAACGCTATAGATATCAGGTGCAAACTTAACCTAACTGGATCCGGGTACCTAATAATGTTATGGTAAGTATAAGTTTGCACGGAACCCCTGGTGCGCGAGTCAGTCTCGCACTTGGCCGGTATTTTTACTGAATTCCGGTGGAAGTGTATACCCTTATGATATAGTACCTAGGTACTGCTACTTTCGCCGCCAAAGGCAGTATAAAAAAAGTTGATTTAAACTAGATCCTGTTTACTGAAAATAAGTGGGCAATGACATCCAGTTTGTGGTGGAAAAACCGTACAGCAAAATTCTAATGGATCGATTTTTTGCCGGATAATACAAACAGAATCTATCGTTTCAGTGACCTCCGTTACAAAATATATTTTTTTAAATACTCAAAGCTTTAGTCATTTCATTTTTAATTTTTATTTTATTTATAATAACTATCTGGGGATATCAAAATAGTTGAAATCCATTCAACCGTTGTGGCCACAACGACACATACTTACAAATTACAAACATTTAAAAAATCCATAAAGTTTCCGTGACCTAAAAATATCCCGTTACAGTCATTTTTTAAATCTTCAACGTACAGACATTTCACCAACTTTATAATAGTATAGTTACCTACTCAACATCGATAAAAAATGTTTCTAACACTAGCTAGATTGCGACAGTCTTTTGTTTTGCCATGGAAATTTAGATATTATTATCAGATCACGCTCACTCAAATATAGATTAACATTAGAGAAAAAGGGACAGCGCTATACGAATTTCAAATTTCATACATCGAGGTAAGCCCCATGTGAACAGAAATATAATCATAATTCATAATAGATCTCGATAACCTGCATTCAATTACTGTAACATTGAACTACACTTTAAAAAAATATGTAATTTTACATGCCAAAAGCAGAACACATTAAACCTGTAAAATTCCTGAAAAAGCAAGGAAATTTACGCAGACTGTGTAATTTCACATCATTTTCATTAATTTTAAAACTAAAGAATATATAATTAATTAAAATTATATAAAAAAATCATAATTTTTAATGACTGCCATTGCTCCATGTGTTTTTTGCATGTAAAATTTCATAAATGCATGTAGAATTAAGTACATCATTTTCAACAGTGCACGAGTATGTAAAATGGTTTCGCAACGCTCCGTTTTACACTAATGAATACATAAACTTTACTATATCCATCAGTTAACGATCTAAAACAACAAATTGACCTGCAATTTGCACACCATTAAGTTTAATGTGTCTTTGTTGTTTGTATTGCGTTGTTCATTTGTTTCCGCAGTCTGCCCAAGCGGAGCTATAATTTGACCAGTCGCGAACACAATGACAATAATTTATTATTAACTACTACTTCAGACATTTTACTGCTTCGCAAAACATTAATTCATAATAGCCTGATTCCAATTTTATACCATATCCTAAGACACTATTATTCATGAGTCCAACCAAATTTTCCATGGTCACGGATAAAGCTGAAAAGCTTCAGAAACGTCGTTAACTCAAATGATATAATATAAGCGATATAATCCGTTACGTTATTTTACTTAAATGAGTAATAATCGCGGAAACAGAAGAAAATATTATATAAAATGAGTGTCAAAAAATGCATATTTTTATTTACTAAATAGTATTTTTTATGTGTATTGCGTAACAATATTTTTACCTATAATCAGTAAAAAGTGAAATCTCAATTTTTTTTACAAAAAAGCCACTAAATCAACAAAATGTATGGCTTTGCTGATATGTGTCCTAAGTTGACAGAAATAATAATAATAAGTAGGTAAAAATATTAATGAAACATCCTTAATTAATATTCCAGCGATTCGTCTTCTATGTTACAGAGCAAATATTAATTTATAAATATGAAGAAAAATAACTATTCAATTTTTTTCAAAATTTTCAGGTTTTTTTTCAAATAAAAAAAAATTAAACTTAATTGACTCACATTTTGCTGGATTATGTGTATACATAATTAGATACTAGAATTAATATGTCCTATTATCAATTATTTCCGTTTCGCCATACAAGCGGTCCGTAAAATGTATGGACTATATATACTACTTCGTTCGCAGAGGAGAAAAAATCGTAAACCCGTATTTTTTTCGTCAGCGCAGTCGGGTAAAAAGTGTCCTATAACCATCGGCGGGTGCCCAGCTACCCGTGCAACATTTTTTGTATCCGTTAAGCCGATTTGTTTTTAATGAAATCACAACGTATAATATAAGCATTAAATTTTTTTATACATTTCTCGGTTTGGAGAGCCCCAAATAGTCCGTTACAATCATCATTTTTACAACGAGATACGAACTAAAAATCTTATAAACATCTTAATTCAAGTACTTCGGAACAAGGACAACCGAGATTACACCGTAACTGTAGATAAATAAGTGTCCAAATGACGTAGCGGACTCCGAAAAGCATGTTTAAACTTAAAATAAGTATTACGATGTTATTTAAAATCTGCTTAAGAGGGGCCGGACCTAAAGGCGAACGGCCATGGAATCTAGAAGGTGAGGAGCACGATCTCTGTGTATCCAAAATATCCGTCATATTTTTTTTACAAAAATAAGACCGATTCCAAAAAAGAAGACTGTTATAAAGTTTTTTTCAAATAACTTATATGTTTAATTTTTTCAACTCAATTTATACTATATAAACAATTAATGTAATTTAGTTCTTGGTATATAAAGAAACTGCAATATGTTAAAAATTAACGATTTTAGTAATTGCACGGTTGGAATCGACTCCAAAATAGCATTAATTGTATATATTGGTATATATAGAGTTGAAAAAAAGGTTACTTTTTAAGTTTTGTTTTTGGAGTCAGTTTTATTTTTCTAAAAAAATATTAACTCAATGCTTTTTTTGTAATCGTTACGTAAAAGTTTATCTCATGTCGATTCCAACAAGCCTAAACACAGCAAGAATACATCATTTTATTATGGAGATCCAGTGCCTACCTTTCGCCTCCACTATCAAATCAGTTCGATGGTATCATTCTCACCAGGAACTTTTTAAAATTTTATGACCAGAAATATAACTTTTAGTGACACGAATACAATTTTCCTATGGATTTCCGAACGATATGAATTTATCGATAAATTGTACTTCTATGCCATACGTATAATATACAAATGCACGTAGCATATAACAGTATAAAGTCCACATTGGTGAATTAAGAAAGATGATAAACAGCCGAGCTGATAAGTAAGCACTCTGAAAATCTTAATCTGGATGTGAAAAGTTTAGTGCCTTCTTGCCCGGTGCCACCAAAGTTGTACGGGTTACCAAAGATACATAAACCTGGTGCTCCGTTACGCCCTATAGTGAGTCAAATCGATGCTCCTACCTATCGATTAGCTCGGCACTTAGCAGGTGTGCTTTCTTTACTGCGAGGGAAGACGGAAGCATACACAAGGGATTCGTACCATTTTGTCAGTGAGATTAAGGATTTGAGACTAACTGATGATGAAGTTATGGTTAGTTTTGATGTCCAGTCTCTCTTCACATGCCTACCAGTTCAAGAATGTATCGAAATTGTGAAAAGAAGATTGGTTGAACAACAGATGGCAATAGAATATGCTGAGTTATTACAACACTGCCTTACATCTGGCTATATGCTATGGAATGGTGAATTCTACGGGCAAGTTGATGGTGTGGCAATGGGGTCTCCGGTGTCTCCTGTTGTCGCCGATATTTTCATGGAAGACTTCGAGGAGAGAGCGCTTTCATTGGCACCTGTCAAGCCGAGGATCTTTAAAAGATACGTAGATGATACCTTTACTATTTTACCTAGATCTAGTGTTTCAGCTTTCTTAGACCATCTGAACTCCATGCATAGTAAAATTAAATTCACTATGGAGTTGGAAAATCAAAATTCACTTGCATTCTTAGATGTGCTAGTAATTAGAGGTCCTAACAATGACA
Organism: Hedya salicella; assembly: GCA_905404275.2. Lineage (NCBI taxonomy): Eukaryota > Metazoa > Arthropoda > Insecta > Lepidoptera > Tortricidae > Hedya > Hedya salicella. The sequence continues at coordinate 4,137,055 of FR990099.1, forward strand.
TAGGTCATACTGTATATAGGAAACCTACGCATACAGATAGGTATTTGAATGGCAAATCTCACCACCATCCCTGTCAACTTGCTACAGTGGGAAAATCTTTGTTTCAGAGAGCCAGGGGTATCTGCGACGATCAACATCTGACTGCTGAGTTGCAGAATGTCAAACGTGCGCTTCGAGCCAACGAGCTCCAGATACCACGTTCCAAGCAGAATCCCAGTATGAAGAAACCAACAGTCGAGCGTAAACCTGCCGTATTACCATATGTGAAAGGGGTCACAGACAAGATCGGAAACATCTTGAAGCGTGCTTCTATAAAAACATATTTCAAGCCGTTGAAGAAGGTGTCTCAATACCTTAGACCCGTGAAGAGTAGCACCCCTTTGCAGAGTGCAGGCATTTATAAGCTAGACTGCGAGTGTGGTCTTTCATACATTGGTCAAACGAAACGCAGTGTATCAACCCGGGTGAAGGAGCACATAGCAGATGTCAAGCACCGTCGGTGTAATAGGTCTGCAGTCTGTGAACATGTCATTGACAAACCAAACCACTCAATTAAGTTTGATAAACCTTCTATCCTTGCCAAAGAAAAAAGATATTTTCCCAGGATGCTACGCGAGGCTATTGAGATTAAAAAGCATCCTAATTTCAATAGAGAAGATGGATTGTCACTACCACCTGCTTGGGATCCTGTAATACATCTCATCAAGGAACAAGCGAGACACAGGACTGCAAAACCTTAATTTCCGAACGGTGTAAAATATCTTATCTGTTTAAAGTAGTTTAATAGTCTCTGTTTTTTAAAATATTATAATTAGTAATGAGGTAGCCTGGGAGTTTTTCTTTGCAGCGTTTCTTTTCTCCTCAGTACGCCTCATTGGTGAAATGCTGCTTGGTAAATTATTAGAATAAAATAATTAAGCCCTTCTGGCACATGTGTAACTGTCTTTACAGCTTAGGCCCATCTGGCATGTATGTACACCTTTATTTGTGTTTTTTCAAAAAAATGGGTAGTTTGCACAAATTGTAACTTTGACAGAGGAAAAACATCTTTTCTCAGTCCTCCCGTGACCATGGAAAGCTGGAAAGCTTCCGAAACGTCGGGAACTAAAATGAGATAATATACGCGATATAATCCGTTAAATTGTTTTATTTCAAAGATGATAAAGTTTTCTTCAGGCAAGACATTGACATTAACATCAGTCTTGTCCTGTCAGGAAGACTAATTGATGGAAATAATTTTACGTATAAAAATTCGGCTTAAAAAGAGTCGTGAAATTTTATAAATTCTCTGTTTAGTCAATCTCTTAAAAGTGGTAAAATATAATTTATTATCAATATATAACATCGATAGTGATCAGCATACAAGATAATTTCTATTTGACTCAATGAATTCAATATCTATTATGATTGTGATATATGACTTCGAAATAGGCAAGTATTTAAAACAATCCATACTAATATTATAAATGCGAAAGTGTGTCTATCTGTCTGTCTGTTACCTCTTCACGCTTAAACCGCTAAACCGATTTGGATGAAATTTGGTATGGAGATAGTTTGAGTCCCGGGGAAGGACATAGGCTACTTTTTATTCCGGAAAAATACCTTTATCCGCGATAAACGAATTTAAGCCGGACGAAGTCGCGGGCAGAAGCTAGTTATTGATAAATTTGATATTGGAAGGAATTCCGTAGTTAATTGTCATTTTTGCCACAAAAACTTTTACGTCAGTTTATGACTATGAAGTTGGCTAATTACCTTAACCAAGGTATCTTATCGCCACATGTAAATCACTTATCATTGAGGAGTTCCAATTGCATTCTGTGGTTTTCTTTATCAGTTTCACTTCACCAATTTATATATTTTCTGAATATTTGATTTGTTTCTTAAAATACGAAAATTGTATATGTAGATGCCTATAATATTTGATGAGTTCCTTTGTCGCCTCGCTTATCCCATGATTAGATTTTCACCAAAATTATATGCGACCAATTTAAAAATACCTCTTCAAACAAAAGAATATGATGAGTAATCGGTGAGCATACATTACAAAAAATCCAACGAATTGGAAACCTCCTTTTTTATATAATTTAAAAAGGCGTTAAAAATGGTGGCGCCCGTGTAACAAGTACGTAAATGTATTGAAACTGATTGTTGACATAACAGGCCGGTAAAAAAACCGGCTAAATCTATTTTTGACGATCGGTTTAGCTCAGTGGGACTAACGTTGCCTGCGAAGCTGAGGTCCTGGGTTGAAATCCCGGTAAGGGCAAATATTTGTGTGATGAACATAAATATTTGTTCCTGAGTCTTGGATGTTTTCTATGTATATAAGTAATATATCTATTAAATATATCGTCATCTAGTACCCATACACAAGCCTTATTGAGCTTACCATGGGACTAGTTCGATTTGTGTAAAAAATGTCCTGTATATTTATGTAATTTTTATTTATTTATTTATTTTATTTACACTTTTGCTACTCTAGCGTCATTATGGAGGGAATTGGAACTATAATTTACTGCTTAAAGTTGGGGTATCTTACTTCAATCGTGTTTTTTTCACATTTTCCTTAATAAAACAAAATGTACTCACAATAAAAAAAAATGTTTGAAAATATACAGATTAAGCCTTTTCAAAAAATACCCTATTTGACATAACAGCTAGACTTTTAATTTTTACCCCCTTCATATATTTCCTTTTTTTAGAAAATAAAGATATATTTTAAAATGTTTCCTTTGCAATACATGTAGGTTTATAAATATTCCAAATTTCAAATAGATATCATAAGTATTTTTTGAGATATGGCGTTCTAAGAGTCGGACAGACAGACAGAAAAAGTCGCACCATAAGGGTTCCTTTTTTACCATTTTTGATACGGAACCCTAAAAACGATGCCAAAGGCGCGACCTATGAAAACGAATAGTTTATACTTGTCTGGGGTTCATGTTATAGACGCGAGTCCGTTTAAGCTGCGTTCGAGTGAGGCAAATTTTGTGAATGCTACAGCTTGGCACTTTTGCAAATGTGATAAGAGATTGTGCTCCTTATCTCTATGTATCTACCCTCCATACGCACGGCAATGCAAGCCAAACGGAATTTGTCTGCGAAGCCTACTAAAATAAGATGTGGGCGACTGCCTTATATATATAACTTCAACGCATGATGGAATATTCCACGTATAATACGGATGGTAAACAATAGATTGCTTGAACGGACATTTAAACTAAATGACTCAAAGTCACCTCAGAAGCGAAAAATAAGTAACATACAACACGGCGCATTGTATTACTTTCTTTGATTTATATACACGGTGAGAACGAGTAATCCGACGGAGTTTAACCATCGAGCTTAGTGGCTAATTTTTTTTATGATGTATTACAATATAGTGGCTAATATATTTGTGTGTAATGGATAGTGTGACTTAAGAGTTAAGAGTCCCCGGTAAGCTCGACCGAATTTCACCTTCCCGTACAAACGGAGTTTCGTTCTCATTTTAAATCTACGTCTTGGATTGTAACGAAACTTTGTATATACAATGACATGAGGTATATCTAGGCCTGTAAATAGTTTATATGGCTCCAGTTTATAAAACAAAGCAAATAAAAGAAATAAAGCAAAAGAAGTTTTGTATGAAAAATATATTCGCTTTTTTTTACTATGGTGTCTGAAGCTAAATAAATTAATTTCAGGAAGATTTGATCCAATGATTGCCAGGCTAAAGTAAGCACCGTAAGCTCGTACTTTGACCCAGTGGAGGGTTACTTTAACCCACATGAAAACCTTATTTAAAAGGGTCTAATATACAAAAACGTAAAAGGCTAGCTAAAACAAACCTCATGGCATATGTCCATAATTACAGTGCAATAACCTGACCGAGTCAATTTCAATGGCCAAAGTTACCCGCCAGGGCTAAAGTAACCACTTTACTGTACCAAAAGTGCATGCCAACCTTTTTGGCTGTGGAGAACCTTAAGAGTCGTGTAAGCTCGGATCTCCATACAAACGTAGTTACGCTCTCATTTAAGACGACTAGCTAGTTTGCACTGAAACTTTGTACTTCGAATAAGTTAAGGTATACGCAGGCCTGTAATTAGTTTATGCAGCTTCAGATACCATAGTAAAAAAAAACAAGTGAATTTAAGTTTATTATTGTTACCAAAGTTCCTTTGAGTGGTGGGGCAACGAGTTGGGTTTTTTAATGTGATCTGCCATTTAAATTTTGAATGACATCTGTTTGGTAAATGATTAAAACCTCACGTTCCAAATAAGGGTAAGTTCCCACTTATTTGTAACAGTTGCTTATAAGTGACTTTAGGGCCTTATATAGCACTATTGCTTCTTATTTCAGTGACAATTAAATCCTGCATGCAACTTTAAGTAGTAAAATCGACTTTACCCAACCATCCATACTAATATTATAAATGCGAAAGTGTGTCTGTCTGTCTGTCTGTTATCTCTTCACGTTTAAACCGCCGAACCGATTGGGATGAAATTTGGTGTGGAGATAGTTTGAGTCCCGGGGAAGGACATAGGCTACTTTTTATCCCGGAAAATACCCTTATCCGCGATAAGCGAATTTAAGGCGGACGAAGTCGCGGGCAGTAGCTAGTAAGTTTATTTATTTAATCGTATGGCATAACGTTTTATTTAAGACGGATACACAATTTACAGGTTGCACAGTGAAGTGTATCCAATTTTCGTTTAGCTGCGAGGCTCTGGTGTAGTGATTGAGCAGTGCACCGGCCAGAATTGATTACTCTTTAGCATCACCCAGGGGATACGTGCAGGGTATCTACGGAAGCTTCCTGCAGACGCGAGTAATCGTTACCCCCCGCTAGTAAGTAATAAAGTAGAAACAAAAAACGTTCCTAAGCAACTTGAAGTGACAGGATGAGATGAACTCATATACAATTTTGAGTTGTGTTTAAAGCTATATGTTTTATCAAACACTGTTATACCACTCATTTAGAATATAAAGCTATAAGATAAGCTGCAAAATTCACTAACGTGCTGCTTGGGAATGTAGGTAGCTGACCACCCGCAGCTGGTTAAAAGATAGGTCTTACCCGATTACGCTGAATCAAAAAAGAGACTTATGACTTTTTCACACAACGCGAACGAAGGCGCGGGCATCCTATAGTATTTAATACTAGAAGGAGCCCGCAACTTCGTTCCCGGAGGAGAAAAAGTCATAATCCCTCTTTTTTTCTTGAGCGTGGAAGGGTAAAAAGTATCCTATAACCATCTGGACATATCCAGCTACCCGTGTACCAAATATAGTTGAAATCCCTTTAGTCGATTTGGCGTGATGAAGTCAGAACGGCACACAAACATACAAAAAAATTAAAAATTGATTAAGTGACCCCCTAAATAGTCCGTTACAATATATATTTTTTTAAATATCTTCAATGTACCTACAGACATTTCATTTTTACGACTCTATAATAGTATAGACTACACATTTGAAATATTAAATTAAATTCTTTAAAAAAGTTGTAAATGAAATGAAAATGAAATGACATAAAGCATTAGTCGATGTCCAGCAGTTGACGTCCTATGGCTGAAATGATGATGATGATGATTTGATGATGTATCGAAACGTTTGTTGATGAAATGGAAGGATACCATAGTCACCTACCACGGCACTGCTCGCCATCATCAGGGTTCATCCACACCTAGGAACCAAATTGGTCGCGCACCGTGCGGTATCAAAGGAATTTTCTACCGCGCACACTCCGAATGTGGAATGACCTCCCTGCCGCGGTTTTCCCTTAAGGTTACAGTATGAGGTTCACGTAATGGCCCCTCTTCACGATCGCCGATCATCGGCGAGCAGGCGGGACGCAGTAATACGTTAGAATGAGATGGAAATAAATTGTGCTCTTTCTAACATATAACCGCGTCCCACCTGCTCGCCGATGATCAGCGATCGTGTAGGGGGCGAAAATACCCCTGGTGTTGCAAGCTTTCATAGGCTGCGGTGACGCGTAACATCAAGCAGGCCGTACGCTTGTTTGCCACCGTAGTATAAACAAACCGGCCAAGTGCGAGTCGGACTGGTGCGTCAAGGGTTCCGTACAAACTTACACTTACCCTAACATTATTACCCGAATCCGGTTGAGTTAATGTTGGGTTTCTTAATAAAACAAAATCTGAAACCAATAAAAAATCAAACTAATGTGTAAAAAATTGCAGATCAAGCCCTTTCATACACTAAGCTAGACTTTAAATTTTTGCCCCCTTCATACTAGTCGTCGTTATTAGAAAAAAAAAAAGTTTCCTTTGCAATTCATTTGGGCTGACCATGTTTATAAATATTCCAAACTTCAAATAGATAGCATAAGTAGTTTTGAGATATGGCGCTCTAATAGTCGGACAGACAGACAGACAAAGTCGCACCATATATAGTCGCACCAGTCTAGTTTTGTATTTTCTACTCATACAAATCGACGGCAAAAAGCGGGAACGTAGTAACCGCCAATTGAATCCATTGGCGGTTACTACGTTTCGGCGTTTAGCTGTCGATGTAGGTATTTATCCTAACAACAGTAGTAATTCATTCATTGTAGTCATAATGTATTCATGTTTATAGATGGGTGCACTTGACCTAAATCTGCGATGTTGGGTTAAAGAGAGATAATATGTTTTATGTAATAGGTACTTTAATGATGTGGTTTCGGTCTATTTACGAAGCGTTAAATGATGCTTTTTCCTGTCTATATTTTTGGATATTTATACCTATTTCTTTAAGCACTCGTCGTGATATTCGTAAATATATATTAGAATGAATGAAAATAAATAAAATGAAACATAATATTGACAGGAAAGTGATCAATCTTTCACTAGAGGAGAGAGTGAGAGAAAACGAGATGGAAGATATCGCTGTTTAGCGGTTGAAGGTGTTGTTTTCTGTATTTTGTTTTGTGAGGTGTGCAATAATAGAAGATTGTTTGACAAGGGGCTAAAATAAGCTATTATGATACGAAGTGACTATTTGGACGAGCTCACGAAGTGAGCGAGGACAAATATGTCTGAGTGTCATAATGGCTTCTAGCCACGTGTTAAACACTCTGCTTTTCATTTCGACTGCGAGAAAATATAAAAGACTTAACATTAAAATTGTATATTTTATGAAAAATTAAAAATACAGTTTGAGCAATTTGATCAGAAATTTTGGCCAATCTGATCAGGTTGGTTTGTTTTTCATTAATTATTCGTAAGTAGTAGCTTCATAAAAACTTGTAGGGGATTATATGGCTTTCTTTTAAACCCTAGGGGCTAGACGTACTATTTTAGTCTCGCTTCGCGAAGCTAATATGACGTACTTTTTGAGCAGGAGAAGCGAAAAGAGTTATTGTATTGACAGATAGTTATTTTTTTTTTTTGTAAAAATGTTTCATATAAGGGAAGGTGTTTAAATAATAATATCCAAAATACAATTCTATATAAAAATAAGACAAGTAGGTACACATAATATTGAGAAAAAATATAAAATTCACACTTCTGAAAGCAGATCTTCAGTTTCATAATAAATAAATAAATAAATAACACAGGGACAATCTTCCAGAAACCAACCTAGTCCCAAACAGAAAAAGGTCGTACTTATACTATAGGCACCAACCAGGCGACGATATACATAATATATCGATAAATTATAATCCTTAAATACATAGAAAACATCCAACATCCAGGAACAAACATTCGTGCTCAACACACAAACATTTGCCCTGGCCGGGATTCGAACCCGGGACCGCCAGCTTTTAATTAATCTATATAGCAAAGTAAAAATGTGTTCATATGCGGGAACTGTATAAATTTACAATTGTGTAAAATTTTTTTTTTTCAGGCTGTCCTTCGGAATCCCGAATAGTCGTTTGTTTTGATGACATTTCAAAAAATCCTAAAAATTTAACGATTTCTGAAAAACATGCGTTAGGACAAACGAAACATTAGGAAAAACGACATTAGGGATTCCGAAGGAGAGCCATACCTAATAAAATAACTATATATCTTCACTGTTATTTTTGCAGTTTTATACAACATAGAAAAAGTAAATTTAACATAGATTATGACAGAATAAAACAATCTAATAAAACAATCTAACAATCTATGGATCATGTAGTCCGAAATAAATGCATTTTATTTTTATTTTATTTATAAAGAAAATGTACAACCTTGCTCTATTTAGGAAATATGATGGTATTTTATCGACCCTTTACGTATTTTCTTCTGTTTTCGCGATTATTACTGATTTAAGTAAAGCAATTTAACGGATCAGATCGCGTATATTACCTCATTCGAGTTCCCGACGTTTCGAAAGCTTTTCAACTTTCCATGGTCACGGGTTGACTAAACGTCGGGAACTCAAATGAGATAATATACGCGATTTAATCCGTTAAATCGTTTTATTTAAATACTAGAAGATGCCCGCAACTTCGTTCGCGGAGAAGAAAAAATCATAACCCGTCGTTTTTTCTTCAGCGTAGTCGGGTAAAAAGTATCCTATAACCATCTGGAGATACCCAGCTAACCGTGTACCAAAAATAGTTGAAATCTGTTTAGCCGATTTTCTGTGATGAAGCCACAACGACACATACAAAAATACATAAAATCCAAAAAAAAAAATTTTTCGTTTTAGTGACCTCCAAATAGTCCGTATCAATCAATTTTTTGAAAATATATTCAATTTACAGACATTTCATTTTTACAACTTTATAATAGTATAGAAACCATGTTATTAACTTACTCATTGATCTAGTCGTAATGTATTCTTGTTTATTGACAATGGAAATAAGTGCACTTGACCTCAATCTCCGTCGGGTTAAGGGTGGTTGATGCAATACGCTAGTGTTGCGGTTAACACTCATCACAAGTATAAATTAACATTGTCTTACTTTTTAATTCGGCATTCGGTAGGCGTTTAAAACTTAACATTCGATACCTACTTTAAGAGTCGACATAATATTATGAATATGTTATATACTTATTACATCTCGGTACTATTATAAAGCTGTAAAAATGAAATGTCTGTACATTGAAGACATTTAAAAAAAAATAAGTGACACGGACTACTTGAAGGTCATTCAATCGTTTTATTTTTGTATGTAAGTACGTGTCGTTGTGGCTTCATCGCGTCAAAACGGCTTAACGGACTTCGTTTATTTTTGGTACACGGGTAGCTGGGCATCCAAAGATGGTTATAGAATACTTTTACTCGATTAGGCTGAAAAAAGAGGGGTTATGACTTTTACTCCTCCGCCAAGAAGTTGCGGGCACCTTCTGTCTATACTATCTATACTTTTAATAAAGCTGAAGAGGGTCGAAAGTCTGTACATGGAAGATATTCGAAAAAAAATGGGCCGGGGATACTTAAAATCGATAACAGAACACGTTTCAACAGTTTTTAGAATTTTTGTCTGTTTATCTGTTTGTCTGTTTATTTGTGCGCGCATCATGTGAAAACGGTTGAACAGATTTTGATGCAAACTTTACTAATCTGTCGATGAAATCCCCGGCCAGGTTATAGGCTATAAAAATTCAACCCTTAAATGGGGGGGACTTCATCCGCCTTATATTCGTTTATCGATGATAAGGGTATTTTTCCGGGATAAAAAGTAGCCTATATTCTTCCCCGGGACTCAAACTATCTCCATATCAAATTTCATCCAAATCGGTTTAGCGGTTTAAGCGTGAAGAGGTAACAGACAGACAGACAGACAAGCCGACACACTTTCGCATTTATAATATTAGTATGGATGTATATCGTCGCCTAACACCCATAGTACAAGCTTTGCTTAGTATGGGATTAGGTCGATTTGTGTAAGGTTGTCCCTAATATATATACATTTTTTATGTGACTTTTTGTATATTAGTCCGTAAATCGGTTACCGAACTTATGCCTAGCATGTTAATTTTATAAGTATTTTCTTGAATATTGATTATTTATTTGAAAAACCAAAGTTGTTAATGAAAAGAGAATGACCCAGCCATCATTGTGTCGAGTCGTGAGCCCTTCGCTGATGACTCAGCCACTTCCCATGTGTTTGAATGCTTCGGCCTTCACAGATGGAGATAATTACTGTTTTGGGCCCAAGTGTGATGCTGTGATGTCTGTATACAATGGTAAACAAAAAATAACACGTAGAAACCGCTTCATAAGTAGTTTGCATAATATTCACCTTATAGTTACCATGAGGAATAAAACAAGATTGCCGATCGTCATAGAAAAGGTCGTTTCCCGATATTAACAATTCTATCTAAGTTGGTATATTGCATATATATATTTTATTTATTTAATTTTATTCATTAACAACATGATTTGTGTATGAAATTTATATATACAAACACTCTCTCATCATAAGCTACATTCACATAGAGTAGCCAGGTCTTAAAACCGAAAATCCGGACAGACCAGCCAGTTTAGCTGGACATTTGGGTAAATAAGCCACTCACCCAAGCCAGACCTCTTTTAAAAGTAAACGAGGCTCTTTTTAAGATTTAACATAAAATCTTCTTACATTTTATATATATAGGTCAAATTTAAAAAGCCTAAGAATAGCCGGCCTGGCCGGACACCGTCTGAATTTGCCGGACACGGAACTAAGAAGTCTGACCGTGTCCGGTTTTATCCGGATGCCTAGCAACCCTACATACACACATAATTCTTTGTGATGATTCTACCTAAATGTTAATGCTCGCATTTTATATCAATAACCTTTATTATAATGAGATACTTAATGGCAAAAAACTGGTTATTAGTCGTAAAAATAACAAAGTTTGATGGCGTTTATCTTGGTGTCGGTGACTCGTGAAGATAAATTGGAAGTATATTGGTAAAGACGGTCGTTGTCAACACGATCCCACCAAAAACATTTCATGTAAAATGGGCGGCCAAAGACTCACATGCTCATAACGCTTTCGCTGTAAAAAAGTTATCAGGTCCTAGGGAAAGCCAAGCCCCTAAGCCCTGACTTTTCTCACTAGGCATCGGAAATTCGGATGCTTTTATACCTACAACTAGCAAAATCCCGGAAAAGGCTAATCAAGTATGGAGTCGGCTTCTTAAAAATAATATTTTGATTTTTCAATTCCGCGGAACCCGATATTATACAAAACGTCATGAAAAGGTCCTTTTTAAATTACTTATTTAGGTTATGATGTTAAATGTCTATTAGTTAAATGAAACACATGAGAATTAAATTCAATTTTGTAAACAGGAACTACTAAAATAGTTTTTTAATACCTTGATACGTATGTACCTATTGATGTTATGCTAATTTCCGGTCCCATCCCATTTTGTTAGTAAAATTAAATAGAGTCCGCGTCCATACTAGTCAACATCTACGCGGCGTAGGTACTGACGCCGAAGTTTAGGTATAAAAGCATCCGAATTTCCGATGCCTATTTCTCACCCTACCAGCTACCACCTTGGTTTAAAAAGTATGGCATCACCTGACTTCAAGCCCCTAAGCCCTGAGTTTACTAACCCCTACACTTTGGTTTCAAAAGTATGGCATGGGCGTTTCATAGAGTACCGTAAATAAGTCCAACGTACCGTCTGGCCCATATGGTATCAAGAAATTAAGTTTATGTCCTCATGATAATATACAAATGGGTGTATGGAGAAGTCAGATACTATGAGAGATAGCGATATCTGTTCTTAGGAACCATGGCGTCGATGTTAATAATGGCATTAATTTTTTTAACTCATACATAACCGGGAATCGAACCTGGTCAAAATCTCTGTAAACAATGTTATAAATTCTGCAAGTATTTTCGTTGTTATTGTTGATGGTGCGAATCATAAGTCACAAAGAACACATTTTAGATGGAACCTTGTTTACTAAATTGAAAGAAAAAACTCAAAAATAAGATAATAATTTATTTAAGTAAATGTTCCAAATGTAGCCATTTTCCTGGATACAAAGATTATACTCTCTAGAGTTATTCCTCACCATATGGACCAGTCTAATTAGAACTACTTCCTAGTTTCTGATTAACCTAAAATTTGTAGTAATTAAGTTCACTGAAAATGTAATATTATGATACCATAGAGTTGATCCCATGTGATGGTAGAGACTGAAGGTGGTTTTAGGAACTCTGTAAAGAAAATAACGCAATGCTACCGAGTTTGGGCCCTGGGTGAAAAAGAAAAAGAAAAGTATAGTCGGCAATAAGATAATATCAAAAAAAAATTGTCTAAAACTTTTTCACATTCAAATTCGAATTCAAGTAAAGCTACCGGGAAAAATCCTACTACTTAGCCCCGTAAAGCCCAAGGCACCTTTCGTGTTTTTTGAAATTAAAACCCCACTGTCATTTAAACAATATTTAAAATGACTGACAAATATCCTAATTTTGGACCTTACGCGGTTATAATAAGAGCCAGTTGCATCTAACACATTCACCCGCGTAACGTTACAGATCTCATTGTAAATAGTTGTAGGGTAGACCGGGGGCAATAGAACCAGTTTCAAAATAATGACCTATAACTCAGAATGTAATGCCACCACGTAAAAATCACTTAGGATTTAACATTCTAGTCTAATTGGCTATAAGAATCTAGAAAATAATTTACATTTGATCGCATCAGAATGGTGCAAATTGAGTTTTTGTTCATGAAGTCCTTGTGTTACATTTGACCCCTAGTACGGGTCAATTGTAACAGAAAAACAAAGGTAAATAAAACCCAAAAAAATGTACTAATCAATTAGTATCTATTATTAATTTCTTAAGACGAATCAGTATGTTACGTTACATCAGTCTTAATTATTATAGACTCGTATGTCGAGACAAAGCTAGCATTTCAGTTGAACTAAACGTGTTATCATGTTCTCCAAGTTTTTGATACATATTATGTCGACTTATTATAAAAAAACACTCAAAGATGCTCATAACACACCTTTCAACTAATAATAACATCTTCATATAACAAAGATATCAAATAATTTAACAATTACTAATCCCATTCAGTTACAATCGACCCCTGGTACAATCAACCCCATCGTTCACAACAAATTAGTTTTAAATAATATAGTAGTATTTAATATTTTCTTCTGTTTCCGAGATTATTACTCATTTAAATAAAACAATTTAACGGATTATATCGCGTATATTATCTCATTTGACACAAACCCGTCAACCCGTGACCATGGAAAGCTGAAAAGCTTCCGAAACGTCGGGAACTCATATGAGATAGTATACGCGATATAATCCGTTAAATTGTTTTATTTAAATATAGTAGTATTATCTGATTCAGTAGAAAAAAATAACATTGTGGGTATTATAATTTATATACAAAAGTATCGAAATTAATTAAAGGTATAAATTAACTTTTACTTTAACTCACATAGGTACATGCACACGTACATGAACCTTAAAAACATTACACTCCTTTTTTTAGCAGTCGTGTAAAAACTCTGGGTGAATTGTAGCACGAGGTCAATTGTAACGTTACAATTGACCCCGAGTGTTGTGGTACAATTGTCCTTTTTTACTCGCACTCACTAAACTTCACAAATCTCGATTTCTATATCTAACTGACCCCCACACTGGGACACATTACAAACTTTAATAACTAGAAAATCACACTTCAGTAAAACTTTCACACTACGACTATTTAATTATAAACCCTAGTACAAAATTTAAACCGTAAATACTTACGTTGGTCAGACAAAAACACAGATTGTCGTCTAGCAGGTGCGTCTCGCGCGGCAGCGAGTGGCCGACTGGTGAGCAGGTTGAGACACGCTCAAGGCACACTCGTGTATACCCTCAATTGCATATTTCGATGTAGTTGCCGAATTATACGCGATGGTACTTTTGACCCGTGGTACTATTGACCCCGGTCTACCCTACATATTTACCTTTATATAAGTTTTTACTTAGTACTGTAGGAGAAATATAATTGTACCTATATTGTATTATATCATCTTATAATAATAAATGTATGGTATGAGTTTAATTTTGGATATGCATCACACATCAGTCTCAGACTTTGGTGTGTGATTATTATTATTGTCTATTAAAAAAAAAAAGTGTTCTGGATGTAGCTTATTACACTGTCTATATCGGAATAAAACGAAACCACATGCCACTGATACTGGATTTAACTTTGAAACTAACAAGGAAGACACTAATACTAATACTGGATTTGACTTAAGAGAAATGATTAAAACTGGAGACATTACCACTGGATTTGACTACTTATAAAGAAAATTACTGAAGACATTATTAACTGGATTTAACACTTAATAATAATCACGAGAAGACGTGGCAGTATGGCCTATGGTCTTAGCCTGTCCGAAAAGACGAAAAGAAAAAAAAATCAAACACATTCAACGGACCCGCTTCCAGAGCTACGTTGCCAGAGACAGATATACAGATAACACACAGATAACACCCCTCTTTTTAGATGGGCGTAAAGCAATATCTCTTAGTCTTCTAAATCGGTAAAAAGAAAGGTTTTTTCCAACTGATGTGGTGAAAAAATTGATGTCGCGTGATGAATTTATAAGTGCCAGTTATTATAAAGCGGCCTTAACCTACCGCGACGAAGGTCAATAATTGACGGAACTCATCCAAAGGAAACAAAAAAAGTATATTTTTAATAAAAACAATAACACCAGCGGCTCATTACGCAGCGCACGTTTGTCTGTAAAAATAACTAAAGACCAGGAAATCTACACGTTAAATACACATTCACCACGATCCTAATTTTTTTTACTGTTTTTTGTCCTTGCTGTAAATTTTAGGGTTCCGTGCCAAAAATGGTAAAAAAGGAACCCTTATGGTGTGACTCTGTCTGTCTGTCGGTCCGTTAAAGCGCCATATCTCAAAAACCATTTATGATATTAATTTTAAATTTGGAATATTTATAAACATGGTCAGCCCACATGTATTGCAAAGGAAATATTTAAAAAAACGACACATATGAGCGGGGGGTAAAAATCAATATTCCAGCTACAGGGTTAAATGGGGTAAGGGCTTGACCTGTACATTTTTGATAAAAAAAAATATTGTGATTAAATTTTGTTTCATTAAGGAAAATGTGAAAAAAAACACCATTCCCCCCTTTATCTCCGAAGTTTACCAATCATTTTTTTTTTTAATTTTCACAATTTGTATTAATAAACATAAATATTACACGAAAATTATAGCCATGTCTCTAACTAGCTAATATATATATTTTTCATTTGCAAAAAACCTATTTCAACAACCCGGTTGCGTTAAGTTTGCACCTGATTTGTATGCAATACTATAGATATCAGGTGCAAACTTAACTCAACCGGTACCGGATAATAAAGTCAGGGTAAGTAAAAATTTGTACGGAACCCTCGGTGCACGAGTTCGACTCGCAATTGGCCGATTTTTTTTTCTTAATAACGCTAGAGTCTAGACCAGGGGCCTTGAAACTTTGTGACTCAAGGGTGACACGGCACTTAATATAAATTCGTGCGGGCCTAGACTTTGGTTTCTTGGCTAGTCATGGGGTAATACATTGGTTAAGTAGTCTTAGTCTTCAGGGGGTACCAGATAACTAGTAGCTTGATTATGATTATGACCAATTACCGACACTTTGTAAAAAATAAATACAGTAACATAAATATTATTGTTCGTTTTATTTCGAATTCTTATATAAATCCCAGTGAGGCGGTCTCATTTGTGACTAATAATAAAACGCTATCGTGGGCCGGGACGTGGGCTCTTCCACTTTATTTCCGTGGGCCGGAACAGGAAGGCTCGCAGGCTGGACTTCGCCCGCGGGCCGTAGTTTGCGACCTCTGGTCTAGACAAACCTGCTTGTTAGCGACGGCTTGCGTTTTTATATGTATTTTTGTAATTCATCTAAAATAAAGTGGTGTAATAATTGCCGACGATTGTAAAATAGGCAAAATAGCAATAAATTATAAATATTGTTGATATTTTATGTTCAACTTGTAAAACGGTGGAGTATGCGCGTCCAACCAGAGACGAGTACGCTCGCAGCGCACGCGCATGCTCTGCCCACCTGAGCGGAGCGCATCAGGCACGAAGTGTCCGTGGTGGGGATAAATATAAGCGCCGCGCCCGAGCGGCACAATCGAGTTCGGTAGAAGCCACCGCGGACACTGCAACTGCTCTTGAGTCGCCTCACACTGCATTCAGTATCCTGCTGCGCCCCAGCTCCGTCGCCTGTGCCTGGCACCCTATTTATTAAGTAAAATAAACGTACGGAAGCCGAAGTTCAGAATTTTTATTTCGCCCTTCAACGGACCCGTTCCCGCCACTACGCCCTGCGACTATTTGTCGAAGCGAAGCCAATTGCGTCTGGAGGACCCATTCCCAGACTGCCGCTCGCCTAGACTGGTCCTTCGCCTGCCATTACCAGTCAGCCCACGACAACTGGCCCCCTTGGACGCGCCACGCGCCTTGTCCGAGCCTACACTGCCGGTTGTCGCTGACACTGCTATTGCCATTATTTATTTCATCTACTCAGTAAACATTTGTGTTCTGGACCTTTGGTAATAAAGTAACACCACCCTTTCGACAATTTCATGAAATGTAGGTGTACAAGCACATTGATACTATTGCAACCTCCACGCTAGTATAACGAGACAGACTGGCAAGTAGTTTAAAATAAATAATAAAACTTCGTTCCCGAAGGCGAAAAAGTCATAACCCGTCTTTTTTTCTTTAGTGTAGTCGGGTAAAACGTATCCTATAACCATCTGGAGATACCAAGGTACCCGTGTACTAAAAATAGTTGAAATCTGTTTAGCCGATTTGACAACATACAAAAAATCCAAAAAAATATTTTTCGGGTCCCCCAAATAGTCCGTTACAATGGTTTTTTTGAGAGACATTTCATTTTTACAACTTTATAATAGTATCTTCTCTTTCTCCGTGCCTCTTCTCAGTTCATTTGGGCGTCCTCGGGGTTGTATTCCTATGTCAATTTTTAAAGCGAATTTTTTTTTTCTTTAAAATAAATAAATATTACGGGACAATTGTACACAAATCGAACTAGTCCCATGGTAAGCTCAATAAGGCTTGTGTTATGGGAACTAGACGACGATATATTTAATAGATATATTACTTATATACATAGAAAACATCCAAGACTCAGGAACAAATATTTATGCTCATCACACAAATTTACACCCTTACCGGGATTTGAACCCAGGACCCTAGCTTCGCAGGCAACGTTACTTCCACTGAGCCAAACCGGTCGTCATTTTAATCGGGTGGTCTTCGTCGCGACGCATCACGTGTCCGTACCACCGCAGCTGGCTCTCCTGAAGTTTGTCTTGTATAGCTCTGACTTTAAAGCTCCCTCTAACATGTTCATTTCTGATCATATCCAGTTTGGTCACACCACCGGCCCATCGAAGCATTTTCATTTCAGTGCCATGTAGTTTGGATTCATGTTCTCGTTTAGATGTCCAGCACTCTGCACCGTAGAGCATAACGGGTCTAACGCAGGTTTTATATATATATCACAAAGCACACCAGACAACGATCGCCATTTCATTAAGCCAGCGTTAACGTATACGTTTTATAATAGTATAGATGATGTATTTAAATTAAGAATAACACCTGTCTAGTTATATTTGTGTCAGGATTTTAGTCTAAAGTTCAATAGTAAGCCAAATTATGATCACATGATTTCTGGACGAGGCCTTAGCGATATGACGGGCTGTTGTTAACCTCCATTTAATTGTAACTCTCATGTGTCTGTATTTCTGTATATTTGAGGTGTGCAAACAAGAGTATTTGTATTGTATGTTATTGTAAACAACGGGCAGTGTAGTTACCCATTACATCGCGCACCGGTTGTTAACCTTTCCTTAATCTTAATTCATATTTGTTTTTAATGAAATGCCAGTACATTGAAGCTGTGCTAAACCGGATTGCACTGAAAGCTGACGATATAGGTTTTTATTTTTTTTATAAGATTGGTTACTAACCAGTATAAACTGTATACCTACTAACAAAAATATGGATTGCAATTTTCAATCTGAAATATAAATTATTCATTAATTCATTTATTCATAGATATGTTTTTCGATAGTGTTGGTGCATTTCGCAGGAAAGTCCTCGCCTACCTAAGCTGATTATTGTGATCTTATAATTATTCAGTTTATTCATAAAAGTATTTATATACTATTCTGCATATTACATAAATATTACACGAAAATAATGAATTAATTAACATTCTAACAATATATAAAATCCTAAACTAAATTATAAGGTAAATTAAAACTACTAAACACACTAAAATTAAAAGGAGTTATAAAAAGAACACCCCGTCCAGCAGTTCCGCCTGCGGCATGGTTACCATTATGCTGGCGGCGTTACCTCTCTGAATGGCTAAGGAAATCCTCTGGGAGAGGTAAGCGCCAGCTCTGGGATCGCCGGAGGTGCAGCTCAACTGCGTCGACAGGGTCTTCATGAAGTTTTTCATGTCGGCTGACCATGGCCCTAAGGTCTCCACTGCAAGGGCCTTAGTGATCTTATTATATTGCTTTGTCGTTTGTAATGTGCAAATGCTTTGGTGTGATAACTGTAAATTTGATTTTTTTTAACTAAATAAAAAAATATTGTAAGGGACTATTTATAGGGTATCGAAAAATATTTTTTTCTGATTTTTTGTATGTTTGTATGTATGTGTCGTTGCGGCTTCATGATCATGACGTCAAATCGGTTAAACGGAGGATCTTTAAATGATTATAGGATACTTTTTACCCGACCATGTTGAAGAAAAAAGAGGCTTATGATTTTTTCTCCTCTGCGGACGAAGTTTGCACAAAAAAAATCATTTTTGTGACAAGCTTTTATTGCCGACTGTACTTCTCTTTAAACATCTATCAACTACTCACCGAGACGATTCTAAAGAGCAAAATTTAACGTGCATGATTCCACACGAGCATACATATAGTTACTATAAGGACCATTAAAAGAGGGCTGACAATCCCATGCAAAAAGCCTTGCCCCGATATGTACAACGCCATCTATGAATAAGATTTATTATTTACAATTTTTCACCTTTACAAGCGTGACACAGTATTTAAATGTTACAATTTATTTATTATCGGCTCTTTACGAACTAATTGTTACTGTACCATGTTTCTTTGTACAATTATTATAGCATCGATAAATACTTAGTTTTAGAGCGCCATCTAGTTTTTGCCAGAATATCTGCTTGTGGCCTTGGAGCATGATCCGAAATATGGTAAAAGGGATAGGGATGACGACTAAATTTTAATAATTAGTCCGTTTTATAGATAAATGAAAAATATTGGAGACGTATTTTTTCTTTTTTTACTTAAAATAACCGAGATACATTGAGTCAAAGTGTCGCGTGACGTCACCGTATGGTGCAGATTATACCTAGTTGTGACGTCACGAACCCCGACTCATAAACTTTGATGCGATTTATCTCAGTATTTTGTGATTAATAAAAAAAATTGGTGTCCAATATATTCTTATTATCTAGTTACAATACGGACTAATTAGAATTTTGATTTTTGTACTCTGTCGTCATGCCTATTGTCACTGACAATTTGTCAGTCCTCTTGTTTCAATGGTCCTTGATTGCAAGTTAAATAAAAGCTTGTAAAATATTAAAACGATGACTTGATCAACCCTGATTCATAATCAGGGTTGATCAAGTCATTCGCTCGTCCAAGATAGACGACAAGACTCATACGCTTGTCTATTGCAACGGTTCTATTGTCTCTAAATGACGTACGCACAACGTCATATCGCCAAACGAAACGCTTCTTCACATTAAAAACACACACACGGAACACAACCACAAAAACAGCTAACAACTCTATTTCATTGTAAAAAGAGTTTAATTCGAATAACTTTGAAGCAAAATTAAAATGGTTTAATTCGCGTCACGTACGTTTGTGTCTCTGGTGTTGCTAAGTAGCGTCGTAGCAATTGAGAACGTTTAATTTTAAATCAAATAGAAGATAAGAAAATGAATATACTTATCTACTTTTTTATATTTTCGATATCCCCAATTACCCCCAGTTCCTCATTCTAATAGAGCACAAGCGAAAAGGAACGCTATAGCATTCAGGAAAGCGCTGACGGACTCATCGCTTGTATAAAAAAACCGGCTAAGTGCGAGTCAGACTCGCGCATCGAGGGTTCCGTACAAACTTTCATTTACCCTTACATTTTTACCCAGTTCCGGTTGAGTTGAGTTCGCACCTGATATCTATAGCATTGCGTACAAATGAGATGCAATCTTATCGCATCGCAACCGGGTTGTACAAATAAGTTTTGTGAAAATAAAATAAAAATTTGCTAGTTAGCGACATAGTTATAATTTTCGTGTAACATTTCTGTTTATTTATACAAATTGTGAAAATTTCTAAATTTTTCGGAGATAATATATAATATTTTCCTTAATAAAACAAAATCTAATCACAATAAAAAAATCATCTTCGTTGTTTTTTTACAATATAGTTTAAAACGTTACATTTGCAATACATGTGGGTTGACCATGTTTATATTTGTAAATGTTCCAAATTTTAAATAGAAAACATAGGTACTTATGTTTGCTATTTACTACAATTGCTACAATTTTTAGTTTTTGATATATGGCGCTTTAATAGTCGGACAGACAGGACAGATAGACAGTCGCAGTATAAGGGTTCCTTTTTTACCTTTTTGTACGAAACCCTAATTAAAGAAATGTTCTTGGGTTCTTTCATAAAAATAATAAAATAACAAAATGGGTTTTGATTTTACACATTTTTAGGTGCAAGACGGGGTTACCTATGTTTTATCACGAATAAAAGGCAAATTATCACTACCCAAACATTTTTTCGAAGAATTTCATTTGCCAAATAATCGTTTGCCAAATGAACTTTTCGCAAATAATTGTTACGCAAACCTAATGTTTGGCACTTGAATGTTTAGGCAATGACTCGCTTACCAAATCGTACTATGACCAAATTTAATTTAGTCAAATGTTTTAGTTAGCATAATATATTTTAGGCAAAACCATATTAGGCAAATGATTTGTATCGTCAATATTCAAATTATTAATTTTTAGTTCTAACCTAACCTACTATTCTGGTAGCAGTTTGTTTCTGCTAGAGGTAGAACTGTGGCCCCTAGACAAAAGATAAGACTCGCTACCACCGCGGCTCGCTCGCTTGGCTCGCTCCTTAGGGTCACAGTTCAACCTAACACTCCTCCTCGCTTCGCTCGTCGTCGTACCTAACCTAAGCCAAGTCGGACCTGCCTTAACGTGAAATAGATAAGCTGTAAGTATGGTGAATGAAAGATAATTATTAGCCTAAACAAGAATACGTCAACAGCCAAACTTATCTACTCTGCGTAAGCAAAATGTACATACTTTATTACGATCAAAAGTCATAAGACGATTGAGGGTAAAGTTTATTTAAAATTGATTTGTTCCTGAAATGTTTCTTTTTTGTTACCTACTTACATCTATCGTGGTTTATTTGTTGTAATAACATTCAACAGATGGTCATTGCTTCGCTTATTGACGGAGGGGTCATCGTGTTATTTAGATTTTTATTTATTTCCTACCTATCTAGTCCGTACATACAAATACTAACAATTATTCACAAATAAACGGTGTGTTGTGAATAGCTGCAGAGTTTAATATTATACACTGAAATTATCGCATTTATAATGTCATATACTTGTATTTATTCATAAAGAAATTAGAAATAAGTACCATTATGTTTAATATATATATGATCCCAAAATAATCTTGCTTGAAATCGTTATGCTGGAAAAGTATATAAACACAAATATTAATAATATTAATTTGAGTAATTCGGAATACAATTGTTATGAACCAAAATAATTATGAATGGTGATTATTATGATGAAAAATTGTATGAGATACATTTTTGGACTTCCAATAACCGAATTTGCAATTTTATATGAAGTTTGGCGCACCCATGGGATCCTGCCGTTTACCTATATTATTTTGGTAAAATTGTATTACCTGTTACAAATCCGATTCTGGTCGTTTAATGTTTTGTCGTAGAAATTCATATGACTAAATGTTTATTGTCTACTGTTTTTCTGCCTTAATAAAGCATTGCAAGATGAACTGTCATTTTTCGTAGTAATATTCTGCTGAATGAAAATTTGACCAAACCAATTTGCTTATTGTAATTGTGCCAAAGATTGCATTGGCAAAAAAGACAGTTCCTAAAAATTTTTTGGGTACTGAAATTTGACCAAAATAATTTTGGCAAAACGGCAGGATCCCGTAAGACAGGCTAACTTCTTAGACACTAATTCAGGTTGCGCGAATTACTATTGAGTTCTTTTTATTATGCAATTCGCGTGCCGATTCCTTTGTAGACGAGCTAGGTCGTTCATTGTGCACTATGGCGTCTATGACTGTTCTATAAATAATTCATCCGTACGATCATCTGATTATCTAGTTAGGTCATCGAATGTAGGTCGTCAGGGTCGTGTAGATTAAAATGGGATGCTCTTATTTTATCGGCAAACGATTCATCATCATCATTAGCCAAAGAACGAAAAATAGAAACGAATGATTAAAAATCTAGACATAAGTAAGTCATGCAGATATTTAAGGAAGTCGTGTATTATAATTACAAAGAAAAAAGGTAAAACTGCCAAGAAACAAGGTACAATTCAATGAAATACATCAAAGTACTTTTTTATGTTATAGAAACATTTTCCAAAGCTTGATCTGATTTGGCAGACGATTAAAAATCTTTGTATACATGGCATAGCAATTTCCACCCTTCATTGCCGTGTGCATTTTGGAAAGCATCAGTCTGTCTGGGTACCTAGTATTAAATTTAACATCATCCCTTTTCATCTTAAATAAATCAGTGTGAAGTTTTACAAATATATAGTTAAGATAAATATGATTAAACGTTAAAATTGCAATTTACACCATCTATTGCGCAATTGCGCGCACTCCAAACATGTAACTTTAGACGAAAGATCGAAAGATTCCAGTGTGGCACATTCGACAGTTCGTTTAAAAACACTTTGAAGTTCGTATTTTTTTCTATCTTTTAAACCGTATACCAAAAACTATGCAAAAAAATACAAAGATAAATCTTAACAAATACTTTCAACGAAAACTATTTTCAACGATCGGTTACGAGTATAACGTTTTTTAGGAGTAATTGGCTAAAAACTGCACTTCTTAGCAAAACGACATGATACGCTTCTTAGTGGTGCGTTCATTTCATATCGTATCTTTTCATCTGTAGTGCATTCTTTTGTATGAATGGCTGCGAAATCCCTACACTGAGCATAGAGATGGGTAACTACCCAGGTAAATACCCAATGTTGGGTATTTACCCGGTAAATACCCGATATTTACCTACCCGCGGGTAAATACGCGGGTATTTATTCTTATTTCTCAGTTGTATATATTTAGTCATATCTGGGCTTAAAGCTAATGCTAAATTGATTATTTATTGTAATATTTAATTTAAAAAAATGCAATACTTATATTTAGACAGTAATTTAAAATATATTTTGATTATGAGTTTTGATTGTCATTGGTAATCATTAACAAGCCCAGCATTTAAGAGTTAATATATGATTGTACACTAATATTTACTTAAAAAGTAAAAAAAAAAATAACTTATAATGGAAAATGGTCTAGTTCTTGGTGTCATTATAATGTTTAATAGCAACCGACTCTCGCCGAAAATATAAATTTTATTTCACTTGCCTTAACGCTCAGATCACCTCCACCCTTAACGTCAATAATAGTAGATTGTTTGAGGGGGCCTAAGATAAGTCATAATGACACGAAGTGTTTTTTTGGACGAGCTCGCGAAGTGAGCGAGGACAAATATCTCTGAGTGTCATAGTGGCATTTAGCCACGTCTTAAGCATTCTGCTTTTCACTTCGACTGCGAGAAAATAAAAAAGGCTTAACATTAAAATTGTATATTTTATGAAAAATTAAAAGTACAGTTTGAACAATTCTACCAGAAATTTTGGCCAATCTGATCAGGTTGGATTGTTTGTTTTTAATTATTCGTAAGAAGTATGTAGCCGGCCGCATGTTTTCTTTTAGTTTCATAGAAATTTGTATGGAATTATATAGCTTTCTTTTAAACCCTAGGGGTTAGATGTACTATTTTAGTCTCGCTACGCGAATTAAATATGGCGTACTTTTTGAGCAGGGAAGTGAAAATGTTATATACTTCATGTGTTTAATTTAGTTGTCGGTGTTGGAACTAGTCAATTTGGTTCCTATGCTACTTTAGGGCTGATTATTACTGTGATGTTATACAATTACGCCAAATCTTCATTTCAGTTACGGCTCCACCCGTGACCATGGAAGGCTTCCGAAACGTCGGGAACTCAAATGAGATAATATACGCGATATAATCCGTTAAATTGTTTTATTTCAATGAGAAATAATCGCGGAAACAGAAGAAATTATTATCATTAACATAATTTTCATTAAAATCGTTTCTTTTTTGCAAAACTGCCCAATACCGATACTGATACCGGAATCTCGGTATTGAGTTTGAATACCGATTTGCAATACCGATATCGAAATTTTCTGTATTTGTATGCCCTAGTAGCAATAACATTTAATTTTCGTCTACAAAATTTGTGATTTATTGTTGATATTATTTTCCTTTTACGTTACACTTGCTCATTTTTAATTTTGTTGATTAAAAGAAATAGTAAACAACCTCTGCAGACTTTTATTGTAAACCTGAATCCGTGAATCGGCATGCCTAAAGTAAAAAGTATCTACCCGAGCATTTGGGTAGATACGGGTGGATACCCGGTAAATAACTATTTACCGGGTATTTACCTGGGTGGGTAGATTGGGTAAATACCCACGACCCATCTCTAACTGAGCATGATCTGACATGCTCTTACCCGGTTTTTATGTAAACCCGCGAGATCTCACTGGCGCCACACAAGCTTAGAGCTTTGTATAAATCTAGACCGATTCACCGACGATAAAGATCCCTCGAACATTGATTGTCCAATAGAACTGTCTTTAAATGACTTCTGCATATCCAGAATCGTCGGCTTTACCAACAAGTGAGATTGAAGTTAAATGCTTGCCTACGTAACATAAAAAAAGTTATGTCACGCGCATTCCACTTCTTTCTTCAAGCTCGTTTTTAAACCTAAAACTGCGAAGGCTCATAGGAGCGCTATTTAGTTGAGTGTCACAAGCTTCTAACGATTTTGTTCGTTTTATGTCGCTATAGGCAACCCTATATAAAATACGCTGTCGTAATGACCAATGATGTTGCGTATACGTATAGACCAATCAATAAATATTAAATTAATGAATGGATAATGTAGACCAACCAATGAGGTGGTTTTTATGAATATCAAATGAAGTTTCTTAAACTTATGTTTAGGAGACTTACTGCAGCACACCATTCGTCTCTGCTCCTTCGGTTCGCATTGCCCAGCCATGCAGTCCTTGCCACTGGCCACGGAATTCTCCAGGAGGCTGTTTAGGGTCTGAGTCGGAGTCGCCACAGTACATCTCTTGTACCCGTTACATAAGCTTAGACCTTAGTTTGGGACTAGACCGATTACCGACGATGTAGATCCCTCGACATAAACTGGTTATCCAACAGAACTGACTTCTTATGACTTCTGTTGGTTATCCAACAGAAGCCATGCCAGGCCTAGTCCACTTTACACAACTAGTTCGGTTTTATACCTAAAGCCGTGAGGGCTCATGGGAGCGCTATTTAGTTGAGTGTCACAAGCTTCTAGCGATTTTCTTCGTGTTTGTCGCTATAGGCAACCCTATATAATGTATCCAGTCGTACAAAAAATGTTATATTCTAATCATCATAGATAAATGAAAGGATTATGTAGACCAACCAATGAGGTGGTTTTTAAGAATATCAAATGAAGTTTTCTTAAACTTTAAAGTTATGTTTAGGAGACTTACTGCAGCATACCGCTCGTCTCTGCTCCTTCGGCTCGCATTGCCCAGCCATGCAGTCCTTGCCACTGACCACGGAGTTCTCCAGGAGGCTGTTCAGCGAGTCCCTCATCTCAGGGTCGGAGTCGGAGTCTCCGTCGGCGCATCGCGTCGAGGTCGAAGAGTCCGACATCTTTGGTTAAGCTGTGAACAAATGAGCTTTAGGTGAGTTAACTTTTTCTTGCTGTTATTCTGTCCAATGTACTCAGGAGTAATAGTGACCGACTTTCTTAGAAAAATGCTAATAATGTAGGCTATTAACGTACTGATGAGATGGGCCCTTGAGGAATGGACCTATCATCATCTCCCTGCCCTTATTCCACTTATGTAGGGTCGGCACAACATGCTTTCTTCTTCTATTCATCTCTAATATTCGTCATTTCAGCTCTTACTCCTTTCTTTCTCATGTCCTCTCTCACACAATCAATCCATCGCTTTTTTGGCCTAACGATCGCTCTTCGTCCATCAACATTCATCACTAACATTCTTTTACCAATGTGACGTTCATCCCTTCTCATTACATGCCCATACCACGTTAACCTATTGCTCCTCATTTTGTCCGTCAAGTGTGCTACTTTAAAACTTCCCCTTATATACTCATTTCTAATCCGATCGTTCCTCGTTACTCCACACATCCATCTCAACATTCTCATCTCGGAAACTCATGCTGTAAAGGATTTGGCATGTTTATTTTACGACGGGCCGCCTGCCTGACATCAACCCTCCTTGGGAATTCTTGGCTGAGAAGAAGGATAGGTGGAAAGGATTATAGGGGAGATAGATGTACGGAGTTTTAAAGAGGGTCGACTTAACCATAGCAAAGAGGCATGGTAAAAAGATGATTGACCCTTTAGATATCATTATTTTCAACCCAGATTATCGTACTATTATAAAGTTAAAAATGAAATGTCTGTACATTGAAGATATTAAGAAAAAAAATATTGTAACCAACCGTTTGGAGGTCACCATATCGAAAAATATATTTTTTGGATTTTTTGTGTGTTTGAATATGTATGTCGTTGTGCCTTCATCACGCTAAAGTATAGCTAAAAGGATTCTTCTTACCTGACTACGCAGATGTAAAAAAGAGGGTTATGACTTTTTCTCTTCCGAACGAAGTTGCCGGCACCTTCTAGTTGCATATAAATGTAGTGGCCACGTTTTAGAATTGACCAGGTCATGTGATCGGAACACGATGCAAAGTGTGTCAAGTGTCAGTCCTCTTGTTTTAATGGTCCTTGGTAATAGGGTCCCGTTTTACCCTTGCATCGTCATACGTAAACCACGCCCCAATCTCCGAGCGGGCCAGTGAGCTTAATTTGTAATAAGGGACGCATTCATTGCTCGCGCGCATCAAATAAAGAGAAAGCTAAGGGTGCGTCCACACTTGTATCATTTGCCCGTATCCGATCTTCGGCACGTGGCATGACCGCGTATCGCGCTGCTTGGATGCTCACTGTCGGCATTCCGTATCATTTGCGCCGCCGCGTGAAGAAACGCGTCCATACTAAGCCGTAGCGTATCACCGCACCGATCATTTTGAATGCTGCAGTTTGGACGCTAGCCGTATCGCAGCAGCGTATCGTTTCACCGCTCCGATCATTTTGGCATTTCGCCGATCATCATTCTTCGCGTGATCGTTCTTCTGTACAGTTGCGTTGTGTTCTGTGTAAAAATGTTGCCCTCTGCGATTGCACATCAAATTGATTGTCACCCGTGCAGAAACTTGAAGATCATTATCACGACAGCTGATAGGCCGCGAGCACCGAGCACCAGCGTGGACAGCAGCGCCCAAGCGTCGGCGGCACCACGCGCGTAGCAACTAAATGGCAGTACTTTGGAAATTTGCCGTAACATACCTGCGCCAGCGACTCAAGCCACGCCTCTCGGCCATCTTTTTCGCGCGTAGCTGCAATGAACGAGACAGAAGATGATCATCCGATCGCCCGCGCGATTTCTACGAATGTATTCCGGATCGGTGGACATACAAACTAGTTCGTAGTAAACGTAGTTTGATGATCAGGCAAAAACCGACTCGAGATGGATCGCGGCGTATCATAACCGCGTAACATGACCGCGTATCATGATCGCTAGTGTGGACGTCGCAACGTCGCGATCACGCCGCGCTTGTCCAATCCGAGTGTGCGATACACGTAGCAACATGGATTTCGAGCGATCTGACCGGCGCAAGGTCCAAACGGGTGATTGTGACACGCGATCATACCATGCGACGGAGATCGGATACGGGCAAATGATACAAGTGTGGACGCACCTTAATACACTACATGCTTGGGGTTTTTTGGCGTAAGCGCCAGATGTAAAAGTACGATGAAATCGAAGATATTATTATGTTTTTTAACATTTAAGTTAATCGCGTAAAAGATACAGGGAAGAATGACATTGTTACTTAATTAAGCCGTTTATTAATCTGTCGTTTGTACAAACTAGACAAAAAACGGAAAATGAAGACGCGTTTTCGGATAACTTTTTTATCGAGGAAATTTTCAACAAACATGTTTCCGCATATTTAATTACAAAAAGTTATAAATTAAAATACAACTGCTTTAAAACTAAGTACTTAAAAATTAATACATCAAATTAAAGCCTAAAAAATAAAAATAAAACTAAACTAAATCTAAGAATGGCCCCCGTGGCATTGTACCAAAGATGCTGGCAGCATTTCCTCGCTGTATCGCCACGCTATACTTATACGCTGGGCGAGGAAGCTGCCAGCCCTTTGGTCGCCTGTGGTGTCGCCGTTGCGCTAATTCTTTAAAAAGGAATCGGGCGCTTGGACCCCACGGGCCCAGGGTCTCGACACCGAAAGCCATGAAATGATATTGGGAGCCGAGACCCTGATATTTTGAGCGTTTCTTTCCTTCGGCCGCCTCCGCCGCCGCGCTCGCCATGGCCGAGGTCCGTGGCAGATGGGCATTAATCTTAGAATAGATTAGGTATATAGTAAATAAAACACATATCTGAAAACCACCCTGTTTTATAGTGTTGTACTAGATTTGACAAATCTTACGCAAAAAAAATGCTTAAATTTTCGATGCATCCCCTTCACGAGTAACAACTTTAGCATTGAGTACCTACTTTTGTCAATTGAACTGCAGGCCAATATTTATGGGAGCCGCACAGTGAGAGGCGAGGCCTTGAGCGCGCTGCGGCGTGCAGCCAGGGCAATGGACTTGTTGCACTTATATTTATAAGCACTCATATCTATCTATACTTTTACTAGCAGCTCTACAGAGCTGTTAACTTTGCAAGTGTGTACACCATTTTGGAAAAAAAAGCAGCCGAGAGCATGTTGGACCATACTCAGTGTAGGACTCCGCAACCGTTCATATGAAAAAATGCACTACAGATGAAAAAAACAACATGAACAAGTGGACTAGCAAAAGAGCGTATCTCCGTGGCACTTACGTCCGCCGAGAAGTGCAGTTTTTTGCAATAACTCAAAAACGGTGTATCTCATCTCATCATGTTGAAAATATTTTTTGTTGAAAGTATTTATTAAACTTATCTTTATATTTTTTTCATATTTTTGGGGGCCCAATGTATGCTAATTTCGACGCGATGATTTCCAAAAATATTCACTAAATCCATTTTTTTTAATACCCAAAGTCTTATTTATTAATAGAACTGTCGAAATATGTGCCACACATTGATATTTGCTAAAAAAATATTTCAGCTTCGGTTACGTCTATGATGGAGTGCCCCCCCCCCCCCTAGAAAGACATTGTTTTGTTAGTAACTATTTTAAACTAAGTATAGCCTGGCTGCTCCAAATTTCATCAATATACCTACATCATTTAGTTTTTGAGGACGGACGGACGCATGGACATGAAGCGTTAAGGGTTTCGTTTTTGCCATTTTGACTACGGAACCCTAAAAAATAAGTAGTATTATTGGGCCCTGTTTGTTGTGTAAGATGATCGAACTATGAATTATGAACTGTGGTTAGGGCCGAAGAGAGGGAAACCTCTTGAGGATGCGCGCCGTGTCCTGGAATACTGGCATTTAGCGACCCATCTAGCCAGCTTGATCCAGCCATCTGGCGAGTCTCTTGAGATGTTAGTCGAAACTGTTAGCCATAAGACCGTTTACCGAAACGTTGATCGGAACAATGATCGGATCAACGTCCCACATGGCGGTCAGTTCGTGAACTAAGTCAAGGTACGTACTTGCTGATTTGGTCCATCTCGGCCTTCACGAGATTCTCGTCATGTGGGATGGTGATGTCAAAAAACACTGCTCGGCGCTTAGATCTATCTACCAACAACCAACACGATATCAGGCTTATTGATTACTAGAAGGCTATGGCTTCCGATCCCGGGATATTTAGTATGATAAATACCGGGATCCCGGGATTTATCATACTAAAAATCCCGGGATTGGAAGCCCTATAGAAGGCACCGGCAATTCGCTCGCGGAGGAGAAGAAATCATAACCTTCTTCTTTGCTTGAGCGTAATCGGATAAAAAGTATGCTATAGCTATAACCTATCTGTGTACGCCCAGCTACCTATGTATCAAAAAAAATTGAAATTCATTCAGCTGTTTTGGCTTGATGAAGCCGCAGAAAAAGAAGGTGTCTTCGTCAGAAACTTCGTCCACAGAGGAGAAAGTCATTTTTTTTCTAAAGCGTAGTCGGGTAAAAGGTATCCTACACCTACAACCATGTGTGGATACCCGTAGATCAAAACTAGTTAGTAAATAAGGAAAAGTTGATCCACTTTTGAGTATAAATAGGGAATATGCATGAATGTTTTTTTTGCTTTATTTTGTCTATAGTTTGACAACAAATATGTAGCAAACTTTTTATTTCATACGGCATAAAAATAAATATGTACAATTCAGCTAAAACTACAATAAAACAAACGTAGTCTAAGCTAAATAAATCAATCCTAAAATGTACAAATCCTCCGAAAGTTAACCTAACCTTACTTTATTAAATGTTCATTCATGTAACAAACAGTGGACATTTAATTTTTTCGAAAAACTATAAAACTAACTAAGATATAAGCCATCCAACATTTCATTCTGTCTCATTCTAGCAAAACAGAATTTAATATGGAGTTTATATGGCCGGAGTGCACTGTGACCACAGCTGGTAATCTTCGTATAACAAAACGCGTACGTTAGCGCCATGTTGTTTTTAATCTTGACTGACGTTTTTCTCTGCTGTGATTAGCTGTTGGGTTGTCAATACACTTGTCTTGTCATCCTATATATTATTTATCGAAATTCATTCTGTCACTGTCACAGTAATGTGTTATCGAGTGATGTCGTTGTGCTTATCCTGTCTTGCTTTTTGCAAAATGTTTTAACAGTGCTGTGTTTGTATAACATTGCGAAAGGACGCTATTTTACACCATATCCCGTGCTCTGAGAAAATATTTAATGGTTGAAGTGTTTAAATCGTGATGATCTTGCAAAATTATCGCCCGCAGAACTAGCAAACATTATGTGCAAGGATTCATTTTGTTTATTTGACTGCGCCGAGCACAAAACTATTCTCAGTCATTTCATTATTGCTCTGACTGTCCGATTTACAATTATGAATTGGTACAACACAACCAACAAAATATTAAAGGGGACAGACGTATTCATTGCAATACAGAAGATAGCTTACGACAAATTTAAAAAGAAATTTAAAAATAAATCTTTTAATAAATAATGTGTGTTTGATTTTTTTGCCACTGAGGTATAAATTCTCAGTATATAATTTGATCACGTAAATACAATTACTGAAGTTACGTGTTCAAATTTACGTGCCGGGAACTATTCATTCTAAATATTAGACCTCATTCAATGAACCTAGACCACTTTGGCTGAATACGTTACGATCCCTTGCCATATTGCAATCTCGAATAGAAAAAAAATGAACGTCATTTAACTCTAATCGTACAGATTAAATATAGTTGCCTAGTGCAAATAATATTTGTTTCTGAGTTGGCAGTCTGATACGTAGTATCTCTTATTAGTCTGTGACTGTGACGTAACAGAACATGTCGAACCTCTTTGCCAAATCTATAAGCCTATACTTATCATGCGCATTTCTTGGCCGATTTTAATTTTAATTTCACTTTTTGAATTCGTTTTCACAGTATTTTAATATTTTGTTAAGAAAAGCAATAAAAAATCATGGGTACATGCATGATTTTTTATTGCTTTTCTTAACAACTATTGATAACAACGGCACATTATGTACAATATGTACTTACGAAAATGTTTGTAATAAAAGTATATCTTACAGAGAAGTAACAAGACACTCGCTATCTAGAGTTCAAAGAGGTCAGGATTATCATAGCAATGAACTTGTGGACTTACGCAAATATTACATGTAAATATTTATTATGCGGCGAGACGAAAGTCATAGAGTAACCTAGATTATTTTAATAGCCAAGCACAGTGTAAACATGCCCTAAAAAGCCGAAGCTATTTTGAATTAGCCTTAGGCTTGAAAATTTCTTAGACGTAAAAAGATTTTTAGAAGACATATGTATGTATGACACTTTATTATAACTTCATTCGCGAAGGAGAAAAAGTCATTACTTACCCCTCTTTTTTTCTTCAGCTTAGTCGGGTAAAAAGTGTCCTATAACTATTAATAACTATTCCCAGCTGCGAACCTAAAATGCTTGAAATCCGTTGAGCCGATTTGGCGTTTTTAGAAAAATAGAAAAATCGAAAAAAAAAAATTTCGCTTCAGTGACCTCCAAATAGTCCCTTACAATAGTTTTTTTTTTTAAATATCTTCGATGTACAGACATTTCATTTTTACAACTTTATAATAGTATAGATTAGTTATCTAACGTCTATTATATAATTGATATAGTGTTATCGAGTAATGTTTAGGTACACGTGCTATGTACATATCGACGGCAAAAAGCGGAAACGTGTAAACGCCAATGGATTGAGTTGGCGGTTACTACGTTTCCGCTTTTTACCGTCGATATGTATATACATGCGCTTTATATGTATTACAGATGAGTCTCTGGAGAGTGAGACTTGTCACTGAATTTATTACTCATACTAGAAAGTGCGCGCAACTTCGTCAGCGGAAGAGAAAAAGTCATTACCCCTCTTTTTTTCTTCAGCCTATTCGAGTAAAAAGTATTATAACCATCTGTGAATGATTATCTACACTACACGTGCACGAAAATCATATAGCCGATTTGGTGTGATGAAGCCACAACGACACATCCAAACATCCAAAAAAAACTCTATTTACTGGCCGTCAAATAGTCTGTAGTTTGGTTTTATCACGCCAAAATGACTACCTAAACGGATTGCGACTATTTTTGGTACACAAGTGGTTATAGGATACTTTTTATCCGATTACGCTGAAGCAAAAACGAGGGTTTTGATGTTTTCCTCATTCGCGAACGTAGTTGCGGGCGTTTTCTAGCTGTACATAATAATCTTTATTTATTTATATCAGACTTACATTTAGTTATAGGATTAGAACAATAGAATTTCGCGCGACGACAGTAGCATCTGGTGCATTACAGTTATAATAAAAATCGGCCAAGTGCGAGTCGGAGTCGCGCACCGACGGTTCCGTACGAACATTCACTTACCCTAACATTATTATATTACCCGGTTCCGGTTGAGTTAAGTTTGCACTTGATATTGCATTACAAGTTGAGGTGCAAACTTAACGCAACCGAGTTGTACAAACAGGTTTTTGAAAATTAAAAAAAATTGCTAGTTAGAGACATGGTTACAATAATTTTCGTGTAGTATTTATGTTTATTTATACAAATTGTGAAAATTTCAAATTCAAAGGGGGGGAATAATATTTGTTTTTTTCACGTTTTCCTTAATAAAACAACAGAATCTATTCAGACTAAAAAAAATCGTAAATGTGCAGTTCAAGACCTTTCTTTCATACGATACCCTACTTGACCCAGTAGCTAGACTTTTAATTTTTGCCCCCCCCTTATAATAGTCGTATTTTATAGAAAATATAAATATGTTTTTTAGAAAAGAAAAACAGATAGTGTAAGTCGTTTTTGAGATGTGGCGCTCTAATAGTCGGACAGACAGACAGACAGACAGAGTCGCACCATAAGGGTTCCTTTCGTACCTTTTTGGTACGGAACCCTGATTAAGTACAAGTTATCCAATTCGCTACTGAAGAAAGGCATTTACACACGTATTTAAAGAAATAACAGAGGTCCCCAAACTAGGCTAAGCCTGTGTCTTGGGATACCGGCTATAATTAGGGTGTAAATTCTTAGTTAAGTCTTATCCATAAAACATTAATCAATAAAGGGCAAAAAAGAAGCGGGGCACTACCTAATAACTTTTCTCGAACCGTTTCTTCTCATTTTAAAACCCTCTTCGGTTCAGCTTCGTCTCAGTTAACACCAGAGCGCCCAATTTCACAGGTTAAGATGCAGTTAGGGAACATATGAAATGCACTAAATTAAATTGATCTAGCTTTTATACTTTAGGTATAAAACATAAAGTATAAAAGCTAGATCAATTTAATTTCTACCCAAAATACGCCGATTTTGTCACTCACTCACGTATCAAAACTTCTGGGGCACTTCCCGATGACTAATAATTAATCAATAGAACTTATGATTATGACTGAAATTGCATTAAACATTCGTGTAGTAAAACAATTTAAGTGAATCACTCAGTCCACCCGTGACCATGGAAAGCTGAAAAGCTTCCGAAACGTCGGGAACTCAAATGAGATAATATACGCGATATCATCCGTTAAATTGTTTTATTTCAATGTAATAATCGCGGAAACAGAAGAGAGTATTATTCGTGTAGTAATTAAATTAGGTTTGTGTCCAGTTGAATGAGATGTGTGTAAGCAGGTCTTCTGTGGTCTGGTAATCTATAGTGAGCAGCCAATCAGTAATTATAATTTTTGTTTTATGTGTAGCTATATCCCTTAAATGAGGATTTTCTAAAATGGTAATATCACCAGTTGATGCCACCGTGACGTAAGGTCTAATTCTCAAGAAGTGTCAAAATCTTGTGCTGTGATTGGTGGATTGGCTTCTTGTCAGTTAGGCCTTACGTCACGGTGGCGCCGACTGGTGATATTTCTATTTTAGAAAACTCTCATTGCAAAGTTTAAAAATAAAATTGTAAACGGTCTCATAAATTCTCTAAATCGCCTTGCAAATGACGTTTTAATTGAAGGAAGGAGTAGGCACTTTATCTTTGAATGAAGTAGTGAGACTTATTATTTGAATATATAGTCCTGTGGGTGGCTAATCCGGTTTTGAGAATGAAGATCTTTCTGATTGACGGTACTTGGGCATCATTGTATAATAGTGTTGTGGGGTATCTGAAGGGTTTTCTAAGCATGACTTTGACTACAGATCTCTGAGCTCTCTCTAAGTCTATCAACGCAGCACTGCCCCAGACGGTGGCATAATATTTATACCATTTTCAAGACATCTTTGCACAATAAGTCCCTAAGTTTATTAAAAATTGTAATAGTTTTTCTGGCTCGTTTTGAAAGACAGGCAATGTGGGTATTAAAATTTAAGTTTTCGTCAATCATTATTCCTAAATAATACTTATTCTCATACATAGGTGACGTTCTAAATATCGGGGAAGGCCTTTTTGTATGGCGAATGACAATTCTCTTGTTTTTATTTTAATGGTCCTTGGTGTCACCAAGTGTATTGTTAGTTTTTTTTAATTAAACTTTCACTGACATAGGTTAATTTGTATATCGATGCGCAAGCGCAAAGCAACAACCAATTGTGCCAGATTCGTATGTGGGTCAGCTGGCTATAATCAGAGCAGGCAATTGATATCATTGTTATTGTCAATAATGATTGATGATCATATGAACGCATTAATTTGCACACCTTCATGACACTTAAAATATATATATGAGGAGAAAAAGTCATGACCACTCGTTATTTGTTCAGCGTAGTTGGGTGAAAACTATCCTATCACCATCTGTGGATACGCAGCTACCTATGTACCAAAAATAGTTGAAATCGGTTTAGTTGATTGAGGAGATGAAGCCACAACGACACACACAAACATACGACAAAAAGCAAAAAAAAATATTTTTCGTTTCAGTTCCAAATCCTCTTCCTTGTGTTGTGTTCTTCATTGCTGAGGGTCGTGAACTCCACGAATTATTTTGTGGACGATCGCTTTCCATTTGTTGCGATCTTCGGCAATGTGTAATGCCTCGTGAACTTTTTTCTTGGTGTCGTCGCGGGTCTGGTCTGTCCAGCGCATTTTTTTGAAAATATCTTCAATGTACAAATATTTCATTTTTACAAATTTATAATTGTGTAGATATTAAAATTTCTTCGCGATGTAATCCGTTAAATTGTTTTATTTCAATTTTAATAGAATTCCTGTCAATATAAAAACTATACAAACAGACTCGGCCCTTAAAAACAATCTGAAAAGTGTATTGCTGATAAATGTTATTACTCTGTCACAGAATTCTTGGATGATTTAAATATCTAGGACGATTTCCAAGGCCGTCTTTATACACGCGGTGGCCGCCCTCTAGCAGACAAAATTAGGGGGCCCTCGAGCTCTCAAAAATGGGGGGGGGGGGGGGGGGCACTCAATAATAAAATTAGAGACCTCTTTGGACTGCAAAAAAAAACGTCGTTTAAGATCTTTCGGGGCCCCCTGAGGTTGGGGGCCCTGGGCACGAGCCCAGTGCCCCGTGGGAAAGAGGGGCCTGACTATTTCGACTTATTTTGATTGTAAAACACACCTAAGTCATTGTATGTATCGTGTACGTAGATTAAGTAAATTTAGTACCTAATAAAAAAAGTTTAAAAACGTATTTTCTACACCCTACAAAGGTGCGTCCGCATTTGTATCATTTGCCAGTATCAGATCATCGTCGCGTGGCATGATCGCGTGTCACGATCACGCGTTTGGACGTTTCGCCGATCCGATCGCTCGAAATCCGTGTTGCTACGCGTATCACACACCACACACTTATGTCGGACGAGTGCGATACGAATAAATGATACAAGTGTGGACGCACCTTAAGGGTCCTTGTAACTAGACTTAAGTCTGTAACTTGGTTTTCAATAAGTGTCTTATCTAATAAGTTAAAGCCTGACAACAGTTTATTTTACCCTCGCCATTTTGCGGATTTTTAATGGTACTAATTTCTTTTACGGGCAACAAGTACTCTTTGACAACGAACGTTGGATGTCATCGAATGTCACCGATGTAAACAAACAGAAAATATCTACGAATATATTCAAATATAAACAGTGTTATTACAAAAATGCCAAAAAAAATCCAAAGATGCGAAAAAAAATGCACGGAACCCTCGGTGCGCGAGTCCGACTCGCACTTGGCCGGTTTTTTGCTATGCTGACAACACTACACTGCCACCTAATTATAGTTTGTCAATTATTTTAAGACCGTGATCATGAATGACCTGTATATTTATGTAAATAAATATATTTTGAATGAATATACTTACCGATTTTGTGTCGGCGATTGCTATTAAATTGCTAATCCATACTATCCATATCCATATCCATACTAATATTATAAATGCGAACGTGTGTCTGTCTGTCTGTCTGTTACCTCTTCACGCTTAAACCGCTGAACCGATTTGGATGAAATTTGGTATGGAGATAGTTTGAGTCCCGGCAGTCCCGGGGAAGGACATAGGCTACTTTTTATTTATCCCTGAAAAATACCCTTATCCGCGATAAACGAATTTAAGGCGGACGAAGTCGCGGGCAGAATCTAGTATTTTAATATTAAATATTACATAAATACACCCATCATAGCGGACACTCAGTCTGTGACTTTTTGTAAGTCGAAGTGGGATTTTTAGCCGCTTTTTCCCGCTGCCAAACCGAATAATATTAAATATAATTTTCCTTGTTAAACTATGCACGGTTTTACCACGTTTCGACATTATATACAAAAGCCTTGCGGTAGGTACATAAAAAAGGTCCGACGAATTGACAACCTCCTCCTTTTTTGAAGTCCGTTAAATCATTTTTAAGCTACTCTATTTAATAGACATTGGCATATAAACGACAGAAGTTTGTTTATTGAAGTGAAAACTTCTTTAGCGGCGCTGTTCACTTTTTTTGATGGAAAAAAAATGTTAAATTCGCGAAAGGTCACGTGACCGACAGATTGAAAATTCATAAGACGGACACGTGACCGACAGATTGAAAATTCATAAGACGGACACGTGACCGACAGATTGAAAATTCATAAGACGGACACGTGACCGAAATACTGTTACAACGTCATTGAAGCCAGCGGAATTGTAATAGTTCTGAAGTATTAAATTTTTAATCCATTCTAATATTATGTATAAATGCGAAAGTGTGTCTGTCTGTCTGTCTGTCTGTTACCTCTTCACGCTAAAACCGCTGAACCGATTTGGATGAAATTTGGTATGGAGATAGTTTGAGTCCCGGGGAAGGACATAGGCTACTTTTTATCCCGGAAACATACCCTTATCCGCGATAAACGAATTTAAGGCGGATGAAGTCGCGGGCAGAAGCTAGTGTAATATAGATTCTCATGTTTGTGTACGATAGCGCAATAAATGAATATTGTATTTTACCACATAAATTGTAGTAATTTTACTGATAATTAAAGCAATTCGTGCAAAATTATTCCCTAATCATTCCAAAATATCAAAAATGCACAACGTTAATATTCAAGTTTTCACTTCTGCCGGCAGTCCCGGAGTGCAACCCGTTGTTTATTTTTATAAGACAGGTGTCTAAAGGTGCGTCCACATATGTATCATTTGCCCTATCAGATCTTTGTCCCATGGCATGATCGCATGTCACGATCCCGCGTTTGGACGTTGCGCCGATCCGATCGCTCGAAATCCATGTTGCTACGCGTATCACACACTTAGATCGGACAAGCGAGGCGTGATCGCCGCGTCGACAGTGAGCGTGTAAAGGTGCGTCCACACTTATATCATTTGCGCGTATCCGATCACCGTGCCGTGGTATGACTGCGTATCGCGCTGCTTGGACGCTTACTGTCGGCGCGCTGATCATGCCGCACTCTTCCGATATAACTGTGTGATACGCGTAGCAAAATGGATTTCGAGCGATCCGATCGGCGC
The DNA here is from genome assembly GCA_905404275.2 of Hedya salicella. Classification (NCBI taxonomy): domain Eukaryota; kingdom Metazoa; phylum Arthropoda; class Insecta; order Lepidoptera; family Tortricidae; genus Hedya; species Hedya salicella. The sequence continues at coordinate 4,176,119 of FR990099.1, forward strand.
AACGTCCAAACGCGTGATCGTGACACGCGATCATGCCACGCAACGATGATCTGATACGGGCAAATGATACAAATGTGGACGCACCTTAAGCAGCGCGATACGCAGTCATGCCACGCCACGGTGATCGGATACGAGCAAATGATACAAGTCTGGACGCAACTTTAGATTTGATTGGCATGTAGCTTGGACTTTGGCGTTGGCTTGGACGACTGAATGTGTGATACGCGTAGCAACATGGTTTTCGAGTTCGGTGTAACCGTTGCCGATGTGCTAAGCGGTCCCTCCCTACCGCCTAGCACACCGGTGTACTGTGTACCTATTATGCACTACACAAAACTATTGCAGCATTTGAGTGAAGAAATTAAGAAAAAACTGGCCAAGTGTGAGTCGGACTCGCGTACCGAGGGTATCCGTACAAATTTTCACTTACCATAACTTTATTACCCGGTACCGGTTAAGTTAAGTTTGCACCTGACATCTATAGCATTGCATACAAATGAGGTGCAAACTCAACGCAGCCGGGTTGGTCAAATAGGTTTTTTGCTACTTAAAAATAAAATAAGCTATTTTCCTGTAATATTTATGTTTATTTATACTAAATGTGAAAATTTCAAAATTTTCGTTTGGTAAACTTCGGAGATAACAGTCGGGACCCATAAGAAATCTAGATAGACGTAAATCTTGGCAACAAGGGGTCCCGACTGTTTAAAATCGCTATTTTCCACATTAGAATTTATTATTTGTTTTATGTGAGTAGGTGTCGATTATGAATCATAAAACATTTCCATTACAACTTAACAAATTTAAAATAAGTCAGTAAATTTCGCAATCTTTATCGTGGGGGTTATTTAGAAGCTTGCACAGATTTAAAACAATTAAATGAAAATTTAGTGAGCTGAGAACGGCTTGCTAACCAACTTAAAATCGTTATAGTTCCTAACTGGTCAATATAAATTATAAATGATAAAATAATTTAATAATGATTTTCTAATTCCTAATGATGCCCCTCTCGATATAGTATGTCGATTTTTATTTTTTTCTTTTCCACAAAATGGTGTCTCATTATCGCCATTTTGAACAATTAAGACGAGTCGATTGACGTAAGAATCATCAAAAACGGTCCACGCGTTTGGACTCTAGAGTGCCAGATAGGAACAAACATACATACATACATAGACTGATAAACACATTACCCTCCTCTGCGTCCTGCAGTCGGGTAATAAGGGTTAGGGCATCATGGCGCGGCATCCTCGGCACCTACCGTGTAGGGCCGGCCGCGCACGGACTTACAAAACAGCAATAGTGTATAGTTGCCGGCAAATTCTTGAGCATAACCTTGACTGCGCAGTAACCGATTTACGCACAAATTTACATGCGCAGATCCGCCATTTCTGTTCAAGAACTTTACCGGGATCTGGGGGGTTATTGCCTAACAAAATTTTGACAATTGGTATCCGAATAAACTGTCATAGCCCATACAAAATCATGACACTTGATTCTGATTCCGAGCGTCAAACGCGTTAGGCAATAGAGGCCAGTCTATAACACTACTTTGATTTGAGTCTGTCAGTTGGTTGGTAAAAAGTCGACATGAGCTTGATTCTATCGGGATTGGATTGCCATGCAAACTTCAAAATGTTAGTTCCCGTTTCTGCCATGACTCTTCTCTTTCCGCACAGAATAAGAATAAGAATCATCTTGTTCTATCTCCAAGTTTTAAGTGTTTTGCGATGACCCGTCCAAGCTCAGATTATAACTATATATCTATCTGGGTTATTTTTTTATCTCCAAAAATATTTAGGTTAGATTAGGTTAAGTTTGCGCCTCATCTGTATGCGACACCGTTGAAAGAAGATGCAGACTTCGTACAAATCAATCAAATCAAAATATCCTTTATTCAAGTAGGCTTAGATACAAGCACTTTCGAATTGTCAGTTACAATGAGAAAAGTCTTTGCTGGGAAACATACAATATGATCCAACATTTGTTGCAAGGATTAGGGAAACCCAGAAAAACCTAATCAGATCATTTAACTTAAGTATAATACTTAAGACAATTTAACGGATTATATCGCGTATATTATCTCATTCTCATGGTCACGGGTGGACTGTCCACCCGTGACCATGGAAAGCTGGAAAGCTTCCGAAACGTCGCGTCGGGAACTAAAATGAGATAATATACGCGATATAATCCGTTAAATTGTTTTATTTCAATGAGTAATAATCGCGGAAACAGAAGAAAATATTAAGTATTATCATTGTAAAAATTAAAATAATTAATAAGATAAATCCCAAAAGGGTTGTCAATAAAAAGAAAAAAATCTGGAATGTGTCTAGAATAAAATTCTAAATGTCAGAGTATATAAAACAATTAATAGGCGTGTACCAATTAACTATTACAATTATTTATTATTGTCTTAATTATACTTAAAACTTTTACAATTGTGTTATAACTAATTTTAATTGATACAGGCAGAGGAGATGTAAAAATTCTACAGATCAATGTTAATATAAAATATAAACTAATTTATTTTTTTCAGAGATGTATAAGGTCTCTAGGCGTCACGACATGCGATAAAATTAAATATAATAATTTGGCTGAATTCTACTGAGATGTTTAAGGTCTCTTAGGGGTCAAAGTAAATAATACATTAAAAATAATAATTATTAAATCTACCATACGTGGAGGAGAAAAAAAAAACCGATCGATAAGTCTTGAGATGCTCGAAATTCGAAAATGGAACGCACCTGAATTATATGTTTTTAAAAAGCAAATTTATTTAAAAATAGAATACAAGTTGCCGATTCACTCCATTTAAAAAACGAATATGTGACAGTCATTTTTCTAAAACGGTTCCCGCGTTTTTTCTTTGTAACGATGCAGCTTAACCGCGAACATTTGCGTGCTATGATATTTTATGATTTTAAATTTGGTTTATCTGAACAATTGCGTTTGCAACGATTGCAGTCAGCGTTAGGAGATTCTGCTCCTTCACGGGCAACAGTTTTTAGGTGGTTCAACGAATTTAAAAGGGGTAAAACCAGCCTCGAAGATGACCACCGAAGTGGTCGCCCGCAAACAGCAGTAACTGCAGAAAACGTGTGGACTACTGAAATGTTGGTGCGAGAAGATCCACGAACAACATACAAAGACATAGAGAATATCTTAAGCGTCAGTTCGGGGAGCGTTAGCATCATTCTACTCAACATCTAGGAGTAAGGAAGCTCTGTTGTCGTTGGGTACCACGTTTGCTCTCCGATACTGAGAAACAGGCGAGTGTAGGTTGGTGTCGTGAGATGCGTCTACGATTCGACAACGGGACATCGCGGCGTGTATCGAAAATACACGCCGAACCTGGAAAACAAGCGTCAATCGTCAGTATGGGTCTTCTCAGAGGGAAAGTTACCAACAAAACTACAAAGACCTCGTAACGTCGGCAAAAAAATGGTAGCTATAGCTACGTGAAAAGAAACTATAGTTTCTTTTCACGGGGCGGATATTTATCAACATCAATACTGGAAAATTATAGGTCAGTCAACTCTGATTGGTATACTACAGTAGCATTGCCGCAAGTTTTCAAAGCAGTGCGAGAGAGGAGACCAAAGACTGGACTTCGGCGAATCTTGCTGCATCACGATAACGCCTCTTCAAATATGTCCCTCAGAATAAAGGCGTTTATTGAGAAAGCTGGGATAGAAACCTTACCACATCCACCCTACAGTCCTGACTTAGCTCCCTGCGATTTCTTTTTGTTCCCGGTGGTGAAAAAAAAATAAAAGGAAAGTTTTTTTCGAGTGTTGAAGAAGCCGTGGCTGCGTATGAAGAAGCAATTTCGGACCTATCTGATGAAGACTGGCAAAAGTGCTTCCAAAGTTGGTTCAGACGAATGGAACTTTGTATAGAGAGTAATGGAGAGTATTTTGAAAAAATGTAAACTAAATGATACTAATAATATCTTCAATAGTTTTTTTTTTATCGATTGACCTACGTAGCGAAAGTATTCGTCAGTATGCTTAATTAACAGTTAAACAAGTATGTGCGGATAAATCACAATCAGTTAGGGTTTAGACCCGGGTTATCCACAGAGAGAGCAATACTGTGTATTAAGCATACTGTCAAATACTATACGAATAGAAAGACTCCAGTTTACGCTGGATTTTTAGACCTATCTAAGGCTTTTGACCTGGTTTCTTATAATGTTCTATGGAAGAAGCTGGAAGTCATTCAATGACCTACTGAAACAATACGGATACTCAGGTACTGGTATGGAGGCCAGGTCAATAGCGTTAGATGGGCAGGTTCACTGTCGGATCCATACAGGTTGGAATGTGGAGTGAGGCAGGGGGGGTTGACCTCGCCCACACTCTTTAATCTGTATGTGGATGGACTTCTGGACGAGCTGGGTAAAATGCATGTCGGCTGTCATATTGACTCAGTATGTGTAAATAATATAAGCTATGCGGACGACATGGTTTTACTCGGCGCGTCCGCTTGTGGCCTACGTAAGTTACTTCTCGTATGTGAGAACTACGCCGTCGAACACGGGCTGAGATACAATGTAGCCAAAAGTCAGTTCATGGTGTTTGAATCCGGCTGTAAGCGGATAGATGAAGTGCCTCCCATAAAGCTCTATCGTACTCCACTACAAAGGGTGGGAGTTTCAAATACTTGGGTCATATTGTCACAACTGACCTAAAGGACAACTTGGACGTAGAACGGGAACGGAGGGCTCTGTCAGTGAGGGCTAATATGATTTCCCGTAAGTTCGCGCGGTGTACGAGGGAGGTTAAAATAACTCTATTCAGAGCTTTTTGTACCTCTCTGTATACGTGCGGCTTATGGAGGTCTTACATGCAACGGGCCTACGGAGCCCTCCGGGTCCAGTACAATAACACGTTCCGGGTGCTGGTAGGGCTGCCTCGCTTCTGTAACGCATCAGGGAAGTTCGCAGAAGCGCGTGTAGAGTGTTTCTATACGAGTATGCGCAAGCGATGTACATCCCTGGTGCGCCGGGCGCGAGCCAGGCCCAGCCTATCCTGGGCTCGATAGCGGACAGCCTGGATTGTCCGTACATTAGACACTGTTGTGAAATGCATATTTCACACAGTGCATATCTGGTTTAATGTTTTTATTAAGTACTAACATTAGAAATAAGTTAATGTTACTAACGATTTTTGTATGAGTCCTCTGTTACTCGAATTAAATGTTTTCTATTCTATTCTATTCTAAATATAAGTGATTTCTAAGAAAAAAGACCAAAAAAATCAAAATTTTTAAAAATACTAAAAGGTGTTTTTTCTTCTGCAAATCACCCGAGTGAGAGATCTCTTAGCAAAATCAGTTCAGACATTTTTTTTCTACATTTTTCTTGATTTCTGTATCGTATCAAAACGAAAATTCTAAAAACATAAGCAACATTCATAATTTCGTGTAGCACCTGTTTTTTTTTTTACTTTTTGAACATTTTAAATTATATTGTATTTAACACCTTAATAGAGCATTTAGAAAATGCCGGCGTAACAAGAATTATGCCTCGGCATAAGTTAACTAGCATAAGGTTAAAGAAAATCCTTCGCCTACTTTTAAAAGTAAAGATTCTGATCTGTGTCTGTCTTCAGACTAAGTAAATAACAAGTACTCTATACTATTATAAAGTTGTATAAATTAAATGTCTGTATATTCAAGATATTTTAGTGATACGGACTACTTGAAGGTAACTTAATCAATTTTTTTTTTGTATTTTTGCACGTGTCGTTGTGGTTTCATCACGCCAAAATGGCTAAAATAATGTCAACTATTTTTGGTACACGGGTAGCTGGGCATCCATAGATTGTTATAGGATTCTTTTTACCCGACTACGCTACAGAAAAAAGGGGGTTATCATTTCTTTTTCCTCCGCTGACGAAGTTGCGGGCAACTCCTAGTCTATAAGTACTATTATAAATTTGTTAAAATGAAATGTCTGTACATTGAAGATATTTTCAAAAATATGATTGTTATGGAGGGCATTAAAACGAAAAATATTTTTTTTGGATTTTATGTATGTTTGTATGTGTCGTTGTGGCTTCATCACGCAAAATCGGCTAACCGGATTTCAACTATTTTTGGTACACGGGTAGCTGGGTATCTCCAGATGGTTATAGGATACTTTTTACCCGACTAAGCTGAAGAAAAAATTAAGGGTTATGACTTTTTCTCCTCCGCGAACGATGTTGCGGGCACTTTCTAGAACTCAATACAATTAAAAATCTCAGATTATTTCATCTGTAAGGTTTTGGGATATTACAATAGTGTATTTGACAGTAGTAAAAATACGTTATTTTCTATTAAACTAAATTAAACATCTAAAAATACATTTAATAAAACAAACAGTCACTAATTGGGTACATGCATGATTTTTTATCGATTTTCTTAACAAAATATGAAAAAAATACTTTAAAAAGATGTCAAAACATTAAAATAAAATTAAAATCGTAAATAGGCATTTTAAACTAATAATTAGACAGCGATTTGGCAGTGTGGTCCAACATGTACTGTTATGTCACGCGACGCTACGGCCAAATAAATTCCATATTAGATTCTGTTTTACTAGAAAGAGATAGAATCATAATACATAATTAATTTATTCAAAGCAGCCATGACATTATAACGTCATAATCTTAATGCGTGCTTATTTAACTTATAAGCTTACTTAATTGAATAATAAATATAAATGAAAATTAAATATCAAACTTGTGCTGAGGTTTATAAATGACACTAGCTTCTGCCCGCGACTTCGTCCGCCTTAAATTCGTTTATCGCGGATAAGGGCATTTTTCCGGGATAAAAAGTAACCTATGTCCTTCCCCGGGACTCAAACTATCTTCATACCAAATTTCATCCAAATCGGTTCAGCGGTTTAAGCGTGAAGAGGTAAAAGACAGACAGACACACTTTCGCATTTATAATATTAAGTATGGAACTATGGATAATGAGTATGCACAACTTCGTAGTTAGGATGATGACTGTACTTAAATATTAGTACATAAAGACGTGGCTGGTGAATCCTGTTCCACCGTGATAAAGTTTATAAACTAGTACGGGGAACAGTAGACGCTTACTCTCGCTCATTACATTACTGATCTGTGCAGTGCCTAACACCAAATGTTATATTTAATAAGTTACTACCGATACGAAATGTAAGTAGTTATAACCTTTTACGATACTCAAGAAAGTTATGTTTTATGTTTTTATGTTTTAAATAAAAATAAAAATATGATGCGAAGTGGCAGTTTCTATGATAGAAATCCTAAAAAAGGAATTGAATTCGATACCTTAAGGTGCGTCCACACTTGTATCATTTGCTCGTATCCGATCACCGTGCCGTAGCATGACTGCGTATCGCGCTGCTTGGACGCTTACTGTCGGCACGCCGATAATGCCGCACTCTTCCGATACAAGTGTGTGATACGCGTAGCAAATGGATTTCGAGTGATCGGATCGACGCAACGTCCAAACGCGTGATCGTGACACGCGATTATGCTACGCGACGATGATCTGATACGGGCAAATGATACAAATGTGGACGCACCTTTAGGTGTAGCTTGTTTTTAAAGTATGAAAATGTGAATAAATAATAATATCATTGATTAACCGATGAAATGTATAGTTAGTACCGAACTTTTGTTATTAAACCGTTTCGATAAATGTAATTATAAACATAGCTGCATAACTAAGTTCTTACTTTCCCCATACAAGATGTTGTATTCTGGGTAAGTTTATATGAGATTGAAGTAGGTGTTTCACCACAGTTGTGTCACATACAAAAAGTTGTCAAAAATTGTCAACATCCCAATTGTGGAATCAAATGTTTGATAGCTTATATCTTTTGATAATTTTATAGTTATTAGAAAAGTTGTATTTCTGTACAGTTCTCTACATGAATGAGCTTTTATATAAAAAAATCATGCATATTGTCTATTATTGCACTAAACTGTAATTTGACTGTGACGTCACACGACTTAAATTCTTTTTTTCTACTCGTCGACTTTAATCCCTCAATAAGAACTTCATACTTAGAGTAAACTTTAATGGCATACTTTTCAATGTCGGATACTCTATGGCACTTCCAACTGAACTGATATATTCATAAGCCAACACTTTATTTCATAAGCCAACACTTTGAATTGAAGTGTTGGCTTATGAATATGTCGAATGAATGAGTCGAAGATAATTGAGGTACGATGATGGTGATGATGTTGGTGGTGATGGTGATGGAGATGGTGATGGTGATGATGATGGTGATGGTGATGGTGATGGTGATGGTGATGGTGATGGTGATGGGGATGGGGATGGAGATGGTGATGGTGATGGTGATGGTGATGGTGATGGGGATGGGGATGGGGATGGGGATGGGGATGGGGATCGGGATCGGGATCGGGATCGGCATCGGGATCGGGATCGGGATCGGGATCGGGATCGGGATCGAGATGGTGATGGTGATGGTGATGGTGATGGGGATAGGGATGGGGATGGGGATCGGGATCGGGATCGGGATCGGGATCGGGATCGGGGTCGGGATCGGGATCGTGATCGTGATCGTGATCGTGATCGTGATGGTGATCGTGATCGTGATCGTGATCGTGATCGTGATCTATTATTGCACTAAACTGTAATTTGACTGTGACGTCACACGACTTAAATTCTTTTTTTCGACTTTAATCCCTCAATAAGAACTTCATAGAGTAAACTTTAATGGCATACTTTTCAATGTCGGATACTCTATGGCACTTCCAACTGAACTGATATATTCATAAGCAACACTTTATTTCATAAGCCAACACTTTGAATTGAAGTGTTGGCTTATGAATATGTCGAATGAATGAGTCGAAGATAATTGAGGTACGACGACGATGATGATGATGATGATGATGATGATGAGTCTCGTACCTTACTTAGGCCACTCAGCAAGCTTCGTGGCCTAAACATGGTACTCGACTGAAAAAGCATACATTATATAACGATTGCATAAAATACTATTCCTTCATACTAACGGACTGTTTTGACTTTTCGGAATAAGAAGCTGCCCCCTATTGCCTAACGCGTTTGACGCTCGCAATCAGAACCAAGTGTCATGATTTTGTATGGGCTATGACAGTTGATTCGGATACCAAGTGTCAAAATTTCGTTGGGCAATAACCCCCCGTTGAACTGTCGCCCTATACTTATAACTTTTATAGTTAGTTGTCATTATAATCATGAAGTTCAATATAAAGAGAACTAGGAAAACAGATGAAAAAGCGTTCAGCGGTGAGCAGTAAATAATAGTTCCAAATCCGTCCACAATGGCGCTAGAGTAGCAAGATAGTATGAAGTCAATAACCAAGTACAAAACATTTTTATCGAAAAGCTACTCAATCCTTCGTTTTTCTTCTGATATAAATGTTCAATTGTATTCCAAATATTTTTTTCTTGTATTGTTGCGGATTATTTTTGGGTTTATTTTACGCACTTGCTACAGTGGCGCCACCAATTTAACGCCTTTTGACTGACACTTTGGAAAAATGTTAAACTCGCGACAGGTCACGTGACCGACAGATTGAAAATTCGTAAGACGGACACTGACCTGAAAAAACTCGAAAAACTGTTTCAATGTCATTGAAGCCATAAGAATTGTAATAGTTATGAAGTGTTAATTTTTTAATGTAATATAAATTGTCGTGTTTGTGTGCGATAGCGCAATAATGAATAATTTTTATACCTACTGATAATTAAAGCAATTCGTGCAAAATTATTCCCTAACCATTCCAAAATATCAAAAAGGACAACGTTAATATTCAAGCTTTCACTTCTGCCGGCACTTCTTTTCCCGGAACAATATAACTTGGATTTCTTCAAGACGAGAGTGAATATCGTCGTCGGCTTCATCGTCGCTTACCAACAGGGGAGATTGAAGTCAAATGCTTGCCTATCTTGCATAAAAAAAAACTCCCAGCGTGCAACCCGTTGTTTTTTTTAGGGTTTCGTAGCCAAAATGGCAAAAAACACCGTTGGAACCCTTATAGTTTCGTCCGTCCGTCCGTATGTCACAGGCAGTTTACTCAAAAACTACAAAATGTATATATTGATGAAATTTAGAGTATATCTTTGAAATAAAACAATTTAGCGGATTATATCGCGTATATTATCTCATTTTAGTTCCCGACGTTTCGGAAGCCTTTCAGCTTTCCGTGGTCACGGGTGGACTGTCCACGCCCACGCGATATAATCCGTTAAATTGTTTTATTTCAATGAGTAATAATCGCGGAAACAAGAAAATATTATATAGGTGTCTTGTATAAGCCGCTACTTAGTTTGATAGTTAAATAACAAAGAAAAATATTTCAAGGGGGGGCACTCCATACACATGTAGGTAACCGAAATTGAAAAAAAAAGAAGTTCAGCAAATATGTGTGTCTGTAGTGCATTTCTGTGTAGTAGCGGCTTGCATAGTCCGACATGCTCTTGACCAGGTTGTTTAATGCAAACATATTATGTATATTCAGATACGATTCTAATTTGTATTCGGGGAATAAATATTTCAAATATCATAATTAATTTGATTAACATAATAAAACTATACTAAAACTGATTAAATGGTATCACAAATACACTAAAAATAATTAAAGTACGTAATTACAGTCAAACGAAACTTTGAAACAAAGAAAAACCCTAATCAAGCTTCTTAATTCCTCTCATTATGTGGTATAATAATTTGCCATAATTAAAAATAATTTAATAACAGAAAAAAAAATGTCGTGAATACCAGAGAAATAATAAGTGATGCATTGAATTGTATTGTAATTAAGTTATAAATAAAAATGTTTGTATCGAAAATAAGCGAAGCCGAAAATAAACCTTAATAAGAAAAACCTTAACATAATTTCTTAATTCCTTTAATTAGAGATAAATTAATGTAGAACTATTAATTTACCTCTATTAAAAAATCTTAAATTATAATGCCTTAAATTACGTTGTATATTATAACGCAATTAAAAATTATAAATTTATAAAACCAACTCACGCACATTTTTATCCCAACCATTAACAATAAAAAAACTGCACTGACCTCTTTATCATTAAAACACACAGCACTAAATAGTCATTATCTATGGAACGTCTAGAAACGCGATATTTTCAAACTTTTTTTTTAATTCGATGCGTGCGCCGCGCGGTTGCGAAAGAATATGACTGTGGCATACAATCACAACATTCATGGCCTTACGGTCCGATAGATGATCCGTACCTATTGCTAACTCATTAAAAACAATTAAGCAATAGAAATATGCATGTTGTTTATGGATAGATATATCTGGTAGCGCCGGTTACCCTGAGTTTTGAGAAAATTAAATAATAACATCTAAGAATATATCCATACTCTTATTAACTAGATGGTGCTCGCAAATTCGTTCGCGGACGACTAAAAATCATTACTCCTATTTTTTTCATCAGCGTAGTCGGGTAAAAAGTATCCAATAGCCATCTGTGGATAGCTACCCGTGCACCAAAAATAGTTGAATTCCGTTTAGCCGATTTGACGTGATGAAGCCACAACGACACACAAAAACATTAAAAAATTCCAAAAAAAATATTTTTCGATTCAGGAACCTCCAAATAATTCGTAACATTTTTCTTTTTAATATCTTCAATATACAAATGTCTGTTCATTTTTACTTTATAATAGTAAAGATGAGAACTTAAACAATTACAAACAAGATTTAAGAAAAGAGTGCAAGAATCAGATTAAAGTTTTGCTTAGGTATTTACATTATATTGTACTCAATGTACTATTATAAAGATGTTAAAATGTAATGTCTATACAAAGAAGAAATAAAAAATATATATTGTAACTGTTTGGGGCAATGCGCACTGGTACATTAGTACCAGTATATTAATAAGCTCTGTGCTACTCATGGAAAAGAAGGCTAAAACGACTTATTGTGGGATCCAAAGGCTTACCAGTTACACAGAGAGTAGAAACAAGTTTGTACATAATAATACTTTAACTATTACGTCACTATATCTGTATCGCCTGTGTATTTATGTTTTTGAGAATAAGGATAGGTATCCAACAGCCTCGCAATTCCATAACTTTAATGTAAGAAATAAAAATAAATTAACTCTTAACTAAATCTCATTACACTCATTTTAATAATAATAACATTGCTATTAAAGTGTTTGATAAATTAAATGATGGCATAAAGGAGTGTAGTAAGTTAGAGCTTTTAATAAAAAAATAAAAGAGTATTTTATTAACATACCATTCTACTCAATCGATGAATTTTTTGCTAATGCACTGTACAACTGAAACATAATTTTTAGTATAGTAAGGAAATAACATAGTGCTATTGTAATATTTATAAATCTATACTCATAATACTATAAACTAATATTATAAATGCGAAAGTGTGTCCGTCTGTCTGTCTGTCTGTCTGTCTGTTACCTCTTCACGCTAAAACCGCTGAACTGATTTGGATGAAATATGGTATGGAGATAGTTTGAGTCCCGGGGAAGGACATAGGCTACTTTTTATCCCGGAAAAATACCCTTATCCGCGATAAACGAATTTAAGGCGGACGACGTCGCGGGCAGAAGCTAGTCTATACTAAATTGTGAATTCTAAAATTGTATTTGCATGTACATGTACTTAAAGCAAATAAATGTTTGACTTTGACTTTGTAGCGAACTAGTTGGAATAAGTCACTAAATCGAAAAAAATGATTTTTGTTTATTTTGTATGTTTGTATGTGTCGTTGAGGCTTCATCGCTTCCGGATTTCAACTATTTCAGGCACACGAGTAGTTGAGTATCCACAGATGGCTATAGGATACATTTTTACCCAACTGACGCTGACGACAAGAAGAGGGTTAATGACTTTTTCTCCTCTGCGACCGAAGTTGCGGCCGTTCCGGGCACCTTCTAGTAACAAGTTTAGATAAAGGTCGTCAGCCCGGGTAAGGGCCTTATCACACTTAGCGAGTTGCGGTTTTTTTTATGAAGGCGATCACGCAACAAATTCACCGCGACTGATATTTGTATAGAAAACACACCCAACAAACAACAACTTGCTAGTGCCATAAGAGCCAAATGTGTCGAGAAATTGGTTGCTCCTAGGCCCCTATTTCACAATCGTGACAATTGTCAGGTGATAATGACAATTTTATGTTCACTGCGATCCCCGCAAGCTGGATACATTTTCTTACTTTATACTGGGCACGCAATGTACGTGAAATTGTCATTGTCACCCGACATTTGTCACGATTGTGAAATAGGGGCCTGCTATCGGAATAGGCATGATGAATACTTAGTTAAATTACATTAAAGTTTAGGAGTGGGGGCTCCTGGGTAAAATTTGTACTTAGGGGTGACGTTACGCGACATTTTGACTCAATTTATAGTAAAAAAATAATTTTCTACAACGAGTCCACTTAGCTTTGTACCCGATGACCAATACTCATTATCTGCATTGTTAACTGTGCCCACATCTGCCACTTCTAAATGTAAGGCGTTGTAAGTGCCAATGACTTTTACACTAAATTAGTCTGCAAGTCAAACGAAATAAGGTTTACTCTTGAACAAAAAGAACACAGATGTTGGTCACTTCATCGTCATCTTAAGCGTTGATACGAACTTCACTGCTCTTTCACTTACGAAGTAACCAACATCTATGTTTTTTTTAAGACTAAACCTTATTTTGTTTAACACAAAGCCTTACATTTCGAAGTAGCAGTTGTGGCCACAGTTAACAATGCAGATAATGAGTATTGTTCATCGGGTACATTCTAAGTTCTCTTCTCTAGAAGAAGATATTTTACTTTTTGTTTAATAGCCTATACGACTGTCCCACTGCTGGGCAAAGGCCTCTCCTTTAGATCTCCACAACTCCCTTTTACCGGCTGCCTCTGGTCTAGTAACGCATCTAGGTCGTCTCGCCATCTCCGTCTCGGCCTGCCCTGTCGTCGCCGCCCATCCTGTGGTACCCACTGTGTGACTATATAAGCTCACCTGTCCGGGTGCATACGGCTTAAGTGGCCGGCCCAGTCCCACTTGAATTGGCGGTTTAACTACCTATACCGCCTATATTTCTTGATGTCGTAAAAAAATAAAAAATACGTGTCCAATATTTTTTATTCATCTATAAGACGGACTAATTATTAAAATTTAGTCATCATTCCTATTATCTGCCTTGATCTTGGTCCTTTTTAGACTAATATGTTGAGACTAAACTAAGCGACATTCTGTATCATACAGTTGTAGGACATCGCGGTCATATCGCTTCTGCCGTCAGTGCCTGGCTCGTTGTCGACTGTACAAGCATATTGAACAACTTTATACAGTATTAGAAGGTGCCCGCGGCCTTAGGTAAAAAAAACCATCCTCTGATGTCCAGCTATTCCCGTATCAAAATTGGTAAAAATCCGTCCAGCCGTTTTGGCGTGATGAGAGGATAAAGAAATTCTGGCTCACAGATGGCACCAGACTGGCAAGGCGCCGCGTGGCCATACAAAACAAAAGACGATCCTGCATCGCGCTATTAAGATTTTTCCTGAAATCATGACCCCTCTCCATAGAAAATTGTTTTTCAATACAAATCTAGAATTTTGTATTAGTATAGATAGACTAGAAGGTGCCCGCGACTTCGTTCACGGAAGAAAATAAAAGTCATAACCCTCATTTTTACTTCAGCGTTGTCGGGAAAAAGGATTCTAAATCCATCTGTGAATACTCGGCCTACCTACTACCAAAACCGTGTACCAAACTGGTACCGTGAACCAAAAAAAGTCGGAGTCTGTTTAGCACAAACATACAAAAAAATCATACAGTTTTCGTTTCAGTGACCTTCATATTAGAAGAACTTCCGTTTCACTTGTTTTTTTTTAATACCTTAAATTTACAGACATTTCATTTCTACAACTTTATAATTGTATAGACAATGTCCATTACAAACCGGCCAAGAACATGTCGGACCATGCTCAGTTAAGGGTTCCGCAGCCGTTCATACAAAAAAAATGCACTACAGATGAAAAAAAATACGATAGCAAACGAGCGTATCTCCACTGCAGTTACGTCCTTTTGCTGAGAAACGCAATTTTTTTGGCAATAACTCAAAAACGGTATATCGGATTATGTTGAAAACAATTTTGGTTGAAAGTATTTATTGAGTTTCTCTGCAATTTTTTTCATACTTTTTCGACATGCCGTACCGTCAGGCGGGGCTCACTGCGATATACGTTCGTCGCTACAAGTACATGCCGGCGGCACCTCCAGAGGGGCCTATTCAGTGGCTGCCACGGTCTGCCTCGGAACGCTCGCGCACGGTTCCCCCTGTTTTGGCATAATATTTTTAGTCATAATTTTGCATGGCATAATCTATGTAGACAGTATTGACTTTCCGCATAAACTGTTTTGGCATAATCAAGATTCGCATATTTTGATTACGCAGATATTCATTTGTCATAAATTTATTTCGCATATTTTCGTTTGTCCGGA
Source organism: Hedya salicella (assembly GCA_905404275.2). Classification (NCBI taxonomy): domain Eukaryota; kingdom Metazoa; phylum Arthropoda; class Insecta; order Lepidoptera; family Tortricidae; genus Hedya; species Hedya salicella. The sequence goes on from FR990099.1 coordinate 4,191,626, forward strand.
TCATGTCTACGCATAAAATAACTAGGCATAATTTCATTTGTCATATTTTATTTGCGCATATTTATGTTTGTCCGAATCATGTCTACGCATAAAATAAATAGGCATATTCATCACACCGAAAATTTTATGGCCGCAGACATGCAACAACGATGCTTTTTGCATTTGCTGAGTAATTATTCAGTTTACTAATATACTAACCTAACGTAACCTACTTTTCTGCTAGCAGTTCGTTTTTCAGAGGGACGCAATTCTAACCTAACCTAACCTACTTTTCTGCTAGCTGATCGTTTTTGCGAGGGACGCAGTTATAACCTAACCTAACCTGCTTTTCTTGTAGCAATTTAAGTATGCCAAGATAGATTCGGACAAGATAATATGCGAAATACCACTATGCTAAACCAAATTATTCGTAAATATAATCGGCCTAAACAATAGTATGCAAATACAATTTCGGGCAAACACATTTTCGGTAAGTTAGAACTTATGCCATATAAGGTTTCTGCCACATTACCATTCGTCGAAAACTTAATATGCCAAGTATGTTATGCTAAAACAGTTTCGGACAAACAAAAGTATGCGACATAGAGGGAACCCCTCGCGCACACTAGACGCTCTCGCTTTCTGGATTTACGTCGCAAGTGAGCGTGCCGCATTCGTGTATTTAATGTGTAAAGACGGACTATTTAGGAAGATTATGAGATCACTTGTGCTTAAATGATTAAATATAGATAAGGCTAAAATATATTGTATCGCAGCGGGTTGCAGGAACAATGACAGAAATTCAAATCACTCGTTTTTCTTTCTTGTGATGTGTCGGGAGAAATGTAAATGAACATAATAGATACTAGGTAGTAACTGTATAATAATAATAAAAAATTGTAGGTACCTACTTCCATATTTAACACTGGATTAATCAAGTAGGTAATACCTACTCAGAACAATTTTATCTGGTTTTATGCAATTTAGAATCGATTATTTGCTGACATTTGGGTATTAAGATTCTAGTGTATTAAGTAGGTAGGTATACAGGGTATACATACCTACTTACTAATACAAAATTCGTATGCAGGTAGGTTCTACCAGCACTGTTAAAAAAAGATGCTCAAGCAAGCTGGCAACATGGTATAATAGCAGCGTTCCACATTTATTTAGTTATTTTGCTCAAATAACATATTTCCTTCACGTTTCAATCAATGTTTATAATAAATTGATCATGTTCACAATAATAAATTATCGTGTTAAAAAATCAGTGAGTGGTATTCGATTTTCTCTAAATACAAATTATTTTTCGCATATCCAGTACGTATGTGTGCGCTTTCTTCTCCTAAACTACTAAGGTTTTGATAGAGTTTTCACTATTTTCCCGGTTGCCTCTGACCATAAACTTTAACTCCCAGGAGTCGAGTCTACTCTATAAGAGAATTAACATTTGTTCAACAACTTTCAAGATATACAGGGTGTTTGGTAACAGGATGCAAAGTTGAAAGGAGGTGATAGCTTAGGCCATTTAAAACATTTTAAGCGATATATGTGTTAGGCAAATGTTTCTGGGAAAACTCCAAAATTTCAGACTACATCAACAATAGTACTTTTTTTACTGTAGGTAGCATTTTTTTGTATTTTTTTTGTATTATCAAATGTCTAAACATCTGTGTCTAAAGAAAAAAAACTACAGCTATTTAAAAATGAAATAACACGAAAAAAAAAAATGACTTAAGTGTTTTCTAAGGACGGTAAAAAAAAAACTAAAATAGCCCCGGTTATTCAAACTATTTAAGAAACATGCTTGGCTATTGCCCTTTCATTTAAGCTATCAAGCACGACTGTAGCTATCGTATCTTTAAAAATAAGCCACTTTAACCAACTAGACAGCTAAAATGTTTCACTCTACTTGTGATACTTGTGACGAATCTAATTATGATTTTGTAATAAAACATTGGTTCTTAATACTATGTTGGCATTTACCTGACATTTGAAATGTTTTGAAAGGGTGAAGTGCAGTGGACAAAACTGTCACATGCAATTTTAATAAACAAAGGTTCGCGGTGGTGTGAAACATAAGGGATCGATAGCGGCGGGTGGCGTTAAACAAAGATGACTCAGCCGTTTAAACTTTGAAAATAAGCTACCTGAACTGATAAGAGGGAATTTGTATTTCTTTTTACTTACGACGAAATCAAACAAAAGCATAAAGTTTAATTTATTTATTTCCACACTTAATTTAAAAACAAGAAACAATCATCGATCGTTTTCAGAATGGACCCGCCGTTTCGAGTACAAGCACGAGCCCGTCTTCTTATTTCCGTGGTGGTTGTTCCGAGAGTCATTTCTTCCCTCATGGTTTCGAACGCTACTTGGATCCTCTCTCTCAACTCTTCTACGGTATTAATTTCCTCTTCTGTGTAAACTAGCTCCTTAGCCCCAAACGAAAAAATCAAGTGGAGTTAAATCGGGTGACCGAGCGGGCCAAGGGATTCGTCCGCCTCTGCCGATCCAACTGTCAGGGAAACAGTTATTTAGGTGTTCCCTTACAGCCAGGGAGTAATGGGCGGGACAACCGTTGTGCTGGAATGTCACAGCACCGGGCAGCTGGTCCTCGTCAATCAGCCTGGGCAAATCGTTTTGAAGAAATTTCAAATCATTTACACCATTTAAATTATCTGACAAAAAATGTTGCCCAATAAGGACTCTACCGATTATTCCAGCCCACACGTTGAGGAAAAACCTTCTTTGGAAGGACTTTTGCTTTTTCCAATGTGGATTATTATTTTTATCAGCCCATTGGTGAAGGTTGTGAAAATTCGTGATCCCTTTCCGGGAAAATTTGGATTCATCGGTCCAAAGAATACTTTTTAAAAAGCGTTGCTCTTCGATGTCAACATTGAGTAAAAATCGGCAGTAGTCTACTCGACGTGCAGGGTCTCCTTTCTCCAGTCCTTGAACTCCGGTGCCGTGAAAAGGATATTTTCCCTGGCGATGCACGGTACTCCATACTTTCCATATGGACATGTCAAGATTAGGAGCTACCACTCTGACGCTCGTAGTCGGATCCTCTGCAAATGCCCGAACAACATCGTCCTCCAAATCAGGGCGATTACGTCCTGGGTTCCCTCCACGTTGCCCAGCAATTCCATTTTCACGTTGACTTCGGAATGAGGTGTAAAATACTCTCACATTAGGCAACATCTGGTTTGGAAAACGCTCTTGGTATAACCGTCGAGCCATTGCTCCATTACCGTCAGCTCTGCAGTACATGTAGACAATGTCGGCGTATTCTTCGTTCGTTAACTCCATGTTTACAACGAAGGAATCGTAATTACACGTGAAGGAGCGCCTACGGCAGCTACAACTTGACACGGTAAATTTTGGATGACAGAGGGTTTAAAAACACAATGAACGTCTAACCACAACTGAAGCCGTAATTAGACTAAATTAGTAGTTTTTGCATAAATATGCAAGTAGCCGTAGCCGTTTTATTATCTTTAACAATAAAGCATAATAAAACGGCTTGAGTCATCTTTGTTAAACGCCGCCCGCCGCTATCGGTCCCTTTTGTTTCACACCACGCGAACCTTTGTTTATTAAAATTGCATGTGACAGTTTTGTCCACTGCACTTCACCCTTTCAAAACATTTCAAATGTCAGGTAAACGCTAACTTAGTATTAAGAACCAATGTTTTATTACAAAATCATAATTAGATTCGTCACAAGTATCACAAGTAGAGTGAAACATTTTAGCTGTCTAGTTGGTTTAAGTGGCTTATTTTTAAAGATACGATAGCTACAGTCGTGCTTGATAGCTTAAATGAAAGGGCAATAGCCAAGCATGTTTCTTAAATAGTTTGAATAACCGGGGCTATTTTAGTTTTTTTTTTACCGTCCTTAGAAAACACTTAAATCATTTTTTTTTCACGTTATTTTAGTTTTAAATCACTGTAGTTTTTTTTTCTTTAGACACAGATGTTTCAAATAACTTTTATGGTGTACGATAGACATTTCACAATACAAAAAAAAATACAAAAAATGCTACCTACAGTAAAAAAGTACGATTGTCGATGTAGTCTGAAATTTTGGAGTTTTCCCCGAAAAATATTAAAAACTTTAATAAAAAAAACTAATAACATTTGCCTAACACATATATCGCTTAAAATGTTCTAAATGGCCTAAGCTATCACCTCCTTTCAACTTTGCATCCTGTTAGCAAACACCCTGTATGTAAATATATTTTTGTTTTTGATTTTTTCAAACAAACCCAATGTTATTTTTAATGCACACTATAGTAACCTATTGACGACTTATTCATAGTATATTCGAAGTATTCATAATATATTGCTTGCTCGAAAAACTCACATCACTAAATGTTATAAAACAAAGTCTCTCGTCGCGTCTGTCTGTCTGTATGTATGTTCGCGATAAACTTGGAAACTGCACGGCCGATTTTGATGCGATTTTCACTAACGTGCAGCTTGATTCTTCAGGAAGGCTTTAGTATGTATTTTATATCTAAGTTAACAACCGTTCAAATCACTATATATTATAAAACGACGTCCCCTGTCGCGTCTGTCTGTCTGTCTGTCTGTTGTCTTTTTATTATTTTAGAGATAAATAATGAAATATTGTATATAATGTATGGAGAATATTCATTTATTGCTCTCTATATTGAATGCAAGAAATAAATGGGCGATACAATAATATTTTATTTTTAGTCGTTGATAGCCCTCACTGTCGGCGACGCGGCGAGTGAGCCAATTCATATTCACCGTTCGTACACAGCCTTAACGTTCGCTTCGGCTTGCGCTGGAGTCGACGTCAGAGGGCCATAAATCATAACGTTTTTGCTAAGAAAAAAGCGGCTTTTGTAAAGATCAAAGCAGTGAGCCTTCTGTACTTTTACTATTATCTATTCTGTGGTACCGATTAGAAAATAGAGGTGAGTGAGGGGGGGAGGGGGGGTCAATTAATGCTACTTTCGGAGCGATTATTTCCGATTTTAAAATAACTGTCCATTCCATCACATTGATATTTGCTGATTTTTTTCTTTTCGGTTTCGATTACATGTGAGGAGTGCGGTCCTATAAATATATATTTTGTTATTCAACTATCAAACTAAGTAGCGGCTTATGCAAGACACCTACGCTTAAAATTTTTCATCCATATAAATCATGTAGTTTTTGAGTAAAATGCCTGTGTGACGTACGGACGGACGTCCGGACATGACGAGACTATAAGGGTTCCGTTTTTACCATTTTGGCTACGGAACCCTAAAAAGAGGACTGTCAATTGTCAAACTTTGACTTTTAGAGCCGATACAGACGGACAGCATTTGAACTGCAACCCAGCTGCAAAATGGAAGTTCAAGTGCAGTTCTGCTGCAGTTGGTGTAACTGCATCTAAACTGCAAACCGACTGTGCAGTCCGTTTGCATTTGCCGTGCAGTCCTGTCAACCGCACACCGACTGCAAGCTGGCTGCAAGGTCGTAATGCAGTCGTATTGCAGTTGAAACAACTGCAATACGACTGCAATAGAACGGCTGATAATGTTTGCAGTGTTTATGCTCTGCTCCGCCAGTTACTCGTGGAAGTGAATAGATTAGACACGTATAATGCAGTTATATTTACCCAATCGATCAACTGAAATGAATAACAGATAAAAATAACCGTGGTTTTGCAAGAGGCGGCATTGCAGTTATATTGCAGTCGTTCCAACTGCATTACGACCGTGCAGCCAGCTTGCAGTCGGTTTGCGGTTGACAGGACTGCACAGCAAATGCAAGCGGACTGCACAGTCGTTTTGCAGTTTGGATGCAGTTACACCAACTGCAGCAGAACTGCACTTGAACTGCCATTTTGCAGCTGGGTTGCAGTTCAAATGCTGTCCGTCTGTATCGGCCCTTACTTTTATTACATTACCATTCCTAAGCTTTTGGCTCCGTTTCTTAACCACTTTGACCATGGTTGCAAGTTTGACAGATCAGGTTATCATGGAGCGACTGTTATTTGACCTCCATTTGACAGCACCGGCCCTAGCCACCAGGGCTACTCCTGACCACGAAATTCAAAGTTCACATCATGCTGTCCCTTTCCCTCTCGTGTCAAACTGTGCTTGAAAGAGCGGAAGAGCGCCAAAGGTACTACGAATTTCGAGTTTTGGAGTAGGCCCTCAAGATAGAGCGATATTATAATTACACTTTATATATAACGGTTTGTACATTGATAAACATCTATCCTATTATAAAGTTGTAATTACTAAATTTCTGTACATTAAAGATATTTTCAAAATAATAATTGTAATAGACTATTTGGCGGTCACTGATTTGGAAAATATTTTAATTTTTTAATTTTTTGTATGTTTATGTGTCGTTGTGGCTTCATCACACCAAATCGGCTAAACAGATTTCAACTCAACAGACGACACGTTTGGCTCGGTGGGTTGTACAACGGCCTACGAAGCTGGCGGTCCCGGGTTCGAATCCCGGCCAGGGCAAGTGTGTGTGTGATGAGCACGAATTTCTTGGTTCTTGGGTCTTGGATGTTTTCTATGTATTTAAGTATTATAATTTAAATATATATTATGTATTTCGTCGCCTAGTACAAGCTTTGCTTAGTTTGGGAGTAGGTAGATTTGTGTAAGATTGTCCCTGTGTTATTTATTTGTTAAAAAAAACACTTTTTGGTACACGGGTAGCTGGGTATCCACAGATGGTTATAGGATACTTTTTATTCAACTACACTGAAGAAAAAAAGAGGGATTACGACTTTTTCTCCTCCGCGAACGAAGTAGCCGGCATCTTCTAGTAAAACATAAATATGACGGGTCTAAAGCAGTTTTTTTTTAAATCCTATTATTATCCAACGTTTCAACTCAGTTTATGCGTCATGGTCATGTCATGTCATATTTCTAATTTAAACGGCAGCATATTTGCTGTAACCGTCGTCGGTGTGCTAGGCGTTAGGATACCCAGGGGCGTATTTACCCTAGGGCCAAGGCGGCCATAGCCCGGGGCGGCAAACAGCCAGGGGCGGCTTAGCAACCCTCGGTGCACAAGTCCAACTCGCACTTGGCTGGTATTTTTCCTTCACTTCTGGGGCGGCGAAACCTATCGGCTCAGGGCGCCAAATTTCAAAATACGGCCCTGAAGATACCAAGACATCGTCACCTAGCGTGTGGGGGTATCGCTATATACGAACAGCTATAGTGTACATACATACAAACAATCACGCCTTTTTCCCATTAAGGGGTAGGCAGAGACTACCTCCTTCCACTTGCTACGATCCTGGCATACAACTGCCGCTTCATCAACGTTCATTAATCTCTTCATTTTGTGCTGTCACAACACTTTCGCTTTGTCTCATTCACACACAGAATATTAATATTTCTCGCATCCATCATCTGACATACTTCATCTATTTTATCATTCATTCCTCCCCTTACATTTAAAGTAGCAAAGCGGGTCTCCATAGCCCACTCTTCGCTCTCGCTGGGACCGAGACGTGATGGGTTGCGAACCACATCGCCGCCATTATGGTTTTTGAAATTATTGAAACTCATTGCGTTCCCACGAGCTGCTAGGTATAAGATATTCGAACCCAGCAGAGCCCCACATACCAGGTAAGGGTTTAGCCTTATTCTGGGGTCACCAGTCCCACGGCAATTCGGCACACTAACGACTAGACTCGCCTCTAGCCACGCATCCATCGGCACGGCATACCTTGGATTGGCGGAATAGGAGGAAAGATAACAGGGTAAAGAAAGGAATTGTACGAATTTAGACAGGAGAAAGGGTTGTAAGACACTACTGTCCCGGAAGACTATGTATGAGCCGGTATAGCAGCTCGGGTACCGGGGTCGCATACCCGTATACCATAACAAAAATGCCGGAAAGGCAACTTCGTATGAGTAATCCCTGACTATATAGCTATATAGTGTACCTAGTCTAAACACTATTTTTATTTATACCAGCCTGTATGTAGGTATGTTGGGCGACTTATGCTTGATTCTATCGGACTTGCGGTTTACAAATGGTTTCGCGGTGGGCGTCCTCGCCGGCGGAGACGTCGGTGTGCAAGTGCAGTGTGCGGTTGGTTGCGTCGCCGTGTTGCGTTTTTTGGTGTCGTTCCCGTCATCTGGCAGATTTACTGGATTTAGGGCCGTTGTCTCCGATTCCCCTTACGCCTAATTGGTGTCTGACGGTCCTTCCATTAAGAGGATATACTAGCAAAAGGCCTTTTGGAAATTAGGTACTTTTAAAAACTATTGCTATCGCATCGCCTCAAATCCCCCGTATTACAGTGCAAAAGGGACATGCAGCTCGGAACGATCAGACCTACAAAAAATTGGCAAAAACAGGGTTTCGTAGAACTCCCTATTTCCCCTTCCAAAACTGGACTAATTTTAGTTTTTCTTTCACATAATATATTAACGAGGGCTTCGGCTATGGTTCTATGTTTTCTGTTTTTCTTTTATATTTGTTTACTGAACGTGTGCTTATAGCGCCGGATGGTGGCATTTTTTGCAGTTTTAGAGGCCCTCTAATTCTTAAAATAAACAAATTATTAAGAAAAATAAAACATAGGGGCATGGTGCAGGTAAGTATAGATTATATTTATAAACAAATTTGGTGTAAGACAATTATCCCGGGACGAAACGGGGGATTACGTTTGTATGGAGCATGGACTAGGTCTGTGGTATGGAGAAACGCGGCCACTATATCCTCTTAAAGTCCGCTTCTCTGAAAGTCAATTTTTCCGACTGTCCAATTCCCTCAAAGCCAACTTTACACATATTTTAATTGTGTTACTAAGATGTTCAAAGGGTTGAAGTTGTAACTTAGGCCAAATATATATTACAGACTAAAACGGCCCTGACTAATTTTTACAAAGCTTGTATTCTCATTCTGTTGCTGGTTAGACACTAATTTTAGTTACCAAAAGATACTGAAGATAATTTTCATATATTTTTTTCATATAGATATACGAGTATACCTATAACATGAAACGAACATGTAACGAAAATGAAATGAAATTAAAATAAAATTAAATGCTTGTCATTCGAAGAGTCCGACATTCAAGGAATAGGATTTGAAGCGAATCGGACATTTGGGGAATCGGACTTTCGGGGAATCGGACTTTCAGGGAAAGGGAATTGACAACATGAAATTCAGGGAATCGGACGTAGCGGACCTAAATCGTCTGCTTCATGGTAGCGGACATAGCCAACACGGACGCGGAAAAGAGGGTTATGCCTTTTTTCTCCTACGCGAACGTAATTGCGGGCAGGGCACCTGCTAGTCTTGAAATTAAATAGCACTTTCGTCATACATATACGCCCTTAAACATACCTACTTACTGAGACCTATTTTGTCAGCCCTTCACTTATCAAGGACCATTAAAACAAGAGGACTGGCAATCTCCATACGAAAAGCCGTTCCCCGATATGTACAACGGTGGTACAACGCCATTTATGTAGTACTTATAACAATAATTATTTGCTATTATTCAACTATAAGAGTGACACAGTATTTAAATGTTACGATTTAATTATTTTGAGCTGTTCACGGACTAGTCGTTACTGTAAAATACAATACAAATACTCTTTTCTCAAACATGCAATGAAATGTCGTCATTACGTGCGTTGTAATATAACAGGCTTCAAAGTATCAAGTTTCGGGCGGAACGACTCGAGAGAACTGTAAAGGAATTTCATACAAAATTGAATGCCAAGGCCGGGAAGTTTTCTTTTTTCATTTTAATGTAAACATGGCGTCTGTGTTCATGAACAGGCTAAACAGCTGTTTTTTTTCTCTAGTGACTGAAAGGTTATCGGACCAAAAATATCCGCGTTGATGCTTATTACACTACTGATATTAAGAATACAAATCTGTATGATTCAATGTGTTGATGAATAAATGTATAATATGGTCTATAAGTAAGTTACCAGAGACCATAGACAATATTTAAAACATTATGGAGGGATTGGAGGCAAATATAGAAAAAAAAAAACATTATGTCGTGTAGTTTTTTCAGTGATGTTTTTTTTTTATTTCATTACATATGTTTGAGAAAACACTATACATGCCACGCGGAACGGGGGAGTGCAGGCGCAGGCGCGTACGCGAGTGCTCCGCAGCCAGCAGGGGCGGACGCCGCTGCCTGCTGCAGTATAGGATACAGACAGTTTTAAGAATCTCTCCAAAAGACCGATGCTGTCTACCTGGCTTCTCAAAATATTAATAACCAAATTTCTACGAAGCTCTAATGAGCCGTAGCCCAAATGAATATGCAGTGACCCGTCGTGAAGCACTTCCGTGCTATGATGAGCACTTAACGAAGAGTATTTTGTGTAAAGTAGCAGCAATCCAATGATGTATCAGATTGGGGTTGCCATCCGTCCGGGTTTCCCCGGTTTTGTCCTAGGAGGCTGTCCGGGGGCCGTCTGGGCGGGTTTTTAAAGTGTGTCCTCCCCCGGACTCTTTTTGTATTAGGGAAAACCTTATTGAACTCAATAAAATGTAACATGTCCGGGTAAATATGCGATTTCCTCCAATATTCACGGTTTTTGAAGTTTTTGTCCGGTATAATCAAGATGGCAGCCCCATATCAGATCCACTAGAGAATAACCGACGCAATATCAGAAGTTTTACGGCTGATGTTATATACGCTTTGGCTTCTCATTGTTGTCTAGGGACTATTTGTTTGCCAATCATGGTGACCTTGAAGAGCAAAAAGGTAATCCCAAGATGAAGAGGAGTTGGATAGGTTTTGAAGTTCTTTGGACCTCGGAGGACAAAGGTAACCTCACACGTAGACCGAAATGATGGAACTTTCTGATAAAGACTGAACTGTGGAATAAGTTGTCGCCAGCAGTGTTCAGTGTCCCGATCGATGCGACCTTCAAACCTTTAAGAAAAACGCGTACTCCCACCTGAAAGGCCAGCAACGCACTTGTGACTCCTCTGGTGTTGCAGGTGTCTATGGGTCACGGTGATCGTCTGCTCATTTGCCCCCTGCTAATAACAACCGTAAAAAAACCAGTCAAGTGCGAGCCTGACTCGCGCACCGAGGGTTCCGTACAAACTTTCACTTATTCCAACTTAACTTGCCGCTTGAGTTAAGTTCGCCTCTGGTATCTATGGCGTTACATACAAATGAGGGGCAAACTTAACCAAACCGGGTGATTCAAAAATGACTTTTGGTGATTTAAAAAAAAGGTGATTTAAAATAAGAGTTCCTTTTTTACCTTTTTGGTACGGAACCCTAAAAAGGAAGTAAGTAAAAGCGTTATAACCGGGATTATCTCATACACTTCTGATCTTATCCCTATTTTTGTGAAGCAGGTTTTGGGGTAAGAGTGTGGTCTTGGTATAGATATATGAAGCAGGTATATGACCGACAAGTAAGTATTGTGATTTTTTTTCCTTTGGGAGATTAATGAGCCTCAGACTCGTATCGTTCTAGTTTTTGCTGAGTTGATTTCGAAACTCAGCGAATACGAATCAAACGGCCATGACAAATATAAAATTCTAAGCAAACAACTTATGTATAAAATATTGACAAATGTTAGGGTTCCGTACCAAAAAAAGTAATGGAACTCTTATGATGTGACTCTTTCCGTCTGTGCCTGTCCGTCTGTCTGGCTGTTACATCGCTATAATATCGGAAACAACATATGCTATCCATTCGTAACTTGAAAAAAAAACGAAATGAGAGGGCCGAAAATTCAAAGTCTAAGTAGTACATACTAGGTTAAGTGGTGCTATATAGGTATGGGACTATTATATGGAAGGGCTTGCTTTGCACATTCTCAAACATGTTTTTTTTTTTATTATTCTTTTTTTATTTCATGTGAAGCGACCGTTTGTTTTTATTTATGTCCATAAATGCAACTAGACTATAAAAAACCATAATTTGCAAATTTTCATAAAAATACTAGTTTTTGGGTTCTGTACCCAAAGGGTATAACGAGACCCTATTACTAAGACTTCGCTGTCCGTCTGTCTGTCTATCACCAGAGTCAAATTATTTTACAGATGATGTATTTCTGTTGCCGCTATAACAACAAATACTAAAAACAATATAATTTTATGTCTGTCTGTCGATATCTTTAACCAATATAAAATGATCGAACACCGCGTACATTTTGCTTAGGAGTAGAGGGCTCTGCTAACACTGGATTTTCATAGATACGGACGTTTGTAGAGTACATTTTGTACGGAACCCTCGGTGCGTGAGTCCGACTCGCACTTGGCCGGCTTTTTGATAAAAGACTTGCTTAGCGTGTTAGGTGTTAACAAGTAGGCGTAGATTTTATGTATATTCAACGTTTATTGAGAGACTAGATAGGTACGCATTTTTTTTGTAGACCTCTTTGTTCGCAGAGAAAGAAAAAGACATAACCCTCTTTTTTGCTTCTGCGTAGTCGAGTAAAAAGTATTCTATAACCATCTGTGGATGCCCAGCTTGTGTACTAACATAAAAATACTTGAAATCCGTTCTCGCGTGATGAAGCGAAAACGACACATACAAAAAATCCAAAAAAGTAATTTAAATAAAACAATATGGATGATGAATACATTTTAATAATTAATCCGCCACGTAGATTAATAAAGAATATTAGACACGTATTTTTTAATTTTTTTTTACATAATCGAAAAATAAAAGCGATACGTTGAGTCAAAATGTCGCGTGACGTCACTCCTAAGTACAAATTTTACTTAGGAGTGACGTCACAAGCCCCCTCTCCTAAACTTTAATACGATTTATCAGAGTATTTTTTTATTATTTTGAAAAAGCAAAAAATACGTGTCCAATATTTTTATATTAACTAGCTGACGGACTTATTATAATTTTGATTTTAATACCCGAACATCATGCCTATTTATTAAACGGATTATATCGCGTGTTGTTTTCTTTAAATGAGTGGTAATCCCGGAAACAGAAGAAAATATTCCAAAAAAAGTGTTTTTCGATTCAGTGACCTGCAAATAGTCACTTTTTTTGAATATCTTCAATGTACAGACATGTCAATTTTACCCGACTGCGCGATGCAAAGGAGGGTAATGTGTTTATCAGTCTATGTATGTATGTATGTATATATGTATGTATATATGTATGTTTGTTCCTATCTGGCACTCTAGGGACCAAACGCGTGGTCCGATTTTGGTGATTCTTACATCAATCGATTCGTCTTAACTGTCCGAATGTCACTGAAGACATGAAAATGATGAAAACTCATAATGGCGATAATGAGACGCCATATTGTGAAAAATAAAAAAATGAAAATGGACGTACTATATCGAGTGGGGTATTATTGAATAGAGATTAGAAAATAATTATTAAATTTCTATTATCGTTTTTTTAATTTTGAATTACCAGTTAGGAACTATAACGATTTAAAGTTGGTTAGCAAGCCGTTTTCACTAATATTTCATTTAATTGTAATAAATCTGTGCAAGCTTCTCAATAACCCCGACGATAAAGATTGCGAAATTTACAGACTTTTATAAATTTAACTAAAAAGTATAAAATAAAAAATACTAATAAAAAAATCAAAAAACCCTTTTATTTGATTGTAAACAGTCGGGAGCCATTGTTGGGAAGATTTGCGTCGATCTAGATTTCTTATGGGTCCCGACTGTTTAAAATCGCTATGTTCCATATTAGAATTTATTATTTGTTTTATGTGAGTGTCGATCATGAATCATGAAACGTTTCTATTACTTATAACTTAACAAATTTCTAGGGTACTGGACTTGTTTTTTTCTTTTTAGTTTTTTTACGCAGTCTGGTTTTTTGTTTTTTTTTAAATTATTACTACTTTATAATAGTAGGTACAAATGAAGTTGCACTCGCGGGAGTTTCAATCCGGAACATAATATACTAAGCTAACAATATTGTTTACGTATTACGTATTGACAGTAAATAAGACCATAATATATGCTTAGCTTATCATTTTATTAACCGTCTGTATTGTTGTGTACATGCTCCACAAGTTTAGTGATAATATGTTATCGTTTTTATATAATTTACTCCTTACTTGCATGATCGTTAATAAAAAGTAATGCCAGGTCAAATCGTTTGGAGTATGAGGATATTTTTTCACACTTAATTATTCCGACATTTTAGGTTGGAAAATATGGAATATATGCAAGCGCAAACATGACTCAAGGAAAAAAGAGAACGGGAATATATGAACCATGCAGACCAATACAGATTGGCCAATTATGAGAATGGAATAATTTGTGCTGCGAAAAAAAAAAACAGAAAATATGCTAGAGAAAAAATGTAGGTAAATTTTACGAATGGGAAGTTTAAAAAAATAATTGGAAGCCTTCGAACAATTTTAAAGTACATAGTTATAGGACATAATCCAGTCTTCGCTACATATCTAGGTAAAAATAGGTTAGATAGATTAGATAAGTTATAATTTTCCTGTAATATTTATATATGTTTGTAAGTTATAATTGTTATTCTTACTAATATATTTGTATGATACCGATTGAATAAATATAAGTTGTAAATAGAGTATAAATAGCAAACGAAGTTGCAGGTGCCATTTAGTACAAAATAAAACAATATACAACAAACAATATTTCTAAGAGTCCCCGGTAAGCTCGGTTCTCCATACAAACGGACTTACGCTCTCATTTTAAACCTTCTAGCTATTTTGGTCTGAAACCTTGTATTGTACTTAGAATAAGTTAAGGCATATGCAGACCTGTAATTCGTTTCGGTAGCTTCAGGTACCACAGTAAAAAACATACAGCAAATTTAAGTTATCCATACAAAACTTGTTTTTGCTGAATTTCGTTTGTTTTATAAATGGAGCAATATAAACTAGTTACAGGCCTAGATATACCTCATGTTATTGTATATGCAAAGTTTCGTTACAATCCAACACGTAGTTTTAAAATGAGAACGAAACTCCGTTTGTATGGGAAGGTGAAATTCGGCTGAGCTTGCCTGACTGACTTACAGAAACTTATTTCTACCCAAACACACACACACACAAACTAGACTAGACACAAACTGGTGCGCAAACGCACATACAGCTGAGGACCCTGCCCTTAATGAGTTGAGCTTGCGTTACATAACTGTCATGTTAGGTCTACACATGCTTGAGTAAGTTAATAATAACAAACATTCCATCCACTTTGTGGATCTACTTTTAAACCAGGACCATTAAAACTAGAGGACTGACAATATGGTAGTTTCCTGGGTGAAAAAAATATTATTCTAATTAATTCGTCAATTAGACTATCAAAAAATATTGGACACGTAGTTTTTCTTTTGTCAATCGAGCAAAAAAAGACAAATATACAGCGCTTCAAAGTTTGGGAGTGGGGGCGCATGACGTCAGGCCGTGCGAAAAAATGCTATATTTTCGTATTTTTTTGTTTATGAGGATTTATACCTGCTGAACTGGCAACGTCGCATATTTCTTGGTTTTTCTTGATTATTTTAAGAAATATGAATGTAACTTGAACATGTTTTCAATACGTTCATTACGTTTTCGGTAGTTACGCTGGCACAATGCAAATTTTTATGATATTGCCACAACTAAAGCTTTAAAAGTGAATTCATGTCTATATCTTGTTTAGTAAGAAAATAAATCCAAAAGCGATGATTAGGTGAATTAAACGCATCATAAATCCTAAAGATGCAGGGTATGTATTGAACATACCGTTAAGTTTCATTCAAATACCACAAAATAATGAAGCAAAATGAATAAATATGCGACGTTGCCAGTTAAGCAGGTATAAACGCTCTTAAGTGACAAAATAATAAATACGTGTCCAATATTTTCTGATAATCTAACTGACGGACTAATTATATTTTATAACCGACTTCAAAAAAGGAGGAGGTCCTCAATTCGGTTGTATGTTTTTTTATGTTTGTTACCTCAGAACTCCGTCATTTACACGACGATTTGGAAAATTATTCTTTTGTTCATGAGTAGGTATATCCAAATTGGTCCCATAAAATATTGGTGAATCCACGAGGAATCGAAGGAATTCCTCGATTTTAATGAGCACATCTATAGCGATTTCGGTATTTATAATAGTAGTTTACGCATTTACATTTGAAAATCACCATTTAGTGGAGAGAAACTAATGATGGAGTCACCAGCCATTACTTACCACTTAGGGCTCTGCCAGTGTTATTTAATTCGCGGATCGCGAGTCGATTTGGAAAATTATTTTTTCGTATAAGAGTACAAATCTCCAAGTTAGTCCCATAAAATTTTGGTGATGATCTGATGATGAGATCGATGAGGAATCGAAGGAATTCCTCAAATATTATGGGCACACCTATGGCGATTACGGTGTTTATTAAAGAAGAACAAGCATTTACACTCGAAAATCATCATTTGGTGAAAAGAAACTGATGATGAAGATCCAAGCCACCAGTCACTAATAAGGGCTCAACCAGTGCTTTTTAATTCACTAATCGCAATAATATATTGGTTAAGATCAGGGTAGCAAAGTGGAGT
Source organism: Hedya salicella (assembly GCA_905404275.2). Classification (NCBI taxonomy): domain Eukaryota; kingdom Metazoa; phylum Arthropoda; class Insecta; order Lepidoptera; family Tortricidae; genus Hedya; species Hedya salicella. The sequence continues at coordinate 4,208,115 of FR990099.1, forward strand.
TGATAGTGGAGAACCAGAGAAATCCTTAACGGTTAAGAGTTACAGGATAATTCTTAAAAAATACATTTATTATAGGTACGTACGTTGACTCTTAGTCATATTCTTTATAGTGTGTCTCTGAGGTAGACTCCTTATCACCAAGTCAGGATCTGATGATGGGATCCCAGGGAAATCGAGAGAAACCCTCAAATATTATAGGCACTAACAATATTTTGTATATATATTTTTCTAAAGTTATTCAGTTATTTTCGTCTGCTTGTCATCATTTAAAGATGCTGAGCTGATGATGGAAGGTACAAGTCCTTATTAACGGTCAATAGTTGCGAGATAATTCTTTAAATATTATGGGTAAGTTGAGACTGTTAGTCGTATTCTTTTTTAACCAGCAAGACTGGACTTAACCATTTTGACCTAGCCAATTCTTATAATTTAGATTTTTATTTACAATCAAATCCTTCTCAATCTTCCCATTCTGGGCTCTAAAAAATACTTTATATCACTAAAATCCATCACTAAAAGGCTAAAATTTTTTTTTTTAATAAAAAAAAAGAACGGACTTCAAAATAAACGAAAAAGCCAAAAATGATCTTTTATCTACGATACGGATCACATTTGAAACACCTTTTGAAGACAGTGCCAAACCTGAAGTAAAGTTCTGTATTCAACAAAAATACGAATTACTATAACTAAATATATATGTAGGTAATAACCAAAGGCTCGCCACCGCGGTTCTTGCGTGCCATCTGTGTTAATAATAATAAATGAATGGCACCGACTTCAAAAGGTGATTCAAATGTGATTCGTGCCGTACATAAAAGATTATTTATGGGTTCTTAGTTTATGTTGAAGTCGATTCTTTTTTATTAATTTTTTTTTTTTTTTATTATTTGATATCATAGCGGGTAAAGTAATACTCAAATATTGATAAACATAAAAACTATCTAACGAACACAGTTTAAAAGATACAGCTCTACCTCAGACGGGTGGAGAGACGACGGAGCCTATTATTTAGATAACAAGCCTATTACACATTGAAATAAAACAATTTAACGGATTATATCGCATATATTATCTCATTTAGTTCCCGACGTTTCAAAAATGAGATAATATACGCGATATAATCCGTTAAATTGTTTTATTTCAATGAGTAATAATCGCGGAGACAGAAGAAAATATTAAGCCTATTACAGCTATTGTCATACTTCGGATCGTGCCCCGATCGCAAGGAGATTATCTGGCAAAAACTAGATGGCGCTTTAAAAATGAAGCATTTAATGATGTTATAATTGTACAAAGAAACGTGGTACAGTAACAATTAGTTCGTAAATAGCTAATAATAAATAAATTGTGATAAGTGAAAATGTGTAAATAATAAATCGGGAACGTTGTCAGTCCTCTTATTTTAATGGTCCTTGTCTACACTAACTTGTAACATGACAATTGGGATTTTGATGGATTTTTATCATTTGAGTACTCAAATAAAAATAAAGTTTTTTATGATAAAAATCCAAAAAAGTTTGAGTTGTAAGTTGAGTATGTAGCTTGTTTTATGAGCCTTTTAAAGTTCGGTGTTAAAGTCCATTTTTAGGGTTCCGTGCTCAAAGGATAAAACGGGACGCTATTACTAAGACTCCGCTGTCTGTCTGTCCGTCTGTCACCAGGCTGTATCTCATAAACCGTGATAGTTAGACAGTCGAAATTTTAACAGATGCAGTATTTCTGTTGCCGCTATAACAACAAATACTAAAAACAGTATAATTTTATATGTGTCTATCTATATAAGTAACCAATATAAAATGATCAAACACCGCCTACATTTTGTTTAGAAGCAGGGCTCTGCTTTTGGGAAAGCCCAACCTTATATGGGGAAATTAAGAACTTTGCTCTGCAGCTATGTTAAAACTTACGTTTATCGAAACGGTTTCATTGCAAAACTTACCATACATTTCATGGGTTATTCAATGGTATTATTATTTATTAATATTTTCATACTTTAAAAATGAACTTTCCCACCTATATTTAAAGGCTCATAAAACAAGATACACGTAAGGTATCGAACTAAAAGTTTTTCTTTAGGATTTTCGTCGTAAAAATTACCATTTCCCATCAAAATTTTGTTATTATTTAAGTACAGTCAACATCCCCATTTCGTTAGCTAATATGTGGCCCTTGGCTGCTAAAGGTTACCGAACTTGCCGACCGCTGGTCTAGACCCACCTTAAGACAGAATCAGAACAGTAGCACTTAGTACCACATGGACGGCATTGCTGGGCCTTAGTTTATATTTAAAACCCAGGGTCTATTCAGACGTACACTGGACAGCATAATTGCATGGACATTTGTCAGAAAGTTTGCTTTGCAGCGAAACGAGACGCCATCTATCCGGTAACTACATTGGTTTCATAAGATCTTACTAGATGGCGTTGATAACATCAAAATATTAAAAAAAATCTCGGTTGAACTTACGATTGCCAAATACACACGGCAAGTCAGTCAAATATTCAATTTACATTATGGAACGTATTTTCAGAATCCAGTATTTCTGAATGCACCTTCAATTAAATGTTACTTAGATTCACCGTCATAACCAGGGCCCGTAATTTGCATGCCGATGACATCAATTTGACGTCACGCTCTATATGGGATGATCCCAAATAGTTTTATTGTAAATTATTAATCATTACTCGTCAATCATTTTAATCATGCACAAATAAAGGACTTCAAAAGTAGTCTATTTACACGTGAAATAAATAATACCTACTTGATACGTGAAAGGTAAATAAAACTATTTGATTTGTTTTATACATACCTATATTTTATTAAATTGTTAACAATACGTTACAATAATTAGGTAGAAAACAGAATTCCTCTCTAACGTAAAGCACGCCATCCTTCTTGCATTAATTCCCGTGCAAAGAAAATCGAAGTCATCTTCGCGTTCATACGTAATGCAATATTCATAAAAATCCTTTTGTTTTGTAATCGTATTTCTGTTTGTTGTGTCACACATTTGGTTAATTATTCCAACTTCTCTGTTAAAAAGAAAATGTAGAATTAATGGACACATTTTCTCTTATTTTAACAACTAATACAATTAGTGAATCAGTGCCTATTTTTATTTCTCAGTGGCAATTGTAACATTTTTGACAGGACGTTTTTTTTAATGAGAACGAATAAAAAAAGGTTACATTAAAAAAGGTTTTATTACATATTGATATATAAACAGTCATGGAAATTGATTTGTGTACATTATATACTTTGTCAAAGTGACAATCAACATCTAGACACTAGAGATTTTATATTATTGTCACTGTGACAAGATTCTGAATGGTATGGAATCAAAGTCCTGGGCATACCTACACGAATAACTAAATAATTAATGATATTATTTACAAACAAGGTTTTAATACAGTATTATATAGAAGTTTGTTTTGTAAATAATTATTTACAAATTAATTTAAAACATAATTACATTTCTACTTCTTTTTGCCATTATATATTGATTCAAAATTGATAATTACTATTTGCTCAAGGTTTTTAGGGGTCATACTGCATCGCCGGTTTGTAAAAATCCATTTTAATATTGAAAATGACCTTTCAACTTCTACAGATGTAATAGGGGCATACTTAAAATAAGGCCATAAATCTATATTCTCATTGCTTCCATCAAGACGAACTTCCTTATTGTCGTTTAAGTCAGCCATTATTTGCATAGTTGGTAATTCCTTGTTTTTGTGTAAAACTGTTTTATGCTTTTTATAAATAAACTTTCCTTTGTCATGCAGACTAACCCTTGATAATTTGGCTGTCACAGTTTTAACTACTTGAAGCGACTCACTCAATGTCAGCGTAGAACTTTCCATTTGCTTGGTAGCTTTTACTAAAACTGTGCAGCTTGCAGTTATGAATTCTAAATAATTTTTCAGATGAGGTTTCCCAATTGCTAATTTAGCCCGTCTTACTTTTGCGGTATTCTGGTCATCGAGATTGTTAAGAACGTTTTTGATTTCATCGAAGTAAGTGTTGTAGTAAATACAAGCTTCAATCCAGGTATTCCATCTTGTTATAACTGGACGGGGGGGTTGTGGCATATTTGGATATAACTGTTTCAACTTTTTTGTTCGTGATGGGGATTTTAAAAATGTCGTTTTCATACTACAAATCAACTCGTTTACATCCTCATACAAACCTCGAACTGTGTCAGCAACACGGTTGAAACCATGGGCCAAGCATGTCACGTGTATCATATTTGGAAATGAATTCCGTAGAGTTTTTCCCGCTTTTACCATATAGGGAGCCCCGTCAGTCAAAAATAACACCACCTTTTCATTGTAATTGTCATTCCCATAAAGATTTTTCAACGATTCGGTTACTAAACTGTTTACAGTGGCATGATTAGTCCTGTCAAGGACTTTGGAAGCTATTATGTGTGGTTTACTTGCGTTAGTCTTTCTGAGTGCTCCAACGATGACATTGGCCACATTTTGGTCCAATTGATCTTTCGTCTCGTCAACACTTACGTAAATATACGAATCCGCGATATCATTCCTGATAGAATCGAAAACCTTTTTGAACATTTTAGGTAAATATTGTACTCTTAAGTTTGACTCCGATGGAACTCTTGTTGTTTTTGCATACTTGCCCTCAATGCACTTTAAAGGAAGTTACGGAAATTCTCATTTTCTAATTGCATCCATGGTATATTTGACGCTACCATAAAATTTGTAAGATCCAGGTTAAACTCTTTTAGTGTTAATTTTTCTTCTTCTCTTTGAATATGTTTAGTTGTTTGCAAATGTGCTGTGACATTGCTGACCTTTGATGTTATATATTGATCACAACAGGAACAATAAACGTTTTCGTCGTTTTCGATTAAAAACGGATATCTGTCGCAAAACTGGTGTAAAGATGACATTGTGCCTATTTACATTTATCTAACAATACCTAACATATATATGAATAATAATTTGAACACAATAATATGTATTATTATAAGCTGACAGCTATACGAGTATTAAGTCAATTTGACATGATACTGATTATTTCAAGTATCGATATCGGTTATCTGTAGAGGTTGTTAAATGATTAATTTATAATATAACGAATTAATCGGAATCATCCTCTATGCAGCGTGACGTCATTTTCGCGGCAACGGCATGAAAATTACGGGCTCTGGTCATAACATAACCAAAGCCATCGATGATTTTGCTAATTCAAACACAAAATACAAAAACGCTTTTTTCCTATACCGTGTTCGAGAGGATTTGAACCTGGAACATTCGTCGTATAGATCAACTCATTCAACCCCTTAGCCATCAAGCCATATTCCACGTGGATGAAATTTATAACCGTATTTGTAATCACTAATCACCTACGTTTGTAAGGCATGCGTTTAGTGTTAATAGTTTTTTTATTTTATTTTTACTGAGATTAATTAACAGTCGCTTAAAAAAAAAACATTTTTATTTAAACAAATTAATATTTATAATTAAGTCACATGTTGAATAGTTGTTGAATAGTGCAACAATTATATAAAAGTAAGCACACATACTAAGAGGGTAGACTTAAGATTATGAATATACCGTAATAGTTTTTATACAAAGAAACTGTTCGTTCGTTCCCTTGCGGCTGCCGTCAGTTCGATTGTATTTTTGATTGAGTTTTAGTATTTATATAGTTCTTTTATTTTATAATTAATGGGTTCTCGTTGCAATATTGACTTAGCCACAATGTTACAAATAATTAGTTTGTATAGTCAAGGCAAAAGTTTGACAGAAATTGCCACAGAAACCGGTATAAGCATAAGTATTATTGTTTACAATTCTTTCTAGATTTTATATATTAGTTATATCTATATGCTAATTTAATAATGATTATACATTTCTGAAAATTATCACAGGGGATACAGTTGTGTTATGGGTGCGACAATTCACAGAAGAAGGATCATTACTGCACCGTCAAAGGACCGGTAGACCTCGACTTATAAGCGCACAGCGGCGTCAAAGCATGGTCCATAAATATGAAGAAAATGGTTTTCCACCAACAACCCATTACACCCGTTTATTTAACACAGGCGTGGACACTGTTCGCCGTGTTCTCCACACAGTGAGGGTTTACATCCTCGCAAGCATGCAGTCAAACCCTCGCTGACTCCACAGCACAAAGAAGCGAGATTAAAGTTTGCTCGAGAATGCTTAAATGCCGATTGAAGTAATGTCATTTTTACTGACGAAAAAACGTTTCACTAGTCAACACGGACGTTTAAGCTTGTGGCGTTGAAATAATACGCGTTATAATAACGATCACGTAGTGCCCACTGTGCAATCTGGTCGCATTACAGTGAATATGTGGCGTTGGATGAGCGGGGCTGACCCAGGAGAACTTGTCAGAGTGCCCAGACGGGCTAATTGCTGATTACGTCAACGTGCTGCAGGAGACCATATTTCGAAATATGTATCCGGAGGAAGAATTACCCATAATTTCATTTGTGCAGGATAATTATCTTATACATCATTCCCAAAGTGTGAGTGAGTGTTTGTTTTCGCCGGCGTTATAATATAAATATAATTTCGTGGCCTGCTAGATCACCAGATTTAAATCCCATTGAAAACCTGTGGCTATAGCAATTAAAGACAGAAGTAAGTGGAGATAGGGTTACACTGATGTTTATTAGTAGTTAAACAGGGCGTCATTGCGTTAAGTATATTTTATTTTTATATTTTTCTAAACTATAATAGTATTTAACTACATTTTTATACTACAAAGCGGGACTCAATCACATATTGTTTTTTTTTTGCATATACGCTAGTTTGTGACAGTATTTTACGATATTTTTTTCATCACTCGGTCTTTGAATTGTTAAGAATGATAAGTTAGTAAAACATTCAAAGGTAAATATTAAAGTGCGTTCGCCTACAATCATAACCAGTCTCAGATTTGTAATTAATTGTATTCGCTAATAATACTGTTTTGTTGAAGGGAAGCTTCAATTCTCTTTCCAATTTTGGAAATGAATACTTAAGCTATACCTTCAATGAAATCTTAAGAAGAGATTTTACTTAAATTATATATTAATAAATAGTGTTATTTATCTTGAATAAAAATTGTGTAAGAAATAAAGTTATTCTTTTCATTTCAAAGTTGTATTATTTCTAGTTTTAAGTATAGATAGTTATTAATTTGTTGTAATAAAAAAATTAAAAACCCTACTTTTGAGGAGTGTCATTATAAGAGAACTTGTGACTATTTTTCTTTTACCTTACCTTTTATGAATACACATAGTCAATTGTAAATTTTCTTGTAATAACTATATAATTTAATAATACTAATATTGAATCAGTATTTCGATTGCTATAAGTATAGGTATTCATAGTCAATATTCAGGCAAAGATCCATGCACAAACAATGATTATTTTGTTTCAGCCTCGTCTATGTATCAATTGACTATCTCTTCATATTATATGATATTATAATAGACTTTCATCCTTGATTACTTTCAAACAACTAGCAACGCAAGTTTTTACGGAAATTTGCATCCAAAGTAGAGTATTTTCCAAAGGAGGGTATTCTAAAGTTGCACCTTGCTTATTATATTAAAGTATAGTGCCGTAATATTCACGTCATCACATATGTTATTGAAGTGTGGATGAAGTTAAGTATGTTTAAAAACCTCGTAGTTTCATGAAGAAACAAAGTGTAAATGGTGGTATATTTGCAATGAGTTCTTGTTGCAGAACAGACTCTGTTCTGTTACTATAGTAACAATACGCTTGAAAGATAAATTTTTGAAACAACCTTACTTGAAAAATAACATTCCGACGAATTGAGAACCTCCTCCTTTTTCTGGAAGTCGGTTAAAAAGAAGCGTGTTCCAAAAGTTAAATACAGGTGCCGTTTTAATTTCAGTGGAAGCTTTTTTTTAATAGTAGATTATTCTATTACGTTTAAATAAATAAATACTGAAATCATTTTCGAAAATATTCACTAAATCAATTAGGAACCTCAAAATGCTTAAAAAACTGTCAAAGTACATTAATGAATTAATTTGTAAATATAATATGCAATTGAATAGTCGTTAATAAATAGCAAATATGTGGCAACCCCATTGATATGTTCTAAAAATAATTGTTTAATTTCGGTTTCATGTATAGAGTAAGGTTTCCCCTAGATTTATTCTTTATTTTTTAAGTAGGTATCCATGTCAGTAGCGGCTTATACAATACCTATACTCCAAATTTCATCAATATACACCTTGTAGTTTTAGAGTAAAATGCCTGGGACATACGGTCGGAAAGACGGACCGGACATGACGAAACTATAAGGGTTTGTTTTTGCCATTTTGGTTACGGAACCCTAAATCCAGCCTATTACAGACAGTCCACTCTTAGTTACGTCCCAGTAGGACCCTAACATTGGGGCTCCCCCGACAGTTTGAATACCTATCTACATTCATAATGGTTCGATCAGATTTAGGTAATACAACCTAATCTGTGAGATGCATACGTAATTATAACAAGTAACAAAGACAAGACGCCGACTTCGGCAAACCCCACGGTGTATATTAATATACACATCACCATCTACACATGTAAAATAGTTCCGCTACTCACAACGATTACAGACAATGACACAATGATTGACAGACAACGCATAGCCTCAACTACTAAATAAAAGGGGATGAAATTTTCAACACCATTGTTTTTGTTTATACGATGATAGACGGGCATTTGACCGCAATCTCGCCGGTTGTTAAGAGTCCCCAGTAAGTTCTGTTCTCCATACAAACGTAGTTAAGCTCTCATTTTAAAACGACTTGCTAGTTTGCTCTGAAACTTAGTTCTTAGAATAAGTTAAGGTATATGCAGGCCTGTTATTAGTTTATGTAGCTTCAGATACCATAGTAAAAAAATACGGCGAATTTAAGTTTTTAATACAAAACTTTTTTTTGCTGTATTTCGTTTGCTTTATAATCTGGAGCCATATAAACTAAAAACAGGCCTAGATATACCTCATGTCAATATATATGCAACGTTTCATTACAATCCAAGACGTAGTTTTAAAATGAGAACGAAAGTCCGTTTGTATTGGAAGGTGAAATTCGGCCGAGCTTGCTGGGGACTCTTAAGTGACGATGCGGAAGAGGATGTATCATGCCCGTCTAGAAACAGCCTATTCACTCTTGTCTCGAACATGCCCAATTTAATTTAGCAAAGACCATTAAAACAAAAAAAGGACTGTCAACATCGATACAAAAAGCCGTTCTTCGATATTTACAACGCCATCTATGTATAAGAATTATTATCTATACTATTATAAAGTTGTAAAAATAAAATGTTTGTATGTGTCGTTGTGGCGTCATCACGCAAAATCGGCTAAACGGATTTCAACTATTTTTGGTACACGGCTGGGTATTTCCAGATAGCTATATGGTACTTTTTACCCGACTAAGCAAAGAAAAGAAGAGAGGTTGTGACTTTTTCTCTTCCGCGAACGAAGTTGCGGGCGCCATCTAGTTTTCAATATCTGAGGAAAGTGATTGGTTAATTTCTCACAGCTCCTCTTCTATAGATTGGCAGCCTAATATAGAACAATGTGGACAGTTATTACGTTGAACAGGGTAGGTTAGGCCTCCTTAAGGTGCGTCCACATTTGTATCATTTGCCCGATCAGATCTTCGTTCCGTGGCATGATCGCGTGTCACGATCACGCGTTTCGACGCTGCGCCGATCCGATCGCTCGAAATCCGTGTTGCTACGCGTATCACACACTTATATCGGACGAGTGCGGCATGATCGCCGCGCCGGCAGTGAGCGCCCAAGCAGCGCGATACGCAGTCATGCCACGGCACGGTGATCGGATACGAGCAAATGATACAAGGTGCGTACCTTTAGGTGCATTCCACCAGAATGTCGTGTACGTGACGCCATTCTTTTCATACTTCTAAGAAAGGAAGTAAATTTTTAGCATGTCAATATTGTATAACTTGGCTTTGTATTGGTAGTGAATTCTTGGACTTTTCATTGATTTTAAGGTAGCTGTCGTCATAGCCGTCATCATTTACCCGACAAAGGAGACGTTCTGGCCGAATGCACCCTTACCAGTAAAAATCTTGTGTCTACCAATGATATAATATAATATAAAAGAGGTAGATAGGTTTTCTACACGATAATCCACGTGTAAAAATGGCCAGGCTTATGCACACATAAATCTGATAATAAAGCAATAACACACTAATCATAAGTGCGTTTAGACGCTTTTATCAAGTAACTAGCTAGAAGGTGCCCGCAACTTGTTAACGCGTGTTATAGCTATAAGTTTCTTTTAATGTTAAACAAATAAAAAATAAAATAAATAAAGAACTGTTCGCGGTGGAGAAAAAGTCATAAACCCTCTGTTTTTCGACAGCGTAGTCGAGTAAAAATTATCCTATAACTATCTGGTGATACCCAGCTACCCGTTTACCAAAAGTTGTTAAAATCTGTTTAGCCGATTTGGCGTGATGCAGCCATAACGACACATACGAACATACAAAAAAATAAATTCTATTCAGTTACTTCCAAATAGTCCGTAACAATATTTTTTTTTAAATATCTTTAATGTACAGACATTTCATTTTTACAACTTTATAATAGTATAGATTAGTGCAAAATCTCATTATGCATGACGTCATTTTTGTTTATTTGACGCATAATCCAATATATAACAAAGTACTCTGTGCGCGAGACTGAGTTAAGGTTTGCCAATTGGCGTAGTTTTGGTGTGCCATTTTCAGAGCCCATATAACCTCTATCGATCTACCTATTTTTATGTTATATCATTGGTGTCTACTTACAGAATGAAAATCAATATTTCATTATTATTTCACCTTTTGACCGCAAAAATTCGTGCCACTGACCCGTCGGTAGGTATATGCAGACCAAACATTTGTTCAGACTCCGAAATAATATCAACATCTCGTTCTGCAATCACTATTTTATTTTTAAAGTTTTTATTTTTATTTCTGTGGCGTCTGGCCCAGCCGGTCTGGGTCACGTCAAATTATCGCTGCTTGGCGGTCAAAAGGTTCATTAATGTCCTGTCTGTTCATATGATAAGTTGTTAGTGTGTGTGCTTTTGCTTTGTAATTTTTTAAGGTTCCGTACCAAAAAGGTAAAAAGGAACCCTTATGGTGCGACTCTGTCTGTCTGTCTGTCTGATATGAAAGGGCTTGATCTGCACATTTTCCAACATTTTTTTTTGTGATTAGAGATTCTAAACCTGATGTCCAAAAAATATGCAAAAAATCATAAAGATGAAACTTAATAATTACTTTCAACGAGAATTGTTTTCAAAATGATCGGATATACCGTTTTTGAGTTATTGCCGAAAAACTGTGCTTCTCAGCAAAAGGACGTAAGTGCCGTGGAGATACGCTCTTTTGCTACAGTGCACTTTTTTATATCGTATTTTTACGTCAGTAGTGCATTATTTTGTATAAACGGCTGCGGGACCCTACACGGAGCTTGGTCAGACATGCTCTTGGCCGGTTTTTTACTTTTATTTTCAATAAACCTACTTGAACCCGGTTGTGTTAAGTTTGCACCAAATTAATTTGTATGCAGTGCTATAGATATCAGGTGCAAACTTAACTCAACCGGATCGGTTAATAATAATAATGTCAGGGTAAGAGAAAGACCCTCGGTGCGCGAGTCCGACTCGCACTTGGCCGGTTTTTTTTATTGCGTGCGTTTGTAAAAATAGAGGTATATTTCCGTAGTGTTGTACGTACGTGTGTCTGTTTACCTCGCCAACCGGTAAAAGTGAATGCAAGAATATTTTGGTAATGATAAGATCTGCCAGCTTAAGTGGTTTAATGATCAAAGCTTACGTGTAATATAACAGCTATAGCATTAACAAAATATGCATCAGAGTCGAACGCAGCGCTGATGGACTCGCTACTTTAACATGACCTCTAGACAGGTATAAACTATTGGTTTTCATAGGTCTCGCCCTTGGCTTTGTTTTCGTCAGTTTTGGCGACCTGCTTGACGGTCCAATATATTTTGACCTGTGATCTGGAACATGAACCACTACTTCATGTGTCGGATCGAACTGTGTCCCGCCAAAAATCTCCTCTTGTTCGAGTTTGAACCTGATAAACTGGCTCCTCGAATCGGCCCCAAGCTGTTATGTGTTTGCTAGTAGCTGGATAGACTAATGTGATGAGTGTTTGAGGTACTGCGAGAGGTTGATAATTATAATTAATGTTTATCTGTTATTATGAGTATTCCTTGTGTAATGTGGTATACAATTTTATTATAGTTTCACAGTGGTGTAAGTGTAATGATGCGAAATTTAAAGAATTTAAAGAAATAATGATTTATATTCTGTAAGTAGGCCGCAAGGACATTTTTACAAGTCTGACTCTACAGCAATTCTCAAAAGGAAACCACTGCTGAGAAGAAAGCCGAAACAAACTCAAGAGGCAGTAGATATATTTTTTTAAATATCTCTTATCTATTACGATATTTTCACTTAGCCTATCCTAAATATAGGTTTTAAGTATAAACTCAATGCATAGTTTCCAAGAAAACATATCAAAAAATAGGTATAAAAGGTAACAAAAGTAAGTAATTAAAGAAAAAGTTAAATAAAAAAACTTAATATAAAGAAATACATGTGTCTGACTAGTTATATTAAGGACGAACTGAAGGCGATTGAGTGAACAATTTAAGAATGACACCCCGACGCATGCGACGCACAACGCAACAGTTTGATCATAAGATTCATAAGAAACTGCGTGCGGCCTTGTGGTACGCCTGCGCATGCGCGGCCGGTAGCACGACGCATAGTAAAACAGTAAACACCGATAAACTAGAGCAGTGATTTTTTAATCTGTGAGGTGTATTGTAATTTATGCAATGCTATAGATATCAGGTGCAAACTTAACTCAACCGGAATCGGGTAATATAATAATTTTAGGGTAAGTGAAAGTTAGTGAGGAACCCTCGGTGCGCGAGTCGGACTCGCACATGGCTAGTTTTTTTTCTAATGTATGTTTTATCAAAACTCATATTCTGTTTGTGTTTGTTGCCATTTGGTGCGAGTGGGCGCGCTCTCTTCTTGGAGGCTTGAAGATGCCCGTACTTTTCTTTGAATAGCTCTCAGCTGCTCATTGAGACGATTCTAATGAGCGCTCACTCGGTAGAATTGCGTCATTTTATTACAGAGTGCCTTTGACCACCTTCCAGCTCCATCATCAGATCAGCTCGATATTATCATAATCCTTCATAGTCAATCGGAAGCGTGGAAGTTAGGTCTAATTTTAATTGCATAATTTGACCCAAACTAACACGGCAAGCTGCTTTACTTTAAAAATACTTCTGAAAAGCTTGGAAAAAGAGGTCAGGGATAGATGCAAATTGTTATGTTTTAAAAATTATGTATAAGATAATTAAAAAAAACTAGTTTCGTCTTATTTAAAGTTACTTCTCTAATAAGTACTAGATTCTGAACAAACGACAATAGGTATGATAACGGGGTATGAAAATCAATTGGTCACGTATTTTTTGCTTTTTCAAAATAATAAAAATATGCTCAGATAAATGGCATTAGAGTTTAGGAGTATGACGTCACTCAATTTGTATCTACGAGTAATTTGTATGTCACAAGGCTTACACATTATATAACACAAACTAAAACTTAATTACGACAGCGTATCCTACCTAAGTAAGGTTAAATACACATAAATTTTTCTCTATACAAGAATTTTGTGCACTAGAACACTCACCTTGCATTACCTATTTAATGAAACAAGTTTCTTTAGTTATTATTATAATAATATAATCGATTTAAAGTGTATTACTGATTTTCTTGGTATTAAGTATTAATTAATGTAACGGCAATGTTAAATTAGTTGCAAATACTACGAAGATGGTAAGTACTATATTGTCAGAGATTATGGAGTTAATACAATAGCACTGTCAAGATGTATGCATATTAAGTGATTTGTTCATCTCACCGACAAACACACCACCATAACGTTGGCTAAATTCGCAAACTGCGTACCTCCATTGGATCAAATTTTACAGGAGGCACAAAAAACTAAACTTTAACAATAAGGCGGCCGGTTATTGCGAGTAGGGATTGCAATCCGGTCCGGCGGATCCGGTAGACCCGAAGAGACTAAAGAGACGCACACAACAGACATACAATGCGGACTACCCAACCCAAGAAAGCTGATGCCAAGAGTCAATATGATCTAGATCTAGTTAAGCTTTAAAGAACGATGTCTTTCTTCATTATTCTTTGAGATTAATTGTGTTTAATGGTTAATTATGTTTGTTTGGCCAAATTATAAAAACAGTTTTTTCTTTACCATGTCTCTTACCTAGTATTTAAAGTGCAATGTGATGTGATATGTGATTATTGATTAGATTTCTTTATGTATGTTTAATATAACGGGTGTTAAGGGAGTATAGTATTTTATTATTGCTGATGTTACCTCTTATAGTATTAATAAAGTTGATTAAATATTACATAGTAGAGAAGAAAAGTGGGGTCAAAGTTAAACGAACGATCATGAATCATGATCCAATAGACCAAATTAGTGGTAAATTCTTAGATTTAGCTATTAAAACTATAAAAAGTCCCTTTAATGAAAATATTTGTTATATTTTTTATATAAAAAAAATGTTATATTTACTATGAGACAAGGTTACCATGTCTGCATGTGTGGCTGTAAATAGGTTGATATTATTATTATTAAGTTAAGGCTAAATATTATTGCAGCAGATGCTTAAATTTTTATATTACTGTGAAATTAGTGGCTAGTGATACTGATTTTTGACTTAATAAGGGTGATTTTTAGCGCTAAACCATTGTTACATTAGTTAATTAGCAAAAACTGCTCCGCGTGTCTACTTTAGGGCCAATAAACTGGACAAAAAGCATAATCTTGGATAGACGCAATAGCATAACTTCAATCCGGCCGGATTGAGAATTGGACCGGATTGCAATCCCTAATTGAGAGGTTTTCTATTTCGGTTTTTAAACTTTAACAATTTTATCCTAGCATTTATGAGTTTTGCCATTATATGCGTTCAGACTTTAACTATCTAAAAGTGCCAAAACATAATTTATAAAGCGGCCAAGTGCGAGTCGGACTCGCCCATCAAGGGTTCCGCAGCCGTTTATACAAAAAAATGCACTACAGATGAAAAAAAAAACACTAAAAAAAGAGCGTATTTCCCCGGCACTTACGTCCTTTTGCTGAGAAGCGCAGTTTTTTGGCAATAACTTAAAAACAGTATAAGCTTTATATTTGTAAATTTTTTACCGGTTACCGTTTAGAAAATAGATGGGAGGGACACAATTTTTGCTACTTTCGTAGCGAATATTTCGGAAAATATTCACTAAACCAAAATTTTTTTTTTAGAAACCTGAAAGTGTTTTTAGAAGTTCGGCTACATGTATGGAGTGCCCCCCTAGAAATATATTTTTTCTTATTTAACTATCAAACTAAGTTGCGGTTAATACACGACAACTATGCTCCAAATTTCATCAATGTACATCTTATACTTTGTGAGTAAAATGCCTGTGACATACGGACGGACAGACAGACATGACGAATCTATAAGGGTTCCGTTTTTGCCATTTTGGCTACGGAACCCTAAAAATGAAGTTACGAGGTTTGCGACTTTAGCCGACGATAAGTAAACTCACGAACTAATCACCAACTTGGAGCATTTAACCACTGGATATGACAGGCGTGTTCACCGTGCCATGCCGTATTAAGCAGACGTGCGATGCCACGTGGCATAAAGTCATTGTCAAGAACTGCGGTGCCGCGCCATTTCGCGTTATCGTGATGGGTTCTGCAACATTGAGTCGACGTGCATTTTTGCGACGCAACACCGTACCGTGCATCTGCTTGATACTGCATGGTAAGTCTTTGTAAGGCACCGCATCATTTCGCGTTAACGATATCGCGACGCGGTTATGTGGCCAGGGCCAGGTTCTAGCCAACGAACCAATCACCGACCAACCATCAACGAACTCACTAGTTTAATGCCGGGTTAAACTTACCTTAGTTAACAGTGCTGCTAGCTCTGATCACCGATACTCAGTTCATTGGCGAGCAGTCCATTTGGCACAAAGGCACTGCCAACCCTAAACGACAATAACTCCATACAGACACAGAGAAACTGCCTACCCTGAAGCCCTAAACGACCATGGCTCTATTAGGCACAGAAAAACTGCCTACCTTGGCCAATAACCCTGTGCACGCCACTGCCAATACTGGACCCATAAAGATATGACCCACATATTAAAAATTGTATCCTGATTGATGAACATTATCCATAAAAATCACCAATCAGTGAACAAATCATCAACCGCTTAACCACCAATAAGGGAACCAATTACCAATCAACAAACTAACCAACCTCATACCAAGAAACCGAGCAACACCAACCTTCAAATTAAATCAACGAACCAACCAACCAATGAAGCGATCACCAACGGAATTTAACGATCGGTTAAACTTAAACCTTAGTTAACCGTGTCGCTGACCCTTCAAATTTATCACCACATTACCTATGCTGCACACATCCATAGACGTGGCTGACATATTTAAATTTGTTTTCCTATCGATAAGCTATTGCGTATGACAATATGCAGCCAGACAGCAAAATAACAAATCAATCACCAACTAGAGAACAAATCACCAACGACGAACCAGCCACAAACCCAACGCCAACCAACCACCAAATTATACTAACGAACCAATCAACCAACCATTAACGAACCTACCAGTTTAACGGCCTGTTAAAACTTAAACCGCAGTAACAGTGCCACTGGCCCCTCAAAATTATCACCGCATTACGTATGTCAGACGCGTCCACAGACGTGGCCGACATATTTAAATGTGTTTCCCGAATGATAAACTATTGTCTATTACAATTTGCGGCGTCAATGACATGTTATCACATGTCGCTATTAAGGTGTAAAGACCGGCTGATAGTTGACGAAAATTGGTAATTTTTACACTTCAAAACGGAGGAGGAGATACTCAACTAAAGTCTACATGTTTTTTTCCCCTCCTTCCAAGTAGTTTAACTATTTTGTCCAACTGGTTTGACTACGAAGAATGATGTTACCTCGTGGTCAAACTAGTCAAATTATCCACCCTGTATCAATGTCCAGTTAAGAATGTGTACAGTCAACGTTAATTAAAAAAATGGGATGGGGCTGTGTCATAGACACGGCCGTATGTTGTACGAGAATACGTTTACGTATTTGGCAAAATAAAAAATAAGCTATTTTATTAGCTTGATGCTTAACATGGACCAATGGTTAAATTAAGTGTCACTGTGGACACTGTGACACTAGGGACATCACTGTTCTCAACTACCTCATGTCTTAGTTCATCAGTGACTATATCGATCTCTTTTTTTAATCAGCATTACATGTGTGACTATTGCGTTTAACTATGGTTTCGTTCTTAGTAAAAAATAAAATATATAACGAATTAATAAAACGGGAGATAAGTAGAAAGAATGGAAAAAGAGATATGTGTACAGGTATAATATGTATTCTTAATATGATATAAATTATTGCTTGTAATTCACACCGCAGTACCTTCACAGTAATAGACCCCCGACACTTTTCCTTTCTTAGCAAGCCTGCTGCAAGCCCAGAAAATGTTCCCATTTTTATACGTACGCCAACTATAGTATTGCCGGCCCTCGAGAAGATGAACTATCCCACGTTTACGTTCCACATATTTTAAATCCATTTTTAATGACTTATATAAGTACTCAGCTGACAAGACGGTTAAAATTAATATTACAAGGAAAACATTTTCACGATCGTCGCCGAACCTGACATTATTAATATTATTATTTATGACTGTACATACATAAACTGCATGCATATAGCGTGCTGAAAAGGTGCAATGTCAATAAAATTTGACCACGAGGAAACATAATTCCTCATAGTCAAACCAGTTGGACAAAATAGTTTGACTACGTGGAAGGAGGATTTTTTTTCTTATAAACGAGATAACAATTGGTTGAAGACCTCAGTTGAGTTTATGATTTAATACCTAAGTATATATATTTTGTAGAATTAAATTAAAACAATCACAGGAAATAAATTGACATACATACATACAATCACGCCTTTTTCCCATTACGGGGAAGGCAGAGACTACCTCCTTCCACTTGCTACGGTCCTGGGACACAACTGCCGCTTCATCAACATTTAGTAATCTCTTCATTTTGTGCTGTCACAACCCTTTCGCTTTGTCTCATTCACACACAGAATATCAATATTTCTCGGATCCATTTCGAGAATGTTTAAAAAGCTTATCATTTGCTGAAGTATTAGACTGCAACAATACGAACTTAGCCTTTAATCTTTTTCACGACGATCTGTTATTGTTTTATCAGCTTTGCTTTCCATTCATTACAGTTAGGATGAAAACAAATAAGAGACTTAATTGGGTAACCAAAGGAATAAAACTAGCGTCAAAAACCAAAAGAAATATGTTTATGCGGTTCATCCACACTAAAAATAAAATTAACAAAAAGAAAATTAAGGCAGACGACAAGAACTACACAAAAATATTTAAAAAATGTATTAAACAAGCACAGAAAAATCAAAATAATAAACTTATCTCTAATGCAACAAATAGGGTTCAAGCAAGTTGGTGCGTTGGGAATTCCAGTCTTGGTAATAATAAATCACAAGACACTATAGGCGACATAAACTTTAACGGCAACATGTTACAGGATCCTCAAGATATTTCTAACGCTTTTAACAAACAGTTTTTAAACATCAATGAAAATGCTCACACTACTCGAAATAGTCTTGTCATTAATAATAATGTCAATAGCAACAGTTCTACCATCTACATGAAACCTACAGATCGATTTGAAATAATAAAGATCATAAAAATGTTGCGAAATTCAAAGTCCTGTGCCTATGATACATTAATAACTTCAGTTATTAAGGAGAATGCGTGTGTTCTAGCTGCACCTCTCAGTATATTATAAATCTGTCATAAAGAACATAAAGAACATGTACTAAATAAATTAAATAGGTTTATTTTTGCAGGTACATAAAGAACATGTACTAAATAAATTAAATAGGTTTATTTTTGCTTTGTGTAAATTGGTACATATTGCTTCCAAACAGACTGCATTATTTAAATTTCATCGCTTTCTTAACAAAATATCAAAATGCCGTAAAAACTATTCCAAAAAGTGAATTTAAAATTAAAATCGACCAAGAAATACGCATGATATAGGCATTTTAAACTACTAACTAAACAGCGATTTGACAGAGAGGTCCGACATGTACTGTTACGTCATGGTACACTCCGGCCATATAAACTCCATATTAAATTCTGTTTTACTAGAATGAGATATAATGAAATATTTGATGGCTTATTATCTTGGTTATTTTTATAGTTATTCCAAAAAATATTTTTGTCCACTGTTTGTTACATGAATGACCCTTTAATAAAGTAAAAATAAAAAATCATTTCCTACTTCCTTAATACTATTTATATCGTTGCCTAATGTCCCCCATAGTACAAGCTTTGCTCAGTTTTTAGACTAGGCCGATTTGTGTAAGACTGTCCTCGATTTTTATTATTTATTTACATCTTGTTCTATTTTACAGAATTTACTATAAACAAACAGTTACTTAAACAGACGAACCTTTTTTCAAATCAAACTTTATAATATCCTTCAGATTTTGAACGCATCTTAACTGTCACTGTCAAAAAGTAAACTGTCAACTGTCAATCAAATCCCGAATCTCACCATCCGTCCGGAATGATATCATTCCGCGTAAAAATGGAAATTAAAACTATTTAACAACAATTAAAATCATATCATGCGACGATGGCGGACCGGATTCGCAACATAGCCAAATCCCTACGTACTAAACTCAATTTACCTGTGACTTCTACAGCGGGGCGTGAAAAAATAGACCAGTTAATATCCAAGTATGTGCCAGCCACTAAAGTCTCAGATATAGCGGATAAGCTAAGAAATGAGCCTATTGGAGTGAAGGTCAAGGAATTAGTATCCAGATATGAGAAGTTCACGGGAGTTCAAGAGATCTTGGCGATTCAGAACACAGTGATTGAAGCGCAAGTAATTTACATTTTTTTCGTAATTCTATTTTAGTTTCGGAATGTTTGCGCTACAAAGTAGCGGTATCATGAAGTACCAGTGCAAATTTGTCTGTTGCAGACATACAATACGTATACAGATATATAGCCAGATTTAGGGTGAGATAAAAAAATAGTTTTTTTTTAAATTGCAACCTTTATATGTATGTAAATAAGTCACGGTTTCAAAACTGGCAAACCATTTTTCTCTACTTCATAGTATCCGATTCAGTAAAAATATGGTCTACTTACTTTTAGAAGTTCAGTGACAATGCAGTATTGATAGATAACAACAAGCTTTAATTCAGCAGATAATGATGCCACAAGATGGTCGTAGGAACTCTGTTATAAAATAATCCTACTGTTTTGGCCCTTTAGAATTGTCTCGGTGTGTAGTTGATGGATGATCATAGAAAAGTAGAGTCAACAATGAAAGCTTGTCACATAAATGAACATTTTGACAGAAACTCATTTTTATAGTGCAACCACATTACATTTTCAATGATTTAAGCTATCTTTAAACACTTGTTATACTTAGAGAGGAAATAACAATCCCTCAGCATAGCATATTGGTGACGAAGTGGGCATTTCTTGTGTTGGAATTTGGGATAAGCATGTTTGCTCACCCTAAGTCAGCCATTACACGGTTAATCCTGATCGCAATCTGACCAAGTTTGCGGGTTACAGCAGGTTAAAACAGTTTGGTGCAGGTAGTTCTACAGACTTCTCAACCACTCTGTTTGTCATATTTTAAAGCAATGAGAGAATGAGTGTAAAGATTTGGCATAACAACATACTGTGCGAGATACAGATTTGATTTATTAAAATATTATGATTACTGTGGCTCACTTCTTCAATATTTAAAAAGTATCCTATAACCATCTGGAGATACCCAGCTACCTGTGTACCAAAAATAGTTGAAATCCGTTCAGCTGATTAAGCGTGATGAAGCCACAATGACACACAAACATTTAATTTTTACTACCTACTTTATAATAGTATAGATAAGTTTATAACATCAAGAATAGAAACAAGCTGGAAAGGCTGGTCTCTGTCTAACCATAATGGTTCATTTTTACCTTTTTGGTACGGCACCCTAAAAATTTCTGTAGAAAGTTAAATTGCCTCTGTATTATACTTAAATATGCCATGTCATTATGGAAATTGCGTCATTTGTTGTGAAATTCTAAAGCAACCTTTGTACTGTAATAAAAACTGTAATTAACACAATTGCTACTCTTAACAAGGCATTGTAATTATCATTACTTGATATGAGTTACCATAGACAATACAAGAAGCATTATAGTGGAATTGTTACTAATTTCACGAATGCGAAAATGTGTTTTTAGATCGATTCTTTCACATAGTGTGATCAAGTGGCCATCATATACAGAATGAGCAAGTGAAATGAGTCAGTAAGGGACAGACCAAACTAAAAGATATAGTGAAAATTTGATATAAGGAACCACAGCAGCTTTTAGATTTTTTAATAATTGCAACAAAACAATTGGGTAAAAAAAAAACGGCCTAAAGCATGTTCAGTGAGGGTACCGCAGCCGTTGATACAAAAAAATACACTACAGATGCAAAAGTAGGATATTCAAAGTGCACTAGCAAAAAAGCGTATTTCCACGGCACTTAAGACATTTGCCGAGAAGCGCAGTTTTTCGACAATGACTCAAAACAGTATATCCTATCATGTTGAAAACAATTTTCGTTGAAAGTATTTATGAAGCTTAACCTTTATCTTTTTTGACATATGGCTTACAAAATAAATTTATACTACTAAATAAAAATAAAAATTCTAGAATGCTCAAAATGTTTTTGATAGACGCTGGTTCGATTCCGGCTTAGACTGCAGCGGATCACAATGTTTTTTCTTTCTACTTAGATCGTTGTATCAATATAGTTTAAAAGATTGTTTGATGTTTTCACATTTAAAAAAATACTTCTTTTCAGTCATAGTCTCAACAAAGTTTTTAAATATTCATGTTGTCATGTTTGTTATCTACGGACATTGTAATCTAGTAAGATTTGATACTGCCAAAAGGTTTGAACATCTTGATAACAGATGTAATAAAATAATGTTATCTGACAATACACATTCAGTTTTCAATGACTGGCTGTTGAGCTTGTTTCGGCTTTCTTCCCAAGAGTGGTTTCGTTTTGGAAAATCCCGGTAAAAGACTTGTAAAAATGCCCTCATGGCATATTTCTATACTAAATATTAAATAAATAAATATCAGGGACAATCTTACACAAATCGACCTAGTCCCAAACTAAGCAAAGCCTGTACTATGGGTACTAGGCGGCGGTATATTTACATAATATAAAGACAAATTATAATACTTGAATACATAGAAAACATCCAAAACCCAGGAACAAACATTCGTGCTCATCACACAAACACTTGCCTCGGTCTTGGTATTATAAAGTTGTCAAAATGGAATGTCTTTACATTGAAGATATTTAGAAATAAAAACTGTCACGGACTATTTAAAGTTCACTGAATCAAAAAATTTTTTTTTTTTGGATTTCTATGAAACACAAATTAATGTGTTTGGTGTTTTTTTGGGTTCGGGTCCCGGTGTGACCACGTGTGAATCGTATTTTTCTTTGCGCTTTAACTTGTATCTATGTCACAATATTATTTGGATTTTTTTGTACATTTCTATGTGTTGTTTTGGCTTCATTGCGCCAAACCGGCTTAACATATTTCAACTATTTTTGGTACACTGGTAGCTGGGTATCCACAGATGGTTGTCGCCTACTTTTCATTTTCACCCTACTACGCTATCTAAAATAAGAGGGGTTATGACTTTTTCTCCTCTGCGAACGAAGTTACGGGCACTGTCTAGTTTATTTATATATATCCTTCATGAACAATTGCCTCTTCTGATATTATATAACACGCACCGTCTACCGTGAACCCCTGATCGACTATGGCTCCAAATAGGCACAGAAAAACTGCCTACCTTGGCTAGGTTTGCCAGATCGAATGACCTTCTTATCTGGAGAAAAAAACAATGTTTTGGGAGAAACAAAAATAAAATCAAATCAATCAAATCAATATATCCTTTATTCAAGTAGGCTTAGATACAAGCACTTTCGAATTGTCAGTTACAATGAGAGAAGTCTTTGCTGGGAAACATACAATATGATCCAACATTTGTTGCAAGGATTAGGGAAACCCAGAAAAACCTAATCAGATCATTTAACTTACTTATTATTGATAAAATCATCATTTTAAAAATTAAAATAATTAATAAGATAAATCCCAAAAGGATTGTCAATAAATCTAAAATGTGTCTAGAATAAAATTCTAAATGTCAGAGTATATAAAACAATTAATATGCGTGTACCAATTAACTATTACAATATTGTCTTAATTATACTTAAAACTTTTACAATTGTGTTATAACTAATTTATAATTGATACACGCAGAGGAGATGTACAAATTAAAGTAAATTTATACTTAACCTTTTGAACGCTAAGCAGCGGAGCAATTTACCGTGCCTGTGACGCCAGAGCAAAAAATAAGAAGAGCTCCAAAATCAACAGGGATGGAAAAATACTTGTAATCGACAGTTATTGATCATTGAAATTTGGACGGCTGTAGCCGACGTGGCGTCAGTGGCACGACTTTTAGTTGTCGGCCACAGCCGTCGTTGGCGGTCAAAGGGTTAAATAAATACTGCCAAAAAAAATGGTTTTCTCCTGCCTATATTATCATTTTATCAGTAGAGCTTGCCATATGCACTTATTTTGTGTTACTTTTCACATATTTAGATTTTTTGTCCTTTTTCACTATTTAAATAAGACTTGAATTCAATAATTTTCCTAAAATTGAGTTTTATTAAAACCATGCACATATGAGTTGTTTTTCGGGAGATTTTTTACTTTGTCGGGAGTCGGGAACACATACAAAAAATCGGGAGAAATTCCGCCAAATCCCGACCATCTGGCAACCCTAACCTTGGCCTATGTCGTCAGTATTCTGATGTGCAAATTGCGGAAATTTTCCAAAATGGTTAAAAAAGGTCTTTTAAACAGGTAAGTTAACACTAGACTTAAGACCTTTTATATACTAAAAAATGCTTAAAAAAGTTCGTATAAATATGTAAGATAACACTACACTTAGACCTTTTTTAAGCATTTTGGAAAGTTTCTGCAATTTGCACATCAGTACGTCAGTATATTAATAGCGTATATTATTAGATTTTTTCTAAGTAACGAATAATAACAAGAAAAACCGGCCAAGTGCGAGTCGGCCTCGCGCACCGAGGGTTCCGTTCAAAATATACGCCGCAATCGGCCGTATCTATGAAAATCCAGTGTTAGTAGAGCTCTAAGCAAAATTTACGTGGTGGTCGGTTATTTTATATTGTTTACTGACATTAGACAGACAGACAAAATTATTCTGTTTTTAGTATTTGTTGTTATAGCGGCAACCGAAATACATCATCTGTGAAAATTCAATCGACTTTTGTGAATTCAAATGACAGACAAACAGACGGATGGACAGCGGAGTCTTAAATAATTGATAGATTCAGGCGTTACTTTGCGAAATTCCACATTATATTAATGGATTCTAGTTCCTTTGCTATTCCGCGAACTTGTGTCTTGGTTAGATGTGACAATAAATTGTGCTCACATGCGCATATTTTCATGCAGTTTACACAAAAAAAAAACAATACGCATGAGATGTTGACGGTCGCCGGACCGTCAAAAACCTCGGGTGGACGCCGGACCGTCAACATCTCATGCATCACCTGATGATGCCTCGTAGAGAGGCGAAACACGTGTCGAGGATTATACTGTCTGGTGGTGGTTTGTTGTATTTGCATGCGTATTTTTTTGTGGAAACTGCATGAAAATAGGCGAACTATATATAATCCATTAAACAGAGTCTTAGGAATAGGGTAACCCTAAAAGTTGATCAACCCAAGGATATCTGTACTGTTACAGGAGCGCTTCGTCAACGCCCAGGATCGGAGACGGGAGCTTGGGCGTCAGCTGGCGAACATTGAGGAGCGGCTGAAGGAACTGCATGCTGAAATGCAGAACACTATGAAGGGAGATGACAAATATCTGCAGCTGTGCACTGAGGAACATAAGGTTTGTGTCAACCTGAGATATTAAAGCCATTGAAAAATCGATCTAAACGTAGGAATGTGTAAGAAAAGATGACAAGCTTGAATTAAAGTTTAATTCAAGCTTGTCATCTTTTTTTTATACTACTAAGATGGCAAATATAAGCGTACGGTCTGCCTGATGTAAAGCAGTCACCGCAGCCTATGAACGCTTGCAACGCCAGGGGCATTACGTGCGTGTTGCCGACACCTTACAAACCTATTCAGTCCCCCCTTGAAGAACCCCATACTGTAACCTACAGGGAAAACCGCGGCAGGGAGGTCATTCCACATTCGGTGTGTGCGCGGTAGAAAATTCCTTGATACCGCACGGTGCGCGACCATTTTGGTTCCAAGGCGTGTGGATGAATACCCTACCGATGGCGCGCGATGCGGTGGTAGAAAGTGGCTGTAGGCATCATGTCGAACAATTCCTCGCCGATTCCCCATTTGCCTGGCATCGCTGCTAATCACCATTTCTTCATCAGCTCATCATACAAGAGCGGAACCTCCGCACACACTTCGGAGACGCCGAACGAGAGGAGAGGGACCTCTTCTCGCGAATGTCTGGCGCTGTGAAGCTGGGCCACGAGAGGGAGAGGGCTCACGCTGAAAGGAACAAGTATTGGTACATCGTCGCTTCTATATTCGGTGAGTGAACAATATAGGTTAGCTCGTTTGCCACTAACTAACTTTCAACGGCTGGTTTATTCAAATTCTAAACTTTATTATGCAAGTAGGCCTCGTGGGATTTAAGTGTCTGATTTTACACCAGAAAATCATTCAAAATCTAAAGGACGGTTGCGAAGTACAGAGCGGAAGGGCACTATTATTGTGCGCGTGCGACAGAGACAAATAGAAGTAGGGCAATGCTCGTTTTTCGCTTTGCTTCCCGACCTGCCTTTAGATAGTGATAGTGACATTATAGTGCATAGCAATATTAACGCAACAGACAAGTACCTGGGCACACTTTACAGGAAGATGTAGTAGACTTGAGGTAAAGCGTTACTTTTCAATCGCCGTGACCGTCGTCCTAGTTCCAAAAATATCAGTCCCGTTAGTCATGTAAAGTGACTTTGTAACTGCAGTTACTAATGCCACGGTTACCTTAACGGAACGTATACCTTCAGTTCGGTGATATGATATTTTACTTAGCGTGATTTTGTCACTACTGATTACTAATGTCACGATGTATGTCGTAAGCGGATAGCCTTCTGTTTTTTAATAAGTAAATAGTTCCCTGCGCACTTAATAGAGGACGCTAAAATAAATCACATCGCGCCGTGTCAGTGCTACAGACCGCGCTATACGTATTGTCGTGACATGACTACCGGAGTTCTCGGCGTTACCCTAAGTGATTTTGAAATGTCACAGTGATACTTTCAGACGCCGGATCACTGTGACCTTTTCACCGTGACGTTATTTATCACGCACCTCTAGTATATTGTCTCCGGGTCCATTGGATTATAATTTAACCTATCTTTTCATAGCGACGTGGCCACGTATGTGGCCAAGTTTCGCGTGACTGCTAACTTTTTTGGAAAAATAATCTTTACCATTTTATTACAAGGATGATTTTAGTGAATAGTGGCTGTCACTTTGATTAATGTCAATAGCGATGCCAAACTTAGCATATGTGGCAACGTCGCGTTCAAAAAAGCTTAATGTACTTTAGAAATCACAGTAAATAGTTTACATGAAAATGGATAAAATCTTCAAAACTAACCCATATTTGCCTGGGGATCATATAACAATTTTTGCTCCTAATGACCTAAGGAATGCGAGGTTAAAATCTTTCCCATTCCTCGCGGGCACCGTGTATAACATCTCTCGTGTCTCCAGGGACGGTGCTCGGCATAGCCGGTTCGACCATAAACAACCGCCTCAAGATGGCGGAGTTCCGCGACATGATGGAGCAGCAGATGGCGCGCAGCGCGAGCGTGCTCTACACCGTCGCCGGCGGCGCGGGCGCCAGCCGCGCTGACATCAGCGAGGCCATGAAGACCGAGTTCGCCTACCAGGTACCTAGATCCAGGAGTCTTCATTAGTCCTACCGCGGAGTTTTTAGCTCCTACCAAGCCTACTCGCTCACCAAGTAGCAAACTTTGTGATGCAATTTTTGGACTCATGTGGTTCCTAGTTCTTGCAGAGTGTGATGCAGACTTTCATTGAATCCATTGTTCCTCAACTATAATACACTTCTCTATAGAAACTAGTTTCTATAGAGCATCTAAGTTTTCTAAGAACACCAAGATCTTTACTAGCTTAGAACAGTCTTTGACGGTAGCTCTTCGCACTGACATAGTTCAGGCAAATCATGGGCACCAGAGTTCGCCAACCAGGTACTGAGCGTTGTGATCCAGAAGACTTAATAGGAATCATTGTTTCTAGTTGCTACAGAGGAGTTTCTAGTTTGCAAGCATACCAAGTAATGTTACTGGTTTAGAACAGTCTTTGACGGCAGCTCTTCGCGCTGACATAGTACAGGCAAATTATGAGCACCAGAGTTCTCCAACCAGGTATCAAGGGTTGGGATGCAGGAGACTTCGTGGGCAACATTGTTCCTAGTTGGGTTTCCAAGCACACCAAGTACTATCTATTGTTTAAGACATTCTTTGACATCAGCTCTTCGCACTGACATATTTCAGGCAAATCATGAGCACCAGATTTCGCCAACCAGGAACCGAGCGTTGTGATGCAGAAGACTTAATTACACCCATAGTTGATGATTTTTGGAGTATCTAGTTCCTACAAAGCCTTCTTGTCTAACATGTACCACGCGTGATAAGGGTTGACTTCTTTGGGCATACATTAACATTGCTATTGGTTCGTAGCTTCTATCGAGGAGTTTTTAGGGTTCCGTAGCCAAAATAGCAAAAACGGAACCCTTATAGTTTCGTCATGTCCGTCCGTCCGTCCGTATGTCACAGGCATTTTACTTAAAAACTACAAGATGTACATTGATGAAATTTGGAATATAGGTGTCTTATGTAAGTCTACTTAGTTTGATAATTAAATATTAAAATAAAAAATATCTAGGGCACTCCATACATGTAACCGAAACTGAAAATGTTTTTTCAGCAAATATCAATATGTGGCACATACTTCGACAGATACTTTAAAATCATATTGAGGATTTTGAAAAAAAAAAACACTTAGTGCATATTTTCGGAATGGAGCCATGGTCGTTCAGGGCTTCATGGTAGGCAGTTTCTCTGTGCCCATATGGAGCCATGGTCGTTCTGGGCTTTGTCTGGGGTCGTGCTGGCACTTTATCGGATGATATGTTTGATGCTGGTTACATTTACTAA
Source organism: Hedya salicella (assembly GCA_905404275.2). Classification (NCBI taxonomy): domain Eukaryota; kingdom Metazoa; phylum Arthropoda; class Insecta; order Lepidoptera; family Tortricidae; genus Hedya; species Hedya salicella. The sequence goes on from FR990099.1 coordinate 4,236,723, forward strand.
TAACTGGATTTCACCAAGATGAAAGTTTGAGACTGTCTTCCCGGTTGAAAGTTCGGTGTTTCTTCGTTTGTTGTGTTTGATAATGAGTGAAAATCGTCTTAGTATAAATCAATGATTAAAATCTTGTTTGTCCGCAGGAACAACTGGCGTCAAACCTGGCCCTGATGCAGGAAAACATCAACCACCTAGTCAGTAAACAGTCATCTCTCATAGGTGAGTGACCTCATACCTTACATCAACTATACTACACTTATCTCATTAAAACTTTAAGGCTGTGAGAACCGGTGTTTAATATTAATCGTCTTACTTGAATATATTGATTTCCTAATAAAAAGCCACAGATAAACCGGTAAAATAAATACACTTTCTTGCCATAAAATTACATTCAAATTTAAACTTTTTTAGTCCCGCGAAAACGCTGTCCGCGATGTTCAATTAAATCGTGACGTCATCAATGTATGTAAACAAAACGTTCAAATATGATTGTTGTTTATTACAGAATATTGTTTTGCCATTATGACGTCACTTCATGGTGGATCGGGTCACGTTAAAAATGTAAACATAGGCTTTTCATTTCAATTTATTAAAGCAGTAGTAGTATTTGACAGTAGAAAAAGACATTATATAAGATCCTGATAAAACAAGCAAAAAAAAAAAACTTTTGAGTTCGATACCTTACGTGTAGATTGTTTGATATTAAGACTTCGTTTTATAACATACCATAAGACAATGTCTAATAGCCTATTACGTGTATTTGTGTCTCAAAAGCAAAACATAAATAATGTTTATTTCTTCATACGTTTTTTTTTTCAATTTCATATAGTTAGTATACTTGCTTAATACCGGAAGAACTCTAAGAAAACTAATTGTTTTCCTCTTTTCAGATCACCTAAACCAACAGGAGCACTATATGGCAACCCAAATTCGCGATTTGAAAAAACTGGTCGTCGCCGCGTCACTGACTAGCGCAAAATCTGACGCAGAACTCGCGAAAGCATTATCTGTGGTACACCAGGACTTAGACGATGACAATAAGGAAAAAGACGATATACAAAACAGGGTAGTACTAGATCCTCAGCAAGTTATAACGGGTGTTGGTGTTGTTATGTTACTGGCAATACTTTTAGGCAGTATTGCGGGTAGGTCGTGATTTAAATTTCGAATACGCCGATTTTTTTAAATTTTGAACGAATGTGACTGTTCTAACTAACCAACAAAATGTTTCCGTACAAGAAATGGGACTTTGTTCTCAAAAATATGTAATCATACCTTTTTAGCGGTAACATATTTTTGAATCGTAATTTATGTATATTACCCAAGCGATTTTTTCCGTAAACATAATTCATGTATGCCCTTTTCAATGGCTAGAAAGGGATAGATGCTTTACGTTTCGATACAAGTCAATATGCAAATTATTCACTAAATATAAACTAAAAACCGCAATATACCATTTTGCTAGTTAAAAATAAAAAAATAGTAACAAGATTTTATAGTCTGTGGTTGGAGACGACCGCCATGTTGGTAGTGCCGTCTCTCAGTGCAATTTTATATACAATGGTGTTTAAGATTTACAGTTATAAGGCATTATACAGATGTGACAAGTTTCCTGTGATACTACTATCACATGCCCCATTACACCCATTTAAAAAAATTACATTTATTTTTTGACCAAAGCAAATTCAGATTTTTGGCTATCGTTGTGATCAGTGTTGCTAGTATTTATTTTATTGAATGTTTTCCGTTGCCTTCTTGCCGTATATAATGTTTTATCTGCCCTTTTTTACGCGGGTAACCCAGCTTCAGATTTTTCAGGTAACTTTCCTATTTTAGTTATAATTTAGTTGTAGGAATAGTAACAAATTCCAATGTTTGTACTTATTTAATCATACGGATACAATAAAAAGATGATTGTTGTTATTGTGTATTTTTATTTAATAAAATCCTTTTTAGCGGAGATAACTTATATCGGTTCAAAATATCGCAAATGTTTAGTTAATATCTATGTTAAGAAATAAAATTGTACCGGTGAAATCGCGGGTCGGTTTATACAATACAATTGTCAGTGTGTGAAGGTTATTTGTTTGTAGGTGTTTTTTTTTATTATGTGCGTTTGTAGAATTAGGAATATTTCCGTAGTGTAATGTACGTGTACGTGTTTACCTCGGCCCCCGCAAAATGTTCGGTAATGACACGGTTTGTCGTTTCCAGTGGTTAAATGCTCTAAGCCTTGCGATCGGGGCACGACTCAAAGTATAAATAAATAAATAAATATCAGGGGCAATCTTACACAAATCGACCTAGTCCCAAACTAAGCAAAGCCTGTACTACGGGTACCAGGCGGCGATATACATACTTATACATATAGATAAATATAATACTATTGACGACACGTTTGGCTCAGTGGGTTGCACAACGGCCTACGAAGCTGGCGGTCCCGGGTTCGAATCCTGGCCAGGGCAAGGGACTAGGTCGATATGTGTAAGATTGTGCCTAATATTTATGTATTATTTAATACTTAAATAAATAGAAAACATTCCAGACCCAGGAATAACAATCGTGCTTTTCACACAAAACACTTGCCCTGGCTGGGATTCAAACCCGGGACTGCCAGCTATTTAAGCCGGTCCCAGGTAGCACACAAGCTGTATAAGAGATTATACGGCCAGTTTAAGCATTAGAAGGGCTGTATAAGCTCTAATACAGCTTCCTGTGCTTCTTGGGCAAACATAGCCAAACGTCAATTTTATTGACAGTCCACTTTCTTTTAATGGTCCCTGCATCTACAGTGTAGCCGAAATAGGAGAGTAGAAATTAATTGAGGGCGCAACTTTCTACGTAATTGTCACATTTTTCACCCAAAATGCTTAAACATGGCAACAATTTTGTATGGATTTTTTTAGTTCCATTGTATTTAATTTCTACACTCTTTTAAGTCTGACTGTAATGCTAACAAGGACCATTAAAACAAGAGGACTTACCATCCCCGTACAAAAAGCCGTTCCCTGATATGTATGTACATGTACAACGCTATCTATGTATAAGAATTATTTTTTACAATTATTCAATTTTGCAAGCTTTATACAGTTATTAAATGTTACAATTTATTTAATTTTAGCTATTTGCGAACTAATTGTTACTATACTATGTTTCTGTATTCAATTATAACATAGTTAAATGTTTATTTTTATGGCGCCATCTATTTTTTGCCAGAATATCTCCTTGCGATCGGAACACGATGCAAAGTATGGCAAATGTCAATCCTCTTGTTTTAATGGTCCTTGATGCTAATGACACTGATGGACTTACTTATTCTTTGAAAATAAATACCTATTCTATTTTATTATATGTTATACATTCCCTCTTCACACCGTTTCTCGTAATCTGAGTTCCACCAACGCCTGAGCTGATGGTACACTTTGCGTTTCTTAGTCAAAGCGTCGTTGTTAAGGGCAGCACACAATCTAAAAATTAAAAAGCATTCAATTAAAAAAATAAGACAACACAATCACCTGTGTCGATACTTTGGCGCTGTCTCATCTTCATGGCACCTCCTACAGGGCTGCAGTGGCGGCAACGACAGCCGAGCAGCACAAACGGCACAAATATGCTACACTCGGTGAGAGCTACATATTTAAGGGCCTCCATCACCTTTCGTAAACCACACCCCAAACGCGGAGCCGGCCAATTGGCGTAATTTGTAATAAGGGACGCATTTATTGCTCGCGCGCATCAAAGAAAGAGAAAGCTAATACACTACAAGCTTGGGGTTTTTTGGCATAAGCGCCAGATGTAAAAGTACAATGAAATCGAAGATATCATTATGTTTTCTTAACATTTAAGTTAGTGACGTAAAAGACAAAGGGAAGAATGACATTATTATATAATTTAGCTGTTTATTAATCTGTCGTATGTACAAACTAGACAAAAAACGGAAAATGTTTCCGCGTTAGGCACTGAATAGGTTATATAGTCAAAAACCACATATCTGAAAACCAGGCTGTTTCATATATATACTACATTTGACAAAAATCTCACTAAAAATAGCTTAAATTTTTGATGCACCCCCTTATCGCCTTTCGACGGACACTTTGGATATATAGAGATTGTTCTCCTTAGTTTTCGTACACTCCATACACCGTTAAGTAGTTTGTAAAAGTACAAGCCATTTGCCAATTAGACAAATAAAGAAAATAAACACCTACTTGCACACGGTATCAAGCGTGTAGTAGCTATAATGGTTCCTCCATCTGAAGAACATGTTGTACAAATCAGGATTACCGATGAGGTAAGCTATGATTGCCGCCAACTCCTTGGGAGAGTGTTTCGTGGCGTCCAGGTACGATCCAGGTGGCAGAAACCTGAATAAACAAGTTTTTACAAGGTCAGCCTCATGTTAGGGACTCTGTTTATGAAGCTATAAGCCGACCGTTTTATTGAGTCGTCGCCAGCTATAAAAGTGGCGTGAAGATTCGTTTCTGATGCTTGTTTTACCAAACGAATGGGGTAATTTCGGCAGATTTTTAAGTGTAACTTCTAAAAATGTCACTTTTACCATAAATTAAATCGAAGGCCAACATCTCTAGTACCAATTTACCACGTTTGGTGAGCGTTCATATGGCCATAAGAAGGAAATATAAGTAATTTTTAGGGTTCCGTACCCAAAGGGTAAAACGGGATCCAATTACTAAGACTCCGCTGTCCGTCCGTCTGTCACCAAGCTGTATCTCATGAACCATGATTTCAACTATCTAGATAGTTGAAATTCAACTATCTAGATAGTCGAAATTCTCGCAGATGATGTATTTCTGTTGCCACTATAATAACAAATACTAAAGACAGGATAAAATACATGTATATTTTTTTTTAATTTTCGAAAATCAGTTTTTAAGTAATCAATCTACTTGCGATATGTTTGCACCTCATTTGTACGCAACGCTATAGATACCAGGTGCAAACTTAACTTAACCGGCCAGTTAGGTTAAGAGAAGGTTTGTACGGAACCCTCGGTGCGCGAATCCGACTCGCACTTGGCCGGTTTTTTGAAATCATCCCGAAATCAAGATCAGTTTTGTTTGTGATAGTCTCCCAAAGCTATACATATATGCTATATACTTTTAAAAAGTTGTAAAAATGAAATGTCTAGCGTTTCCTGGTTTTACTATATTGAAGATATTTTCATAAAAATAAGTGAAACGACGGACTATTTGAAATTGACTGAATCGAAAATAATATGTGTCTTTGTGGCTTTATCACGCCAAATCGGGAGAACGGATTTCTACTATTTTTGGTACAAGGCTAGCTGTGGGCATCTACGGGTAGCTGCTGCTGAAGAAAAAAGAGAGAAATGATTTTTTTTTCTCCCCCGCTGACGAAGGTGCCCACCTTCTAATATCGTCTAAAAACGTAGCTTTAAAGAGTGACTCAAGAGCGTAACCATGGCAACGAGGCACCTCCCAGTGATATAAAATACTAACCTAGAGTAATTAGCCCCTCCGTAAACGATTGGTACATTATTATTTTGAAGCGGTGTCAACACCTTCTCCGTAACATAATCTTCAGCAAACGAATTCTCAAACGACAAGTAGAAGTAGTAGTCGTTCAGCATTTTATTGCAATTATTATCAGATCTGTTACATTTTAAACTCCCGCAAGCTCCAAATTGGTCTATTTTCAGTCTGTATTTTCTTAAAGCCAAGTCTAAGTCCCCCGCATATATTTCCCGTCTGCTTCCGGTAGCACAATTGGATACAAACCAAGCCACAGCTTTAGTTTTATTTCCACTGGCATCATTTACACCTGTCATCGGATGCAGCCATTTCATATCCAATCTCGGTCCGACTTCATTGCCAGCGACATCTCTTATCGAAATATAGGAATACACGACATCTGAATCTAGTTTGTAGGTAGCCGTCCAATTAAAAAAGGCGTCGAAAATTGGATTACATATAGGATAGTTATCTGAAGACTCCGTGTGAAAATATATGTATCTCTGATGATCGTATCTTCTTAAAGGCTTATCGAAATAACCCCTCCTAGAGGGTAAATTTCGGCCGTTGAAAGCAACTGCATCAAACTTCTTCAAGTCCATAGACAAGTTTCTGCGGCTCATAATAAAACAATTCGAAACCGGACATTTCTCTTCGACGAAGGAGTTCTGTCCAATTTTCCAAGTGCTAAACGGGTAACAATCATCGGCTGTCCAAATGAGTATATACTTCATAGTTTTTACACTATCCGTATTCTTAATTACATAGATATAGGCATAGCATACAATTATAAAGAGTAGGATTAACATTTTCAACGACAATTTTCGACATATTGGAGTGTGGCTGATTCTTGGTAACTGTTTTCCTGGACCGTTATAAGATATGGGCGAGTACTTGTAAGGCATCGTAGATCTAGAGGCATCTTGAAGCATCAGACCTGAAATTTAAAAAACAGTTATTCAAATAGATATATAATATATATACTTTGTAATTGTATTGTATTTATGTATTTGTATTGTACTATAATATGTGTGTATATCTATACTATTATAAAGTTGTAAAAATGAAATGTCTGTACATTGAAGATATTTAAAAAAATATATTGTTATGGACTATTTAGAGGTCAATAAAACGAAACATTTTATTTTTTTGATTTTATGTATGTGTCGTGGCTTCATCACGCAAAATCGGCTAAACTAATTTTGACTATTTTTGGTACACGGATAGCTGGGTATCTCCAGATGGTTATAGGATACTTTTTACCCGACTGCGCTGAAGAAAAAACGAGGGATTATGACTTTTTCTCCTCCGCGAACGAAGTTACTGGCATCTTCTAGTATACATATAAATATGTATATATCCCTACATTAACTTGTTGATTTGTCTCTTTTCTTTGCTTTTTTTTTTGTATTCTCACCGTTAATGATCCTGCACTAACTACTACTTTCTGTTTGGCCCCATGGTTGACTGGTAGAGAATGCCTTAGGACATTAAGTCTGTCATTTGTAACAGTTTGTATTGTGCCATAAAGTTTAAATAAATAAATGAATATGGATCGATTAAAAAAATTAAGGTGCGTTGAGGTAAGAGAAGTATGGGGAAGTTCGAAAGTTAATATCTTTATTTCAATGCCTTTTAAGAACATTTTCGATAAAATTTTAATCTATCCCATACTTACCCTAATGCACCCTATAGTTAAGGACTTAGATAAAACAAATTATAAATTGATTATAGGTATGTAATTTTTTTTAAATCGAACAATCCATGAGGTTTTTCAAGAAGCGATTCAGCATGAAAGAAGCAACCACACCGCTTCTCTAAATTAACTGACGCAACGTACTTAAACGCAAGGACGGAAATACGATTTACTCAAAAACGCAGACAGTGCGTTTACGCTGTCATCAGGGTGTTAATGTATGTAGAAAACGTGACTCTTAAGATACGTCATCGCGTATAGGTAGGGTTTTAATCCGCATCCTTTTTTAGGCTTCCGTACCTTGTAAAAAAAAACAACTGAAACCTTATAACATTGTAGTATAGAAGAGGTAAATGGTTTTTTAAAAATTATTACCTAAATTGTCATATCTGTCTAATAAAAAATACCACAATCAAATAGATCCAATGGTTTGAGTGCTACGTTGCCTCGGACAGACGCAGGCTTCAAACTTATGTCATCACTCTTTTTTGTCGTGTTTTTACACTAAATTCACTAAATACACACTTCCCCACAGTATTATAAATGTGATAAGCTATTGCAAATTGTAATCACCCAAGCTCGTTAACACTATTAATAATAGCGATACTGTAAGCAACTCCATTTTAGCGATAAGAACGCCCATTTTTAAATGTATCCGTATTAAATGTTTGTTCCTGAGTCTTGTATTCTATGCATTTTAGTATTTATTACTAGAAGGCGCCCGCACCTTCATTCGCGGAGGAAAAAAAAGTCATAGGTAACCCAATCAATCCAAGTCAATAGTTCCACCCTCACCACTTAGATGGTTGGCAGTCCACAACTGTGCGTTTTTCTAGAAATTTCCTGCGTCGCACGACTGAACTGTGGAATAAATTGCCACCTGCAGTATTTCCGGCCCGATGCGACCTTCAAACCTTCAAGTAAAGAGCGTCCTCCCACCTGTAAGGCCGGCGATGCACTTGTGACTCCTCTGGTAATGCAAGTGTCTGGGCGACGGTGATCGCTTACCATCAGGTGACCCGTCTGCTCGTTTGCCTCCTATGTCATAAAAAAAAACCCGTCGGAAGTTAGGCCTGCAAGATATCGCCAGCTTGTGTGTCCCGCGCACCGTACAGCTGCATTTCGTGGCAGCTTTCGATATGCTGCCACATTTTACATGTTCGTGTTTATTGAAATGTTATTTGCGGGCATTAATAGTAGTTAGCTAATATTTAAGCAATGTTCGATCACCGCTCGCGGTATTTGAAGGTTATGTTTTGATCAATATTTTGGAATTTGGTGTTTGGGGCAAAATGATCCCTTTCTGTGTGTTTACCCCATTAGTATTTGTTGTTTTTACAGATCATGCCGAGAATGTATATACGCAAAACTAATCGCTAAAATTGGCCTGAAGAACAAATGGAAAAGGCATCAGATGCCGTCAGAGATGGTATGCCTTACAAAACCGCAAGTACATATTTTTTTTCTATCGCATTTTGAGATTGATAAAAAACCTTTGATAAGGATGAGTATTATTTGTGATTTATTTTCATTTAGATGAAGAGTTTAATTGTTTACCTATTGTTTGAACAGCTATGTTGTTAATTTTGTAAACCTTTTAAAAGTTTGTTGCAATGTTTAATGTTTAGTTTTGTTGATTGAGTAGTAGATAATTACAGAAAAAAGTTCTCTAATGAAACTAGAAGACTGCAAAAGTTTTGTGTTACTTGCTTACATACTTAATTGTTATGAACAATACAATGTGATTAAAATAAACAGCTGAGTGTTTTATTTCACTGATATTTATTAACTTATGGTATAAAATGATCCCTGGGATTATTTTACCCCTACCCCAGGGATCATTTTATACATAGGTGTGTATAAAATGATTCTTTACTAAACTTTAACAAAAACCTCTAATACAAAAAAAACTACATACATATAATAAAAAATAAGTATGCAGTTACAAAGTTAAGTAAATTCACTACCTCAAACAATAGAAATCTTGCGAATTTGCCTTCAATTTTAGCCACAGTTAAGTTTTTCCCTTAAGGGGATCATTATACCTCACCTTCCCCTATAATAAAGCTGAAGAGGTTCGAAAGTGTGTAGCTACATGGAAGATATTCGAAATAAAGTTGGCCGGGGATACTTAGAATCGATAACAGAACACGTTCCAACAGTTTTTAGAATTTTTGTCCGTTTGTCTGTTTATCTGTTTTTCTCTTTATTTGTACGCGCATCACGTGAACACGGCTGAGCAGATTTTGATGCAAACTTTATTAATCTGTTGAGAAAATTCCCGGCCAGGTTATAGGCTATAAAAATTCAACCCTTAAAAGGGGGAGTAGCCACACTACACTTGATTGAATTAAGTTTGCTCCTGAATCTTATGGCGCTACTTAGGAAGAAGGTGCAAACTTTTCTCAAATATGTGCTACACGAGCCTACGACTACTATTGAGTACCTTGCTAAAGTAACAGGACAGGTGGCGCTAAAATTAATACCTTGGCATTTTGCCAAATTAACTCTAAGTTTAGAAGAGAGGGTATGGATTTCAAGAAATTTAATTGAAGGTGAACAGGCAGTATATAATTCCATAACACTGTCTTGGATGAACGCTTCGTCACAACATACTTGATGGAGTTCCTAAACTCATTGACACCCAGCACACACATTAACCCTGAAAGTTGGAGTTCCGATCATGCTTCTTCGGAATTTGTCACGTCCAAAGTTATGCAACGGACCTAGGCTAAAAGTAGTGCAGCTGCAGCGAAACCTCATCGAGGCGCAAATCCCGATGGGGTGCGGCGCCGGAGAAGCCGTGTTCATCCCCTGCACCCCCCTCATTCCGAGCAACTTCTCGCTCCGCTTCAAGCGCCTACAGTTCCCCGTGAGCGTCTGCTTCGCCATGACCATCAACAAGTCGCAGGGGCAGACGCTGCGCGCCGCTGGCGTAGACCTGCGCAAGAGCTGCTTCTCGCACGGGTAGCTCTACGTGGCGCGCTCGCGCGTCACCAGCTTCACGGAGCTGTTCGTGCTGATGCCCACCGGGAAGACTCACAATGTGGTGTACAAAAAAATATTGTAAAATGACAGTGTTATGTAAATATACTTTACATACCTACTTTTGGAGTATGGAACTGTAGATATAATTATATGTACCTACATATTTAGTTGTGCATACATAAACATAACTGTAAATAAAATGTAAATACTTGGCCTCAATATCTATATTCACCTTTCCTCTAACCTTACTTCTAAATAATATTAGACCTAAATTCGAAAGGTTGTTAAGAAGTATGCACTTCTATCTGTATATTTCTCATGCTTAGACTGATTTGACTGGAGGACCGATTTGGGTGATATTTGCCATGGACTTGATTTAGATAGTACTACAGTCAAGGACGTAAAAATAGAAAAGTGGTACTGCATCGTCCGATATACACCTCTAAGTATATACTCTATGTCTTTTAAATCACGTCAAAAATTTTAATAAGTGCGAATAACGATTGATTTTGGAGTGTAGTTTTATTTAGTGGTATTTGTTTAACATTTTATCTGGACTTTACTTCAAGTTTCGGCTCCAGGGGAGAGGGGTGAATTAGCCGCTTACTGACACAGACCGAATTCCACGCGGGCGGAGGAGGAGGAGAAAATATGTTTAATTAAAATAATAGTAATGTTTGAATAATTAATATCTAATGGTATTAATAATAATGTTTTTAATTGATAACGATCGATTCGGTGGTTATGGTGGGTGACATATTTCTATTGTAATAACCAAAATAAAGTCCATCCAGACTACAATCTTATAGCCCGATATAACATCTGCTGGGACCTGCTCATGGACGTATTCTCTTATTGATATGATCAGGAGCGAGTCTCAGCACTCTCAGCAGAAGTACAGTTACAGCAAACTTTTCGGAAGGGCCTCTACGTGTTGAATCCATATCCCCACACAAGCCTCCTAAAAATTTCAAAGCCCATGAATCAAGGCGAGTTACAAATGTTCTTAATTGTAATAATATATTTTTCCTCATTTTGTTATAATGTAACTTAACCACTGATAATGTGCCCAAGGATCAGGAAATATAATTTTGCACGCCGAATCGGCAATTTACACAGACTCTCTCTCTCTAAGCATCCATACTATATAATATATTATACTATATACTACAATATTATATACTATACTATTATACTATAGGTATACTATCCATATCCATACTATATAATATTATAAATCCGAAAGTGTGTCTGTCTATCTGTCTGTTACCTCTTCACGCTTAAACCGCTGAACCGATTTGGATGAAATTTGGTATGGAGATAGTTTGAGTCCCGGGGAAGGACATAGGCTACTTTTTATCTCGGAAACGTACCCTTATCCACGATGAACGAATTTAAGGCGGACGAAGTCGCGAGCAGAAGATATTACTATTATAAAGTTCTAATTAAAAATGAAATGTTTTGAACATTGTAGATATTTTCAAAAAAATAAGTGATACGGACTATTAGAAGGTCACTGACTCGAAATATTTGTTTCGTTAAACGGTTTTCGGTAACAAATATCCTATAACCATCTGTGGATATCCATGTACCAAAAAAACGGACCACAATTGGCGGAGTAATCGGTGATAATACATAAAAAAAAAACAAAAAGTCGAACATAGAACCTCCTCCTTTTTTGGAAGTCGGTTAAATAGTTGAAATCCGTTAAGCCGATTTGGCGTGATGAAGCCACAACGACACATAGAAACATACCAAAAAAAAAATATTTTGTTTATTGATTCAGTGACCTCCAAGTACGTATCACAGATTTTTTTTATATTCCCAATGTACAGTCAATTCATTTTTACAACTTTATAATAGTATTAATAAATAATAAGTATTGTTTTTCGTCAGATAAAAAAAATAACTTACCACTTTAAAGTAGAAATCCAGATGACAAACCTTATTAATACTTTGACATATGACCGCGGCATTGAGTTACTTAAACCGAATACACAGAAATGAATGAAGACGCAATAATACAAGGTAGGTAGGTACCTAATAAACAGGAAAACGAGCGGGATAAAACCCCATTGTTATCCCGAGATTTGTTTAGGGATCCGTACCTGAAAAGGAAAAAAAAACGGCCAAGTGCGAGTGCGCACCAAGGGTTCCGTACAAAGTATACGCTACCAACGGCCGTCCAGTGAATATCCAGTGTTAGCAGACCCCTACTCCTAAGCAAAATGTACGCGGTGTACGGTCATTTTAATTTGGTTAATGAAAAACAGATAAAATTATTCTGTTTTTAATATTTGTTGTTATAGCGGCATCAGAAATACATCATCTGTGAAAATTTCAACTTTATATCTATCACGGTTCATGAGAAACAGCCTGGCGACAGGCGGACAGACAGACAGACAGACGGACGGACAGCGGAGTCTTAGTAATAGGGACCCCATATGTACGGAACCCTAAAAAAAATAGGTTGTAGAGATTGTCTGCAATCTTTCCTGAGTGAAATGTTCAGAATATTATTTGCACTGTTTTATTGAATTTACATAGTGCGGTGATTAGGTAAATCAAACAATATTGCCTCCGGTATTAAGGGGCTACCCAGAAAATTTCCGTATATTTCACTGTTTTTAAAGAGATATAAAATTATTCCACTTAGTGCAAACAACGTAAAAATATATTATATTGTAGCTTGGTATTTAGCCTTTATTTATAACAACTGGAATATTATACATATATAATCCAAATCCAATCCAAACTAATATTATAAATGCGAAAGTGTGTCTGTCTGTCTGTCTGTCTGTTACCTCTTCACGCTTAAACCGCTGAACTGATTTTGATAAAATTTGGTATGGAGATAGTTTGAGTCCCGGGGAAGGACATAGGCTACTTTTTATCCCGGAAAAATGCCCTCATCCGCGATAAACGAATTTAAGGCGGACGAAGTCGCGGGCAGAAGCTAGTACTTAATATATCAAATTTTCTATCTTAAATCGGTATAGGCTCCCTCGTCAAACGACGTTTAGAAATGGGACTGCAACCAATAAGTGAGTAATTAAGTCTGTTTACTTTAAAATTGTCAACTGGTTTTTCAATTGGTTCCATAGCTTTAAAGAAAATTAGCAAAAACTGGTTTATTGTCATATAAATATAAAATTTTGACTATCTTGGTCTCGTGAAGATAAAGTGAAACAGAATATTGATAACAACGGTGATTGTCAACACGATGGGATATATACAACACAGGAAAGTGACGAGCTACGGATCGAAGATCATTCAGCCCCTTAATAAAGAACAGCCATAAACTACTTTTTGATTATTTTAGGGCTCTGTCAAATATTTCGCGTCAAAGGGCGTCTGCTGCCAAAAACTGCTGCATTAGGTATACGATCACTTCGTTGTCCGTCTTCCAAGATCCATTTTTAGGGTTCCGTAGCCAAAATGGCACAAACGGAACGCGTATAGTTTCATCATGTCCGTTCGTCCGTCCGTGAAATTTGGAGTTTAGGTGATTTGTGGAGACGGCTACTTAGTTTGATATAGTTAAATAATAAAAAATAATATATCTAGAAGGGGTACTCCATACATGTAACCGAAACAAACATTATCAATGTGTGTCACATATTTCGACAGTACTTTTAAAATCTTTTTTTTTGCCTACAATTTTTTTATTTAGTGGATATTTTCGGAAATAATCGATCCGAAAGTTGCATAAATTGTGTCTCTATTCTCCTTATATCCAAAAATTATGAAACACATCTCAAAAAAAGCATAGCAAATCCTTACTTTCAACGAAAATTGTTTTTAACAAGATCGAATATACCGTTTTTCAGTTATTGCCGTTAAAAATGTATACAATTATTCAACTTTGTACGCGTGACACAGTTGTTAAATGTTACGACTTATTTATTATTAGCTTTGTTTCTTTATGCAATTATAACATACTACCTTCTGCCCGCGACTTCGTCCGCCTTAAATTCGTTTACCGTGGATAAGGGTATTTTTCCGGGATAAAAAGTATCCTATTTCCTTCCCCGGGACTCAAACTATCTTCATACCAAATTTCATCCAAATCGGTTCAGCGGTTTTAGCGTGAAGAGGTAACAGACAGACAGACAGACAGACATACTTTCGCATTTATAATATTAGTATGGATAGTATGAATATGAATGTTTATTTTTAAAGCGTCATCTAGTTTTTGCCAGAATATCTCCTCGCGATCGGAGCACGATCCAAACGACCTGACGACCCAAGCCCTGGATGTCCGCGCCTTTAAAAGGGCAAAGCTTAGACATGTCAGGAGACCTCGACACCTACTAACTGACCCGGATGATGTCATCACGGCCACCATTAAACAATGGTACCCTGATGACTCATCCGACACTGACGACGACATCTACAGAGACGTAAACCATACCGCTGACTTTTGTATGGAACGTGACGCCAGACGACAGGAACGACGCCTGCGCAACCAGGCACGACGACGAAACCAACCGCACACTCTACTTGCACGCCGACGTCTCCGCCGGCGGGGACGCCCACCGCGGAAACAACAGTTTAACCACAAGACCGTAGAGACAAGCATAGGCCGACAAACAACCGACATACAGACTGACGCAACAACAAAATAGTGTGAAGACTAGGAACACACTGCTGCTCGTAACGCCCGCGCGCGGCAGCCCTACACGCTAGGTGCCGAGGATGTCGTGGCATCCTGCCGCCTAGCACAAATGACGACGGTAACAGCAAACATGCTGCCGTACAAATTAAATTAACATGACATGATGACACGATCCAAAGTATGGCAACTGTATTTTATCCATGAAGTACGGCAACACTATAATGACGCTTTGAACTGTCAAATCTAGTGAGCATTTCATCACAAATTGTCGCAGTTTCTCAATTTCCTCCATAGCTCATTTCTAATCCCAATACACTCACCATTCACCACTAACGATGCAAGAAGGTACGTATCCCCACATTTTCCATCCATCCATCAAAAGACTATACGTTCAATATTGTGTTTAATTCTAGATTTAGAGGTCACAGGTATTTCGCGCAGCGGCCGCGTCAGAAAGAAGAGTTCCAAGCTGATGGACTTCGAGTCTCCTGACGACATAGAAACGAGGTTCAGGAAGACTCCAGTGAAGTCGTTTGCATTCCGGCAAGAAGAGCCGGAGTTCCAGGAGGCACCGCGTCCGATGGAAGAGGGAACTGCGTCGGGAAGCGAGTCGGATTATTATGAGAATAATGGGGAGAACGCTGAAAGGTAATATTATTATACTTACATTTTTGTGGTCCATAATAGGTTCTTATAAGATTAAAGAAACCTATCATCATCTTTACTTTAATAGTGTAAAAATAAAATATCTGTCCATTGCAGATATATACGGTTGCGTGCAAAATAATAGCAGCATATGTACCAGGAATACTATTTTATAAAATAACACAGATGCTCAAAAGACATCCTCATATTAAGAAACTATTCATCTAAAGAATGCTTGTATGGGCCACTAAAACAATGAATGTTTTTAATTTCAAACTATATTCACGAATTCCAAAAAATTACATTCCAAATAAATAGCAGTGTCATTAAAATGTCTTCATTGTATAGATTTCTTTGGCACTGAAAGTAAAATATTATTTGTTGATACTAAAAAGGGCTTTTGCAAGCTGTGTGGACTTATTTTTAACTACAAAAGTACAAGTATGGGAAGGGGAAAGCATTGTACCAGAGAAATCAGAAGTTTAATTAAACAGTTGATTCAAGAAGGAAGAACATACAAAGATATTTTAAAATGTTCAGCTAAGATGATCACTAATGCTATAAAATGGGAAGCTAAACCCGAAACAAGAGGTCGAAAAAGAGCTACAACGAAAAAGGAGGAGTCCAGTATTGTTCTCCGGCGAAAAAAGAACCTTTTCTGTCTTCAAAACAAGTTAAAAACTCGTTAAATTTAAATGTGAGCTGTTCTACAGTTCCCAGTCATCTAATGGAAGCTAACCTGTATGCCAGAAGTCCAAGGAAAGTGCCTCTGTTGTCTAAGAAAAACATAAAACAAAGGCTTTTATTTGCCAACAAACATAAAGATTGGCCCATGGCGGAATATTCAGTGGAGCGACGACAGTAAAGTAGTACTATTTGGTTGTAAAGGATGTAGAGAGTATATCAGAAGACCTGCAAATGCTGAGTTCATGCCACAGTACACAATAAAGACTGTCAAACATGGTGGACTTAAATTGATGGTATGGGGATGTTTTTCTTACAGTGGTGTAGAGCCTATCATTGAAATCG
Source organism: Hedya salicella (assembly GCA_905404275.2). NCBI lineage: Eukaryota > Metazoa > Arthropoda > Insecta > Lepidoptera > Tortricidae > Hedya > Hedya salicella. Next base: position 4,253,185 of record FR990099.1, read on the forward strand.
TTGCCATAATGGACAAAGATTACTATTTGAAAAAGGTGCTTCAGGACATAATGTACCCATACGCCAATGATTGTATGCCGCTAAAGTGGGTTTTCCAGCAAGATAATGACCCCAAACACACCAGTAAAGTTGTGAAAAAGTGGTTTAAGTCTGAAAAAGTCGATGTTTTACCGTGGCCAGCACAGTCACCGGACCTAAATCCAATCGAGAACTTGTGGACAAATATTAAGAATGCTGTAGCTGATCAAAAAACCTACTACAAAGCCGCAATTATGGCACGTGGTACAGTCTGCATGGAACAATATTACTGCAGAAAGGTATCAGTCTTTAGTTGACTCTATACAGAGGAGATGTGCGGCCGTTTTTAAAAATAAAGGCCATGCTACTAAATATTAACAAGAATTTATAATTTTGGTTTCAACTTTTTGATTAATAATAAAGACTGCTATTTTTTTGTAACAGTATTTTTGTGTTTTTTTCCGTTACTCAAAATATTTAGGATTTTTTCAAGGTTCATTTCGATTTATTATTATTGGACTTAGAACAGCAAACATGAGCATTATTTTAAAAATAAAGCTATATCTACATTTTAAACCTGCAATTTTGCTTTCACTGCTATTATTTTGCACACAACTGTAAAAAGTGAAATGGAATATTTTTTTTGTATACTTGCGGCTTCATCATGTCAAAACGGCTAAACGGATATTAACTATTTTTGGTACATGGGTAGCTGGGCAATCACAGATGATTATAGCATACTTTTTACCCAACTATGATGAAGAAAAAAGACGGTTACAATTTTATTCTTCTCTGCTGAACAAGTTGCGGGCGCTTTCTAGTTACCTATGTAAGGTAAACGTCCAAGTGCTCGACAAGTCAAGAGAAAATATTTAATTACTTTGTCATATTATGTTCATTTATATATCTACTCAAATCGATTTCGTGTTTTCTGAGAGATACGATGATGATGAGGAGGTGGCCTTTGTTCATTATGACAGAAACTACCATTCAATTCCTTTGTACGAGTAAATGTCAGGTACTATTGTAGCTATTTAGGTTATTAATTTCGAAATTGGCATTTAAATCATAGTCACAAATATTTCTCATGTTTTTTTTATTTTATTTATCGCAGTTCAAAATATGGACACGAACACTAGTACAGCGTCGAGCCCTCGGATGTTTACCTTATATTTTTACTTGTGTAGTATGGAGTCAGACAGCTCGGCCTCAGACGAGGGCTCTGCGCGCACGCCGGCCAACTCGCTGTACATGATGGAGAAGAGTAAGAAAAAGCTCATTGTGAAGGACGGCAAGGTCATCGGGCGGGCCAAGGCTCAGCGGAAAGATAAAGGTTACAGAATAGTTATTTTCACCTCACTTGCTTGGACCCTTGGAAAAGTTCCATTACAGCACCAAATCTAGTGATGATGAACCTACGAAACAGTCGTAACTTGAGATGCAGCGAATATTCGGCCTATTCGGCCGCTGTTTTGCCGAATACCGAATAATGACGTTACTATTCGGCCGAATACCAAATAGTAAATTAACAAGTGCTCAAAGAAGAAAAGAAGGATTAATAAATAAACACAACAGCAAATACTCAGTTATTTATAACTGTTTAATTATTCTCATATTTCACATTAATTTTAACAAACAGTAAGGTAAGCAAACACTCCTCTCGGTGAGTGTACAGACAGATACAAAAAAGACGACAAACTTCCAATGACTTTTCCACGCTTGCGGATGAAACGAACTTTTCCATGCAGATTTGGCGCTAATGAAACAGTCAAATACAAAGCCTGTTATAATAGTTTAAAGTTAGCGATAACAAAAAAATTTGACTGCTATACAGTTATGTTATAGTTTCATTTTCTCTTATAAATGTCAATTGAACACATAAATATAGAGACACCAACAAAAAGAACTAGTCCAAAGTTCGAAATTTAAAGTTCAAAAGGCACCACCCTTTTCACTTAAATACAGGTTAGCATGAAAGCGAGATAGATACCTCTATACCAGGGGTCGGGAAGCTACGGTCGCGAGCCACATGCACTCTTTGGATGTGAAGGGCGGCTCTATAGATTACTTTTCTTATCAAAAAGTACTATTCATAGTTGGCAAGAAAAAATTTCGTGGTTTAAAAACTTTGAAATTTTGTAAATTATAATTTTTGACTCCTTCGACTCAAAAGGTTGCCGACCCCTGCTCTATACGAATTTCGAATTAAATTGTTTGCAGGCAAGACGCGTATCACCGCGTACATGATGTGGGCGAAGGAGGCGCGCAACGAACTCCTGCGCAGCCACCCGGACATGGACTTCAGCGCCATTTCTAAGAGGCTTGGGGAGATGTGGGCTAATGTGAGTGACTATGGCTTTACTTTGTCGAAACTAGTTACGGAAACGGAAATAGGAATAATTAGGGAGAGCTATAGGTTACTAGTTACAAAACTAGAAATAGAGAAATTTAAGTTTTAGTTAATCGTAAACGGGAGAAATTATATAAAACGTTAGGTTATCTAAACCAGTTACGATAACGGAAAAAGAAAATAAGAATACTAATAGAAAATTACATTAAATTAATAATGATTAATTAGGTACCTCAAAAAACAAAATATAAACAAATGAAAGGAGAGGTAAATAACAGGCCGTTTTATCCCTTTGTGAGAAACCGACTGATGGGGATATAACTGGGACATAGCTTTTGGTTGTTAAAACCAGTTACCATAGCGGAAATAAGGAAAATAGATTATCCATTAGGCCAGAATAAATAGTTGAACTAAGCACAAAGGCTCACCTCGATCTTAGCGAAAGCTGCACGTTCATACTTATTGTAACGAACGTTCATATTTCGAGCGACGGCGTGAACATGCACGAATTACGCGCAATACGCTCAGTCAATCTATATAACACGGGCTCATTATACAGGCCGGTGGGGCGAGCTTATAGCCACACGGTGTAATCGCGGAGAGTGCTTTGGGTTGTCGAAAGTGTTTTAGTTACGAAAGCGTAAGAAAGAAAGTAGAATCAGCGTTATGTTATCATTACCAGTTACGAAAATGGAATAATTAGCAAAATAGAGAAAATAAGTTCACCAATTGTCAATATGAACGTCTAGACAATTTCTTCGTCTTGTTTATTTCTTTTTAATTTAATTATCTATTGGTAATTTGTGACTATATGTAGATATCGTTTATGGTTTAGACTTTGTAGCAGTGTATATATCTTGATTGAGTTTTTTATGTTCTATTTTTTGTTATTTGATTACATGCTGTACTGAAATATGTATCAATATAGTGATTAATTAGAAATCGGATCTGATTCTGTTTCTTAGATTGTTGCCTTTGGTGGTAGGGACCTTTTAATTTTTGGCAAAGCGATTTTATTTGTTGAAAATCTTGTGCAAAATTGTTTTATTTTATTAAATAAAAACAATTTCAGGTGAATTATAATGAGCGATACCTGTGGAAACGTAAGGCGAAACGGTTCGCCATGCAGAAGGAGCAGAGCCTGCACTCTGGAGTCAGCAAGATCATATCCAACCCTAGTGAGTTTTTTTAATTCATTATGCTTTGCTTCGGTAAATTGGGCTACCTCTATCGGATCGAAAATAGTACGCAGAGTATGTGCTTCCCTAGCGTTTAAGCTCCATTTTAAAGCTTTATGCCAGTATAAAGTTATTGTCGTATTTAGCCGGCTATAGATATATTCCAATTGAAAGGAAGTACACATTGATCATAGACTTGCGTGAATTTAAAAGGCTATATGGTGACAAAAGGTGCAATAATTTCAATAAATTTTTCGAAAATGGATATATTATATTAAATAAAAAATGCTGTCAATAGGGTACGTGCACGAATTTTATTTATCGCTTTTTTAAACTAAATATCAAAATTTCGTAAAAACTATTTCAAAATGTGAAATTAAAATTGAAATCGGCCAGCAAATACGCAAGATATAAACATTTTAAACGACTAATTAGACAGAGAGGTCCGACGTGCACCGTTACGTCATGGTGCACTCCGGCCATATAAACTCCATATTAAATTCTGTTTTGCAAGAAAGAGATAGAATGAAAAGTTTGATGGCTTATATCTTGGTTATTTTTATAGTTATTCGAAAAAATATTTTTGTCTACTGTTTGAATGAGCTTACTATAAAGCAAAAATTAAAATTCATGCATATTCCCCATTGTCTGACTTGTGTTGTTGGGGTCAGGTCCGCGCGCGCCGTCGGGGCTGGGCCCGGGCCGCCCCCCCGCGCCCCGCGCACGCGCACTGCCCCCCCCCGCCGCGCATCACGCCCTCGTCGTGTCCGTGAGTCCACCGTCCGCAGGGAGCCACACACAGGCGGACCAAACAGATCAGACAGACAGATAAGACAGGCCGGTTAGACAAGATAGACAAAGGCAGATGCAGTGACGGACAAGACTGATCGGACAGACAAAGGCACACACAGACAGAAACAGACAGATCGACGAGATAGACAGAGCCAGATACAGAGATGGACGAACTAATCAGACGGATAAGACAGACCGGCTAGACAGGACAGATAGAGATGTACAAGACGGATCAGTCGGACAGAGACAGAAAGAAGTCAACTCAAGAGTCAACTCGTTTTATCATTTCACTATAGTCTGGCTATAATATCTTTACCCCACCAATTTTAATTGTTTTATCTGTGCTTTGGTATATGGCAACACTGAATGTAGGGCATTAAATAGTCTTATGAATAATAAATAAATCAGTAACACCACATAATATATTCTCAGTGCACTTAAGAGGCTGCTTAAAAGCTAAATGGCTTCACTTGAACATTATTTTAACAAAAACCGTATTATTTCTAGTTCGTAGTAAATCTTACAAGCCAAAGACTTAATGTAAACATTGCCGCTTTTCAGTGATAATCGCTTCTTGCTGTTGCTTTACAGCATTGAAGTTAATGATCATGCGGAAAAGCAGTTCCCGCTGACCACTTTTATATGATTTTCCCATAGTTAAACCTTTATTTTTTTTTAAACCAACGAACGTAAAGATAAGTAGTTTCTTAAGACACATAAACAACTTGACGTCTGTGACCTGTGACAGATACAAAACATTGCCATATTCAGTTTTTATATATTTGACAGTTCATTTGCTTGGAAGAGATAAAATGGTTCGACTCTAGACACGTTCAGTGATAAGATAAAATTTGTATCATATCACTAAACGTGAGACATAAGAGACTTTATGATATCACTGAACTTGTCTAGTGAAATGATAAAACGAATTCACTTTGCGAGTTCGTTTCGTCAAATCACTGGCGTGTTTCAGGGATTTATCAAATCACTAAACAAATCTGGTGAAATGACAAAAGAAGTTGCCTTTATTGGCTGATTTCGTCATTTCACTAAACTGATTCAGGGATTTAATCAAATGACTGACTTTTTCTAGACAAATGATAGAATTGATTCGCCATTTTAACATCCTGCGTGATTTGGTCATATCCCTCAGGGATTTGATCAAACCTCTGTTTTCGCTATTTCCCTGCGACATATATAAGACAGGCACAGATATTATATGTCTGTGTCTGTCTTATCCGTCTCTGTATCTGCCTCTGGATGGACAATACAAGCAGAGGCGGACACAGACACTGACAAGACAAACCAGACAGACAGTGTAACATAGATAAAACAGGCCAGACAGACAGCAGAGGCTTAATAATGATTGGGTTTTTCTGGGTTTTCCCTAATCCTTGCAACAATTTTTGGATCATATTGTATGTCTCCCAAAAGACTTCTCTCAATGTAACTGACAATTCGAAAGTGCTTGTATCTAGGCCTACTTGAATAAAGGATATTTTTTGATTTGATTGATAATACCGTTTGAATGGGAAACCCTAAAATCTGACAATGTCGTGTTTCCGTTTCCAGCAGCCAGCGTCGACGGGCGGGTCGACGGCGGGAGTGTACCGCGTGACGGGCTGCGGGGCCGTCGAGGTGGCCGCGCACCTGCGGCTGCTGGGCGAGAGCCTCGCCATCATCGGCGAGCGGCTCAAGGAGCACGAGGTGAGAGGATACTAGGATGTTAAATACATCACAGTTCTCCGTGGCGCCACCTATGGTCTCACCGCAAGATCAGCGCTGGCTTTAGCACCAGCATTATGCTGAGGTGGGACCATTTCGGGGCATACTTAGTTTAGTAATTTATTTTTTGTATTGCTGTATAAATATGCCGTCGAATAAATGAATTTTCTTTCTTTCTTTCATTTAATCCGATTCATAATTACATTCCAAAATCTGATGTTTACGAGCTCACATACGCTGTGATTTGTAGGTATTTGCATCAATAAATCTTATATTAATAATACTTCCAACATCTGCTGGGACCTGCTCATGGACGTATTCCCTCCGCTCGGCCCGGAGCGGGTCCCAGCAGAAGTACAGCCACAGCAAACTTCTCGAAAGCGTGGATTTCGCAGCACTATACTTGCGTAGTTGGGTATCCACAGTTGGTTAAAGACTACTTTTTTCCTGACTACGCTGATGAAAGGAGGGGTTATGACTTTTTCTCCTCCGCGAACGAAGTTACGGGTTCTTCTAGTTTTACAGTAGGTATTGAGGAAATCTTCATCAAAAATAATTATAATTAGTCATTATTAACTTTGTAGTCAAGTATTAAATAAATAGTCTATATTATATTAGAGATTAAGTTAACTTTGTCACATTTTTTTGTCTACTTGTGAACTATCAGTGAGAGAACTCCGCGATTTATACTAAAAAGGCATACTTTTTAGATCGGATCATCACTATATACTCTGTGCTTTATATTATATGCCATTGAAATATAATACCTATAATGAATTTAAAAAAAAACGCAATGTGTTTGCAATTATATTTTTAGCTATGTTTCATTTGCCGTTTACTCGTAGAAAAAGTATTGTATACAATAGTTATATAATTAGCTTTTTAATTTTCGCACCTAAACTCGGTGTACGACTGAAAAAGCAAATAGCGATTCCATAAAATACTATATTGTAAGTGCATTTGCATTGTATTTCAAACACAATCTATGTCCCTTCGCAACCTGGTTACGAATGAAGAATTTAATTTTGATGGTTTTGTTTGCCTGCGTAACTAGTTTACCAACAAAGAATTTTTATTTCCTTCTACGTAGCTGAATTACGAAAGAAAACTCATTCGTAACTTGGTTATAATATATACGCGTGTGTTGTGCGACAGGGCCAAATCGCGGTGTCGGGCTCGGTGTCGGTGCTGCTGGACACGCTGCTGTGCGCGCTGGCGCCGCTGCTGGGCGTGTGTCGGGCCATCCCGCAGGTCAGTTCTTAACTTCTATCATTATTTCCCTACCCTACTCTTATATGGAGAAAAATAAAATCATTTTGGTATTGGAATAAAAAATGTGTCAAAGTGAGGCATAGGTAGATTTTTTTTTGTACTTAAAGTTTATCATCTTCTGCCTCCGAATCTCTTCGAAATCAAACTTTACTGATTGTTTATTTCAACTGAATATTGCTTATGGCTTTAGAAAACTGAAAATGATAAAAAAGCAAGCACCTTTTTTTCAGTTTTTCAGTAGTTCATACGTTTTGTGTTTTTTTTAATCGAACTGCGGAGGAAATTAAATTAAAATTATAAATACCTGTAAACAAAAAGGTTTTTTATAACAATTACATTAGAATAAAGAAATCCACCCTAGAAGCTTGACATTCGGTATGAGGGTAGCTCTTATAGTAATCAACAACGCCAAGTCTGAAAATCTATATGACTTATAAGTCTGTATGTCAGTAACCCATATAAAATGACCCCACTCTGCGTAAATGTTGCTTAGGAACAGGGCTCATAAATACGGCCGTTTTAGTATATATTTTGCACGGAACACTAGGTGCGTGAGTCCGACTCGCACTTGGCCGGGTTTTTTTGAATGATAATCAATTAGGTTTATTCAAGTATATATTTTCTTCATTATGAAAATTAATTTACAAAACATTGGCAAAATATAAATCAATTAAAGGATCCGTATTTTTTTAAAATTCCTAAACTGGTCAGCGATTGACCCCAGTATATTACATGATGGTAAGTGATGGGGTCGAGGATGTAGCTGGCTGGTTCAGTAACAGCCTATTCACTCGTACCTTGAAGAAACCCAAATTATAATTTTCAGGAAATACACACGACGGGAGCGAGTTCCATTATCGACAAAAAATTTAGTCACTCCGCACGCCCGACTAACTTTCTTAGAGATGCACTCATAGACTTGATAAATTATTTATTTTTATTTATATCAGCCTGTACAGTCCCTCTTTTTACTGCTTTGGACTTGATGGTTATTTGAGTAAATGTTGTTTGTCTTCAACAGGTGGCCCCGCCGCCAGCGTTGCTCGCGCGCACGCTGCACAACATCGCGTACATCATGCCCGGGCTCTAAGACTAGACTCGTGCGCGAACATTCGTGCTCAAGCAGTGGAATTTGTAGCGCACTAGTGGACTTCGCGGAGATATCAATACCGAAACCAGTTACGATACATAATCCTGTATTATAAAGTACGTTTACTTATTTGTAATTCGAAATGTAATGATCTATTCAATTTGTAGACCAGTGTTTTTCTACCTTTTTCATGACGCAACTTTTCTGCGACGATTAAAAAATGTCTTTCAAAATGTTACAAATATTCAGTCCAAAAGCTTTTGGCCAAGGTGAGCAGTTTTTCTGTGCCTATATGGAGCCATGGTCATTCGGGGTAGACAATTTCTCTGTGCCTATATGGAGTCATGGTCATTCGGGGTAGACAATTTTTCTGTGCCTATATGGAGTCATGGTCATTCGGGGTAGGCAATTTATCTGTGCCTATATGGAGCCATGGTCATTCGGGGTAGGCAGTTTTTTTGTGCCTATATAGAACCATGGTCATTTGGGGTAAGCTATTTTTCTATGCATATATGGAGCCATGGTCATTCAGGGTAGGCAATTAATCTCTGCCTATTAAGAGCTATGGTCACTCTGGGTAGGCAGTTTATCTCTGCCTTTATGGGGCCATGGTCGGTCAGGGTAGGCAGTGCCTTTGTGTGCCTATATGGACCCATGCGACTGGTCCAAACGAATGTAACCGCGGCCCCCTTGAGACCCACAGGTTGAAAAACACTGCTGTACAATAAGATTGCTATCTGATCATGTACTCAGTTTTGTGTTTTTTAACGCATGTGACACTCATTCTTGTATGAAAATGTATACATATTTACGAAGACGTGCAAAATAGATCTTATACACCAGTTAAGAGTTTTTGTTGTTTCCAAAATGGTGTATTCTCAATATAGGCAATATTATCTTCTTTCGAATTAATGTACTCTTGAGTAATTATATTTTATAATATGATTTAATAGTAAACTGGCATATTGAGATTTCCTTAATGTATCATTTTGACATTAAACCCTTAGATGCATATATCAAAAATGATACCATTCAAATGACACAAGTCATACTCATTTTCTTAACACTTTCGCTGCCAACGGGAATCTCGTCATCGGGTACGCGTCTACAAATAGAGCGCCCGCTAGGCGCATTCCTGAAAGTGAATGTGTTAATTTAAAACCGTACCTTGGCTTAATACTTTAGCGCTGGCAACATTGTCCTGATGGAAATTAAAAACCAAACCGAAGTAATTTCAGAAATTAGTAGGAGACGCATTTAAGGGTTGCATTCAGTTATTAGGTGACCCGGTTGTACGTACGGCACTGTAAAAAGCTTTATTTTAATACTTGTGCAATGTTTCTGATGGGTAGCAATTATTTAAAATTAATAAAAGTATATAAAATAATGAATGAAAACACAGTGCAGTATGCTAATTAATCGCATATTTACCTCCAGTGTGTGAGCTGAGTACTGATGTGCCGACGGAGTTTCCAACATTGCGAAACTTTTCACGTGGAAAAGTTGAGCTAATTTCCCAAAATTTTCTGTAAGATTCCCAAATTATAAACTTTCATTAAATATCTTAGGAAGAATCTAAGATATTTCCGAGAAATATCGCAATTTATTGGAAACTTTCCGCAACTTGCACTTCTGTGTGTGAGGCCGATTGCTGAACGACTAGTGGTTTACTTTCAGTAATTAAATATAAGGGTTTCATTTCAAAATAAAACAATGGCTTTATTCTCGAGTTTTATTTATTTCCTTGAACTCAGTATTTACACAAGCAGAACACATACATTTAAAATAGCTTATACTACACTGATACAAGCATCTCAAACTTAACTGAACTAAGTAACAAAATTAAGTCTACCAGCTACGCAATGGAGAGAACAAACTTCACGTATTGTTATCGTCACCGAATTTATTGTTTATGTGGTGAAACTATTGAAATGAAATCAAGGCTTGAATGCGCATGGGAATAAACGAATAGTGTATTTTTATAATCCACCAGATTTATGGGTGAGGACCAATTTTTTTGGCAAGTAGTTAAGGTTTAATTTGACTAATTTTAGTCGATTCCGTTGTGACACAAAAAATATTATTTATTAAAATTAGGCAAATTAAATGTCTTAACTACTTGCCAAAAATTTGTTCCTCAACCTTATATGTAGCCGGTTGCAAAATATTTACGTATAGTTATCAAACACGAAACTAATTTCCGTTTTCGTAACCACGTTAACAGTCCCCATACAAAATGTTTCAATTTCCTCGTAAGTCCAAGCAAATTTCTTCAACCACACCTCCATGCTCCACATATGGGTCACTAAGAAACCAGGGGCCCGTTTCATAAAAGCTTATAACTTGAAATTACAGGGGGAAATATATTTCCAACAATATGTATTAAAAGAGACTTCCACTTGTAATAAAAGTTACAAGCTTTTGTGAAACGGGCCCCAGTTACGTCCTCACATTAGTACAATAATATCTTTCTAAATGCTGCTCTCTAGCTAAAAATATTATTATATCAGAACCGTCTATATTATCATCACTATCGAATGTAGTAGAAAGTGAATCATATCTCCCACTATCAAGAATATAGTGACCCATATGTAGGGCACGGACTTGTGGAGATAGCTCGTCGTGACCCCATATATGGGGCACTGGACCGTGGACTTGTTAACCTGTTAGCTAAGATATCCCAATTACTTCCCGTTATGACTAAAAAACCAGTGTTACGAAAACGACAATTATAAAGTTCGTAACTTTCGTGGGCAGTGCATCTTATTTTGGTAAATTATACAATATTTAGAATTTGCAGTGGTAGGTATAAAGTTATATATACTTAAAGTCAATGTTACTAGATTAGTTAAGCTGAGAGCTAGAAAAGTTACATAATACTACTAACATTCGATTAAGATGATTCAACTATTCGTGGCAGCGAAGGTTACATAGCAACATACATCTCATAGGTTTTATTGTTCTCACTCTGCGCTACAAGCATGTTCTTCGCAGGCTTAAAAATTACTGTCGGCTGTAGCGTCCCTCTTTGAGCAACCATGTCTTAAAGTCAAAGCGTCTAAATGTCCATGTCACGATGTCAAAACGTCCAAGTAGTCAAAATAAGTAATATTGCTGCCAACCTTGATAATTTCGTTGGCCAACTTAAGGTTGTTCTTCACTTTACAGGATGGAAGTTAACCATCGAGTAAAGATATACTGAGGTAGCCACACTCGTGCAAGGGTCAATTTCAGAGCGTTTCAACCGCACTCATTAGTTTCACTGCATGAATGGTGCCTTCTATGACAGATTCGGATGTCATTTTGAGATATTGTGTAGAGGTACAGTACCTCTACACAGGAGGTATAGTATCTCATTCGAATCTATAATAAATAGAAGGCACCATTAATGCGGTGACACTAATGAGTGCGGTCGAAACGCTCTGAAATTGATCCGCAAATTAAATGTTGGTAAAATTGACCCTTAGGACTTGTGCAGTACAAGGAGTTTTATAATCCGGCAGCCCGATTTTTCACAAACTAGTATAAATTAAATATGGGACAGCAGGACAGTAAAATTCCTTGTAGCAATCGCTAGTCTGTCAGTAGTGTCTGTCCGGTCAATCGATCTGTAACAGCCTACAGCTTACAAAAGCCGCCCCCTACAGTTGGGCGCGTTACAGTAACAATAGAGCACTTTCCCGGGCACTGAGCCGACGTCGTAGTTGTAGTTCCAGGTGAGCTCGGTGCCCGCCTTTATGTGCGAGAGCGCGAAGAACGCGACCCACGGGAAGCGCGGGTCGTGCGTATCTACGAACACGTTCTGTACGAACACGTTCGGAGTGCACGAGTGCTGGAAAATAATAAATAAAATAAATAAATTATAATACTTGAAGACATAGAAAACATCCAAGACCCAGGAACAAACATTCGTGCTCATTGCACAAACACTTGCCCTGGCCGGGATTCGAACCTAGTACTATGTTCGACTGTATCTTTTTTTATCGGATTTCGTCAGCCAGGTACGGTAGCTCAAATATTATTTTCGTAAATGTATTCCTATTTATATTTTTAGAGTAAAATATTTCTGCTCTCGTAATGAGACGTGACGTGATGTACTCGTATCTGAAGGAGCGCCTTAAAGTGGTACTGTGAAGGTATTAATCCTTCACGATGGATGTAGAAGTAGTACATATTTAAATTAGGAACGTCAGCTGTCGCATAACAGTTTTATGTCATTAGGATTATGTGGAAGTCTTAGGACAGACGTTGAATACAGAACATCAAACCCGTACCAACTCCTTTTTATTTATACCACCACGAGCTACAACCCCACAGTACTTACATTGAGATATCTTCCAATGTTGCCCTGAACCTTGGCGTCCATGATGTAGCACGCCTCGTCTTTGCCGAAGTGAGCGCGGACCGACCTGCACACAAATTCCGTTGTCGTAACTCTCATTCGTAACCAGTTGCGAAAGAGATGATCAGTTGTGAAATAAGAAAATTTTCCATTTTAGTATGATACCTCAAATTTGGAGATCATACAATCATTCTCGAAACTGGTTTTGGTGCTCTATTGCACGCCTCACAAAACAGAGTACAGAAAACTATACATTCAAGTAGAGGTAAACAACAGGCGGTCTTATCGCTAAGCAGCGATCTCTTATAGACAACCTTTGGGTAGTGGGAGACAGGAAAAAAAAAACTTTTTTAAAGTTCTCTAATCTAAATAGTACCTATACCCATTTATTTAATAGACATAAAACAATACTTAACTTTTAATCTCGCAATTAACATCAACAGTAGATTGTAGATTTTCTATTACCAAGTCTGTAGGTGAGCATTTCTACACAAATACGTTTTTGATGATGGATACTTACTTGTACTTAGAGACAAATTCCTTTCCGCCCATGCCGGCCCGCGCGGCGAATCGAGCTGGCTCCCTCACTGTCAAATATATTAGTATTTAAAATAATATTCGTGTATTGGGGTGACCTCCAAATAGTCCATTATAATCTTTTTTAAGGTTCCGTACCCAAAGGGTAAAACGGGACCCTATTACTAAGACTCCGCTGTCCGTCGGTCCGTCTGTCTGTCTGTACGTATGTGACCAGGCTATACCTCATGAATCGTGATAGCTAGACAGTTGAAATTTTCATAGATGATGTATTTCTGTTGCCGCTATAACAACAAATACTAAAAACAGTATAATTTTATGTCTGTCTGTCTATGTCAGTAACCAATATAATAAAACGATCGAACACCGCGTACATTTTTTTTAGGAAGAGGGCACCACTAACCCTGTGGATTTTCATAGTTGCCGTCATTTGTAGCGTATATTTTGTACGGAACCCTCGGTTCGCGAGTCCGACTCGCACTTGACATTATTTTTTTACAACTTTATATTATAATAGTAAAGATTAACATTTACTTGTCATACAAAAAAATAGGGACGCTGACTTAATTCTAATTATAACACCGTCATGTAAAAAATATGCGAGACGTTTTTTTTATGTAATCAAAAAATTCCACACACAAAATGTCGCGTGATGTCACGCGTAGGTACAGTTTATTTATGTCTAGTTTGACGTGACGAGCCCCCACTCCTAATCTTTAATGCGATTTATCAGAGTATGTATATGTATGTATCGAGCTCGCGGGGATCGCCGTGAACATAAAATTGTCGTTGTCACCTGACAATTGTCACGATTGTGAAATAGGGGCCTGAGCGCTAAGATTGTGTTGGGCTACTCACGCTCCTCATCGTCGCTGATGGTGATGCAGTCTTCTGAATTCTTCTCCCTCTCTGCTTTAGCTTTCTTTTCTCTTTCTTCTCTGTCTTTCGCCTTCTTAGAGTTCTCACGTTTACGGAGGCGTTTGCTGAAAAAAAAAAAACAATTAGGATCTGGAGAACATTTCGCTGGCCCAATATTACAGGGTTCTATGTTTTACTTTTGGAGGATTGAAGTTTGAATAATCTCGTAGCGACATAGTCTAATTTTAAATGCCCTGAAAATGTAACATAGAATCCTGTAATATTGCGACAGCGATTTGTCCATTTTTTTCAGTTTTTTACATAGAGTTCTCGCTGAATGACTCTGAGCTTCCTAAGAGGCCCATAGTTAGAGACCACGTCTCGGCTCCGTAGGTCATTACCGGTAATACTGGTTGAAGACTTTCGTCTTCAAGCCCTGAGGTATCCTGGACGAGAAGACACTTCACAGTTTCCCAAACGCTGCCCATCTGAGTTGGATCCGTCGAGCAAACTATAGCTGTCAAACACTTTCTTTTTTTCTATGTACGCCTTTGCGTGTCTCCGTATTAACAAAACAATACATCGTGTTAACTAAGTACTTTTATTGGCCTGGCCGCTAACATAACAACAGAACCAAGGTCACCAACATAGCAAACATGGTAAGCAAACTGAAGTGGCAATGGGCATGGCACATAGTTCGAAGAACCGATGGCCGTTGGAGCAGAAAGGTTCTCAAGTGGAGACCGCGTATCGGCAAGCGCAGCGTGGAAAGGCCACCCGCAAAGTGGTCGGACGATCTGTTTAGGGTTGCGGGGACTCGCTAGATGCGGGTCGCCTCTATCCAACCCATGTGGAAATCTATTGAGGCCTGTGTCCAACAGTGGACGTCCTAAGTTGCGTCGACATTTGTATCATTTGCCCGATCAGATCTTCGTTCCGTGGCATGATCGCGTGTCACGATCACGCGTTTGGACGTTGCGCCGATCCGATCGCTCGAAATCCAGGTTGATACGCGTATCACACACTTAGATCGGACAAGCAAGGCAATTATCGCCGCGCCGACAGTGAGCGTCCAAGCAGCGCGATACGCAGTCATGCCACGGCACGGTGATCGGATACGAGCAAATGATACAAGTGTGGACGCACCTCTATGGCTGAAATGTTGATGATGAAATGGATTTTTAAAAGAGGATGTCTCAGCAAGCTCACCTGTACTCGGAGGGAGTGTACTGGCCGGTGGGCAGCGCGGGCCGGAAGTCGTCGTCGGCGTCGCGAGCCGGCTCGTCGTCCGACGACGACAGCGACGACAGCGAGTCCTCGTCCTGACGACAAACACCATCATATCATACACACATATTATACAATAGGGAACATGCATTAAATTTTTTCATCGCTTTTCGTAAAAAATATCAAAATACCGTAAAAACTATTCCAAAAAAGAAATTAAAATTAAAATCGGCCAAGAAATACGCATGATATAGGCATTTAAAACGACTAATTAGACAATGATTTCACCGAGAGGTCCGTCATGTACTGTTACGTCACAGTCCACTACGGCCAAATAAACTCATTATTAAATTCCGTTTTGCTAGAAAGAGATAGAATGAAATGTTTGATAGCTTATATCTTGGTTATTTTGATAGTTATTCGAATAATTATTTATGTCTACTCTTTTTTACATGAATGAGCTTTTAATAAAGCAAAAATAAAAAACCATGCATATTTCCTATTGTCTTTCAAGCAGTTTTCATGCATTTTAGCGGTGGGCGAGGTAAACACGTACAGCACACCACGAAATATTCCTATATCTACGAACGCATACAATTAAATGAAATCGCCTACAAACAAAAAACACCCACACACTGACAATTTACCGTATAAACTATCCGGAGATTTCGCGATTACTTTGGCAGAGGGGAATGTATTCGTATGGCATCAGTGGTTAAATGCTCTAAGGTATCAAGTCAGTCTCTCCTTGAATGTATTATTTTATTTTGTAACGTTTTGTGCTGCGTGCAATAAAGATAAATTGTTCATGTGAAATTGTCAAGACCTACCTGGTCCAGTTTCTTGGCGTCGTCAGGAATGTCTTCCTCGAAACCTTCCTTCATCTGTTCCACCACCTCAATGTAGTCCAACTCGGCGAGATACTCGTCACCTTCATTGAGACCATCCTGTAACATTAATGGATCTTTTTAGAACCTCACTCTGAACTGGGCAGGTGTCCTTAGGCCTCCTAGCCAGTAAATCCTACAAACGGGAATGCCATCCGCGGGGTGGAATATAAATAATACAGGGACAATCTTGCACCAATCGACCTAGTCCCAAACTTAGCAAAGCTTGTGCTATGGGTACTAGGCGACGATATACATAGTATATAGATAAATTATAATACTTAAATACATAGAAAACATTCAAAACCAAGGAACAAACATTCGTTCTCATCACAAAAACACTTGCCCTTGCCGGGATTCGAACCCGAGACCACCAGCTTCGTAGGCCGTTGTGCAACCCACTGAGCCAATCGTGTCGTGATATGTTGTAAACACTGTCAAATCCTTGGTAAAAATGCCCAAAACGAAAACTTACAAACACATCGGTAAAAATATAAAGAGAAATGGTAATTTAATCGACAGAGGTTGAACAGGGTATTTTATTGTAATCTAGAAAGTGTCTGTGAAAAAAATCATTATTGTGACAAGCTTTTATTGCCGACTGTACTTTTCTTTGAACATCCATCAACTACTCACCGAGACGATTCTAAAGAGCCCAAACTCGGTAGGATTGCATTATTTTAATACAGAGTTCCTATGACCACCTTCTTGCTCCATCATCAGAACAGCTCGATGGTATCATTATTCTATTGCAATCGGTGGCATTGCAACATAAATAAAGTATGCCAAATTTTAGCTCAATCGGAAACCGGGAAGTAGGGTCTTACTAAAACTCGAAAACAAAAGAAGATTGAGGACTGATGTTAATCTTACAGTGTTCTCAGGGCCTGTTACACCACCTGAAGGAATGACCAAATCCTTCGTCGGGGGGCACTTTTGTTCGCTTGGCCTGCTAGACCCTTTAACTTGGAAGATTCCACCCGAACAAACATACATTGCAAGTTAAATAAAAGCTTGTAACAATAGTTGCTTGTTATGCAAGGTTGCAAAGTTGTCATTTGGCGCGAGTATTTGAATTGAAAGCCGAACTGTAAGTAAAATTGAATTTATATGTTCAAATATAGATTCCTGAGCGTAACCAAATAATTTTGCAGCTGTGCCAAACACACAACTTTTCATCTCACTACAGCGAGGAAAATGTGAGATGTAAGGAAAACTATGAAATTATTTTTTAATGATTATTTTTTCATTTAAAATCACATGTCTAACGCTTTACTGAGTCTGTTCCTGAGGTATGGGAGCAGTACGGGAGGGGTGACAAGTGACGTATATGTGATAGCGAGACAGTTAGGACACGTCGTGTCACGTCACTTGTCACCCCTCTCGTACCTCAGGAACAGACTCGGTTAAAGGTTAGACCTATAGTGATAATGAACCTACGAAAATTTTTGCTGAGAAGTGCAGTTTTTTGGCAATAACTTAAAAACGGTATGTCCGAAGACGCTGAAACAATTTTCATTGGAAGTATTTATTAAGCTTTGTATTTGTAATTTTTTCATATTTTTTGAACATACCGTTTAGAAAATAGAGGGGGGGGGACACAATTTTTGCTACTTTCGTAACGAATATTTCCGAAAATATTCACTAAATCAATTTTTTTTTAGAAACTTCAAAGTATTTTTGTAGAACTGTCGAATGACGAGTCACACATCGATATTTGCTGTATGTAAGAAGTCCCCCCCCCAAGAATTATATATATTTTTTTTATTTAAGTATCAAACTTAGTAGCTAGCGGCTTACACAAGACACCTATGTTCCAAATTTCATTAATATACATCTTATAGTTTTTGAGTAAAATATCTGTGACAGACGGACGGACGGACGGACGGACATGACGAAACAATAAGGGTTCCGTTTTTGCACTTTTGGCTACGAAACCCTAAAAATTATATATTCGAACCTCAAATGACTTTTCCTCGCTAGCGGATAAAACGAACTTTTCCACGCAGATTTAGCGCTGTAAACGGAACTTTTCCATGCTATTGAGGTGAAAAGTATATCAGCAGGAGACTGACCAAGTTGGCGGTGGCGTCGGTGAGCAGGTTGCCGGCGTACACGCATAGGAACGCGCCTTTTGGAACGTCGTTGAGTGCGCGGATGCCCCAACCGCGATTCGCCGTCTTGAACACCTATAAGAAACACGACGAATACGAGACAGTCAGGCCGTATGTAAAAGTAGTTTATATTTAAATTAGCAACGTCAGATGTCTCGTACCAGCATTATGTCATTAGGCCTTAGTCTTAAGACAGACGTTGAATAGAAAAGTATATCAAGTGATATATATATATAATAATGTATATGATAATTTGTATCAATAATATTATACTTAAGTTAAATGATCTGATTAAGATTTTTTGGGTTTTCCCTAATCCTTGCAACAAATGTTGGATCATATTGTATCTCTCCCAGTAAACACTTCTCTAATGTACTGTACCTGACAATTCGAAAGTGCTTGTAACTAGGCCTACTTGAATAAAGAATTATTTGATTGATTGATTGACTGATTGCATATCTATACTATTACAAAGTTGTAAAAATAAAATGTCTTTACAGTTGGTATCAAATAATTCGTAGCGACCAAAGTAGACAAATATATCGCAACAGATCTTTATTTGCATAGCAGCAAGGGTATCTCTCGATATATCGGTCCACACAGACTGAAGATTTTATAAAAAAAAATGATTGACGAACTATTTGGAGGTCACTGAGACAAAAAAGTATTTTTTTATATTTTATATGTTTGTGTGTCGTCCTTATCACGCCAAAACGGTTAAAACGATTTCAACTATTTTTGGGACACGGGTTGCCGGGTATCCACAGATGGTTATAGGAGACTTCTTACTCGACTACGTTGAAAAAAGAGAGTTATGTTTTCCGCCTCCGCTGACGAAGTTAATTGTGTAATTTGTGTACCTGTAGTTTGAGCTGCAGAGGATGCTGGGCCACTCTGTTCAAACATGTCTGTCTGCATTTACACCTGAAACAAGTAATCGGTGAAACGAAGGAAAATCCTCGACACATTGAGAAAAAAAAAATGCAAACAGCTGAACCGATTTTTTTACCATAGCTAAAATAAGACAAGAACACTGCGTTCTTTTTTGAAATTCATTATAGTTTTTTTGTAATTTCCAAAAAACAAAAAGCAAAATAATTAACTTTGTACCGCCTAAAGTTCACTATTTGTTGATAATTAGAGGGCGGATGTGAAGTAGCGATCTCACCATTAATATGGATATGACTGGTATAATTTATTATTTTTTCTTCACATAAAAATAATGTAACTTATCGAAACAAAAAACTAATAACCTTTTTGGGAGCTTTTGTAAATATTGGACAAAAATTATGATAATAAATAAAAACATCATTTGTCCATTTTTTTAAGTTCTTAATTTAATTATTTTGCTAACATTGCGGTGTGCGGTGTAATAATAATAGACTGTAAGACCTTAAATAAACAACTTGACATGTATTTAACAAATTGCATTAGTTATATCCATATTAACATTGAGATCGCTACTTCAAATCCGCTCTCTACTGATAATATCTTTTTTTTCAAAAAATTTTGATCCCAAAATTCCAAAAATAATGTTAATGTGTCCAGAGATCCCATATCTATCCGTGATATTTCAACTGTAGTCAGTTTCAAAAAATTAAATGTTGTCCATTACTTAAGAGAGTGACCAAATTTGAGTGATTATTTTAAGCATAGGAGATAGGTACTTAAAATAATCAATACATTATGGTCACTCTGTTTGGACCACCCTGTATATATAATCAATAACTAACCTAGAGTTACACTCGTAGATGCCTGAAGGCAAAGGCTCTGGGAGTCTCTTGTACACGTAGCCGACCTCGTTGCTGTCCAGACCTATAGTGCGGGCGCCCTCTAGCGTCATCTTCCAACAGGCGCATTTAGACTTGTCCTGGAAAAATAATGCACAGTGACTGTTTAACTGAGTCATCGCCTGCGGTAAGAGGCGCGGGGCGCGAGGGAAAGGGTTGGAAGGGAGTTCATAAGACACTGAATATTTATTTTATTAAATAACTGGCCAAGATTATTGACAAAAGCTTACAATATTTTTTACACACGCCAACGTTAGTGACTAAATATCTTACGATATTTTTATAAGATATTTAGTCAGTAACGTTAGCTAATGTCTTAGAAAAATTGTGTAAGATATTTAGTCAGTAACTTTGGCTAGTGACTTATAAAAATATTGCAAGTCACTGGCAAAAGTTACTGACAAAATATCTTACAACATTTTTATAACTCAATGGCCAAAGTTACTGACTAAATATCTTAGAATATTTTTATAAGTCACTGTTTAAACTTACTGACTGAACTATGACATCTATACTGTTCTAACTATTAGGTTTCGACCGCAAGTGCGGCAAATAGGGAATATGCATGAAATTTTATTTTTGCTTTATTACAAGCTCATTCATGTAACAGACAGGAGACAAACATATTTTTTCATATACCTATAAAAATAACCAAGATATAAGCCGTCAAACATTTCATTCTATCTCTTTCTAGCAAAACAGAATTTCATATGGAGTTGATATGGCCGGAGTGCACTATGACATAACAGTTCATGTCGGACCTCTCTGTCTAATTAGTAGTTTAAAATGCCTACCTATATCATATCATGCGTATTTTTTATATTTCATACCGATTTTAATTTCATTTTTTTAGATCGTTTTACGGTATTTTGATATTTTGCTACGAAAAGCGATGTAACACTCACCGCGCAGTCATCGGTGCAGTCACAGCCGCACAGGAACTCGGGGTCCAGGTTGAGCGGCACGCCAGCGGTGGGCGTGCGCTCCGTGTTGTACGAACAGAACTCCGGTAGGGAGTCGTCGTAGTAGTTCACGCAGGGCACTGGCACGTTCTCCTTCCCGTGAGATAGATCCTGGGGAAAAATAACTCCATATTAGTAAGAAGAAAGTAAAGTAACATGCGTCAATATTTATTGATATTGACCATCCAGCTAGTAAGGTCTTATCAATCTTGTTTATACGGCGCTGATATTCTCTATATAGCTCCTTCTGGTCACTTCAAAAACATTGACCTTGTTGCTAAAATGCTGACCCTTCTGTTTATACGATGACCTTCTCATTTACATTGACCTTCTTGCTAACGATGCACTTATTCAGCACGAACTCGGCCAAGCAATGCGTGTGGCCTTTGAAATCAAACAGGTCCACGCTCATGTCGCTCTCTGTGGCCTGGAGATGCTGGTGGAGTTCCTTGTGGTCACTCCAAAGACTCTGACCTTGTTGCTAAAACACTGACTTACCTGTTTTTTACGATGACCTTCTCATTTACACTGACCTTCCTGCTAACGATGCACTTATTCAGCACGAACTCGTCCTGTGACCTTTCTCCAAGTAACTCTCGTCATGTTTTTAAGCACTGACCCTCGTATTTATACCATGACCTTCTCATTTATACTGCCCTTCTTATTAACAATGCACTTATTTAGCACGAACTCGGCCTGTGACCTTTCTCCAAGTAACTCTAATCATGTCTCTAAAACACTGACCCTTCCGTTTATACGATGACCTTCTCATTCATACTGAGCTTCTTGCTAACGATCCACGCTCATAGAGCTCTCAATGCCCTGTAGTTACTCATATAGCTCCTTGTGGTCACTCCAAAGGCTAACCTTGTAGCTAAACATTGACCCTCCTGTTTATACGATGACCTTCTCATTTATACTGACCTTCTTGCTAACGATGCACTTATTCAGCAGGAACTCGGCCAAGCAGTGCGTGTGGCCGTTGAAATCGAACAGGTCCACGCTTATGTCACTCTCTATGGCCTGCAGATACTAGTGGAGTTCTTTGTGGCCACTCCAAAGACTCTGACCTTGTTGCTAAACTACTGACCCTCCTATTTATACCATGACCTTCTGATTTATACTGCCCTTCTTACTAACAATGCACTTATTTAGCACGAACTCGGCCTGTGACCTTTCTCCAAGTAACTCTAATCATGTCTCTAAAACACTGACCCTTCCGTTTATACGATGACCTTCTCATTCATACTGACCTTCTTGCTAACGATCCACGCCCATAGAGTTCTCAATGCCCTGTAGTTACTGATATAGCTCCTTGTGGTCACTCCAAAGGCTAACCTTGTAGCTAAACATTGACCCTCCTGTTTATACGATGACCTTCTCATTTATACTGACCTTCTTGCTAACGATGCACTTATACAGCAGGAACTCGGCCAAGCAGTGCGTGTGGCCGTTGAAATCGAACAGGTCCACGCTTATGTCACTCTCTATGGCCTGCAGATACTAGTGGAGTTCTTTGTGGCCACTCCAAAGACTCTGAGCTTGTTGCTAAACTACTGACCCTCCTGTTTATAAGATGACCTTCTCATTTACACTGACCTTCTTACTAACGATGCACTTATTCAGCACGAACTCGGCCAAGCAGTGCGTGTGGCCGTTGAAGTCGAACAGGTCCACGCTCATATCACTCTCTATGGCCTGCAGATAATGGTGGAGTTCCCTGTGGTTGCGTATGCGTCGGCCGCACGGAGCGCGGTACATGGCGGTCTTGGATATCGGTGCTCGGAAGCGGAGGGTGTGTCTGTGGACAATTAAAATTACATTAAATGAACTACTAACAAAAAAAAAAGTTTTTTAAGATAGACAACGTGACCTATCATCTTGTTTTCGCAGTAAGACACAACTATTACTATTTTGTCAACATTCTCACTACGTCAACATTCCCATTTCGTATACGTTCTCATTTCGTCCACATTCCTACAAATATTTACGAACTACCAATGTTTACGAAGTGGTATTGCCGACGAAATGGGAATGTGGACAAAGTGGGAAAAGGACGAAATGGGAATATGGATGAAATGAGAACGTTGACGAAGTGGGATTGTGGACGAAGTAGGAATGTAAACGAAATGGGAATGTACACGAAATGAACCTTAACGTCGCTTTTAAGTTACTTTTTTGTTGACTACGTTAATGGGTGATCTCACTATACATATTAACTTGGAGTTCTTATGCTTGTGTATAGGTAGTATGGAATGCAATCGGTTATTTTTAGTATGGGAAAAAGCCAGTTTACACCGACGCAGACGGTTTTTTTTAAATACAAATCTACTTATAGGTATCCTACCTCTCCCAGCCGCTGAGCAGCGGCTTGGTAAGCGGGTTGTAAGTGCGCAGGTCCTTGAGTGCCAGTACATCGGTGCGTTTGCACTGCGGCCCGCACATGTGGGGCACCCACTTGTGAGGCTTGATCGCGTTCTTAGGCGAATAGTACTGAAAAAAAAACAGACATACTATTATAAAAATGTACCTGTTCAGTTTCCCATAATTTTATAACGAATAATATTTTTCTAGTGCGTTACGTTACGTTCAATAAAATAATAAAGAATCGTACTAATATATAACGAAACTGAGATGGTTTGGGACAAAAGAGTGTTCCATAATATTGTATAGAAAAATATTTCTTCTGCATAACGTTCATAGAAATAAAAAAATGTGACGAACTGAGATGAAAAAATTGGGACTTATTTTTTCTTGTAGGATGTTAGAATGTGATAAAAAAACAATAATTTAAAAAAAAACAGGGCTTTTCCTGAAAATCACCCAAAAATTAAATGTCTAAAATATTATGGGTGGATTTTTACAGAAATGTAACTATTAACATGGTAAGCTCAATAAGGCTTGTGTTATGATTACGAGTACTAGACGGTATATTTACTTATATACATAGAAAACATATAGGACTCAGAAACAAATATTTAAACACATCACACAAATATTTGTCCTTACCGGGATTTGAACCCAGGACCTTCAGCTTTGCAAGCAATGTTACTCCCGCTGAGATAAATCGGTCGTCAAAAATTTATTATAAAAGTACTCACGACGACGCGGCTGGTGACGTTCTCACGCACGGGCTGCGGCGGCGGAGCCACGGCGGTGGATTTCTTAGCTACGGAGCGCTGACGACGGATCTCCTGCTGTTGTGACGAACAAACATACAGTCATTATACGTTAGTACCAAGTACCAACGACCATTCAAACGAGAGGACTGTCAATTGTCATACTTTGTATAGTGCCCCGATGGCAAGAAGATATCGAAGCAAAAACTAGATGGCGCTTTAAAATTAAACATTTAAATATGTTTTATAATTGAACAATGAGCACATATTAACAATAGGCATGATGACTGGGTATGAAAATTAAAATTCTAATTAGTCCGTCAGCTAGATAATAAAAAAAATATTTGCATCGTATTTTTTGCTTTTTGAAAATAATAAAAAAATACTTAGATGAATCGCATTAAAATTTAGGAGTGGGCTCGTGACGTCACTCCTAAGTAAAATTTGTACTTAGGAGTGACGTCACGCGATATTTTGACTCCATGTATGCCTTTATTTTTCGATTATGTGAAAAAAGAAAAAATACGACTCCAATATTAATTAATTAATCTACATTACGGACTAATTATTAAAATTTAGTCATCATCCCTATTAGTTCGTAAACAGCTTATCTATCTGGGCCGTTCTCGTCTTAGCAAATATCTTTGAAACAAATGATATGTAGAATAAACTTTTTATGCCGAGGCTGAGCTTATTTTGTTCGAAGTTATCACATCTTGTCTTTCCGTTGTGGCGATAATCGTGAGACAACAGATTATCGTCGGCTTTGACATATTTCTATACAAATAATTAGCAAAATTGTCTAGTGGTCACCCGACATTTATCGAATTGTCGCTGACAAATGTCAAGTCGGTGACGTAGCCCCCGACGCCGGTTACCTCGGTCTGCGGCGGCGTGTGCGCATGCGCGGTGGGCGCGCGCGCGGCGGGCTCGGGCGCGACGCGGCCGTCCGCCGGCTCGTCCGAGCGCGTGTACTCCACGTACGGCATGTTGAACTGCCGACACACGTACACGTGTTAGTATCACTCATTCTAATCGTTCATTTGAAAATAATACATTTTAATAAAGTTCACATGGGACTAAACACAAATAACATATCCTCAGAAATGACCGAACCCTCGAAGCCTCGTCGCCTTGACTTCGCCAATTATGTTCGGTATCTTCCCTAGATCTTCCGGTTCCCCGTTTTTGCATTGGGTGGGGAAGGACAGAGGGCTCAGTGAGGTGGGAAAGAAGTTTGGGTAGAGTGGGACAGAGGGCTCGATAGGAAAGGACAGAGGGCTCAGTGAGGAGTGAAAGAGGGAGGGATACAAGGCTCGATAGGAAGGGACAGAGGGGTCTATAAGGAGCGAAAGAGAGTTGGGTAGGGATGGACGGAGGGCTCAGTAGCAGAGATGGCATTCAAGAATAAATCATCATTCAAACTAACGCGCCGCAAGAATAAATCAGCGCGCCGTCATTCAAGAATAGCTTATTCTGACTAACCTGTTTAAGAATAATTCACAGCAGAAAAAATTGAGTGAGACTAATTTAGTCGTTATTGAAATAAATCAATTTATGATTGATTATTTTAAATGAAATTGTTTGATTTTATGATTTTTTGTTAGTAAAAGTTGTAGTATCATGTTTAGTTTGTTAAATTTTTGAGTTATACCTTATATACCGTTTTATATTACGCTTGTAAAAGCCATTTTTTTTTCGTTTTTATTTATACTTATGTATAATATTATATGTATGTAATATTTATTTACCCCTGGAGCAATTAGATAGGGTACCACCAAATGGTCCTGATGATGGACCCTGGGGGTACCTAACGGAACTCAGGACTGGATCAACTTAGACGAATGCTCTTTTGCTTAATGGACTTAGTATGAGGAGCATTTAGATAGGGTACCACCAAATGGTCCTGATGATGGACCCTGGGGGTACCTAACGGAACTCAGGACTGGATCAACATACACGAATGCTCTTTTGCTTAATGGACTTAGTATGAGGAGCATTTAGATGGGGTACCACCAAATGGTCCTGATGATAGACCCTTGAGGTACCTAACGAAACTCAGGACTGAATCAACATAGATAAATGCTTTTTAGCTTAATGGACTTAGAATGAGGAGCAATTAGATAGGCTACCGACAAATGGTCCTGATAATGGACCGTGGGGGTAACTAACGGAACTCAGGATTGGAACAACATACTGGAACTCATTGTAAGTCCATTAAACTAAAAAGCACTCGTCTATGTTGATCCAGTCCTGAGTTCCGTTAGGTACCCCCAGGGTCCATCATCAGAACCATTTGGTGGTACCCTATCTAAATGCTCCTCATACTAAGTCCATTAAGCAAAAGAGCATTCGTCTAATATACGCGATATAATCCGTTAAATTGTTTTATTTCAATGAATAATAATCGCGGAAACAGAAGAAAATATTAGGTTAATTTAATTTAATTTAATATAATTAAAAGTTAATTAAGTTTTTTAATACTTTCGAAACACTAAAGATTAAAATATTTCAATCATTAGTGGTTAGTGTTCAATCACACTAACGTTCGGCCAACACTGGTCATAGGTATATTAATAATCTGTTTATCATAATTACGACATAATGTCGTTGTGTGACACGCATAGGAAAGCGCAGCGTGGGACGGCCCCCTACTAGGTGGACAGATGACCTCATAAGGGTCGCGGAGAGTCAATGGATGCGGTCTGCGCAGGATCGCACCCTGTGGCGAGCTATAGGGAGGCCTATGTTCAGCAGTGGACGCCCGTGGCTGATAGATAGATAGATAGATAGTGGCATGACTTGCTAAAAAACCTATGTCATACCACTACATATGTAGATACCTATACTCGAAAATCATTACATTCCCACTTGCGTAATCAGGAAAATATAAACAATAGGTTACCTAATAAACTAACTACAAATTACGTTTTGAGGATTTTTTTGTCAAAAATACTCATGACTTTGAATTAAGCATCTTACACCTGGTTAAAAATAACATACATAAAAAAACACTAAAACTAATCATAATCAAAATAACAGTCATTCAAATAAAACGTTAGTTTCAATAAGCGCTTCTCAAACTAATTCATTCAACACGTTATTCTTCAATCAGAATGATGAATTTTCGAATTTAGTCTATTTCACGTCATTCAGAATGACGCGCTCAAGAATAAATCTTATTTGAAATTTTTTGAATGAGAATAACGTGTGGCCGTTTAGTCTTATTCTTATTCAAACTAATATTTGCCCAACTCTGCTCAGTAGAGAGCAAAAGCAGGTTAGGTAGGGAGGGACAGATGGCTCGGTAGGAAGGGACATAGGGCTCAGTCAGGAGCGAAAGAGGGTTGGGTAGAGAGGGACAGAGGGCTCGATAGGGAGGGACACAGGGCTCAGTAAGGAGCGTAAGAGGGCTGGGTAGAGTGGGACAGAGGGCACAGTAAGGAGCGAAAGAAGGAGGGATAGAAGGTTCGATAGGGAGGCACAAACGGCTCAGACAGGAGCGAAAGAGGGTTGGGTAGGGAGGGACAGAGGGCTCAGTAAGGAACGAAAGTGGTTTATTGTGTACGGAAGGATAGAAAGCTCGATAAAGAGGGACAGAGGGCTCAGTCAGTAGGCAATTAAAATGTTTAGATCACATAGGTAGGCAGTTCCTCTGTAGCTATAAGGAGCCATGGTTGTTCAGTGCCTTTGTGTCTATATGGACTGCACGCCACAGCACAGTGTTTTAGAATCGCTTGGGGTGAGACATTTTTAGCTAATAGCGGATATCGATACAGTAAGTTGTAATAACATAAATAGCAACAGACGACCTTTGCCCATTATTGTCCGTTTCCGAGAAAAAAAAATCCAAAGTTGCTATATTGGAGTGTGTTGGAAATAGGAAAAAAACATTTTTTTCATTATAATCCAAAATTGAAAGCAACTTTTAGTAACTGTATTTTAACACGTACAATTATGAGTTATTCAAGCTTTACTACAGATCTGAATTGTAATTAGGAACCAAGATATTGACATAAACTTCAATTTTAGTTTTTATTTATTATTTTTTTATATTCATCGTTATCGTGCAAAATTTTATTTATAAGTTATTGTAGTTTGCTATTAAAGTCATGTCAACACACTCCAATATAGCAACTTTGGATTTTTTTTTCTCGAAAACGGACAACAATGGGCAAAGGTCGTCTGTTGCAATTTATGTTATTACAACTTAATGTATCGATATCCGCTATTAGCTAAAAATGTCTCACCCCAAGCGATTCTAAAACACTGTGCACAGCTCACAGGACAGTTGGGGACATTTGAGAGGCCTGTAAGATGAAGAGGACTCACTCTACGTCCAGCCTGTGCCCGTGGCAGAGGCCTGGAGCGCTGTCGCTCCGCAGCCTGCAGCTCCAGGAACAACGGCGCCAGGCGGGTGGAGCCGCGGTATATCCACTCCGTCTTGTCGATGCCCGCCTCCTTCTTGCCCTCGAAGAACACGTGGACCAGCGACGCGTCCACTTGGATGACTTTGGACGGCCACCATTTACCTGAGCAAGAGAGAGAGAATAATAAATAAGGCAAACTAGGCCCTGATTTTTAAATGTTATAACAAGCCGCCAACCCTGGACACACACCGGACCAGGCGGGAGCGCGGCAGCGGCGCGGCACCCACCGTTATCCGGAGGCTATATAATTACATACTTTGCGGCTACTGTATAGAGTTCTTCAAGAGGGGAGTAAATATAGAAGAGTGTGAGCGACCGCATCGAAAGATATAGCGTGGGTAAGCCTCTACAAGGTGGAAAGACCTGGTTGAGGTAGCTGGAGTTCGCTGGCGCAGGAGTCATAGAGACATTCCTCGGTATGGCCTATATACAGTTGACGTTTTTTAGCTTATGATGTGCGAGATAGACTCACCGTTCCACTCAGTCTTGATGCTCTGCCCCGCATGCAGCCGGACCATAGGCCTCTCGGGATAGGCACGCAGGTAGTCCCTGACGAACTGCCTGCTGAAGGGGTGCACCTCGTCCCACACGCGCGGCGCGCACTCGCACACGAGCCGCGTGACCGCGTGCTGGACGTACTGCGCGTACCCGTCGTCGAAGAATATTAGATATCTGGTGGAAAAATATCAATGTACATTTTACGAAACTCATCATGCTTTTATTTAACCCTTAAGTGGGAATTATAAATACATATATACCATAAACAGTTATTTTCACCTCACTCGCTCGGAAAAGTTCCATTTACAGCGCCAAATCTACGTGGAAAAGTGCGCTTTATTCGCCAGCGTGGAAAAGTCATTTGATGTTCGAAGTTATTAGTTTTATATGTTTGTTTTGTAACGAGTGTGTTTCGTAGGTTCATTATTATCAATAGTTTTAAATGGAAAAATAATCGGTTTGTTATAATTTCATACTTTTTCTTACATCTCACATCTTCCTCGCTGTAGTGAGGTGAAAAGTTGTGTGTTTCGCACGGCTGCAATATTATTTAGCTGTCGTTGCGTTATGTCGTGCGTTGAAAGCCTCGTCACGCTAGTTTCCTGTTTTCTAAATTGGAGCAAATTTTGGAGCAAAGTAGCACCATTTTACGGTACCTATTCCCATCTATTAAATAATTTTAGGAGATACCTGAAATTGTTGACCGGGTTAGGAATCTCAGCTACAATCCCTGAGTAGTACGCCTCCTTCTTCTCTAAAACTTCTAGATTACGATGGTCCTTGAACAGGGCTACGACTCTCGTACCTGCGGGCAGAAGGTTATATTTAGCCACACATATACATTGCTAAGAAACAAATTGAGCTGTGAAAAGACAGGACAGATTTTTTTTATGACATAGGAGACAAACGAGCAGACGGGTCGCCTGATGGTAAGCTATCACCGTCGCCCATAGACACTTGCATCACCGGAGGAGTCACTAGTGCGTTGCCGGCCTTTCAGGTGCGAGTACGCTCTTTTCTTGAAGGCTTGAAGGTCGCATCGGTCCGGAAATAGTGCAGGCGGCAATTTATTCCACAGTTCAGATTTATTGAAACTACAAAGTGTTAAAATTGATGAAATGATTGGTTGATCGGGTTATCTAAACTATTATAAAGTTGTAAACATGAAATGTCCGTACATGGAAGATATTAAAAAAAAACCTATTGTAAGGGACTATTTGGAGGTTAATGAAGCGAAACATATTTTTTTGGATTATTTGTATGTTTGTACTTCATCTCCCTCTATATACAGGTTAGGTTATATAGTTATATTAAGGTTATTGGTGTATCTGGGCGATTTAGTGGTTGGTTTATATATTTATATTTAAGTGTAATACTGTATCTGTTTTTTATTGTTATTGCATGATAACTCAATCTGGAAGGCTCAATCACTGATCAGTGATCAGTCCCCGAATAAAATTATATTATAACTCAGACTTTAACCAAATTCAAACATAATGTTTACTTAATCACTGTGTCGTGTGACTTTGTTTGGTTCAAAAGTACAAGAAATGTTAAAAATGGTTACCTTTTAACCACAACTTACAAATCAGAAGTTGAGAAATATCACAAATGACGGGTATTATGGCGCGAGACATACACAGGACAAGTACAAGATATCTCTAAATTGTATACATGTTGAATACACGATAATATATCTATGTATGAACTTACACAGTGCGTATACAAAATATATACCAGATGTCTACAGGGAGTATACAATATAAAAACTTACCAATAGTGAGCCGCACGTCGGGTGGGTGCTCGTACGCGAGACAGCGAGCCGGCAGCATCTTGCTCGCGTTCTTGGGATTATCGAACCTCACGCGGCATATAGTGAACTGTCCGGCCTGTGCGTTGTAACAGTAGATTGTGTTAATAATACAATACAATAACTCTTTATTGCAGCCCTCATAAAAGCACAGTGCAATACATTCAAGGGTCGGTAAAAAACTGATATTACATATATAGTTCTTAACAGCTGATTACTCCTGTTAATGTCTAAATGTAATGAGCTATTAATCAGAAAACTAACAGACAATTTGGGCATATTGAAACTTCACGTCTACACTTGTATCACAACTAAGACGGTATATCTCTTTCTTTTTAATGCAGTGCGAGAAAGACGGGTGATCTTATCTATATGTACGACGTTAAGCTGCACCTACTGCTCTAGACAGTTTTACCGCCGAGACGCCTGTATTCCTCTGGCTTGTATCCTGGCTCAATATATGGTGATTGAGTAAAAATAGGATCACTTACGTAACCTGACCTAATACTAGCAATCTTTCTGGGGCAGACTGCGATGCATTATCTGAGTTCTATAAGTTGTATCCTATCCTTCTGGGGCAGACTTACACTGTCTTTTCGAAAGTGCGGCCAATTTTACGAGAAAAAAATCTACATTGAGTTACATAAAAGTGATTTAAAAGGGGGGTGAGAAGAAATGTTAAAATGTGGCATTTTAATCACCCATGTAACTACTCTAAACCTACCGTCCATTTCTTAACTTGACATAAAATAGATGACTTCTGTATCCTTGCCCAATATGGTTTAGATTTGTATTAAAACAGTACCCAGTCGCTACTCCGACGGTGGAGACCCGCTGGAGCATCATCTACTAACAGCTCCATCAAAGAGATGTCTGCGTCCTACAAGCTGTATCCTTTGTATAAAACTGTATCACTTACGATCTTAGGCTGCACCTCGACGATCTTGACTTTGTGCCACGCGCCGAACGTGTTGCGCATGGCGTACACCGACATGTTAGGCCGCAATGGCGGTCGCGTCGCTACACCTGGTGGCGGGAGACCAGCCGGAGCTGATTCTACCGAGAGTTTCACCACGGAGATATCTGCGTTCTATATTAGAAGGATACAGGCTCAGATCAGATGAAAACAAGAAGCTATTGATCAAGGCAATGCTATCGAGACGAGGTAAATAATTGGGATACTACACTAATTTTTAGGGTTCCGTACACAAAGGGTAAAACGGGACCCTATTACTAAGTCTTCGCTGTCTGTCTGTCTGTCTGTCACCAGACTGTATCTCGTGAACCGTGATAGCTAGACAGTTGAAATTTTCACAAATGCTGTATTTCTGTTGCCGCTATAACAACAAATACTAAAAACAGTATAATTTTATGTCTGTCTGTCTATGTCAGTAACCAATATAAAATAATCGAGCACCGCGTACTTTTTGCTTAGGAGTAGGGCTCTGCTAACAGGATTTTCATAGATACGGCCATTTGTAGCGTATCGTATATTTTGTACGGAACCCTCGGTGCTCGAGTCCTATTCGCACTTGGCCGGTTTTTTTATCCTATTGCGTGCGATATATATATGTCTACTAGCTTCTGCCCGCGACTTCGTCCGCCTTAAATTCGTTTATCGCGGAGAACGGTATTTTTCCGGTATAAAAAGTAGCCTATGTCCTTCCCCGGGACTCAAACTATCTCCATACCAAATTTCATCCAAATCTGTTCAGCGATTTAAGGGTGAAGAGGTAACAGACAGACAGACAGACACACTTTCGCATTTATAATATTAGTATCGAAGTATGGATATGTCTGTGTCGTACTTTGAATGCCTAGCACAGAACTGCGTGTTCCTTTTATTAAACTAATCGATAGTTTCTGGGCACGAACCAAATGCTGACTTCGAGAGCGAGTACAAAACGGAGACAGTGCTGCCAACCGCAACACGTTTCGACTGCGCAACCGACACACATGCTGCTCGCAAAAATCCGTCGCTAGAGCCAAAACCTCGCGAACATCCCAAAACAGGCACACGAACGCAATAAACCTTGTACAGATAAGGGGTCCATTTCTCAAAAGCCTGTAACTTGTGTACCTATAACATATACCTATAACAATAACAAGTGGAAGTCTCTTTCCAACAATATGAATTAAACAGAGAGATCCGCTTGTAATAAAAGTTACAAGCGTTTAAGAAACAGGCCCCAGGTATTCAGTCCTGTGGTGAAGTCCGGCAGCTTTAATAGTGGCCGCTAGGACTCGTCCAGAATCTCTTATGAGTGTCCTCTCTTAAGAGGGCTCATACCTGCTTAACTGGCAAGATTCAAGATTCCGGATTCAATTATTTATTTGCCACGAATACAGTTTACACAATTGTTACATGTAATTAAAAAAAGTACCATGTATTCAGCCTACAAACAGGCATGCAAATGTTTAGGATGATTAAAACTAATGGGTACAAACATTTAACTGTAGAAAATAAAATATAGAATGTCAATAATATAATCCTACCTAATTTTACATGACTCGAGAAAAACTTTTACACCATATAGAGACAACCGTCGAGCAGCCAACTCGAGTCCAAAGCAAAGACTGCAGCCAAAAAACTCGGAATCCTCTCCAAGGTTAGGCGGTATTTCACTCCAGGACAGCTTTTAATGCTTTACCAAGCACAAGTCCGGTCATGTATGGAGTACTGCTGTCACCTTTGGGATGGATCAGCTAAATACCAACTGGCCACTTTGGACTCGATTGACAAACGAGCTAGGCGGCTTATTGGCGACCCTACTCTAACTGACACTAAGCTGCAGAGCCTTGAGCATCGACGTAGGGTCGCTCGTCTGTCAGTATTTTACAGGTTACATTTCGGTGAGTGTGCGGGGGAATTACATGATTTAAGTCCGCCAGCCCCTTTCCATCATCGGGACACACGACGCGTGCGTTCGTTCCATCCGCACGTGGTCAATATTCCGCGAATCCGCACGAAGCGCTTTGGTGCAACTTTTATCATGCGTACCGCAAAGGAGTGGAACTCGTTGCCTGCGAGTGTGTTCCCCGACCATTATAATTTGGGCGTGTTCAAGACAAGAGTGAATAGGCTGTTTCTAGACGGGCATGATACATCCTTGACCGCATCGTCACTTAACAACAGGTGAGATTGCGGTCAAATGCCCATCTATTTATAATAAAAAAAAAAAAAAAAAACTATTTAAATTATTTTTAAAACTATTTACTTCTACAATTCTAATTTCATTGGGTATACGATTAAAAATGTAAATGCACATGTTAAACACATTTTTCTCGTATAGCATAGTATGGCAGCGAGGTCTTTGTAGCAGATGCCTATCCTTCAATCTCGTCTGCTTTTGCGTAGTTTCTCCACATAATTCAAAGTAATGTAAATTAGATTTTACAAAAATGCACACTTCTCCAATATATAAACACGGCAAAGGAAGAATTTGTAACTTTTTGAAAAGCGGCACGCAATTATCATCATACCATGCACCGCATATCACTCTGATGCATTTTTTCTGTATGTTAAATACTCTGTCCACTTCTACAGAATTTCCCCAGAGAATTAGACCATACAGACGTCGTATATATTTTTTTTAATTTTTCTTCATTATTTTGAGAAATGTGAATGTAACATGTTTTTTAACACTAGTTAAGCTGGCACAATGCAAAATTTCACGAAATTGCCCCAACTAAAGATCTAATTTATGTCTATATCTTGTTTTGTAAGAAAATAACGGCAAAAGCGATGAGTACATGAATTAAACGCAATATAAATGAATATTGAACATATCAAACATTCACTCTCATGTAACTGACATTTCGAAAGTGCTTGTAACTAGGCCTACTTGAATAAAGAATATTTTGATTTTGATTTGATTTGATTTATCTTTAAGTTTCATTCAAATACTGCAAAATAATTTAGAAAGAAGAAGAAAAAATATGCGAGGTTGCGAGTTAAGCGGGTATAAACGCTCTTAAAGAGTACATTAAAACCATGTCAATAGATAGCGTCCAACCATGTCAATAGATAGCGTGGTGCAAAATGTAATGGTATCCACTTACATCATCTTCGGGGGGAGCCGGTACTTCTGTGGGGGGCGCGGGGGTCGGTTTCGTTTCCTGCTAATTGAATAAGGTCTGATTAATGTACAATTTTACACGAGCTAATACACGTAGGTATCCTATTAAAAAATGTAAAAATGAAATTATAGCCAACATCCATAGTAACGTGGGTCGTCAAAAAAAAACTGTACGAAGTTAAGGCACAATAAGGTGGGTAGTTTTAAAAAAGCCTCGAAAAAGTTAAAGGTTTATAATAAGCAAATTTTGAATTGATTCGTTTGTGTAACAGAAGTTAGTCGTACTACACTACAAAATAGCTGGTGCACTCGTCCGCGTAGATGCAATTTATTGCCTATGTGTTATTCTGATGTCTAAACAACATTACTGGAGAGTTCCGTTGACACGGGTCTCAACGGAACTCTTCTTCAGTAGTTTTTAAAATAAGGAGTAACGTATATACATACATGGGCAGAAAATTTTACGTCATAACTCATTATTGCACACCTCACAATACAGAGTACAGAAAACAATGCATTCAAGGAGAGGTAAACAACAGATAGTCTTATCGCTAAACAGATTTCTCTTCCAGACAACCTTTGGGTAGTGGGAGGCGTTGAGAAAAAGAAACTGTACGTATAAGTAATATTATTATGGATTAGGAGGGTATGGGTAATTTTCGTTAAACAAAGGAATCAATTAAATTTTGTTTTAACCTTTTGAGCGCACAGAGTGTTGTCGGCAAACCGTGCGCCATACACCAACCAATTAACCAATAGGAAATATGCATGATTTATTATTATTGCTTTGAAAAGCTCATTCATGTAACAAACAGTAGAGAAAAATCGCGAAATCGAATCACTTTAAAAATAACCAAGATAAAAGCCTTTCATTCTATCTCTTTCTAGCAAAACAGAATTTAATATGCAGTTTATATGGCCGGAGTGTACTATGACGGAACAGTTCATGTCGGACCTCTGTCAAATCACTGTCTAATTAGTAGTTTAAAATGCCTATACCATGCGTATTTCTTAGCCGATTTTAATTTTAATTTCACATTTTGAAATCGTGTTTACCGTATTATGGTGTTTTGTTATATAAGCGATAAAAAAATTCATGCATGTACCCTATTGTAAGATACCTAAGAGCGGTTTAAAAATCACGAAGATCGTGATGGTAAAACATCAAGATTATTGTAAAACTAGAAGGCGCCCGCAACTTCGTTCGCGGAGGAGAAAAAGTCATAACCCTTATTCTTTTCGTCAGCATAGTCGGGTTAAAAATATCCTATAACCATCTGGAGATACCCAGCTACCCGTGTACCATAAATTGTTGAAATCTGTTTAGCCGATTTTGCGTGATGAAGCCACAACAAACATAAAAAATATATATTATATTTTTCGTTTTTGTGACCTCCAAATAGTCCGTTACAATCAGTTTTTTGAAAATATCTTCATAGTACAGACATTTTATTTTTACAACTTTATAACAGTTTAGATAAAACTTACGGGTTGTTTATTGGCGTCACTGTCTAGCGGCGTGTATCCGAGCGGGATGGGAGCACGTTTGGCCGGAGGCTCAGGCGGCGGCGGCTGACGGCGTTTCGGCTGGCGAGTCTACAGTTCAAACATAACTTGCTTGATATCGGTTTTAAAAAATATATCTCATAAGAACAAAAGTACATGTTCACTTAAATAAGAACTTACAAGCTATACATATTAATCTACTAAGTGCCCCCAAACTTCGTCAGCGGAGGAGAAAAAGTCATAACCCCTCTATTTCTTCAGCGTAGTCGGGTAAAAAGTATCCTATAACCATCTGGAGACAAAACAAAACTGTACGAAAAATCGCGAAATCCGTTTAGCCGATTATGCGTGATGCTTACATACAAAATATAAAAAAAAAAATTTTTCGCTGCCTTGACCTCTAAATTGTCGCTTACGTTTTTTTTAAACATCTTCAATGTATAGAACAGACATTTCAATTTTACAACTTTATAATGGTATAGATAAGAACACAAGTACATGTTCAATTACAAGCTATGCATATGTATTAATCTTAGATAAATAGTAACAATCAACATGCAATAGTGGCATTAAAAGTTTATATGCTATAAAAGCTCCTGATTTTAAAGATGTCTATTATAAAGTTGTAAAAATGAAATGTCTGTACATTGAAGACATTTAAAAAAAAATGTATCGGACTATTTGAAGGTCACTAAATCGAAAAATATTTTTATTGGTATTTGTATATATGTGTATGGGTCGTTGTGGCTTCATCACGCTAAATCGGCTAAACAGATTTCAACAATCTTTGGTACACGGGTAGCTGGGTATCTCCAGTTGGTTATAGGATACTCTTTACCCGACTACGCTGACGAAAAAAAGAATGGTTATGACTTTAGCTCCTCCACAAACGAAGTTGCGGGCACCCTCAAGTATATAATAATATGAATGAAGCATTCATAATTATAATTCGTGATTAATCTTTTATGTTATAGATTATAGAGCAAATATTATTTACCATTATGAAGAAATATAATCTTTTTTTAATTTTTTTGGATTTTTTATATTGTATAAATACCTAATTGACTTATATAAGTATATATCTTACCTCTTTATTATCCACGTACACGGGTATAGCTTCCTCCAATCCGGACCACTGAAAGAAAAAAGTATTATTGTGATTGTGCTGAAATGTATAAATATGGTGTTATTTGTATTTCCGATCTGTTTCAAGAAAAGTTAAGGATTGCCCAGTAACCAGGAACTCCAAGTAATTCTATACATATATATCATTGTTATTTATTATTTGTTTTTTTTTAATAAAAAACAATTGTAGAATAACATTACTGCAGACGCCGGGAAGGAAGGGCTTGCCGGGTGAGTAGGTATAGACGGCCGACCGTAGGGAAGCCGGATAGTGATACGAAGCCGGCAAGCACTTTTCACGGCCAGAGGCATGTATAGTGCTTTTCTCAAACATATGCAATGAAATAAAATAATACACCACTCAAAAAACTACACGACAAAAGTTCTTAAATTTTTCCCTCCAATTCCTCCATAATGTTTTTTTTTTAAGGAAGTCGTCCGTATTTCGCGTGTGTAGTGTTCGAGTAGACCCTATTAGGGCCGTAATACACAACCTGATATAAGAATCTTAATTTCTATAATAAATAAAATAAATGCAGAGGATTTCAAATATTGTCTATGGTCTCTGGTGACTTAAGTATATACAATATTTAAAATTTATTCATCAACATATGAACCATACAGATTTGTGTTCTTAATAGCAGTTCGTGTGTAATAGGCATTAACGCGGATATTTTTGGTCCGATAACCATTCAGCCACTAGAAAAAAATAAAAAAATATAATTCAGTTGTTTAGCCTGATCATGACAGACGCCATGTTTACATTAAAATTAAAAAAAAATACTTCCCGGCTAAGGCCTTCAATTTGGTATGAAATTCCTTTACAGTTCTCTCAGGTTGTTCCGCCCGAAACGGGATACTTTGAAGCCTCTTTTAACGCACGTAATGACTAGATTTCATTGCATGTTTGAGAAAATGTATTTTCACTCATCACTTTAGAACGGCTGCGACTATTTGACTAATAGGGTAGTTTTATAGGTATAAAACATATTATTCTAATTAGTCCGCCAGTTAGATTATCAAAAAATATTGGACACTTTTTTTTTATACTACTAAGGCAGCAAACAAGCGTACGGCCTGCCTGATGTTAAACAGTCACCGCAGCCTATGAACGCTTGCAACGCCAGGGGCATTACGTGCATGTTGCCGACCCTTTAAGAACCTATTCACTCCCCTCTTGAAGAACTCCATACTGTAACCTCCAGGGAAAACCGCGGCAGGTAGATCAGTCCACATTTGGAGTGTGCGCGGTAGAAAATTCCTTTGATACCGCACGGTGCGCGACCATTTTGGTTCCAAGGTGTGTGGATGAATATCGTGCCGATGGCGAGCGGTGCGATGGTAGAAGGTGGCTGTAGGCATCATGTCGAACAATTCCTCGGAACACAGCCCAGTATACAAGCGGTAAAATACACATAAAGAGGCGAAGTCCCTCCTTAGACTTCAAGGTTCAATACCGTTTGTGAGCATGGGATCGTCAATAATTCGTTCTGCGCGTCTTTGAACCGAGTCAAGCTGATATCCATTTATATATAGGTATTTTTCATTTGTCAATCAAACAAAAAAAAAGATATAGCGCGTCAAAGTTTGGGAGTGGGGTCGCATGACGTCACGCCGTGCGAGAAACGGTCGCACGGCGTGACGTCACGGGATCTTTAACTTTAAAAAAAAGAAAAAATACTCTTATATTTTCTGCACACGCTTGCTTGATGGCACCAAAAGCAATTGAGTGGATATAAGAAGTGAGTGAGTGAGACAAAAGATATAAGGGAGATCTTCAAACAAATATTTCATTATATGGTCCAAACAGTAAAGGCAAGTTTAGGTATCATCTTTCCTTACACCCGTGCGAAGCCGGTTCGGGCAGCTTGAAGGTGCATCTTCGTTCGTGAAAGGGAAAACAAAAGGTATTTAACAATAGTAACAATGAAATATTTTTTGGTGAACACACCCATCTTCTAATATTTGAGAATGACAAATGTATTTATTTTTCTCATATTGTAATTAAATTACACTGGCTTTTATGTAACTTGTGACAGTAAATTGTACTTTTGTGGACATCTGTTATTGGTTTTTGCTGTAGTGTTTTTTATTTATGTCTCATTTTTGTATGTTTTGTTGATGCCGCAAATAAATAAATAAAAAAAACTTTAATGAAACATTTGAAAATACAGGTAATACAAGAAACGGTCACTAATTATCAGAGCCCGGAAAATCCATAGCAAAACAAAAGACTGTCGCAATCAAACTAGTGTTAGAAACATTTTTTATCGATATCGAGTAAGTTTTGTCTAAAAAAAAGGGGTACATTATTTTATAATCATTCACGTCAAACGCAAAATAAGTGGTAAATTAAGGGTGTTTTATATGTGTTGTTCCATCTAATACGCAACGTAACTTATATTATACCAATTACAATGAATTTTATAAATTTGCTCCCTTGACGTCGAGTGAAGTCGAACGTTCAGTTAGTATACATAAATGGCTTTATAGTGATAAACGAAACAGTCTTCTTCCAGAGAATTTTGAAAAAATTATGATTATCTATCTACTCCTATCACTATAACAAACCCAATAAGATGTCATGTGCTGCGGTGTGTACTGACGTGGATTTCGAGGAAGAAATTGCATCTGTATCTGTATAAAATTATACAAACCTATGTGAAATTTTTAAAAAATTTTATTTTATTTAGTGGGCCGTTTTTTTCTCATATTAAACAACTATCAACTTCGCTAAAAAACTGTTTGTTTTGCTATGGATTTCCCGGGCTCTGCTAATTATTGCACTTTAAAGTATTTTTAATTTTAGAAACACTGAAAAAGGGAATCAGCTTGACTGTGACGTCACACGTCTTTATTTTCCTGCATACGAACGGAGCGTTTTGACAAAATAATCTTATGTAAATTGTCATCAAATACCGTATAATGAGTGCTTAAATAAACGATCTAACCTAGGAGGATCTAAAAGTAACATAAATGGAGATCTTCCCTTTAATAGATTGCTTAGTTTGTCTTTATTTAGCTTCAGTTAAACCATAAATTCGCTCACCTCGCTTCACTCTTTGTCGAACCTTAATTCTCCTTAGCAACTATAATATTTACGACTATAAAAATCTTACCTGGGTGATGGGAGTGTCGTATATGGCGATGGTAGGCAACTCTTTACGTTCATCAGCAAATGTGTCATACAGATCGTTCCGCAGTTTGTCCGTCTCTGTCTGACATTCTTGCAACATGCTGTCGATCTTCTTGCATTCCTCTGTAATAGAAACATTTGGAATAAACCGAAATGAAGCATTAACAAGCGATTTTTCATAAAAATTTAAAACACTCAAAACGCATGTTGCCGGGGTACTAAAATCTAAATTCGAATTCAACCGTCAGTGAAATAATAAAATATTAGACACGTTTACTTTTCTTTTTCAGATTAATGAAAAATACTTCGATAAATTTAAAGTTTAAGAGTGGGACTCGTGACGTCATAACTAGTTATAAACTATACCTTGGCGTGACGTCACGTGACATTTTGACTCAATGTCTCATGAGTAAGGTCCTCGGAACTGAAGGAAAGATGCCGAGTAGTCAGCTTTGACGTCATGAGTAACCACTAAATTTAAATATGTCATAGATCATCTCTGGTAACTACTCTGCATTAGTATCGTTTTCTAGATTTTTCTTGCAAATTTCAAGATGGTGGCTTGCTATCAAGTATCTTTTACACTATCTAATGTGTTGAATATCAAAGTCATCTGAGTCCACGTAAATTTCAGTTATTCAAAAATAAATACACGGAAAATTGGCATACCAAATTTCAAGGACTTAATTGATATACATTGACATAATATAATAGGTGGCAATGCCTCTCCACTTACCCTCCAACTGACGGACTTCAACACTGATTTCGGTTTGAGCGGTCAACAGACGGGCCTCCATGTCGTATTTCTTCCAAGTCTCATTGAACATGTCTGCCAGTTGCTCTTCCAGGAACCTGAAACAAAATATCATAAATACCTACATTAAACATGGGCTGGTAAATCCATGCTAATATTATAAATGCGAAAGTGTGTCTGTTACCTCTCCACGATTAAACCACTGAACCGATTTAGATGAAATTTTATAAGGAGATGACGGAAAAATACTTTCATCCGCGATAAAGGAATTTAAGGAGGACGAAGTAGCGGGCAGAAGCTAGTATTAAATAAATAAAAACATTTTCATCACACTTAATCACGTCATTCCATTGTTCTGAAAAAAATCCGAGAGATCTTGTCGTGTAGGTAAAAGAGAATAATAAAGGGAAAAGGGGAAGACATATGAGGACATACATGGAGCAAATAAAAGAAAAACCGGTCAAGTGCGAGTCGGAATCGCGCACCGAGGGTTCCGTGCAAACTTTCTCTTAACCTCACCTTACTGGCCGGTTAAGTTAAGTTTGCACCTAGTATCTATAGCGTTGCCTTGCCTACAAATGAGGTGGAAACTTAACGCAACCGGTTTGTTGAAAACTGATTTTTGAAGATTAAAAAAAAAAACCATTTTTTTCGTATTTGTTGTTATAGCTGTAACAGAAATACATCATCTGTGAAAATTTCAACTGTCTAGCTATCACAGTTCATGAGATACAGCCTGGTGACATACAGACAGACAGACGGACAGCAGTCTTAGTAATAGGGTCCCTTTACCCTTTGGGTACGGAACCCTAAAAAAAAGAAACGCATCATCATATCAAGAAGTAAGGGATAAAGCGGAATGTAGAATAAGGTGGAAATTACTCCACCGACAAGAGCCTAGCTCTTAAATGGATGATGATGATGCATCACGACATCTTGTGGCATTGAAGCATCACTGAAGCCCTGACAGCTATAATGTTAAATACCGGCCAAGTCTGAGCAGAACAAAAACATGTTTTTCACACTCAATTGTACATCTTGCACTTTCACTGACGCAACACTGAGGCATTACTGAAGCACTGACAGTTATAATATGTTTTTTTATTAAAGCAGATACTTCTCTTAACGAAATGTAAATGTGGGTTTGAATCCAACTCGACGCATTGAATTTTTCAACTTTTCGCTTTAAATGACAGTAATAATGTTACGTAATTACCGGCCATGTCCCAACTGGACTCAAACATGTTTTTCACTCAATCACAACATCTTGCAGTGTCTGAGCCATTACTGAATCACTGACAGTTATAATGTTAAATACCGGCTAAGTGCGAGCCGGGCTCAAATAGTTTTGGCCCATTCAATCACGGCCTTCTTGCGCACGGAGCTGCTTTCGTTTCACGCGTTCACTCGTGGTGCACCGCTGATAAAGATTCGCACCAAATAACAACTTTGCAGTCTTGCATAACAAATAACTATTTCTTATACTCACTTAGCCCCCTTCACCCCGACGACCTCGTCATCCTGCTTGACGATGTCGGTCTCGTCGTCGGAGTCTGAATCGGAGATTTCCACTAACTCCTCGCGGATCATGCACATGTCCATTTCGAGGTAGGGAGTGAGATCCTTCACTCCTTCAATCAGTTTCTGAAAAAAAAAAACCATCGTTTAAAGACATATTTTTACCAAGAAAAAAACATTGACAGCCATACGCGTCTTCCTCCGCTCCTCCAATCGCTGTGCGCAGTTCAGGCACAATCCACTGCCTCGCTGTTGATTAGCGGCAAAATATATTGTCGTGGATACTAGAGCCGGCATTAATGACACTGAAAAATCAGTGAAGCACTGATAGCTATACGCACCTTACTCCGCTCCTCTATTCTCTGTGCACAGTTCAAATTACTGATGTGCAAATTTCCAAAATGCTTAAGAGGTCTTTTAAACAGGTCAGTTAACATAGACCTTTTATATAATAAAAAATGCTTAATAAAGGTTTTATAAACATATAAGTTAACACTAGACTTAAGACCTTCTTTAAGCATTTTGGAAAGTTTCCGCAATTTGCACATCAGTAGTTCAACCACAACCCACTGCCTCGCTGTTGATTAGCGGCATTTTCTTCGCCTCTATTACTGAAGCCGGCTCTAATAACACTGAAGAATCACTGAACCATCACTGAAGCACTAACAGCTATACACACCTTGCTCCGTTTCTCCAATCGCTGTGCGCAGTTTAGGCACAGCCCACTGCCTCTCTGTAGATTTTCGGCACAGTATATATACCGCAGTCACCGATGTGTTGATTAGCGGCATAATATATTGCCGCGGATACTGAAGCCCGACTTAATGACACTGAAGAATCAGTGAAGCACTGACAGCTATACGCACC
The DNA here is from genome assembly GCA_905404275.2 of Hedya salicella. Taxonomy (NCBI): domain Eukaryota; kingdom Metazoa; phylum Arthropoda; class Insecta; order Lepidoptera; family Tortricidae; genus Hedya; species Hedya salicella. Next base: position 4,297,169 of record FR990099.1, read on the forward strand.
TTGCTCCGTTCTTCTATCTACTGTGCGCAGTTCAGGCACAGCCCATTGCCTCTCTGTGCATTCTCGGCATAGTATATATACCGTAGTCACTGAAGTGTTACTGATGCATCACTGAACCAACACTGAATCACTGACAGCTATACGCACCTTGCTCCGGTCCTCCAATCGCTGTGCGCAGTTTAGACACAACCCACTGCCTCGTTGTTGATTGGCGGCAAAATATATTGCCGCGGATACTGAAGCCGGGACTAAAGGCACAGATACATCACTAGTGCATTGCATGTTGATGCATTTGTTGGTCTCACGCGCCTTGTCTATTTCCACTGCTGTGAGTTTCTTCTTGCGTTTGCCTAGAAAGAGGACAATATTATTATGAAGCCTCATACGTTCAAATGAGGACGACCAATAAGGGTTTTCTTAAATGTAAATATCACCAGCCGGCGACACTGTAAGGTCCATGTCACAAGAAGTTAAAATCCACTAATCACAGCACAGGATGTTGACACTTCTTGTCAAATGGATCTTACGTCACGGTGGTCCCAGTTGGTGGTATTTCCATAAGGTCAATTTGATAAGAAGTTAAAATCCACCAATCACAGCACAGGATGTTGACACTTCTTGTCAAATGGATCTTACGTCACGGTGGCGCCAGTTGGTGGTATTTCCACAAGGTGCATTTGGCAACAAGATAAAATCCACCAATCACAGCCCAGGATGTTATGAAATATGTACATCAGGAGGATTTCGCTAAAAAATATAACCTACTTTTGACTGCCGTGTCTTCGTCATCGGAGTCCAGACTGAATATCTCCAGGCCAAGGTCTATGGGTGTCTTCGTTTCCGGAGTTTTTGGAGCCTAGAAAAATATTGTTTATATATATATATATGTCATGGACAAATAAAATAAGTGCAATATAAATGGGATTGAAGTCAAATGCTTGCCTATCTAACATGAAAAAAATCGTTATACTTTAGCTCTTCCGCCGACTGCATTGGGATATCCTGTATTAAAACTAGATGGCGCTTTAAAAATAAATATTAACCATGCTATTACTGAACAAAGACAGTACAGTAATAATAGGCTTGTGTCCTAAAAAGTATAATTAGTCCGTCAGTTAGATTAGCAGAAAATATTGGACACGTATTTTTTCTTTCGTCAATTAAACAAAAAATGATGAAGATATAGCCGTGACCGTTTTTCGAGCGGCGTGATGTCATGCGCCCCCACTTCCAAACTTTGACGCGGTTTATCTTTTTCCCTTTTTTATTTGATTGACAAAAGGAAAAATACGTAGCCAATATTTATTTTTTGATAATTAAAGTAACGGACTATTTAGAATAATATGTTTTTACCCAGAAAACTACCATATTAGCTCGCAAACAGCTACAATAGTTAAATACTGTACCGTGGTACATTGTCAGAAACTGTTACCACCTATAGCTTGACCAACACCGCTGTACCGGGCCTTAGGTATGCGAGCGGCGAGATGGGGGGGCAGAGCAGCCGCTGATTCGTCATTCCGCCGTCGTCGTCGTCGTACAGCGGTGTTGGTCACACTATAGCAATGTTGAATGATTGCAATTTATAATTCGTACACATAACATAACTTTGAAAATCCTTTGCACGGATCGCTAGGAGATATTCTGGCAAAAACTAGATGGCGCCATAAAAATAAACATTTAATTATGTTATAATTGAATAAAGAAACATAGTATAGTAACAATTAGTTCGCAAATAGCTAATAATACATAAATCGTAACATTTAATAACTGTGTCACGCTTGCAATGTTGAATAATTGTAAAAAATAATTCTCATACATAGATGGCGTTGTACGGATCTATATCGGAATCCCTAACGTCATTTCTCCTAATGTATCGTTTGACCTAATGTATCATTTGCCATAACGCATTTTTTTCAGAAACCGTAATCTTTTCAGGATTGTTATAAAACAAACCTAACCTAACCTAATCTATACGACGATCTTTTAAAAAATCCTGAAAACTTTACGGTTTCTGAAAAAAATGCGTTATGGCAAATGATACATTAGGACAAACGATATATTAGGACAAACGACATTAGGGATTCCGAAGGAGACCCAATACTAGAAGGCGGCCGCAACTTCGTTCGCGCAGGAGAAAAAGTCATAACGTCACTTTTTTTCTTGAGCGTAGTCAAGTAAAAAGTATCCTATAACCATCTACGGATGTCTGGCTACCCTTGTACCAAAAATAATTGAAACCCGTTAAACCGATTTGGATTGATGAAGCCACAACGACACATACAAACATAAAAAAAAACAAAAACTTTTTTTTGATTCAGTTACCTCCAAATAGTCCGTTACAATTTTTTTTTAAAACATCCTCTATGTACAGACATATCATTTTTACAATTTTATAATAGTAGCACAGATATCTTACCGTAGTTTCAGGTATGGGTAAGGACTCGGCGGCCGGGGTGGTTGTCTTGATCACTTCTTCGGTATTCAATTTTGTCTGAAAATAAATTAATAGTTCAAAAAACACTAGAAAAACACGCTTTTCAAGGCTTTTCTAACAAATTCAAACGCAGCTACGATACGATGTTCCATCATGAAGTTCCAGTTCATATCTTCCGGGTCCATCATCAGATCAGTTCGAAAATACCATTTTATTGTATTGTCATCAGAACTACATACAGCTGCCAATTTTCATGACGCTACGATCCTTGGAACATGGTTAAATTAGTAACCTTAGAATCCATTACATAGTTAGTTACATACAGGTCGACCTAATAAAAGCGTGTTTAATAAAAGCATAGTAAATAACACTAGTGGCCTTCTTGTAAGTCTTTCAACCCCTATATCTCCGCCATTTTGAAAAAAATATCTCCACAAACTGAATCACTAAAAAAATCTATATAATTGGGATGTACTCAAATAAAAATAGATTTTTGATGCGAAATCTTAGTTTCTACGACAGAAACCTCAAAAAAAATCGAGTTCGATACCTTACGTGCGGTTTTATGAGTCTAAAAATTGGGTGGTTAAGTCCATTTTTAGGGTTCCGTAGCCGAAATGGCAAAAACGGAACCCTTATAGATTCGTCATGTCTGTCTGTCTGTCCGTCCGTATATCACAGGCATTTTACTCAAAACTATAAGATGTACATTAATGAAATTTGGAGCATAGGTGTCGTGTGTAAACCGCTACTTAGTTTGATAGTTAAATAAAAAACATATATATTTCCAGGGGGGGCACTCAATACATGTAACCAAAATTGTAAAAAATTTTTTTCAGCAAATATCAATGTGTGGCACATATTTCTACAGTACTTCTAAAAACACTATCAGGTTTCTAATTTTTTTTTTTTGATTTAGTGAATATTTTCCGAAATATTCGCTACGAAAGTAGCAAAAATTGTGTCCCCCCTCTATTTTCTAAACGATATGTTCAAAAAATATGTAAAAATTTACAAATATAAAGCTTAATAAATACTTCCAACGAAAATTGTTTTCAACATGATCGGACATACCGTTTTTAAGTTATTGCCAAAAAACTGCGCTTCTTAGCAAAAGGACGTAAGTGCCGGGGATGTACGCTCTTTTGTTAGGGTGCATTTTTTTTGTATAAACGGCTGCGGAACCCTTCATGGGCGAGTCCGACTCGCACTTGGCCGCTTTTTAAAGTACGAAATTATTAGTAACTGATAAAAGTAACTTTTGTTGCGAAAAACGTTTCGATAAACACAAGTTTTAACATAGCTGCAGAACAAAGTTCTTAATTTCCCCATACAACACACAACACAACACGTCTGATCTAAACACTTTTTTTTACAATCTTACACAAATCGACCTAGTCCCAAACTAAGCAAAGCTTGTACTATGGGTACTACGTGACGATATACATAATATATAAATAAATTATAATACTTAAATACATAGATGTCATCCAACACCCAGGAACAAACATTCGTGGTCATCACATAAACACTTGCCCTGGTCGGGATTCGAACTCGGGACCGCCAGCTTCGTGGGCCGTTGTACAACCCACTGAGCCAAACGTGTCGTCAAAACTTTATAGAACGGATAACTCTACTACTTACAGATGTCTGTGCATCAGCCTTCGGCAGTCCACTGACAGCCTCTGCTTCCTTCTGTGGAGTATCCGGAATCTCCCCGACGGAAGTCGCCATCACATCTACCTCGGTTGGGGTGTTTTCTGACGTCACATCCTTGGGCGACGGTGCTGGCTTGGGTTCGTCTTGCACGTACATTTGGACATCTGAAATAAAAACGGATTTCAATGAGAATGATTATAGACCAGGGATCGGCAACCTTTTGAGTCGGAGGAGTCAAAAATTACAATTTACAAAATTTCAAAGTTGTTAAAGAGACACAAAAAGAAATCTTGCTAACAAAAAATTGTACTATTTTATAAAAAAACTAATTTATAGAGCCGCAGCTTCACATCCAGAGGGCCGCAAGTTGCCGACCCTGTCATAGAAAAGTGTTGTCCTTATGTTGCCTGCGAAGCCTAAGGTCCTGGGTTCAAATCGCGGTTAGGGGAAATATTTGTGTGATGAGCGAGAGTAAATATATCTATTAATTATATCGTCGTCTAGTACCCATAACACAAGCCTTATTGAGCTGGTAAGCTTGTACTATGGGTAATAGGCGACTAAAAATATAATATACAGCTGTACACATGTGACAGCCTTTATTTGTGTTTTTATAAAGGCTGTCACATGTGTAACTGTCTTTACAGCTTAGGCCCATCTGGCATGTATGTACACCTTTATTTGTGTTTTTTCAAAAAATGGGTAGTTTGCACAAATTGTAACTTTGACAGAGGAAAATACATCTTTTCTCAGTCCTCCCGTGACCATGGAAAGCTGGAAAGCTTCCCAAACGTCGGGAACTAAAATGAGATAATATACGCGATATAATCCGTTAAATTGTTTTATTTCAATGAATCTATCTACCCAAGGACTGTTTGTACTGGCCACTGAATCAATTAATATTTCTAAATTAGTATAAAAATCACAAATTTCGAAAAGTATATTCCATATAAATAACAGTGTCTTAAAGGTGTCTTTATTTTCGAGCCTCCCACCATATAAAGAAATTTGGGAGTGGAATTTGAATCAAAAATTTAAGAAATTCGGTTATATTGCCTTTGTGTTAAATTCGAACGACTAAAAGCTAATGCAACTCTATTTTGATAGAAAATGACTCAAAGTTCATTGAAGAGGAGAAGGCCATTTAATAGGCCTTTGGGCGGCTAAAGGTTATTCACATTGCTGTCTACGAACCTGAATGCACTTTATTGTTAACTCACACCACGATTATATTATAACTAAAATAATAAGTCACATTTACATCTTGATGCTGCAAATCCGGCTTCAGTGCTATTATTTTGCACACTACTGTATATACATATAATTATAATACTTAAAAACATAGAAGACATCCAAGACCCAGGAACAAACACTCGTGTTCATCACACAAACACTTGCCCAGGCCGAAATTCAAACCCGGAAACGCTAGCTTTGTAGGCCGTTGTGCAACCCACTGAACAAGAGGTGTTGTCAATAATATTGGCTTTATATCGTTTTAAATCGTAGATTTGAAGAGTGATCCAGAATACGTAACCATGGCAACGAGACACAGATAAAAGATTAAAGAGGAGTCCATACAAGAATCATGTTTTTAGACATTTTCTGCGCAAGGTGCGGAAACCTAAGTGCGCGGATCCGACTCGCACTTGGCCGGTTTTTTCCACTTACCGTCTTCGGAGGAGCTCTCTTCCAGTTCAACTATGTTGATCTCGTGTTTGGGCTTCGATATTTCCAACTTCTTAATCTTGCTAGGTGACTTCTGTTCAGCTTCAGACGGCTCGTTTGACGAATCTGTAATATCATGTACAGAGTTGGGATGTCTCGTAACATTGGGGTTACAAAGAGCAATAGAGTCGTTGTTATATATTTTTTGATTGAATGTATAAATGAAACAATTAGACTGTACAGTTACCAGTATCAATATCTGCGATAACGAAGCGGGCGAAAATATCTGACACGTCCTACCTGCCCTAGAAAGTCCCGTCAGATATTTAAGCGCGCTTTGCTGTCGCAGGTATTAATGCTGGTGACTGTACACATATTCCAATCCATGAATCATTCCTAATAACTGACATTGTAAGGAGTACACTACCCTCGCATGGCACTGAAACTGAGCGAACGAAATAAGTTCGAATTTGTATTAAATAGAAGTCCGGACTTTGACGTAGTGAGAGACATGGTTGATTTTGGCAATCATGCTCAAATTCTGAAGCATGCTACGTTAACATCGGTAGATGTGGAGAGATCGTGTTATGTACACCGTTATTATTGTGTATATCAGATACCTTTAATAATATAATTAAAGTGAATGATATAATATATACAATGTGGCTGTATTTTAATAATAAATAAAAAAATAGATCGTTCTAGAAAAACGATGGATTTTTCACAAGTTGAGAAACCGTATCACGCCAGCTAATATGTAACGAATTGCCATAGTATATGCTTTTCATAATCTTGACAACCGTTTAACATCAGATGAAGATAATATGCAAGATTTTGAAACTTTAATTCCAGTTGAAAGTTGTTCCAGCTCTTGAATACATAAAGATTTTAGCAAACAAGTAAAACTTATCTGAATGTTACATAATAAAATCAAAACAATATGGATTTATCATTCAGTTATTCATTTATTCGAATAAAAAAATATACAATAGCGACTCCACCGTATTACCTGTGCCATAATGCCAACAGAAACCTAACCGTAATCATGTATTTATTAGTCTCTTTATTTATATATCTTCTCAGTATAAGTATAAAGGTGGCATTCCGAGATGGGCTGCAGACCGCAACCACACGTCCCGCTGCACTCCAAATTGAACCTTAATGGTAAGGTAAAAAGATTTAGCCAATTTGGAGTGATGAAGCCACAAGAACACATACAAACAAACAAAAAATCAAAAAGAAATATTTTTGCATACAGTGACCTCCAAATAATAAGGTTTAATCATTTTTTGAAAACATCCTCAATGTACAGACATCTCATTTTTACAACTTTACAAAATAGTATAGATGTATAAAGCAAGAAAAAGTTGATATTGTAAAAAAATTAAACGCCTTAACTTACCGCTGCTCTCTTTCAGTAGCAGTGCCCTTAACTTGCTGTTCTCTTTGACAGTAGAATCGCTGTCCGAATCTGACACTTTGACAGTCTCCACGACGCTCTCAGCTGCTTCTGATGCCTGTCAACATGTCAAAAATATAAGACTGTAGTCAAGACTATAAATGCGTACCTTAGAATGAGACTATTTTGTAAAAAAAACCGGCCAAGTGCGAGTCGTACTCGCCCACCGCTCTTCCAGCTTCCTTCTTTAGCATACTCGGGTAAAAAGTATCCTATAACCTATAATCTTAACTTCACCACAACCTGGTACGAAAGAGCGAATACCTCCTAATACAAGTGTCAAACTTAAAAGGAGGATTCGACATATTTGTTATAATAACTATACTTACAAATAAATAATTTTGAATCTTTGAATATTTTTTTTTTTAATCTGGAGACACCGAACTACCCGTGTACCAAAAATAGTTGAAATCCGTTTAGCCGATTTAGCGTGATGAAGCCACAACGACACATACAAACATTTAATTTTTACAACTTTATAATATTAATAGATGTATTTTACTAAATAAATAGAAGAGTAACGTCTATTTATTCTTTATTGAGACACTCACGTCAGAAGTTTCTTCTGGCGTCTTATCATCTAGAAGAGCTTCCACAGCCTTCAGAGTCTCTATACTACTCTGAGTTTCGAGTTCAGTTTCCATCATTTCCTGGACCTACAAAAAAGACAAATACTCAAACTTCATTTGCCCTTGGCTACATCCCATGTCTTTACAATGTATTTATAAATATAATAAAATCTCATGTACTTCCTGTGTTTGTACGCTCATCACAGAGGCACTACTCAACCAATTGTCATAATTAGGCATAGGAAATTCGGATGCTTTTATACCTAAACTTCGGCCTCTTTACCTACACCGCGTAGATGTTGACTAGCATGGAGGCGGATTCAATTGTAATTAGCGGATGTAATTTTACAAACAAAATTCCCGGGATTTACCGGCATACTGGAAATTAGTACAACATCAATAGGTAAATACGTATCAAGGTATTATAAAAACTATTTTAGTAGTTCATGTTTACAAAATTGTATTTAATTCAGATGTGTTTCATTTAACTAATAGACGCCAAACCTAAATAATGTGAAAAGGTAATTAATAACCTTTTTATGACGTTTTGAATATTACCGCGATCCTGGGAATCGAAAAAGTAAAATATTATTTTTAAGAAGCCGACTTCATACTTGCTTAGCTTTTTCCGGGATTTTGCTAGTCGTAGGTATAAAAGCAACCGAATTTCCGATGCCTGATCATAATCTCACAATCCATATCTAACGAAGAAAGAAAATAATAAACTAATGTAGTGCAATACACAATAGTATATTACTGCAGAGGGCGGGAAACGTAATTTCGTGGATGAGTATGGTTTCGATTTGTTTCTTCTTTCCTTCATTAGATACAAATTCACGAAATGACAATCCTGCCGAGGCATGTATTCTGCTTTTCTCCAAACACGCGAGGAAATTTGACACATGTTTAACTTATCCGAATTGTATATTTGGTTCCACAAAAAATATGGTAATGAAAAAAAATAAAAAAAAATCCTATAGGAATAATTTATCAGTCCCAGAAGATCATTAAGCCTAAATTAACTGTATTATGATTTGGACACAATAATTATTGTTTTTTTTTCTATTATTATTAACATTAATCTACATTAACTAAACGCAGAAAATATATATATTTTTTAATCTCGGTTTTTGTATGTTACTATTGGTCAATTGGCTGTATGGTGAATTTTCGAAGTCTTGGATGAATTTAAAAGTAAAAACCTGCACAATAATGTACACTTCCCAGGCATGTTTGGGAAGTAATGCCACTTTTTTTATTGATTATCGTATCAACGTATATAACGATGGACTTCGCGGTGTGTTTTTACTACATTAATGGGAACATTTCCCAGCAAGTCAGAGAAAAAACTATTTATAGTATTGTCAGCAATGGGATCCGTATCGAACGCTTTCGTTTGCCTTAGTCAATCTAGTACCTAAAACGTTTTTAATATTTAAGTGAGCGAACACAGCGGCAGTTAAATCTTTCATGACTTTGTCCGCTGCTATGACAAAAATGTATATTTTTTGTATTAGTAAATAAATAATAAAATATGAGAAGATAAGCATGAATTTCACTCTCATTTCTGATGCTTCAAATGCAAAATTTCCGTTTGGTAAAATACAAACATTTGTTCTAAACAAGTATTTGTTCAAAATGTTCAAATCATGGAGAATAGAGAGATATAAAACAGATGTAAAAGTGTCCAGCAAATGCAGTAAATAGTAGTTCCTAATCCGTCCACTATTTTTTTTTATGGCATAGGGGGCAAACGAGCAGATGGGTCGCCTGATGGTAAGCGATCACCGTCGCCCATAGACACTTGCATCACCAGAGGAGTCACAAGACAATGGCGCTAGTGTAGTAAGATTTTTATCGAAATGCTACTCAATCCTTTGTTCTACTTCTGTTATAAAAATTCAATTGTTTGTACCAAATAACTTTCTACAGTGGCGCCACCAATTTAAAGCCTTTTGAAGGACATTTTATACATGTAAAGTTTTATGTATAATTAAGACAATATTGTAATAGTTAAGAATTATTTTGAAAAAATGACTGACTGTTGAGTTTGTTTCGGCTTTTTTCTTAACAGTGGAGACTCTTGGGAAATACCGTAGAGTCAGACTTGTAAAAGTGCTCTTGTGGCCTACTTACAGAATAAATAAAATGAATTTGAATTTAAACTTGTAGAGATTGTTCAAATGTCAAAAGACTTTGACACTCTAGAAAAAGTCAGAACCTTGATGGCTGAATCTTGAATAATAACTAATTAAGAACATTATAATCAAGGCCCCTAAAACTAAATTGAAACCGTATAATCGAATTCTATTTAGAAGCCATGATGCCACACACAGACACACATAAGTCGGTTAACTTCAAACTCAGATAAGTCCACTATAACCACTTGGGAGATTATTGAAACAAAAGTGATAATTCGGTGATTTGAAAGGCAGATTATTTGTATTATGGCTAAAGCATTAAAAAAACGATCCTGCTCGACAAACTCAGCTTAAAAACCAACTAAACTAGTGTATTCTTTAAAAAAAATCCAATCAAAAAAAATTTTTTTTGATTGGATTTACCTACATTTGATATAATCGTTTGCAATTTATCTATCTTTGAAAAAACTCATTGTAGATTTGTATAATTTTGATTTAACATACCTGGATTTATCTAGCCATATTGAACAAACTTCTTTCGCTGATTGGCTTTGATGGACTTGCCTTCATTTGAAATAAACTGTCATATGGATTTACCTGATTTTGATAAAATATTGTGATCTTAACTTTATTTTTCTCAAAAACTACACGAAATTATACTTAACCCATGAAATAGAAACAAAACCAATTTCTTGACCTTTTATTATATACAAAAATCTTAAAAAATGGATTTACCCAAGTTTGAAGTTAACCGACTCACATGTTAAACTTAATTGTAACTTCACAGGGGGTTAAAAACTGGTGAAGTGCGAGTCGGACTCGCGTACCGAGCGTTCCATACAAAATTTACGCTACAAACGGCCATAACTATGAAAATACAGTGTTAGCAGAGCCCTACTCCTAAGCAAAATTTACGCGGTGTTCGATCATTTTATATTGGTTACAGACAGACAGACATAAAATTATACTGTTTTTAGCATTTGCTGTTATAGCGGCAACATAAATGAAATTTTCACAGATGATGTCACCTGTGAAAATTTCTACTGTCTAGCTATCTAGGTTCATGAGATACAGCCTGGTGACAGACGGACAGACGGACAGCGGAGTCTTAGTACAGTAGTACCACAAATATAAGTTACAACGATGTACCTGCGCAGAAAGCATTTTTTGATAACAGATTAACCAATTATAAGGCAGCGCGTTTGCGTGGGTAAAATCTTCCACGTCCATTGGCCAAATTTTGCGCGCGACGCCAACAGCTCCGGCACTCTCCATTTTTTCAGGCGCTGCGTCAGTCGCCATGAGTGAGAGTGCACGAGTTCACCTGTCATTTCATATGTTCCGTACGTATTAAGCAAGGTCTTTATTGAAATGGTCCCACGTTCGGTTTCATTCGGTACTTGTGCACTCGTCGGCGTGGCCGATTCGATTGCCGATGTAACTTATGTTCGTGGTACTACCATAATAGGGTCCGGCCCCCGTATTGCCTAACGCGTTTGTCGCTCGTAATAGGAATCAAGTGTCATGATTTTGTATGGGCTATGACAGTTGATTCCGATACCAAGTGTCAAAATTTCGTTAGGCAATAACCCCGCTGTTTTACCCTTTGAATACGGAACCCTAATAAACATTCACATTACAAAAAAAAACACTATTAACTCACCTCTGCTTCTAATTCCTGTTTCTCACTCCCAACCACATCTATCTGTATTTGTAAATCTTTGTCTGCACTTGACTCATCAACAGCGTTTTCAAACGGTTCAAGATCTCCATTATGATCATCCTGATCAGCCTCCTGATCCATATCTTCACCAGTCTCCATGTCTTGTACTTCGGCAAGGTCTATCTGTGGCTCAACATCGTTGGACTCGTCTACCTCCATAGATTCTTTTGGCACATCTGTTTCGGAATGCTGAGCGTTTGAGTCTTCGGAGTGTTCAGCTGTCATTTGATTGCTTTCTGTAATGTTAAATGGCAATATTAGTCCAGCTAACATGCTTAGAATCTATACTATTATAAAGTTGTAAAAATGAAATGTCTGTACATTGAATATATTTTCAAAAAAACTATTGTAACGGACTATTTAGGGGCACTGAATCAAAAAAAAATGTTTTTTTGATTTTTTTGTATGTTTGTATGTGTCGTTGTGGATTCATCACGCCAAATCGGCTTAACGGATTTCAACTATTTCTGGTACATAGGTAGCTGGGTATGTAGAGATTGTTATAGGATATTATACTTTTTTGACTATCTCTCTTTAACTCTATAAACTTAGTGTAAGGTTTTCTATATACTATACTATTATTTATTATGGGCAGGCAGGTCATATGCTGCGCTGCAAAATAAACAAGTGGAGCAAGCAAGTCACTCTATGGTACCCGAGAGATGGCACTAGGCGACAGGGACGCCCCATAAGAAGATGGGAAGACGACCTTCGGCTAACTTCGGGGCCATATCGCACAAGAGTAGGAGGCCTATACCAAAAGGTACACCAAATTAAGGGACATATTATAATCGGAATGTGAATTTAATCAAATATTATGTAAACCCTAGTTCGAAAATATAGGCAAGTAGAAGGCGCCCGCAACTTCGTTCGCGGAGGAGAAAAAGTCATAACCCTTCATTTCTTTATTCAGCGTAGTAGGGTAAAAAGTATCCTATAACCATCGGGAGATACTCAGCTAGCCGTGTACCAAAAATAGGTGAAATCCGTTTAGCCGATTTTGCGTGATGAAGCCACAACGACACATACAAACATACATAAAATAAAACATTTTTCGTTTTAATGACCTCCAAATAGTACATAACAATCATTTTTTTGAAAATATCTTCAATGTACAGACATTTCATTTTAACAACCTTATAATAGTATAGATGAATATATTATATTATTTATAATTATTCTTTTGTACTTATAGGTTAAGTTATAATCTAATGGACCGGAGACAATGTACATCTCCCTGTAAAGTGTGCCCAGGTATTAGGTATTTTGTTTTATAAAAAGTTTCAGATAAAAAGACTTAAGGACTTTTATGTTTTCAAGCAACATTAAATATATGAATAAAACTGTTTAACAGCTAATGTCAACTTTTTATAAATTAAAGTCATATCAAAATAACCATTGATTAATCTTGATTGAATATTAAGCTCAAATAGAGAAGATGCATTATTTTTTTCAATTATACCAATCAATCTGGTTCCTTTTGACTAAAAAAATTATATATAATTATAATAAAATGTATTGAAAAAACGTATTTTACAATAATGATAACTATAGGCTAAAAACAAACAATTTAGGGTAGATACAAGAACTTATAAGCCTGAACTAGGATTCCCTGTGTTTCAGGAAAATTTAATGAACACCCATTGAAAATTAAACACTAGAAACGTTAAAATACAAAGTCAGGCATTACAAAATCAAATCGAACCAAATCATGTTATTGCAATTTATGTTGTACATTCTTGGGCGTTAAAACGCTCTTTATTAATCGAGCGGCAGGTGTGACGTCACTCAAGGCAGAAGTGTGGAGGAGTGAGGAGAACAAGCATTTTTTTTTATTTTGGCATTGCATTTAAATGTATAGTTGCCGTACATTTTTTCCTTCATTGAACTGTAAAGAACCGCAAGATAATGTTTCAATATAAACACATTGCATCTTCTCTATTGAAATGCAAAACTAAATATGCACATTTTTAAATTAAAAAACTACTGAAAGGAGGAGGAAATATAACAAAAATATATATACTGTACCCTCATCCTGATCAAAATCATCGTCGTCATCATCATCTTCAGCTTCCTGTTCCTGTTCGTCTTCATCATCCATAACACGTGATGACTCTGCCAATAATCCAAGGCTATCAGTCACTTCCTGGTCTTCATCAGACAGCTCTAGATGATCCTTAGATGTAGATGGCTGTACTTCCTCAGAGACCTCTTGACAATCTTTAGATGTTGGTGGCTGTGCTTTATCAGACAACACTTGGCAATCTTTAGATGTACCTGGCTGTGGATCAATGTCTTTAGCTTTAGACTCTTCTAGCTCTTTAAGATCTTGATTTTCTGAAGGCTCTTTGACATCTTTGCTTGCTTCTGTTTCAAACTCAGGAGTGGGACTAGCCTTTTCTGCAGTAAGCAGTTTTGGTTGCTCTGAATTTGCTTCTAAAATGATGTCAGCATGACTGAGGTTTTCTTCTATATCCGGAACATTATCTTTGTTAGGTTTAATGGTTCCTAGATTTGAGTTGCCTTCTGAAACATTTTCTTCATCTAGTTTATTAGTTTTTTCAATAGTATCACTAGTATCAATGTCCATGCTTTCTATTTCAGCAGCATCATCTGCCGATTTCTTTGTATGAACAGCTATTTCTACTTGATCTTTAAGTAATGTATCAAATGCGTCTTTCAGGACATCACCTTTATCAGAAACAGAGTGTACAATGTCAGTTTTATCTTTAGTTGCATTTGATACTGTCGAATTTGCAGTAAGTTTTTTAGATATAGTATTTTCAATAAGATCTGGCTTATCAAACTCATCTAATTCGTCCTTGCCATCTTCAGCGACATCAGATGTTTCTGCAGAATCATCAAATGATTCAATAAATTCTTGTGTTGGAATTTCAATCATAACATCAGGTCTGTCCAGTCTATGTTCATTATTGATTTCATATGTTGATGTCGCCATTTCTGATGAATATGTTAAGTTAAGATCTGTTTTATTTGTCTCATCCCCTGATTTATCAACATATATTTCATTTGGAAGATTTTTTTCACACACTTTACTTTCTTCAGATCTCTGACTAGGTTCTTGTGGGACCTGATAATTATGAGTTTTCATAATCTCTAATTCATCAATACTTTTTTCATTCCCAGTGATTTGTGCATCAATTTCATCCAGTAACTCATTATCTTCAATGTCAGGAACTTCTGCATCAGAATAAACAAGCTGTTCATCTAAGGAGTTAGACTCAGATGCATATGGTGACATCTTAGTCTCCAAATCTATTTTGACACTATTATCTACATTGAAAGTTTCGTCTTCATTCCCAGCAACAGTATCTGTCTTTGATTGTTCATCTAATTGCATCAGTACATTGTCTACTGATTTGGATTGAGTTTCTTCATTAACATTGTCTATGTCCATAGAAGCTATGTCTATTGCTATGTTGGTATCAATATTATCATTAATTTTACATCCAAACTTATCAAGATCATTGTCATTCTCAGTATATTTCAGGGTACTGTCTTTCTTTAGGTCTACAATATCAAGTTGCTTTTCTTTAGAAAATATGGCGCCTTCAATCTCTTTATTAGCAGTATCAAGTTTCTCTGTAGAGGTTATAGCAGTTTTTATTTCTGTACTTACAATACCAAGGCCTTCTTTTTTACCTGCATTATCAAGATCTTTGTCAACAGAATGATTTGTTTCTGTAACTTCACCCACACCATTCAGACTTTCATCTTTAGATGTTATTGTACTTCCTATATCTTTCCCTTCATTATCAAGATCTTTTTCTACAGTTGACGAAATTGCGTCTGTATCAATGCTTTCACTATCCAGGCCTTCATCTATAGATGTTATTGTACTTTTTATTTCTTTCTCTACATTATCAAGATCTTTTTCAATAGATGCAGAAGTAGTGTCTGTATCTTTGCTTACACTATCAAGGCCTTCATCTATAGATGTTGTACCTAATATTTCTATCTCTTCATTATCAAGATTTTTTTCCTCAGATGATGAAGTAGTGTCTGTATCTTTGCTTACACTGTCGAGACCTTCATCTATACATGTTAATGTACTTGCTATTTCTTTTCCTTCATTATCAAGATCTTTTTCCACAGTTGTAGTAGTATCCGTATCTTTGCTTACACTATCATGACCTTCATCTATAGATGTAAGTGTTCTTTCTTTCTCTAAATGGTCGAGGTCTTTTCCAATAGATGTAGGAATAATTTCAGCGGTTTTGGACACACTATCAGGTATTTCATCTATGGATGTTAGTGTACTTTCTATTTCTTTATCAATATCATCAATTTGATCTTCATTAAGATCTGTATCGTCATCCCATTTAAGCTCAAAGTCTAATTCACTGTCTACGTCTAAACCCTTCTCTTTATCATTAGGTACCAGCTTCTCAATTTTTTCATCGTTTTCTTCTCTCTCTGTATTATCAGTTAGAACATCATCAGCTTTAGTAGCAGGTGTCAGTGTATTCTGATGGGCACCTATTTGAATGCAACCAACGTTTTCGTCTATTGGAGAAGCAGTAATACCTTCAGAATGGGTGACGGTCGGTGATTCGTCATCTTTTTTGAGATTTGCAGCATCGCCTTGGCTGTCTGCACTCATTTTTGGACGGTGTGCCGATGTGTTATTTACGAGAAACGACTGCTTCAAACTTCGTTTCACACAGCGTTCCTGTACACATTTGGTGGACACCGTTGGTTGTGATATCAACTTAAGCTAATACTTTACTGTCTAGAGTAAAAAATAATCATTTTAACAAGTTTTTAAATCTATTCTGGAATATAAACACGACCTATCGGCCATGAAACTTCCCGAACGGCATTTATTTGTTTGACATATCATGATCAAAGTTACCAGTATAAAAAAAACAACTAATAATATTTTGTAAAAAATTATTTATTAACCTATTAATTATCCTTTACATACTAACAATACAAATATTATGTATTTATAGGCTATTTAAACTTACTTCTATAGTTTCAAATAAATTAGACTCAAGCGAAACGATAAAACTAAAACATTGCCAGGCAAAAAAAGCTTGTTGAAGGCGTAATTTAAAGTTAACTCATCTCTGTTATAATCTAAACTATCTTAAATAATGTACATAATTAATGTACATATTTATATATCTACAATTATAAATAGTTCTGACTTTGAATACACCAGAATTATATGAAAATGGACTTTTCAATAATAACTTTGACAACAATATTTATGATATTGGCGAATTTATCTTTGGACGAATGATATACGCAAACCTTTTTCTAATGCTGTCGGGTTAAAAACGCCTTTCACCTCTGAAATTGAAATGAAATTGACACAAATATTTTGACAGGTTGTTAGGCAATTTCATTATAATTGCAAATTCTGCTAATAATGCAGATTACATTGTTATATCTATAATTTCCAATTAAAAAACTTTATGTATCGCTCAATTATAACCTCACGTGCACTGTAATACCACAATTTCCCACCGCGTCTATCTTACAATCTCCTAGACGGTAGAGTCGCAGTTATTCCGGTTAAGAATCTTGATGAGTTGGTGTTTGTGTACGGAATAACAAAATTGTTTCATGTTCGCCTGTGTATTTACGTGATTATTGGAGTGTAAACTCATTCAACTCTACACAATTCGCACGGAAACTTAGTGATTGTTGTCCAGGATGAATAGCTTTTTATCTCCACGTATGATGGTCGGTGCGGCTATAGTAGGGCTCGTGGGGGCTGCCGGAGTCTTCATTTATGAGCAAGTGTACAATGAGAAGAGGAGAACAATGCTAGGTCAGTATAACCTATAATGTTACTATACAATATGCTAATCAGTTCAAAGTACACATAGAAAACTTATCTACTCCCTGTTTCCCACCGATGGTGAGGAGTGAATTTTCATTTCATCATGGCTACCATTGAAAAGTGTAGATAAGTTTTTTATATACATATTTAATTCACTCAAGATTCACCTGTCATAGACGAAACTGTAATGTATATTAATGTAACAAAATATATATTATAGCGACATATCTTCTACATGATTATGAAGTTGTAAAATGATTATAAAATATTTGAAAGGTACTGAACCAAAAAAATCTTTTTTTTTATTTTTGTATCTGTCCTTGTGTCTTCATCATGTCAAAATGGTAGGTAAAGAAGTTTCAACTATTTTTGGTTCAAGTATATCATCTTCAGATGGTTATAAGGTACTGTGATATATGAGCTGAATATGGTGAAATAAAAGGGTTACGACATTTTTGTCTATTGGGAACAATGTTGCGGACACCATCTAGTAAGTTATATTTTTAATATTATTATTATTTATTATCAGGCAGGCAGTTGCAGCAACTGACGATGCCTAGCCTATATGCAATTTATCTAGAGTCTAAATTTTCTGTTCAGTTTGTATTT
Organism: Hedya salicella; assembly: GCA_905404275.2. NCBI lineage: Eukaryota > Metazoa > Arthropoda > Insecta > Lepidoptera > Tortricidae > Hedya > Hedya salicella. The sequence goes on from FR990099.1 coordinate 4,315,246, forward strand.
GAATTTTTCTGTACTAGTTGATTAGAGATTACAAAAGCAGCTACAATATACATTATACTAAGGTATCATACAGTATATTTTTCATGCTGAATAATATGGAAAATATACATTGATATAATTTCTTAAAGATACATTGCTATAATTTCGGTCCCGGGTTGGAATCCCGCAGAGGGCACACATTTGGTACACAGGTAGCTGAGTGTTCACAGATGGTTGTAGGATACTTTTAACACAACTATTCTGAGATTTACCCTCTTTCACCTAAATGCACTTCTTGAACATCGGTAAATTTTGCAATGTCTGAGATCGCAACAAACTGAGCGGTGTTGTACCACCTAGTCGGGCTATCTAAGTTAAAAGGGCAGTTATGACTTTTTCTCTAATGCAAACTAAGTTGCTAGGCTGCTTCTAGTAAATATTTCGGTATAACCAAATATATTATAGCTCCATTTGAACCCGAATAGGGAATGTGCATGAATTAAAATTTTTGCTTTATTAAAGGCTCATTCATGTGACAAACGGTAGACAAAAATATTTTTTCGAATACCTATAATAATAAGGAAGATATAAGCCATCAAAAAATTAATTTTATCTCTTTCTAGCAAAACAGTATTTAATGTGGAGTTTATATGGCCGACGTGGACTATGACGTAACAGTACATGTCGGACCTCTCTGTCATATAGCTGTCTTGTTAGTACAGTAGAACTCCAATTATCCGAATTAATGGGGACCGGGACCCATTCGGATAATCAAATATTCGGATAATCGGATTTTTTTAAAAAAAAATTTTTAAAAAACAATGACAGGTGCGCCGTGACTGCAATGCGCCGGAACTTGTCTTAACTTGCCGTTGTGCCTACACACGCGGGGGGAAGTCAGTGTAGGCACAACGGCAAGTTAAGACAAGTCAAGTCAAGACTTAACGCGCAAACACTGGCTTCGCGGGGGGAAGAATAATAGCGCACTTAGACTTTTTTTGGACAATTTTTTGTGATTCGGATAATCGGCGATTCGGATAGTCGGAGTTCGGATAATTGGAGTTCTACTGTAGTTTAAAATGCCTATATCATACGTATTTATAGGCCGATTTTAATTCCACTTTTTGAAAAAAAAATATGGTGTTTTGATATTTTGTAAAGAAAACCGATAAAAAAAAATCACGCATATACCCTATTTACTTTAAATATTAACATTCTCAACTTATTATTTATGCACCATACTCTAAATAAAAAATCACCAGAAATGACAATCACCTACAAATTTTATAGTTTTACTACACTTGCCTTGGGTTTTAACTAGATGGTATTTTTCTTATTATTTCAACTATTGCCAGATTGATGCCCTATCCTAAATATTAATGAAACAAGTCACAATAAAGTCTTCATTCTTACAATAAGAATATAAAAAGTAAAATACAAAAATCAAATAGAAAAATATAAAACAGATAAAAAACCTAACCTAGGGTGCCGCCGGCAGCGGGGCAGGGCTCAAGCTGTCGGTGGTTAGGGCTGCACAGAGAGGGGCCGTGTCGAGGATAATTGCCTTCTGCATCAGACCCTTGATCCAGCCATCTAGCGATAGTCTCTTCAGGTTGTTGGTTGAGACTATTTGCTATAAAACCGTTTACCCAAACTACTATTGGGACAATAATCGTCGATTCAACATCCCACATGGCGGTCACCTCGTGAGCCAAGTCAAGGTACTTGCTGAGTTTGTCCTTCTCGGCCTTCATGAGGTTCTCGTCATGTGGAATGGTGATGTCGATGAGTATTGCCCTGCGTTTAGATCGATCTACCAGCAGGATATCATAACCGTATTATTATTATTTTAATTTTATTTACATATATACACATTACGCTGTCCTCACAGTCACCCAATGCGATAGTGTAGTAGCGTATCATAGTAACACAACACCTTTGTGTTACTATGATACTCAATAAGGTGACTCTTTAGTCACCTTAGTGAATTCATTAAGAGGACAATGGAACACATCAACTCTCATGGCTCATAATAATGAGAAAAACTCGCCATTGTATGAAAATTATACATACTAGAAAATGCCCGCAACTTTGTTCGCGGAGCGGAGGAGAAGGAGTCATAACCCCTCTTTTTTTTCAGCGTAGTCGGGTAAAAAGTATCCTTTAACCATCTGGAGATACCCAGCTACCCGTATACCCAAAAATTGTTAAAATCTGTTTAGCCGATTTTGCGTGATGAAGCCACGAGGACACATACAAAAAATCCAAAAATAAATATTTTTCGTTTTAGTGACCTCCAAACAATCATTTTTTTTTAAATATCTTCAATGTACAGACATTGCATTTTTACAAGTTTATAATTATACATATAAGATATGTAATACTTCAAATTTTAGTTTAGTTTTTTTGTGCATATTACTTAATTGGTTGGTTTGTTTATCTTCTTTGATGTATATATTTTTTTCTAATTTGCTCAAAGGTTAGCTGGAAGAGATCCCTCACAGGAAAATCGCCTTTGTACATATCCATGATTTGTAATAATTTTGTTTATTTCTTTATGTGTGCCTACATAACAGTGGCGTGGCGTCCATAATAAGCCAATTCCCACCGGATTGCCCAAGGAAAGGCCTATAACCACCTTTTTAGGGTTTCGTACCCAAAAGGTAAAACGGGACACTATTATTAAATCTCCGCTGTCCGTCCGTCTGTCTGTCTGTCACCTCACCAGGCTGTATCTCATGACCCGTGATAGCTAGACAGTTGACGGTCTCACAGATGATGTATTTCTGTGGCCGCTATAACAAAAAATACCAAAAAGAGTATAATTTTAGGTCTGTCTCTATGTCAGTAACCAATATAAAATGATCGAACACCGCATACATTTTGCTTAGGAGTAGGGCTCTGCTAACCCTGGATTTTCATAGATATGGCCGTTTTTAGCGTATATTTGTCCGGACTCGCACTTGGCAGGTTCTTTCTAGCCAATATTTTCATTTTCACCTCCAATTATTGGCATTTGTTTACATAATTGTGTCACTTGTGTTACGGAACAGGATAACAAGAAAATGTTGATCCACACAAAAGCTAGTGTAAAAAATCTTAAGATTAATTATATTTCTATTGTTCTGTTATTTCAGTTCGTGAAATGGCCCGCCTCGACAAGCAAGTCTCCTCCATGAGGACAGAGCTGGAGGCCCTACGAGAGTTGCAGAAAGAGAAGTAAGTTATTTGAGGTATTTTTAATTTTTAAATGAAGAACAAAATAATGTATGGACTGTCCGTCTGACCCAAACAATCCCATTCCATTCAAGAATCAAAGCTTTTTCAGATCAATCAAGGTACACTAGAAATCGAAAGAAAAAATAGTTTTATACCAAAGTTACGCATTTTCTGAAATTTAACGTGACGAAAATTTATACACAGTTTTGTCGATAAACGCAAGTTTTAACATAACTGCAGAACAAAGTCCTTAATTTCCCGGCATAAGGTAGGAAGGTGTGACGTCACGCCTTCCTACGGTTTAGTATGGCTCGTTTTTGGGAAAGTCCAAAAATGTGATTCTATCGGTGTTGTATCTCGTGGAGTATATTTATGATATTGAAGTAGTTTTTTCACCAGTATTTCTATTGTTGAAAGGTCTTTCTATAAAAAAGTTGTCAATATCCCTATCCGTGGCTTCTATTGCAGCCAGCTCCGGCAAAAACAGAGGCGTCGTCCGCGACCGCGGCCGGCCGCCAAGCCCGCCGCGGGCGACGCTGACGCCGTGGATGCGCGCGAGCAGAGCTACGCCTCTGACTCCGAGTATTTCACCGACTACCAGTCCGTGCTAGGTAAGAAGAAGCATTTTTTTACAAGTTTTTATTTAACTTGCAATTTATGCATGGAAGTATGTATGTAACAGTGGCGTGGCGTCAAACATTATCCATAGACAAGCCGGAGCTAATTTGGCTCGTTTTTAGGGTTCCGCAGCCAAAATGGCAAAAACGGAACACTTATAGTTTCGTCATGTCCGTCCGTCCGTCCGTCCGTATGTCACAGGCATTTTACTCAGAAACTACTAAATGTATATGGATGAAATTTGGAGGATAGGTGTCTTGTATAAGCCGCTAATTAGTTTGATAGTTCAATAATAATAAAATATATTTCTAGGGGGGGCCCTTCATACATGTAACTGAAACTGAAAAATATTTTTTTCAGCAAATATCAATGTGACCATATTTCGACAGTTCTTTTTTTAAATACTTCGAGGTTTCAATTTTTTTTTTTGATTTAGTGAATATTTTCGGAAATAATCCCTCCGAAAGTTGCATAACTTGTGTCGCCCCCCTCTATTTTCTAAACCGTATGTCGGAAAAATATGAACAAAATGACAAAGATGAAGCTTAATAAACACTTTCAACGAAAATCTTCAACATGATCGAATATACCGTTTTTAAGTTATTGCCAAAAAACTGCGCTTCTCAGCTAAAGAACGTAAGTGCCGTGGAGATACGTTCTTTTGCTAGTGCACATTTTCATGTCGTATTTTTTTCATCGGTAGTGCATTTTTTGTATGAACAGCTGCGGAACCCTACATTGAGCATAGTCTGACATGCTCTTGGCCGGTTTATTTTTACAAATGCTGTAGTCAGCTGTCTGAAAATGGGTAACTGGGTGGGAACCGAGGTCTATGAACGCCACGCCACTGGTATGTAATTCATATGTTTGTTCGGGTGGAATCTTGCAAGTTAAATTTGAGCTACTTCCCGGATTCCAAGTGAGCTAAAATTTGGCATACTCATCTAAGTTTGGTGACATCGAGCTGATCTGATGACGGAGCAGGAAGGTGGTCATATGAACTCTGCAATAAAATAGCGCAATCCTACCGAGTTTGGGCTCTTTAGAATCGTCTCGGTGAGTAGTTGATGGATGTTCAAAGAAAAGTACAGTCGGCAATAAAAGCTTGTCACAAATATAAAAATTTTGACAGAAACTTCTTTAGTTTATTTTTCCAAAAAAGTTTTCATAACTTCATGCAACTTAAATGAATTCGTCAAACTGCTAAGACTGTTTGTTATTTTTAGCTATATGCACCTAACACTATTTACCTTACAATTGGGTACTTTCCTGTAGTCAACATAAATGACGTCACGTTTGCAGTTAAATTTTATTTCTGAAAACACGTAGAAAACATTAATGAATATTTATTTTTCAGCTTTTTAAAATGATCAAAAACTAAAAATAAGGAGGCAATTTGATCGTATAGAATTATGACGTCATAAACCTTTTTTTCCTTTCAAGATTCATACTTTCTGACAGTTTAACGGAGCCACGGAGTTTCTCTACATGTTTTTTTTTTTTTTTTTTATAGTTCATAGTGCCTTGGTTTTTAACACGCTTTTATTAGGTCAACCTGTTTGTAACTATGTAATGTAATCTAAGGTAACTAATTTAATCATCTTCCAAGGATCGTAGCGTCATGAAAATTGGCAGCTGTATGTAGTTCTGATGACAATACAATAATATATTACTTGCGAACTGACCTGATGATGGAGCCGGAAGATACGAACTGGAACTTCATGATGGAACATCATATCATAGCTGTGTTTGGATTTGTTAGAAAAATCTTGTAAAGCGTGTTTTTCTAGTGTTTTTTAAACTATTAATTTATTACTGTAATGATGTGTAACTTTTTGAAAAATAAATAAAATAATGATGACATATTGTTTGTTTACAGGTACTGACGGAGAAATGGACAGCGAAGAGTTCTACGATGTTCACACCGACGACGATGACGACACGTTACGGGAGGGTCTGCGCAATGGACACGCGGAACTTGAAGAGGTTGGATATTTACTAGATTTTTTTTTTAAATGGCAATGTTTGTATGTTCGGGTGAGGTGCAAGCTAAATTTGACCCACGCCCGGTTTCTGATTGAGCTAAAATTTGGTAAAGTTACAATACAATATTTTGATACCCATGCAGCTGATCTGATAATGGAGCTGGAAGCTGGTCGTAGGAACTCTCTAATAAAATAACACAATAGAGTACTCCTGACCTCGCTCTTCTGTAAAACGTAGTAGCTTAATCGAAAATAAAGGTTTTTTACGAATTCAAACAAGTGATACTGTTTACGTCCGCAACTGTCGAGGAGAAACAGTCATAACCCCTCTTTTTTCTAGAGCGTAATCGGGTAAAAAGTATCCTATAGCCATATGTAGATACCCAGCTACCCGTGTACCAAACAAATTTGAAAACAGTGTAGCCGATTTGGCGTGATGAAGCCACAACGACACATACAAACATACAAAAATAAAAACGATGTAGTGACCTCCAAATAGTCTGTAACAATTTTTTTTAATATGTTATAATAGTATGTTAACATTAATCCGTTGAGCGTACGTGCAGCGCCATTTTGTATTATCTAGCATGAATGACATCGAGGCAAACGTGTATAGTTTCTATTTTTTGAAGAGAACTAATCTAACTAAAGAATACAAGACAAGGAGGGTGTAGTTAAAATCAGTATAAATCAAAAACGCCTTTATGGGTAGCCAGGAAAGCTCTAAGAAGGCTCGTCTGGCTGTGCATAGAGGTGTGTTGGTTCCAGCACTTATGTACGGAAGTGAAAGTTGGGTGTGGCAGAAGCAAGAAAATAGAATAAATCCAGTAGAAATGAGAGCATTGAGAGGCATGATTGGTGTGAACTTGGGTGACAGGATCAGAAATAGCGTGATAAGGGAACGTTGTGGTGTGACAGAAGATGTAGTAACTCGAATCAATGTTTCGCGATCCTAAACCAACGAGCATGCATGAAGAGATTAATTGAATGTTGATGAAGCGGCAGCAAGACCGTAGCAAGTAGAAGGAGGTAGTCTCTGCCTACCCCGTTGGGGAAAAGGCGTGATTGTATGTAAATCAAAATCAAAACTCTTTATTTCTTAAACTCAGTTACAATAACTCAGTAGGCCGATGTCGCTTTCTAGGTTTTTTTATAAACCTGTGTTAAGAGACACCGCTCTTCCTTACAGTTATCTATGTCCGCAGTTAGTTAACAGATTAAAAAAAAAAATTATGACTAACACAACCTAGAATAATGCCTAATCTAGAATACTGATTATACTTAAAATTACACGTAATATAATAAAAGATAAATGCTTTGAAATTAGGGTTTTCTAAAATGGTAATATCATCAGTCGGCGCCACCGTGACGTAAGGTACGTCACGGTGGCGCCGACTGGTGATATTTCCGTTTTAGAAAACCCTCATTATCGACTCTATATCCTGGACAATCGATTAGAAAGCACTAATCGAATAATCTATACTATTATAAAGTTGTAAAAATGAAATGTCTCTACATTGAAGATATTTTCGAAAAATTGATTGTTACGGACTATTTGGAAGTCACTAAGACGAAAAATATTTTTTTATGTTTGTATGTGTTTGGATTTTATGTATGTTTGTATGTGTTGTGACTTCATCACGCAAAATCGGCTAAACAGATTTCCACAATTTTTGGTACACGGGTAGCTAATATATGCTTATTTCAGGACGGAGCGGAGGTACCGGACGGGCGGCCGGCGGAGACCGCGTCCAACACGTCCACAGTCACTCCGACAGACAAGCCACGGGTAAGATCTACTGGTAGAAGAAGTATGATATCGTCCCGGGCAGCATATGCTAGTCGAAACAAAACTATTCTCGCTCGCAGTCTCTTCTCCCCCCCCCCCCCCCCCCCCCCCCCCCGTCAACTCTTAAGAGGGTTTATACCTGCTTAACTGGCAATTTCGCATATTGTTTGGTTTTTCTTGATTATTTTGAGAAATGTGAATGTAACTTGAACATGTTTCACTTCAATTCATTTATTACGTTTTCGGTAGCTAAGCACAATGAATAATTTCATGATATTGCCTTAACCATAGCTCTAAAAATGAATTTAAGTCTATATTATGTTTATAAGAAAATTAAGGTAAAAGCGATGAGTACATGAATTAAACACAATATAAATGCTAAAAATGTAGGGTATGTATTGAACATATCTTTAAGTTTCATTCAAATACCACAAACTAATGAAGTAAGAAGAAAAAATATGCGACGTTGCCTTTTCATCTGGTGCAGTGGCTTTGGGCCTTTGCTGGAGCTCATGTTGGCCTGTCTTGGTTTGATGGTCTCGTTGGCCTATCTGGGGCATTGTGGGTTCCTGGAGCAAAACTACTGAATAAGTCACTGGCTTTAATAATCTTGGTCTTGAGGCGTGCGCAGGGTTTTAGGTCAAGGTAGGTTTGAATAGAATATAATACCTTTATTGTGTAACTGTGTACAGAGATGTTAATATACAAAATTAGAACCAACAGTTTATCAATCACGGACGTACAATATTTGAAGATCTTACAAAATACTTCATTGATGCATTACATATTATATTAAATAGTTAAGATAGGTACATCATTATAAAATTTATTCATATTATAGAATACTTTATTTATGAGCCAACTTTTTAGGGTGGTTTTATATTTGTTTCTTCAAGTGACTTTATTTCAACAGGTAAGTTATTAAAGGCTCGCATAGCGGCAATAAAAGCACTTTTATACATAAGTTTATTGTGGACCTTAGCAATACGATAGTTATACTGAGTGCGCAGGTCATCATTAAGTGTTGACATTTTAGTAAAGAACTCACCATTTCGCTTTACAAAAGACAAATCTCAAGTATATAAATGCTAGTTAGTGTTAATAACTCCCTGGCAACTTGAATGTGTTAATGATATCGACAGAATCACCCCAATAAATTATACCATATGTGAGTAGTGAATATACATTTCTATAGTATGCGCTCTTTATGGTAATGGCTAGTTAAAGTGTTATGTAATCACATGTGTAGGTAGTTACTCCGTCTCTATATGGAGCCATGGTCGGTTAGGGTAGGCAGCAGAAGCGTGGCGTGAGGAAAATCACAAGAGAAGCCGAAGCGTATTCATTTACTAATTTTTAAAGAAAAAGGTGGTAATAAGTCTTTCCTTGGGCAACCCGGTAGGGATCGACTTATATGGACGCCACGCCACTGCAGCCCAAAGACGTCCACTGCTAGATATAGGCCTCCCCCAAGGATATCAATAACAACCGGCAGTGCGCCGCTTTCATCCAACGGTTTGCAGCGAGCTTCACCAGATCATTGGTCCATCTTGCTTTGGGTCTTCCCATATTTAGTGTTTACTATTGTTGTAAAAATAAGTATTCGTTTCTTTTTCAGGTTAATTAGGACACATTTGCCATAGTTGGGACGATACCACCGTAGCGAACTAGATGACGTCATGAAGAGACACGAATACTGCACAAACTACCCTCTTTGTGCAAAGAATATTTTGTAATGAGGGTAGATTAACTCGTTAAGTTATTATATTGTGAACTTATTCTCAGATAGTACGACAAATATTATTAGTGTTTGGAATAGTTTTACCGGCCTGGTCGAGTTCGGCAAAAAATAATTTGTACAATACAGGGTGGAAAGTTTTAATGGGTCAGTGAGAGCAACATCGCTATCCTGCTAAAGATGGATCTATATCGGAATCCCTAACGTCATTTGTCCTAATGTATCGTTTGTCATAACGTATTTTTTTACTTAATTGTAAATAATTCAGGATTGTTATAAAACAAAGCTAACCTCATCTAAACGATGATCTTTTAAAAAATCCTGAAAAATCTACGGTTTCTGAAAAAAATGCGTTATGGTTAACGATACATTAGGGCAAACAATACATTATGACAAACGACATTAGGGATTCCCAAGGAGACCCCTAACGTGCAATAACTCAGTAAAAAAAATAGTTGTCTGTAAAGTCGGATTACGGAGGATAATTTTAAGCGATAATGTCATAAGAATACATTGATGAAAAATTGCATAGTTTTATGAATTCACAAGTCAATCGCTGAGGGCGATCGTGCCTCTCTATCGCTTGTTCCGCGCTCTCGCTTGCACGCTCGGCTCAGGCGGAACGTGACAATGAGTCATGCTTTTTCGCGCGTCCAGCCGGCGTTCATCGATTTATAAGACGTTATCACGTCAAAAGAAAAGTCTTGACTAACTGACTCATCAACGTCCGATTCATACCGTCGGTATTTAATTAATAATTTGAGAATTACGCTAGTAATATTTGTTATTATACGAGTATAACATTAGTTCGAGTTAACACGTTCGACGCCGGCAACGATCCACTTAGCCCTTACGCTATGCCGGCCGTAATGAAATTCTGATCACAAGCGTTGTGTCACTGGCACTCAAACATAAAATCACGCAAGCTTGTCATCGGCATAGGAGTAAGATTGTTTTCATCACAAATGTTGTAAATAACTATATTGATACAAAGATCTAAGTAGAAGAAATAGTTATTTGTTATGCAAGGCTGCAAAGTTGTTATTTGGCGCGAGTGCTAAGATTGAAAGCCGAGTAAGCGAAGGAATCTAAAATTGAACCACGAGCGTAACGAGGCTTTCAAGGCACGAGATGCCAAAAAATTTTGCAGCCGTGCGGAACTGCAACTTTTCAATTCACTACAGCGAGGAAAATATGAGATGTAAGAAAAACTATGAAATTATAACAAACCGATTATTTTTTTATTTTAAACTATTGATACACACACCTACGAAATACACTCATAACAAAACAAACACATTAATACATGACATACATTACTTCGAACTTCAAATGACTTTTCCACGCTAGCGGATAAAACGCACTTTTCCACGCAGATTTGCCGCTGGAAATTGAACTTTTCCGAGCGAGGGAAGTGAAAAATTATTTGCGATCCACTGCAGTCTAAGGCAGAATCGAACCAGCGTCTCTGTTATACCGGAATATTTCTTTAGCGTCCTGAACCATTAGACCATCAGACCGCTTGTGATTCGCAACGAATTAAGGCCAAGCCACACCGGATGCGTGTGCGTGGCGTGCACGTAGGCGTGCGCGTTGTAAAGTACGAATACCCATAAGAGATGACACACCGCTGCGCACGTGCACGCTACGCAAGCGGTGTGCCATCTACTATGACATTTCATACGATACAACGCGCACGCCACGCACACGCGCACGTGCACGTGCTGCATACGCACCCGATACGTTACTCACGACCTAAGTACGATTAATTTTAAATATAGTAATTTAAAAGATTGTGCGATGTTTTCACATTAAAAAATATAAACATAAAACACAAATGCTGTCTTTTGTGTCAACGTATATAAAATCACGTAAGCGTGTCACCGCAATAGGGTTAAGAATTGTTTGATCATAAACGTTGTGTCACTGGCAGCGAACGTGTTAAGGTAGCTTCATGATACAATAGTGTAAAGTAGCGTTGGTGCTATGTTAGTGTAATGGGTTCAAAATGGGAATTTTTAGGGTTCCTTAGTTGGAAAATGAAATATAGTGTAGCTGTAATATGGGTACAGAAATGTTTTTAATTGGTGGAGCACACGAACACTTATCGTTGACAGATGCACTTTTAAAACTATACAGTGTTTTTAGTTTCGGAAATAAAATAATACATATTATTGTGGATACAACATTGAAACACAAAACATTGTGGTGTTAGGGTGTCCGCTGGGTCTCCTATATATCCTCGTGCGGTGGGCGATCCACCAGATGCAGCGCTGCTCTATGAGTATACAGGAAACGGTACCCGGAGCAGGACGCCCTATGCTTAAAGACATAAAAATTTTTTTCTATGTTTTACTCGAAAATAAAATTATCAAGACAGCCACATTTTAAAAGAATTGCGTTTCCAAAGTGGTCTATTTTTACTGCCTATTACACTAAAGGCCGACAAAAATCCACTTTCCATAAGTCATTCAGCCAATAGGGATGATTTTATACAAATAAACATAAAAAAAATTATGCGAAATGGTGGTTTCTTTGATATCAATCCAAAAAAAAACTGAGTTCGATACCTTGTGTGATTGTGTGTAGCTTGCTTTATGAGCTTTTAAGGTTAGGTGGAAAAGTCCATTTTAAGGTATAAAAATATACTAATAATACCATTGAATAATAAGAATTATTTAGAAAAAATGACTGACTGTTGAGTTTGTTCCGACTTTCTTCTCAACAGTGGCCTCCTCTTGGGAAATGCCGTAGAGTCAGACTTGTAAAAGTGTCTTTGTGGCCTACTTGCAGAATAAACTATTTGAATTTGAATTGAATAACCGATGAAATGTATGGTAACTTTTAACTTAGTTCTTAATTTCCCGATACAAGTAGTTCCTAGGCTTTTGGTATGGAGCGTTTTTTGGGAAAGTTCAAAAGTGTGATTTTAACATCGCTGCATCTCAGTGAGTTTTAATGATATTGATTTAGTTTTTCCACCAATATTTCTATTATTTAAAGGTCGTTTTATAACATACCACAGTAAAAAAATTACGAAATTTGTCAACATCTACTAGAACTAACCCTATTAGAATAATCTTTCGTATCTATGGTAAGGTGTAATACCACGGGCTGAAAATGCCATGTATTTTTTTCTTTGCCTTTAATACCTACATATATAAAGTATATAATACGAGCTAACTTTTGCCAATAATACTTAATTCATATATTAAAAAAACGAATGAAATAAGAAATTTAAATTAAAACTGAACTTGTGCACCGACTAAGAAATCATACTGTATATATGTGCATTTGTGAACACAATAGATCAACGATAAATGTTATTGTGCTAACGCGTTCTCTTTCTAATAAGTGTATATCGGTCTCTCTCATAATTACCAAGAAAGTGAGAGGTGAATACTTGGGAGGTATATAATAGTTTTCAATAAATGCACAAACTCATAATATATATATGTATTCTAAAGGCAAAGGTGCCTTATATTCAATTATATAACCGTAGGAGCTCGAATACTGTATGTAAAATCTTGTTTAAAATAAAATATTGTATAAGATCAACCGGGGCAATTGCGACTATGGGACAAATGCGTCTTTTAAAGATTTATTAAAATCCGAACATTTTGATACTACACTTACCCTCTCTTCTTAAAATTTGTCAGTAGTACAAAGAAAAGCAGGGATAGTTTCCAAAATGACGCGTTATGTTATTGTCAATAGTCGCATTTGTCCCGGTTGACCGCAACTTACTTCAAATACAGTATGGGATTTTGAAACACGTACCTTTTCGCTCTTGTCACAATGACAATAAAGACTAATAAAAACCGGCCAAGTGCGAGCCGGACTTGCGCACCGAGGGTTCCGTACAAAATATACGTTACAAATGGCCGTATCTATGATAATCCAGTGTTAGCAGAGCCCTACTCATAAGCAAAATGTATACGTTGCTCGATCATTTTATATTGGTTACTGATATAGACAGACGGACATAAAATTATACTGTTTTTAGTATTTGTTGTTATAGCGGCAAAAGAAATAAATCATCTGTGAAAATTTCAACTGTCTAGCTATCACGGTTCATGAGATACAGCTTGGTGACAGACAGACGGACAGTAAAGTCTTAGTAATAGGGTCCCGTTTTACCCTTTGGTAACGAAACCCTAAAAAGGAACGAGTTGCAGTTTCCCTTACTGTACTTTTGATAAGCTTAATGATGTGTACTTACATTAAGCTTTGCGTCATTGCCGCATGCTACATGCCACAAAATCTGGAACTTAGATTTATATTTATTATCTGGCTGAAACACACAATTTCAGGGTTTGATGTAATATTTTTCGTCTAATGACGTAGTGGCTTCATCACGCTAAATCGGTTTAACGGATTTCAATAACTTTTGGTACACGGGTAGCTGGGTATCTCCAGATGGTTATAGGATGCTTTTTACCCTACTTTGCTAAAGAAAATAAGAGGGGTTATGACTTTTTCTCCTCCGCGAACGAAGTTGCGGACGGCTTCTATTATATATATATATATTAGCTTAAATAATTAGACGTGCCATAATCTACCAAAGGAAGAACTGTATGTGACATTGTTAAATAGTGGGTGGGACTTGTTAGCTGTAGATAATGAAAGCTATATTCAAAAGTTCATAAACTTCTATGTAATATTTTGTGGCATGCGGCATTGCGTGAAAAGCATGTAGCAATTTTTTCTTGATATGAATCGAATAAACTGTCGAGTATATAGGTTTAACATTGTGACCGCCACAGTCGGCGATTCGCGTCAACGGAAAATCCTGCCCAACCGCCAAAGACAGCAGGTTACTGCATTAGCGACCTACGTGCATTCTTGTTAGCTTGAACTTGTACTTAGGAGTGACGTCACGCGACATTTTTACTCAATCTATCGTCTTTATTATTTAATTACGTAAAAAGAAAAAATACTTGTCCAATTATTATTAATCTACAAGACGGAATTATTAATAAAATTTAGTCATCATCCCTATTAATATTTTTGGTGCCACATTGAAAATTTCATACATTAAATTTATTTCCTTGCGAGGAAACAGCTGGTATAAATTACCTGTTGTATGTAGTAGTAGCGTATCCATATAGGCAATTTGACGTTCCATATTAGAAAAATGACATAAGTTCCATATCAATGTTGTACACTACTACATACAAGTGATACAAGAGGGGCTTTACTTAGGTTTTTTACCTATATTGGCATTAAATGCATATTTTTTGCATATTATATCGGACGAGTAAGGATAAATAGCCTATAGACGCAGTTTATAATCTCATTGACAGACATTGTGGCATGCTATATTCAACCGCGGCATTTTTATGTATACTGACATGAATACCTGTAGACATTAGATGTAGGTTGTTAATGTTTACGCCTTGTAAAAAATAAATGCATATAACGAATTTCTACTTAAACAATACTTCATAATTTCTCATGAAGATCATATATTTCTTGATATGTTTAAATTACATTAGTGGTTACGCACGATGTAATAGCTGATCCATAATGAGGACATTATAGTCATGAGCAAGGAGCGAAAATTTGGTGCTGGTGACGTCATTATGACGCAAAGTCGCATATAGGATGTTTTTTTAAACATTGTTGAAACAGCCCAAAGATTCTTAATAATGCAATATTGATAATGTTAATTTTATTGATTATTATGCAGCTTGACGTCATACGTCTGTCATCGGCACCATAATTTCGCTCCTTGGTCATAAGCTATAAGGACCATTAAAACAAGAGGACTGACCATCTCCATACAAAAAGCCGTTCCTCGATATTTACAACGCCATCTATGAAGAATAATATTTTTAACCCCCGACAAATAAGAGGGGTGTTATAAGTTTAACGTGTCTGTGACTCTGTGTATCTGTCTGTGGCATCGTAGCGCCCATTCGGATGGACCGATTTGAGTGCGGTTCTTTTTGTGTCATAGATAATTTTATCCCGAGTGTTCTTAGCTTAGTTTGATGAAAATCGGACCACTCGTCTCCAAGATATTCAGCTTTTAGTGGAACAAGTCGGGGGTTTTTAAAATTTTAATTTTCTTTAGTTATTTTACAATTATTCAACTTTGCAAGCGTGACACAGTATTTAAATGTTACTATTTATTTATTATTAGCTATTTAAGAACTAATTGTTACTATACTATGTTTCTTTATTCAATTAAAACATCCTTAAGTGTTTAGTTTTAAAGCGCCATCTAGTTTTTGCCAGAATATCTCCTTGCGATCGGAACACGATCCAATGTATGGCAACTGTCAGTCCTCTTGTTTTTATGGTCCTTGTAAGCTACGAGTGGACACCGACGCTGCCCATCTCGCACTGCGTCCAGGCTCTGACAGCTACTACAACGTTTTTAACCGCTATGATCTAAATATCGACGATGGAAAGGAGAATTGAGATAAGCGACATTTTGGAGACATTGAATTATACACCTTATGACATTAGTTAATTAGGTATATTGCTAAACGCCACCAAGCAGTCGCTTATCCCATTTTTCCACCGTCGGTATGTCTGTTTATCACGGTACTTTTCTTGATTAGTTACCTGTCCGTGGACAGATTAAGTGTATTGGTTCATTATGTACGTCAAATAGGTTAAATCGTCAGTAACTGGCCACCGTTCAATAACTGGCCACCTTATACAAAAATGAATTATATTTATAGCCAAATAGAATTCAATTTAGTATGAGGTGGCCAACTATTTAACTATTCTCTTCACCTATAAATAGAATTCATTTTTAGTATAAGGAGGCCAGTTATTGAACGGTGGCCAGTTACTGACGATTTACCCTATATAGGGCCACGGGGTTCAAAATATGTGCCACAGAATGTATAATTGTGCGTACAAAAGTTTCACGCGAAAGGGCTCTTATTTAGACGGGGAAAATCGGAATCTCGATAAGTATAAGTAGTGATTCGGTTTTAGTTCTGTCCATTACTTTATTTAATATCCTTTCTGATGACATCAATGTGTGTAAACACTTTATTGTACATAATAACACGATACAACTTAATCAAAGTAGAAGATATAAGTACAAAGGCGAACTTATCCCTATTAGGCATTTCTTACAGTTAACCTAGAGTAAGTAAGTGAAGATATTCTTATGGAGATATACAAACTAACACCATACCAAGAATGGTACACATGGAAAGATAATGGAAAAGATATGATAAATAAATTTTGTTTTTTTTTTGCGGTTAACCACACTATGGTATTGTTTCTTTAAGTGGATTGTACAGAACTAAAATTTAACTACTATACCGGAGCACCAATCAATTATCACATTAAAAGAAAGACGTGGGACATACCATTAATATGAAACTTTATCAGCGTATGTTAAATGTCAATCTTCTCTTCAATGTGAAGTGTTTCCGGTTTTCCCTTAGCTATCCCTTATGTACTTTGTCTGAAACTCATTGTTAGATCTTAAAGTTACTTGCTCACACGTCTGTATTTTCGTCGAAACTTTATATTAACGAAGCGTATTTACATTTATACTATTATAAAGTTGTAAAAATGAAATATTTTCAAAAAAACTAACTTGATGGACGAACTTGCACGGTGCAAATTGTAAGATGGTTTTAATGATTAATAAGAAAACTGAAATATCGTGTTATTTTCAGTTATCACTGCAGAATGAAAGTTCCTATGGTCGAAGGAATTTGTGGCATTTAAAGTCATTCCAATATTTTTTTTTATAAAATTGACATGAAATTATGTTATTCGAAGAATGCTCATTACATTTTTATTCTCACATCGATTGTAAGCTATTTTTCTGGGATATACGTGTAGTATTTATTTTGTTATGAATTACAACGTTTTTTCCAAACATTGGAGTTTTATTACTTGTAATTTTTGGCCCCTGTGTGCCTACTATGAGCTGGGTTTATGATCGGCGCTAGCGAGTTTCTCGTATCGAGAGTCAGTGCACCTCTCTCGCACGCGCTAATAGTGTGAAAGAGATAGACCGTCATCGAACGCTCGATACTCGCTCGTGCCGAACTCATGGTAGCACTTCACTAGCATGTAACCTCTTTAACTAATGAGTAGTTTAGGATCTGCGTTGATATGTCAGACATATCAATGCAGAGCCGAAACTACTGAACTTAGAGACTAAATTTTTTTCCAGTACTTATAACGTAGGCCAAGAAAGGATTTTTGAAAATTCATCCTCTAACGGAGTTAAAAAAACGGGGTTGAAAGTTTGGATGGAAAACTTGTGAAATCATTTGTTATTCCTTGCCTACGTAATAAATACTGTCTACTGTTAAAATTTCAAGTCTCTAAGTTCAGTACTTTCGGCTCTGCGTTGATATGTCCTCCTTTTATATATATATAGATAATGGAATGTGTCCGAAACGAAGCTGTCCGGCATCAACTGGTATGTAACGATAATTGTAATTGGTTGTTTGAAATTGGCGGCTGCAATAGCGGCTGGCTGCTCCTCTGTCGGACTCGGCCGCGGCGCTGGCGAAGCAAGTTCGAAGAGATATCGTTAACAGCGATGGGCCTCGGTATTTTTTAAATCTTCTAAAATACACGCTATTTCTGGAATATTTTAAAACTATATTTAGAAGAGCAATTAATCACAAAACACCTGATTCAAGTTCTAGAATTTTAATAAATAAACGAATCGTTATTTCGGTTATTTTGTATGAAAAAAATACCGGTCCGATCCCTGATTGTTAATAGAATAAGTTCCAATGTAGTACGACTCTAACGACTTTTAACAATAAAGTGACAAAGCTTTAAAATAAAGAGAAATAAAATCTTCGCGTGGCGGCAATGGTTCTAGTAACATTCCTCACTGACCCCAGCGGAACGAAAAAAACAGAAGCACAACTAGCGTCGCAAAATGACCCCACGAAAACTGTCGAAAAAGGCGGGGCGTATAAACTGGGTCAAACGGGCTGTCAGTTGCATATGGCGGCGCTGCATGACTGTCGTATTATTTCAATTCCCAAAGTGAAAAAATACGGCTTATTGATCTGTAAAATAGTGTATTAATCATTCTAGAAAATATGAAAATAAAGATGGAATCACTTTTCACATGTAAAAAATACCGTCATCATAATTATTTATTTATTTTAGTCGTAAGACATTTTGTATAGGGATGGTGTTGTGCCACCTTACACCATCAAAATGTTAATATGTAAATGAAAAGGTATTATGATACCTATCGAACATTTGATACATGTTTTCATGCACATAACTATTTTATATACAGTGTTCGAAAAAGGTGCAATTTGATTTAAAAGTTATCATACACTAAAGAGCTCAGACTCGGTAGGATTAGGGTAACTTATTACAGAGTTTCTATGCCCACCTCCCGTCTCCATCATCATATCAGCTCGATATTATCCTAATATTGCATATTATCACCAAACTTATAAAAGTATGCAAAAATTTAGTACAATCAGAAACCGGCAATTGGTTTTAATTTAGCTTCAAAGATTTGACCCATACAAACATACTAACACGGCAACAATGAAAGTACGCAAGCTCCATTTTTGCGTTGTCTTAACGTACTACAAAAGTTACGATTGCAAGAGTCTGGCAAATGAAAGATGAGAATGAAATAAACCGCGAAATTTAAAAATGTAGCTGCAGAGTGCCTGTATGAGCTAGAGTTACACAAATTCATTGCTTTTGTCATTAATTATTAAGTTATTAGTTAATGAGAAAATCATTTAAATTTATTTATATCTAGCTCATACAGGCGCACTGCAGCTACATTTTTAAATTTCGCGGTTGATTTAATTCTCATCTTTCATTTGCCAGACTCTAGTGGCTGATTGTCTGTTTGTATTTAAGTATTTAGCAAGCTATAATATATGCATACTCGTATGGTCGTCTAGTATGCACAGTAAAAGTATGCTACATCTTAATTGGAGACTAGTTTGATTTGCGTGATGTTATTCTATGATTATTTAAATTTAAAATAAAACTCAAAAAACAATTTAAATAATACGACAATTCAGCCTACAAAATGACTCTTTATTGCATGTGACCATCTACTACGTATGCGTTTTCATAGTCGCCGTCATGTTGATACTATAAAACGTCAGCGCTAGAAGCCAATCACAGCCAGTTATTATGAAATTGGCCAATCACAATTATGTGTTTTGGGTAATAGAAAGTAGACTGATATTTTGGCCAACTCTTATTGGTCACACAACGCGCATGCGGATTTAGAATATTTACCCCGTTTTGTACTGTAATTTTGTATCAAGCTCGCGTTCTATGTTTTTTTCGTTCACTGACTGACCCATTTACATGTCATCATTTCTGAGTTTATTATTGAGGGTTTCATAATGTGTTCGATAGTAGTATTTTATGCAATCGTTATATAACGTATACATATATGTAATAATATGTATATAATTAGGCCACTCAGCAAGCTTCGTGGCCTAAATCGGTACCCGACTGAAAAAGCTAATTATATAACTATTGTATACAATACTTTTTCTACGAGTAACCCATAAACTACAGTAAATGAAACATAGCTAAAATAATGTCAAAAAACACTGCCTTCTTTTTTGAAATTCATTATAGTTCTGTGCAGAGTTGTATAATATAGTTATTATAGTTCCGTGACCTATAGAGTGTTGGTCGAATTAAAAAAGTATGCCTTTTTAGTATGATTTGCGGAGTTCTTATTTACAGATATATATACCTACAGTTCACAAGTAGTAGAAAAAGTTTATAATTACAACGAGCAATAAAACACATGTCTTAGTCTCATTGTTTTTACTAAATACATCAATAGATTAAATTTCTCACATTGTTAGCTATAAATCTTATAAAATAGTAATACTTTCGTGGAAATATAAATTTATATAAAGTAGCTTCTGACCTACCAGCTGTCTGTTGAACCAACAAATAACGTTATATGGCAAATTTGTCAAATTATATGGCAAATTTTAACTAGAAACTAAATATGCCAAAGGGCAACCGACCTTACACTTTTTTGCATTACTCACTGTCAATTTTACATTAAAATTTATTAAACTTCTGCGCATGTCTACATTTTTTGTTTTATGTAATTAACTTTGAAGATAAAAACTGTAAGTTAATATATTAAAGGTAATATTCTTATATTAAAGGTATTAACTTATTTTTTTTACCTTCATCGTAATGCATCATGATTTAAACTGTATGCGTTGTCATGTAACTCTTTGCATAAAAGGTTACAAATAAAATGTCAGAAATATTAATTATTTTATTCCCAATACAAAAATAACAGCAAAAATAATTGTAAATAATTTCAACCGCTGGTAGTTCAGATATCGTCATTGAGAAAGTGATGTCACAGTCATTAAATTAATGTCAATTTCATTAAAATTCTAAATATGGCCGTTCAACATCGATAAATTATTACATAACGTAGACATTTGTATGAATAATAATCAATTCTCAAAAAAATGTAGTCGTCAAAGAGGCGGATAAAGTTTGGACCGTTATCAGGTAATGTTTATAGCTCTGAACTGAACTGACGGTACACCACTGCGTTTATGTTTTAAGAGAATGAATAGTTTATCTAAAGGCCTGTTTACACTTTCTCAAGTGCCAGTTCATACATTTGCTTAAACATAAATGGAAGAAAATAAAAAAGAAATTCATAAAAAGAACATATTTTTCTTCGGAATACTGATTTTTGGACTGTTACTGACAAGAGTTCATCATTTTTATCTCATACAATAAAAAAAAATGTCCAAAAATTTGTATGTAAAAATCAGTTCAAAGTTCTCAGTTTCTTTACGGTCATAGAAATAAAAATATCATAAATACTAAAATGCATCGAAACTGAGATAGAGATTTACGATATTTTTTTCTTGTTTGGTTAGAATGTATGAACGATTCTGAGTGAGATAAGCAGAAAAAAAACAATATTATTAATAAAAAAACTTATTTTTTTATGTAGGTACATTGTTTTTGAATTTCACCCAAATACCAAATGTATGAACTCGCATTAATCAGTAATCACTAATCAAAGTTTAGACAGGTCCACTACAGATTGGCTCGAGTTGGAGCGAGACCGAGATACACTGGCGTTATATCAATTAAATTCACTTAAAAAACAGTTTTTATTAACATGACAGTAAAGTAATAATTTGAACTGATTTCAATTGGCACTTGTTTCGCTTTAGTAACGTTAAAGACGGAAGTGTACCCCGCCTTCGTCTCGACTCGCTCCAATATGAAGGTAGTACCGGCATAAACAGTATTTGTAGGGTCACCAGAACGAAGAACGTCGCTACGAAACGGTTAGGGCAAAAGGCTAAGTAAAATCATGGACGAATAAAGCAAGATGATTAATCGCAATACAAAAAACTGTTTCCCGATTTTTACAATACCATCTATGTATTTGTAAAAAAACCGTAACTCCTCGACGAGTTCTTCCGGATATTATAACAACAGTGGACTGTACATTTGGCAGTTTGTATAATCCAAAGACAGAAGGAAACTTTGGGAAAGCAAGATCGTAACAGTGGTCGCTAAAAAAAACAAATTTTAACATTTATTTATTATATCGTATGGCATAAAACAGTACATTTAAATTAATCGAGGTGTATACAACAGGTATGTCACAAATTGATATCCAAAGGTTCCAAAATTAGAGTTGCCATACAAAAAATAAATATATTGGAAAGCTTTTATACATTTTTACTTTTTGTATTTTTAAACGTTTCGTAATTCATTATCTGTAACCGTTCTACTTTGTAAGCGGGACAGTACTAACTATTATAGCATGACAGTGTTTATTGTATCTGATTACGGACTGATTGTTAATGTAATACTTTTCTTTGTTCAATTATAACCTCGTTAATGTCTAGTTTTAAAGCGCCATCTAGTTTTAGTCCTAGATATCCCCTTGGGGTCGGTGCACGATCCAAGTATGGCGTTTGACGGCCCTCTTGCGTTATTCGTCCTTGATAGAATATATAAAGTACTAAAATACACTGTAAATACGAAAGCTTAGTTCTAGGATACAAAAAAATAACAGCCTAGAATTGTGAGTATGAAAATAATGGTGACTGCTTATAAGCGAAATTCTGGTACTTCTGGTGCGATGCCCCACAACGATGCATTTAGACTCAAAAGGCGGAAGTTCCACACAAATCTATAGTGGATACACCCTATGAATCTAAAGGTATCTCCACATTTGCGAATCGTCTAATCGGCAAGTAAAACTCATACAGTTTTGTGACTTTTTAAAATACTTGTGAAATACCAATCCAAACTTTATTTCTCTAATATAATTATAATACTAACAAACACCCGGTTAGTACTCTTTATAAATTACTCGTGGATTGACTAATGTAATTCAAAGTAAATACCAAAGTTATCAATTACTGAAGATAAAAAAATACACTTTTGTACAAAACATTTGCAAAAGTTGGGGTCTAAAACATGTTTGTGCCAGTTAAAACATAACACGTTCATTGGAAGACACAATAAATCATTACATGGATATAACCGCGACGACAAGTATGTGATACTAACAGCAATGTGACATAGATATATAACCTATAAACACAAAATATTATTAGTTCATAACGTTTATAATTCAAAATTGCTAAGGCAACAATAGAAATATCCAAGTATATTTAAGAAACTCGCAAATTAGCCCTACCTATAATGCTACTGCTCCACCTGCGTTAACGTTAATATAAATGTGGAAAACTACACTATAATTAATAGACAATAAAACCTGAGGCCACATTAGCGTCACTGTAACAACCCTTTGATGTGTCGAGAAAACCGCCACCCGAGCTATCGCTTAACGTCTAACGTCACTAACAACCCTTGCCACATCCCTTTTAGGGCACTAAACTGTTGGCTTCATCTGTGTAATGGCATATTTAACGCCTTTATTAAGGTGTTACGACGCAGGTGGAGCAGTTGCATAAAGGAGTAATGGTTCTACAGTCAGCGTCAAATAGCCTGAAGAATCCAAAGCGCCAAATATACCGTTACGTATGAATTAATGATAATTTATTCGCTGATATGGTCACATTAGCTGTTATATAAATAATGCTTAAGTATCTAGCATATTCTACCGGGAACCGGTGTGCAAATTTATACAATATTATGTAGGCACTGATTAGTTCTTTATGCATATAAAAATAAAGATATGTTAGAAGCTACAGACTATTTGACGCTGACTGTACCAGCGAACAAAGCCATTATAATTCATTGTGAAGTGTAACTGCCAATTGTTTCTTTGTAAAAAAAGCTATGAATTACTGTAGAGGTATGTTTCAATGTAATGTGGTGTTCTTGTGTTAAAAATGAAGTAGCTTTTTGTGTCACAAAAGAGTTTGCAATCAGTAACATCCACTATAAAGTAAATAAATCGCTTACTGAAACTCATAGTGACACCACGAAATAAAACTGCTTCAAAATATAAATTCTCGTTAAATCGCAATTTTAATGATTTTAGATTTTGTCTAATGTCACTTCGATTCTCAGTTAGCGCAAAATATCGTTTTAGTGCGGTGAGACAAAGTATTAAAAAAAAACAGCGTTGTGGTTAACTTTTCGGACCGTTACAGGCGGGCTGCATTTCAGTTGCTTTCTGGCTGCAAATGTGCAGTTTAAATGCAGTTATCTCGCAGTTGTCTTAACTGCATCGAAACTGCAAACCAACTGCGCCGGTGACGTGCATTCGTGGACTATTATTGTACACCGACTGAAAACTAGTTATACGAATGTATTTACTTCTCATCAAGTGAAATAAATCAAAAGCAAACCAATCACCTATTCATAAAAAAATTATAGAGGTTACTTACTAATGTAGTTTCTTACTGACGTCTTAGCAATTTCGATAAAAAAACGTATAATTAGGGCTAAGGCTATATGATCATAATTAAGTAGAAATCGACCAGTGTTTTTTTTAGTCAAAGTTACTTGAGTCTTCTGAGTTTGAACGTTTTTGCATTACCAAAAAACAATCTGGTCACTTTCTACGAATCACGGTCATATTGGACGTGGATTGCTTAGAACCATGCGCTTCACTAAGTGCTATGATGGCATTATTCTAGTGAACTTGTAATTTATTAGGTTCCGTACATACATATTAATAAGGTTCCTCTGACTGCGTGACAGAAAGCTGCTCATACTCGAACCCTAAACAAGAACCTTATTTATAACAACACAACAAACGGGGCTAAAATCGCATATAAATATGATTTTATTTAATTACCAAACGAAAGGTAAGGTTGTGTTGTGATAATGAGTGAAAATCGTGTTAGTTTAAATCAATGTTTCAAGAACCTTATTTGCCCTTCCTATGCGCAGCCTACTCGCACTTGGCCAGATTTTAGGGTTCCGTTCCTCAAAAGGAAAAACAAGGAACCCTTACATTGCCATTGCAAAAGTAAAAAGAAGATAACGGAGGGCGATAACGCAAAAATCGTTATTTTCGGATGTGGAGATATATAACACGTGATCGCGGAAATTGGTAATACAGTTGGGTGTGTTTCCATACAAATTACCGTCCATGGAAAACCTACAATATACTTCCAGTTCTCCTAGAAACTTGAAATTTTTTATGAAGGTAGCTCTTATAGTACAACCTACGAAACACATCTGAATATCTTAATTTTGTATGTCTGTCTATATTGTCTATGTCAATAACCAATATTAAATGACCCCACACCGCGTACATTTTGCTTTGGAGGCTAGGCTCTGCTAACCCTGGGATTTTCATAGATGCAGCCGATTAGCGTATATCTTGTACGGAACCCTCGGTTATCGTTATTATGTTACCTGTAACGGTTATATTACATAGTGGTGTATTCTTAGTCGCTAAGCGAAGCACTAAAGTCTCCAAGCGAACCACGACTATAACTTTAGCCTAATAATTATTTAACGCCTAGATTAGGCCTTAATAAGCTCACACATAGACATAGATCTTTAAAACTTAATTTCTTTAATCACATTTTTAATGTACAGTCGACTAAAATCGCACCATTTATATTTACATTTGATGTATGCCATTGCAAATGAGGAGCGTCTTTTTAAAAGGGCTTATTTTTATATGCCTTCCATGGAGAAATAAGCCCTTTTCAAAAGACACTCCTGAAATAGTATGAATGATAATAAATAATAATCTCATTGTACGAAAATAAAAATTGGGCGTTTTTAGATACATTTAGGGGAGACCGGGGATGGTTCTCTAATGCCATAAATAACTATATCTCCCTCCCAGATAAAGCTCTCGCGATCTTTCGACACCGGTCGATGATCTTATTCGTTCGTTCATTTATCTGTTATGGCCGTCGCGTGACAACCAATCTGTGGAGCAACCTTACCCAGTCTCCCTTACTACTATAAGAGTAAAGTGGAAGCGAAAAATATTTGTCAATTTTTGTCTTATACTTGCCCTTAAGTGACGTCTGCAATCATAATACTATCTCCTTCACACTTACGTGGTTTTAGCAGGTGTTAAAGAGATAACACTATAATTTCGGTCGTCACTTTTGGTTGAGGGCAAGTATAGAAAATAGTACTCACGATTCTGAGCAGGAATAACCAAATGTTTTTCAAAAATCAAAAGATACGTGATTCAACATTTCCTGAAAACTACCACTAGACTTTCCGATACGGGATAATTTTCTACACAATTATTTGCATTATTTGGTGGAAAAGTGTACCGTCCAGTTACAGAACAATTTGTATGGCACAATGCATAACTTATTTTGCTGACTGTACTGCTTAAGGTATACCTTAGGAAAGTGTGATTTTTGCAAAAAAACAAAACCAAAAAACTAAATAAAATATTCTGTAAAGTCGACTCTTATCGATAATTAGTTAATTACATTAATTATAACCAGCAGCACTTCTATGCGAGCGAAACCCCAAAAATATGTACACAGCTAAATCGCTCTAAATAGATAAGCTGCCGATAATACATTAACCTACATTCATAGTCGACTGTACTCACTTAGCCTACTTTACACAATTATCCAATAACACATCACTGGCCTACCGTTCTAACAGACGTCGCTTGCGGAGGCGCGGGCGCAGTGATTGGAATAGTGTTGTGAATTAAGAGTTAAATCCTAGACCTCAGGGCTCGAGTCGTAAAGAGGTTTGCTGACTGTAAAATTGCGATACGTAGTTTTGACAATTGAGTTATTGCCAATTTAGCCATAATTTGAAATAAAAAGTTTGCGATGTGATACTTCGATTAAAATTTTTTGCCCAACATTAATATAATAATTAGGGGGGCAGACGACGGCGGAATGACGAATCAGCGGCTGCTCTAGAAAGTAGAAATACTACAGTAGAAATTTCCTGCGTCGCACCACTAAAACTCTCTTATTAAACTACCCTACCAAGTTTGGGCTCTTTAGAATCGTCTCTGTGGCTAGTTCATGGATGTTCAAAGAAAAATTCAGTTAGCAATAAAAGCGTGTCGCGAAAAAAAATTGTTTGACAGATACTAATTTAAGGTATGTCTTGAAGATTCCAAAATGTCTTCCGAGCCTTAAAGAATCGCGAGTCTTTACGGCTCAAGTCTTTAAGACTCGAATATAGCTCTAACCCACAACACTAGGTTATAAGGATCGTTACCGGGTCAATTTCAGAGCGTTTCAACCGCACTCATTAGTGGTGCTTTCTATTACAGATTCGAATGGCATTTTGAGATATTGTGTAGACCTCTACACAGGAGGTATAGTATCACATTCGAATCTGTAACAGAAGACACCATTCATTCGGTGACACTAATGAGTGCGGGTGAAACGCTCGGCCCAGGGAGCCCGTTTCACAAAAGCTTGTAGTGTATTACAAGCGAAAATCTCTTTCTAACAATATGTATTAAAAGGAGACTTCCACTAGTAATACAAGTTACAAGCTTTTGTGGAACAGGCCTCTGGTTGTCTTAACCCCGCGGTCATCTTACCGCGGCCGACGTCTCATTTAAAAGGTCGGTATACACATTAGCATCCACGTTCATTTATTGCCAGAACTTTGTCTAAATTAAGTCGTTGTAATATTCCGCTATTGTATGTGAAAATAAATGTGTATGTATAACGTGGACATTTTTAATTCCCTTGTAATAGAACCTTAAATCACACACTACAGAGTGTTCCGAATACAGTGGCAAAGTTGCTAGCAGGTTTTTATTAAATATAGGTTATATTACAGAAATAATATAAGTCGCCTCTTATCTCAATGTCGCTAGCTAGGTACGAATACTGACAAATTTATAAGAAAATACTAACAAAATATGGATCTCGATCTCTAAATAAATACAATTTTATAATTATTATTATATTGAGCCCTTAGTGCCAGATCCGGTATTAGAAATATAATACCCCCTTATGTTATTTGATGTTGACAAATATGTATATTAGATATAAATACATTGATAATTCGCAAATGGGTTACGCAGCTAAATCACTTACTAATGCTGTGAAATAAAATAAATTCATATTTACTTTTTTTTAAAGTAAATGAAAATCAAGCATTAGCTGAGAGAATATGATACATCAAAATATCCAGTTTAAGGATTCCAAATGCGATGCCAACTAATATACCTCTATACTTGTCAGGATCGTCATTGTCATAAGAGCACACAAGGCGCCCAACCGCACGGGGATTTTATAGTCCACTAAGGTCTTTAATTATATACTGTTCATGCTCCTATGCCTAGTTCACACTGAATAAACCTGTATTGTGTGGAGAATATGATTTGCTCAAGGCAGAACTTATATCGCATTGCGACATTGCAGGAAACATGATGTATACCTCACTTTTGCTTACAACTTTGCCCATTTCGACACACCCTGTATATTGCTATTCTCGCACAAAATTACAAACAACGCACTTTTCCTAATTAATAAAATGTCAATATGTCCCGTCAGATCCACACTTCTGCATTTAGAATTATGTCGTATTAACTTTAATAACTTTATTACTTCCAGATTAGGTGTCCCAAATTTTCATATGAAAACATTTTCGCACCACGAACATACAAATAAAAAGTGTCAAAAAATGGGACACCATACTTCAATTCCTTTTTACCCGACTGCGTCAGAAGGATGGTTTTGTTTGTCGTGTGTATGTATGTTTATTTCTTTTTGCACGCTTTGCAACTTAATCATCTTGACTTGACGGATTTTGACGTATAAGGTTCGTTCAGATTCACTTCTTCCACATTCCCATTATGTCTACTTCTTAGCTCGTCAACAATCCCATTTCGTCCACATGCAATTCCCAAGTCATCCACTTCCTATTTCTCAAACTATCCACTCCCTATCTCGTTTAAATTTCTACCTCATCTACATTCCCAACTCGTCCACATTCGAATATTGTCGACTTCTTATCTTGTCAACATTCCCAAATCGTCCACTTCCTGTCAACATTCTCACATGTTCCAATTCCTATCTCGTTCACATTTCTAACCCATCTACATTCCCTATTCGTCCAAATTCGAATATCGTCAAATCCTTATCTTGTCAACATTTCCAAATCGTCCACTTCCTGTCAACATTCTCACATGTTCCAATTCCTATCTCGTTCACATTTCTAACCCATCTACATTCCCTATTCGTCCACAATC
Organism: Hedya salicella; assembly: GCA_905404275.2. Taxonomy (NCBI): domain Eukaryota; kingdom Metazoa; phylum Arthropoda; class Insecta; order Lepidoptera; family Tortricidae; genus Hedya; species Hedya salicella. The sequence goes on from FR990099.1 coordinate 4,344,183, forward strand.
GAATATCGTGAAATCCTTATCTTGTCAACATTTCCAAATCGTCCACTTCCTGTCAACATTCTCACATGTCATGTTCCACTTCCTATCTCGTTCACATTTCTACCTCGTCTACATTCCCTATTCGTCCACATTCGAATATTGTAAAATCCTTATCTTGTCAACATTTCCAAATCGTCCACTTCCTGGCAACATTCTCACAAGTCATGTTCCACTTCCTATCTCGTTCACATTTCTACCTCGTCTACATTCCCAACTCGTCCACATTCGAATATTGTCAACTTACTAACTCATGAACAATCCCATTTCGTTCACTTCCTATCTCGTCATCATTCCCAAATCATCCACTTCCTATCTCGTTCAACATTTCTAAGTCATTTTCATTCCTGCTCGTCCGCATTCCCATTTCGTCCATATTCCCAAGTCGATCACACTTCAAACTTAGAAAGATTAATAAAAGAAAGGTAATATCGATTAACTTATTATTGATAAAAAAACACGATGAAAAATAAATAAATATGATGAATAAAAATAAAAATGAAAAAAACTTGGGAATGTCGCCGAGTTACAAAAGTGGACGATTTGGAAAAGAGGACAATAAAGGAAGAGGACTATTTGCGAATGTTGACAAGACAGTAAATGGGCGATTTGGGAATGTTGACGACTTACGAAGTTGACGAAATGAGAATGTGGATAAAGTGAACCTAAATGGTTAGATTCGTCTTGGTTGTGTAAGTGACATAGGATATAACATTTCAAAATCGGGTTATTTTCACAACTGTGATTATATGCTTTTTATTTTCATCTAAGTGCAGAGTAAGATACTGACTATCTAACAATGTCAAAATGTACTATAAAAAGCTTTAAAAATCGACAAATTTCCACCAAACGAACACTTATTAAATACTTTAAATTAATTTGTACTTAAACGTTTCGTATATAATAGGCTGTACTTAAAAACTACGTCATGCTTGAGAAGGGAGGTATGCCATATGCCACCAATTTCACTAACCAATAGGGTACATGCATTTCTTATCGCATTTCTTAACAAAATATAAATACCGTAAAAACGATTTGAAAAAGTGAAATTAATATTAAAATCGGCCAAGAAATACGCATGGTATAAGCATTTTAAACTACTAATTAGACAGCGATTTGACAGAGAGGTCCGACATGTACTGTTACGGCATACTGCACTCCAGCCATATAAACTCCATATTAAATTCTGTTTTGCTAGAAAGAGATAGAGTAAAATGTTTGATAGCTTATATCTTGAATATTTTTATAGTTATTCGAAAAATATTTTTGTCTACTGGTTGTTACATGAATGATCTGTTAATGAAGCAAAAATAAAAATTCATGCATATTCCCTATTAGGTCAAACTATTTGATCCTGACATTAGGATTTTAGAATAAGAAATGTGCAATAAAATATTTTATTGAATCAGATTTCAATGGAAATTAAAAAATTGATATCTGGGGTAAGGACAAAACAGACACCTGAAAAGGGCAATTTGCCATACTTAGGCTACTGGGTGTTAAAAATCCTCATATAAAAAGCTTATGACAACCAGGCGAGGATACATTTCGTTCAAGGCGGGGATTAATGTTTTCACGAATCAGGTTCATCAGGGTATTGTCCCCATAGACCTCCCCCTTCTCTGTATAAGCGCCTAGCTATTGTAGAACTAAAATAAAGTGAACATTAGTCATAAACACTTATTCGCACCACTCGCTTGCACTTGCTGTTTCTTCTAAAGCGCGAGCGAGAAGGCCGACGTCATTTTCATGACTCTCACGTTCAGTTGATTTTGACCGGGCCCGTTGCATAAACGCGTATAACTTGTATTACAAACGGAAATCTCTTTCCAACAATATGAATTAAAAAGCGACTTCCGCTTGTAATAAAAATTACAAGCGTTTATGAAACGGGCCCCTAGGACCCGTTCCTCAAAAGCTTGTAACTTGTATTACAAGAGCCGAAGTCTCTTTCCAACATTATGAATTAAAAAGCGACTTCCGCTTGTAATAAAAATTACAAGCGTTTATGAAATGTGCCCCTGAGACCCGTTTCTCAAAAGCTTGTAACTTGTATTACAAGAGCGGAAGTCTCTTTCCAACAATATGAATTAAAAAGAGATTTCCGCTGGTCAAACAAATTACAAGCCACAGGCCACAGGTATGGTCGCAACAGAAATAGGTCAATTATTTTTTGCTTAATTTAGCGGTGGGGATCTGATATAAATATAACAATTATAGTTTATAACTCCGTGCATACTCTATTAGTGGTTCGCCACTGGTATGCATGGTTGTACAACGAACATTTATACATGATAACTATGACGATGGTTATACAAATATTCAATAACAGATAGAGAGAGCGGTTCGAATCAGTAAATTAACAAAGGTGTATGTGTATTGCATCATTTGTATATAACAATAGCGATTTTACGATATCCAATATCTTCTACTAGATCCCTTCCTGAGATTTCGTCCGTTATTCCTATCTTTTTCGTTATAAAAATGACTTTCTTTTTTTCATTAATGTTTATCTCAACATCACTTCGAATAATGTAAATTCACGCTTACTCCTATCAAATTAAGGAGATTTTATAAGAAGAACGAATGAAAAACCTTCAATTATCGTTTAGATTATAACAATCATAGACGACGTAGTACATAAGAAATTAAGGAATACAATTGTGAAACTTGTTTTTCAACGAAACCGTTCTCGAAAATTTTAGTCTAAAATCCACATCTACAGGGTACACCTTTGTGTTGAGTGAGATCACTATTAGTTATAATTTTGTGCATTTTATCCTAATATAACTATGTACACCTAACCTACTTACACTATGTGTTGTGCTGGAAGCATCTATTAGTCGTGTAATATCGAAAGCAGGAAATATATTGCAACATATCTTTATACTTGTAGACAAAAAGATGTGTGACGATATATTTAGAACGGCTGTTTCAAACTAAGCATTCGATACTAACTATAAATTATACTACTTACGGCTTATCGGAATAACCGCCTTTAATGAATAAGACCATCTGTTGGTTAGTTTGTAATCTAAAATGCTCTATTTGATTCATTACAAAAGGCACATTAACACGTTCGCAGACATGACTGCTATTAGCAATCGCGTAGCTTTTTTGTTTCTCTTAGCCTGTGTAACGTTGTGACTTACTATTCGCGAACGTGTTAATAAAAGTACAATAAAGTACAGTGAGATAAATAAATAAGTATCATGATCCTAGTATTCCGTCGAAAAACATTTCATTGAGTCTGGCCAGCGTAACTTCAAGGGTTTAATTAAAATTCTTTATATGGCAACAATTTTACATATTAAGAAAGATGTTACATTATAATACCTAGCACGTTTCCATGTATGCCTTATTACCAGCTGTCGATTTTTCAAATTTACCGCTTAAACTTACGTTAGCCAGACTAGGAGACATTTCACATTTTTTCGTAGACAGGCTTTTTTCTTAATTCGTAAATTCTTCCACGTTTTTTTAGAAGATCATCGATACAAGCTTCCAAAAATAAAACATATGTAAAGTCTAGGTGTATAACAAGGATAAGCAAGCTGTCTAACTACTTTAGTATGTACAGCAGGGGATTACTAACTATACAATACTATTCTGCTACTTTGTGTAAGATGGCCGAGTGACGAGGCCTTTTAATTATTAGATAATTTCTATACCAGTAACAGACAAACTGTAATAAACAATAGTTATCGAGTTAAACTAGAACTTAAACAGACACGTTTACGCACGTCTTCGCTCATGATTAAGTCCACGAACTAGACTGAAGTATATCGAACAGTATTGGACTATGTCACCATTGTGCAATATATTTATTTTTCGTTTTTGGTCACCATCCATGTCCAATTGGGGTTGTAAATAAGTGTCCTGTTGCGTTCTTTTGAGGTTTTCAGCATTTTAGAGGAGTGTTTTTGGGGTTCTCATAGTCCTATACGTCTTTTGGGGTTATTAGTGTCCTGTAAGCTAAGTATCGCTAAGTGTAGACTGTCGTTGGCTGGTTACAACACTGTTGTTTCAATACTGAACTGCAACAAACAAGATATTGAGGGTTTAATAGTGAACATTATCTATACTATTTATAAAGTTATAAAAACCTTCTTTTAAAATAAACAGATTGATTTTGAATTAGGTACAGATAATAGAATACTGCTCTGACCTACCGTGGAGGCGTTATATGCAGGAATTGGCACGATTTATATGACATTTTCACCTCTTTTGCAGTAGGTATTTACTTCTACAAGATAGTCAAAAATGTTTTCAACAATTAACTTTTTAACAATAACAACAAGTGCAGTTCCTAAAAATGTCATCTACTACTCTTTAATAAAGTTTATGTTTTTCCCGAAGATATTTAAATCAGCCCATCCACACCTCATAATATGATAAATTATGTACGTACTTTGTACCAACGTTACGATACAGAATTAAAATGACTCATGGTGCATTTTTGTAGCAAACACCATACTTGCTTTCAAACATAGACGTATTATACTTTTCGTTATGTTGGTATGATTGATTATTTGATAAAACGTCAGATATGCGGCTGATTATTTTTCGTGAATGCGGTGTGCCGAATTTGGTTTGTATTGTGTTTTAGATAAAATATCTTTAGCTGTTATTTGAATGAGGCAAATCTTTAAGAAAATATGAAGTTTTTTGTGTGAGACGACCAACATCTGACGTATTTTTGGCCAGATTTCCACTTGAACCGGACAGGTCGATAAGCTGATGTTTTAATGTGATATTTTCAATCATTCTTGACTTTGAGTCTTGAACAGTTACTAATTTAATTTTTAAATAGATCGAAGTAGATTTAATCACGAATTGTACAAACTATCTGTGACTAAAGTTACTCTTGTGAAAAAAAACGAGTAACCTAAAACACGAATAGTGTGCGAACAACTTAAAGATAATCCTCTTATTTTAGGTGTCGGTTATGGGTAAAGCTAACACGAAATGAGGAGTTGGCGTTTTACCTATACAAAGGCTGAATGGAAACAAGTTCATTTTAGGAAATCATTTTTCACCCAGTGCCTTCAATAAAAAGGGAAACAGGTTAAGAACGAATGCCATACAAATATCTTTACTTTGTTATAAATTGCATTCCTTGTACATTCTTGATGTTAATGTTGTGAAAATGATTAATTTTATTTTTGTTTATTTTTTTTATTAATACCTTCTCGTAATACTCAAAACTTAAATTACTGGCATAGTACAGAAGCACGCCACGCACTTTTATCGATATCGATAAACAGTAGATACTGGAAGTATTGGAACGTATTGGTGGGTTGGCACAAAGTACGTTCATAATTCGATTTGAGGCTTTTTTGAGGGCGCCGACTCTTAAAACGTAGTGATTAATTACTCTGTGATTTAAATATTGCTAATGATAAGCCAACACACTGTCCCATTTTAACACTTTTGAATAGTGTAATACATAACATGTACTACTCACTAGTTCGTTTTGCTAAGGGTCCTGCCCTGAACAATAAAGCGATGGCGGCGGCCGATGCGATGATCCTGCAAAACAAAACAAAAATGAATTACAAATGTGTAATACTCAAAAATATACAATACATATCATATAAGTTTTCCTTTTGTTTATTTGTTTGAACTTTATCGCACAAAACAAAAGTAAGAACAAAGACGAACTAAATGCCAAATGACATTCATTGGCTTCGTACGCTGCTTTGCTAGTGCGGCAAACAAATATTCTCGAAATGAAAACGTGCCGTGCATCCGTCGGGATAAAACCATTGTTCCATCTCACTCCCTCCACTCTCTTGCCTTACACTTGCAGCTATTTGTGCCTACGTACTTATCATTGGTGAAATTACTTGGGTAATGGTACGATATTTAGTGGCGCGCCACACTCCTTAACTCACTTGGCCTGACCTAATTTTATTTGTGCGTACAGTCAGCAGCAAATACGTTGTAACATCCAAAGCGCCAAAAACATCGCAAGTATCGCAACCCAACTTTATTACAATAGGCATAAAGATGTGTGACGATATATTTGGTGCCTTGGATGTTACATATTATTTGATGCTCAGTATAAATTGTTAGTGAGATGGTGGCATTGGCAATGAGTCTAAAATGTTTTTCATCTACATTGAACAAAATTACCAGTTGGATTAATGGATTACAGTTTCTTTGCTATTTTGAGAATTGCAAAGGAACTATAAATTCATTAATCCAATCGATCAATTATTTAAAATTACCTGTGTCCTGTCGATCGGGGTCAGGCGGCGGCGCCCGCGCTTGTGCCTGCTCGGCTCCCGGCAGACACGTCTCCACCATGGCTTCGAGGCAGTTCACGAATAGCTCACTACTTTCCGCTGTGCATTGGATCTGAGAAAAAGGAGGGATGTCTAATTTTACAATGGTTTTTATGTATAGTTTGAAGTTTTTGTTTTCGTTTAAATATATATTTATGTTTTGGTTGCGGCGTCAATTCTTACTTTTACGACAACTCTTAATTTTGTTGTCCTTTCTCATGTTAGTAAAAGGCCCTTGCCGAACCTTTAAATCCCTTAAACCTGCAGATTCACTGTAATTCTCTTATTTCTTGACGGTTTTTGTACTATTTTTGTGCTTCCTTATTTAAGAGATGAATGTTTTATTTTGGTGTCCTAATTTCTGTGTATTCAGGAATCCTGTAAAAAATAGATTCTATAGAAACTCCGCTATATTATCTGTGGCCTAACCTCACTGTGCTAAAATTTGAGATGGCGCTATGTTGAGTAGTGTCTATTTTTATATTCTTTGTTTATATTGAGGCATCAAACACCACTGTTAATTGACATAGCAATGTGCTGATATGCCACGGCAGTACATTGCTATATCCATTTTACCGCCGTATTGTGTTTTGACTTTTAACCGAGCTTTCATTTGATCGAGGCATCAAACACTACTCTTAATTTGGCTGTTTCTCTCCTTAGAAACGGTCCGGCGAATTTTGGTTTTGAGTATGTTATGGCACCAACTGTATTTCGTTTAATATTTAACTGCTCTTTGTTAGGCAAGAGGCATCAAATACAACTCTTAACTTAATGGGTTTTTTTTACAGCGTAGTAAGAGACTCGGAATGCTGTATCATTTGTAGCGCTGTTTTTTGATGTTTTCATTGATATTTGTTTTGGACATCCTATACTACTTTTTATGGGTTCTCACCTTAGTAAATGGCCCGGCGAACCTCCACAGCCCCCCGAACCCACAGCTCTGCATGTAGTGCAGCTGCTGCTGGCTCGCGTCCTCCGACGCGATCATGTTCTGTATGATGCTCTGTACGGCACTCAATATCACTTGGTCGTGGCAGTGCATTAGCACGTGATTTATCTTCATGTCCAGAAGACTGTGACTGTAACAGATGCATTGTTGGTTTGAGAGTTTATTCAAGATTTTAAATAAGAGATCTTTCCGTCCATACTTAAATTTATATAAGAATCGTAATGTATGAAAATGTGTTGTACTTACATAACGGGAAATACTTTTGGAAACACCACAGATCCTTCAGCTAAGTATTGGTATAATATTCTTATTTCGTCTTCATCTGAAACAAAATTCAAAGTATACCTGTATTATAATATCCATCATGTTAATAAGAAATATGCGATTCAGGGATAGTTAGAAATAAATTATTTAAGACAATTGGTGGATTAAGATTACTTGGTCTATTTGAATACAGTTAAATATCTATTGGGAATTTTAAGAATTAATAAAAAAGTAAGTATATTAATCAGTACTGTGAAAAAAAAACTAACTACAAAATATTATGGCTTAAGTCACTCCTACAACCAAGAGAACTCTAAAGGCATCTCATGCATATGAATCCATCAAGTCTTTCGCGCTGTAGACAGCGTACCTAAGAAATATACATACATACATACATATAAACATGCACCGCAGGCGGGTAATAAGAACTTTTGAAATTTCTTACAGAGTCCCCTGCAAGCTCGGCCGACTCACACCTTCCCATACAAAAGGCACTTCGTTCTCATTTTTAAACTACGTGTTGGATTGCAACGAAACATTGCATATATTTGCAGGTCTGTAATTGGTTTATATGGCTCAAGTTTATAAAACAAACGAAATACAGCAAAAACAAGTTGTTCTTGAAAAACTTAAATTCGCTGTATTTTTTTACTATGATATCTCAAGCTACATAAACTAATTACAGACCTGTACTTACTCTAAGTACAAAGTTTCAGAGCAAACAAGCTAGTAGGTTAAAAGTGAGAGAGCAACTACGTTTGTAGGGAGAACCGAGCTTGCCGGGGACTCTTAATGTTGAATGTGTTTGTTACCTGTGGTATATTTGACTAGAGTGGCAAGTATAGTCAGCACGAGCGCCTGCGTGGTGAAGTCCGACAGTACACTCGGATCCAGGAGGCTGTTGCTCTCTGGGCTGCTCGTGTCTTTGTCCGTTGATACTTGCTGTTGGCAACAATATTTAATTACTAGAAGACGTCCGCAACTTAGTAGTCCTATAAAAAGTATCCTATAACCATCTGTGGATACCCAGCTACCCGTGTAGTTAAAAAAGTTGAAATCTGATATATACTAGATGGCGCCCGCAACTTCGTTCGCGGAGGAGAAAAAATCATTTTTCTTTGGCATAGTCGGGTAAAAAGTATCTTATAACCAGCTGGAGATATCCAGCTACCCGTGTACCAAAAATTGTTGATATCTGTTTAGCCGATTTCGCGTGATGAAGCCACAACGACACATACAAAAATCCAAATAAAATATTTTTCTATTTAGTAACCACCAAATAGTCGGTAACAATCATTTATTTGAAAATATCTTCAATGTACAGACATTTCATTTTTACAACTTTATAATAGTATAGCATATATTCAGTGACCTCCAATTAGTAGTTCAATCATTTTTTACACATACAAGTACAGACATTTCATTTTTACAACTTTGTAACAGTGTAGATGTAAATGGTAGTAATAATAATGAATGTATACTAACATTGCTGACCTTAGCCTCTGGGAAGTCGCTGTCCCCCGACTTGGTGGAAGACGGTCGCTCCGTGGTCTCGTCAGTACTGCCGGGCGAGCCGCGGCCATCATCTTCGACGACCTGACAGATATTTAATACATAAGTGTATCTAGATGTCACTTAAAATGTAGTCGCAATCTTGAATCACGTTATAGATATTCACAAGAATCTATTTTACATCTTCTTGTAAATACAAAGATAAATAATGAAAAAATGCAAGACTTCGACTTGATTTGAACCAGTGCGTTGCGCCTTGCCGGGGCGCACACTCTGCCAACTGAGCTACAGAGACCAGTCAGCTTGTCTTAAAATTTTGTCACTATTTGTTACAAGATCTATTGCATTGTGGCTTTTCTGCCGTCAGCGCCATGGTGAGGATTTATGAAACTACATTTTCACCCTAACCGAGCGAACTTTACAGTTGCCACATGTTAGCTAGAGATGTCGCTGTAGTGTTATCATTGATCTTTTACGAAAATCTTAATATTTTACCATCACGATCGAATTTCTTCACTAAGAAACTATATTCTTATAAATGAAAAGAGATAAATAATGGAAAAATTTCAAGACTCCGACTGGATTTGAACAAGTGCCTTGAGCCTTGCCGGGGTGCACGCCGTGCCAACTGAGCTACGGAGTCCAGTCAATTTGTCTTCAAATTTTGTTTTTTTTTAACAGTATAAGTTTGTACCGCGTGGAATAAAGTTAGATTGTTATCATTGTGACTAGCTTTCTTTTAGCAATTATTGTTTTTTTACTCGATGAGAATGTTTATTAGTAGGTTTTTAAAAAACCATGATCACAACACTTGTCAGTTATTTGTCTTTATAAAAACTTTATCTACTTACCATAACAAGCCTTGAAAAATTACATTGTCCACAATTACTAAACAACAATGGCGGACAATGGTATTGTTCCGACACAAAGTGTTTAAACCACGTTAAGTACCAAGCTTTGCAAATCTCTGGTGGAAACGCTCACACATATTCGCTACGCATCCTCGCATTCGCAGTGTAAAAAGGCCTTTTATGTCCAGTCCATGTGAACTCACATCCAATCCGCTATCGCCGTCCTGCTCAGCCCTAGCAGCTTCTCCCGACGTCCCATGCTGCATGGAGTGCGCGCGGCCCTCGCTGTCCTGTACCAACCAACATGTTAGCGCATAGAACAGAGTGGCACGGCAACATAGATACACATTGAGGACGGGGGAGGTGTGATCCCGAATTTGAGACAATTTGTAGAAGTATTTCATATAATCTAGACAAACCGATATGAAACTTCACATTCGTCATATTCGTTTCTAGCCTAATGAAGGTTTTATGAAATCAAAAAAACACTTTTCGTTTCTAAACTCTTGAACCTTATTTCAATGCAATAAGGAAAGCATAAAATTGGATAGACTGTACAATAGCGCTCGAAATCAAAGTGGATTTTATTTACTTTTTTTAAGTACCCAATAGGCGTTATACATTGCGGCGTCATAAGGTGCGTCCACACTTGAATCATTTGCTCGTATCCGATCACCATGGCGTGGCATGACTGCGTATCGCGCTGCTTGGACGCTTACTGTCGGCGCGGCGATTATGCCGCGCTTCTCCTATCTAAGTGTGTGATACGCGTATCAACATGGATTTCGAGAGATCGGATCGGCGCAACGTTCAAACGCGTGATCGTGACACGCGATCATGCCACGGGACGAAGATCTGATCGGGCAAATGGTACAAATGTGGACGGACCTATAGCCATTTTACTAGATGAGAATGTAGGAATCTTAAGATCAATTTATCTTTTGTAATTATGAACACTAACAGACATATTGTTACCGTAATTACCAAACTACATTTTATATATCCTGTCATATCAATTTATACATCTTAACACATGTCCTCCCGTGACCATGGAAAGCTGGAAAGCTTCCGAAACGTCGGGAACTAAAATGAGATAATATACGCGATATAATCCGTTAAATTGTTTTATTTCAATGAGTAATAATCGCGGAAACAGAAGAAAATATTACATGAATATATTTACAAAACCTTCTTGAGTACGAGGGTTGCTACTTATATATCCGGAAACAAAAAAACAAACAAACGTACACGGCTGAAAATAGTTTTATTGTTTTTCAAAGTATTCCCCTTGATGATCTATGCACTTTTGCATTCGCGTGAACCAATTTTTAAAGCACTTCTGCCACTCCGCCTGAGGTACCTCCATAACGTGTTGTTTGAATGCGTCGACAGCATCTTCAGCGGTCGAAAATCGTTGACCGCGTAATTTATTCTTTATATTTGGAAATAAATAAAAATCGTTGGGTGCCAAGTCAGGGCTGTACGGCGGATGACCCGTTAATTCCACATTTTGACCCTCCAAAAATAGAGTTGTTTCGCGTGACGTATGACAGCTGGCATTGTCATGATGAAGAATGATTCTTCGTCGCTGGTTAGTTTTACGAATTTGTTCAAATACTTCCGGTAAGCAAACGGTCGTGTACCACTCTGAATTAACCGTTCTACGGTTTTCTAGTGGCACTGTAGCTACATGGCCATTAATACCGAAGAAGCAGGCCACCATTTGTTTCAATGTACTTTTTGCACGAGTAACTTTCGTAGGGTTCGGCTCATTTTGAAACACCCATACCGTTGATTGTTGCTTCGTTTCGGGATCGTATGCATAGATCCAGGATTCGTCACCTGTATAGATGTTATAAACGGCTTTTGAGTCACCACGGTTATATTTTTTTAACATTTTATTGCACCATTCGACGCGAGCATGTTTTTGCTCATTTGTTAAGTTGTGGGGTATCCAACGCGAACAAATTTTTTTTACAGCCAAATAATTATGTAATATGCTATTAATGCTGGTCATAGAAATACCCAGAGTCGCCTCTATCTCGCGGTACGTAACATGTCGGTCGTCCATTATAAGTTTTCGCACAGCCTCGATATTTTGTTGTACAACGACCGATTTCGGGCGACCTGCCTTAACTTCGTCCGTAAGCATACTACGTCCACGATTGAACTCACTAAACCAGTGATACACAGTAGTTTTAGATGGGGCTTCATCACCAAAAGTTGAAGTTAGTTGATCTATGCACTGTTGTTGCGTTAAACCACGCCGAAAATCATAATAAATCATAGCACGAATATTTTCACGAGTGAGTTCCATTCTTGCTGCGAGATGACATTTAAAACCCGTCAAAAACAAAACACGAGCGTTAATAAGGAAGAAAAAATATACCTTATATACTTAAAAAAGTTCAAATTTTACCATGGCGGTCAAATATGCTATTTAAGAAGATTGTAATCCCGGTTTCCGGATATATAAATAGCAGCCCTCGTACAACACAACAAGTATTAAAATATAATATGTGCACAAATGTTAGAGGAAATATGTATCATTCGGGATCACACATTGACAAATGACCACATACATACCAAAATGGGGTTGAGGCAAGGGACACATACACTTTAAATAGCTATGTTTTATTTATCTATTTTAAAGCTAAGGGTGTTTATTTAGTCTCGCTTTAGTTTAAACTATTTCGCTAGGCTAAGGGATAATGAACCAAGTAATACAAAAGACGTATTAGATACAGCCCTTATAACGCTCAAACTGGCTGTACAATAGCTGTATGTATAAGCCCTTACACAGTTTGTATGCTATTTGGGTTATTTGTTGTAAATTGTGTATGTTTAGGAAGCTAAATTACAAGGCTGCACTAATGTAAAAGATTACCTAACGTGTACCTATCTGAGAATTATAACTCTGACACAAGTGCAACGATTCAGAAGGTCGGAAAGTTTTTTTCATAGCTCTGCTTTATTCAATATGGTGCAATAATTTTTAGTCGCTTTTCCCATGGTGTCGTGGGTATTCTCATAAAAAAGGTGTTTCATCCGTGGGGTTCTGTGGTAAGCTTGCGACTGTTTGAGGTTGAGACAAGTTGCTCTGACATTAACAAGATTAAATAACTGATAGAGCATACTGAAATTGTACCTTAGATGCATGGAGATGCAATTCAATATCATCTTTTGACGTTGTGGCTTATCAGAAATTGGTGTACCGACGACATGTTAAGACTGTGTGGATGAGTGAGGCGCCACCGAGAGGTTCAACCATGCGGGCTGGGGGTAAGCTAGCAACCTTGGCTACTTTCTTCTAACATCAGGATTCAAATCTAAGCTATGCTCAAGCTATGTTTCGCGTAGAAACGTTTAGATTTAAAAATTGTTTATAAAGACGAGTAATTTTAACTAGAACAGTTAAAATTACTCGTCTTTAAGAAAAAGCTTTTGCGACACATTAAGTGAACATGTCTCTTTCCTCTTAACTTGTCACAAAAACATTGTTGTTATATAATAGCATAGTCGGCTTTGTAAATGGCAAACAATGCTATTGAATACGAACATAGACTGTGATACGTAAAATGGAAAGATACATTTCCTCTTAATGTGTCACAAAGGCTTTTTCTGCTACAATGACGTCGCAATTAACAAAGTAATCGGAAACCGGACAAAGCTTTTTTATAAATCAATGGATTATAGTTGCTTTGCTGTTTCGCGAACTTGTGTCTTGGTTAGATGTGACAATAAATTGTGCTCACATGCGCATATTTTCATGCTTCCACAAAGGCAGGAGATGCAGGAGATGTTGACGGTCCGGCGTCCACCCGAGAGAAAAAATATTTTTTATATTTTTTTTTATTTTTTTTTTTCTCGGGTAGACGCCGGACCGTCAACATCTCCTGCATCTCCTGATGATGCCTCGTAGAGAGGCGAAACACGTGTCGAGGATTATACTGTTTAGTGTTGGTTTGTTGTATTTGCATGCGTATTTTGAAAATATGCGCATGTGAGCACAATTTATTGTCACGCGGAACAGCAAAGGAACTATAATCCATTGATCTAGTATGGAATTCCGCAAAGTAACGCCTGAATCTATCAATTCTTTTTTATAAAAACAAATCATTTATGTTCCATCACTTTTTGAATCGCAAAGAAAAAAAAGACAGACTCAATGATTGCATTAAAGTTGGTCGTTTAAAAACTAGAAACAACTTTTCATACCACTTTTATATATATTTGCAGTCTGACAATTTTACCTTATTTTTTCCTCCTTATATGTTCTCGTGTCATTATGTACCTAATATTGTTTACAAAAAGCGAAGAAATAGACAATATGGCTATAATATAAGCGTGTTGTGCCGTCTATTAGGTGTTTGTGATTTTATAATCTATATTTATAGTTTATTTTAGTGATTTGCGTGTTTTTGCTATTAGCGTACTAAAATAGTGTCTTACTGTATAAAATACCTACTATACTGTAAAAAAATATTACTTACAGCTATTGACTGTAACAGTAGATATTTTGTGTACAAAATCTAGATTTTTATTTCACATTGAGAACATCACGTATGTTCCAGTAAATCAGTATGAATTGTCTTTATTATACTAATGGTCTGTCAAAGAGAACGACTCCAAAAGTGGAGCAGGTATTTAGATAGATTTTTTCAATGTTTTTTTTTATATAAAAATGGTTGTTCGTATAAAGATGTATTTTGAGGATTTTTTTACAAAAACAAAATCGGAGTCTTTCCACTCGCCTCTCCTACTCGTTAAGGAGAATATATTTCATAGCTATTTGTCGATAGTTTAACTCAGTCGTCGCCTTAAGAGAAAGGCGCATGGACTTGGCGACTAGGGGGTTTGGCGGGAAACAGAAGGAAGGAACCTTTTTCTCGCCACGGCAAGCGACTCTCATACCGAAAGTGACGACTGAATTAAATTGTGCGACCTATAGCAATATATTCTGAAAATACATTGAATATCATTCGAGCTCGTGATGACTCGAGCGTTTTTCAAAAAGTGTACTTTAACTTTTTTTCAGAATATACATTTTTTATATATTTTCAGTTTATCTTACTCAGAAGCGTTTACACATTCGAACTTAAAACACGGAAAAATTTCTTCCAAATTTTCCATTTCCAATCATCGCATTTTTGTATAAATGATTTTTTCCCCAAGAGAGTGGGAAAAAAACGTTCCGTACAAAATAATGGAAGAACTGTCCCAATATTTTATATGGAATAATAATATTTTCAAACATAATATTGTTTATATGAAACAATATTATGTTCAAACATAATATTGTTTCTTATTCCAATTCCGTGCAGCTTCAAATGCACAAACGATTGTGAGTAAAATAAACCCAAAAAGTCAATAAATATTCTGAAAAAAAAATAGGTACACTTTTTTTAAAAAGGCTTGCTTAAGCGTAATACCCTTGGAAGTCCTATGGTGTCCTTAGACGTAGGTACAGAGAAGGACCGTTGCGTCTTAAAAAGCATTCTAGCTGACGTCTATATAAGCGTGCAAAGCCACACGTTGGTACGGGATGCGTCATATTCGTCCAAAGATAAGATAAGATAAGGTAAGGGTAGGGGTTACGTAACGAATATACACGTTGATATAAAAGGTGAAATGAGAAAGATAAGGTGAGAAGAAATAAGTACATAAGATAAGTGAATACACGTATCGTATACGGTGTTTTTTTACAGATACCATAAAGCAATATAATAGCAGTTTATTTATAAATAATTAAGTATAATAGTAAAGGTTAAATTAACATAAAAAATTAACACAGAAACATATGTATGTTACATTATAACAATATAATTATTTTTATTTCAATGAGTAATAATCGCGGTAACAGAAGAAAGTGTAACGATATAATAGTTACGCAAAGATAAGGCAACCGAGGTGTACACGTCAATAGGGGATTTCATGTAATATTCGTTACGTGAAAAGATAAGATAAGATAAAATAAGATAACGAATATAAACGCAAGCGGGTACAATGATAATTCGAATGCATACAAACGATACAATTGAACCAATCCAAGATACAGTTGCGTGAAAGAACACATTATGATGTAGTATGGATCAATAGAAGTGTCATATTGTACTGAAAATATAAAAAGTTAAGACACGATACATATGGCAGATGGAAATCTTAATATCGTATTTCTCTAAAAAATATTTTTTAAACATAGGCAAACTAAAGAGCACTAATACGCCAGGGAAAAAACATTTTTTTTTTTTTTTGAGAATACTAAAGTGTAATTGATTAAATCATTTTCTTTCTGTACCTAGATAAACAAGGTGACGTCTCCCGAATTACGCTTTAAAGCTAAGATTTGAAACGATATAAGGGTGAAAATCAAAAAAAGTGTAGTTACATAAAAAAGCGTTTTTTATAGAAAAAGCGTCCAAAACTTCCAATCTCAGAAATATTTTGACATACAAAATTTTGGACACTTTTTTTTTCTCTTATTAGGTTCGAATTTTTTAACGATTCTGAGTAAGATATGCCCAAAAATCAATATACGGAAGAAAAAAAAAATGTTTTTGTTTTGATTCTCACCCATAAAGGCAAATATTTTTTTGTAGCCAATATAGGCCTATCTCGTCCTTAATAGCCTAAATTAGTAGAAATTTTTCGATGTACTATTGTCTCCTGAGTTACGGGACCGAAGAACGACAAGCGGAAGTTGATCCATTGCGTCATTTCCGTGAAATATTTGATAGATGGTTTTGTTTACTTTGATATCGGGAACTAGTACTGTAATCTGGTTTCCTACGGGACAGGCATTGCCTATAGTAGAAGCCAGGGCAACGATCGGACTGGCATTACTTGTATCTTGCAGATTCAATGTATAATTATAGATGTAAGTACAGAAACAAAGTACATCCCCACTATCTGGATGCTTGGCATCCAAAAAATAAACGGGCATCACGCTCATTATTCCACACACTTGCAAGTTGTGGAATAACCTTCCCCCTGAGGTATTTCCAGAGCGCTATAACATGGGATTCTTCAAGAAGCGAGTTAACAGGGCTCTCAAAGGTTGGCAAAATATGGGCGATTCCTCCGGTGTTGCACATATCCATGGGCGACGATGACTACTTTCCATCAGGTGGCTCGTCTGCCCTTTTGTCACACGTTACATAAAAAAAGAAAAAGTGATATGTATTTTTGAATTTGTAAAGATTAATAAATTTTATTATTATTATTATATCATTCTGTTAAGATGTGTCCTGCAATAATAATTTGAGAGGTATAAACAGACAGTTGCTTTCGAAATTCAATATTAACCATGATTCGTATATTCAAACTGATTTATTTCGGATCTTACATCCATAGTAGGGTAAATCGTCAATAACTGGCCACCTTATACTAAAAATGACTTCTATTTATAGGTACACAGAATCCATTTTAATATAAAGTATCAATTACTGGCCACCCTTCAACAACTGGCCATCTCATACTTAAATGAATTCCATATACCTACCTATAAACACAATTCATTTTTAGTATAAGGTGACTAGTTATTGACGATTTATCTTATTTTGTTTATATAATCTGTCACGGGCAAAGATACACACAAAAAGTTCCAAAAGTATGTAATTATGTAGGATTGTAAGTCTTTAAATGTTATTACAAATTTGACGCTACAAATGTGAGACGGGTTAGGCAGGTTATTACGGGTTGCACAACGGCCTACGAAGCTAGCGGTCCTGGGCTCGAATCCTGGCCAGGGCAAGTGTTTGTGTGATGAGCACGAATGTTTGTTCCTGGGTTATGGATGTTTTCCATGTATTTTAGTATTATAATTTATGTATATTCTTAGCATGAAGTTGCTCCAAGGCGCCCTCTGCCGCACGGTATGCAGACAACTCCACATCGGTCGTCTCATTCCCTGACGAAGCAGGGCCGAATCGACTCCCTCTCTTTGGCTCTGGGCTTCGAAGCGAACGGACGTGTTGCTAGCTATGACGATTGTCGTGATTTAAAATTAATTTTAAAATTGTGTTCAAAGATAGTTTTCATAATAATACTTGTACTTGTGGATTTAGGTTTTTATTTTAACACCAGTTGCTTATAACATATTATGTATATCGTCGCCTAGTACCCATAGTAGAAGCTTTGCTTAGTTTGGGACTAGGGACTTTCGATTTGTGTCAGATTGTCACTAATATTTCTTATTTGTAATTTTTTTATTACTTCCATTTGCCATAGGAAACAACAAAACAATAAATATAATACATGTTCTATATACTCTACGCTCAACAGATGATCGGAAGACGTACATGTCAAAACATGAGTCGATTTCAAACCAACACACACAAGCTTTCGTCTGTCAAAGTAAGTTTCGCTAAAAAGCCGATATTTTTTAAGTCTACGTGGGAAAGTTTGGCAAACTTAGTATAGTTTATTAATACAACAGGATATCGCTGGGCCAATATTATAGGGTTCTATGTTTAACTTTTAACATGAAGTTTGAACATTGTTATAGAACCCTGAAATATTGGGCCAGCGATATGCCACCAACATTACTAATGAAAATCACATTTGTGATGAGCACGAATGTTTTTTCTCGGGTCTTGGATGTTTTCTATGTATTTAAGTATTAATATAAATTTATATATATATTCTGTATATCGTCGCCTAGTTAGTACCCAGTACAAGCTTTGCTTAGTTTGGGAATAGGTCGATTTGTGTAAGATTTGTAATGATATTTATTTATAAAAAAATAGGAAAAAAAACATCTTGGGTACAAGGCTACAGGGGTCGATTTTAGATGTAGTTTGAGCAAGAACCATTAAAATAACAGGACTGTCAATCTGCATACAAAAAGCCGTTCCCCGATATGTACAACGCCATCTATGTAAAGGAATTATTATTTACAATTTTCCAACTTTGTTTTAAATGTTTCAATTTATTTATAATAAGCTGTTTATAAACTAATTATTAATGTACTATATTTCTTTCTTCAATTATAACACTGTTAAATGCTTAGTTTTAAGACGCCATCTAGTTTGTGCCAAAGTATCTCCTTGCGATTGGGACACGATCCAAAGTATGCGAATGACAGTCCTCTTGTTTTAATGGTCCTTGGTTTGATAAATATTTCTGTTTATATTTCAGTTAAATTTTAATTAGACATCAATATAAATAAACCTACAGTTTAACCTATAAATATATCTTTATATTTCAAATATTTATCTAACTTTGAGTTTAGTACCTTTCCCAACGTAGACTCTCAATTTTGTTTCCAAACGAAAAATAATTCGATGCCATTCCTTTTAACTAAACATTGACATACTTTTTGTTTGATGAAAACTCCCAAGGGTGTAAACGATGAGTGCCTTTCGATCGGGACCTAGGTATTCAAATTCAAATGACGTCACGTTTGGCTCAGTAGGTTGCACAACGGCCTACGAAGCTGGCGGTCCTGGGTTCGAATCCCGGCCAGGGCAAGTGTTTGTGTGATGAGCACGAATGGGTCCTGGGTCTTGGATGTTTTCTATGTATTTAAGTATTCAAATTTATCTATATATTATGTATATCATCGCCAAGTACCCATAGTACAAGCTTCGCTTAGTTTCGGACTGGGTCGATTTGTGTAAGAACGTCCCTGTGTTATTTATTTACTATTTAAATAACTTTTATTGCGGACCATAAATCCATAGTATTGTGTCAAATAGTATTTATTCTAGGGTTAGTCACAGGTTATTATAATAATTTAATGTTTTTATTAAACGCGACGCGGTGGGATGACGATAGGCGCGTGGAGTCGCACCCAGCCTATGAACTTAGCAAATATTTTTGGTGGCCCATGAGGAGAAATATCATATTATATTAAGGAATCTTTATTGATAACGCAATAACTACAATCCCTTTGTTGCCACGCCCTGCACTCCTCCCTTACCGCAGGCGAGGGCTCAGTTAAACAGCCGGCCTATAATTGACCGAACGAACGCAGCGAGCGAAGGACTTCATATCAGCTTAGACATAAATTCTTACGTATATCCGATAGTTGTCCGGGCTGTTCTCTAGAGGTTGCATTTCTAAAACGATTCTAGTGAAATTTTATGAGCAGTTTCGGTAATTATATGGATGTATTCTGACGATTGTTTTTTTGACGTGATAACGTCTTATAAATCGATGAACGCCGGCTGCACGCACGAAAAGGTGACTCATTGTCACGTTTCGCCTGAGTGTGCAAGCGAGAGCGTGGAACAAGCGATAGAGAGGCACGATCGGCCTCAGCGCTCGGCTTGTGACGCATCTATCTCTCTACCACGTTATCACGTAAAATTATCGTCCGTAAACTGACTTTACAGACAGCCAATTTTTTTCAAAATGGCGGATTTAAAAGGTTTGCGAGGTACAGCTCACAGAGCTACTAGTAGACATATTTATAGCTTGGTATTGAAATGCTTTCTCATCGTTACACCCTTGGAACCTCCGTACTTAGTTAGCATAATGTATACGGTTCAAGGTCGTTACCTGGTGAGGCATGTTGATGAAATGCGGGCTGTGGCCCCCGCTGCTCGACTGTTGCATGGTCGGAGATTTACCTGCAGAGTTATCAGAGTTACCATCGCACCATAGACGTGAATACTGATCGTCATTGTTTTGCAAAACTTAAACATCTATTGCGATATAGATACAAATCAAAGCGCAAAGCAAAATACGATTGCTCTCGCACGTGGTCACACCAGGACTCGAACCCTCTCAGCAAGGTTCGTGGCCTAAACGCGGTACTCGACTGAAAAACCATATATTATATAATGATTGCATAATATTACATTATTTACTAAGGGCTGAAGTCGCAGGTTTTTGTCGAGGGTTGTAAATATGCGATAGAGGGCTTTCTTTTTTACTGCCCGTGCTGATTACACAATTTTACGTCTTCACCTAGCCATAATGCGAATTTTTCCGTACGCGTAGCGTGCAGTAAAACTCACATTATTACCAGGAGTGACGTAAAATAATATTAGACTATAGCTATAACGATGAATCTTACCACCGTGCGCTGATGATATGGCTGCCTGGTCCAGTACATCCCAGGACTTCTGCCGACGACTTTGGCATGACGACGTCGATGTAGACGGCTGGATCAGCATTGACGACTGGAACGAATATTAACATCTAAAAGATGTGTTATCAAAAACTTACAAAAAATCTTACTATTTATTTGCTTACAATACATTGGCTACAATAGGTAGTGCCTATTTACCTAAACTTAGGGGCCGTTCACATATTACGTCATGCAAAATTTTGAAAAGGGCTCCCATCCTCCCATCTCTTTAACACGGCCTGTCGCGTTTAGCATGACTTCCCCCCCTATTGCTATGACGTAATATGTGGATGCCCCCTTAGCGGGAGGATAATTTTTATTGAATGCGGGATTTCCCTGATGAGTTATATTATTTCATAGACATAAAATTCACTCTCAAGGTCAGCCCTAATATCCAACGGACCTATTACATGTCCACTTTTGGGATGTCAAGGCATTTGAATTTTCTGCATTAGACAATTGTTATTAATGAATAATCTGACCTAAGTTAATACTTGTACATATCAATTTACTCTTTATTGGTTACTAGAAAGTGCCCGCAACTCCATTCGCGGAGGAGAAAAAGTCATAACCCCTCTTTTTTTTCTTTAGCATAGTCGGGTATTAAGTATCTTATAACCATCTGGAGATACCCAGCTACCCGTGTACCAAAAATAGTTTAAATCTGTTAAGCCGATTTAGCGTGATGAAGCCACAACGACACATACAAACATACACACATTTCATTTTTACAACTTTACAATAGTATAGATAATATAATTAAGTACTTCATTCCATCAGGTGGCTCGTCTGCCCGTTTGCCACTCATTAAATAAAAAAAAGTAATCCGGGAAATATTTATTTATTCGTTCGCGGAAGAGAAAAAGTCATAACCCGTCGTTTTTTCTTCAACGTAGACGGGTAAAAAGTATCCTATAACCATCTGGAGATACCCAGCTACCCGTGTACCAAAAATTGTGGAAATCTGTTTAGCCGATTTGGCGTGATGAAGCCACAACGACACATACAAACATACATAAAATCCAAAAAAAATATTTTTCGTTTTAGTGACCTCCAAATAGTCCGTAACAATCAATTTTTTGAAAATATCTTCAATGTACAGACATTTCATTTTTACAACTTTTTAATAGTATAGATATGGATGTTTGGTGGTTATAACGACTCTTAATTAAGTACCCCCACGAAGTTTAGGTGAATAGGCACTACCTATTCCGACCTCTGACAATAATCGAACCAGCCGGTCTAGCATAACTCTCCGCGACTACGCGTTCGCGCGACATAGCATCACCCATCTTTCTCGCATTGTGTTGAAAGGAAAGAGACAGACAATCTTTGTCGCCCGACAAAGAGTCGCGTGTCACAGTTGTGCCAGACGTGCTGGGCACAACATTTGAAGAGAACCGGCTGAAAAATGGAGAACATCCGGACATACGAAAGCATTTTTGCTTAAACTGAAACAGAGTCGCTTATCTCGCTCGGTTAATTATATACTCAACGCAAAACGAACCGGAGGGGCTACTCTGAAATCCGATTTTCGCAGTTCGTATCGCGCCATTTCGCTCACTCAAATACAGTTTAACATGAGTGCGAGAGGGATGGCGCGATACGAACTTCGAATATCGAATTTCAGAGTAGCCCCTCTGAAGATGAGTGCTGGCTTTAGAGCCAACATTATGCTGAGGTGGAACCATTTCGGGGCATACTTAGTTCAGTAATTTATTTTTGTATTGCTGTATAAATATGCCCTCGAATAAATGAATTTTCTTTCTTTTTCTTCTTTCAACTGGCGACAGAGGTCATAATGCTATCTCTTTCACACCTACTAAGCCCACGCAATTGTGAAAGAGACAGCATTATAATCTCGGTCACCAGTTCGTTCGTAACGGTACTAGAGTCAAACCATTTTATCTCTTCCAAGCAAATGAACTGTCTAGTATATAAAAACTGAATATGGCAATGTTTTGTATCCGTCACAGACGTCAAGTTTATGTGTCTTAAGAAACTATTTATCTTTACGTGCGTTGTTCTTTTTTAAATAACGGTTTAACTATGGGAAAACCATATAAAAGTGGTCAGCAGGAACTGCTTTTCCGCATGATCATTAACTTCGATGCTGTAAAGCAACAGCAAGAAGCGATTATCGCTGAAAAGCGGCAATGTTTACATTTAGTCTTTGGCTGGTAAGATTTACTGATCTTAGTACTTTTGAATAACACCAATATGGTTTTTGTTAAAATAATGTTCATGTGAAGCCATTTCGCTTTTAGCAGCCTCTTACGTGCACTGAGAATATATTGTGGTGTTAGTGATTTATTTATTATTCCTAAGACTATTTAGTGAATATATTCAGTGTTACCGTATACCAAAGCACAGATAAAACAATTAAAATTGGTGGGGTAAAGATGTTATAGCCAGACTATAACCGTTAATCTTAACTGTACAAGTTCGAAATTTGACTACATATTTTTTACCTAGCGTGGAAACCGTTATTTGTTGCGTAAGTGGGTGCGGCTCAGGAGCGTTTCAACCGCCGTTCCCGTGTGTTATGAAATTTTGACGGATAACTTCTGCTATTTGTAGTCCTGTACAAATTACATATAGCGTTTATTGGTGAACTCACAAATTTATGCTTTTTTCACTTATTAAGAAGCTTACAATTGTCATGATCCCATAACACACGGGAACGGTGGCTGAAACGCTCCTGAGCCGCACCAAAGTAACTGTCCCCGTGTTCCCCGAACCTGAGTGCAATATTTTTATTCGTCGTAAACATTTTTCCCGCCGTCGCCTTGCGAAATAGTAGTAGGATAGTAACCCAAATATTTTGATACCTGGTGGTGATCGATGGTGGGGCAGTAGTGGTCGCAGTTGTCTGGCAGCCATTTTGGAAGCGAGTGCTTCACGTGACATCGCGAGCGGACTTCTTCGCTGACGCACACCAGTGCTGTAACAACGCACTTTTTTATCAATGACTCCGTCAAATTTATTTTTAGCAGACTTCAAGAATAGCATCTTAAATTGTATAGGCATCAGTTTCTAAAAGTCTTTAATGTGTCATTTTCTTTGGGAGCAAAGATTCCAAAAATAGAAGCCGTTATAGATTTCATTTTTAACCTTTTGAGCGCCCAGCGTCTTGACGGGAAACCCAACACGCCAACCAATAAACCAATTGTTTTTTTTATTTCTTTTTGTCTCTTTTGGTCTTGATAGACCATCTTAGAGGTTCTGGTTTAGGCACCTCGGCGCCGAGGCACCAAATAAACTAATTGTATGATACCGTATAGCGGCAAATGAAGTCGTGACGTCTGAGACACAATAGGGAATATGCATGATTTTTTATATTTGCTTTATTAAAAGCTCATTCATGTAACAAACTGTACACAAAAATATTTTTTCGAATAACTTTAAAAATAACCAAGATATAAGCCAACGAACATTTCATTCTATCTTTTTCTAGCAAAAAAATTTAATATGAAGTTTATATGGCCGGCGTAGACTGTGACGTAACAGTACATGTCGGACCCGGACCTCTCTGTCAAATCGCCGTCTAATTAGCAGTTTAAAATACCTATATCATGCTTATTTCTTGGCCGATTTTAATATTAATTTCACTTTTTGAAATCGTTTTTACGGTATTTTCATATTTTGTTAAAACGATAAAAAAATCACCCTATTCTTCGTTGACGTGATTTGCCGTCTTTGGCGCTCATAGCAGTGGCGTCACATGCATTACAGGTTTTAGTGGGTGGATTTGAAAAATAACGTCTATTTTGGATTTCATGATTGCGAACATTATCTTAACACAACACAGTATTTTTTATAAAGTAGTCATAGGTGTCATTTTCTTGATTACCGGGGGAGCATACTTAAAGAACGGCATCCATTTTGGATTTCAAGATGGCGGCAAGTCAGAACAGTTTCTTAAAAAGTGATCACGGGTGTCGTGTTTAGGTTTTTAGCTCTTGTGGCTCCTACAAAATGCGACACGGATCGGTGAGGTAGTTTCTTAAAAAGCGATCATTCGCGTCGTTTCTAAGGATTTCAATATGGCCGATTATGCGACGCGCGATACGGACCGGTGAGGTGGTTTCGAAAAGTGATCATGGGTGTCATTTCATAGGGTTTCACGGCTCGAGCAACTACGCAACGCCGCTTGTAGCGGTAAAGTAGTTTCTTAAAAACTGATCTTTGGTGTCGTCTCCTAGGTTTTCACGGCTCCTGTGACCCCTAGAAGACACCACACGGACCGGTGAGGTAGTTTCTTAAAAAGTGATCATGGGCGTCGTTTCTCAGGGTTTTACAGCTCGGGCGACTACGCGTCGCGACACGAACCGGTGAGGTAGTTTCCTAAAGAGTGATCATGGGTGTCGTTTTTAGGTTTTCAGGTGTTTAGGCTCCTATAAGACGTGACACGGACTGATGAGTTTCTAAAAAGGGATCAAGGGCGTCGTTTTCCAGGGTTTCTCCGCTAGGGTGACTACGCATCGCGAAACGGACCGGTGAAGTAGTTTCCTAAGGAGTGATCATGGGTGTCGTTTTTAGATTTTCAGATGTTGTGGCTCCTATAAGACGTGACACGGACTGGTGAGGTAGTTTCTTAAACAGTGATCATGGGCGTCGTTTTTAGGTTTTCTCTATGGCCGACTACGCTTCGTCACGCACCGGTGAGGTAGGCGACGGTGACGGGCGTGACGTGGAACTTGTCGGCGTGGCGCGCCGTGATGGCGAGCAGCGCGGCGAGCACGCGGCACGTGCGCGACACGCTGGCCGCCGCCGGGTGCCGGTAGCCTTTGAGCAGGTGCCCCACCAGCGCGAAGTGGAAGTTGGACCGGAAGCTGCGGAAACAAAAGAAGAACGAGCATAGTGATAAATACTAAATCGCAAGTGTATAACAACCGATTATCTATATTTGGACTGTCTTAAAGTTTGAAGTCTTGAAGATATTTAAAATAAAATAGTTTTATGGAATATTTGGAGGTAACGGAGACGAAAAAATTTTTTTTTTAGTTTTTGTTTAATGTTTGTGTGTGACGTTGTGGCTTCATCACCTTAAATCGGCTTAACGGATTTTAACCATTTTTAGAGCACGACTACGCTGAAGAAAAAGAGAGGGGTTATGAATTTTCTCCTCCGCGAACGAAGTTGCGGGCGCCTTCTAGTATTATCATAAAACAGCAAAGCGGGGCTTAACTGCGTATAAATATGATTTATACACACCGAAGTTTCAACCGGGAAGGCGGTTTCAAACTCTCATCTACATAGAATCCAGTAATTAGTAAATCTAAACAACATCAAATATCATACAGTAAATCGCCTGACGTCGAGAGTGTAGTGTGTCGGTCTAGGTGACGACCTTAGCGGGTAGATCGAAAAACTCGCGCGGCTAGAAGATGTTGATACTCGTATCTCCAGTTCCTTCGAGGCCATTGACGTAACGCGACGTCCAAAACGTCATATATATAGCGAAAGGTAATTGAATTAATCATATTTATACGCGATAAAGCAACTTTGCTGTGTTGTGATAATGAGTGAAGATCGTGTAAGTTTAAATCATAGTTGAGTGGACTTGAACCAGAGTCTCGTGCGATGCCAACCACACGCTCAAAACCAACTATGCTCCGTGGACTATGCGCCTTGTACATGGCCAGACGCGGAAGTCTTATAAATTCGTTATTTTCACCTAATAGATGGTTAAAAGTCCAGTAAAGATCTAAAAATTTGACATCGTTTTGTTCGTTAAGAGTCCCCGGCAAGTTCGGCCGAATTTCACCTTCCCATACAAACGGAGTTTCATTCTCATTTTAAAACTACGAGTTGGATTGTAACGAAACTTATATCTAGGCCTTTAATTAGTTTATATGGCTCCAGTTTATAAAACAATCGAAATACAGCAAAAACAAGTTTTGTATGAAAAACTTAAATTCGCTGTATTTCTTTTACTATAGTATCTGGAGCTACATAAACTAATTACAGGCCTGCATATATATACCTTAACTTATTCTAAGTAGAAAGTTTCAGAGTAAACTAGCTAGTCGTGTTAAAATGAGAGCGTAACTACGTTTGTATGGATAACCGAGCTTACCAGGGACTTAAATCTATAATAAAACAACCAATGGAGAAATTTACTTTATAATATAAATTATGAAGAATGCGGCAGTAAAACAAATATATAATCAGTTCAGAAAAAGCAAAAATGTGCACACTCTTCTACAACTTTTTTTTAGAAAACAAAACTTTAATCATATCCACAACTTAACTGATTTGACCTGACCTTAATTGATTGTACAACTTCACTTTACATCTTTATAGATCAACTAGTACCTTATTTTTAAAATATAGACGTAAGATTCCAATAAGCAGTTTAATCATAAAATACACTGAAAACAGTTCAATTAGCAAAATTTATTCACACTTTAACTCATCCAATTAATATTCAAAACCTGATTGATGGAGTCATCATCATCAATGCCCTAGCCCTTAGGTGTATGAAGCTGAAATTTTATAGGACGATAATGAGCAGTTTGGTTTACAAGGATGAGTTTATTAAAATTTCCATGGGAACATGCATCCATGAGCAAAAAACAGTGTAGAGTAACAATGTAAATACCTCAATCCAACGGCGTGGTCCATCTGTTTGAAATGCCACTCTAGTGGATCCCTGGTTTCCATCATGACTTGCTCCAACGTCTGAAATAATGATGATATTTAGTAGTTTCGGATTTTCGGAGAAATCGCAATAACATGTGTTTTGAACTCTTTGAAATTAAGGCTCTGGTCCATCAGCGCCAGTCCTGTCGCGTACAGCGTGGGGTCGTCAGCACAGCCTCACCCAGAACATTGCTGTGGGATCACTGCGCCCAGCCTCAAGTCTCACCTTGTGCTCGAACTGCCCCTGCGAATCCAGGGTGTGCAGGTTCTGCTCTATCAACTCCAGCTGTCGTGTACAGCGCGGGTTTTTAGTACAGCCCCACCCAGAACAGTGCTGTTAGATCATTGCGTCCAGCCTCCAGTTTCACCTTGTGCTCGGTCTGCCCCTGCGAGTCCAGGGTGTGAAGGTTCTGCTCTATCAGCTCCAGCTGCCGCGTACAGCGTGGGGTCATCAGCACAGCCCCACCCAGAACAGTGCTGTGGGATCATTGCGCCCAGCCTCAAGTCTCGCCTTCTGCTCGAACTGCCCCTGCGAGTCCAGGGTGTGCAGGGTCTGCTCTATCAGCTCCAGCTGCCGCGTACAGCGTGGGGTCGTCAGCACAGCCCCACCCAGAACAGTGCTGTGGGATCATTGCGCCCAGCCTCAAGTCTCACCTTCTGCTCGAACTGCCCCTGCGAGTCCAGGGTGTGCAGGTTCTGCTCTATCAGCTCCAGCTGCCGCGTTCAGCGTGGGGTCGTCAGCACAGCCCCACCCAGAACAGTGCAGTGGGATCATTGCGCCCAGCCTCAAGTCTCGCCTTCTGCTCGAACTGCCCCTGCGAGTCCAGGGTGTGCAGGGTCTGCTCTATCAGCTCCAGCTGCCGCGTACAGCGTGGGGTCGTCATCACAGCCCCACCCAGAACAGTGCTGTGGGATCATTGCGCCCAGCCTCAAGTCTCACCTTCTGCTCGAACTGCCCCTGCGAGTCCAGGGTGTACAGGTTCTGCTCTATCAGCTCCAGCTGCCGCGTTCAGCGTGGGGTCGTCAGCACAGCCCCACCCAGAACAGTGCAGTGGGATCATTACGCCCAGCCTCAAGTCTCGCCTTCTGCTCGAACTGCCCCTGCGAGTCCAGGGTGTGCAGGGTCTGCTCTATCAGCTCCAGCTGCCGCGTACAGCGTGGGGTCGTCAGCACAGCCCCACCCAGAACAGTGCTGTGGGATCATTGCGCCCAGCCTCAAGTCTCACCTTCTGCTCGAACTGCCCCCACGAGTCTAGGGTGTGCAGGTTCTGCTCTATCAGCTCCAACTGCCGCGTTCAGCGTGGGGTCGTCAGCACAGCCCCACCCAGAACAGTGCTGTGGGATCATTGCGCCCAGCCTCAAGTCTCAACTTCTGCTCGAACTGCCCCTGCGAGTCCAGGGTGTGCAGGGTCTGCTCTATCAGCTCCAGCCGCCGCGTACAGCGTGGGGTCGTCAGCACAGCCCCACCCAGAACAGTGCTGTGGGATCATTGCGCCCAGCCTCAAGTCTCGCCTTCTGCTCGAACTGCCCCTGCGAGTCCAGGGTGTGCAGGGTCTGCTCTATCAGCTCCAGCTGCCGCGTATTGCGTGGGGTCGTCAGCACAGCCCCACCCAGAACAGTGCTGTGGGATCATTGGGCCCAGCCTCAAGTCTCGCCGTCTGCTCGCACTGCCCCTGCGAGTCCAGGGTATGCAGGGTCTGCTCTATCAGCTCCAGCAGCTGCGTACAGCGTGGGGTCGTCAGCACAGCCCTACCTAGAACAGTGCTGTAGGGATCATTGCGCCCAGCCTCAAGTCTTACCTTGTGCTCAAACTGTCCCTGCGAGTCCAGGGTGTGAAGGTTCTGCTCCATCAACGCCAGCCCTGCCGCGTACAGCGTGGGGTCGTCTAACTGCAATACTGACAGCCCCACCCAGAATAACGCTGTGTGGATTGGGGATTCCTACAAAAAGACCATTCAATACATATTGCTATATGATATACTAGCGAAATTATCAAGGGTCGACCATTTTATCGCACGGTAAGATGATAGAAAACTATGGAGTGGATATCTAATAATTGGACGAAATACTAACCGGATACAAGAGTGGTTGAAGCCTGGTCAGGCACATGATGAGGGCTTCCAGCAGCGCCAGGTCGTTGAACGACTCTAGAGCCTTCACCAGTATCCGCAGTAGCTGCTTCATGTCGTCATCGGTTACGTTTTTACCTAAACATATACGAATTCATCCCAGCATTATTTTAAACTGCACGTTTCCGTCTCTTCGTCAGCGGAGGGGAAAAAAACAATAGGGACGTTGACTCTAATCATATATTACTATAGGAAATAAAAAATAAAAAAACCCCCCGACACAAATGAACATAACAACAAAATTTGGAGTTCCTAGCTTCAATATTGGCTGAGATCCGGTCACTTGTTCCACTAAAAGCTGAATATCTTGGAGACGAGTGCTCCGAATTTCATAAAAAAAGCTAAGAACACTCGGGATAAAATTGTCTGTGACACAAAAAAAACCGCACTCAAATTGGTCCATCCGTATGGGCGCTACGATGTCACAGACAGATACACAGATACACAGAGTCACAGACATGTTAAACTTATAACACCCCTCTTTTTTTGTCGGGGGTTAAAAAATAAAATGTTGATAGTTTCTATCATAGAAAGCCTACAAAAAAACATCTAAGACCTAGTGTGTAGCTTGTTTTATGAGCCTTTAAAGTTGGGTAGGAAAGTTCATATTTAAAGTATGAAAATATTATAACTAATAACACCATTGAATAACCTATCAAATGTATCGTAACTTTTGTTATGAAACAATTTCGATAAACGTACGTTTAAAATAGATGCAGAAGAAAGTTCATTCCCCATAGAACGTAGGAACGTATGACGTCACGCGTTCCTAGGCTTTAGTTTGGAGCGTTTTTTAGAAAAGTTCATAAACGTGACTTTAACATTGTCGTATCTTGGGTAGTTATTATGAGACTGAAGTAGTTCGTTCACCAATATTTCTATTATTGAAAGGTCGTCACAGAAAAAAGTTGTCAAATAGCCTATTACGTTCACAATCATTAGAATTTTCGGACGGCAGTCCTATTCATGGCAAGCATAATTAAAATGAAATTACTCTTTACTAACATTCATTATATGAAAAGAATACTTACTAATACAGCCGAACACTATAAGAGCTCTTGGTTGTAGCGCTGGGTTGAAACAAAACGCGAAGCTCTTTGCTAGAGAAGTCCTGTAAACAAATAGCATTGTGTTCATAAGAGATATTTTAATTAAAAGCAAGGATCACGACGGAGAACCAAAGTCACCGATATAGCGCTCAGAATAAGCAAACTGAAGTGGCAGTGGGCGGGGCATATTTGTCGGAGAGCCGATGGTCGATGGGGCAGACGAGTTCTGGAGTGGAGACCTCGAACAACTCGCCCTGTGGACGACCCCCCGCCAGATGGATCGACGACCTGAAGAGACTGCCGGGAAGCGGTTGGATGCGCAGAGCTGAGGACCGGGAGTGGTGGCGTGAATTAGGGAAGGCCTAAGTTCAGCAGTGGACGACATCGGGCTGATGATGATGATCATTAAAACTGTAATATCAAGTATAATAACAATAGAAAATTAAAAATAATTAAAACCGCCGACTTGTTCCACTAACAGCTGAATACCTTGGAGATGAGTAGTCCTTTTCATCAAACAAAGCTAAGAACACTCGAGATAAAATTATCTATGACAAAAAAAAACCGCACTCAAATCGGTCCATCCGTATGGGCGCTACGAAACCACAGACAGATACACAGATACACAGATACACAGTCACAGACACGTTAAACTTATAGCACCCCTTTTTTTTGTCGCGGGTTAAAAACTAGTTGGGGCTTTGAAATTAATCATTTAACGATCTTATAATTGAACAACGAAAGTAACAATTAGTTCGTAAACAGCTAATCCATACTAATATTATAAATGCGAAAATGTGTCTGTCTGTCTGTCTGTCTATCTGTCTGTGTCTGTCTGACTGTCTGTCTGTTACCTCTTCACGCTTAAACCGCTGAACCGATTTGGATGAAATTTGGTATGGAGATAGTTTGAGTCACGGGGATGGACATAGGCTAATTTTTATCCCGGAAAAATACCCTTATCCGCGATAAACGAATTTAAGGCGGACGAAGTCGCGGGCAGAAGCTAGTAATAAATAAATCGTAACATTTAAATACTGTGTCTCGATTGCAAAGTTGAGTAATTGTAAATGATAATTCTTATACATATACATAGATAGCGTTGTTAATATCGGGAACGGTTCATTTGCGGTACGAGTTCAGTTGTTTGTAATGAATATGTCCCATCACTACTGAGCTTCCTTGAAACAGCCAATGGCAGCGCAGCAGAACCGCATACGCCGCTCCTCACTCCTGCCGCCTAACGCGGTGCATCGTGTCACGAACAAAATTATAAAGATGAGGTATCCAGCTGGGGGGATATATAGGTTTCGGAGCCTGTAGTTTTAGCGAGACTACAGGCTCCGAAGAAAAAGGACAATCAGAAGAATTCCTTAAGCGTTATGACGTTTTTAGGTTAAGTTAGTGCTAAGGTCTACTTCTCGTGTTTAGCGGGACAGTTTTAGCTACATACTGTGTGGTCTAGAACAGTAGTTATCTGTCAATTGGGTGTCATTTGAGTCTTTTGTTTTACACGGTCCGAACGCGCAGTATAATGCAAAAATAGTACATACTACAGAGGCCGGGACGAAAGGGGTTGCCGGCCGGATAGGTCTAAGGCAGGCAACCCCATATTTCTCGCCGAGGTATGTATAGCGGTATTTTTAAACATGCAATGAAATAAATAACAAAAAAAACAATGTTTTATTTTTTAATACGCATAGTGACAGAATGGCATGATGCCTGTGCCACAAATTTGGAATGGAAAGTAAAAAAGAGGACTGCCGGCCTAGGTTTGTATGCTTTTTATAATATTCCATTGAGGACCTCTTGTCCTAGCCGAAACGTCATACTTCGCAGCCTATTATAAGGAACATAACATCAATATTTCATTGCATGTTTGAAAATAAAACCGGCCAAGAGCATGTCAAACCATGCTCAATGTACCGCAGCCGTTTATACAAAAAATGCACTACAGATGAAAAAAAATCCGACATGGAAAAAAAAACACTACCAAAAGAGCGCATCTTCCCGGCACTTATGTCCTTTTGCTGAGAAACGCAGTTTTTTGGCAGTAACTTAAAAACGGTATGTCCGTTGGAAGTATTTATGAAGTTTTATAATTGTAAATTTTTTCATATTTTTTGACCATACCGTTTAGAAAATATAGAGGGGGGGGGGGGATGCACAATTTTTGCTACTTTCGGAGCGAATATTTCCGAAAATATTCACTAAATCGATTTTTTTTTAGAAAAGTGTTTTTAGAAGATCTGTCGAATGATGTGCCACACATTGATATTTGCTGATTTTTTTTTTCAGTTTCGGTTACATGTATGGAGGAGTGCCCCCCCTAGAAATATGTATTTTTTGTATTTAACTATCAAACTAAGTAGCTGCTTACACAAGACACCTATGTTCTAAATTTCATCAATATACATCTTATAGTTTTTGAGTAACATGCCTGTGACATACGGACGGATGGACGGACATGACGAAACTATAAGGGTTCCGTTTTTGCCATTTGTGCTACGGAACCCTAAAAAGCAATATTCGGAGTGCGGCGGTAGTGTGCCGCTGAATGAAGGTCGTTACCATGTCTGCAGCCAGTCGCAGTGCGGGATGTCGCGCATGCAGGCCTCCATGATCTCGAGCAGTGCGTCGGTGATGGTCTCCAGCGACTGCAGCGGCAGACGCTCGCGGTCGGAGTGCGGCGGCGCGGGCGGGGGCAGCGTGCCGCCCGACGACGACGCCGACTCAGTGCAGGTGGCGTACGAGTGCTCCGAGTACCTGACACGGAGAGCTTGGTTACTTATCTTAAGGCGCGTCCGCTGCCTCGAAAATCTAACAAACAATGTTTGTCTAACATGTTAGCAAAACTTCCCGTCTGTTTTGACAAAAGTCAAAATGAATTCTGACAAAGAAAACGTGTCCCAACGACGGTCAAACACGAAATAAACGGTGCACCCCCCACCGCATGCGAACGCGGGGAATGTTTTCCATCCGTCGCGGCAAACATGTTTGAGTGTTGTTGCTAACCAAAACATTTAGGCCACGCCCCTTTTATGATAGAATAACATGTTAGGTGTTAGAAAAACACAAAAACACGTCGCAGCGGACCCGGCTTTACGTCACACCTTGCCATAATGTGAGTTTTCACGCACGCTACAGTAGTACCACGAATATAATTTACATCGGCAATCTTCGGCCACGCCGACGAGTGCTAACAAGTACCGAATGAAACCGAACGTGTGACCATTTCAATTGACCTTGTTGCACTATACGTACGGTACATATGCAATGACAGGTGAACTCGTGCTCTCGCTCATGGCGACTGACGCGGCGCCAGACGAAATGGCGGAAAGGCAAAATTTTGGCCAATGGGCGTTGAAGATTTTACCCGCGCAAACGATGCCTTATAATTGGTTAATCTGTTTTCAAAAAATGCTTTCTGCGCAGGTACATCGTTGTAACTTATATTTGTGGTACTACTGTACGCGTACGATAAAACTTGCATTATGGCCAGGTGAAGACGTAAAATTGTGTACTCACCACGGGTAGTAAAAAAGAAAGCCCTCTATCGCATATTTACAACCCTCACCCGCGGCTGGGATCAAAAATACCTGCGATTTCAGGCTTTCTCTCTTTTACAGCCCTTGGTAAGTAATGTACTATTTCGTTTCTCAGATTGTAGAATGAGCTGCCGCGATCCCGGGAGGTTTCACTATGGGGTTCTTCAAGAGGGGAGTGGTCAGGTTTTTAAAGGGTCGGCACGCACGCGATGACCCTGGCGTTGCAAGCGTCTATAGACTACGGTGAGTGCTTTTTTTTACGACATAGGAGGCAAACGAGCAGACGGGTCGCCTGATGGTAAGCTATCACAGTCGCCCATAGACACTTGCATCACCAGAGGAGTCACAAGTGCGTTGCCGGCCTTTCAGGTGGGAGTACGCTCTTTTCTTGAAGGCTTGAAGGTCGCATCGGTCCGGAAATACTGCAGGCGGCAATTTATTCCATAAAAATGCACAGTTGTGGACTGCCAACCATCTAAGTGGTGAGGGTGGAAATATTTTCGCGTAGGATGATGGCGGAAAGATGCAGCTGGGATCAACCCGGACATCAAGTAGACCGTACGCTCGTATGCCACCTTAAAAGTATACAAAAAGACAGAAATCTGGACAGGGATATATATCGCTATCGCACCGCCACCATTGCCTTGGTGGTGCGTCCAAGGATATCCATATGCCGATATGGATACCCTTGGACGCAGACATAAGTATTTGATGTTAATTTCAACTTGATACCTCTTAGGTCTTGATAGACAGACGGACAACAAAGCGATCCTATAAGGGTTTCGATTATTTTCCTATGGAGGTACGGAACCCTAAAAATGAACACTACACAACTTTTTAAGTCTCAATTCCATTCCATTTCAAGCTCATCCTGATAGAAAACCTTACTAAATTGATAAAGCTATCTATCACAACCCTGTCAAGAGGCTAATGCAGAAGTAGAAAGCAGTAAAAGCAGCACTGACCACTCCTTGTCGGGGTGCCGGTTGTGCGGGCTGCGGAAGGCGGTGACGGCCGCCGACTTGACCTTGGAGATGCCGAACATCTGGTAGAACTTTGGCAGCGCGAACTCGTCCAGCGAGAGCATCAGGACCCGCTGGGTTTCCTCTGAAATTAAAGAAAGTCAACTTCAATTTTACAGTGATGCTTTGAAGATGTACTAGAAGACTATTTAGATCAACTCCAAAGAATTTATTGATCTTAGAATCCTAGATCCCAAGTTCAAGTACAAAAGCCTTTCAAGCCTATTTTTGTGTCATTGCTGGGCAAACATCTCCTCTCCTTTCCCATTTCTCCCTGGACAGAGCAAGGTCAGTCCTTTACAAATGTATCCAGATTCCAGATCACCATCTCCTTGTGTTGCGGATGGAAACGGACCAGCACACGAGGAGACCACCGTGCGGAGAAGCGGGATCACTGACCGGAGAAGCTGGGCGTATTGCACGTGCACAGCGAGTGTATGATGTTGATCACGAGCCCGTGGGTTGCGGCGCGCATGGACACCGTCCCGGAGCAAACGAGGAAGGTCACCGTGTGGAACAGGTACGGCAGGTGGCGGGTCACGTCAAGGCAGTTGTTGAAAGATAACATGAGCTACAACAAAAATCAAAATCTCAGAATGTAGTTAAGCTTAGGTTTAGCGTTTCTTTTTATATTCTTAACCTCTTAATTTGCAAATAAAATAAAATCAATATTCTCTTTGAAATAAAACAATTTAACGGATTACATCGCGTATATATTATCTCATTTTAGTTCCCGACGTTTCGGAAGCTTTCCAGCTCTCCATGGTCACGGGTGGACTGAACGAAAGCTTCCGAAACGTCGGGAACTAAAATGAGATAATATACGCGATATAATCCGTTAAATTGTTTTATTTCAATGAGTAATAATCGCGGAAACAGAAGAAAATATTAATATTCTCTTTGGTTTCCGCGATTATCACTCATTTAAATAAAACAATTTATACGAATTATATCGCGTTTAATTATCTAATTTGAGTTCCCGACGTTTCGGACGCTTTGCAGCCAGTTTCCGTGTTCACGGATGGACTGAGAAAAGATATATTTTTTTTGCCAAAGTTTCAATTTGGGCAAACTACACACTTTAAGAAAAAAAATAAAGATGTACATACATGCCAGATGGGCCTAATGTGTAAAGACAGTTAAATAGGTGCCAGAAGGGCTTCTTTTGGAATTTTCTTAGTTATCATGTCTGACGCTGCTAGTATTCTTTTCATATGTGCTTACACAAACATAGGAGCAAATAGATGATTTATACTATGTCTATAAAATTAAATATATTTGTACAAAACTTACCAGATATCTCGCCAAAATTGCTATGTCTCCCCACATCATGTGCATCTCCAAAACCGGTGTGGGCGAATGACAAGTCTTATCCACTACCTGTCAAATTACGAGGCAAAACATTTAGACTACATGACAGACAACGATATTTGGCAATCTGCTATTAATAGGGTTTTTTTTAGAATGAAGAAATGGGCGAATCAACTTTTCCGTAACCCAGGAGACAATAGTGACAGAGTTACTTACAAAAATACTAATAATCTAGGCTATTAAGAGTCCCCAGCAAGCTCGGTTCTACATACAAACGTAGTTACGCTCTCATTTTAAAACGACTAGCTAGTTTGCTCTGAAAATTTGTACTTAGAATCACTTAAGGTATATGCAGGCCTGTAATTAGTTTATATAGCTTAAGATACCATAGTAAAAAAAAATACAGTGAATTTAAGTTTTTCATAGAGAACTTTTTTTTGCCGTATTTCGTTTGTTTTATATACTAGAGCCAAATAAACTAATTACAGGCCTAGGTGACTCATGTCATTGTATATGCAGAGTTTCGTTATAATCCAACACGTAGTTTTAAAATGAGAACGAAACTCCGTTTGTATGGGAAGGTGAAATTCGGCCGAGCTTGCGGGGGACTCTTAATATACTGACGAGTTAGGCCCTCGAAAAATGGACCTATATTGGCTAGAATAAATATTTTTGTTGCCTTTATCTCGTTTCAAATAACTCAGGAGACGTAACAAGTTGATTCACCCAAATATGTCTGTGTTCTAAAACTCACTATTTCGATGTAACTTTCATTTTAGAACAAAACATATTATTTATTGTCCTCGAATGTAACGAAATAATGAGCTTAAAAAATTATGTACGTATAGTCTCAAAAATACTCAACAAGCCATTGTCAATATCACCGACAAGTTCTAGATGCGAGCGACGAAAACATTTGCAGTTAAAATGGCGTTAAAATTTACGAAGTAAGTTGGCGTAGGTCAAATATAAAATTTCTCCATACAAATTGATTGCAAGAATGATTTTGACGACACGTTTGGCTCAGTGGGTCGTACAACGGCCTACGAAGCTAGCGGTCCCGGGTTCGAATCCTGGCCAGGGCAAGTGTTTGTGTGATGAGCACGAATGTTTCTTCCTGGGTCTTGGATGTTTTCTATGTTTTTAAGTATTATTATTTATCTTTATATTATGTATATCGTCGCCTAGTACCCATAGTACAAGCTTTGCTTAGTTTGGGACTAGATCGATTTGTGTAAGAATGCCCCTGGTATTTATTATTATGAGATTAAATGATTTTTGCGGTGTCCTTTGTTAAGCGTTGCCACAGCCAGTATCTAGTTATAAGTTAGAACACTATGTAGTAAGTCTGTCTGTGGGTCTGTATGCGGTATTGTAGTTATCAAACACGTTAGCTAATTTGAATACGGTTTTTGTAGTAAGCAATTGCCTTTTTTTAATTACTTAGAATCGGATCAGCTTATTTTAATGTATACTTCTTGTTTTAATTGATTAATACGAGTATAAACGGTGGAAACCATCGAATGTAGAGCCTAATTGGAGCATATAAGGTGGTATAACATTATAGTCCAAACTCACGTAATTTTTTAAATATTAATTATTTTTATTAACTCATAAATCTCAAAATCTCACGACTATCACGCCTTAATGATGTGATATATCCACTTACTTAATATTTCTATACAATTGTATATCTACTAGTTACTTGTAAATGATTACTTTGTCGCTTTTCTCAAACTAACTAAGATATTGGCAATTGACAGTTTCATGACTTTTTAATATTAATTATTTTTATTAACTCATAAATCTCAAAATCTCATGACTATCACGCCTTAATGATGTGATATATCCACTTACTTAATACTTTTATACAATTGTATATCTACTAGTTACTTGTAAATAATTACGTTGTCGCTTTTCTCAAACTAACTAAGATATTGACAATTGCAGGGACAGTTTCATGAAAATACCAATTCCAATTTTACTTAAAAAAACTTGCACCACTGAGGGTTCTATACGTTTACTAAGTAGATTTTTTTCATTATTTATTTATTTAAACTTTATTGCACTACACAAAAGTACGCTAAGTAGCGCGGGAATGCTGTCTGAGTCATGGGTTATCGGAAGGACCAAATTTTTTAAGTAATTTATAATAATCAATGTTTAATGAGGTAGTTTAGTTGTTAATAATTATGTCTAAGTATAATTTCTATCTAATGTTGATTTTCAATTTAGTGGAATTCTAAATTGTATTTTCATGAAAAGGTCCGAAGATTTATGATTGTATGGCAATAAATGACTTAACATATCTCAACCGACTTCAAACAGAAGGGTATTAAATCAGTCATCTTTTTTTCATGGTTCATAACGCAAATTTTGTATATTGAGATAATGACAGGTTATTTAAATTGGCGCGGTCATTTGTGTTTATGTAATTTGGAAACTTATGTGTAAGCCATATTCTTTCGCTATTATCTCGTTCCTTAATATAACAAAGACTTTGTCATCACTAACAGTACTATTTGAAGTCAGTTGATTAAATAATTAATTTTGTAGTTTTTTTATATCAGTAGGTATTAAGTATGTTAACTAAGTGTCGAAAGCCGCTAGGTGTATAAATAACCTATAATTTTGATGATTTTGACTTTTAAACAGTCACTGCCAATAGTTCCCCCATAAAACAAAATATTAAATAATATAAAAAAATAAAAGCCTAGATAAAAAGCAAATCAGAAAAATACTTTATTTAACATTTATTGATTTCAATTACACGTTCTACGGTTGGTTGGTAAAAGTACGAATAAAAAACACTTAAATGTCGTACATAGGACATTATTCCATTAAATGAACAATGTCATAATTGAATATAAATAATACTATGTCTATTCAAAAATGTAACACATTTTTCATATTTTCTGCAGAATTGATTTTTGTAATGTATTAGGGGAAGAGTTCCATTTTAATATTTCGGAATAAAGGAATCGTATTTATAATATTTAGAACTCAGACCAAATCGTGTCGAAAAGCAACGTGTATACTCCATTAGATTAGATTCGATTTATATAGATTATATAAGTCTCGAAAGGTTAGTTATATTGTTAGTTAATTGGAGTTTTTGATATTTTACAAAAAACAATATATGAAAATGAAAATAAAAAAGCAAATAAAATAAAAATAAAACCAACTCACAGTGGCTGGGGTAACGGGGCCCAGGGCATTATTGGGCAGTTTCGATAGCGCCTGCAGGAAAAACTAGTTTAGAAACTAAATTAACTCGAAATTATTTCTGCTTACAATACTTGAAAACACCCGTATGCAAACTACTTGGAGTAGCTTTTTTTTATTTGTAAATAAGTTGAAAATTGCTAAATATTTTCAAAACTGTTCCTAAATACTATCAAGGACCCTTAAAACCCCGGGACCGTCAATTGCCACACTTTGGACCGTGCCCCGATCGCAAGCAGATATTCTGGCAAAAACAAGATGGCGCTTTAAAACTAAACATGTACCGATGTTATAATTGAACAAGGAAACATAGTACAGTAATAATTAGTTTGTAAACAGCTAATAATAAATAAATAGTAACATTTAATACTGTATCACGCTTGCAAAGTTGAATAATAGGGTACATGCATGAATTTTTTT
Source organism: Hedya salicella (assembly GCA_905404275.2). NCBI lineage: Eukaryota > Metazoa > Arthropoda > Insecta > Lepidoptera > Tortricidae > Hedya > Hedya salicella. The sequence continues at coordinate 4,384,517 of FR990099.1, forward strand.
TATCGCTTTTCTTAACTAAATATCAAAATACCGTAAAAACTATTTCAAAATGTGAAATTAAAATTAAAATCGGCCAAGAAATACGCATAATAGGCATTTTATCCGATATGCACTGTTACGTCACAGTGCACTCCGGCCTTATAAACTCCATATTTAATTCTGTTTTGTAAGAAAGAGATAGAATGAAATGTTTGATGGCTTATATCTTGGTTATTTTTATGGCTATTCGAAAAAATATTTTTGTCTGCTGTTTTTTACATGAATGAGCTTTTAATAAAAATTCATAAATATTCCCTATTGTAAATAATAATTCTTATACATAGATGGCGTTGTACATATCGGGGAATGGCTATTTGTACGGAGATTGACAGTCCTCTTGTTTTATTCGTCCTTGATACTATTAAATACCAAAATTCAAAAACACTTGAACAGATTTGGGCGATTTCGATAAAGCTTGAAGGAAAGTCCAGTTTTCTTCTATATTTGTTTTTATAAATACTCAAAAACACTCGAATGCAAAATATTTGAAAAGGATTGGGCCGTTTCGATATAGCTTTCATGAAATACCAGTTTAGAACTACTTCTAAACTCGAAAATATCTTCTAAATCTATCACAAAATACTTGGAATGTTTTGTTAAAGTATGCAGTGTTAGTGTAGAAAATCGGCCCCAGACGTAAAATTGATTGTTATTTTACTAAAATATTTTCCCAGTTCATAAAATGCAATTTTACATATAAACCTAAAATGCTACAGGTTGGCAAGAAAATAAAAAAGAAAAGATTTTATTAGCTAAACTACTAGAGGGATTTAAAAAACATCTAAGATTTTAAACTAAATACTTATAATTTGAGCATCAATCATCATTACTTTTTGTTTTTAAGGTTATGAACTATGTACAACTTACTAACTGAACACGACAATTTGTAATTCTGAATTACTTTAAATCGAGAAAAAAAGGTTTTATTTATTTCAGAAATTGTCCTTTACCCAAATCTGGGCAAAATGATATTCTGATATTCCACTTGACAGCCTGACTGTACTTACCCTGCACATTCTCCCGATGACTTTCTTCGAGACTAGCTGCACGTTGGCAGACGCCAAAGCGACAGCTGTATCGGCCATTATTTCTATCATTGGAGAGCCGAGACCTGTAACAAATAGGGATGACTAAATTTTGATAATTACTCCGTCATGTAGAATAATAAAAAGAAGTGATTTAGGAATGACCGGTCTGACCTGAGTTGACGAGCCTAAGAAGTAATGTAGGAATGAGGGAGGTCTGGCCTGAGTAGACGAGCCAAAGAAGTGATGTAGTAGTGACCTGTCTGAGCTGAGTTGACAAGCCTAAGAAGTAATGTAGGAATGAGGGAGGTCTGGCCTGAGTTGACGAGCTAAAGAAGTGATGTAGGAATGACCGGTCTGACCTGAGTTGACGAGCCAAAGAAGTGATGTAGTAATGACCTGTCTGACCTGAGTTGACGAGCCTAAGAAGTGATGTAGTAATGACCTGTCTGACCTGAGTTGACGAGCCCAAGAAGTGATGTAGGAATGACCAGTCTGACCTGAGTTGACGAGCCCAAGAAGTGATGTAGGAATGAGGGAGGTCTGACCTGAGTTGACGCTGCGCTGTATAAAGCTGTCCAGCACCATGTCGATGAGCTCAGGCACGTGTCCGATGGAGCCCCAGATCTTGGCCTGCACGGAGGGGTACATTTCCGTCTCCTCGATCGTGAGCGTGATCAGTTTCTCTAGGATTTGGGCGACTTGCTTCTGCCGGCGAGACTCATCTGAGGGCTTGCAGAATCTGGGAAGCAATATTTGAAATATGAAATGTACATTAAATTAGGGATTACTTATGTTGTACGAGGGGCAAACCGAAATGATCGGGAATTTAAAAAACTATGTGCACTATATACATAAATTATATTTTATTGTTTTTCGAAGTATTCTCCGTTACATTCAATGCACTTTTGCATTCTTTTAAACCAGTCATTAAAACAATAATTCCAGTTTGAAGTAGGCATTGCCAAAATGGCCGATTTATAGGCTTCCACAGCGGCTTCTGGGTTCTCAAACCGCTGACCACGCAATAAATCTTTAATTCTAGGGAACGTAAAAAAATCATTTGGACTCAGGTCAGGGCTGTATGGAGGATGGGACATCAACTCAACGTTTTCGTCGTTCAAAAATTTAGTTGTTTTGTGGGCGGTGTGGGAGCTCGCATTGTCGTGGTGTAAGATGACGCGGCGTCTCGGGTTCCCTTGGCGAAGTTCGGCCAGCACCTCCGGCAAACAAACTGTGATATACCAATCAGCGGTAACGGTTCTTTGTTCTTCTAGAGGAATTGTGGCAACATGCCCCTTTTTTGAGACGAACGAAGCCACCATCTTCTTCGACACGCTTCGAGAACGCACAACTTTCGTTGGTTTGACCTCGTCATCGAAGACCCATACTGCCGACTGGTGCTTTCTTTCAGGCTCATAAGAATAAATCCAGGATTCGTCACCCGAGACCATATTATAAGGCTTTTGAGTTTCCTAAATTGTAGCATTTCAGAATAGATCGGCACCAATCAACACGAGCCGCCTTTTGCTCTTCAGACAAATTATGGGGTACCCATCGGGAAATCAATTTTCTGACACCCAACTCACCATGCAAAATAGTGTGAATTGCAGTCATTCCAATGCCTATGGTTGCCCGAATCTGCTCGTATGTCACATGTCTATCTTCTTTTAGTAGTTTTTCCACAGCCGCGATGTTTTCAGGCGAAACCGCCGTTTTCGGCCGACCTGATGAAGGTACGGTGCCAAGAGAGGCACGACCCCGTCGAAACTCAGCATACCACCAATATATTGTCGTCTGACTAGGTGCTTCAATTTCGTATATAGTAACAAGCTCATTGCGACATTCATCTGGAGATAAGCCACGACGAAAGTTATGGTAAATAATTGCACGAAAATTTGTCGATTTAAAAATGGAATTAAAAAAATATATCGTTCTTTTTTTTAATTGTAAAAACGGCATCGTGATTGTAAGTCGCCAGTATGCATGTGACAAAAAAGGATTTAATGTAACTCAGTTTAAAGTACTCTATTCCCGATCATTTCGGTGTGCCCCTCGTAAAGGCCGAGTAGTGCTATTTTTTTCATTTTCAACTTTGAAAATATGTTTGGATCTATATCGGAATACCTCGCTGTAGGTTAAAAGTTGTGTGTTTCGCACTGCTGCAAAATTATTTGACTTCTCGTGCCTTGAAGAAGAAGCCTCGTTGCGCTCAGGAATCTTTATTTGAACCACTTGCTCCGCTCATGTTTCAATTTTAGATTCCTTAGCTTACTCAGCTTTCAATCCAAGCACCCGCCAAATAAGTACTTTACGTAAGATTTTTTTTTAAATTAGACCAAAGCAATATTTTTTTTTCATTTAAAACTAGTGATAATTAGCCTACAAAACACACTCATAACAAAACAAACAAATAATACAAAAATATATAAATTCGAACTCCAAATAACTTTTCCACGCTAGCGGATAAAATGAACTTTTCCACGCAGATTTGGCGCAGTAACCAGAACTTTTCCGAGCTAGTGCGGTGAAATAGTATATTACTCAGAGGCCGGGAAAAGTCATTTCGTGGATGAGTACGGTTTTTGGTCCTTCAATAGATACGACGAAATGACATTTCCTGCCGAGGCAAGTATACTGCTTTTCTCCAAATATGCGAGGAAATTTGACACATGTATATGTTATTTATTTTCGTAAAAATAACACGACAGAGAATCTTTGACAAAATGAAATTCACATTCGCGTCTTAATTTTTTTTTAAGAATATAAAAGTTAAAAGTTTTGTGTTTGAATTGTATAATTGTTTCCACAGGAAATATAGTAATGAAAATAAATAAAAAGAAAACCCATAGCAATTTTAAAATAAATATATGCATTATTACTTTTAGTTGATATCGGCAATAGGGAATATGCATGAATTTTTATTTTTGCTTTATTAAAAGCTTATTCATGTTACAAACAATAGACAAAAATATTTTTTCGAACAACTATAAAAATAACCAAGATATAAGCCATTAAAGAATTCATTCTATCTCTTTCTTGCAATACGGAATTTAATATGGAGTTTATATGGCCGGAGTGCACGATGACGTAACAGTGCATATCGGACCTCTGGGTCTAATTAGCAATTTAAAATGGCTATATCATGCGTATTTCTTGGCCGATTTTAATTTCACAATTTGAAATAGTTTTTACGGTATTTTGATATTTAGTCAAGAAAAGCGATAAAAAAAATTACGCATGTAACCTATTCCTAAACGCACAACATTTTAAAAACATACCTCTGCTACAAAATATTTATCAGTCCCAGAAGATCATTAAGACTAAATAAACCGTATTATGATTTAGACACAATAATTATTGTTTTTTTTTTCTATTATTATTGGTATTAACCATGCATTAACCAAACGCAGAAACTATTAAAGTTTTTCGGTTTTTGTACGTTACTATTGGCTGTATGGTGAATTTTCAGTCTTGGATGAAATTAAAAGTAAAAACCTGCACAATAATGTACACTTCCCAGCTGTCCGGGGAGTAATGCCACTTTTTTAAATTGATTATATTATCAACGTATATAACGATGGACCTTGCGGTGTGTTTTTACTACATTAATGGGAACATTTCCGAGCAAGTTGGAGAAAAGAATCTTGTTACGTAAGGGACATCCTAGTGGAATGCCCCACTAATTCTAAATATAGAGGACAAACCTGACTAAGTTGGCTAACCAGGGCGTCATGTATTCGAGACACAAATGTTTCAGCTCGATGGAGGATCCGCGGAAACCCTGTAATAATGAGACTTATTAAATACTAGCATTTATCAGCGGCTTCACACGTAAAGCCCAGGCTGAAACGGAGACGCTTCGCGCTCGCTCGTTCAATGAGTAGGATAATTCTACTGCCAAAGAGCTTGGCAGTTCAATCTCTTATAAATATTCTACGCCTCCAACGCAGGACATGATGATTCTGTACTTTTATAACTCATGACCATACAATAAATATTATTTGATTTGAGGAACGACCAAAAATTGCGTTCACAATGCCGACAAATATTTTACTAACCTGGATACATTCTTCAAGGAACTCCAGCGTGAGATGCGGCTCATTGTGAGCCAGTTTCTCGCTCACAGACTTGATGAAGATTGTGTTGTTGGAGGGGATGCATAGACCTACAAAAAAAAACATGTTGGTCATTTTTTTTGTTCAGGACAACCGCTGCAGTAATCGTGTTGAATAATTGATACATTCAGGCGTTACTTTGCGGAATTTGATATTAGATTGATATATAAATAACACAGGGACAATCTTACACAAATCTACCTAGTCCCAAACTAAAGAAAACATAGTATGTATAGATAAATTATAATACTTAATACATAGAAAACGCCTAAGACCCAGGGTAAACATTCGTGCTCATCACATAAACACTTGCCCTGGCCGGGATTCGAACTCGGTACCGCTAACTTCTTAGGCCGTTGTGCAACCCACTGAGTCAGTATGTAATGTGTTATAATCTAAATGTGTTGATTTGTGACCGCGGTGCGACCACGATAGGTGAACGTAGTGTGGACCACCCTCAGACCAAGTGGACCGACTATCTAAGCAAGAGATGGAGGAAGCCAGCAGTAAACTAAAACAGGATGATGACGATCTTTTTCTGGTGATTACGTTTTAAGCTAGACCTTCAGATATGACTCTCATCCTCAGTTGAACATAAGACTAGCAGTTCACCTGCTATCTTCCAGCTTTGAGAGCACAGAGCTAGTCGTAGGCGGTTATTCTAAGATTCAGGTCTAGTTCGAAGAACATTCAACTATCATCATAATTCTCTAACATATCTGCCCTGAAGATCAAAGGTCAGCCTTCGATCTTCTGGTGGAAGGTGGCTGTAACACACGGCTGTTTGTTACTGTTCTGATAGATTCTGGACTCCAGTTTCAACAGTGACATTATCATCTTACACATCTGACAAGAAGTTTCCAGCAGTTCACCTTCGATCTCCAGGTCGAAGGTGGGTGTGACACACAGCTGTTTGTAACTGTTCTAAGATTCTGGACTCCAGTTTCAACATTGAAATTATCATTCGTATTGACCTGAAGTTTCCAGCAGTTGACCTTCGATTTTCAGCTGGAAGCTGGCTTAGAGCGCACAGCTGGTTATAGGCAGCTGTTTTCAGGTTCGGAACACATGAAACTAGAAGGGAAATGTCATCTAACATATCTGACCTGAATTCTCCAGCAGTTGACCCTCGATCTTCCCGTAGAACGTGGCTGTGACAGCACGCAGCTGGTTGTAGGCACCTGTTCTCAGGTCGGAACATATGAACCTAGAAGGGACATGGCATCTAACATATCTGACCTGAAGTCTCCAACAGTTGACCCTCGATCTTCAGATGGAAGGTGGCTGTGAGAGCACAAAGCTGATTGTAGGCAGCTGTTCTCAGGTTCGGGTCACATGACCCAAGGTTTAATAGCGCCATGTTGAGGAGCGTCCCTGGAACATCTTTTGGACGTATTTTCTGATGAACTGTCACCGAATCCTAGAAAATATAATGAATAGACCTCTCAAGTTGCACTCAAAATTGTTAAAATTGAGTGCAATTTCACTGGGGATAGGTTTATTGTAAATCACAAAAAGTATACGATCCAAGAGAAAAAAATTGTTTGAAATTATATGAAACATTCGACGAAACGTATTTAGATAACACACCGTTTAATTATTTGAAAAAAAAAACTCTGGATAAGATAGAGGGAAATTTCACCATTTGAGATTGAGTGGCATTTCATTGTTTGCACTGAGTCACTGATTGAGATTGAGTAAACATTCACTGTCAGAAAGTGAGTGAAATTTAACCGATTGACATTCAGCAATGTGTTCGAGATTGAAATATTCGCTGTTTAAGATTAAATTAAACATTGCGTCTTAAAATTGAGTGAAATTTCAGTGTGAAAGTGAAATGTCACAGGTTCAATTTATTCAGATTTTATGTATCTATTGTTGGGTAATTCCACTGTTTTCTAAGTAAATCTATTTTATAATATTTAGTTTATAATATTATCTTCTGTTCCCGCGATCATCATTTGTCTTCGCGGACATAACGGAGCTTCAATCTTCTTTAATGAAACTCAAAAACTTCTTCAAAATACAGTTTCAATTGTAAAAACGTAATAAAGATACAAATTCGATGTTGCTCGTATGAGTTCTAATATAAATCGAATCACGGAATAAAATGACTATAAGCGCCTGGTAAAAATCGAACGGCAATATTTCTCGTTCCTGGTTATTTAGAACCAAATGAATGACAGGCTTTTGGGCCTCAACATCATTTAAATTAAACAATTTAAACGGATTATATCGCGTACATTATTTCATTTGAGTTCCCTATGCCTCGGAAGCATTATAGCTTTCGTGTACAAGGGATATACTGAGAAAAGAAAAGGGTCCATCAAAGTTACAATTTTTGCAAACCCACTTTGAGAAAACAAATAAAGCCGTACAGTCAGCTTCAAATAGTCTGTAACACGGGCATAATGTGTAAAGACATTTATACATGTGCCAGAAGGGCTTTTTTTTTAAATTGCCAGCGTTTCACAAAGTTTAACGCTTAGTTAAGTTAGTAGATTTCGTTTTTAGGGTTCCGTAACCAAAGGGTAAAACGGGACCCTATTACAAAGACGTCCATCCATCCGTCTGTCTGCGTCTGTCACCAGGCTGTATCTCATGAACCGTGATAGCTAGACAGTTGAAATTTTCACAGACGATGTATTTGTGTTGCCGCAACAAATACTTAAAACTGTATAATTTTATGTCTGTCTGTCTATGATAATAACCAATATAAAATGATCGAACACCTTCGGTGCGCGAGTCCGAATCGCTCTTGGCCGATTTATGGTGATTATTCGAGACATACTGACCGGTTGGCTCAGCTCCCAGCGGTTCCGTATATGTATGATGGACTGCACTATGTTGTCACAGTCGTTGTGTATAAAGCTGAGCGGGGTTGGCTCGTTCACTATCGATAACGAGAACTGGTTGTCGTCCACTAGGCAAACCTGATAAAAACACAATTGTAAAAGTTTTAAGTATAATTAAGACAATATTGTAATAGTTAATTGATACACGCATATTAATTGTTTCATATACTCTGACATTTAGAATTTTATTCTAGACACATTCTAGATTTTTTTTCTTTTTTATTGACAATCCTTTTGGGATTTATCTTATAAATTATTTTAATTTTTCAAATGATGATTTTATCAATAATAAGTAAGTATTATACTTAAGTTAAATGATCTGATTAGGTTTTTCTGGGTTTTCCCTAATCCTTGCGACAAATGTTGGATCATATTGTATGTTTCCAAGCAAAGACTTCTCTCATTGTAACTGACAGTTCGAAAGTGCTTGTATCCAAGCCTACTTAAATAAAGGATATTTTGATTGATTGAATAACATTGAAATTTTACCCATAATTCTTTAACATAACTGTATTTTTTGCAGCATATATGAGTATCACACTGGTGGGCCAAAGCCTCTCGCCTAGTTAAGTATAATTACTTTTAAGTATACTTAATATTACACAAAGTACGAGATAGCAACTGCCTAAATTATTATTGACACCTGAATACAGTTGAACATAATAGGGATGTTGCCTTATCTCAAAATTTGTAAAAATTATATAAGATCCTGATAAGACAAGCAAAATAAGGAACTAAGTAAAAAAAATAGTACGATATCTTACGTCTAGCTTTTATCTGAGCCCTTAAATCTGGGTGGGAACGTCCATTATTATTAAAGTATGAAAATATGATTAACTAATAATACTATTTATTGAAAAATCCATTATATTCCGTGAAGGAATGTATGGATATGTAAATTGGGTATATTTAGAATTGTTTTATTTAATTAAATTGACATTATAATGACATTTTTATGTATTTAGTTATAAGTATATTTTTAAATCAGCCTATCACAAATAATTATAGATAGTAACATGTACCTTTTTTCATCTGTGACATATTGTATACTAGTATGATTTTATTGTTATTTTCGTTGTATTTGACGATCATAATTTAAATTCGTGTAAATTCTCTTAAATGTAATTTATATTGTAATTTATATGATGAAATAAAGTAATCTTATCTAATCTATTAAATAACCCATAAAATGTATGGTAACTTTTGTTATGAAACCGTTTCGATTAAAGTAAGTTTTAATATAGCTGCAGAACAAAGTTCCTTATTTTCACATACAAGGTATTAACCCTGTGACGTCACTAAACTATGTAGTGAATGCTTTACTATAAAATTTTTTTTGGGAAAGTCCAAAAATGACATTTTAACATAGTTGTATCTCGGGGAGATTTTGTGAGATTGATATAGTTTTTTCACCAATATTTTTATTATTGAAAGGTCTTTCTATATTATACCACAGAAAAAGCAGTTAAATGGCTTATCATTGAATGTTTGACCATACTCGTTGCAAGTCAGCATCCCACCAAAATTTTATCGTAAATAATTGTCGTTTGTCGGGTCTTTAGCTCCTCAGGGCCTCGATACACTACACATACAAACAGACAAGCTTTTGTAAAGGTGACTTGAAATACAGAACGTACCTCGTCAATTTCCGAAGCATAATAGACATCATTCAAAAGCACTGGCAGCCCCAGAACTTTAGTCTTCTCTACTGAAGTTATTTGTAAAGCCGTCGGGCCCACCTGGAAAAAAAGTATTGTTATAACACTTGTCTTCTTAAAAGTTATTTGTCCTATACTAAGCATTTCGTAACCCAGCATTTCATTTCATTTCAGCGTAATCAGCAACTCCCTCATCGACCTATGGACGTCTGGTATGTACTTTTAGCGCAAACTGCCGGAGTATTTTGAAAAAAATAATTAATATAAATCTATTCTACTAGCTGAGTGTTCCTTTACTTTTATAACGACTAGTATCCTAGTGCGACAGTTTAAGGGCATTACTGAAGACTTTTAAGTCCTCTTCCAATGGCAGGGTCGCTACAGATAGTGGTTGTTGATAAAGATCTCCTACTGAGCTATGAACGCCTGGTACTTTTTGAGTGAATATTTAAAGGATTTTGACATATTAACTAGAAACTTTTCCTTACTTTTATAGCAACTTTAGTATCCTTGTACAGGTTTTCGATGAAAAGCTCTTAGCAAGTTATAAATGCCTGGTACTTTTAGGGCAAAAGTCGGAAGATTTTGAATAATACTACCGATGAATTCTTTACCTTAATAGCAACTTTAGTATCCTTGTGCGACAGTTTGAGCGCATTGCTGAATACTTTGAGGTCTTCTTCCAAGGCCAGGGTCGCTCCAGGTAGCTTCTGTTGTTCGGCTTCCACATAGTCGCTGAGACGTGTGTGGTTGTCGATGAATATCAACTTGCGATTGCCCTGCAATAGATTCTGCTTTTGTAGGGCCAAAATTGACAATTCAGTCAATAACTAATGTTAGTAAAATCGGAACTATAACTGAAAAAGTAGGAAAATAGACCTATTTGTTGACCACGAACTAAATCAAAGACCTCGCTTCGCTCGGGCAAAAGATCATGTTGTGAAAATTTTCAGAATACCTATTACACCCAAGGATAAAAGTATAGAAACAAGCTTATATGAATATTTTCTTCTGTTTCCGCGATTATTACTCATTGAAATAAAACAATTTAACGGATTATATCGCGTATATTATCTCATTTTAGTTCCCGACGTTTCGGAAGCTTTCCAGCTTTCCATGGTCCAGCAGTCCTCCCGTGACCATGGAAAGCTGGAAAGCTTCCGAAACGTCGGGAACTAAAATGAGATAATATACGCGATATAATCCGTTAAATTGTTTTATTTCAATAAGCTTATATGAAGCTAAAAACCTACAAACTTACTTCGTACAAAAAGTATTTTTACTGACTATACTTCAGTTAGTAGGCTGTACCAACTAAGCTACAGGGTTCAGTCAGCAAGTCTCCAAATTATAGTAACGTAATTATTTTTTGTTATGGAGCTTTGCATGCTTTATATCGGGTTTTTGCCGAATCTGTTACAGTTCAGGAAATAACATTTACGATTATACTGCTAATTACTAGAAGCTACTACATTCAATTGAAATTGATTCAATTTAAACGTCCCATTTAGAGTGCGCTTTTGTAATATAGCAATCAGTAAATAATAATGATAAATTCTTTATTTCGAAGCATCCAAACTCCAAATAGTAAAAAGGGATCAGTATAAAAATTACAGAGGGCAAAATAATATTTCCTAATCTATACTTACCCTGAGCGGCGCCAGTATCGCTTCGTGGAACTTGGTGTATTCGCGCACCCAGCTGTTGCAATTGTATATGTAGCACGCGTGTATGTTGATGTACGCCACGTCTGGTAGCACTGTGAACCACTTCTGGAGGAAGTCCGTTCTATAAAATTAAATATTTAGATTTTTTTATTACTATTTCGTTTCTAAAGAGAAATTTAGTCTTTGCGGTTAGAAACTGAGTGAAATTTCACTTAATTTGACCACTTCTGGAGGTAGTTTCCGTCCTAAAAACCCAGTTATGTGATTACTAAAAGCAAATCGATTTTATGCGATTCAAAATAAGTAAAATTCCACTATTTGAGATTGAGTACAATTTCAATGTTTAAGTTTGAGTAGAATTTCACTGTTTGAGGTTGAGTAATATATCACTGTCTTGGGTTGAATAAAATATCACTGTTTCAGATTGAATCCTCATAAATTCAGTGTATGATATTGAGCAAGATTTCAATATTTGAGATTGAGTAAAATATCTTTGTTTTAGATTGAGCATAATCGGACTGTTCGAGATTGAGTAAATCTTCACCGTTTGAGATTGAGAAAATATCACTTTTTGGCATTGAATATTGTGTATAAATATGTTTAAGATTAGTGAAACTTATTAAATCTGAGGAATACTGCTTAATTTTTTTGTTGCTTAAGAATGTTCAATAGGTATAAGGAGTTTTAGAAGTACCCGCTTAGTAGTTAAGTTAGTTAGTATCTAATTCTTAATGTTGTTATGTTTATGTGGCATTAAATATACAGTTTTGCAGATTTCATGCGGGCGAATATTTTAAATTAAATGATAATTAATATAGCTCCTACAGAATTGCACACATTTCGTTAAGAATCTGTTTTCTTTTACATACATAATAATTGAGCTCGCGATGTAATACATCCACCTATTTACGTATCTACGTACACGTTACGTAATGCCAGTTGTCAAACAAACCAGTAAAAGAAGCCTAATCTATAAAATTATTTAACAAAGTTACTATCCCATGATCGCTACAATCTAAAACTTTGACTGAATAAAATATCCGTCCGTACGAAATTTCCAGACTGTATTTCATTCTATTCTATATTATTCACAATATAAACTCTCAAGTTGTAAGCGGAAAGCATAAAAAGTTGCTACTATACCTTTCGTGTCATATGTTTTGTGTTTGCATTGACCTTGACTCACCTGATTTAAACTGAAGACTATGATGAAGCGCGCTTACCCAGATGTCCATTCACTCCAGCCTTGAAACACCAAGGTCATACGTCTTACTACGACACATACCTTCACTGAAAGTCGTTAGTTACAGAATTACCTGAACCTATTGTCTGAGTTGGTGTGCGTGAAGTCCACTATCAGCTCGAAGGGTTGCTGGCAGAAGGGCTTCAGGGTTAAGATGACGTGGTATATCAGCAGGTCAGCGTTCACCTCGCCTATCCTGCAAGGAATAAATTAAATTATACAACTTCGTTCGCGGAGGAAAAAAATAATAACCCCTCTTTTTCTCTGGAGATACCCAGCTACCCATGTACCAAAAATAGTTGAAATCAATTTAGCCGATGTGGCGCGATGAAGCCACAACGACACATACGAATATACAAAAAATAAAAAATATTTTTTTTTCGTTTTAGTAACTTCCGAATAGTCCGTAACAATTATTTTTTTGAAAATATCTTCAATGTACAGACATTTAATTTTTACAACTTTGTAACAGTATAGATTACGGGATTTGATAGGTTTACAATACAATACAAATGGGCAGAGTTTTAAAAGTTGGACCCGTTAACTCACCCATATACTCTTTATTGTAGACGAGTAAGACCCAAAAAAGAATTATGATGAAATAATAAGTATTTTTTATACCGCAACAGATTATGTTATCTCTTTGCCCTGAACATCACTATATGTTGGGCAGGTTAGGACTTAGAAAAAAATATTTCGGTTTTGTACGATTTAGGATTCACCCTGTATACAGTACAGGGAAGTTAAGGTTTCATCTGCTTCTTTAGTACACTCGTGTGAAGCTGGGGTGGGAAGCTAGTAGAGGATAAATTTAAAACTAGATAACCTAATATAATGAGAGCGTTTACAAAAAAGATTTCTCTTTTTCTTAACTGTCCACCAGAAAAAGCTTCATTCGCTGCACACATATAATGATTGACTAACTTTTTTCAATATAGCTAGTCTTGAAGATCGGCGTTGGGTTGCCGACCAAATCTTACTTCATAAAGTAGTAAACGGTTCTATAGATTGTCCTCAACTGCTGCACAAAATAACCTTCACTATTCCTCGTCAACATTCTCGCATCTGCAATTTCAGACCATTTGCTATCAAGACTTTTAGGACCAAAGTTGGCTGGCATAACATTATTCCTAGAATGTGCAGAGCACAGTAAGTTGTTCAAAGAATGTAAAATAGATATTTTAAACATTTCTTTAAATAAGTCTAAAAAATATTTATATATATTTAAAGCTAGTCAAAATAATTAATTATTTGAGTAGTTCTTGATTAATATTTGAGTAGTTAGTAGTTATTGGTTAAGTAGGTTTAAATAAGTAAATATTTGAGTAGAGTAGATTTAATCCCTCGATACAGATGTATCGAGGGATTAAATCTACTCTACTCAAATATTTCCTAAAAACGAAACTAGATAGTTTTCTACCTAGTAATTTCATGTACATTTTAGTTATTTAGTAAAATCAAATTATTAACATACTATGTTAACATACGGAATCCAGTTTTTGTTGCTACCCTCTTCTTAAGTGTAACAAATGTCAAATGTTAACATAAAATTTTTTTCTCTACATAAGCATGTTGTGTTTGCCTGTAATATGGTAAATAATATACCTATTGTATAGTATTGTATAATATGTATACCTGTTGGCAAACCTACTAAATAAAAAAATACTAACTTGTATCTCCTGGATATGAAGTAAAACACCGGATTCCCAATCTTGCTGGTGCCGGCCTGATAGAAGATATTCAGGCTCTTGATGCTCTTAAATTCTTCTTTCTCGTGCATATTGTGCTTCACTATGAACTCCTCGAAGTTGGTGGAAGACATGTCGATGGAAGACCAGCGTGCGTACGAGGAGAAGAGTAGACCGGATGTGCTAGAGTTAAAAAAATCTTATTAATTCAAATTTAAATTTAAATTTTCATACAAAAATAGTGTTGGTGCCTTTTTTGGAATATTTGATACCGTTGCTAAGAGGCAACGCTCTTCTTAGGTGGTAAAGTAATAGCATTGCATTAGTGCAGGGATCGGCAACCTTCTGAGTCTAAAGAGACAAATAACAATTTTTGGAAATAACAATATTTTAAAGAGCAACAAAAAATAAATTCGCCTACAAATAAATAGTACATGCATAAATGGCTTTCTGATAAAAAGGACTAATATATTTATAAAGCTCCAGCTTCACATCCAAAGAGACGCATGTCACTCGCGAGCTGCAGGTTGCCGACCCCTGCATTAGTGAATTAATATTACAAATTAATTACAAAACTTAGTATAAAGAGATGCATATTCTTATTGAATTAATGAAAATGGCGTCATACCGTATCTCCTTATCATTGAAATAAACGGAAATTAATGCTACTCGTAATCGTACATGATTACCGGACTGAAATCATAAAAAAATCAAGTCTCGTTTAAGCAAGAGAGGTCTTGAAGGTTGACAAGATTTCTCTTGTTTGAACATAACTTTCAGAAAGTTTTTTTTTTTTTAATTTACTAATAAAGAAAAAAAGGGTACATTTTCCTCATAGCAGCGGACAAAATCATGAAAGATTTAACTGCCGCTGTGTTCGCTCATTAAAATATTAAAAACATTTTACTATATAGAATAGAATTTTTTTATTCAATGTTTATTTTAACCCATTTGTCAACAGATAGAATTAACAAATACCCACCATACCCTAGTTAACATTAGTACTATAGCTTGACTAACACCGCTGTACCGCGCCTTATGCGAGCGGCAAGACGGGTATTAGTCAAGTTATACTTACAATATTTTTATCACAACACAAAAAACGGGGCTCAATTGCGTATAAATATTATTTACCTTATATTTTTGCCAATGGAATTTCAACTTTACTTCATTGTGTATGTACAAATTACGAGCATTTTTTTCCAAATAGTAGGATTGTGCTCTAGGTTATCGATATATAAAGATAGATATAGTAGAAAATAAGTTAAACATTAAATTGGTCGCTTACGATTCCACTGGCTTGTGTTCTGGGGGTCCCAAGTAAGCGAGCAAGGTGGCCATCTAAAATAAATAAAAAACGAATTTAAAACTATGTAACCATGGAGTATAGAGTTAAGGACGACAATCTCATATAGGAACAGAGATGAAAAAGTGTCTAGCGGCGTAGATTAGCATTTGAATTGACTAGTCAGATTTCGACTTGGCAGAAATCGACCAAACTGTCGGTCAGACTCCAACCTGACCATCAGTCAGCACCCGACCTGACCAGATAATACCAACATTGTCAAAAGGCCGGCGGCCCACTGCCTTGTGGTCGCGGCTGCAGGACAGGTAGTCCCCGATCCGCTCCTGGTGGTTCCACAGCAGCCTGTGCCAAGCCACCACGTTGGCGTCGCTGATGAAAGACAGGTGTTGGAAGATCTTCTCCACGCTTTACAGTTACTGAGCGACATGTGTGTAGTTATAGATAATCGGGCGAAAACTGATTAGACCATATGTTAGCATCTAACCTGACTAGCTGACAAATTCCAACCTGATAATAGGTCAGACTCCAACCAGAAATCGACCAAACTGTCGGTCAGACTCCAACCTGACCATCGGTCAGCAGCCGACCTGACCATCAGTCAACACCCGACCTGACCGTCGGTCAGATAATACCAACCTTGTCAAAAGGCCGGCGGCCCAATGCCTTGTGGTCGCGGCTGCAGGACAGGTAGTCCCCGATCCGCTCCTGGTGGTTCCACAGCAGCCTGTGCAGAGCCACCACGTTGGCGTCGCTGATAAAGGACAGATGTTGGAACATCTGCTCCACGCTTTACATCAACTGAGCGACATGTGTATAGCTATAGATAATCGGGGGAAAACTGATTGGACAGTAGGTTAGCATCTGACCTGACTAGCTGACAAATTCCAACCTGACAATCGGCCAAATTCCCACCTGATAATCGGTCAGATTTCGACTGGGCAGAAATCGACCTTACTTTCGGTCAGACTCCAATCTGACCGTCGGTCAGCACCCGACCTGACCATCGGTCAGATAATACCAACCTTGTCAAAAGGCCGGCGCCCCACAGCCTTGTGGTCGCGGCTGCAGGAGAGGTAGTCCCCGATCCGCTCCTGATGGTTCCACAGCAGCCTGTGCAGAGCCACCACGTTGGCGTCGCTGATGAAGGACAGGTTGTGGGATGTTTGGTCCACACTCTCGCAGTCTGACGCTATTTGTATGAAGAACCTGTGAACAAAGGATGTAATTTCAATACTAGGAAATAAAAACAAAATTGCCATTAGAAAGTTCCGCGTTCATGGAGTGCCAAATTATTCGAAGGTCAATGTATTTATTTTTATAATAAATTACCATATGATACTTTATAATTACCTTTTCCAGCTCTTAAAAAATATCTAATGGCAAAGGCATCTTGTGGGGTAGAGGACTATTTAACAGACAAAAATGCATGGTCCAAAATAGAAACCAAATCATTTACTTTTACAAAGACACACTTCTTATAATAACGAATCACAGATACGACAAAATTTCAAAATAACTTAAACTGAAAACTGCAGAATGTCAAAATGTCACAGTTATAAAATGCCTAAATTCTTTTTCCACAAGCTTTAAGCTTTATAACGCTTTTTTTTACAAGCTCATGAAGCTTTATTTAGCAAGCTTTTTTAGTTTTACCCGTCTGATTTGTACAATTAAATATTCAAAATAATGAAATAATGAAATGAAATAATGAAATAATGATCTTTATTCTGTAAGTAGGCCACAAGGGCACTTTTACAAGTCTGATTCTACGGCGTTTCCCAAGAGGAGACCACTGAAGAGAAGAAAGCCGAAACAAACTCAACAGTCAGTCATTTTTTCGAAATAACTCTTATATCTATTACAATATTCGTGCTTAGCCTAACCTAAATATATGTTTTGAGTATAAACTCAATGCGTAGTTCTTCAAGGAAACATATCAAAACTTATAAAAGTAAAAAAAAATAATCTAGAATATAAAAAAGCAAAATAGTGATTTTTATTTAAAACAACTTACATACGTTTGATATGCCACCTTATAAGAACCGTGTCCCGGTAGAAAGTAAATTATTTGGTTTCTGTTTTGGGCCATGCATTTTTGTCTGTTAAATAGTCCTCTACCCTATAATAAGCCTTTGCCATTAGGGACTCTTTTAAGTACTTTTTGAGAGCTGGAAACGATAATTTCAAAGCATCATCTGGTAGCTTATTATAAAAATGTATACATTGGCCTACGAATGATTTGGCTACTTTACGAACGCGGAACTTTCTAATAGCGATTTTGTTTTTATTTCTAGTATTAAAATTGTGGATATCTGAATTCCTAGTAAAAGACTCTAGGTTCTTAATAACATAAATAATATTTTCATAAATATATTGAGACGCTACGGTTAATATGTTGATGTCTTTAAAAAGTTCTCTTAAGGAGTCACGGGAGTTCAAGTTATATATAGAACGAATCGCTCTTTTTTGTAACACAAATATAGTCTGTATGTCAGCTGCTTTGCCCCAAACCAGAATACCGTATGACATGATACTATGAAAATAACTATGATATACTAAGCGAGCAGTATCAACATTGCTCAATTGTCTAATTTTTCTAATAGCGTAAGCTGCTGAACTTAATTTACCTGCAAGTACTGCTAAATGGGGACTCCATTGCAAGTTCTTGTCCAGTGTTATACCTAAGAATAATGCCCTATCCACCATTTCTAAACATTCACCATTGAGCGATATAGCAGAATCCACTGCTCTAACATTCGGTAAAGCAAATCTAACACATTTCGTTTTCTTAGCATTCAATACCAGATTATTAATATTAAACCAGTCAAGTACTTTAACTAGTACACTATTAATTTCGGAATAGTCTGTTGCTTTCCGGTCAACTTTGAAAATTAATGATGTATCATCAGCAAATAGTACTATATCAGAAAGATTTTCTACTATAGATGGTAAGTCATTTATATAAACTAAAAATAGAAATGGCCCTAAGATAGAGCCCTGTGGCACTCCTAGCTTAACTGCAGCTCCACTGGATTGGGTTCCATTAACAACAACTGTTTGTGTTCTATTGCTGAGATATGAAGACATAAGGCTTAAGGCATTTATAGACAGGCCATAATGTTCTAATTTCAAAATGAGTGTTCCATGATCAACGCAATCAAATGCCTTAGAAAGGTCACAAAAAACTCCAATTGCATCACAAGATTTCTCCCAGATGTTGTAAATATATTTAATGAGTACAGATGCTGCATCAGCCGTGGAACGTCCCCTTGTGAAACCGAACTGTTTACTACTAAGTAGTTTATTTCTATTGAAGTGTCCCAGCAGATCCATCAACATTAACTTTTCGAAAACTTTACTTAATACAGGTAGTATAGATATCGGACGGAAATTAGTCAAGTCACTCAAGTCACCTGATTTAAAAAGAGGTATGACTTTACTAAGTTTCATAAGATCTGGAAACACGCCCTCTGATATACAATTATTATAAATCAAGGCTAGATAGGGTGCAATTGAGTCTATGATATGATGAACAATTTTTACTGAAGTTCCCCATAAATCCTCTGTTTTCTTTAAATTCAGTGACTTAAATGTTTTAATAACGTCTATTGAATTTACTTGACTAAATTCAAAGCTTACATTGCATTTGTTAAAATTAACATTAAGTAACAAATGGGCTTCGGTCGCAGATGATTGAAGATATCTTGTAGTATTAATTGCAATGTTGGAAAAATAATCCTCGAATGCCGAGGCAACATCGTTCTGACCATTTCCTGTCATAATGTTGCCTTGTCTATTGCGAGTTTTTGTTTTACCAGTTTCTCTATTAATAATATTCCAAACAGTTTTCACTTTATTGTCAGACATTTTGAGTTTAGAACTAATATAATTTGTCTTAGCGGCTATGCAAACCTTCTTAAACATTTTTGAATAATTCTTGACATAGTCCAGGAAAGCAGTATTCTTGTTTACCTCTTTCTCTCCATATAATTCATAAAGCCTATTTCTACTTCTATGAATGCCGACAGTAGCCCATTCACTAAACTTCGTTTTTGACCCAGAAATAGTTTTCATTTTGAAATGAGTATTAAAATTATTTATAATTATGCCAAATAAATTTTTGTAAAAACAATTTAGGTCATCATGTGAAATGGATAACATACATAGATCATTATGAACTTCATTTTTGAATAGTTCTAAACGATAACTAGTTATGGGTCTGTATGTTATAGTTTGTGGTATTTCTGGGAAAGTGTTTGGGAAATGAAGGTTAACTAACGAAACTAACTATTATGGTTCAGTGAACCAAAATGGTTCTTGGCCTCCGAAACGAGAGCACGCCACTTGTCCCGATCCTGCGCAGTTTCCTGCCAATTATCTGCTTGAAGCTGACACAGATCAGCCTTCACACTATCCCCCCAGCGATACCTGGGCCGACCCACCGGACAGCGACCAAACGGTCGTCCCATGTATGCTCTCTTGGCAGCCCGATCTTCATCTATTCTTAGCAGGTGGCCAAACCAGCGAAGTCTGTGGGATTTTGTTTCGCCGATGATATTAGGTGCAGCCGCCAACTCCTCAATTTCTACATTCCTTCGAATCCTCCAGGTGCCATCATCTCTCTTGACAGGTCCCAGGATCTTACGGAAAACTTTTCTCTCCGCTACCAGGAGCTGACTTTCTTTTTTCAGTGTTAGTGACCAGGCCTCACAGCCATAAATGAAGGTTAACTAGCCATTTAGGTATTCTGGCAACTCAAATCAAATCAAACATGCAGTTTTGAACATACAGTGTTCTGCGATAAAGGAGTTGTGAATGTGAAGTTAGTCCATTATAAGACTAAACATTAAAAAAAATTGTTTTATGGGGAAACAAGTTAGGCATTCTGGGATTAAGGTATTTCGACACTAAGTCCTTTTGAGATCTAGAAGTATTGGTAGAAGGGTAAAATGAAATTGAGGCGGAATGAACCCAAAGCATATTTATAGTACGACTTTTCCATAAATCTTATCCGTAATCTAGAAATTCAAATGTGCTTACTTGCGACCCAATTCAAAATGGGCTCTAAGGAAGTCATTGAACGGCAGCATGTGTTGTTCCTTGGAGAACTCAACGTGGTTCGCGATGTTCTGGAGTATCTTCGACATGAGCATCAGCCCGCGTTTGATTTGCGGGGGAACGGGACGGCTAACTATACCCATCTCTTGCGGAGACACTGAAATATACATGCGAAGGTAATCTATAGTATTATAAAGTTTAAAAATGAAATGTCTGTATAGTCAGCGTCATAAATATATATAAATTTTAGTACCGTAATACCTTACTAAAGTGTACACATATTTATGACGCTGACAATTTGTTGAAGATATTTTCAAAAAAGTAAGCGGACTAAATACAGCCTGATGACAGACAGACGGACGGACAGCGGACTCTTAGTAACAGTTTTACCCTTTGGGTAAGGAACCTAACAAGAGGACAGTCAATTTCCATACAAAAAGCCGTATGTACAACGCCATCTATGCATAAGAATTATTATTTAGAATTATGCAACTTTTCAAGCGTGACACCGTATTTAAATGGCACGATTTATTTGTTAGCTGTTTACGAACTAATTGTAACTGTACTATGTTTCTTTTTTCAATAATAACCAGAGGCCGGACAAATAGGCGTCATTGCTCGCAATAACATGGACATGACTCAAAAGTTTGATTGATTAATTTCTTACCTGTAATTTTATTTGTATACGTTGTATATAAAATAAAAACACAGACTTCTTATTGTGTAGATTTATTAAAGTAAATAAACAGTAATTTTTCTAAATTTTCCGTGGTTAGTTTATTCCTTTTTACATCCAAAATATACTTGTGAGCTGAAAAACTCCGTTCGCAATCTACTGAAGTAAACGGAGCAAACTTCAGTACTTTAATAGGAATACTTTCATGAGTTTTATGCCAATAGGATTTAGAGTCTATTTTACCTTCTATGTATTGGATGACAGTTTCAAAATCTGAATTTCTTTTAAGTACTGTTTTCATTTTTCCTTGCAAACTGATTCTTATTTCACCTTGAATGCTTTCCAGATTATTCAATACACATCGTATTTTACTTCATGATAATTATATAGTATTTGAATTAGATTGCAAACTCTGTATTACGTGCGGGATTGATTGAAAATGATATAAAAAGAAGTTTAATTGTGCTAAAACGTTATTTGATTGTAAAATCTGTTTACACGTAGGGATATATATACTATCACGATTATTAAATGTTTGTATGACTCTCTTTACAGCTTCAAAATAATTTTTATAATAACATGCCGCCTGGATCCAAGTGCCCCAACGTGTAATTATGGGTTGTGGTGACAAGGCAATTTGTGGCGTATTTTCTTTGAATATTGCAATCCTGGAAGGGGCTTTTAAAAATACTTTTTTAACGTAGTTGATTAATCTGTTAACGTCGTCAAAATTTTTTCTAATTTCTTCGCAAAGTCTGTGAATGTCATGTGCCAAACAAGTTATGTGTAATATTTGTGGATATTTGGCTTTAATTTTCTGTCCAGCATAATAAAATTATGTTTTTGAAATTACTTTCAGCACGGTCTTCCCACAACCATTGTAAGCTTGATCCGAAAAAATTAAATATTATAGATCCATTTAATTCGTCCAAAACTTTGGATGCAATCAAGAAGCAACTAGCGGGCTGATTTTCTTTTAAATTTCTTACGAGAATATTAGCAATTTTCCGGTCTAAAAAATCTTTAGTCTCATCAATTGAAACCCAAAAGTATCCATTGCTAAGTTTTTCACGAACATGTTATATTTTTTTATTGCGGTTTGATATTTTTGGTGATATAGAGCTTTTGAAAGAATCACAAGGTCCATATCCATACTAATATTATAAATGCGCAAGTGTGTCTGTCTGTCTGTCTGTTACCTCTTCACGCTTAAACCGCTGAACCGATTTGGATGAAAGTTGGTATGGCGATAGTTTGAGTCCCGGGGAAGGACATAGGCTACTTTTTATCCCGGAAAAATACCCTTATCCGCGATAAACGAATTTAAGGCGGACGAAGTCGCGGGCAGAAGCTAGTAATGTATATAACATTAATAGGAATGAATGTCAGAATAGTAAAGTCAATGTCAAAAAACAGATTGTTCTGTTTTGCTAAAGGAAATCAAAGAAGGTATAATATCTTAATTTTAGTATACCATTGAAATCTTATCAACTATCACTATATCATCAATAATTTAATTTATTGATCAATCAATCAAACTTTTGAGTCACGTCCATGTTACTGCGAGCAATGACGCCCATTTGTCCGACCTCTGAAATAACATGTTTAGTTTTAAAGCGCCATCTAGTATTTGGGTTAAACATCTCCCTGCGATCGGGGTACTTGCGATTGACAGTATGGCAATGGGGATATTGTCAATTTTTTACAACTTTTTCTTTGATATATTATAGAATGACCTCTCAATAATAGAAATAATAGTCAAAAAAATACTTCAATCTCATGAAAACTCACCGAGATACATCAATGTTAAAATTACATTTTGGACTTTCCCAAAAAACGCTCCACACTAAAGCCTCGGAACGTGTGACGTCACACGTTTGTACCTTGTATGGAGAAATTGGGAACTTTGTTCTGTAGCTATGTTTAGACTTGCGCTTATGGAAACGGTTTCATAACAAAAATTACCATAAATTTGATGGGTTATTTAATGGTATTATTAGATATTAATATTTTCATACTTTAAAAATGGATTTTCCCACCCAACTTTAAAGGCTCATAAAACAAGCTACACGCAAGGTAACAAACTCAATTTTTTTTATTTAGAATTACTATCATAGAAACTGCCATTTCGCCTATAAAATTTATTTTTATTTGAGTAAAGTCAACATCCCAATTGTCAGTCCTCTTGTTTTAATGGTCCTTGCATATAACGTACCTATTGCTGGATTGATGAACCTCAGAAACAGGACCGTACCGACTGCGCCAACGCTCGTCTGTGGTATATGAGCGTATCTCTTGCTTAGAACCTGTCAACAAATGCATTAGCTGTAGAAAGGTGGGTCATTATTATTTTTTACCGACAATGCCTCTATACTAAAAATGTGCGACGGAGGTGAAAATGACGCCTCTGCCATGTTGATTTTGAGAACATGAGGAGTGAGGTCTTACCATTTAATGAAATTCCACTCCGTGACCCTGACTCCCCTTTTTATCTCTACATGATGTCCAAGGTTAAGGTCCTGTACAGGATGAATCCTAAATCGTGAACAGAAATATTTTTTCTGAGTACTAATCGGCCCGACAGGTGCTTTGAGTGATGATTTTTCCGGTAAAAAAAATTATATCCATGTTATTTCATAATAACTCATGGTCACCTTACATTTTTTACGCATTTCACACATGAATGGCAAGTTACTACAAAGCTAAGTAGGGTAACCAAAAGAAAATGTGTGTGAGACCGGAAAGACTTTTAATGGTTCTAAATAATATTTAATTGCCATTAGAACCATATAGATATTATTCTAAATCACCATACAAAAGTACATCGAAAAATAACTACTCTGTTCACGATTTAGGATTCATCCTTTAGACACTGCTTTGGAAACAAATGTATTTCCGTATCACTAATGGTGATAATTGATATTAAGATTAATGCATACTTATAATTTAAAAAGGGTTACTAACCTGATACAGACAATGGCACATGCTCCTCAACTGAGGAGGAAACTTGTCTGCAGAATTTATAATCCGGTTGAATACTTCCTTCGTCAGGTCTATGAGGTTCGAACGGTTGACTTCTATGTCTTGGGTAGGGTCCAATCTGTAATTGTATTTTTTTTTTTATACTACTAAAGCGACTAACAAGCGTATGGTCTGCCTGATTTTAAGCAGTCGCCGTAGCCTATGGATGCTTGTACCGCCAGGGGCATTACCCTTTAAAATCCTTATTCACTCCCCCTTGAAGAACCCCATACTTCTATCTCTTGTTAAATAACTATTCCACACATTTCGAGTACATTTGCCAAATATATTCGGTGAAATAAGAAAATGAAAGATGTACGTCGGTAGCCGGTAACACAAACCGAAGCAAATCAATGCTAATTGGTAATGACCTGACCCCATTATCATTGGAGCGATTGACTGAAGCAGTGACAACTGCCTCCGCCAAGTCAAGCGACAGAGCAAAAAAGGCACGGCCATACACGTTACATTAACTATTGAACTAGTTTTATACAATTATGTTAAATATGTTAAATATCCCAAAAAACCTCGCGTGATTTCTGGATGAAATCTTACCTGGCAGGGTCCACTTCGAAGCTCAACTCAGGCTGGTCCTGTTCCAATAACGCAGCGACTAGAGGTTCAAGGAGTGACACCAGATACCCGTAACCGTAGATCTTGAAGCAGAAAGCCATGATCTTGCTGCCGAGCGAGTTGCCGCGGAAAAGAGTCTGCATGCAGTCTGACACCTGGAAGATAAAGTAGAGTCAATCTCAGAACAACATAACTTGGACCTTGCGCCTTTAGATAATTCCAAAACATCACATCAAGAAAGACAAACCAAAACGCTGAATCAAACATGAACACCATAAAAGTGTAAAGTAGAATTTTTAATTAGCTGAAGTAAACTGACATGAATATTTTGTTGTTTTGAAGGAATTTTACAAAAGTATACATGAAAATACGTGTAACTGGTGATGTTATGGTAACTTTTCTTCATAAGAAATACTGTACTTCTGCCATAATGAAGTAATCACTGTCGACGTGCGTCCGTAAACGTCAGTTTACTCCAGCTAATTAAAAATCCTTTTTTAGTTACTCTGTTGGTACCATAAAAAATAATTTATCGAGATTTCACCAGAACGTGGCATCATTTTGTTTATAATGATGCTAGGATGCCAATTTTCGGTTTTATAGTATTTCTGAACATGGTTTTTGCATTAACAGTGTATTCTAGTGCTTTATATATTTCATGTCAAATTATGAGGAATGAATGATAAAATAGATGAAGTATATCAGATGACGGATGCGAGAAATATTGATATTCTGTGTGTGAATGAGACAAGGCGAAAGGGTTGTGACAGAACAAAATGAAGAGATTAATGAAAGTTGATGAAGCGGCAGTTGAATGCCAGGACCGTAGCAAGTGGAAAGAGGTAATCTCTGCCTACCCCGTAAAAGGGAAAAAGACGTGATTGTATGTATGTAAGTATATATTTCATTAAGCTAGCTGCCGTAGCTGCCATTACCGTTACATTAGCGACATTCTAGTGAAATGCTTGTTTATAGATAGCAAGGATCGGAACCGGTATTTTTTTCATCCAAAATATCCGAAATAACGACTCATTCTTTTCGTTCATTTACGAGATTTTGGTATATTTTATTAAAATTCCAGAACACGAATCAGGTGTTTTGTGATTGATTTATCTTCTCCTAAATACAGTTTTAAAACATTTCAGAAATAGCGTGTATTTTAGAAGATTTAAAAAATACAGGTTCCGATCCCTGATGGATAGATTATATACCTCAACTTCTCTATAGAAGATGTTCCACAGCAGCGGCGCTAGGAGATGCTTCGCGTCGAACAGAGTAACGAACACGCGAGCTAGCTCGTCCATCTGCGACGTGCTGACTACATTCGCGAGAGCCATCGCTATTGGCAGTTCGCCCTGGAAATAAAAAGTCGTGTTTACATATCTATATTACTAGCTTCTGCCCGCGACTTTGTCCGCCTTAAATTCGTTTATCGCGGATAAGGGTATTTTTCCGGGATAAAAAAGTAGCCTATGTCCTTCCCCGGGACTCAAACTATCTCCATACCAAATATAATCCAAATCGGTTCAGCGGTTTGAAACGTGAAGAGGTAACAGACAGACAGACAGACAGACAGACAGACACACTTTCGCATTTATAATATTAGTATGGATTATAAATTTGTAAAAATTTAATGTCTGTACATTGAAGATTTATTAAAAAAAAATCATTGTAACGGACTATTTGGAGGTCACTGAAACCATTTTTTTTTTTGGATTTTTTGTATGTTTGTAAGTGTCGTTGCGGCTTCATCACGCAAGCCCGGCTGAACGGATTTCAACTATTTTTGGTACACGGGTAGCTGGGTATCTCCAGATGGTTATAGGATACTTTTCACCCGACTACGCTGAAGAAAAAAGAGGGGTTATGACTTTTTCTCCTCCGCGAACGAAGTTTCGAGCGCCTTCTAGTATTTGATATAATACTGGGTGATTTTGGGGTCATGAGCGGAGTAACAACGGTGACGGAGAGGGTCACACTGAGCAACTTTTACTATGGAGCAAGGCCCATTAAAACAAGAGAACTGACAGTTGCCATACTTTGGATCGTGTTCCGATCGCAGAGATATTCTGGCAAAAACTAGATGGCGCTTTAAAACTATTAAACATTCAACGATGTTATATTTGAATAAAGAAACATGGTATAGTAACAATTAGTTCGCAAATAGCTAATAATAAATAAATAGTAACATTTAAATACTGTGTCACGCTTGCAAAGTTGAATAAGAGTAAAAAATAATTCTTATACATAGACGGCGCTGTACATATCGGGGAACGGCTTTTTGTATGGAGATGGTCAGTCCTCTTGTTTTAATGGTCCTTGCAATGGGACAACAACGAAATCTAAAAAAAAAATCTGAGTAAGACCGAGCAAGCGTAGTTTCAGATTTATATCCGTCAATTATGTTAGGTTCAGCTAACTCCGGTTATGTACCTTATCAGAGATCATGGTGACCAACTGTACTAGCTGTTCGAAGCGGTCAGCCAGGACGGTCTCCGCCAGGGTGTCGAACTCCGTGCCCTGCTGCAGGATCTTCGTCAGGACCTCCATGAACGCGGCGCGGGTCTGCAGGTCTCGATGGTAACCCAGACCTGTGGAAATTTACGGTAAGTTATATCGTCCTTATACTTTCTCAATCTGATCATTCATCATTGTTTTTTTGTTTACACTACTAAGGTGGCAAACAAGCGTACGGCCTGCCTAATGTTAAGCAGTCACCGCAGCCTATGAACGCTTGCAACGCCAGGGACATTACGTGCGTGTTGCCGACCCTTTAAAAACCTATTCACTCCCCTCTTGAAGAACCTAATACTGTAACCTCCAGGGAAAACTAGGAATAAATTATACCTAGGAGTGACGTCACGAGCCCACATTCCAAAATGTTAATGCGATCTATCTGAGTATTTTATGATTATTGTGAAAAAGCAAAAAATAACGTGTCCAAAATATTTTTATTATCTAACTGACGAACGTATTAGCACTTCTCCTGCTCAAAAAGTACGTCATATTAGCTTCGCGCACCGAGACTAAAATAGTACATCTAGCCCCTAGGGTTTAAGGGAAAGCCATATTAAGCCCATACAAATTTGTATGAAACCGAAAAATAAAGCTTGCGGCCAGCTGTATACTACTTACGAATAATTAAAAACAAACAAACCAATCAAATTGCCCAACATTTCTGATCAAATTGCTCAAACTGTACTTTTAATTTTTCATGAAATATACAATTTTAACGTTAAGTCTTTTTTATTTTCTCGCAGTCGAAGTGAAAAGCAGAGTGTTTAACACGTGACTAAAAGCCATTATGACACTCAGACATAATCACTTTGTGTCATAATGGCTTATTTAAGCCTCTTGTCAAACAATTACTATTTTGATTTTCATACTCCTTCAACATGCCTATTAATATGCCAGTAGTCAAAATAAAGAATCGACCAACTACGTTGCTTAAACTGCTCTGACTCATCGTAAACTCAGTGACGTGGTCATTCCTTAAAGTATGATTTGTTTCTTTCTTTATTCATAAACAATATTTACATTGTATTTGACATATTTATAATTAATGTCATACTTAAGGCTAAATTATTTATGTTAAAGTTATTTATAAAAAATGTAGTGAGACAGCACTAGCTATTTAGTTCCTCGAAGAACTGCTTAGCCGTAGGTATAATACGCGCGACCTTGAGCGAGTGACGTACGCCTGTCAAAGGTATTACCTATGCTGTGCATGAGGCCTGAGTCGATGTTGGCGCTGAGCAGATTGGACATGGCCTGTATGGTCGCGTTGCGAAGTGTCTCCAGCCGGCCCGGACCCTCGGCCATTTCCACTTCGTTGCAATCATTTAGAAGGTTCATGAAGAGGGTGAAGTATCTGAAAATAACAAGATTCTATCAAAAGCAATAATTAAAAAATATCCAAGAGCGAGTCGGACTCAACGGGTTGCGTACGAGCCACTATACACAGAAAACACGTGCCTTGTGTGAGGACCCCTTCAATTTTAAACTAATTATTTATTTATTTATTTATTTAATCTTTATTGCACAAAAGAAAACTTATTGTACAAAAGGCGAACTTAATGCCATAAGGCATTCTCTACCAGTCAACCTTAGGGCAAAGCAGAAAAATTGTAGGCGGTGCTGAGGCTTGTGTAATTACAAAAACACATATTTATATACTTTAAATACATGAATAACAAAATTTATATAATAAATACACAAATATATATATAAACAAATATTATTATTGTCATTGTTATAGCGGTCAGTGACACACATTCTAAAAATGTCAAGTATTAAAGTAACTGAAATTTTCACCTAGTTTCTTACGACAGGGACAAAGGTACGAAACGGAAACATTAAATATTAAATTCCATATTAGTCACTATTTCCGTATAAAATATATGCTAGAAATAGCATTATCTATGAAAATCAAGTGTTAGCAGAGCCCTTTTCCTGAGGAAAATGTACGCAGGTGGGTCATTTTATATCGGTTACTGACATTTACAGACATAAATAAAAATTTAAGGTTTCAGATTTTTAGACACACCTGCTCCCCTATTGCCTAACGCATTTGACACTCGTAATCAGAATCAAATGTCATGATTTTGTATGGGCTATGACAGTTGATTCGGATACCAATTGTCAAAATTTCGTTATGCAATACCCCTCCTGGTTCAGATTTACAATCTTCCAATACTCAGTCATCCCCGTACCAAGGTATCTTCCCCTATCGTGCCTATGTACCAGGTACTCACTTGAGGAACAGCTGACTCTTGGCCTCCATCAGGTCCCCTCGATCCGACTCTTCGGGCTGCAGTGGCAGCCCCTTCAGCAGCGCAGCAACGGCCTCCATGCACGCCTGATCCAGCTCTCTGCAGCAGACCAAGTATCTGTGTGAAGAGAGATTGTAGCTCGTATACACAGTCCCCACTTAGCGAACTACTGGTGCCATACCTTCAAATCAAGGTCAGTGCTCTAAAACAGAAAAGCTACAGTAAAAAGCCCAAGTCACTCAAAATTCTGTCCAGTGATCAATATAATATAAACTAGCATCATTAAAATTTGGACTAATATGAAGTTAAACTTAAGCCATCCGTCAGACGCTGACATTAACATCAGCGCTCTAATTTGTGGCCCCTATATGTAAAATTTATTCATGCAACCGTCAAACAGTTGTAAATAAATTGCTTTGAGGCATCAACAACAGCGCTCAAAGTTGTGCTCTAAATACACTAGTCAGATTGAAGCAACAACAAAATATGATCTTCCAAAGAAGCCTCCAATAAAGCCAGTATCAGTGTAAAGAGAGATTGTAGCTCGTGTACACAGTCCACACATAGCGAACTACTTACTGGTGGCAAACCGTCCATACTAGCTAAACAATACATTGGCCACAAAAAAGGTTTTAAAAAGTCATGGTCAGCGCTCTAATACAGAAAAGCTACAGTAAAAGCCAAAGTCAGCGCTCAAAATCCGTCCAGTGATCTAAGAAATGGACCTTAAAGCAAGAGCGTGACAAAACGCTAGGTACAAAATAATCTGGACAAATATGAATCTAAGCTTAAGGTATCTGTCGGACGCTCACTTCAGAATCAGCGCTCCAATTTTATCGCTGTAGTACAACTGTTTTATGTGGCAGTACAATTAAATAATTATCATAACGCAAAATTATTAAACAGTTATAAATAATGGCATCAACAACAGTGCACAAAGTTGTGCTCTAACTTAACTACTCGTAATGAAGCGACAAAATGAGATGACCTATGAAAGGAACTTTCATGCACCATGATCGAGCTCTCTGCGGCAGACCAAGTATTTGCGTGAAGAGAGATTGAAGCTGGTCTAACAGCCCACACATAGCGCACTACTGGACATAATCTCATCGCTTAAAATACATTTCAACAAAATAGCTGTCGTATTTATCTTAACGAAGCACTTCAACTAAAATCTCACGGTCAACGGTCATTCTTTTCATATTAAGCGCTTACAATTTGTCGCGGTATCGATTTAGCCTACGTTTAAGTTGAGATGCTTATCATGCCACTTTTTTTTAATGGACTATATAAGCCATGTATGAACTTGGGTATGGTGGCGTGAATTGGGAAAACCTTCAGATTATTCAGCAGTGACGACTCTGAGCTCACAATGATGATGATATGAAGTCACAAATCAAAAATTCAAAATTCAAAATTCAAAATTATTTATTTTCAATTGTGTTTACAAAGTTGACGAATCCTTCTTTTAAGTTAAAAACTTGTATTAGGAGGAAATTCGCTCTTTCATCCAAGTTGTACTTATATTAAAAATACAAATTAACTAAACATAGTATAAGAGATTAACTTAAAACTAAATTATTTAGTTATATTAAACAATTTCACAAGTACGTAACTTACATGCTAATTACACGCGTGCATAGGAAGCTGCAATTTTGAGTTCAAACATACATTTACTACGGATTTATGTTAGTTATAGTAATGCAAAATTTTAGGGTTACGACATGAGTAATAGTTCAATGTCGTCATACTTTTTACTCTTAAGCCAGGCTCTTAATCAATGGGTGATAGTCAGTAAAACGGTTATATTATGCGTCGGAGGCAGTGAATTCGTTAAGCGTTAGCGCTGAACTCAAAGTCAGCGCTCAAATTGTCTACGCTCAAATCGCTAATGACATAATACCAGCCAGCTTCAAAAATGTTTTGGCATGTTTTGTTCGAAATTAATGCATTTGTAACGAAAATTCTCTAAGTTAATTAGTTACCTGGATATTGAGGAGGCGTCGGCCCGCAGAGGTGGTGCGATCTGGTGGCTGGTTCCAAGCACCCAGTCGGTCACGTATTCCACCATTTTGTTGCGAAACTTCATCTCCTATAAATAGGTTAGTCGAGTTTAAAGCGCTGTTGTCGACATGTTATGCGGAGGGATGAAACTCGTGTGACAAGAAGGGTATTAGGTATGCATATGGAGGGATATAGGAGAAGGGGTAGACCAAGGAAAAGAATGGAATGCGTGAGAGACGACATGAACACGAAGGATGTGAGAGCATTCACGGAACACTGATGGAAACGTATGTCCGAAGCCGAATGACCTAATAGGATGACGATGATCTAGGCAATATTACATCACAACGTCCGAAACTTCGAAGAATTACCAACGAAAAGTAGTTAAATAAATCACATTTTTACGTTTTGTGATAAAGTTTTTATTCTAAAAATTACTTAAAATTCTGGTGGGATGCCCCATCAGGTGATCTCAATAACAGAAAGCGGATGAAGAGCAACTAGTAGATTTCTATGCTTGCCTGTCTGAAAGCCAGATCGTCTCTCCTCCGCATCATGGCTTCAACGACCTGGCACAGCTTCGTCTTGATGTGAACTGACAGCACTGTCATGTCCAGATGGCGAACATATCTGAAATGCAATTGTTTGGACTCGTACATATTGTTTTAGAAACCCCATACACTTTTATACAAAAACTAGAAGGCGCCCTTCGTTCGCGACTTCGTTCGCGGTGGAGAAGGAGTCAAAATTCCCTTTTTTTTCGACATCGCGGTCGGGTAAAAGCTATTCTATAACTATCTGTGTGTACCAAAATTAGTTGAGATCCGATTAGCCGATTTGAAGCCACAATATATCCAAAAAATCCAAAAAGAATATTTTTCGTTTCAGTGACCTCCAAATAGTCCGTAACAATTTTTTTTTAATAATCTTCAATGTACAGACATTTCATTTTTACAACTTTATAATAGTATAGATTATGTACAGTTTGTAATTATTATTAATTTTTACCAGCTTGATACCGATATCCCGCACCCATAATTTATCTGTAGCCTAATGGTTAACTGGTACAGAATGCTTTTATGGCATTAAGTCATGCATTTGTACTTTCTTGTATTATGCATTAACTTCAAACAAATAAGCATTTAAATGTTGTATGGAGAAAATTATGAGTGCCTAAATACTTATGAGCGGTACTGTATAGAGGCAAGATAATAATGATTCAAAGAGTAACAAAGCAGTTTTATTTTAAGCAACTTACCTGACTATAGCGAGCATGAGCCCTTCAATAGACGTAGTGCTTAAATGTTCCGCAGGCTGTCCGGTCTTCTTATTGTCCAGGATACTTTTCATTATGAATATCGTGTGCTCCACGAACTGAGTGTTTATGTCTGTCAGCATTACCTGCGAAAGGGGACTTTTAAAGTGCTGCTTCCACGCCGAAGCTCAAGAAACGCTGACTATCATTTCGCTACTACCTTTACTAAGTTGCTTATCTAATATTTATGGTTCGTAAGTGACGTTAAATGATGATTTTGTAGATGCCCTTGTGGCCTACTTACAGAATAAACTATTTGAATTACTTCTATAAGTTTTTTTTGATAACTAAGAATTGAGTTTATTCTTAGAAATATATATTTAAGAAAATATTGTAATAGTTAAGAATTATTTGGAAAAAATGACTGACTGTTGAGTTTGTTTCGGCTTTCTTCTCAACAGTGGTCTCCTCTTGGGAAATGCCGTAGAGTCAGACTTGTAAAAGTGCCCTTGTGGCATACTTAAAAAATAAAGATCAACATTTCATTATTATTTAAAACAAACGATGTCCCATACCTGCTGTTGCTGATCGAAGAACTTATCAATAATGGCTTTAATCTGGTCAAACAGGATAGGGTAGAGCGCTGGCGACATCTCGTGGCCGACTAGCTCTTTCACGTGACTTTGTATCTGTTGCCCGAAGCGCTCGTTGCTACAGAGCAGTAGGCGGAGCAGTTGGCCGATGAATCTGATAATGTGACAAACTTTGTAGGTGCCAATTTGTTGAGATCGACCATAGTTCGAGAGAAGCGAAGAGAATAAGCGATTATATAATATGTATCTAAGTAAATTAATTACTCTTTATTAGGCACATTAAAAAAATCCACAATCCAAGCCTCGGTGTCGTTAATTACTATTGACGACCGGTTTAGCTCAGGCCCGGGAGTAACTTTGCCTGCGAAGCTGAAGGTCCTGGGTTCAAATCGCGGTAAGGGCAAATATTTGTGTGATGAGCATGAATATTTGTTCCTGAGTCTTGGATGTTTTCTATGTATATAAGTAATATATCTATTAAATATATTGTCGTCTAGTACCCATAACACAAGCCTTATTGAGCTTACCATGGGACTAGTTCGATTTGTGTAAAAGTTGTGCTGTAATGTTTATTTACTTTATTTATTATTACTTTTAAAAATTATCCTAAAAGATGGTGAAAAACTATGTATTTCCAGATATACATTATGAAATAAAGGGTTAATAATAACAACGGCATATAATAAGTAAGAAAGTGGAAAGTTTTGACGATATTTCTATACAACTTAGGATCGTACTATGGAACTTCTTGCAAAACTGCCTAGTAAACAGTATTACATCAAAAAAAAAAATGATTTATTATTAGGATGCTTTATCAGCAATAAAACAATAGCAATTCAAGTAGAGGGTAATATCATCAGCGGTAATTTTAATACAAAACAAGCAGACTATTCACTTTTATAAGTTAACTAGAAGGCGCCCGCAACTTCGTTCGCGGAGGAGAAAAAGTCATAACCCTTCGTTTTTTCTTTAGCGTAGTGGGGTAAAAAGTATCCTATAACCATCTGGAGATACCCAGCTACCCGTGTACCAAAAATAGTTGAAATCCGTTTAGCCGATTTTGCGTGATGAAGCCAAAAAAATCCAAAAAAACTATTTTTCGTTTTAGTGACCTCCAAATAGTCCATAACAATTTTTTTTTTTAAATATCTTCAATGTACAGACATTTCATTTTTACAACTTTATAATAGTATAGATAAAGAGAACTTACTGTGTGACAGGACAGTACTGGACTTCCTGAGAACTGTTCGCCAAAACATTGTATTTCCTCGAATCTGAAACGAACACATTACTTCATGTCAATCTTATATAATCCAGTTTAATCTTTTGAGCGCCCAGCGTATTGACGGAAAACCTTGCGCCACACGCAAACCAATCAATTGTATGATACCGTATAGCGGCGAATGACGTCAAGGCACAATTTTTCGTTGACGTGATTTGCCGTCTTTAGCGCTCAAAGGGTGAAAAAGTTGCGCAGGACATGCAAGCGTTATAATCTGTCTATAACTGGGAGGAGTTCGCTGTAGAAAGGACAAGTGAAAATTTGCAATGGATGAGCGTAAAATCTTTGACGAGGAGAGCATGACACTCGCAATCACATATGACAAAGACACCAGCTTGGGCCACTTGTTCTCCGCGCGCAGGCCGGTCTTACATCTTCCAAGCGGATCTATATCGGGATCCCTAACGTCGTCTGTACTTACCTAACCTTCACATTTTCAGGCTTCATATAAAACAAACCTAACCTAATCTATACGATGATCTTTTAAGAAATCCTGAAATATTTACGGTTTCTGTCGGAAAAATGCGTTATGACAAACGATACATTAGGACTAACGACATTAGGGATTCCGAAGGAGACCCCTTCCAAGCCAGTGGTCGCGTGTGCCGCTCTATATTTATATCTATACTCACCATGAGCGTGTAAATGCGACCACACGGTGGACGGGCGTCGTTGAAGACACACGCCACCCAGCGCGCAAAGGAAAGAAGTTATGTTCGCCCACTCTTGTATCTGCATCTGTCAAAATTACCACAGTTATTGTATACAATTCCTCTTATAATACAACTAGCAAATACAGGCTATTCGCCCTTTCTTGTCATATTTGATCAACAACATTCTAACCTAAAAGTACAACTTTTCTATTTATAACTGCGATTTTCTCTTAAGTAAAGTAGCCTGAGTCAATATTTTCACACACATGACATCACGTTGATAATTTCATACATGAAGGGGCTCATCCAGAAATCACGCGAGCTTTTTTAGGCCACATTTATCTGCACCTTGAAAAGCCTGTCATGATAGATTTAAGAGTACCTCAGTTGGATGCGCTGATGCTGTGATGCGACACTCTTCGCTTCGTTTGGAGCGAAGTATCGCTGCCAAATTGCGGTTACCTTATCATCCTGGTGTTTTGTTTAATCTACACCTTGAAAAACTTTCCTAAGCAGCTGTCATGATAGATTTACCTCAAATTCGTATGCGCTGCTGTTATGATGCGACACTCTTCGCTCTGGAGCGAAGTATCGCTTCCAAGTTGCGGTTATCTTATAATCCCGGTGTTTTGGTTATTTTACACCTTAAAAATTTTTTTAAGCACCTGTCATGATGAATTTACCTCAGTCGTGTTCGCTGCTGCTATGATGCGACACTCTTCGCTTCGCTACAAGAAAGATTCAGCGCTTCCAGCTGGCAGTCTTTCATCTTGCAGCCCTGGCCTTTTGGTACTTCTGCAGCAGCCTGCATAGGCAGTCCCTAAATACTCATACCTGTCACTATAGAGTCACCTCTAAGTCGTGTTCGTTGCTGTAATGAATGTTGCTACCTTCGCTTCACTAGACAGCGAAGCGTCGCTTCCTACTTGTAGTTATTTTTATTGCTCCGTGTTCGCTGCTGCTATGATGCAAGACTCTTCGCTTCGTTTGGAGCGGAGAAGTATTTTGGTACGTGTGCACCTTGAAAAGCCTGTCATGATAGATTTACCTCAAATCGTATGCGCGGATGCTATGATGCGACACCCTTCACTTCGCTCTGGAGCGAAGTATCGTTTCCAAGTTGCGGTTACCTTATCATTCTGGTGTTTTCGGTACATTTACGCCTTGTAAAATTCCCTAAGCACCTTTCATGATAGATTTACCTCAAAGTCGTGTTCGCTGCTGGAATGATGCGACACTCTTCGCTTCGCTACAGAGCGATGCAGCGCTTCCAGCTGACAGTCATCCATCTTGTCGCCCTGGCCTTTTGGGTACTTCTGTAGCAGTTTGCAGAGGGAGTCCCTAAAACGGAAATGTGTTCTTGTAGCATTATGTATATTCATTTCCTATTTACATTACATTAGCGGTTAAGACCGAGAACCTAAATCACGAGAGACGAGTGGACTCCGACTGTCATATTTAACCATGTCAGTTCTGATGTATACAGAAAAGGGACCTGATTGAGTGATCTGTGATTCAAGATAATCGATTCAGATTACAAGCGAAGCTAAAGTGTATTTATTGACTCACATTTAAAGAAAAAGGTGGTTATAAGCCTTTCCTTAGGCAACCCCGTGGGAATCGGCTTATATGCACGCCACTCCACTGATAACTTCATAACGAAGGTGAAACGTGTGAAGGGTTTATTTAATTTCCGGGGCTCGTTTGCCCCCTATACATAAAAAAGAAGCTTTACTTACCAACATCGGAACGTTTCTTCCCAAACGGGTTGCACGCCGTTCACACAATGTTCTATCTTCCTTAGTAGTGCCATTATACGCTTCTGCAGAGCAGCTGAACCTGTGGAATATCTCATAAATAAATATTTTTACAAGTAAAAACCTCAAGTGAAGCACCTCTTGCTTTTAGTAGTCGGGTATCCTTATAGACAATTTGACGTTGCATATATTTGCCGTTTGGCACAGTTGGTTTCACAACGGCCTACGAAGCTGGCGGTCGCGGGTTTGAATCACGGCCAGGGCAAGTGTTTGTGTGATGAGCACGAATGTTTGTGCCTGGGTCTTGGATGTTTTCTATGTATTTAAGTATTATTATATATCTATACGCATATTATGTATGTCGACGCCTGGTACCCATAGTACAGTAATTTTACTTGTATTCGTGGGGTATTCCCACCTGTTACCATCAACTTGTTACCTCTGGTAACAGCTGGCATTTTTCTCCCATCTGTTTTACCAGTGGTAGCTGCTGGGAAAAATAATCCCAATAGTTACCACCAACACCAATGGCGGGAGCCGCCCTTTGATCGCTTTAGTTGTTACAGCTGGGAATTTTATTCTCAGTAGTTACCACCTGGTAACAGATCGGAAAAAAATCCCAGCGGTTACCAATGGTAAATAGTTGGTGTTAACACGTGGGAATAACGCATATTCGTGATTTTTTTTGCTGCGTATTTCGAAGTTTTAAATCTAATACTTACTGTGAATGTTCTTATAAGAACATCCTCTCCCCATATCCTGACTCGCTGCTTGAAACACAAACGTTTACCAATTCATGATACTGATATAGGTAACGTCGAGGTCACGCACACAACTGTATGTCATATACTGACAGCGGGATTTTTAAACTGCTGTTATTTTTCGTACCCATAGGCAATCCAATAGAAAACTAGAGAATCCACTACCATTGTCCTCTAATACAATTTGACACATTTTGTTTTTTTTTTATGTCCATGTTAGTACAGTGTTGTTAAATGAATTATAATATTATTTAATTTAATATATCGGCGCAATGTATGAATCTGCTTGAAATAGTTTCTTTAAAATTAATAGTTACTTGAAATCCAAAGAGAATAAAATATTTATTTTCATTGCCTACTTTCCGAAAATACACTCATTTTTGCCATTAGTACCACTTGTATAAAAATGTACGGTTTTAGAGAAAAAGCTTTCTTCGAAATGTAAATTCTATGAAACATTCGTCGATGAAATAATAGGATCCCCACTAAACTACCCGTATTGTACAGTTAGTAGCAGGAACGAACCAAGTGTTCAAAATGACACACGACTCTATTATCAAGAGAGATGGATAGAAAAGTAATTATAACCATTTTATTTAGTCTTGTAACTTTTGCTAGTGATTAAGCACAGTTGATTGACCCTGGTGGTTACTACAACGCAAGTCCGTCTCTCTGGAGAAAAAGAGTAGAGTAACACAGCGGAAAACACAGCTAAACAATGGAGCATAAAGTAACGCAGTGAATCTCAAAGTAACACAAAGGAGCACAAAGTAACACAGTGGAGTACAAAGTAACACAGCTGAGCG
The DNA here is from genome assembly GCA_905404275.2 of Hedya salicella. NCBI lineage: Eukaryota > Metazoa > Arthropoda > Insecta > Lepidoptera > Tortricidae > Hedya > Hedya salicella. The sequence continues at coordinate 4,423,327 of FR990099.1, forward strand.
CGAAGTAACAGAGTGTATCACATAGTAACACGATGGGGCACTTAGTAACACTGTGGGTCATGAAGTAACACATTGGATCACAAAGTAACACAATGGAGCCCAAAGTGACACAGTGGAGCATCTACCGGTGGTGAGCACGGTGGAGGTGTGCGCCACCTCCTGGAACACGGCGTAGTTGGGCAGCAGGCACTGCGTCGTGATCTCGTCGGCGCCGCACCGGATGTCCGCCTCTTGGCACAGCAGGGCGAAGCACGACATCGCGACTAGCACCACGTCCGTATCGATGGACCAGAGGCACATGAAGAATACCACCTGTGACAAGAAGAATAGGGTACGTCTCATAGGGTAGGGATACATTAGGGTAGGTTACTCTTTTATGGTGAAAAATAAATCTAATTGTTTATACTGCACTGCGATAATTTTGTACTTTAAATCAACATTAAATAGTGTATACATTTTTATAGCATTTGGAATTGATCTTCTGCCTCCGGATCCACTTCAATTTTTTATATTGACGTTGCATGAGCACACTGGTTTATTTTCATTTTCAATTTTTTTTTACATTTTTTCAAGAGCTACGGTAATTTTGTTTAAAACATAATATTTAATATGCAAAGAATCCAATGAGGTTGAAAAAAGGTTAGCGACCCCGATGTGCCGGGTCAATTAGCTAGGGTTGCCACGTACATAAAAGTTATGTACTCACGAACTATTGTATTCTAGTATTACTGAACCCTCTATACACGAGGTCAACTCGGCCTTATCCGGTTTTTTAATATAATACCTTTATATGAAACACAAATTTTGTGTTTCTGTTTTTAATGTGGGAAAATTGAAACCTCATTACTATCTATTGTGATATACATAAAAAGATCAAAGCGCAAAGAAAAATTAGTGACACACAATGTGAAAATGCGTATTAAAATAAATTGGTACGTGGTTCAAAGCGGATGGATAAATTCCAGGCGTACAGCACAGTGCTCGCTGGTGGAAAGGTTCGACACGTTGGACGCGTAATCCAAAGTAAGGTTTAATTTCTGGTGTGAGCACGCGCGAAATTTATCGTGTTTCTTTATCCTATCAGCCAATTTTCCACTGCTGAACATAGGCCTCTCCTATAGTTCGCCAGAGACTGCGATCCCGTGCGCACCGCATCCACCGTCTCCCCACGAGGTCATCCGTCCACTTAGTCAGGGGCCGTCCCACGCTGCACTTACCTATGCGTGGTCACTCCAGGACTTTACTGCCCCAACTGCCGTCCGTTCTCCTTTCAATCAGTTGTATCTAAGTCACAATATAAAACCTTAAATTTAGTAGTAACAAGTAAACTGACCTCCAGTTTGATGTGAGCCTGTTTGCAGATAGGTATCTGGGAGCCGACGTTGGCATACTCCTTATGCTTAGCCAAGAACTCGTTGCGACAAGTTAAGATGTCCCGCAGCCATCGCAGCACCTCCCTGTAGTTCCCTATCTGCCGCTGAATCAGCTTCTGGCTTATGTTGTAGAGGATTTGGGAGCTGTAAGAGCAAAAATATTTAGTTAACATAGTTGCCTGATGGTAAGCAGTCAAAAGTCCAATATACACGAGAAATATATACTTGAATATTCTTATTTAAAACACGGTAAAAATGACACATACAAAATACCCTAAAAAAATATATTATCGAATTAGTTTGTAAATTCAATAAGGCTTGAGTTATGAGTACCAGACGACGATACATTCAATAGATATACATAGGAAACACCAGACTCGGGAACGAATATTATGCTCATCTCACATACATTTACTGCCACTGGGATTTCAATCTGGGATCTGGAATCTGTCAGCTCAGCTTGTGGATCGGCCTCCTGCGAAATCCCCCCGGTGCACCAGCTCACCTGAATCCTAGGAGGTATTCAGCGGGGTCTCAGAGTTCCACATGTGCAGCGCTTAGCACTTACCTGATGTCCCAGAACGTATTCAGGGGTCTCAGAGCGCTGTACCACTAGTAGTTTGTACCTCGGCCTCCTATTAGATCTCCCTGGTTCACTAACTTTCCTGATGTCCCAGAACGTATTCAGCGGAGTTTCAGGGTTCTACATGTGCAGTTCATAGTGCTGCACCACTAGTAGCTTGTGCCTTGGCCTCCTGCGAAACCTCCCTGGTATCACCTCACCTGATGTCCCAGAAGGTATTCAGCGGAGTCCCAGAGCGCTGCACCGCTAGTAGCTTGTGCCTCGGCCTCCTGTGAGATCTCCCTGGTTCACCAACTCACCTGATGTCCCAGAACTTATTCAGCAAGGTATCAGGGTTCCACATGTGCAGGTCAGAGCTCTGCACCGCTAGCAGCTCGTGCCTCGGCCTCGTGTGAGATCTCTCTGGTTCACCAACTCACCTGATGTCCCAGAAGGTATTCAGCGGAGTCTCAGGGTTCCACATGTGCACGCGGTCAGGTCGGTGCAAGGCCAGGAGTGCGTCCATGGCCTCCTGGGAGATCTCTCCCATGCCAGTCTGGTGCACGAGAGAGACCAGACCGTTGATGAGTTCCGTGGTCGAGGATTGGATCTCGTTGCCTGATCGGCCTGGGTTCTGGAAAAAGAAAAACTCGGTGTGGTTTACCCTTATTTTATCCACCAATGTGTCATCGAATGATTCATTTCATCGACATATCATTTCGTTCAAATAAATTTTCTTTGAAACCGATTTATGTTTTTTATAAAACTCTATGCATTCCCAAGCCGAAGTGACCGGCGAGTTTTGGTTGAATATTTACACAAAATTATCGATACAAAACTTTTATTTAGAGGTATGTATGTCGATATTAGTTTTTTTATTGCTGTTTCTCATATTTTAACAGAAGGCTGACTTGTTGCACTATTTTTGCGATAATTTATTTGATTTTTAGTTTATTTTCCATTCTGATTACACATACTTTGTTTTTTTTTCGATATAAACTCCATATTAAATTCCGTTTTGCTAGAAAGAGAAGAAAATGTTCGATATCTTGGTTATTTGAAAAATATTTTTGTCTACTGTTTGTTACATGAATGAGCTTTTAATAAAGCAAAAATAAAAATTAATGCATATTCCCTATTGCATGCTGTTTGTTTCCAATTACAATAAAAAAAAATACTTACACTTAACATAAGCATCGGGTCCGCATGTATGAGCTTGACCATACACAGCAGGAGGTTCCTGTACGCCGGCATTTCTTCGGATTTGTTGAATTTAGCTTGCACTTCTTTGGATTTGAGAGAGCGTGAGATCATTCGAAGCGGAGTATGTACTACGTAACCCTGTCATAATATAAGAAATAAACTTTTAGCGCATAGGAACACAAAATACGTATTTCAAACCTTCAAGGAAGGACTCAGTATTTTGTAAGGGCAGACCAAAAGGTAATTTTCAGTTAAATGTAAAACAAGCAGTGTAGATAATATTTTCTTCTGTTTCCGCGATTATTACTCATTGAAATAAAACAATTTAACGGATTATATAACGGACATAGCAGATGTCAAGCACCGTCGGGGTAATAGGTCTGCAGTCTGTGAACATGTCATTGACAAACCAAACCACTCAATTAAGTTTGATAAACCTTCTATCCTTGCCAAAGAAAAAAGATATTTTCCCAGGATGCTACGCGAGGCTATTGAGATTAAAAAGCATCCTAATTTCAATAGAGAAGATGGATTGTCACTACCACCAGCTTGGGATCCTGTAATACATCTCATCAAGGAACAAGCGAGACACAGGACTGCAAAACCTTAATTTCCGAACGGTGTAAAATATATTATCTGTTTAAAAGTAGTTTAATAGTCTCTGTTTTTTAAATATTATAATTAGTAATGAGGTAGCCTGGGAGTTTTTCTTTGCAGCGTTTCTTTTCTCCTCAGTACGCCTCATTTGTGAAATGCTGCTTGGTAAATTATTAGAATAAAATAATTAAGCCCTTCTGGCACATGTGTAACTGTCTTTACAGCTTAGGCCCATCTGGCATGTATGTACACCTTTATTTGTATTTTTTTTTAAAAAAATGGGTAGTTTGCACAAATTGTAACTTTGACAGAGGAAAATACATCTTTTCTCAGTCCACCCGTGACCATGGAAAGCTGGAAAGCTTCCGAAACGTCGGGAACTAAAATAAAAAATGAGATAATATACGCGATATAATCCGTTAAATTGTTTTATTTCAAGCAGTGTAGGTTCCTAAATGGTATCAATCATGATCACAAAGTAAGACAAATCTAAGAGGAAAGGGTCTACGAACTACTTTAAGGTTAAACTTCATTGATAGAAATACAATAATATATATATACCATATTGATACTTCATATAGTTATCTAAGAGTTTAATAGTTTCAGTCATTCAAAAATTAATAAAAATAGACGTTAAAGAACGTGTATTCGTACTAAGTAGCTAAAGGAAACGGAAGTAGCCAAACGAAATAAAAAAATATATAAAGTCACATCCCACAATGACATTAGAAAGTTCCGCTTTCGTAAAGTAGCCTAATCAATCGTAGGCCAATGTATGCATTTTATAATAAGTTACCAGATGATGCTTTAAAATTATCATTTCCAGCTATCAAAGAGTACTTGAAAAAGTCTCTAAATGGCAAATGCATATTGAAGATTGGTGAACTATAAAACAGACAAAAATGCATGGCCAAAACAGAAACCAAATAATTTACTTTTACCGGGACACGGTTCTTATAACAAAGCATATCAAACGTACGTAAGTGGGTATTAAATAAATCATATTTTGTTTATTAAAATTATATACAACTATATTTTTACTTTTATAAGTTTTTATATGTTTTCTTGGAGAACTACGTATTGAGTTTATACTTAAAAACATATATTTAGGATAGGCTAAGTAGAAATATTGTAATAGATAAAAGTTATTTTAATGACTGATTGTTGAGTTGGCTTCGGCTTTCTTCACAACAGTGGTCTCCTTTTGGAAAATGCTGTAGAGTCAGACTTGTAAAAGTGCCCTTGCGGCCTACTTACACGATAAAGATCATTATTTCACATTTTTCGCGTTTTAGCCCTTAGGGCTTAAGATGCTGCTTTGCGTAGCGGGGTAAAAGCAATTGTTTTAGATCCTGGGGCTACTTACACATTTAATTTTAATACAGAATCATTCGGGTTTGTAAACAAAGTAAGTTTATGTACAATTTATATTAATTTTTAAATAAATAAACTAAATACTCCAATTAAGAACGAAACTTAAAGCTGAGCTTGGGTGCCGTTTTCTCGTTTTATTCGCTATTACCAATAATAACTTTAGCCCTTTTAAGTTTTAGCCCCCTACAAAGCAATTGGAAACATTAAGTTTCCCTTGGGTGTTCATATTATTAGCGACTATGTAAATGACAGATAAAAGTACAGGAGTAGAAAATAAAATAAAATGCATACCTCTGGAAAACTTAATGTCCCCGATGGGGAATAAATGAAAATTTTCAAAAATCTTGCCTGCCTTATATGGTACGGCAAAGGCAGCATTGTTATTTTCGATTAAAATGGCTGTAAATGTACCTAGTGTCATTCTTGCCGTACCATATAAGGCGGGCATATAGGCCCACCAACACCTTATCATCTTTTTATTTTTTTCCAAGCCACAGATAAATCTTCAATTTTTTTCTAACAATAAGGAGGCTCAACCTACCTATGAACAAAATTTCAAGATTTTTGAAAATGTTCATCCATTCCCCATTTACTGTTGTATAGACATACCTGTGTAGCTTTATTCAGTGTGTCGGTGAACATCGCCCTCAGCTCCGCGGCGCGTGGGTACAGTAGCTCTATTTGCGGCCACCACGGCAACCGAGGCTGCTTTATTATCCTGCAACAAACAATAGTAGATTGTTAACCAAGGGTTGAAAGTGACACATTTCGCCCGAGACACTTCTGGCTTTGCTGACCAATAGTTCGAGGGTGAAATGGCTAATTTCATCCGAGTAAAACACTACTTTTCATTTCGACTGTGAAGAAAGTAAAAATACTACAAGCACTTTTTATAAAATAGACTAACTGTAAAATTATACAACAACTAGAAGGGCGCCTTCTTTCGCGGCGGAGAAAACGTCATAACCCCTTTTTTTTCTTTAGCATAGTTGGGTAAAAAGTATCCTATAACCATCTGGAGATACCCAGCTACCCGTGTACCAAAATATGTTGAAATCCGTTTAGCCGATTTTGCGTGATGAAGCCAAAAAAATCCAAAAAAAATATTTTTCGTTTTAGTGACCAAGCTTTTTTTTTAAATATCTTCAATGTACAGACATTTCATTTTTACAACTTTATAATAGTATCGATGTTAAAATCACATTTTGGACTTTCCCAAAAACGCTGCACACTAAAGCATAGGAACGTGTGACGTCACACGTTCTATACCTTGTATGAGGAAATTAAGAACTTTGTTCAGCAGCTTGTTTAAACTTTAGCTTATACAAACGGTTTCATAACAAAAGTTACCTTAAATTTTATAGGCTATTAAATAGCATTGTTATCTATTAATATTTTCATACTTTAAAAATGGACTTCTCCCGATTATTTCTTTAGGATTTCTATCATAGAAACTACCATTTCGCATCAAAATTTGAATACAGTTCACATCCCTATATAACACATAAAATACAATAGTGTTGCGCTCCTGCCTGCCTCGAACAGAGTGTGGCTCTCTCCAGTTATATTTTGTATCATACACAAGTCACAGCTGCATTGGGTGGAAAACACCCATTTTTAAGGGCTCATGAAACACGATACACGTAAGGTATACATGGTAACTTTTGTTATGAAACAGTTTCGATAAACGCAAGTTGTAACATAGCTGCAGAACAAAGTTCTTAATATCCCCATATAAGGTAGGAAGGTGTGACGTCACGCCTTCCTAGGGTTTAGTATGGAGCGTTTTTGAGAAAGTCCAAAAATGTTATTCTTACGTTATTTTATCTCGTGGTTTTTATGATATTGAAGTAGTTTTTTCACCAGTATTTCTATTATTGAAAGATTGTTCTATCATATACCACACAAAAAAGTTGTCAGCATCCCTACTACAATCGTCATGAAACGCACTTTCTATAGGTGTAGGTAAAATTTTGATAGTTGTAAGTTTTATAATTTTTGAGAAAATCGGATTAGAGTGCCGAGCGGGTGGCCCGGTTTTTTTGCTGTCGAGTGTATGTATTGTTACTGACCTGCCAGGCGACTTATACTATGCATTGTTACTGACCTGAGCAGAGAGTTGACAATGACGTAGTGGTATGAGATGTGCGTGTTGAGGTTGAGGCACACTTTGATGGCGTCGTTGGTGTGCGGCATGATGCGGAACAGGGACACGAAGCAGTCCGTCATCAGGTCCAGCTCGGAGTAGCCGGAGATCAGGTTCCCTCTGACGTACGACTTCGAGGGGTTGAAGAGGAGGGACTGAAACAACGATACGACTTCAATACTATTATTTTATTTTAACGGGACACGGTTCTTATAAGTACACATCGAGGCCTCGTGTCATTTAGGTAGCATTTGACGTTTCTGACAGACTAGTGATGTAACCGTATTTTTACGAGTAGGTACGTAGGAGTAAGTCGAGAAAAGAACCACAAATTAGAAAAAAAAATGTTTTGCTAACAATAAAAACATCGCAACGGTTTCATTTTGTCTTATCACCTTGTAGCAGGAATTCTGGATGTTTTTTTATGATTTCGTCCATTATTTAAAACAAAATCTAACGCAACACGTCTTTTGATAATTATTGAATAAATGACAATGATATACATAAAATTGACAATTGATGTTTTTTTTAAATAGCGATCAAACCTTCTTCTTCACAGATATGTTACGAGTAGGTTGAAACCCAATAGATAGTCTTTAGTTATTTTATCTTATCTGAAACGGCAATTGAAAAACTTGTCTCTTCACTAGTGCTCCCTTAATGCCACGAGGCCTCGATGTATACTTATCAGGTGGCATATCAAACATACTTAAATAGTTTTAAATAAAAAAACATATTTAGATTTTTTATCTTGTCTTATTTTTTTTTTTTTACTTTTATAAGTTTTCATATGTTTTCTCGGAGAACTACGCATTGAGTTTATACTTAAAACATATATTTAGTATAGGCTAAGTACAAATATTGTAATAGATATAAGAGTTATTTCGAAAAAATGACTGACTGTTGAGTTTGTTTCGGCTTTCTTCTCAACAGTGGTCTCCTCTTGGGAAATGCCTTAGAGTCAGACTTGTAAAAGTGCCCTTGCGGCCTACTTACAGAATAAAGATCACTATTTCATTATTATAAAGCTGTAATAATGAAGAGGTCTCGTTCGAGGAGAAAAAGTCATAACCCCTCTTATTTTTCAACTCCGTAGTCGGGTACAAAGTGTCCTACTTTGGATATCCAGCTACCTGTGTAACAATAACAGTTGGAATCTGTTTAGCCAATTGGCGGCCAAAATGGCGTGATGAAGCCACAACGACACATACAAACATACAAAAAATATACGATTACTGACTTCCAAATAGTCAGTAACAATATATTTTTTTAATATCTTCAATGTACAGATATTTGATTGCTACTATAGAGATATAAATATACAAAGAGAAGTTAAATCTGCTCGCACACAGGCTTTCTTTGTAAATACTGAGGTCATAATCCATCTAAAGAAAAAATATTAATGATGCGTTGCCACTCCATTGACTAAGATGTAATAACATCAGGTGTGTCTGTAATTATACTGATTCTGATCTCCATAGCAAAATAAACAATACAATAAAATGAATCTTCAAATATATAATATTCATTGCAGGACGAGGTATTGATATTATATTCGGAGTTTTTGAACCATGAAATTTGATGCCGACGCTGACGTCAGTTTCAAGAATTTTCGATGACGTGATTTGTCGTCTTTGGCGCTCAAAGGGTTAATAAAGAAGTAGTGAGGAAGAGCTTCCGATTTCAGATTTTAACATGAATATCTTCATTATAAAGACTGCAAAATATTATGATACACAACATAAGCTAAAATATATATGCCAGTTTTGGCTGTAGAGCCAAAAAATAAACAAACATACTTTGTAAACTAACACTCTCCTACTGACGCAGCGGAGTAAGAAAGCGGATAAAAATTATAGAACATTAAAAAATTTAAAGCCCCCCGACACAAATGAACATAACAACAAAATTTGGAGTTCCTAGCTTCAATATTGGCTGAGATCCGGTCACTTGTTCCACTAAAAGCTGAATATCTTGGAGACGAGTGCTCCGATTTTCATCAAACAAAGCTATGAACACTCAAAAATTATTTATGACACAAAAAAACCGCACTCAAATCGGTCCATCCGTATGGGCGCTACGATGCCATAGACAGATACACAGATACACAGAGCCACAGACACGTTAAACTTATAACTCTTTTTTGTCGGGGATTAAAAAGAAAATTGGTTGTCTGTAAAGTCGGTTTACTGACGATAATTTTACGAGAGATAGATGCGTCACAGGCTGAACGCTTAGGCCGATCGTGCCTCTCTATCGCTTGTTCCGCGCTCTCGCTTGCACGCTCGGCTCAGGCGGAACGTGGCAATGAGTCATGCTTTTCGCGCCTGCAGCTGGCATTCATCGATTTATAAGACGTTATCATGTCAAAATAGAGTATCTCAAATAATTGATAAATTCAGGTGTTACTTTGCGGAATTCCATATTAGATTAATGGATTAAAGTTCCTTTGCTTTCCGCGAAATAGTGTCTTGGTATTTTTTTTTCTCGGGTGGACGCCGGACCGTCTTCATCTGCATCTCCTGATGATGCCTCGTAGAGAGACGAAACACGTGTCGAGGATTATACAGTCTGGTGGTGGATTGTTGTATTTGCATGCGTGTTTTTTTTTTGTGGAAACTGCATAAAAATATGCGCATGTGAGCGCAATTTATTGTCACATCCAACCGAGACACTATTTCGCGTATCTCACCTTGAGATCATTAATAACAGATTTGACCAGCACGAACGTCACGTTCCCACTGTCAGCGATGTTCAGATACGTGGACGCCTTGCACAGCTTGACACAAGTTACCACCGCCGCCTCCGTCATCTGCTTGGAGTTGTTCTGAGGACCTGAGGAATGAAAACAAGCATATATACTGATCACAGATACCACTAAAGATTGCCTCGAACAGAGAAAGGAAATCTACGCCGAAGTTCAAAAATCGCAGTTACAAATTCGTATTTGGGACTTTGAAAATATTTTAACCTTTTGAGCGCACGCCAACCAAAAAACCAATTATAATATATAAAATGATGTCGAGGCGTCAGAGGCAATTTCCCGTTGATGTGATTAGCCGTCTTTGGCCCGGAGGCTACACTCAGCCCTAAGTTAGAGCGAGAAGAGTTATCTATCGCGCTACTCATGTAACGTAAATTTGAATTAAAAAATTAAGTCTGTTTGCGTTATTTATTAGGTACTGAAAGCATTTGTTATGCATACAGAAAATATTATGATTCTCTATTTTATTTAACTATGTACGACAATTTATTAATAGGGGAATAAAGGCAGTAAAATAAAGAATTTATTATAATTTTACTGCCCACGGTGACACAATTTTACGTCTTCATCTGGCAATGCATAAAACTCATATTATGGCCAAGTGTAACGTAAAATTAATTCCTGAAAAAAACGTAAGGCAACGCTTATCGTCGCTGTTGCAGTTGATTATAACATGACCAACAACTAAAAATAAGACTAACGTCACAAATCTGAGGCAGGTCGTGAGTTTAAGACACTTTAGACAGTTTAAAACACTAAGGAAATAGATACTCACTTAGCCCTCTCTTCACTGAGTCTATGAAATGTTTCTTCTTTGTATGTCGCGGACTGCATGGCGCCCCGCTGTCCGCGTTCACTATTTCTTCTAGAACTTTCTGTCAAAGAAAATTAAAAAGGTGAATAATTAAAAAGCAATCTGTAATATGTTTCCATACCTTGTTAGATCACTTCACATAGTCTGAAGGTCCCTCTCCTTAGTTGGTCGATACATGACGATCTACAGATAATGGCTCGCAAAAGCTGGACAAGATTGACCGTACATTATTCTCAGCACCTTACATTTGGAGGGGCTTATGTCCAGCAGAGGACTGAAATACACCGAAATTGAGGACTCACAGGGTTCAGGACTGGCAGCATGATCTGTAGTGGTCACATCGCCATCCTGGACTTCTTTTTGATGGAGAAGCAATTCCTTTATCTAATGGCAAAGGCATATTATACGGTAGAGGACTATTTAACAGACAAGCACAGCACAGCAATAGCTGGACAAGATTGACCGTAGATTATGCTCAGCACCTTAGATTTGGAGAGGCTTATGTCCAGCAGAGGACCAAAATACACCGAAGATGATGACTCACAGGGTTCAGGACTAGCAGCATGGTCTGCAGAGACCACATCACCCTGGACTTCTTGATGGAGAAGCAATTCCATGTTTATAAAAAGCAATCCTGTAATGTGTCCTGGAGGATGTTTCTAGACTTTGTCAGCTCACTTCACATAGTCTGAAGGACTCTCACCTTAGTTGGTCTATACCTGGCGCTCTACAGAAACTGGCTGGCAAGAGCTGGACAAGATTGTACTTAGTAGCCTAGATTTGGAGAGGCTTATGTTCTGCAGAGGACTGACATAAACTGAGGATGAGGACTCACAGGGTTCAGGACTAGCAGCATAATCTGCAGTGGCCACATCGCCACCCTGGACTTCTTGTTGTCGGAGAAGCAGTCTTGTAATGTGTCGAAGAGTGTATCGCAACACTTGCTTAACTCATCGTTAGGCCGGCATTGAACTTCTGCGAATTCCTGCAAATACAAACCATTAATAAGTAAAGCTCGCACTAAACTGTGCATTTGGGATGTAGCCTGTACACAAATAAAACTAAAATTTTGATGCGAAATGACAGTTTCTGTGTGAGAAATGCTAAATAAAAAAAAAACGATACATTGCGGGTAGCTTATTTTTTGAGCCTTTAAAGTTCGGTGGGAACGTCCATTTTTAAAGAATGAAAATATGATTAACTAATAATACCATTGAAAAACCCATGAAATTTATGGTAGTCTTTAATATGAAACCGTTTCGATAAACGCAAGTTTAAACATAGCTGCAGAACAAAGTTCTTAATTTCCCCATACAAGGTAGGAACGTGTGACGTCACACGTTCCTAGGGTTTAGTGTGACGTCACACGTTCCTAGGGTTTAGTGTGACGTCACACGTTCCTAGGGTTTAGTGTGGAGCGTTTTTTGTTGCATACCGGTGAGTTTTAATGAGATCGAAGTAGTTTTTTCACTAATGTTTCTATTATTGGGAGGTCATTCTTTAACATACCACAGAAAACGTTGACAAAAATTGTCAACATCCCAATAGGATAGTTTCCTTATTTAAAAAAAAATCTAATTAGTCTAACGGTTAGATTCTCACAAAATTTTGGGCACTTATTTTGTTTTTGTCAATCAAACAAAAAAAGACAAAGTTAAAGCGCGTCAAACTTTGGGAGAGGGGGCGCATGATGTCACGCCGTGCAAAAAACGGTCGCACGGTGTGAGGTCACGGGGAACTATAACGAGCTTTATCTCTAAAAGTCCTGAAAATCTTACATCTATACTATTATAAAGTTGTAAAAATGAAATGTCTGTACATTGAAGATATTTTCAAAAAATGATTGTTATGGACTATTTGGAGGTCACTAAAACGAAAAACATTTTTTTTGGATTTTATGTATGTTTGTATGTGTCGTTGTGGTTTCATCACGCAAAATCGGCTAAACGGATTTCAACTATTTTTGGTACACGGGTAGCTGGGTATCTCCAGATTGTTATAGGATACTTTTTACCCGACTACGCTGAAGAAAAAACAAAGGTTTATGACTTTTTCTCCTCCGCGAACGAAGTCGAAGCCTTCTAGTTTTCAGTAAAAACTTACTTGGGGGTATGTGTCCATCCAATTCCATATAGCTTTTTCTAAAGACGATACCAACACTATGTGCGCTGATTTCCTTAATAACTTAAACTTTTGTATTGATTCTGAAAAGAACAAGATATAAGGTGAAATATTTTTTAGTTAGTGAAGACTTAAAAATAAGTTTCCGTCAATATTTTCATTTTTGTGACAAGTTTTTATTGCCGACTGTACTTTTCTGTGAACCTCAATCTACTACTCACAAAGACGATTCTAAAGAGCCCAAACTCGGTAGGATTGCATTATTTTATTACAGAGTTCCTATGACCACCTTCCTGCTCCATCAGCTCCATGGTGCCATATAACTGTATTATCATTGAAGTTACATGCGTAAACCAAATCTTAGTTGGCAAACATAGTTACATACATATTGACGACACGTTTGGCTCAGTGGGTTGCACAACGGCCTACGAAGCTGATTGTCACATACATACAACATACATATTAATTGTAAGCGACATACATACATTGTAAGTTAAATAAAAGCATGTAGAAAAAATAGTATTAACTTAACTTTTTTATACTAATATCGAGAATATATTGAATCCCTCGTATACGAGGATAGTGTGCATAAAATATTTTCATCTCTCCTATTCGGAAAGTTTAATTTTCATGGGTAGATAACCGGGTGGATTATTGCTTTTTCATCTCTAGAGAGGAAAGTCTATATTTTTTTTTATTGTTATGATTTGATTAGCCACGGAAACGAAGATAATTGAGTTACGTCATATTATTAAAATAAAAGCTTATTAACCTCACTCGCTCGGAATAGTTCCGTTCACAGCGTCAAATCTGAGTGGAAAAATTAGTTTTATCCGCTAGCGTGGAAAAGTCATTTGAAGTTCGAATTTATATATTTTTATATGTTTATTTGTTTCTTTGGTTGTGTGTTTTGTAGGTCCATTATCACTAAATTCAAATGAAAAATAATCGGTTTGTTATAATCTCATAGTTTTTCTTACAACTCACATATTCCTCGCTGTAGTGCGGTGAAAAGTTGTGTGTTTCGCACGGCTGCAAAATTATTTGGCTTCTCGTGCCTTGAAAGCCTTGTTACGCTCAGGAATCTATACTTGAACCACTCGCTCCACTCGTGGTTCTCTTTTAGATTCCTTCGCTTACTTGGCTTTCAATTCAAGCACTCATTCCAAATAACAACTTTGCAGCCTTGCAATATATCTAAACTCAGCTATATGTATATTAAACGACGTGTTTATTACGATCTGTAGGTTGATATTAGAATCATTTTACAATTGGCTTGCAGTATTTACTTTCCTTGCACTCGAAATGAAAAGTAGTGTTTAATTCGGGTGAAATTACCTATTTCACCCTCGAACTAGAGATATATCGGATGAAATGGGTCACTTTTCGACATAGGTTAACAATTTACTATTGATTACCAGTGAGCAGCCGTATAAGCCTGAGAATGTCAACATTAATGTGTTGTATCAACTCTATGTCTGTATAATCGGGGTTTTCTTCTGAACTGGACGCTAACTCCTGCAATCAAAACCAAATATAAAGTTAAAATCCATACTAATATTATAAATGCGAAAGTGTCTGTCTGTCTGTTACCTCTTCACGCTAAAACCGCTGAACCGATTTGGATGAAATTTGGTATGGAGATAGTTTGAGTCCCGAGGAAGGACATAGGCTACTTTTTATCCCGGAAAAATACCCTTATCCGCGATAAACGAATTTAAGGCGGACGAAGTCGCGGGCAGAGGCTAGTTATCTATACGATTATAAAGTTGTAAAAATGGCGGCTGTTTATTGATCATATTTAAATAAATTACACACATACATAACTAACACAGGGACAATCTTACACAAATCGTCCGAGTCCCAAACTAAGCAAAGCTTGTACTATGGGGCACTAGGCGACGATATACATAATATATAAATAAATTATAATACATAAATACATAGAAAACATCCAAGACCCAGGAACAAACAATCGTGCTCATCACACAAACACTTGCCCTGGCCGGGATTCGAACCCGGGACCGCCAGCTTCGTAGAAAAAGATTGTAACTGTTTAGGCAGGCGACGACTTAATTAAACGGACGGCATATAAGTGGAGTGATGTTTTACGCAGGGCTGGCAGAAGCTGCGTGAAATCGGCCACAATAAGCGCTCATTACCGCCAATTTGTAGAGACGTATGGCCTGCAGTGGATGCCTTTAAGCTGATATGATGATAATTAAACACACACTTACTTGTAATCTGGCACTGATCCTGTTGAAGACCGCATTGAAGAAGTTTAGACTGAGCGCGAACAGCACTTTACTGGCCAGCTGCCGTAACAGTGTGTTGCTGCTCGTGTTCTCGTTGCGCATGTCTGGACATACCATAAAATAGATCAATGTAAAAAAAAACCGGCCAAGAGCATGTCGGAACATGCTCAATGTAGGGTTCCGCAGCCGTTTATACAAAAAAATGCACTACAGATGAAAAAAAAAAACACTAACAAAAGAGCGTATCTCCCCGGCACTTACGTCCTTTTGCTGAGAAGCGCAGTTTTTTGGCAATAACTTAAAAACGGTGTGTCCGATCATGTTGAAAATCTTTTTGTTGGAAATATTTAGGAAGCTTTACATTCGTAATTTTTTTTTTCTAGAAGATCTGTCGAATGATGTGCCACACATTGATATTTGCTGTTTATTTTTTTCAGTTTCGGTTACATGTATGGAGTGCCCCCCCTAAAAATATATACATATTTTTTATTTAACTTTCAAACTTAGTAGCGGCTTACACAAGACACCTATGTTCCAAATTTCATGAATATACATCTTATAGTTTTTGAGTAAAATGCCTGTGACATACGGACGGACGGACGAACGGACGGACATGATGAAACTATAAGGGTTCCGTTTTTGCGATTTTGGCTACGGAACCCTAAAAAGTAGTTATTTAAAAAATCTAAGATTTGTTTTATTTTATTTAATCTGGTCTCAGTTTGGTCGACCACTTTCGAATTGTAAAATGACGGATCACTCCGAAGGATACAACTTTTGCCTTTCTCGAACCTACCGCCCAAAAATCTAGAAAACGACACCCATGACTTTTTCAAATAACGCCCGTCATTTTGAAATTCAAAATGGATGCCGTTCGTATGTTTACTGAAAAAACTCACCGATAAACTGGCACACCTCCCTCAGCAAGATCTTCACATTCATGGCCTCGTCGTACTTCGTCGTGTCCTTCGGCTGTGAGCTGAGACAGATCTCGAGCGTGTCGAGAACTATCACGAGACTGTCGCTGTAACTCTTCTCGAGTTCCGCGTGAGATCTGTTTGGGCCCGATGACATGGTCGGCTGGTACTGCGGACAGAAAAATGGTCTAATTCAGTACATTGAATTTCGAGCATAGTGAGACTCTAAAGTGGATGGTTTTCAAGCGACGCTCCACAGAGTGCGCGCCAGCCACCACAGGCTGCTGGCAGCGGTGGCAAGCAGGTGGTATAGTAGCCTGGTGAGGCACTGGCCCTCCTTATATTTAAGTCCCCGTACTAACATAGTTATGTAAGTCTCTGTACGTACGGGCAGCGCGTTCCTGAGTTACGCGTAATCGGGATACGTTGCCGACGCATATATTGGATACGCGTACAGCTCCTGTACGGACCGCCGCGAATCTAAACGCGGGGTGAATCGATGCATAGCGTTTCGTGAGCTCCGCCGGTCGCCACCATGTCTCCGAGGAACATATCGGTTGCGTGCACCACTACGAGCACTGCGGCATTACTAATTGTTCAACACATTTTAAATAAGAAGAAAAACAAACGAATACCTCAATGGCGGATGACAAAATTGTTTATTTCCATTATTGAACTCGGCGAACACATGTGTTTATCCATTTTGCCGTCCAAATATTGCGTACCAGGATGACCGCGTCCTCTTTGACTCGCGGCCAAAGACCGACCAACGACGGCTCGCATTCTCCACGAGTATTACATAGTGAGGAATTTGAAGATGAAATCTGAGCATAGTGAGGTCTTGTAGTGATGACTTACCTCTTGCAATCGAACTTCGTTGACTCTCTGCAGGATCTTGGTGAGCCCTGCGATGACCAGCGAGAACCGGTGTCGGCTGATCTGGACGAGGCATGCTTTGCACTGTTCTTCGTTGATGCGGGAGTGTAGGTTCTGTGCGCCGGTTTTGTATGGGAGCTGTGAACAAATATAAGGTTATTAATCTTTACCCACATCATAAATGGGTGGATCAACTTCTTCTTATTCTTATTCTGCCTTGTAACTCAGGAGACAATAGTGACAAAGTTACTTATAAAAATGCTAATAATCTAGGCTATTAACGTACTGACGAGATAAGCCCTTTGAAAAATGGACCTATAATGGCTAGAAAAAATGTTTTTGTTGTCTTTATACCGTTTAAAATAGTGATTTAAGAGAGTGACTCAGGAGGCGTAACCGAGACACAAAAAAAAGTTGATTGATCCACATACTTATATATCTCTATCATAATAAAGTTGTAAAATGAATTTTCTTTAAATAGAATATATTTGAAAAATATATATTGACAGACAGAGGTTTGGAGGTCACTAAATCAAAAAATATATCCATACTAATATTATAAACTAGCTTGTGCCCGCGACTTCGTCCGCCTTAAATTCGTTTATCACGGATAAGGGTATTTTTCCGGGATAAAAAGTAGCCTATGTCCTTCCCTGGGACTCAAACTATCTCCATACCAAATTTCATCCAAATCGGTTCAGCGGTTTGAGCGTGAAGAGGTAACAGACTGACAGACAGACACACTTTCGCATTTATAATATTATATTAGTATAGTATGGATTTACCAAGCAGCATTTCACAAATGAGGCGACTGAGGAGAAAAGAAACGCTGCAAAGAAAAACTCCCAGGCTACCTCATTACTAATTATAATATTTAAAAAAACAAAGACTTTAAACTACTTTTTAACAGATAAGATATTTTACACTGTTCGGAAATTAAGGTTTTGCAGTCCTGTGTCTCGCTTGTTCCTTGATGAGATGTATTACAGGATCCCAAGCTGGTGGTAGCAACAATCCATCTTCTCTATTGAAATTAGGATGCTTTTTAATCTCAATAGCCTCACGTAGCATTCGAATGAGATAATATATGTGGTATAATCCGTTAAATTGTTTTATTTAAATGAGTAATAGTCGCAGAAGAAAATATAATTTATTAAATGTTTTTGTATTTTCTATATTTTAATAATATATCACATATATTGTTTTTATGTATGACATTCATCATACTGTATGTAAATCTAGTGAATAGCCCGGCAGTATAAAGTTTAGCCTAGGCTCAAACACCACCTTTTTGGGTAACAATTATTTTTATTTGCAGTAAATCATATAATGCCTGCTTACCATCAGAAAGGCCATACACTTAATGGCACCTTAGTAGTATAAAAAGACAATTTTAAATGTCAGTGTACTTTAACAAAACTTAATATGAGAAAATAACAATAAGTCAACGAAGCGATTGAAAACATGGACAATGTATAGAGAAGAATTTATATATGTTGCGGCTATTGCGTATTTTATAAGAGAAATATATTCATACGCATACTTTTACATAATAATGGTTTCCGATGGCAAAGTATATTAAATCAGATCGAACGCAGACAACGAACCACCAAAATTAACACATTTTAACACAAATGTTCACAAAAATACCGAAAGGGTGGGTCTCATCAAAAAAATAGCTAATAACTGCATTTTAAACTCACCTGCTCTTCGAATCTGGCTATCAGCGAATTTGCCCATTCTCCAGGCTTTTGTGTGCCCATTTTTTGTAAATAAATGTATATTTTTATGTAAATAATTCATAAACAACGCGTATTTTTTGCGATTCCATATTCGACTACGAATTACGATTTGTATTGAACTTGGTTTGCGGTTGTGACAGCAGGATAGGAGATATGTTTTTTGTGAGATAAAATAAGATAGCTATATTTAAAAATCGCGGAAATTGGGGTGACCATGTAAAATCCTAAAATTATAGTATAAATCTATAAAAAATATTCACAAAATAGTAAAGTTTTGGCCAATTCAATCTGAAGAGTTCAAAATAACATTTTTGATCCGACCATGATATAATTATATCCTTATATATATTATAGTGAGCTGCTATAGGTACTGCAGCAGGGTTTATGCTTACTTATTGGTGGTTGGTAGCCCAGTTTTTGAAACTAGCAGACAGAGCTTTTGGTTGAATTTAAGACGTTTAAGTACCAACATTTCATTCTTATATCTTTGTTTTTTTAAAGGTATTTATGATAGTATCATGCTACATTACATCTATACTATTTCTGTTCATATAAGTTTGCGGATCATCGCTTAGTAATTTTAGCCTATGTCGATTCATGTATACATATTAAACGATCTATTTGACAAGTTATATTGCAAAAGTTACGAAAAATTGTTGAACATTGCTGGCAATATCGTAACTGACAAATAGTGGATCAATACTTTATTTTATAAAGAAAGCTTTGATTATTTCATTGTCTTTTAGCTTTTAATACTCAATCACAAGTTATTTTTAAAAGAATCGTTCGAAATAAATTTGGATCATGATTCTTACGCTTTTTTCCGAAATGAATACAATTATCATAAATTACAAAAAGTGACATTGGCTGTTTAGTTTTTATCAGCGTTTCGTTATCTACTTGTTAAAATTAAAAAGATAGACAATACACCAAAAAAATAAAAATACCTATCATTCCGATCGTTCAACTTTATTGTTTTCGTGGAATAATAATTCTAATTATCATCTTAATTTAATTATTCTGTGCTCAACATTTTAATAGCAAAATGATGGTGAGTTACGTGTATTTATAATGAGTATTCAGTAGTTTCTTTTCTAGATTTTCTAATTAGAACTGGGGGGCGTCAACGGTCTGTTTTCCGGGCGATGCTATCAAAATACTGCAAAATTCTGTCGATGCGGCTTCCAACATGTATGATTCATAATCATTACACATATCAGCAATACCACATCGTTGTTTTAGCAGTTCTTCCGACCAATTTACCCTTGTTAAAGTAATTGACGTGGATAGTTAGTTTTTCTAACTTTTTACTCTTCTCAAGGTTGTTTCATGCGTTCCGAGTGTTTAATGCCGTAAAGTGCACCGTGTTTGAGACGTTCACATTGTTATTCATTAATTAGTGAAACTACGATGCTGAAAAAGTAGGTATGATTGGTATGTGAGCACAAAAAATATTGTCTGCAGTTGCTGGGTGGCGGCGTGTCCAATAGGATTGATACTGAAATCTTTATTCCGTTTAAAATGTTGAAGTGTGTGGCTTTCAATATACCATTGGTATGTTTGTGGATTAATATATGTAACTACTATGAAAACAATGCATTATTCAAGACCAAAAAAAAATAGATGTAAACTCAAGTTGCAATAGACATTGAAACTTAGATTATGCTTCTACTTAGCCTGTGCTCCTCTCAGTACAAGCCACAATCATTAAGTAGTAGCCAAAGGCTAAATTTACTACATTTAAATATGTCTACACTTTTTTTTTAAATGCCCATAGGGATTCAATATTATAAATATTAGGGGACAATTTTATACAAATACATAGGAAACAGCATAGCCTAAAGAATAAATATTTATGCACATCACACAAATATTTGTGCTTGCCGGGATTTGAGTCCAGGATCGGCAGCTTTCCAGGTAGAGTCACTACTACCTAGCTAAACTGGCCGTCTGACATCTAGTATGACGTCCACTATATTTATAGTTGCATGTCAGTTATCTCACTTGTGGATTATGTTTAACCGTTGTGTCTTTGACTCGATGAAGTTTTAATTAAGATGTAAGGCAACCTGTTGTGACATATTTTAAATATCTAATGTGTTTTTATAACAAAAATTAGTTTATAGTAGAGTATAGTAGATAGATGAATCATTAGTAGTATAGATGGAGTTATAGTAAACAAAAAATTTAATGATGAATAACATGTTTACAAAAACATCAGAAGGCTGCACAGTTGTAGTGAATAATATATCAGGTTTTCAGTCATATGCCAAAAAAAAGCACCAAGACTGAGTAAAGTATGGATTTTTGTCTCAACTATAAAGCCACACGGACCCCAAAACAACTCATCAGACCAGGGGCCTGTTTGATAAACGCTTGTAACTTGTATTATAAGCGGAAATCTCTTTCTAACAATATGTATTAAAAAGAGACTTCCACTTGTTACAAGCTCCAGGCTGTTAACATACTGACTGTCCCCTTGAAAAATGGACCTTATTCGCTTGAAAAAATATTTTTTTCATGCCTTTATATTGCTCAAATCATAGTTTTCAGTTAGTCCGGCGAGGTACAGAATAAACTTAATTGAGGCCTATATTTCAGGATTGCGTAGAAGAGACCAATCACGATCCCCTCTCAGCCCCGACTATGTCTATACCGTCACCAGCCAGCGGAGACACAGTTGTAGAGAAAAAGAAACCTAGCGAGAATGTGTCACTTGCAGATAACAGCTTACTGGTAAGTTTTTGTATAAATCTTATGTAATAAATGGCAGAGTAGACAAAAGTGACCTATTTGAAGTAGTAATTGTCGCCCATGAACACATAAAAGTCTGACTCTAAGGCATTTCGCAAGTGGGGAACACCGGTGAGAAGAAAGCCAAAACAAACCCAACAGTCAGTCATTTTTCTTTTTAATAAATCATCTTTTACAATACTTGGTCTTAGCCTATCCTAAGTATATTTTTTTATGTATAAACTCAATTCATTATCAAAACTTATAAATGTAAAAATATAATAGAAGAAAAAAAACAAAATATGTTTTTTTAAACAACTTACGTACGTTACACAAAAAAATATCTCAACTTTTAATTTCTAATCGTTCACAGGTAGATATTTCGGACGCTCTCAGTGAAAAAGAAAAAGTGAAGTTCACGGTTCACACCAAGACGACACTCCCCGAGTTCCAGAAATCGGAGTTCCTGGTTGTCCGGCAGCACGAAGAGTTTGTGTGGCTTCATGACCGATATGAGGAGAATGAGCAGTACGCTGGATACATTGTAAGTTCTATTTAAATCAATATTTCCCTCATCAGTCATCATTTCAGCCTTAGGACGTCCACTGATGGACAGAGGCGTCTTAAATAGCATTCCATATAGGCCGGAGAGAGGCGACCCGCATTCAGCAAGTCCCCGCAACCCTAACCAGGTCGTCCGACCAGCATGCGGGCGGCCTCACGCTGCGTTTTCCGGTACGTGGTTTCTACTCGAGAACCTCTTTGCCCCAACAGCCTTCGGCTCTTCAAACTATGTGCCCTGCCCATTAGTTTGCTTACCCTGTTTGCTATGTAGGGGTCCTTGGTTCGTCTACGAATCTCCTCATTTCTGGTTTGATCTCATAGAGATCCCGAGCATAGCCCTTTCCATAGCTTGCTGAGTGACTCTGACCTTCCTTAAGAGGCCCATAGTCAGAGACCATGTCTCGGCGCCATAGGTCATCATCGGTAATACGCAGTGGTTGGCGACTTTCGTCTTCAAGCACTGAGGTATCCTGGACGAGAAGACACTTCGCACTTTCCCAAATGCATCCAAGTTGAATCCATTATAATATACTACTGATTTAAACTTAAACGATTTTCACTCTATCACAAATCACAACAGAACAATTACAACTTGGAAGACAGTTTCAAACTTTCATCTTCGTGAAATCCAGTTATTAGTAAATGTTAATATCATCAAATATCGTCCAATAAGTCGCCGGATGTCGTTAGTGTAGTGTGTCGGTCTATACTTCGTTTATGTTAGCTTTAGAAAAAGGGTAAACAATCTTGACGTCTTTTTATTGAAAAATGCTTTAAAAAAATAGTAACTGTTACTTATGAAACTTAAATAATGTAAAATACCATCCTTGCTATATAATTGAGTTTGTTTCCGTTATCTTCTCAACAGTGGTCCCCTCTTGGGAAATGAGGTAGAGTCAAAAAGCGCCGTTGCGGCCTACTTACAGAATAAAGATCATTATTTCATTAAACATGTATGCCGTTGAGGTAACTTTTTAATTAATATCTCTCTAGATCCCACCGGCACCTCCGCGGCCAGACTTTGACGCGTCGCGAGAGAAGCTACAACGCTTGGGTGAGGGCGAAGGGGCGCTCACTAGGGAGGAGTTCCTGAAGATGAAGGAGGAGTTGGAAGAGTGAGTAATATTCGCATATATGCATACACCCGTGACTCCGCTTTTGATACCAAGAAAGAAGTATTCTATGTACTGTATGACCTGATCTGTGCCAATTTTCTTTTAAGTCCGTTCAATAGTTAAACGTGTTATTTGGTAACAAACATCCGAATATTTCACAAATTTTCACAGTTCTATTATTAGTAGGATTAGTAGGATACTATTTGTGAGTATAATATAGTCTTACTCACTTTACTAAAGAAAACATGAAACTTGAAAATTTAACTAAGTGCGTTGACCTTAAGTTGTTTAAACAAAGATCTATAGCAATAAACACAAAGACAAAATTAGGAAATAATATTTTCTTCTGTTTCCGCGATTATTACTCATTGAAATAAAACAATTTAACGGATTATATCGCGTATATTATCTCATTTTAGTTCCCGACGTTTCGGAAGCTTTCCAGCTTTCCATGGTCACGGGAGGACATGGGCGGGAGTCCTCCCGTGACCATGGAAAGCTGGAAAGCTTCCGAAACGTCGGGAACTAAAATGAGATAATATACGCGATATAATCCGTTAAATTGTTTTATTTCAAAATTAGGAAATGTTACTTGACTTTGTAGTTGTCGCTTCGAATTAGAATAAACCAGCGAGTTACAACATGTTCGACCCCAGTCACTTACCATCACGTGATACTGGTGTAAATTACTGGTCAGTTTATAAATAAATGTCCCACCACGGCCGAAGACTGAATTTAGTTCGGACAAAACAAGGAGTTTTAATTAGCCGGAGTAAAATGACTTTTACGGACACCGTGATTACTTCATCATGGCAGAATTACAGTATTTCTTATGAATAAAAGATGCCATAATATCACCGGTTATGCGTATTTTCATGTATACTTTTGTAAAATTCTTTCTAAACAACGAAATATTCACGTTGACACCTGTCAGTTTACTCCGGCTAGTTAAAAATTCTACTTTAGTGTCCAGTCATGTTTTGCCTTTTTTCATATTATTGGCATTTGTTAATAATAAAAACACCCGTGAAAAACAAATAACTATTTGAAACGTAAATCAATATTTGAAGATCGTGATGGTAAAAAAATATACATGTTTTTAGTAGTTTTGTATGCAATAATTGACATTTAATCTTGACAGCGAATACCTGGCAACCTTCAAGAAGACCGTAGCCATGCATGAAGTGTTCCTCCAACGCTTGGCGGCGCACCCAGTGTTCCGGAACGACTCCCATCTCCGGGTATTCCTGGAGTACGAGCGCGACCTGTGCGCTAAACCGCGTGCCAAGATACACCTCATCACCACACTAGTGAGTCCCAAGCTTAGATCATTTAACCGTTAGAGATGACAAGCTTTGTCATTGTTGAACAAATGTTTCATACGCTCAGCGGGAGGGGAGGTAAACACGAACAGCACATTACGGAAAGATTCATATTTCTACATACGCACACTATAAAAAAAGGCAGACAGTAAATTGTATAAATAATATACTTTGGCAGAGGGGAATGCGTCCGAAAGCCATCTCCAGTAATTAAATGCTCTAAGGACCCAAAACATCTTTACAAAGGAGAGAACACCTTTGAAAAGTTTGACGAGCGTCAAATAGTCCAAAAGGCATTCTATTGAACTTGTACAGTACAAGTTTTACTATTAACAACTATATACAGTGCGCGCTCCTTTGTATGTATGGCGTAGTACTCTATAATTAATTAAAATAGTCAAGAAAATTATGAGAATTTTGCATGATGCCTCGGAGGTTTTATATTGGTTCACCGATTACTTCTATAAGAAAAGGTGTTATAATAGTTTGTAAATAAAACAAATAATAAATATTACAGGACAATTTTACACAAATCGAACTAGTCCCATGGTAAGCTTAATAAGGCTTGTGTTATGGGTACTAGACGACGATATATTTAAGAGATATATTGACTTAGATATACAAAGAAAACATCTTAGACTCAGGAACAAATATTTATGCTCATCACACAAATAATTAGCTAATCGGGATTTGAACCCAGGACCTTCAGTTTCAAAGAAATCAAGGATACACCCTATATTCAAATTCAAATTCCCTATCTCATTTCCACATCCATGTTCTGTCCCGTTCTATTCTCTGTTCTTCTGTGCAGGTCCGTTCGATGACTACAACCACTGACGAGATCTACCTGGGAGCCACGGTGAGAGATGTGAATGACTTCTTCGAACAGGAGACGAATTTCCTACAGGAGTACTACACGCATTTGAAGGAAGCTGTGGCGCGCGTTGACCGGATGACTACTAAACACAAAGGTATATTTTACAAATGGATCATGAAAGAAAAAATAGTCATTGTACCATAAGTGACAAAAGTGAGCGCGAACATTAAAATGCCTTGCTACTCTCAGGATTCAAAAGTTAAAAAAAAGTCTGTCATTAGAATAGTTGGGGTCAAATACACGAACTAAACTACAAGTAGTTAGTAAGAAGCTGATAAATTTATTTTGATAATGATTCAAAAAATCAAAGTCAAAAATAATAATTATGCAAAAATCACGTCAATCTGTTGCTGCGTTGCAGCAGGACAAATTATTAAACTCACTAGCGTTGATAAGAGGGTACTAAGGATGATTTATTTATTTAAACTATTGCACAAAACAAAAGTATCGTGGACTTAAATCCAAGACATTCTCTACCAGTCAACCATAGGGCCGAACAGAGATGCATGAATGATCATATATACAAAGAAATCTTTAGTCTCAGACCTTTTATTTTAACTCTTTGATGCATTTAATATCTATGAACGGATTTAGGTGACTTTCAAATTCAGATCAATATGAAATTTGATGAATTTGACTAAGGCTTGTTGACTTGAATTCTACTAGTTACATTTCAATAGTATCGTTCTTGATGATATTTGCATCTAAAGGTTGACAAATAGGGATGTCGCCAGATCTCAAAATTTGTAAAAATCATATAAGATCCTGATATAACAAGCATAATAAGGAGCTACGATTAGATTTTGAGTTCGATACCTTACGTCTAGCTTGTATTGTGAGTCTTTAAGTGGTACTTTAGAGTGTGAAGGCCCATTTAAAAGAATGAAAATTAATATCTAATAATACCATTGAATAACCCATGAAAGGTATGGTATCTTTCATTATGAAACAGTTTTGATAAACGGAAGTTTTAACATAGCTGCAGAACAAAGTTCTTAATCTCCCCATACAAGGTGGAACTTGTGACGTCTCTGATGTTGTATGAAGCATTTTCCCATACAAGGTGGCAACTTGTAACGTCAAAAGTTATTAGGTTTTCATATTTTTTGGAAAGTCCAAATATGTGATTTTAACATTGTCGTAGTTCGTGGATTTTTATGAGATTGAAGTAGTTTTTTCACCAACATTTTCTATTATTGAAAGATCGTTCTATAACATACTATAGAAAAAAGTTGTCATCATCCCTATTAATTAATTGATACCTTATTTCTTTTACGTTTATGCAGAAGTGGCAGACGCGCACATAAAACTGTCGTCCTGTATAACCCAGCTGGCCACTCGGGAACAACCACCGACGGAGCGCTTCTTGACGAGAGCTGCAGAAACTTTTGATAAATGTCGGGTATGTAATGCCTTACAATAATTTTTTAAATTAAAATATTACTTGACCATCCAAGACTCAGGAACAAATATTTATGCTTATCACACAAATATTTGCCCTTACCGAGATTTTAACCCAGGACCTTCAGCTTCGCAGGTAAAGTTACTCCCGCTGAGCCAAACCGGTCGTCGCCGACCTTAAGACACCTTGCTCTTACAAGATATTGATAAGAGTGGAAAACTCTTTTGAAACGTTGCGTGAGTGTCAAATAGTCCAATAGGCATTCTGTTGAAATTGTATAGTACACATTATCAACTGGGAACAAGGAAATCTGGCTTTTTCCAACCTCATTTTTGACGACCGGTTTAGCTCAGCGGGAGTAATACCCATACTTTTTACCCAATTACGCGAAAGCAAAAAAGATGCTTATAAATTATTTCTTCGTGAACGAAGTTGCGGTCGTCTTCTACATAGTTTTTTTTTTTTTTTTTCACATGGAAGTTTTTTTCCAATTGCAGAAGATTGAGGGTCGCATGGCATCTGACCAAGACCTGAAATTGGCTGATACTCTTCGGTACTACATGAGGGACGCCCATGCCGCTAAGGCGGTACTCGTTAGAAGACTGAGGTATGATTTGGCTATTATAATATAGGCGTGTTCAAGACAAGAGTGAATAGGCTGTTTCTAGACAGGCATGATGACGGGCAAAATGCCGATTGTGGTGGTGACGTGATGATATTGGTGATGATTATAGTAGGTAACGATGACTTCGTGATGATAGCGATATTGAAGAAATGTTTGGTGACGATGGTATCGTAATGATATTAGTAATGATTATTATGATGATATTGAGATTGATGATAATAGTGACAGCGTCAAATCTGCGTGGAAAAGTTCCTTTATCCGGCAGTGTGGAAAAGTAATTTGAATGAAGTTCGAATTTATATATTTTTATGTGTATTTGTTTGTAATTATTAGTGTGTTTCGTAGATTCATTATCACAAGTTTTTGATGAAGAAATATTTTTTCATTAAAAACAAGAAACTTTTTCCTGCATCTCACATTTTCCTTATGGTTAAGGTGAAAATTTGTGTGCTTTGCACGGCTGCAAAATTATTTGGCTTCTCGTGCCTTGAAAGCCGCGTTACGCTCAGGAATCTATATTTAAACGACGCCCGGCCCATGGTTCAATTTTGGATTCCTTCACTTACACGGCTTTGCATCCTTTCATAACAAATAACAATTTTCAGATGTCTGGCCGCCTACGAGGCAGCTAACAGGAACTTGGAGAAGGCGCGAGCCAAGAATAAGGATGTCCACGCTGTAAGTACCACATTCTAATAAGAACTGTCTTACTCTAAGGGTCTATGCGCATCTCGTTTTTTAAACGCGCCGCGACTGCGCGTTTAGAAATCGCAGTGTGCATAGTGGTGTTTAATATAAATTTGATAGTGACCCTATTACCTGATGTATTTTTTTTATTTGGACCTTTTTAATGAATTAAATATATTGCCACATAACATATATATGTCACAGGCAAGACTATTTGTCGGTAAAAACCACTTTTTAAGAATTTAACGAGCAAAATTAGTCAAAAGTGCTTTTTTTAATTATTTTATTTATTTATCTCAGAATAAATATTGTGGTACATTTCTTACAGATAATTCGCAAAACATGCGTTTATTGGCGATTATAACACTCACTTTCCATTTATGTGTAAATGTACCTAACTTTGCTATTACACCATCACCTCACATGAGTAGGTTATGAGTTATAAACTAATAATATAAATATTTATAACCAATGATATAAATATTTATTTATATTTTATACATAGAAAAACCTTACTAATAGAACTTTAGTTAGGGTAAATTACGTGGTGCTCTTATTCAAATCTAATAGCAACTTTTTTAAACTGACTAAAGACATTTTGACTGCTACTTTCGGTCTCTGGGAAAATCGTATTAAACAATATTCGTGGTGTTATGTAGGTTCATGTCCGCTTGCCATAGTAATTGTTGGCATCGCGTTCCACGTGCTCTCGTTGCTTCGACGCACTCAGCTCGCGGTTGTATGTTCTAGGAGATTTAAAATATTTTCTTTGAAATTGCTCGGCTGCTATTAAAAATTTAACTTTTTCATGCACTGGCAGAATGTTCAGTTTTTGATACAGGACCATGTAGTCGTCACTACGACTATCTTTCGTTTCTCTGTCTATGATGTTTTTTAATATTGTAATTTGACTACACTATTGCCTGAAATTTCCGCCAAAACTAGTTTTGACCAAGGCCTGTAGTCAAAAAAACTTTTGACTACTTTTCCTGGTCAAAACTAGTTTTGACCAAACGTATCGGTCAAAACATTTTATTTTATATTTGAAATGAGTAACTAACCTAACAATATTTTTGGTCAAAAGTAATTTTAAGTACCAGTCTTGGACAAAAGTAATTTTGACCGATATTTTCCGGACAAAATGTATAATAATCAACATTTTCAAGTCAGAACTACATTTAACCGAGCGCTTTAGTCAAAATAAAATTGACTGGTTTTATTAGTCAAAAGTAGTTTTAACTGGGAAATAATCTTGACTGTGACATACATATCGACGCCAAAAACAAGAAACGTTGCGGTTATTACGTTTCTGCTTTTTGCCGTTGATATATATAAAAAGTTCTTTCTTAAGTGTTTCACCTATATGTGTGTGTGTATTAATGTCCCACGATTTCCCGTGCTCGCACAGCCGCAGGAGGTTCAAGAGGTAATCGCACTGTTATACACGTTTTATTTTATTAGTTTCCGATTAAAAAATAGCATATAAATACATGTTTCTATGTAGTTTGTTGTACATAAAAATTATTTAACATACCCAGTAGGATATATGCATGAATTTTTATTTTCGCTTTACAAACATTAGAAAAATAATAATTTTTCGAATGACTATAAAAATAACCAAGTTACAAATTATCAAAATTTGATTCTATCTCCTTCTGGCAAAACAGTCATATGACGTAACTGTACATATCGTCTCTCTGTCAAATCGGTGTCAAATTAGAAGGTTCAAATACGTATATCATCCGTATTTCTTTGCTGATCATCGATACTATTATAAAGTTGTGAAAATAAACTATTTACTTTTATTTTACTATTGTATGTGTCGTTGTGACTTTAGGAGGCCAAATCGACTAAACGGATTTCAACTATTTTTTGTACACGGGTAGCTGGGCATCCACATATGGTGATAGGATATTTTTTACTCAACTACGCTTAACTAAAAAAGAGGGTAGTGACTTTTTTTTCTTTTTTCAAATTATAAATGATTTATTTTCTTGAATTACAGATGTTAGGTTACAGATGTTATTTATGTACAGTAAATTGAATTTTTAAAAAAATCTGTTATTTCATACTGTTTGTAAGTAGTAACTCAACGAAAATGTAAGGAATGGTTAACTCATTCAAATTTGAAATATCATAAACGTAAAAAAATCTGCCATTCCCTACATTCTTGTCGAGTCACTACTAGGATATAGTATGAAATGGCAAATATTCAATCGTTTCTGAAATGTCTCCCCATAAGAAAACTTGTTGTCATAGACGGATACTATTACCCGTTAAACTTGAAATAAATAAAAAAAATCACGGTCTATACATGCCGTTTAGGTTCAATTCGTCGTCATTCCCATTTCTTCCTATTCCCATTTCATCCACATTCCAACTTAGTCAACATTCCCATTTCGTCCATATTCCATCTTCGTCAAAATTCCTAGTTTAACTAACACGCGTAAAGTAAAATCAAAAATATTACTTATTCATAGTTACTAACATTATGTCAATAGGAATATACAGGGTGGGCCCTGCAACTGGAGCAAACTGTTAAAAATAATTAATTCGGTTTTTTATGTGGGAACGTGGATGAAATGGGAATGCGGACGAAATGGGAATGTGGACAAAATGGGAAGTGGACGTATTGAGAATTGACTGTGGACGAAATGGGATTGCTGACGAACTAGGAAGTTGACAATATGGGAATGTGGACGAAGTGAACCTAAACGCATAAACAATATCCCGAATATGTTTGTATGCAAGCAAATCGATCTAAACTCAAATTGAGTAATTTTGTAATATGGGTATTTGACGTCGGGGTCGGGCCATTACGTGAGCTACAATCGCGATACAGTAGCGCCATAGTGTGACCAATACCGCCGCACCGCGCCCGAGGTATGCGAGCGGCTGGACGGCTCGACGTGTGGGCCTGGCAGCTGGGGCGCGGTGCAGCGGTGTGGGTGGTCCTGTACGCCGGTGTGGGTGGTCCTGTACGCCGGTGTGGGTGGTCCTGTACGCCGGTGTGGGTGGTCCTGTACGCCGGTGTGGGTGGTCCTGTACGCCGGTGTGGGTGGTCCTGTACGCCGGTGTGCGCAGGCGGAGGCGGCGCAGGCGGCGGCGTGCGCGCGCTTCGAGGAGCTGTCGGCGCGCGCGCGCGAGGAGCTGCTCGACTTCCGCACGCGCCGCGTCGCCGCCTTCAAGAAGAGGTCGGTGCTCATACTATTATACGCTTGTAAAAAAATTATATCTGTACATTGAAGTTGTAAAGAAAATTTAACGGACCGTTTGAAGGTCGCCGATACGAAAAATATTTTTATGGATTTTTTGTATGTTTGTGTGTATCGTAGCTTCATCACGCCAAATCGGCAAAGCAAATTTCAACTTTTCTTGGTACCTGGGTAGGTGCATATTCTCGGATGGTTATAAAAGACTTCGGTCCACCCGTGACCATGGAAAGCTGGAAAGCTTCCGAAACGTCGGGAACTAAAATGAGATAATATACGCGATATAATCCGTTAAATTGTTTTATTTCAACCTACTATTTCCCGATTACGCTGACAAAAAAAGGTTATGACGTTTTGTCCTCTGCGAACGAAGTTGCGGACACCTAGTTATAAATATTGAATCCCCGTACATTAAACATAACTTATTTTACTGTCCTCCATAAACGAGATAACGGCCATCTTCTGTACTATTATAAAATTGGAAAAATCAAATATAACATTTAAGATATTGAAATAAAACAATTTAACGGATTATATCGGATTATTTAAGATATTAAAAAAAAAAGAAGTGTAGTGGATAAGTGAAGGTCACTAAATCGATTTTTTTATAAGGTTTTTTATATGTGTCGTGGCTTCATCACACCAAAACGGCTAAACGGATCGCATCCGGATGGTTATAGGATACTTTTCACCCGACTTCACTGATATAAAAAAGATGGTTTTGACTTTTCTCTTCCGCGAAAGAAGCCTAATAAATTTATTTAAAAATCCGGCGAATCGAGAACGAATGCGTTCTTTCATTTCTAGTAGTGAAAGTATTTTGACTAATGATGAATGGATGATAAGTGTAAGTTTAAATGAATAACTCATTTTTTTTATACTGCATCTAGAATCTATTCCCTAGATGTCTATTTTTAAGTTGTGTAGCCAATTCTCTGCTGCCGTGAAAAGCTTATGAAATTCTGGTAGACCGCCAGGGAAACAGTAAAGTGAGCATTCTTCGACTATGTGGCGAAATCCGGCTAAATGCTCTCACACAGGCTCACCGGGCTGTTTACCCAGATCTTGGATCCTCCCGGTGCTAATATTGCTAAATCACTATGAATGAATAATTAATAAATATTTCCTTACAGCCTCATAGATCTAGCGGAGCTGGAAATTAAACATGCCCGGGCGCAGCAGGAGCTGTTTAGAAAATCGCTGCAAGTGCTCAAGGAGTGCCAGTAAAACTGGAACGGTGGTAAGGTAGACAACAGCATAGATTTAAATGTATCTCTACGTTTCAAACCTGGGACCGATGACCGGTATTCTTTCCGTATACACCGTGTTATTTTTATTTCCTTCAATTTCAATAGGTTGTAATACCCGTTAATACGAACAACTTTTCTACCGTGAGACGTTTCGAAATTGAAAAACAATCACGTGTTCAATTAAAAGAAATAGAACACGGTGTATAATAATAATAACCGGTATCTCGCAATGACTTCTACTGAAATATAAAAATAAATTGAGTTTTTTTAACGTAAATGAATTTCCATTAAAGTTATTTAATGCCATTATGTGGCTAACATCTGAGCAGGAGTTGATGTACCGTCTGATATGATGGAATTACGAGTATTTTTTTCGAAATAACATCAAAAAGTGAGGGGGGCGAAGTGCGTCTGCCGGGTAAGTGCGTCTACTCGTATAACAAAAATCTGTTGATAGAAACTAGTAATGAATGCAACAAACTAAATCATACAATGAAATAAAACAATTTAAACGGATTATTATGCGTATATTCTGCTATAGCTTCGTGTTCCCGGAGTCGATAGAGAAAAGATATATTTTCCTCTGTCAAAGTTAAAATTTGTACAAACTACCCACTCGAGAGAACAAATAAAGGTTTACATAGATGCCAGGGGGGCCTAATTTGTAAAGACAGTTACACGTGTGCCAGAATAGAAGGGCTTAATTATTTTATTTAAATGAGTGATAACCGCGGAAACAGAAGAAAATATTAAACTAAATCATAGTTCGTGGTAAGGTCAACCGGGACAAATGCGACTAAGGGCCAATTGCGTATTTTGCCTATAACATGAAAACGCGTCAATTTGCAACTATCCCTGCTTTCTTTTATACTTATACTGCCAAATTTTAGGAAGAGAGTTCGGATTTTAAGAAATCTTTAAAAGACGCATTTGTTCCATAGTCGTTATTGCCCGGGATGACCTTAGTCACAGATCTGTGATTTTTTCAGAGAATTATCTATACGATTAGAAAGTTGTAAAAATTAAATGTCTGTACATTGAAGACATTTAAAAAAAAATAAGTGTTGCGGACTATTTGAAGGTCATTGAATCAATTTTTTTTTGTATGTATGTGTCGTTGTGGCTTCATCACGCCAAAACGCCTCAACGGATTTCCATTATTTCTGGTACACGGGTAGACGGGCATCCACAGATGGTTATAGTTTACTTTTTACGCTGAAGCAAAAAAAGAGAGTTATGTTTTTTTCTCCTCTTTCTAGTATGTACATGTAGGCGTGCCCCCCTCACCTCATAACAATTTTAAGCCAATAATAGACATTGGTGCATTATAACTTTGTTTGTGATTCTATCACTTGGTTTTACTAGAAAAAAACTAGAAAAATAATTATACTTTTATAATAATTCTATATGTTAGCGTTATATTAATTTTGTTGGTGTTATAAAGTTAAATAAATCGGTATTAAAGTTTGAATTATCAAGAACCATGAAAAAGCAGTATTTCAACTTTATTTTAATGTACTGTGTTGTCCCATGAAAATATGCTTAATATACAAAGATCATATTTGATTTCTCTTGCTCTAGAATTTGCGGTATTCATGTTTTTTTTTGTACACTTCGTTTTTTGTATATAAAATACATAACATTATAACGAAATTTCATTTATCCGAAAACATAATTTTTCCTTATGTCATTGTTTCGAAAACTATGTTCTCGCGAAAATCGCGTTCGAAATAGGGAATATGCAATGTGTTTATTTTATATAATTGCTGTATTAAACATATGTAGAAATATCAAATTTAGCTTAATAAGGAAAAAAAAAGATTTTTATCTTTTTTAGCGGTTACCCTCGCCTGGCATAAACTTTTTAGTCATTATCATCATTTGGCATAATGCATTTTTTTCTGAAACTGTAGTATTTTTAGGACTTTTTTAGGCATCATTTTGTTAAATTCATTAGGTTAGGTTTGTTTTGTAACAATCTTGAAGAGTTTACGTGTTCAGAAAAAAATCACGTAGTATGGGGCGTTTTAACACCCAGTCGTTATGCCTGACATATACATACATACCTTAGTCATACATAAGGAACCGTATCGATTGGTATAATTGCAAAAACAATTATGAAATTATTATGAAAATTCGGGATACTGATATTTTCGGACAAATGAAACTTCAGAATTTTTAGGTGCCCGGTGAAATTTATAGTTGATATTTCTTCATTTCGTTGTAACGCTAGGCTAATATGTATATCTAGAGATTTTCTCAAATTGACAACTGAAGGGCTGATATAACTAACCACTCGAGTGACCATTTTCCATCTCATTCACTCCGTTCTAAATGAATGAAACATCCGTCGACGTTAAGTAAATTCAATAAAAACACCCTTCAATTTATAATTAATAACTAACGTTGAAAATTTTGATAAATAGTTATGTCTGTACTTCTATTTGTCATTTGTATAAATATTAATGCATTAATGAATGTTATTTGGTGCTGGCACCGAAAGGGTAGGGTTAAATTCGAAATTATCACTCTCCCATTTTGTTATCTTTCGTAAAAAGTTGAGAGTGGAAAGGAATTAAAATAATTTAAAATCAGCAGGTTAAAACTAAACAGGTTAGGCTCATAGAACTCACTTTCCCGAAATGTTCAATTTTTCTAAAGGCACTTGTTTAGAAAGATCACTGTCTCGGAAGGTGCATTTCGAATATGATATAGTGGTTACTAAGAGAGGTTGCACACGGTGGCTTTTAGGAAAGATTTTGGATCTTCATCTGAGGAAAACTGTGGTGAAGATGGTGTTAGGGTCGGGTCCTACTGGGACGTAAATGATAGTGGACTGTATTTCTAAATAGGCTGGTTTATTTGCCGTCTTAATATACAATTATTGGATTCCGGGCAAACACTTCTAATTACGAATCAGAGAGACGTCCGTTGCTGGTGAAGGTATTGATACCGAGTGTCGACGCGGGGTCGCCGCGCCGTCCGCACCGATGACGTCGCGCTGCCTTGTCCCCCGCTCGTCTCCTCCCGTGCGTAACTCAGCTGGTGCTTAACAGATGGCATTTTGGGCTAGTGAACATTTCGGGAAAGTGCGTTTTGAGTGTACACATTTCAGTTACCATCGTTAGGCCTTATTGGCATTGACATAACACCTATAGATGGACACTTAAGTTTTTGACTATTTATACAGTCACCAGCATTAATATCTGCCAAAATAAAGCGCGCATAAATATCTGACACGACTCTATTTCTAGAGCCGTTAGGACGTGTCAGATATTTTCGCCCGCTTTGTTTTGGCAGATATTGATGCTGGTGACTGACACATTGGCAATAAAAGCCTCAGATTACAGTGTTTAAACGTTCACCGCCCTCGCCGTCGGCTCATGCGCGATCTTTCTGATTGTTTATTTTAGGTAATGTCAAAAAGTACTGATTTTTTAAAATTTCATTTGATTTTTTAAGACGACTTATAAATTTTTAAATATATTTAGATTAAATCGTTTGAGCTAAGTACAGTTAGCATCAAATATATGACGATATACAGGGTGACTTATAAGTTGTGAACAGATATATTATTTTTCGATGTATTTTTGTATGCTGATTTTGATATCTGGTTCTTATGGCCATTAAATAACAATTAACCTTTTTTTTTTCAAAAGCTTTTCTGGTCTGACTCACATTTTCTTTTGGTCAATATTTGCCATAACAAAGCGGGCGAAAATATCTGACATGTCCTAACGGCCCTACAAATAGAGTCGTGTCAGGTATTTATGCGCGTTTTGTTGTGGCTGATATTAATGCTGGTGACTGTACTGACTTGTCATTAATGTAGAGTGACTATGAGTTATCTATACTATTGTAAAGTTGTAAAAATGAAATGTCTGTACATTGAAGATATTTTAAAAAAATTGATTGTTACGGACTATTTGGAGGTCATTAAAACGAAGAATATATTTTTTGGATTTTATGTTTGTATGTGTCGTTGTGGCTTCATCACACAAAATCGGCTAAACGGATTTCCATAATTTTTGGTACACGGGTAGCTGGTTATCTCCAGACGGTTATAGGATACTTTTTACCTGACTACGCTGAAGAAAAAACGACGGGTTATGACTTTTTTCTCCTCCGCGAACGAAGTTGCAGGCATCTTCTAGTTATCAAATAAAAAGGACATACATCTTTGACCACAAAACGATTATGTTAGCTCTAACTATCAGTCTGTAGGGCAGGTTTGGACTTAGAAAAAAATATTTCTGTTCACGACTAAGGCGTCACCCTGTATAAGGCGCTTTAGATGCTACAGACTATTTGATGTGAACTGTATTACTTAATGACACGTTTAAGGTCGTAACATAATACATCAAATTATCACCAACTCTTTAAATCGAGTCAGGGTCGATTCCACCAACATTTAATTTACGCGAGAGTGGCTACCCCAGTATAACTTTACTCTAACGATTTACTCGATGGTTAAGTTTAATTAAATTTCACCACGCTAGTCTACGGATAACTCACTCTGACGTAGATACTCTGTAATGTTGAACGAATGAATGGAATGAAATCGTAATGCACCCAAGTAAGATGGACAGTTTGTCCCAAGCTTGAACAATGGTGCTACGTATTTTTTAAAAGTGTTCGGGTAATACATCAATTGGGAAATGATGTTTTATTGGAATAAGACTTAAACAAGTTGGTGAAAACTACCTTTTAAGATACTAAATCAAATTAAATCATTTATTGTTATAATATACATTTGGATTTTATATCTGAATTTAAAAATTGTGCTAAATAATCAAAGTGCTCAATTTTTTTTAAATAGAGCCCGCGTGGTTTTGATGTCATGTGCTAAAACCTGCAAGATCTAATCAATAAATTATCCAGTGGTTTGTACTTCACTGGACTAGGTAATCCAATCAATGAGGTAACTGCCAACATCAATAATTCTGTCTTTACTTAGTATTTAGCTTTATATGATTTTTCGTTATTGGAACACTTGTTTTTAAGCAAAATTTGTATAAACTGCTACTTATATAATATAAGTGTAAAAATGTATCTCGTATATTGTTTAAATTTATTTAATTTTAAGAAAATATATGAAATTAAAATTGCGTTTTTGTTTTATTTTGTGTGTTTCAAAAGCAGCTAAAGATAATGTATTTAAAACTTATATTTATCGTGGTACAGTTGACTTACGTGATTTTTCATAATGGTAAATGTACGAATCGCTATCTAGACTTAAAAAAAAAATTAAAATAAAAACAACTGACTTAATAACATTATAAAAAAAGATCTCTCTCAAGAGCCTCACTATATAGATGCCTGGATCGGACATATACAGAAGCATGGAGTATAGGTAAGGTAAGGAGGTCAATCTCAAATAGGAAAACAGAAAAAGATCTCTCTCAAGAGCCTCACTCTATATACAGGGTGTCCCAAGAAGTAGTGATATACTGAAGCTGGGAGGTAGAGGACCTAGAGGGCTATCTAAATCACCCCCATGTATGTTCCGCGATTTTTCGTATTTTCGGAGTTATGACTTTTTTTTTTATTTTTCACCTATCGCCGAGTACGATGAGATTTTTATTTATGGTGACGTGAATTATTGCGGTAGATGCTTGATTTTTTTGTGTGCTAAGCTGATAGATAGGCCAATTCGGTATGGTAACATTTACTATCGTTAGATCTTTGAATGGAATAAAAAAAAATTAAATGCCAAGAATGATAAAATTACCCAATATGTTCACAACTTCAAGGGGCTTTAAAAAGATAAAATCACATTTAAAAAAAATACCGTTTGGCGTTTAAAAACTTGCTCTATCTGTCAGGTAGCTACCCTGAAAATTTCATTTTATTATTCATAAGGCTTCAATCAAAAAATTGAAATCTAAATGTGGTAAGTGCAAAATTTTAATTTACATGATGATTAATACAAACAAAGTAAAACCAATTACAAGGTGTTTAATTACAAGAAATTTTCAAAATGGCGCCCCTGTTGCTTTGCCCCCTGCCTTGCAATGCAAGTGCGACATCGCCGAAAAAAGTTGTCTTTTAAACGTCTGAATGCACTTCTATTATTTTTAATGGTTTCTTCTGCTACTCTCAATTTCCGGGTTAACTCGTCCAAATTGCGGCATTCTCTTGAGTAGACGAGGTCTTTGTAGTATCCCCATACAAAAAAATCAATAGGGTTTAGGTCGGGGGACCGTGGAGGCCAGGCTATAAGGCAGGCGTCACCCCGGCCGCAACGACCAATCCATCTTTCAGGGTATCTTTGATTGAAATAGTTTCTTACGTCCAAGGCAAAATGGCATGGTGCACCATCACACTGCAGTACTATGCTTCTGCGTGTCTCCAAGTCCACATCTTCTAACAGCAGGGGCAGATCGACGCGTAGAAAATTTAAAAAGTGATTGCCGCCCAAGCGGTCTGGCAGTTGAAAGGGCCCGATTAGCTGACCGTTAAGTTTGCCAGACCAAAGGTTAACACTAAAGTGTTCTTGGAATGTCGATTCCCTTTTTAAATTTGGATTTTCAATTGCCCATGAGTGAGAATTGTGCATATTTAAAATCCCATAGTGGGATTCATCCGTCCACAAGATTTGGTTAAAAAAGTTTTAGTTTTCAGCTTGTCTCCTCAGCATTTCCTGACAGAATTCAATTCGCCGATTGTAATCTTCCGCTTTCAAATGTTGCACTTTTCTAATGTGAAACGGATGATATCCTACGCTCTGTAGTGTACGGTGTACCTGAGATTTAGAAAGTCCGGTACGACGTTCCATAACTCTCACACTGGTCGACGGGTCTCCTTCTACTTCTTCAACCACTGCATCTACTACATCAGGATCCGGCATAGTGGCCATACGGCCTGATCTGGTACCCGGTATGTAACCTTCCAAATACGCATTATGTACTCTTAAGATCATGCGATAGTCAGGAAACGTTTCAGGTTGAGGCCCGCCTCTTCGTTCCACATGTTCCCGGTACAGCCTTGAAGCTTCCGCCGCATTCCCCCTAGCATAACCGTAATAGTAATGCATTTCTGCGTAGTCAAGTGAAGTAAACATGATCACTTACACGCAAACTCAAGTCCAGTTAAATAATGCCAAGTCGTCGATTCCAGGTAATAACACAAATCCAAATCGTAATGCAAGTCAAAGTCCATATGAATAGTCAAAATGATTAGAGAAACGAACAATTAGCAGTTTTAAAACACAATTTTTAAATTATTGAAAAGTACCAACGATGACCAAACAACGTGATAATTTTCTTATGCGTCAACCGTCTTTTGTTTTTTGTTCTTTTTCTATTGATGGCCAGTGCGTGATTTAGAACGAAATTTATTTAGAAAGTTAATTAATTTTGCACTGCCACATTTAGATTAAATTTTTTTGATTGAAGTTTTATGAATAATAAAATGAAATTTTCAGGGTAGCTACTTGATAGATAGAGCAAGTTTTTAAAAGCCAAACGGTAATTCTTTTCAATGTGATTTTATCTTTTTAAAGCCCCTTGAAGTTGTGAACATATTGGGTAATTTTATCATTCTTGGCATTTTTTTTTATTCCATTCAAAGATCTAACGATAGTAAATGTTACCATACTGAATTGGCCTATCTATCAGCTTAGCACACAAAAAAAAAAATCAAGCATCTACCGCAATAATTCACGTCACCATAAATAAAAATCTCATCGTACTCGGCGATAGGTGAAAAATTTAAAAAAAAGTCATAACTCCGAAAATACGTAAAATGGCGGAACATACATGGGGGTGATTTAGATAGCCCTCTAGGTCCTCTAACTCCCAGCTTCAGTATATCACTACTTCTTGGGACACCCTGTAGATGGCTGGATCGGTCATATACAGAAGCATTGAGTATAGGTAAGGTAAGGAGGTCAATCTCAAATAGGAAAACAGATGAAAAAGTCCTGCAGAAAACAGTAAATAATAGTTCCAAATTCGTCCAAAATGGCGCTAGTGTAGCAAGATATGAAATGAACAACCAATTACCAAATATTTTTGTCGAAATACTACTCCACCTTTTGAGCACCCAGCTCGTAAACGGGAAACCGTGCGCCACACACCAACCAATAAACCAATGAGGGTTTAATAATTTCGACGATACTGGACTTGAACCAGTGCCTTAAGCCAAACCGGGGCAGCACGCTCTAACCAACTGAGCTAATCGTCCATACCAGTAGTCGACGAATTTTGTCATCTGTTCATGCTTATGGATCTCTGTATGGTGCATCCGATTAGCCGTTAAGCGCTGCCTAGTGCAGAACTGTGAAGTTACTTTCACCCCGAGCAGATACCTTTACAGCTACCATGGCTCGGCGAGAGGTGGCGCTATTATCAAGACTATACTTTTTGTTTTACAAATATCATGATAATAATCACAATATTTGCAATTTATTAGTGGATCACTCCACTAGCGTTATTATTATAAACAAAGATCAGAAACAAATGTTTTTGTTTTTTTTTTTTTTTTTTTCATTAATGGTAATACAACCAGTTGGCGCCACCTTGACGTAAGGTCTAATTGGCAAGAAGTGTCAAAATCTTGTGCTGTGATTGGTGGATGTTGACACTTCTCGTCAGTTAGACCTTACGTCACGGTGGCGCCGACTGGTGATATTTCCATTTTAGAAAACCCTCAGTACGTGATACCGTATAGCGTTAAATGACGGAGGCGTCTGAGGCACACTTTTCAGTTGACATGACTTGTCGTCTTTGGCGCTCAAAGGGTGCTTCTGATGTAAATATTCAATCGTTTGCAAAATAATTTATTATTTTAGATTCAAAGGAGTTTATTTTATGCACTTGCTACTGTAGCGCCATCAATGTAAGCATTTGATGGACACTTTGGATTTTGAAATAACGGCAACATATCAGATATTTTTGATAGCTCTAATCTACAAAATATTTAACATAAGCACTCTTTATCGTGCGACAAAATATTACCTATCTCTTTCTATTCAGTACAGAGAGAGAAGGCTGACGATATGCCCGGATAGTCCTTTTTTTTTCGAATCATAGGGTACCCAATCTATCCATACTAATATTATAAATGCGAAAGTGTGTCTGTCTGTCTGTCTGTTACCTCTTCACGCTTAAACCGCCGAACCGATTTGGATGAAATTTAGTATGGAGATAGTTTCAGTCCCGGGGAAGGACATAGGCTACTTTTTATCCCGGAAGAATACCCTTATCCGCGATAAACGAATTTAAGGCGGACGAAGTCGCGGGCAGCTACTACTATTATAAAGTTGTAAAAATGAAATGTCTGTACATTTAAGATATTTTCAAAAAATAAAAATTGTAGCGGACTATTTGGAGGTCACTGAATGGAAATACATTTTTTTGTATGTTTGTCGTGTCGTTGCGGCTTCATCACGCCTAATCGAGTAAAGATTTCAACTAATTTTGGTACACGGGTTGCTAGGTATTTCCAGATAGTTATAGGATACTTTTTACCCGACTACGCTGGTGAAAAAAGAGGGTTATGATTTTTTCCTCCTCCGCGGACGAAGTTTGCTACTACTTTTTGATAAGATTCAACCCAATTGTGTTAATTTTAAGAATATCAAATCAAACTATCTTAACACGTTCCCTGTCCGGAAGCCCCCAGATAGCTCACGCAGTTGCTTGTCAGGAGCCCATGCCTCCACAGCAGAGCCTCTTCATACTGAATGCGCATTTGGACTTATCACAATGCCAGATCGTTTTGTACGGGGACAGTGAATGTGTTAAAACAGAACGCACCGTTGAGTGCCATTGAGCAGAACAGGAACGCGTCGCCATGGCAACCCGGAGTCCACAACAACTAATATTTGAAAACAAAACCACATCGATTGCGGAAAATCATTGTATTTCGAGTACCAGTATTATAAAAACTAGGTAAGTTTTATTATTATTTAATTATGATCTATAAAACAGTAATGTGACGTCACATTTAGCAGACAACGCACAGCTTAACCCGCTGAAGGTTAGGAACATGTAATTTGTAACTCGTAAGTATTCCTTTAGAGACGTAGAGGTGTATTAGGGGAGGATTTTTGAAATTAGAATTTTACGTGAATGGTTTCGCGTGCTAACAGATAGTATTTTTACCAGTTTCAAGTAGAATGTCGTGTCTCTTATATTTATAAAAAGATAGAAATACGAGTAGGTATATACAGTCCGCGTGCGAGCTCAGAAGAATCGTAAAAAATATCTACTTTGTCACAAAATTAACAAGAACATTCCTTTACTATTAAGTTCAACACTGATACTAAGGGATCGAAGGATATGAAACGCCATTTCCCCAGCTCCTGATTCTTCGGAGCTCGCGCGCGCACTGTACCTACCTACCTACATCTATAGGTCGATTCATAAGACCTGGCGCGAATTTAATATGAAAAGTATTCATACGTACAAAATTCGCGCCAGCTCTTATGAATCAACCTATACGTAAGTTACTATCACGAAAGCTGTAAAAATTCATACGTATCGGGGATACGTATGTATAATGATACAGAAACGTATAAAAACCGGGCAAGTGCGAGTCGGACTCGCGCACCAAGGGTTTCGTATAAAATATACGCTACAAACGGCCGTATCTATGAAAATCCAGTGTTAACAGAGTCCTACTCCTAAGCAAAATGTACGCGGCGTTCGATCATTTTATATTGGTTGCTGACATAGACAGACATAAAATTATACTGTTTTTAGTATTTGCTGTTATAGCGCCAACAGAAATACATCATCTGTGAAAATTTCAACTGTCTAGCTATCACGGTTCATGAGATACAGACTGGTGACAGACAGACAGATGGACGGTCACCGGAGTCTTAGTAATAGGGTCCCGTTTTACCCTTTGGGTACGGAACCCTAAAAAGTAGTACTTACAAAAAGTTTTATCAGCAGCTTAACATAAAATGAATGAAAACGTTCCAATTTTGAACACACTTCTTATAATTGACACCCTGTTGAATGTAGAAAAAAATTAAGAGAAAGAACGGAATAGTTATATTAACCTCTAATTTAAGACGCCAAGTAATATGGGACGAAGTCATAGCTGCCGTAAAGTCAAGTTAAGTTAATTTTGCACCTGGGCCCCGTTTCAAAAAAGCTTTTAAGCCGTATAACAAGTGGAAGTCTCTTCCAATACATTTACGGTCAAAATCATTCTTGATAATTAATAATAATACGCTAGATATACTTTATAAAATTGTCGCGACGCATGTCGGACCATGCTCAGTGTAGGGCTCCGCAGCCGCCCGCTTAACCCATTTTTTGGAACTTTTGTTTCTTCCAGAAAAAAATGATAATGAGATTCAGCTTATCCCCTCCCGGCCCCTAAGCAGCTCACGTAATTAATGGACGCGTCCTAACTAATAGATAATGGTGAAATTCTCAATATCTTTTTATTCGGTGCCTCTACTTTCACAATTTTTAATGTGACCAATGCCTGATACGTTTTTAAAGGATATCTATGCGTAATTTAAGGCAATAAGAGCTAAATTTCAATAACTATTTAGTTCACACCGGTAATTAAGTTTCAAGTTCTCCCTTCCCTCAGGAACTCCGTACCAGGGAAAATAAATCAATAAGATGTTGCTATGGTTTTGTTTACTAATTATCTCTGTTCATAGACGCTTGTAACTAATTTCATAAAAATATACCAATAATATATAAATGTATATAATTTAACTTGCATATTAATAATATAAAAGAGTGGCGTGACGTTAGCCCATTAGTATGTTGGTAAAATATTACTGGTTAGCTATATGCTTAGGTAAGTCAGTTTCTTATTTCCTATTTAGTGGCCACAAATTTTAGTAGCACTGCCGTGCAAGTGCAATGGAGCAGCCTGAATTTTTTTTATGGGGTCACTAATAACAAAATATGTCGAGTAAATTAGATTTTATTGTACAATACACAATTGTGTTGCACACATTATAAAATGAAGTCTTCTATAATTATTGAAAACATAAATGCTTTTTTGGGGCATATCCTCTGCAATGGACAGTCTTAATACTGAAGAACGATTTCTTTCAGCGATTTTTAGGTAAGGATAGGTTATTCTGCCTCTAGCTGTCCCATACATTCATACATTTTTTATTATTTTGGATTTTTTTCAGCGGTCGAGTAAATACCTACCAGGCGAGCAGAAAATCTAGATGGTGATGTTACGAGCGTGCTTGCTATGGCCTCTGCTGGCGGCGGCGCAGGGCAAGTGGATTGAAGGAAAAATTGACACGAAAGACGTACGTCAATTATTTTTTTAGTGCGTT
Source organism: Hedya salicella (assembly GCA_905404275.2). NCBI lineage: Eukaryota > Metazoa > Arthropoda > Insecta > Lepidoptera > Tortricidae > Hedya > Hedya salicella. The sequence continues at coordinate 4,468,132 of FR990099.1, forward strand.
CTTAAATGTGACCAGAAATTTAGTGAACTGCAAAGTATTTGCCACGAACTTGCATGTTGTGAAATTAGCCTCTGAGATGTTTCCGGAACGCTATACTCGTAACGTGGGATTCTCTAAGAAGCAAGTAAACAGGACAGTTAAGGGTTTGCAACGTATGGGCGACTCCTACGGCGTTGCGCATATCCATGGGTGACGATGAACGTTGACCACTTTCCATCAGGTGGCACGTCTGCCCGTTTGCCAGTTATTAAATTTAAAAATTAATGAGTAATTTCCAGTAATTTTTAAACACTTTACTAATTATTGTGGCAAAGTTGTAAACATGCATCGTATGTCTGTAAGATAAGAAATAGATTAACTCAATATTATAAAGTTTAATATTTAATTCAAGTAAATAACAATATATTAATATCTAATTTAAACTAAATAAATCTAGAGTTTGAACTAAATAAAACTGAATAATTAATACTAAGTCAATATTATAAGAACTTATATTGTAATCGTCAAAAATTAAAAAGAAAGATTATATCAATTCAGGTATAAATATATTGAAAATATTCCAATTTCAGAACTGGGCGTTCCTCGCGCGCTTTTGTTTCCTCTCCCTCGAAGGGCAGTTCGAGTACTTGATTGAGTACGACAGAGACATGGGTACGCCCAACCTTCTGCTGTATTATGATGACGACAGCCAGTGGCCGGCCGTCTACCATAGCAGCAAGGTAAGACCAAGGCCGGATTAACGCTGAGCGGCGCCCTAGGGAACCATGATGAATGCCGCCCATTTAAATTATCCAGATACTCGTAAAGCCTTACATTATGCCTCTTCTAAAATATTGCTTACTGCCCCTAGTGCAAATTCTAGGCTGATAGAGTGTAGCCAAAGTAAGATGGAAATGGAAAATAATGGCATATTTGAAAAATCGACAACTGGCAATATGGAATGCATGAAACGTGCTAGGTGTTATAATGTGACAGCCTTTTTATTTAATATATAAAATAGGCATGATGGCGGAGTATGAAAATCTGAATTCTAAGTAGGCCATCAGTTACGAAATGTATTTATAGACAAGAAAAAAATGTATGTTATAGATAAGAAAAAAATGTAACAAGATTTTTTGCTTTTTCTAAATAATAAAGAATACTTAGATAAATCGCATTAAAGTTTAGGAGTGGGTTTAGGGGTGACATTTAGACTCACTGAAACGCCTTTATTTTTTGATTCCGTAGATAATAAAAAATATTTCTCCAATATTTATTATTAATCTGCACGACAGACTTATTATAACAATTATTAAAATTTAGTCATCATTATCTATTAAACATTGATTGAAACTAACACGATTTTCACTCATTAAATATCACAACACCACAAACAGGGTGTAATCGTGTATAAATATATGATTTATTTATGATTCGTTTGTAAATAAACGTCGAAGAATACCAACCATTAAGTTGTGATTTTTTTTTAAGGAATTTTATGGCCTGGTATCAGTCTAGACCTTTAAGCCAATAAAGTTGTGATAATCATCATCTATTAAAAAAAAATCTATTGGTGCCATAATAAAGAATTTTAATGAAACGCCTTGGCAACCTACGCTGGCCAGACTCTTACATCCTAAGTCATCACCTTGATTATGATACCTGAAGTTAATCCCAGGTTAAGTTTGATTTCTTGGGGTTGATTGCTTGTGTTTCTAATTCAACAAGACATCGGCGTGCTATCTTTTCAGACTTGCAAAGAACGAGAGGCGGTGGTAAACAGAGCGGGACAGAATCAGATAATAAAGCTGTCACACTGGTATCCCGACACTGAGTACTCAGGTTGTATTGTCACTAAGCAGAACAAGGAACTACCAGCAGAGAAGAGGTAAAAATATGTCGTCATCATTCTCTATCATTTTCCACATTTTAGGCAATTCTGAAGTCATGAACAAAAATATTATATTTAGATGAAATTTTGTATGCTGATTTTGAATAGTAGTACAGAAGCTGTATTACAGCTTATACCGCCCTTATAACGCTCAAACAGGCTATATAATAGCCGTATAAGCTCTTATACAGCTTGTTTGCTACCTGGTTAATAGCAATGAAATAACATCTATACTATTATTAAGTTGTAAAAATGAAATGTCTGTACATAGAAGATATTAAAAAAAACTATTGTAAGAGTCACATTTTTTTTGTATGTTTGTTTGTATGTGTTGTTGCGGCTTCATCACGCAAAATCGCCTGAACAGATTTCAACTATTTTTGGTACACAGGTAGCTAAGTATCTTCAGATGGCTATAGGAAACTTTTTACCCGACTACGCTGAAGAAAAAGACGGTTATAATTTTCTTCTCCCCGCGGAAGCAGTTTGCAGGCACATTCTAGTGTTACTGTATAGTTTGTTAGTGGTGAAAGTCACTTTTAAAAGCACGAAGATCGTGAGGTAAAACCTCAAGATTTTCGTAAATAATCTTGTTCCAGCTCATCAACTACCCCTAAGCCCACCAAAACCACACCCAAACCGAAGAACACAACCAACCTAACCAGCGAACCGCAAGACCCTTCCTACTACGATCAGTTCCTCAAATCTACCACGGCGCCAAAAACTACCAATCCGGATGACAAAACTACCATTACCGATACTAATTCTACCACGTGGTTTGAGTTAGTGCCGACAGATGAGTTCTCTACAACGACTATGGTACCTGATGATGAATTGTGGGAGAGCATCGGTTCTGAAGCCAATGATACGCAGTTAGAGAAGCTTAGTGATGTGGAAATGATGTTTGATGAAAATAGAGGGGTAAGTTTTTCATCCATTACCTAGGTACCTTCGTTTCATTGCCGAAAATTAAGTATCCACCTTTAAATCCATGATACAATACAACAGGTCTTTATTGCACCCCAACAAGAGTACAGTACACTACGGTCGACAATAGGCGGTCTTATTCCTAGAGAGCGATTTCTGTGTGTGTGCTAAGTGAGTTTAGAGATAATCTTTATTTTCTCATAAGAATAATACAGTTAATTTAAATGAGCTTAAAAATCCTTAAAAAGCAAAATTTTTAAGTCTAGTCACTAGGTCAAGTAGGGTATCATATGAAAGGGCTCGATCGGTACATTTTCGAACAATATAATATTTAGACACGCACTTAACCGGTATTTATTTTTATATTATATAGCTCAGGAGACATAATCATGACAACGAAGTACAGAGAAAAATTCATTGACCCATTGATTATAGTGCTTTCATCGTATCGCCAAGAAAATGTGCTGACATCTCTCCAAATACATTTCAGCATAAGATCAAGCGGTCCACCTTCGAACTCCTGGATCGCTACCGTCGCCGGCGCCTCAACTCTGAGCCCGAGCAAGCCCAGCGCGGCGTGGAGCGGCTGCTGGTGTCCTGCCACAACTCCAGGAGGTTCCGCTCCGCCAGAGAGCGCTGGTGGTTCATTGCTATCAGCAACTGTGATAGCCCAAAGGTAATATTGTACCTACGTTACAAACACACAGACAGTACGATTTACGGTTACCGATGTGCAGCAGTATTCTTATAACCTTCAAGCTGGTAATAAGACTAAAACGGATCAGCATTCGAATCTACCCAGCGTGTTGTAGACCACCTGATTCGTAGGTATTGTTAATACAAAAACCCAGTGCAGATACAACGTTGCGATCAGTGTTCGACACTGCTTTCAAATATAAATAAAACCTCAATCTTCGAGATTTTTCACCGTCTGAACTCTGAGCCCGGCCAGCATGGTAGCGAAGCGTGGAGCTGCTGCTAGTGTGGCGCCAGAGCGTGGTGGTGCTTCATCACCATCAGCAACTGTGATAGCCCGAAGGTAAGCCACTAAAACTAGACTTTAGAATACTGTGGAAGATAAGCCCTCAATCTGTGAGGCCAGCAAGGCCTGTGCGGCGTGGAGCAGCTGCTGGTGTCCTGCCAAAACTCCAGGTGGTTCCGCTCCGCATTGTCAGTACTGTCAGCGCAAGTATTAAGAGGCCTTTAAAAGACGACTGGTTGAAAAATACTGACCCGTACCGCCCCATCAACTGCGCGTATTGATAACCTATCCTGTCATAAGTCGAAGCTAACCTAATCGTTGATTTCATTCTTTGTTTCAGGGTTTGGACGTCAGATACAAATTTTTGATGACAAATGGTCCAGATGGAGACTTTTGGCATGAACATTTCTCCGCTGATGAATTCTGTAAGTCAACGTCAACGAGATGAGTAAGGGCTCATAACGTAACATAATATATAATGAACTGTACTATATCATTATGAATAACAGTTAGTAGTGTTATAACAGTACAAACAGCAACACACTTAGGTGACCTGAGGCTTTATGCCAATGTCAATAAGGTCTAACAATGGTCAGTTAGGTGTGTGGCTGATAGTACCATTACCTAATTATCGCAAGAAATAATTTACTCGAATTATGAAACTCTCGGATACTATAGGCATAAAGTGCGTTAGATGATGTGTCAAATAAAACGGGCAACACTATCCGTAACGGTAGAAAAAGTTTCTTTAGGTATTCTATTAGTTTTGGAAATCTCGGATCAACTAAACCTAATTGGCCTCGAAAAGGTCCCGCCTCAGCGTAATGCTAGCACGAAAGCCACCGCTAATCTTTTAACCACGAAAACATTTGTATTGCGATCAGTAAATGTTCATAAGGCTTGTCCACTAAAAAAAGTAGGCACCGAAAACTAAGTCTCCTTTGTCACTCAGTAGGTCTAGGTAGTTCAAACCGCAATTAGATTGCCAACAGAGTATTCTTTTTTATGGGGAAAAATCCAATATCCATACATTTTTCCTTACAAGTTGTGAAATTCCTACATAATGCCAGTTAAGACTGAAACCATTCAGTGTTTTCCCACTGAAACTTGTTGACTATTTTTGGACCTCTACCAATACATGGCGTTGTTATAAACTCACTAGCTTTGTCCAGAGTTACCAGAGCATGGCAATGTTAATGTTATTAATGAATGCTTCCAGACGTTCTCCCAGTTCTTCTGGCATACACGTTCGCCTACGTCATCGTGATGATAGCCGTCGTGCTGTGCAGTGTGGAACTCAAGTCCCGCCATCTTCTTCACTCCACGTATAAGTTGTTCCTAATATCTGTGACGGCACAGGTAAATAATTGGATCAATTTACTTTTTTTCTGTTCTCGTTGCCATGGTTACAGAGTTACTGTTTAAAACTGATTTTAACACATTCACTGCCAGGAACCCGCCTAGCGGGTGCTCTGCTCGTAAGTCGTGAAAAGCTTGGTAGTGAAAGTGTTAAACAACATAAAGGCAACAAAAATCTGTTTTTTCTAGCCAATAGCCAATATTGGTTCTTTTTCAAAGGTCCATCTCATCAGTATTTTAACAGCCTAGATTCATAGCATCTATCTAAGTAACTCTGTGAATTGAATATCAATCAACTATTCATCCAGACGATTCTAAGGAGCCCGAACGCGGAAGTATTGTGTTATTTTATTACAGAGTTCCTATGACCACCTTCTGACTCCATCATCAGACCGGCTCCATGGTGCCGCCACATTATTGTATTGTCACTAAACTTATATAATTGTGATACATTTTAATTTTACTCATTCCGAAATCGGGAAGTGGGTCAAATTTAGCTTGCAAGATTTGACCCGTACACATTGCAAGTGAAATAAAAGGTTTTAAAATAGGCTACATGAGTATATTAATACTGATATTTCCAACATGTTGAAAGTCTGTCTATTCATTTATCAGCTACGGACGTCCACTGCTTAACCCGCTTTCAATTATCAGATTACAAAAATAAGGGGATAAGTAATTCGAGTTTTAATCTTGACTTTTATTTCTCGTTGCCAAACCCTAGTACAGACGGCATTCGAAATACCTCCTAAGGTAATATAAAAATTCAACACAACCAAATGAAAAACGCATAAAATTAGTATCTCGCCATAGAGTGCGCTCCTGCGCAGACCGCATCCACCGATCACCGACATCGAAAAGTAAAATGTTGAAATGGCTTCAAATTGTCCTCGTGAGAGGCTTAAGAGTGAAGTATGTCCTTTATTTTACAGCAAACTGGTGTGATTATACAAAGCTTGGCCTACATCCGTTACGCGACCCATGGATTTGGTGGGGACAGTGCCAAAATTATTGGTGAGTGTTATGTAACCTCTTGTATTTCTCACATATGTTAGTTAAGGAACCGATAGAAAAATTGGAAGCTATCTATATCCTCTGAGAAACTTTTGTTTAGTTTTGCCTCCAGAACAAAGTATATAAAACAATTTAACAGATTATATCGCGTATATTATCTCATTTTAGTTCCCGACGTTTCGGAAGCTTTTCAGCTTTCGATGGTCACTGGTGGACCAAAGGTGTATTTCAATGAGTAATAATCGCAGAAACAGAAGAAAATAAAGTATATAAACCTATACATTCAAGCTTTCAGACATGGGTATGTGTGTGTACGCTCCTCCAAAGAGAGTTCTAATTATAGGCGGATTTTCCATGAGGCTGACCAGGTCCTAGTCTGGGGCGATCAGTTGATAGGAAGGAAAATTACGATGAAGAAGATCTGAAAGAGACGAATGGCACTTCAGACATGGTCAAATATTGTCACACAAGTTTGTGGCTATAGGAATAAAGATGTTGTGTTGTGATATATTTGGCACTGTTCAGTATATTCCTCAAATAAGTTCTGATACATAGGTGACCAGGAGACGCAGATCGTCAATGAAGATACTCCAGGAGAATACAAATATTACAAATCTTTATCTATTACTAGATTTTCGTTACAAGTGGTTAGATCAAAATAATATGCAAATATGTTGCCGCTACGGTTGTGATGCCGTCTGAAGTTTTCGAAGCAGGGTGTGATGTGTGCGTGACGTCACTGTAGAACCAGTAGCATGAATGCCCTTATGTTGCGCCAACAGGCACTTCGGATGTTAGCGGTATTTTAGTGCTGAATGTAGGCACTAAATATCTTTAAGAGGTCAAAACTACAAGTGGCTTTTGATTCAAGATCACTGCTCTTTGCTTCCAGGTCAGTTCCTCTGCGGCTTATCAGAAACAACATTCCTGCTACTCCTGGTGCTGATGGCTAAAGGCTACACCATCACGCGTGGGCGCCTGAAGCCAGGGTTCACCGTGCGGCTCACGGTCTTCATGTGCTGCTACGTGCTCTCCTATATCGTGCTCTTCGTCTATCAGGCCAAGGTGACCAGCTTCGTCTCCTAAGGCGCCAATACCGACATACTAGTCAAAGAACCGTGGGGAACCCTTGCTTCCATTGTTGCTTGTCACAGCAGAGTCCTTATGTCTTCTTGCTCTGCTACCACGACAATCTCTTCGCTTACCACATCAAGGTACTAATTTGGATCATCTTTACCACAATTACTGTTCGAGACACTATCAGTCACGTCACACGTTCCTACCTTGTATGAGGAAACTGTGAACTTTGTTCTGCAGCTGTGTTAAAACTTGCGTTCATCGGAACGGTTTCATAACAAAAGTTACCATCATGAGTTATTCGGTGGTACTGGTATTATTAGCTATTAATATTTTCATACTTTAAAAGTGTACTTTCCCACTTAACAAAAGGCTCATCTACAAGGTAACGAACACCATTTTTTTAAGGATTCTATCATGCAAACTACCATTTCGCATCAAAAAATATTTTCTATTTCCAAACAGTCAACATCCCTATTCTGATAAAGCAGGATTAGAATTCTGGTTTAGAAAAATAGACTTTTGGAGGAATTTTGTAAGTGTTTGAATGAATCGGTTTGAATGTCATCAAAAAAATCCCGAGTGTAGACACTACGTGTGTAGTCTCATGTACTACCTGCGGGCCTATGATGGTCGCGTTTATCACGCGATAAATGATATGATAACGCGTCTGTCACTCTCGCACCCACATACGTGTCAGAAGGTGACGGCAGCTATGTCATTTATTTATTGCGTGACAAACGCAACCATCACCGCAGGATCTTGTCTAATGTTCGCAATAGTGTTTTCGACTGAGCTGATGGTCGCAATAGTGTTTTTGAGATTATCTTCTCAACTTTTCATGGTCACTCCAGGCCTTCGACCCAGGTGAGGTGCTATACCTGTACGAGAGTCCCGCGGGCTACGGCCTCATCGTGCTGCGCGTCGCCGCCTCCTGTGTCTTCGCGTACTCCACTATCTTCACCGTGAGGAAGTACCCTGAGAAGGTAAGAGGCAGCCTTGCGCAGGGTGCTTGTCAATCAACCAGGTCAATAAGGTATGCATGATTTTTTTATCGCATTCTTAACAGAATATAAAAATACCGTAATAAAGATGACTAAAAATTAAAGTACAATAGACTATTTAACAACTTTTGTTCGTGGTATGTTATAAAATAACCTCAATATACTTAATAGAAATATTGGTAAAAAACTACTTACTTAATTCAATCTCATAAAAAATCACTGTGATACAACAATGTTAAAATCTCATTTTTGGTTTTTCCCAAAAAACACTTCATACTAAAGCCTACTACTTAGCTTAGTGACGTCACGCGGTTGATTATAAGTAGTTTCTAAAACATAGGCAGACGAAAAAAACTGCCATTAAAAAGAATATATGTGCCCAAGGTCTGCTTGTACTGGCCAACGAATCAATTCATATTTCTAAATTAGTATAAAAATTCAGAAATTTAGTGTCTTAAGAATGTCTCTATTTTTTAGCCGCTCACCATATAAAAAGATATACCAGTAGAATTTGAATCATTGTAGGAATTACGATTGTATTGCCTCTGTATTCAATTCGAACGACAAAAAGCAAATTCAACTCTATTCTGTTAGAAAAAGAACCTGAATGCACTTTATTGTTTACTGATAGCAAGATTATAACTGAAATCTTAATCACATTTACATCTTGATTCTCACACAACTGTACTTAGGTATACTCACTATGTCAGGTTGAATGTCGTCCTTTTGTGTTCCTATAATCACAATCTCGCATTTTCTGTCCACAGAATATGTTCTACTGTCCATTCTTCATCTGCGGGACGCTGTGGTTCTACGCTGGACCTCTGTTCATTCTTACTGCCAACGCTTACATAGGTACTTGAAGGTGCATTGGAGTAAGGCAGAAGTAGGGGGAAATTCGAAAGATGAACTTCATTTCAACGCTTTTAAGAGTATTTTCAGTAAAGTTAAGGCCGAGCTACACCGGATGCATGTGCGTGTCGTGCACCTAGTTGTTCGAAGGCATGCACGTTGTAAAGTACGAATCCTCATAAGAGATGACACACCGCAGCGTACGCACACGTCACTCAAGCGGTGTGTCATCTCTTATGAGGATTCGTACTTTACAACGCGCAGGCCACGCACATGCATTCGGTTTGGCTCGACCTTAAATATTTCCCATACTTCCGTCTTATCCCAATGGCTTACACATGAGAGACGATGGTGCGGCGTCAAGATGTTAGTTTATTGAAGTCGGTTGTTATAGTATACAAGGTTTTGCTCGTGACTTCGTCAGCGTAGAATAAGAATTTACAAAATCCTTCCTTAGTCGATACACGTTCATTCAAGTTTCATCTCTCTACCTTCAGTGATTTAACTGTGCGTCGTCTGTGAATAGTTTGGGTAGTTATATAGGTGTTTCAATTGCTATCACTTTCCTGCTGCATATAATTAAAGATGTACCGCAAGTACAGTATATATTTTCACCAAACTTTTACTTTCTTTTTGGCTTATTTCTTCAGAATATGTGACAGGAAAATGGTAGCAGATGAATCGCCTGTAGAACTACCCACTTAATTATGTTATCTGTGCTATTATAAAGTTGTAAAAATTACATGTCTGTACATTAAAGATATTTTCAAAAAAATGTTTTTCACCGACTATTTTGTAGATCACTGAAATTAATCATACAATATTTTTTTGTATGTTTGTATGTGTCGTTGTGGCTTCATCACGCCAAATCAGCTAAACAGATTTCAACTATTTTTGGTACACGAGTAGCTGGGTATCTCCAGATTGTTATAGGATACTTTTTAATCGACTACGCTCAAAAAAAATAGTAATTATGAATTTTTCTCCTCCGCGAACTAAGTTGCCGGCTCCTTCTAGGTTATATATTAGGATGGACAGTAAGGATATAAATATTGCTTTCTACTTTCAGATAAATGGGTGAGAGAGAGCGTGGTTACTGCCGTCCTTCTCTTTATTTCATTTAACGGACACATCATGTTTTTGGTGAGTTATACTATAGAACCATAATTCGACCAACGTGGATTAATTTCATACTAACAAATTTAAAAGTCAGTCAGTAATAGCATGGGCGCTTAAATTGTAGGTAACACTTAGGTGACGGCAATCATGGACATGTTAAGTACATAGTACCCAATAATGGACAGCAAAGGTTCATGGACTTTATTAGTTCGAACATTCAGTTATCTGAACATAGTGTTGTTAGTTTAAAAATATAGTGTAACTAAGTTAAAATTTGAATTAAGCAACGGAAAAAATATCATAATTGGGTGCTTGTCCATTACTGGTGTACTGTGTGTACCTGTATTTTTGATATGATCCACGACTGACCTTTTATTAGCTGTAAAATGTTGCAGTGCACTACAGGGTTTTATAGCGGTAAAATGTTAAATGTACCGTTTTGCAACGTACCTATGAAAGCAATAAATGAAGTGATAACTGGCGTTTACGCCCTTCGAGTCTTAAGGTTTCGATATGGCACAATACCTTTTTTTTCTGTTTCCAGCTTCTCACCCTGCCCGTATTCGCCAACAAGAACTTCCCTTACCACGTTCGTACCACGCAGATTGGAGTTATGGAGGTATTATTTAAGGCCAAGTCACACCGGATGCATGTGCGACTGTGCGTGGCGTGCACGTAGACGTGCGCGTTGTAAAGTACGAATACCCATAAGAGATGACACACCGCTGTGCACGTGCACGCCACGCAAGCGGTGTGCCATCTACTATGACATTTCATACGATACAACGCGAACGCCACGCACTCGCTCACGCGCACGTACTGCGCCAGCATCCGGTGTGTTTCGGCGTTTATAGTTATTCTGGGGCCCGTTTCATAAACGCTTGTGATTAAAAAACGTTGTCACTCAACCTTTTGGACTCCAACGACACATATATCCCGACTGCAGGGTCAACTCCAACGACCGATATCTCCATCAAGGCATTTAGACCGATATAGACCGACGCCCATTGACATAAGGGGTCATGTTAGAGTGAAACTTAATGATGTCGTTGCGTACGAGTGACACCTTTTTTATTTGTCAAAGCGTCGAAGAGGTTAAAACGACGAGCATATATGATAAGCATGTCATTATTTTTTGCTTTATTATTACCTGCACCTGACACTGACAGTTGACAGGACTGCTCTGCCGGTCGATGGTCGCTGTCAGCTCAGGATAATGACATCCATTATATTCGTGCATGCAGCTCTCCGTGGCGCCACATATGGTCTCACCGGAAGATCAGCGCTGGCTCCCGAGCCAGCATTATGCTGAGGTGGGACCATTTCAGGGCATAGTTTTAGTTGTTTTTTTTTTTTGTAAATTGTTTATTTTTTTGTCTATGCCTCTGAATAAATTTATTTTCTTTCTCCTACTTCTTTCTTTAAAAACTCTTCACTGTGATTGCAGGTAACCGGAAGTTCCGGACTGGACGGATTTGGCCACAACGCGTACCATCCGGGCAATGGAGCTGCGCAGACTGTCATTATACCCCTCACGAGGCAAGTTGAGTTGTAACCTTCAACTGAATCTATTGGCCGTTACTCGGTTTCCGCTTTTTGCCGTCGATATAGAGAACTAGCTAGACTATCAAAAGCAGTACCTATAAAGGTCTATAATAATAAATTGATAATACAAACTAATAATAATAAATATATTGTTACGTATTATCAGGGTATCTAACTCCTGTACTTAGGGTTAGGTTCTGTAGAAATAAATAAATTTGTTATGTTGCAGACGAACGGAAGAACTCATCGGCAACATGTATAGCCAATACATGGCCTCCGCTCCCCCCCTTTCCATAGACCACACCCCCACCCTGAACGGGATCAAACGGATCCACTCCCTCTCCCCAAAAAACCAACTTGTCCATCAAGACAGCACCGACACCAATGCATCAGACGACATAAATCCGGTCCTAACCAACGAAATATTCACCGTCGAGAACCAAATGTCAAAATTAGAGTTACCAGACAAAAATCTGCCAAGACCGGTGTTGCCACAGGATAAAAATCTGCCAAAGCCGGTGTTGCTACAGGATGAAAATCTGCCAAAGTTGCCACACGAGAATCTGCCAATCGAGAATGGTTCGAGGAGTGAACTGCCAAGTGTGTTGCGGTCTAAGAGGAATATTTTGGAGCCTTTAAAAAGAGATGATGTCCCGTCGTGGTCGCTCGCTAAGGGGCCTAGTGTGGTTGCTATGCAGAAAAAGTTGAATGGCAGTACTAAGGAAGGTAAGAACAAAGAGGTTTAGCTTGTTTTTATTTTTTATTTGTCGGCGTAAAAAATACTAATACCGGAAAACCACTATTGTGGTTTTCCGGGATAATACAATGAGAACGAGACTTTTAAATAATAGAAAAATTAAGCAGGTAACATATTCCTCCCAGCCCGTATTCTATCGCTATGCAAAACAAGGACAAACCAACAACACACAACCATCGCATTTACAATATGCTATATGGATAACTCGATCGATCATGTTCTCGTAAACTCTACCCTGTATTTTTATATGACACACATTTTTTATGTGGGAAAATTTACACCACATTATTATCTATTGTGATAGATAGATACAAATATCAAGGCGCAAATAAAAACACGATTACTCTCTCACGTGGTCGTACCAGGAATCGAACCTGGTACCTTTGGATTACGCGTACGACGTGTTAATCCACTAGCGAGCACTGTGGTGTACGCCTCAAATGTATCCATCCGCTTTGACACCCGTACCCTCTTTAATTTTTTAAGGTTAGCGCCATTTATGAGAGCATGTATTGCACATGTTCATATACCCTGTATGTTTTGAACACCGTATTATTAGCTTGCTGGTGGCCTACCATTTCATTGACAAATGTTTCCTAGTATGTTTTATTTCATAGAATTTTCATTTCATCGATAACGTTTCCCCCTGAATCCATATAATTTTTATGATAATTGAGAAGATCATCATGTAGGTAGAAGTCGTTAGGTTCGATGAGGTTTGTTTTATAACAATCCAAAGTTATTAACAGTTTCAGAGAAAAATGATTTCTATTTTTTTATTATTATTATTTAGTACTCAAAGTACATAATTCTTGTTTCTAAGACAGTTGCCTGCAAAACTGTATTGTACAGTTTGACTGCAGGCACGAGTCTTTATACTAATAATACTACAGTACCTGTAATTATTTATTATTTATATACAAATTGATCTCTGCATTATAAGATATACAATATATCAATATATCGATAATTCAAGGTAGGTAAAACCTTAGCTTGATATTTGGCTAAGTTTATATAAACAAATCTTGGAAGGTACATCGAGTTAGAAGTTTGCAAGTTACAGAATAACGATGATAATACACTAATTTCTTGCCATGAAAGTGTGTTTTTGACGTGATAACGTCTTATAAATCGATGAACGCCTGCTGCCGGATTGTCACGTTCCGCCTGAGCCAAGCGTGCAAGCGAGAGCGCGGAACAAGCGATAGAGGGGCACGATGGGCCTAAGCGAACGCTGTATGGTGAATTCATAAAAAAATGCAATTTTTCATAAACGTATTCTTATGACATGATATTTTCTTCTGTTTCCGCGATTATTACTCATTGAAATAAAACAATTTAACGGATTATATCGCGTATATTATCTCATTTTAGTTCCCGACGTTTCGGAAGCTTTTCAGCTTTCCATGGTCACGGGTGGACTAAAATGAGATAATATACGCGATATAATCCATTAAATTGTTTTATTTCAATGTATTCTTATGACATTATCACGTAAGATTGTCGTCCGTGAACAGACTTTTTATGTTAGGTTCAGTTTTGATGTTAAATAACACTTTTTACTTACAGAACCTCCAGAACCCCTTAGCAACGGTAAGAAGGTACCTCCAGTGCGAAACGGGCTGCATCAGAGCTCTGGCGAGATCTCCACCATCCACGAGGGTCGGGAGCAGAGCTACCCACCCGCCAGCACGCTGCAGCTGTTCAGCGCCGGCAGGAGTGGGTGACAGGAAATTGGAAGGAGTTGGCAGGAAGACAGCAAGAGTGGGCAGGAAGTTGGTAGGAGTGGACAGGAAGTTAGAAGTGGAGAGAATAATAGCACGAGTTCGCAGGAAGATAGCAAGAGTGGGCAGGAAGTTCATAGTAGTAAACAGGGAGATGTCAGGAATGGACTGGAAGTTGGCAGGAGTAGACAGGAAGGAAGCGAGAATGAAGAAAAGAATAGTATGACTGACGGAAAGTAAGCGAGAGTAGACAGGAATATAGCGGGAGTGTATAGAAATTAGGAACAGTGTGTTCACTGTTTGAAAGGCACCAATGCATATTATGAAGATTAATTGAATGATTATTAGGAAACAGTATACATAAACTGTCAATATAAGTGTAATTTTATTATACCTACATTTAAATATATTTAATCGAGATGCGTATCCTGTGAAATACTCATAATTAGCAAAATTTTACTACGATTCGTTGTACTTTGTGTATCACATGTCACTATGGGACGAATAAAAGATGAAATGGTAAAGCGTCATAGTAGACTTACATTTCGATCGCAGAATAAGCCTGAAACTTAAATAACAGAGATGCTAGCACGAGTGGGCAAGAATAATGCAATTTTGGATAAGGTTTTTGACTAGGATAAAAAAGGCGAGGAAAGAACTGGGCCATGAAGAACTAGTCATAAAAATAGTGTTAATGAGTGTAATTTTATATAATTGAAATTGAAGAAGTTTTAGTGTTCTGTAATATACTCTAAATACTCGTGTATCGTGTAACATAATTCATAACATTGTTGAACACATGTCACTTATCAGATAATTATCTTTTCTCAAAAGTACAATGAAATATAGACATTGTGTTTCTTATAATAGGCCTCGAAGTCTAACGTTTTGGGTGCGGCGCGACGAGGGGTTCATAATGATATTTCGTACAAAATTAATGGCCTTCAAAGCGACCTTCTTTTGTACGAATTCCTGTGAGCGCTGCGCGCCTCAGGCCCCGGTCCACGCAGAAAACATCGAAGATACTATGTGCTCGTACATTAAAATAACGTTTTCGTTTTTTTTAATTATGTGTATATATGTTCGTCTTCTTATTTTTTATTTCATTGCATGTTTGAGAAAAGCACTACAAACCGTGGCGTGAAAGTGGATTGCCAGCCACGTATCCCTATCCGTGTAATCAGTGTATACCTACTTGGCTGGCAATCCCTATTTTCCCAGGCTCTGTAGTAATGTACTATTAATATGACCACAGTTGACTACCCACCATTACCTTTGTTAGCATTGTTTCAAAGGGTGTTAAATAAATATGTAAGAAAATATTTTAATCAAATTTTCGTAGTTTCTAATACTCGACTACAAAAGCATATGGTCGGATTTGAAGAGTCACCAAAAACATATTTTTTTAACTAGAAAATGCCTGAAACTTCTTTCGCGGAGGAGAAAAGTCATAACCCCTCTTAGTAGGCGAGTAAAAAGTATCCTGTAACCATCTGGAGATACCCAGCAACACGGGTGTGTACCAAAAATAATTGAAATCCGTTTAGCCGATTTAGCGTGATGAAGCCACAACGACAAATACAAACATTTAATTCTAACAACTCTTTATAATAGTATAGATATTACACTTTTTATTTTCTTTCATTCTAGCAAACTAACTCTTGTCAATATTATCAAGATCTATTCGTACATAAAGTCCGATCTGAAAACTTTTGAAACGTTTCTTCATGTTATTGACGAGATAACGTCTTATAAATCTATGCACGCCGGCTGCACGCACGAAAAAGCATGACTCATGCCGGTAGCACACCTCCGCCGCGAAACGCCATACAAGGCGCGCGAAACTAAAGCGGAACTTCCTTGGGTTTGACGTTTCGCGGCGGAGGTGTGCTACCGGCATTATTGTCCCGTTCGACTGTCCCGAGCGCGGAGCAAGCGATAGAGAGGCACGATCGGCCTAAGCGTTCGGCTTGTGAATTCATAAAAGTATGCAATTTTTCATTAATGTTCTTATGACGTTATCACGTAAAATTATCGTACGTAAACCGACTTTACAGGCAACCAATTTGTTTCTGCTCTGCTGAAAACTTAGATATTTTTGGATCTAACTAAATGCTTTTCATGTCCAGAATTAGGAACATCAAGTTTCCCAGAGACGCGATATTATATTTTTCTCAATAGTGCGTGTTATTCGGAATAAACAAATATTTTATTTTTAAATGGTGTCGTATTGTAGATTATTTTTTAATATGATATGACGTTTGTGTAGTTTCTTGGACTGTATATTCTTTTCGTTTAATAGAGATAAATAAGAAAAATTTAAAAGTTATGCTGTCATAGTTAAACTATTTTTAATTATTTTTAGGCCAAAGTAGAAATTTATTCATTTCAGTGAACTGCACAAATGTCATATCGAGTTTAAAAAATATAGATGTAAAAACAATACAACTTAAAAAAATAAATATATGTACATTCCGAGTTCAAATAACGTGCACTATCGAAAAAAACATGTATCTTGAAAACTTAATGTCTATTGGGAACATGAGACTAACAAAAAATGTTTACATTTAGTTGTATATAAATTCAGACCCAGATCGCTTATCAGATCTATAATTGGGTCTACTAATGTAAGCAAATTATGTTTTCGAAAATTCCGCCACCTAAGTTTTTCTCTGATACCGAAAATTATTAATTTCTATTTTAAGAAATATAAATTTGTGTTTCGACGCGATATTAATGTTTTTAAATTAACACTACATTTCATACTATTGTCATAAACACAGAAAAATCAAAGCGCAAAAAAAACTCAATGGCACTACACGTGGTCACACCAGGAATCGAACCCGGTACCTTTAGATTGCCGGTCCCACGTACAATTCGACCAACGAGCAGGAAGTGGAAGTTTTTCATTACGGAGAAAACGTGGTTGCGGAATTTCCGCAAATATGTTATGCAAAAATAAAAAATATTTTCAACTTGATCTCAACATTTCTATACTTCACTTTGTGATGTCTTAAGTGAATAACGATTTGTGATTTATAGATATATTTTCCAGTGTGTTTCTAGTCTTTTAAATACACATTTTGTCCAAATATTTGTGCTTTCTTAAATAATTCTAAGTTTACCTACCCTACGCTTTTTATTTTTTACTTGCAGTGCCTTCGTAAATAAGTGGAGTTTTTATCTATAAAACTTCACTTTTTTATTAGTCTATTTCAGGGGTCAGCAACCTTTTGAGTAGAAAGAGTCAAAAATTGCAATTTACAAAATTTCATACTTTTTAATGAGCCACAAAAAAAATCTTGCTATAAATAGTACTTATAGATATAAATAAACTAATCTATAGAGCCGCAGCTTCACTTCCAAAAAGCCGCTCGCGAGCCGCGGGTTGCCAACCCCTGGTCTATTTGAGTGTCCCACTGCTGGGCAAAGGCCCTCAATCAGATGCATCCTCCGGTCAGTTATTTTAGAACGCGTCCAAATCGTCCCGCCATCTTCGTCTAGGCCTGCTCTGTTTAGTGGCACCCATTAGTGCTCACACTGGGCCCCCTTCCCGGGTATAGTCAGCGGCAAAAGTAGATGATCATTTTAGTTCCTCGTCACTTTCACTACTTTAAGCTTTAACGCATCCGAAATGTCGCAGTATTAACTTTTACGTCAGTGAGACAAAGTATTAAAATAATCATCTACTTTTGCTGATGACTGTACATGCGGCAGACGTAACCGGCCAGTCCCTCTTTAGCCTGGCGGTTTTTTTCTCCAACATCAGTTAAACGTCACATTGATTAAAACCTACACGATCTTCACTCATTATCACAATATTGCAAAACGGGGCTTAATCGCGTATAAATATGGTTTATTTAATTAAGTACCTTTCGTTGTTAATTCTTCGACGTTTCGGACGTCGTATTAGGTTGAACGCCAAGTTTGTCACTAGACCGACACACTACATTCACGACATCTGGCGGTATATCGGATGATATTTGATGTTGTTTTATGGAAAGGGGGGGAGACACAGCTGGGACATAACTGGATTGCACGAAGATGAAAGTTTGAAACAGTCTTCCCGGTTGAAATTTCGTTGCTTCTTGATTTCAATTACTTTACGTACGATTCTACTAGAATAACTGTAATTACGTTTTGTAGAAAGCATCTTGGGATTATGAAGCTCAATCCAGTGGTTTGGTCCTGATTCTAGTAAGGTGAGGGGGTTAAGTGCGCCTGCCGGAGAAGTGCGCCTATATATTTTTTTTAAGTTCTTGGTAAAAATCACAGATCTCTGACCATTACCAATAGCTATGATTTAGTTTGCTGCATCGATATATGATGTTATTACTAGTACCTATTAACAGTTTTTGTTATTTACGTGTAAGTAGGCGTACTTGCCCTGCAGGCGCATTTCCCCCCACTCACCTTTAATGTTCGGCAATAGCGGAATTCTACACCAGGCGATTCTTAACAGCCGCGATATGTTCCTTGACCCTTTCAGCGAAGGTGCGCTTCGTCTGTCCAATATAAGAACTCCCGCAACTGGAATCGATTTTGTAAACGCCAACAACACCCATAGGTGATCTAACACGCCCTGTGACTTCGGATAACGGTGTGTACAGTTTTTATCGAGTACTTTTGTAGTAGGGGAAAGAGGTAAGTTATGACAGAGGAGAGTTGTGACAAATAAATATCGTTAATAGATAACGTTAAAATCTGTCAGTGACAGTTAAAATTTGTCATAAAAATGTAAACGTATAAGAAATAAAAGACCTTTTAACAACACAATCACCTTTACTTCAAATAATCAACAATATCAATAATTAAGTATGTAATGATATTACATGTTTTTAACCCCCGATAAAAAAGGGTGTTAGGCCCCTATCACACGGCGTATTTTAAACGCGCAGACGACGCGCGTTTGAATTGCTACAAACGCGATACACACGCGAGTCAGTATGCAACTCTATGGTATCAAAAATGCGCTGTCGACGCGAGTTCCTAAAACGCGCCACGCCGGAGCGTTTCAAAAACTTATAATGTTAAGGTGCGTCCACACTTGTATCATTTGCTCGTATCCGATCACCGTGCCGTGGCATGACTGCGTATGGCGCTGCTTGGACGCTTACTGTCGGCGCGCCGATCATGCCGTACACGATCATGCCACGCGACGATGATCTGATACGGGCAAATGATACAAATGTGGACGCACCTTAAGTTAGACGTGGTCAGTGTGATGATGACCATGAGCTGAGTTTTCGATCGGCGCTAGCGAGTATCTCGTATCGAGAGTCAGTGCACCTCTCTCGCACGCGCTAATAGTGCGAAAGAGATAGACCGTCACCGAGCGCTCGATACTCGCTCGTACCGAACTCATGGTAGGCGCACAGATGTAGTTTTCTTGATGGCAAAACATTATTCGTGTTGCCATCGGGAAAACTTGGATGCTACGACTTGCTCTGAAGTGTCAATAAGTTATCATAGAACGTGCTTCTATCCATGATTATGAAACTTTATTAGTCTACTAGACGGTGCCCGAAACTTCGTTCGCGGAGGAGAAAACTCACAACCCCTCTTTCTTTCGACAGCATAGTCGGGTAAAATGTTTCCTATAACCATTTGTGGATACCCAGCTACCCGAATACCAAAAATAATTGAAATCTAATTAGCCGATTTGTCGTGAAGCCAAAAAAAAACCAATAAAAATATTTTTCGATTCTATGACTTCCAAATAGTCCGATACAATTTTTTTTTTTGAAAATATCTTTAATGTACTAACAGACATTTAATTTTTACACTTTTATAATAGTACCTATAGATGTCAAAAGTTAAGTGAAGTTTGACATTAAAGTTTCATATTAATGGGGATATTAATATTTTTCCGACATCGTCAGTTTACTTATGGTGCATTCCACCAGAACGTCTACTTTGTTGGGTACGTGACGGCTATGTATGACAGCTACCTTAAAAATATATAAAAAGTCCAAGAAGTCACTACCAATACAAAAGCAAAGTTATAAAATATTGAAATACCAAAAATTTACTTCCTAACTTTCTTAAAAGTATGAAAATAATGGCGTCACGTACCCGACATTCTGGTGGAATGCACCGATGGCAAAACAATAAACACGTCGAACATTTAATACGATAATTGATTGATACTTCACCTGGTGTTGCCACGTTTCCGAGTTCTCATGATGGCAATTCATTATACATATCTGTATCTGAATGTTTTATCCGTTTGATGTGACCGATTTTTGATCTGGGACGTGATAGAGAATATTCTTAGTTATGGTTCAAGAAAATTGAAACATTGATTTAAACTTACACGATCTTCACTCATTATCACAATACTACAAAACTCTTTCTCTTTTATTTTGATGTGTGTTGTGATAACAAGATAATTCAATCAGCCAATAATCACCAGCTTTTTTATATAGTCTGTCCTTTTAGGTTAGGTTTGCCATAAATATGGGGAAGACGACCGGGGCAATGGGGAATGGATGAAAATTTTCAAAAATCTTGAAATTTTGTTTATTGTAGGAATAAGCCTCCTTATCGTCAGAAAAAAATGGCAGATTTTTCTGTAGCTTGGAAAAAAAATAAAAAGATGTTGGTGGGCCTATATGACAGCCTATACGGTACGGCAGTAATAACAATACATTTACAGCCATTTTAATCGAAAATATCACTGGTGCATTTGCCGTACCGTATAGGCTGACATATAGGCCCACCAAAACCTTTTCATCTTTTTATTTTTTTCTAAGCCACAGAAAAATCTGTAATTTTTTTCTGGCTTATTCCTACCTATAAACAAAATTTCAAGATTGTTGAAAATTTTCATCCATTCCCCATTGAAACAAAGTACAAGAGAGAGTTAGTAATAGGATTCCGTTGGTATTGTTTGGGTATGGAAGCCTAAAAAGGAAATGTCATTAATAAAATAGGAAACAATAAACTATATCTACCTTACATAGGCCCTGCCCTCGAGGGCTGATTTCCTAGTTCTGGTCAATACCACACAATCTCGCACACCGATCAGTACTACATAATCTATGATTTGATACCGGGACAATTTCTGTTATGGCCGGGACACCGGGACATTACCGGAACGAATGGCAAACCTATTTTAGGTACATAAAATCCTTCCGGAACTTAATTTTGAATTCTCATAATGTTGAATACTCGAAATGTTGAATTCTCGAAATGTTGAATCTCAAAATGTTGAATTCTCAAAATGTTGAACAGTAAATCTCAGAATGTTGAATTTTTAAAATGTTGCACACTCAAAATGTTGAATTCCCAGAATGTTGAAGCTCAAAATGTTCAACAGGAAATATGGAATCTTGAATTCTTAAATTGTTGAAATTGCAAAAATAATAGGATGGATCACTCTTATCATTTACCAATTAGGGATACAAACAATAGCCTACGATCTATTCTCATAAAAAAAAAATTATAGGTTAGAAGAAGATAATACCACCTTCATTATTAACAAGGGAGCTTCTGAATAACATTAATGAAGAGGTCTGTAGTAACTTGAACTCCATTCAAGATATTTTCGAGGATATGTAACAAAATTAAAAAAATGTTATCCTAATTTTCCTGCATATGATTTACCCACATATTAGTCGGTTCGACCCACTTTATACAGAGCAAGGAAACAAAAAACTTGACGACGTAACAATACCAAAAGCGTTGCGAGAAAAGTTTAATGTGATCGAAAACGGAAATGAGGAAAAGATAATTCTAATTTGTTCCAAGAAGATATTGAAAACATTACGTTGTTTTAACCTAGGTTCCATAATTCCCTAAATAAAAACATACATTGCAACTTTTACATAGTTTCTTATTTGTTTGTTAGTTTTGTCGCATGTTGTTGCTACTCCCGGAAAATGGAAAATTCCCGGAATCCAACATTGAGAATTCAACATTTTGAGATTCAACATTTCGAGAATTCAACATTTCGAGAATTCAGCATTATGAGAATTCAACATTAAGTTCCGGAAGGACATAAAATATGCATGCGTTTTTACAATCATACAAACAAAAAACAATAAGTCTATATGTGACTACATGATCATAACAGATTTTTGCAACTTGCCAATAGTGGTATTTATGGCCTGTTCTGCAAATAGGGTTAAAATGTTCAATACTTTTTTTATACGATAGTCATTATTGACTTTTTAATATCACTGTTACTTCCATACTGTCAAGTTATATTAACACATTTCACACAACATTTTTCACATCTGTACTGCCCCAGTACTTCTTTATTGACAAACAAGAGTGCAATCTACTTGATAGAAGGCAGTGCCTAGTATTATACTCTCCAAATGATGTAAGCTAGTGTTTCTCAAACTTTTTCATAATCAATCAGGAAATACAAGTACTTTCTATTGCATAGTGTATACCATAGATAAAACACAAAATAACATTTAAAAATGCTTACATTTAGATGGCGATTTCTTTCTGGCAACACTAGGTGGTAAATGTGTTAATTACAGGTACTGATGTGCAAATTGCGGAAACTTTCCAAAATGCTTAAAAAAGGTCTTAAGTCTATTGTTAACTTACATGTTTAGAAGACCCTTTTTAAGCATTATTTAGTATATAAAAGATCTTAAGTCTAGTGTTAACTTACCTGTTTAAAAGACCTTTTTTAAGCATTTTGGAGTTTCCGCAATTTGCACATCAGTAATTACAGGTCTACCGCTTAACTCAGTCTGCTTCTAAGGTATGGGAGCGGTACGGGAGGGGTGACAAGTGACGTGACATGACGTGCCCTAACCGTCTCACTATACAAGCCTGACGCCCGACTGGAGTTATGCGTCGTTTGACGTTCCGGAAACACACCCCTCCCATACCTCAGGAACAGACTGACTTATGCGTTAGGCCTATAGTGGCCTTATACGTATATATCCTGCCGTCACTAAAGTGTCAAAATATACGGATCATATATTGGCAGTTGCATATTTTCCCACTTTTTCAACTAACATTTATCTTTCAGTGGTGCTATAATAGGTATGATGACAACCTATTTCTGTGGTAGGTTATAGAACGACCATCCAATAACAGAAATACTGGTGAAAAAACTACTTCAATGTCATAAATATTCCATGAGATACAACAAGTTTAGAATTACACTTTTGGACTTTCCCATAAAACGCTCCATACTAAACCCTACGAAGGTATGACGTCACACCTTCCTACCTTGTATGGGGAAATTAAGAAATTTGTTCTGCAGCTATGTTAAAATTTGCGTTTACCGAAACGGTTTCATAACAAAAGTTACCATAAATTTCACGCGTTATTCAATGGTATTATTATTTATCAATATTTTCATACTTTAAAAATGGACTTTCCCACCTAACTTTAAGGCTCATAAAACGAGCTACATGTAAGGTATCGAACTCAAATTTGTGTTTTAAGATTTGTATCATAAAAACCACCATTTCGAGATTTATTAAGAGTACTTTCTCTTCAAATTCTGAATAGTATATGTGGTGACAATACTGTCATAATGATCTTCCTGCTCAGTTTTCAAAGGTAACTTGTGGACTTTCATTCTATGCGCTTTAAGACTTTTTAATTGTATGTATCCTTTATCACAAAGATCGCATTGGTGTGGTTTGATACCCGTATGCCGTTGCAGATGTCTGTTCAACGCATTCTGTTCTGGATACTTTTTGGCACACAAATGACACGCAAATGGTTTGTTCGTGTGCGCTTTCATATGTTTTTCTATGTTAGGAACAGTTCTTTTACACAAATCGCATTTCTCTTTTATGACCTCCGGCTTATGGGGGTCGTGGAAGCGTCTGTTATGTCTGACTAGTTGAATTTTCTGTTTGAAATCTTTACTACAAATTGGACAAACGAATGGTCTAGCACCGCTATGTTCGAAAAGATGCCTATTTAAAGAGTATTTGCCAGCGAATTCCTTGTTACATAAATGGCACTTAAACGGTTTCGTACTCACATGTTTTCTATAATGCGAAGCGTAGAGTCCTCTAGTTGGAAACACTTTAGCACAAGTTTTACATTTATATCCACTATTTGTATGTATTTTCCTGTGTATAGTCAAGTTATCCTTTGAAGCGAAGGCACTATGGCAAATGTCACATTCGAAGGGCCGTTCACCTGTATGAGATCTCACGTGGACCTTCAAATGTTTGGCCGCTGAGAATTTCTTATCACACTCGTTACATTGAAATAATTTCAACTTCTCATGAACGGACATGACATGATACCTCAAGTTGGTCCTATCGTTACAACCTACCCCACACTGCTCGCAGATCAATTTCCTAAAAGTCCCGTCGTGTTTTCTTATATGTATCCTCAAAACTTGCTTGTTATGGAAGATTTTTTGACAGAAGTCACATTGGTAGAATACCTCCTTTGTATGAACAGAGTTCACATGCTCAATAAGGCTCTGTTTCGCACCCATTTTCTTGCCGCAGCGCTCACAAGGGAACGGTTTCGAGTCGTTATGCTGCTTGCGATTATGGATCCTATAGCTTAGTTCACTTTTAAATTGTTCTTCACAATACATACACTTGAATCCCTTGAAATGATCTTCATTTATGTGCCTATTGAGTTCTTCTAGAGTGTCGTAACTGACGCCACAATTTTTGCAGGAATATAATTCTCCGGTTTCGGTTTTGACTTTGACTATTAGCGATTCTTCTTCTTTAAGCTTGCTTTTCGTTGTTTTACCTGAAAGTTTTATAATATACATTTTACTTCATATCATTGATTACGCAAGTAGGGTCTAATGGCTGAATATTTTGGCACCAGTAGTCAAAAATTCTTATCACAAAGTTCTGCCCTCAGACCAAATACCAATTAGGTATTTGGCTTAGTATAAACAAATATTTTTTTACTAAACACTAAATGAAACTTGAAAATAGAAGGTAATAAAAGAAATGGTGACTAATTATTGTATTAAAGATTTTTTATTTTACAAAAAGTGTAAAGAGGACGCAACTTGACTGCGACGTCACACCTCTGTATTTTCCTACAAACATCGCTCACAAGGGTACAATCTACATCAAATACCATATTCCTATAAATAACTGCTTCAACATTAGATCTACGTTTACACGTGTAAGTATTGTGTACCAAATTTCAAGTCAAACCTCCGAAAGACGATTTATATAAATATAGGCATATTTAGTTTGGGACTAGGTCGATTTGTTTTTTTATTCAATGACGAAATGAAACCGAAAGATGCACTGTGGGTAGCCCCTCCCCCACAAGGTAGACTTAGGGGCTGTTCATAAATTACGTCATCTATTTTTGTCGTTTTTTGACCCCCCCCCCACCAAATAAAAGGATGTAATTTCCAAAAAGTGCGTTTATCGACAGTTTATAGAAACACTAGTTTCATTCCCATTTTACTTAGCAAGCACTTTTTATAGTTGCGAAAAGTGATGTCATCTTGGGACTGTTGCCCCCCCCCCCCAATTTCAAATAACGTAATTTATGAATAGCCCCTCTTGACCAGATGAAGGTTTCCGCTCATGGTGGCGTCAGTTTGAGGAGGCCTATGTCCAGGAGTGCACGTTTCTTGGCTGATGATGATAATAGATATCGGGATGCATACATACCTTTGCCAGTCAGTCTGTTTCTCTTCTTCGCTGGTCTGCCTTCTACTTTAGGCTTTACATCTATTAAGATCTCTATGTGGTTGTTATCGGCTGGAAAAAATGAGAGAAAAAAAGTTAATGTATTTGTTGACTTTGAATATAGACTTATTAAAAACTAGCTGTTATGTGACTTCGTCCGCGTAGAGATGCAATTTATAGCCTATGTGTTAATGATGTCTATAAACAACAGTACTGGAGAGTTTTGTAGAGATCCGTTCAGTCGTTTTTAAAATTAAGAGGAACGTACATACATACATGGGCACAAACTTTCACGTTTTTATTTTTTTACTATCATTTTTACTAACAAAATATGGACAAAATTGGTCTCAAATAAATGCATTTTATTTTTATTTTATTTATTTTTATTTTATAAAATTAGTATTAGGATCTAGAAATATCCGCTGCAAACATATTTCTCCTTTAAAGTACCATGCGACTTTTTGTATCCATCAGACTCGAATTCTATTTGCTTTGGAAATTATAATCTTATTTGTATAAAGCTTTTTAGGGTTCCGTACCCAAAGGGTATTCAAAAAAAACAAAAAACCCGAGTGCGTAAAAAAACTAAAAAGAAAAAAACAAGTCCAGTACCCTAGAAATTTCTTAAGTTATAATGGAAATGTTTCATGATTCATGATCGATACTCATATAAAACAAATAATAAATTCTAATATTGAACATAGCGATTTTAAACAGTCGGGACCCATAAGAAATCTAGATCGACGCAAATCTTCCCAACAATGGGTTCCATATTAGAATTTATAATTTGTTTTATGTGAGTATCGATCATGAATCATGAAACATTTCCATTATAACTTAAGAAATTTCTAGGGTACTGGACTTGTTTTTTCTTTTTAGTTATTTACGCAGTCAGGTATTTTGTTTTTTTAATTAATATTTTTTATTTTACACTTTTTAGTTAAAATTATAAAAGTCTGTAAATTTCGCAATCTTTATCGTCGGGGTATTGAGAAGCTTGCACAGATTTATTACAATAAAATGAAATATTAGTGAGAACGGCTTGCTAACCAACTTTAAATCGTTATAGTTTCTAACTTGTAATTCAAAATAATAAAAGAAGCCTAATAATGATTTTTAAATCCCTATTCAATGATACCCCACTCGATATCGTACGTCGATTTTAATTTTTTTATCTTTCACAAAATGCGCGGTGTTCGATCATTTTATATTGGTTACTGACATAGACAGACAGACATAAAATTATACTGTTTTTAGTATTTGTTGTTATAGCGGCAACAGAAATATATCATCTGCAAAAAATTCAACAAACTAGCTATCACTGTTCATGTGTATTACATAGCCTGGTGACAGGCGGATGGACAGCGGAGTCTTAGTAATAGGGTCCAGTTTTTTAACCTGTTCCTTTGGGTACAGAACTCTAAAAATGACAGACACTCACCTTCTTTTTTAATATTTTTGATCTTGACTGGCTTCTTAATACTGGCATTCAATACTGTAACAAAAGAAAAGCTATATTTCAGTGGTAACTTAAAAAAAACTGCACTAAAGATAAAAATGTCTTCCCTTACGAGTTACTTGATTCTGATAAACTATTTGTTTTACTAAGCCATATTAAAAAAATAGCGATTACAAAAAATTGCTCTATTTTTAATTCAATTTATAAAAGAGGATGGATATTTTCAGTGAAAACAATGTTTGCTGCTTGAGAATTAATATATTTTTAAAAACATAACTAAACTTAGTTTAGTTTCATGTTTTTTTATGGCTGAACAGTATTATCAGAGAGTATAAACAAAATAAATAAATATTACGTTACAATTTTTACACAAATCGAACTAGTCCCATAGTAAGCTCAATAAGGCTTGTGTTATGGGTACTAGACGACAATATATTTACTTAGATACATAGAAAACAACCAAGGAGTCAGAAACAAATATTTATTCTCATCACACAAATATTTGCCCTTACCGGGATTTGAACCCAGGACCTTAAGCTTCGCAGGCAACGTTACTCCCGCTGAGCCAAACTGGTCCTCAAATACCGGTATAGAGATAATAGAGTGACAAGAACGATGTGTCTCTGGGAAACAATTGATTTATAGATTTCGATTCTATCACCGGTCATGTATTCTATTAAAACCATTATAATTGTAATAATTAAATGTCGGTACATTAAAGATATTTCAAAAGGTTGTTAATCAAAAAAACATTCTTTTTGGATTTTTGTATTTGCACAATGTTTGTCTTTGTGCATACATCACGCCAAATGGCTCGACGGATTTCAACCATTTTTAGTACCAGGACAGATGGACAGTTAATGGATCTGGGGGCACTGGGCCCCCGCCAAGACGAAAATACTTTTTACCCGTCTAGCAGCAAACAACGGTGTTATGACTTTTTACTGCTCCGCGAAAGAAGCGCCCATGTTCTAGTTCTCAATAAAACGAATGTATAAGTCATGAACATTAGTAACGTTTTTTATAGTTTTTACAAAGTCAAGACACATTTTTTATAGACAGTGTCAGTCTATTACCGCCATTCTCAATAGTCTTATCTTTTTCTTTAACCTTTTGACCGCCAAGCAGCGAAGTATTTCCGATGAAGGGGTTTGCCGACTGTGGCGCTAAAAAGGTTAATTTGGGTTACCAGTACTTCAAATTTTAATAATTTTAGGGTGCTTGCCTTCATTCTTATTTTTCTTTATTGAGTCTTTCACTTCAATGTCATCACCTGAAAGAAATACAGATATTGATAACTTTTTAGTTTTTTTTTTATTTGAAAACATTACACTATTTAGGTATATTGATACAAAGATGTAAGTAAGAATGAATACAAATAGAGATCAACTGCAGTCTATACTGGAATCAAACCAGCATCTTTATTTGTTTTGAAATAACAAACACATTTAACTTTTCCATCTACTAACTTAGTATCAATATTGTGGTTATTGAAAACGTGTCTATAGCTTCTGCCCGCGACTTCTGACCTTAAATTAGTTTATCGCGAATAAGGTTATTTTTTCGGGATAAAAAGTAGCCTATGTCCTTCCCCTGGACTCAAGCTATCTCCATACCAAATTTCATTTCAATCGGTTTAGCGGTTTAAGCGTGAAACAGACAGACAGACAGACACACTTTCACATTTGTAAAATTAGTATAGATTCATTATTGCAATGTCATCGGACTGACATGCGCATTTGGTATCATGGTTTATGTATATTTAATTACTATTGAAAATCAATTATTGAGTAAATATTCAATTAAATCGATTGATATAGATTGCAGAGCTTGATCACACTTGCTGAATATATCGACGGATAAAAGGGGGGGAGGGCGGCATTGAACTACGCGTTACGTAACAATGTCTTTTTTTAACCCTTCAGAACGGTCACCTGCAGAGATTCTCTCAAGCAATTTATGCTTTTTTTCTCAAAATTTCAAATGGAATGACTATTTTAGGTAAAAATTGTCGCTTGGTGGTTACGTAACGTTTTACTAGGGGGTGGGGGAGTACAGAAAAACGTTACGGCGCGTTACATGGAGGGAAGGGAGGGTCAAAGGTTACGTAATACTTGAACAGGGATGTTTGCCGTCGAATGCTCATTACTCGGTAAATGTGGTTCAGCCCTCACACCTCAAAAAGCTCACGAACGCTGTGTGTTCACTGCTAACTCTTCGTTTCTAACTATGTTACTTACCATAATCATTATCAGGATCATCTGAAAAAGATAGCAGACAATATTTCATTAGTGTTAACATAAACATACATATTATTTTACAGAATTCTATCATTTCATTTACCATTTTTTTCGGTACATTTACCAACCAACCAACATTTTATTTAACAACCAGATGGGTGGTTAAACGTTACAAAGAGCACCATATATTACCATCTCATTCTAACGTATTGCTGCGTCCCGCCTGCTCGCCGATGATCGGCGACCATGTAAGTAGTTTTCTTGGTCTTTACTCTAGAGGTCAGATTATTCTGTATCATTTGTTGTATTGACTTACCTAAATATTCTGGTTCTGCTTTTATGTCATAGTTGAGAGATGACTCATCTGGAAAAAAAAAATATGGAATAGGCATTTTCCAAAAGAAATTAACATTAGTATTTTATAAAATCATTAA
Organism: Hedya salicella; assembly: GCA_905404275.2. Lineage (NCBI taxonomy): Eukaryota > Metazoa > Arthropoda > Insecta > Lepidoptera > Tortricidae > Hedya > Hedya salicella. Next base: position 4,498,113 of record FR990099.1, read on the forward strand.
AAACAGTCAATCAATATTGTCTGTTTACGTAAATACACATTAATGGTAGTAGTTCAGACCAAGGGCACGTTTCGTAAACGCTTGTAACTTGTATTACAAGCAGAAATCCTTTTCCAATAATATGAATTAAAAAGGGACTTCCGCTTGTAATACGACCGGTTTAGCTCAGTGGGAGCACATTGCCTGCGAAGCCGAAGGTCCTGGGTTCAAATCCCAGTAAGGGCACATACTTGTGTGATGAGCAAAAATATTTTAAATATTTGAAATAAAACAATTTAACGGATTATATCGCGTATATTATCTCATTTTAGTTCCCGACGTTTCGGAAGCTTTCCAGCTTTCAATGGTCACGGGAGCTTTCAATGAGTAATAATCGCGGAAACAGAAGAAAATATTATTTTAAATATTTGTTCCTGTCTTGGATGTTTTCTATGTATACTCGTAAAAGTAAATGTATCTATTAAATATATCGTCGTCTAGTACTCATAAAACAAGCCTTATTGTGCTTACCATGGAACTAGTTCGATTCATTTTAAATTGTCCTGTAATATTTATTTATAAAAGTTACAAGTTTTTGAGAAAAAGAGCCCCTAATATCTTAACCGCGTAGATAGCAAGAATAACGACCCATGTATATATGTAATGTAATACATATATCTTATCTGAGTTGTGAGTACAAATGTTTCACCTATGTTTATCTGTAGTTTGTTATTCTAAAATGATGGTGTTGGTGTTACAAACCAAAATTGCAAAAACCGGCCAAGTGCGAGGCGGACTCGCGCGCCGAGGGTTCCGTACAAAATATACGCTACAAACGGCCTTATCTATGAAAATCTAGTGTAAGCAGAGCCATGTCCTAAGCGATACGTACGCGGTGTTCGGTCATTATATTGGTTACTGACAGACTTACAGAAAAACAATTACTCTGTTTTTGAAATTTGGCACAACTGAAATACATCTGTGAAAATTTCACTGTCTAACTATCATGGTTCATGAGATCCAGCCTAGTGACAGACGGACAGACAGACAGATGGACAGTGGAGTTTTAGTAATAGAGTCCCGTTGAGAGTCCCTTTGGGTTCGGAACCCTAAAAACTAGGTCTGAAGTCATGCAAATTATAACTTTTGGCTCTTTGATTTGAAAAGGTTGACCCTTGAGCCCTTGATACAGGCTACTTTTTTTCAGAAAAATGCACAATTCTTGATAGATGAGCAAAACACTCGTAATCAAATACGATAAAACAAGTACAATATGAAAGACTATCACATCAACTTACTCTTGCAATACTCTTCAAACTTTGTCTCGCATTCAAGCACTTTTTTCTTGAAGTTGGCAGCATTTCTGAGGTGCTGAATACACTCATCGCAGATTGCGTAGCTGGCGTTCACCGGGGGAGGCTTTATCTGAAAATAAAAGGCAACAAATAATAGGGTAGTTTCTTGAAGTCAAAATATTTTTTTTAACGGACGGGTCGCCTGATGTTAATCAATCACCGTCGCCCATAGACACTTGCATCACCAGAGGAGTCACAAGTGCGTTGCCGGCCTTTCAGGTGGGAGTACGCTCTTTTCTTGAAGGCTTGAAGGTCGCATCGGTCTGGAAATACTGCAGGCGGCAATTCATTCCACAGTTCAGTTGTGCGAGGCAGGAAATTTCTAGAAAAACGCACAGTTGTGGACTGCCAACCATCTAAGTGGTGAGGGTGGAAATATTGTCGCGTAGGACGATGGCGGAAAAATGCAGCTGGGATCAACACATACAATCCCTCGGAGCACTCCCCGTTACACAAATTAAATGACACTAGTCCTACTAATCCTACTCTCATAATTTCTCAAGCATGATCCGAAACATAGATTTTGAGGGGAAATTTTTTAATAATTTAATGCAGCACTCGTATGTTCCACCACACTCTAAATTGTACCTAGATGTTAAGGTTAAAAGGTTAAATTTTCCGTGTGATGAGAGGTGTCGCCATGCAGTTGCTACACTTCTACTGCACACTGAAAATTTAAACTTTTCTCCTTGCTCTTCTTTTTAGTCGGTCTTTGGTCATTCGACTACTACGACAGCACTTCCTAATGGAAACTTGACACAGATGGATGAGATCATGGATTATAACATAGACTACATAATAATGCAGGCACGGGCCAGGCCTAGCCAAAGATTTCAGGTGGTCATACAGGTCATACAAAAATTGTCATGTTTAAAAGATTTCTCATTGGAAGAATATGATTTTGGGGAAAGCCATAAGTGCCAGTTAAATTTTTTTTTGAACAATTTACACAAACAATTAAAACAATACATATTTTTGCCAATTTTGTTATTTCTACAGGGTGAACCGATGATCTGGTGAAGATTGCGGAAAACTACCGAATGAGGATGTCGGACAACCAACCTTTATGGAAATGCTTGGGGCCAGCCTTTGTCCAGAGAAACTAATTACATATATATAAACACTAGAAGGTGCAACTTAATTTGTGGAGGAGAGTTTTTCCTTCATCATAGTGGGGTAAAAAGTATCCTATAACCATCTGGAGATACCCAGCTACCCATGTACCAAAAATAGTTAAAATCCATTAAGCCGATTTTGTGTGATGAAGTCGCAACAACAAATACAGTACAAGATACAAAAAATCCAAATAATATATTTTTCGCTTCAGTGACTTCTAAATAATTCCTTCCAATAGTTTTTTTTTAAATATCTTCAATGTACAGATATTTTATTTTTACAACTTTATAATAGTCTTCACTTTGACACTCCATAATAAGTACCCGATTCTATCAGTCAGGAACCAGCCTTACTTCTGAGTAGTCTCTTTAACCAGCAATATAGTTGACCTGGCTTTGTGTAGCAATGCCCTATAAATACCCAAAGATTGAAAATGAAGAAGAAACGCACATTTCTCTCCTACTTTGAAACTTTGCCAAGTCTTCCAACATGCCGCATTGTCGCAATACCAACAGAAACTTAAGCACCTTACCTAGATTAATAGAGTTACGAAGTTAATAATTGCTTACCGTAACTCCCAAGGTCTCCAATAACATATTAAGATAATTCTCAGCCGTGTTATCGTACATGTACTGCGATCGTAAATCTTTGAATTCACCGTCAGCGTGACAACATCGACACAGAGCGTCTAAACTCCAAATTTCCGTCATTGTTTAGCTAATTCTATGAAATATCGGATTAAAATATAATATAAACACTTAATGATATAATTATAATCGTTAAATCGCTGAAATTCTGGCCGTATTGTTGACAGCGTAGATTTGTTTGACTTGACGTTTTATACTTTTTAAGGTTGGTCATAATATGGATGCTAGATTTTTAGCCTAACTTATGACATCAATTTCAAAGTTCTGTATCCATATACAGAACTCTTACCTGTATTGAGTAATTTATATATGTCTATTGGATTGACTTAATTTTTTGCATTTGAATAGCAATTTTTTTACATAAAAATAATTAAACAATGATAATTTTGACGAATTGGTTTAGTTTATTTACTAAAGAAACTTGACAAAAAAAACATGATTTAGGAAATGAGTATTTGTGTTTCTCAATTTATTTTACAGTTACGAAGGTCCTGTTGTTGGTTTATGTATGAAGATACTTAAACCAACAACAGGACCTCCATCAAAAACATTATGCTTTCCTTGAGTAAATTATCATTATGACAACTTTTGCCGTTACTATATATCAGGCGCTTAGAACTTTAATGATCATAGTTTCGTCCTAGTCAACTGTCTTTACATGATCAATTGAAATTTATATTTTAATTTTGATAACTTCGTAGCCTCTCAGTACTCTTAGTAATATATAGCTCGCTAGGACAGTATATCGTCGCCTAGTATCCATACTACAAGCTTTGCTTAGTTTGGGACTAGGTCGATTTGTGTAAGAATGTCCCTGATATATTTATTATTTTATTTTATCTGATAAATAATAGTTATTGAATTTATTAAAAAGTTTGTCCACCAGAAAACTCGGAGTCTATGTAAGCATTAGCAGGGCAGGGCAGTTTGAGCGGGAAAGCTAGGAGATTGAGGCAATCTAGAAACAATAAAAAAATGAAGATTGGTTATCTTGGAAGGATTACAGATTGATGACAATTGTATTTGCGGAGAGAAGATATTGAAAATATTATCCATAGATTCAATCTGAACTTTTATCTGGATATTGCATTCACTTTTTAATTACCGGGAAACAATGGATATCGATGATCTTAAACAACTCTTGTTTTTTTTGTCTGTCTTTTTTTCTCTTTTGGTCTTGATAGACCATTTCAGAGTTTTTGAATTTGCGCCTGGCTCCGAAGGAGCAAGGCCCAGGAAACAACTCTTGTCTTGTGACCAGTGATGGTGTTGTAGGTACGTAAATAAGGAATATAGAAATGCTTATCAAAAGTATTTAACAATAAATTAAAAAAATAACAAAATTATAATTAAATTGGTATTAAGAAACTAATACTACATTAAATTTAAAGTAAAATAAATGTAGAACTAAAAAAAGCATAGCTCCGAAAATGCTGCCAGCATTTCCTAGCACTGCTAATACGATAAGCGAGGAAGCTGCTAGCTCTAGTCATTCGAGTATTTTTCCATTTACACAATAGACTAATGTCTGTACAACACTTTATACTCTCGCGGTTTGTACAGTCGGCACCAAATAGTCACATCACATCTTAGCGCCTTCTTATAATACATATATGTATCTTCTTCTATTCTATACATCTATACATATAATAAAGCTGAAGAGGGTCGAAAGTTTGTACATGGAAGATATTCGAAAAAAATTGGCCGGAGATACTTAAAATCGATAACAGAACACGTTCCAACAGTTTTTAGAATTTTTGTCTATTTGTCTGTTTATCTGTTTGTCTGTTTATTTGTACGCACATCACGTGAAAACGGCTGAACAGATTTTGATGCAAACTTTACTAATCTGTCGAAAAAATCCCCGGCCAGGTTATAGGCTATAAAAATTCAACCCTTAAAATCTAGTCACTACATTTGATTGAGTTAAGTTTGCACCTGAATCTTACCGCGCTACTTAGGAAGGAGGTGCAAACTTTTCTCAAACATGTGCTACGACCATTATCCGCGATAAACGAATTTAAGGCGGACGAAGTAGCGGGCAGAAGCTAGTTAGTAATAAAGACGTGTTGCGATATATTTGGCACATTGGATGCTACAGACTATTTGATGTAGCATCAAATAGTACACATTAATGATATGAACATAAATACGGCGAGTCTAACGCGATATCTGGGGGCACGGCAGTGCCCCCGCCAAGTTGAGCAAAAAAGGCTCGGCCGTACCATCCTTTTCTCGAAGCTATTCGGGCGATTTTCAACAGGCCTGTAACTTCGTAGTGGGAAAAACTAAAAGCCAAAATTGTCAGTGTCCAAGATCCTTAATTTTGTTGGTGACCAAGTCATCATCTAATCTATACTATTATAAAGCTGTAAAAATGAAATGTCTGCAGACATTGAAGTTATTTTCAATCGTCATTGAATCCAAGGCCGTCTTTGTACACGCGGTGGCCCTTGGGCACACAGAATTAGGGGGCTTTCGAGCACTCAAAAGGGGGGACTGGGGCACCCAAAAATAAAATTAGAGACCTCTTTGGACTGCAAAAAAACGTCGTTTAAGATGATTCGGGGCCTCCTGAGGTTGGAGGTTCTGGGCACGAGCCCAGAGTGCCCAATGGGGAAGAGGGGCCTGATTGAATCGAAAAAATAATTTTTGATTCTATGTTTGTATGTGTCGTTGTGGCTTCGTCACGCTAAAACGGCTAAACGGATTTCAACAATTTTTGGTACACGGGTAACTGTATATCCACAGATGGTTATAAGATACTTTCTACCCGACTATATACGCTATCTAAAAAAGAGTGGTTATGACTTGTTCTCCTGCGCAAACTAAGTTCCAGGCACCCTCTAGTACTTAGGTATTAAAATTACTAACCCAACCGTTCTTATCCACCGGGTTAGCCTGAGGCAGTTCTTTTTTACTTGAGGGTATTTTATAACACATTATCCTCGTAAACAACCTCAAACCGTAATATATTACGCTTTTAAGCAACACACATAACTAGAACTATTTCTAAATACTCTAAACAAAATCCAGGTCAAACTTCTATACCTTTATAAAGTTGTGAAAATTAAATGTCTGTGCATTGAAGATGTTTTCATAAAACTATTAATAGAAGGTATTTTAAGATCAATGAATAGTTTTTTTGTATGTTTGTATGTTGCATCACGCCAAAACAGATATCAAATATTCTTGGTAGGTGCATGGACACCACGACTACGCTAAATAAAAAACAAAAACACAAAAAAGTTTGGAAAATTACAAAATCTATGCAATTTTGCATGCAACCTTCGTCGAACCATCCTCAACCTCCAAACTCGATTGTTAATCTTTATCGTAAACCATTTAAGACCTACATTCATTCTTTGCGTCAAATGCTCGTATCCAATCACAAATTAAAAATATAAATCGGCCGCACCATTTCAAGTTTTAACTCTCGCGTAATAAAGAACAGCAGTTGTTTGCTACGCTACCCAATAAGTTTGTTTACATTAGTGCAAGATTGGAAAGTGGTCAAGCAAGCGAGCTACAGTTACTAAAGCGGACTCCCAACTGCCGCACGTCTCAATAACGAACCTAATTTCATTTCGAAAAAAAAACGCTGACATCTGTCAAAATTCAAAGTGTAGTGTTTGGTGCGTGTTGTGAAATTAAATTTTAACGATTCTGTGAGCGCGTGGTTTGGTTTAAATTGTGGTTAAAAGAAAATTTTAAAGGTAAGATTGGACGATTTATTTGAAATGTTTTCCTCTGGTCCTTAGGCACTCCGGAGACTTACAGCCTTGCGTCTATTGGGGTTAAGCAATCACCGGAATGTTCGTTTAAATTATTATAGATTGTGTAATTCGTAATTTGCTTGCGTTATTATAGTTATAAGGTTGGCTGCGATTTTGATTTAATTATCATGTTTTAATGTTGGCTAGACTGGTGTTGAATACTAATAAGTTATTTTATCGGGTCAATTTAAATTACCGTCAAGAGAGATCGCTCGAGGTTGGCTGGTGCGCCATGTACCAAGCCTGATTCAACTAAGCCAAAGCTTTATTTTATGACTAGGCCCATCTTCTGGGAAGCAAAAATAAATATTTAATAAATAAAGAAAGAAAAGAAATCGTTGTCATAATAAAAAATAAATAACAAATAAGTACATATACAAAAAAACTAGTATGCCACGAAAAGGCCCCACCTCAAAATAATACTAGCTCAAAGCCCGCGCTGATCTTCCGGCGAGACCTGAGGACGTCACGGGAGCTGTGCACACGACACGACTGATTTTTTTTACCTGACTTATCTACCCATCTTTTATCTCTATGCAAACCAGTCAAGTGCGAGTTGTATTCGCGCGATTAGGATTTCGTATCTGGGGATACAACATAAAAGAGAGATAGCATGATGATCTGGCCATATTTTGCAAGGGTTAAATAAATAAATATTAGGGTACAATTTTTACACAAATCAAACTAGCCCCGTGGTAAGCTCAATAAGGCTTGTGTTATGGGTACTAGACGACGATATATTTAATATTTACTTATAAACATAGAAAACATCCAAGATTCAGGAATTTTAGGGATTTGAAACCGGGACCTTCAGCTTCGCAGGCAACGTTACTCCCGCTGAGCTAAACCGGTCGTCAAACCAGTCGGTTGGCGGGAGTATGCGCTAAATAGAGATGAATGGAGGAAAAGAGGGGAGGCCTTTCCACAGCATTGGGACTCTTCAACAGGATAATAAAAGAACATAAAAATCAACGCACAACAAAGATATTCTTGAGGGTTCCGTTTTTACTAAGTTATGGAACCCTAACAACATACGGTTACTAAAAAGATGCTCCCACATACTCATTAAATCTAAATTGGTCTCAGATTGTTGTAGAATATGATCACTATCGCTTTCGAAATGTTATCTATAATTTTGGCCTTTTGACTACGATTAGAGAACAAAGATCTTTGCATATTTCACGTCTAATGAATATTCTGTACCTAATAATTATGTGGCATTGACGATTCGATTCGATGGACCATTAAAACAAGGGGACTGACAGTTGCCATACTTTGGATCGTGTTGCGATAGCATGGAGATATTCTGGCAAAAGCTAGATGGCGCTTTAAAACTGAACATTTAACGATCGATGTTATAACTGAATAAAGAAACATAGTACAATAAGAATTAGTTAGTAAATAGCTAATAATAAATAAATCGTGTCATTTAAATACCTACTATGACACGCTTGCAAAGTTGAATAATTGCAAAAAAAAATCTTATACATAGATGGCGTTGTACATATCAGGAACGGCTTTTCGTATAGAGATGGTCAGTCCTCTTGTTTTAATGGTCTTTGATAAAAATTGAATAAATTTTGTTTCTATATGAAAATTACGTTTTTTAATAAAATGGCAGGGAATATTCTTCCAAAAAAGGATGATTTTAGTGAGTACTAGCTGTCACTTTGATTGCAGTCAATAGCGACGCGAAGCGTGGCCATATTATGTGGCAACGTCGCGGTCAAAAGCGCTTAATATGCTTTAATAGTCATGAAAATTCATAATAACTTCAAAACTAAGCCGGATTTGCCTAAGGTTCATATGACTGTTTTTGCTCCTAATGCGCGGGCACCGTGTATAATTAAAAACAAAAATAAGACATTCACTACCATTAGCATTACCCCATCATCCGGGAATGAGGATTTTCTCAAATGGAAATACCACCAGTTGACGCCACCGTGACGTAAGGTCTAACTGACAAGAAGTGTCAACATCCACCAATCACAGCACAAGATTTTGACACTTCTTGTCAATTAGACCTTACGTCACAGTGGCACGAACTGGTGATATTTCCATTTGAGAAAATCCTCATCGGGAGCCATTAAAAGTCCCTTATGTCAAATGGGAGTCTTTTTTTTTCAGACTGAATAAAGTCTATGTCTATTACCAACCAGATTAAAAAGTTTTATTATCTGTGATTTTACGTTATTGTATTAGTTATCTGTTACTAGAAGTCGCCCGCAACTTCGTTTGCGGGGGAGAAAAAGTAATAACCCTTCATTAAACCTTCGGTAAAAAGTATCCTATAACCATCTGGAGATACCCAGCTACCCGTGTACCAAATATAGTTGAAATCTGTTTAGCCGATTTTGCGTGATGAAGTCACAACGACACATACAAACATACATAAAAAAAATAAAAAATTCATTTCAATGACCTTCAAATAGTCCATAACAATCATTTTTTTGAAAATATCTTCAATGTACAGACATTTAATTTTTCAACAACTTTATAATAGTATAGATGAAGGTAGCTCTTATAGTACAATCCACGATAAAATATGAAAATATTAAATTGTATGTCTGTCTACCTACATGTTTAGCTAAGTTGGTTGTACAACGACCTAAGATGCTGCCGGCCACGGTCGGGTATTTATTTACGTATTTATTTATTAAAATAATGATGGACTATGTCATATTATCACCTAGTACCCATAGTACAGGCTTTTCCTAATTTGAGACTTTTGGATTTGTTTACGAAAATTGCTTAAATATAAACATTTATATTTCTTTAGCAGACCCTTTCTTAGTTTAATAAAAGAACATAATTTGCATTACTTTCGCTCGCCTACATACAATATGCCTATAGATAGTTTTTTCGACAATACAAATATTATCATACAGTCAATGGAACATTATTTCTAAAATAGTTATTTTGAGCGAAAACTTATTGAATACAAATAGTCTTGACTTTCTACATCGCTATTGTACTACTAATTTTGTGCAAGCACTTGCATGACCTAGTTAGAAGCACTTTTTCTCTTGATTAGTGCCAATTTGTGGTACTTCTTGTGTCCCCATTCCAAAGTTTACCTATAAACATTACATATAAATATTACGGTAAATTTGTATACAAATCAAACTAGTTCCATGGTGAGCTCAATAAGGCTTGTGTTATGAGTACTAGACGCGATATATTTAATAGATATATTTACTTACTAGAATGTGCCCGCGACTTCGTCAATGGAAGATAAAAAAATCATAACCCTTTTTTTTCAGCGGAGTCAAGTAAAAACTATTCTATATCCATCTATGAATGCCCAGCTACCCGTGTATCAAAAATAGTTGAAATCCGTTAAGCCGATTTGGCGTGATGAAGCCACATACAGCTGCACATACAAAAATAAAAAAAAACGATTCAGTAACCTTTAAATAGTCCGTCCGTATCGCATATTCTTTATGTAAATATTTTCAATGTACAGACATTTAATTTTCACAACTTTATAACACTATATACTCGTAGGTATTGATTACGCGGAAATGGCTCTGTGAGAATTGATTTGGATGAAATTTGGTCTCTAGGCATAGTTTTACCTTCCAAGTTTATCTATAACAGAATCATACCCACTAGAAGATGCCCGCAACTTCGTTCGCGGAGGAGAAAAAGTCATTACCCTTCTTGTTTTTCTTCAACGTAGTCGAGTAAAACATATCCTATAACTATCTGTCGATACCGAGCTACCCGTGTACCAAAAATAGTCATAATCATAATAATCATAATAACGTTTATTGCACCATCGTAACAAGTTCTTACAAAATATATGGGTATCACATGGACCCTGAAAGGGTATAGCAATTGCCTTAAAACTAAGATTATAACTAACATAACACATAGAACAGAAATTAAGCACAGCCACAGTTGAACTTAAAGTCAAAATCCGTTCAGCCGATTTGGCGTGATAAAGCCAAACAAACATACAAAAAGTCCATTAATAAAGTTTTTTTTTAGCTTCAATGTATAGACATTTCATTATGACAACTATAATAGTATACATGTTTTTTTACCCACTGAGCAAACCTAGGTCGCCCAGGTTTAACCAAGTAGCGGTTTATACAAGACACCTATACTCCAAATTTCATCAATAGAAATTATATCTTGTAGTTTTGAATAAAATGCCTGTGACATATACGGAAGGACGGACATGACGGAACTACGAGTAGGGCCTAATATTTTCTTCTGTTCTCGCGATTATGACTCATTTCAATAAAACAATTAAAATGGATTATATCGCGTATATTATCTAAAAGCTTCCGAAACTTCGGGAACTCAAATGAGATAATTGACGCGATATAATCCGTTTAAATTGTTTTATTCATATAAGGGTTCCGTCTTAGTTTGAATTTAGCTTTTAATTAACTATGACGTATTTAAACATACACGCAGGACAGTCTTCCGGTCGTGACGCAAACGGATTATCGTTGCCAACGTTACAACACGAGACACGTAACGCGTTACGTGGGGGAAAAAAGCCATGATTGTGAGGCTGATATAAGAATTATGTATTCAGATTAAACTTCGAATGTGATTTTTGCGTTGGACAAGTTTTTGGACTGTTTGATCTAGTTTTGCACCGTGTTTTTTTCGTTCAATTTTAACAGGTGGTGTGGTACCCGTCAATACGAACAGCATTAAAATAATATAAATTAACTAGAAGGTGTCCGCAAACTTCATAACCCTCTTTTTTCTTCAGTTTAGTCGGTTAAAAAAAATCCTATACCTATCTGAGATTCCTAGCTACCCGTGTACCAAAAATAGTTGAAATCCGCTTAACCGATTTGGCGTGATGAAGCCACAACGACATATACAAATATACAAAAAATCAAAAATAAAATATCCATATAGTAAGTACTTTACATTTTTTTTGAAAAAAGACCATTAATTTTTACCAACTTCATGATAGTATAAAAGTCGCAATCAGCCCTTTTTACAGGTGGGCTATCTTTGTCGTTAAGGTAGGTAAGTTTTTTCACTTTCGTGTATACGTATTTTTCCTTAACAAATCGACTTGACACTGGCTCAATCTATCGAATAGCCATTTAAAAAAAAACTATCGCGGTAGAAAGAGTCGCTTATCACAGTTGTGCAGGTGCTGTAATAAAGGTACCTTTATCACAACGTAACGCGACGTCCGAAACGTCGAAGAATTACCAATGAAAGGAAATTAAATTAAATCATATTTATACGCGATTAAGATTCCCCGGTAAACTCGGTTCTCCATACAAACGTAGTTAGGTACTCTCTCATTTTAAAACGACTTGCTAGTTTGATCAGAAACTTTGTACTTAGAATAAGTTAAGGTATATGCAGGCCTGTAATTAGTTTATGTAGCTTCAGATAACATAGTACAAAAAATACAGCGAATTTAACTTTTTCAAACAAAAGTTGTTTTTTCCCTATTTCATTTGTTTTATAAACTGGAACCATATAAAATAATTACAGGCCTAGATATACCTCATGTCGTTGTATATGCAAAGTTTCGTTACAATCCAATACGTAGTTTTAGAATGAGAACGAAACTCCGTTTGTATGGGAAGGTGAAATTCGGCCCAGCTAGCCGGGGACTCTTTAAGCCCCGTTTGTTGTGTTGTGATAATGAGTGAAAATTGTGTTAGTTTAAATCAATGTTATATACGTACCTGTATGTAGATATACTGTATGTGGATACACACACGTCGGTATTACCTACAGTTTCATCATAAGGATAACGTTGCCCTGGCGACCTCTACATCAAATTACCTCGGCACGAACTGTGGCATTAACAATGATAACAATTTACAACTTATACAATGGCTTTAGTTTTATATTCAACGTCGTATACTTTTAATATTAACACTTAATTATAGATCAACAAAATGTGTGTTATAAATAATTTAAAAATAAACCTGAATTTATAATTCTTTGTTACTAAAGAAAATGTGAAATTAATATAAATAATTGTAAATAAGGTTTAAATTGAATATCGCATGCTGAAATGTAAAAACAAAAAAAAAATCTATCTGGAGTAAAAGGCTTAATTATTATTAATTATTATACTTTTAATATAATAATGACAACAAAAAGGTATAATAATAATAAAGCCCCATAAACATCTATAACAAAGCTGATAAACTTCAAATGACAGAAACGACTTTCTTGAATGCTAATTATGTAGATGCGAAGGAGAAAAAACAGGCCAAGAGCATGACGGGCCATGTTCAATGTAGGGTTCTGCAGCCGTTTATACAAAAAATGGACTACAGATGAAAAAAATATGATATGACAAAAAAACACTAACAAAAGAGCGTATCTCCCCGGCACTTACGTCTTTTTGCTGAGAAGCGCAGTTTTTTGGCAATAACTCAAAAACGGTGTGTCCGATAATGTTGAAAACAATTTTCGTAGGAAGTATTTATTATAAGCTTTATATTTCTAGTTTTTTTTTGAAAATCACAAGTTATGCTACTTTCGGAGCGATTGTTTCCGAAAATATCCACGAAATCAAAAATTTTTTCAAAAAGAAATTCAGTAAATAATGTTTGGCACATATTTCGACACATCTTTTAAAATCATTTAGAAGTTAGTTCGTTTTAGTTACATGTATGGAGTGCCCCCTCCTCCCTAGAAATGTATTTTATTATTATTTAACTATCAAACTAGCGGCTTATAGTAGCGGCTTATACAAAACACCTATTCGTATCCTCTAAATTTCATAAATATACATAGCGTAGTTTTTGAGTAAAATGCCTGTGACATACGGACGGACGGACATGACGAAACTATAAGGGTTCCGTTTTTGCTATTTTGGGTACGGAACTCTAATAATGTCTCCAATATTTTTTATTAAACTTCATGATGGACCTATTATTAAAATTTAGTCATCATCCCGATTGGCCATAGCTTCGTACACTAATGATTGCCATGTCATTTATAATGCATAAGCCATGGTTGGATGAAGAAACTGTGATGAGACGAAGGTCGAGGTAACTTGCGACACGAGGTCAGCTTTGAGACGTGACTGACGGTCTACAGGTCGCTCGCGGACCAACAGACAAGTGTATTTATACATATATACTATACTGTTAGTTTACAATATACACGGTGCCCGTGAGGAATGGGAAAGATTTTAACCACACATAGGTCATTAGGAGCAAAAAATGTTATGAACAATGCAATACAAATACTCTTATTGCACACCTCAGATACACAAAAATACAGAACACTAGAAGGTTCGATTCAGTGATCTCAAAGTTACAATATTTTTTTTCTAAATATGTTCAATGTAATGTACAGACGTTTCATTTTTACAACTTCATAATATATTAGTATAGACTAGAAGATGCCTGCAACTTCGTCAGCGGAGGAGAAAAAGTCATAACCCCTCTTTTTTCTTCAGCGTAGTCGGGTAAAAAGTATCCTAAAACCATCTGGAGATACCCAGCTACCGTTGTACCAAAAATAGTTGAAATCCGTTCAGCCGATTTGCCGTGATGAAGCCACAACAACAGATTATACAAACATACAAAAATTACAGAAAAAAATATTTCCATTTAGTGACTTCCAAATACTCCATTACAATTTTTTTTTGAAAATGTCTTCAATGTACAGACATTTAATTTTTACAACTTTTTAATAATATAGATATACTGAACTTGAAATCGGCACTGGTGACAACCTTTTTTCCCGACATCAAAAACGGAGGAATTTTACCTTTCGAAGTGACATTTCATACTAGATATTGAGTTCCTCGGGTCAAATAGAGATTAACCTGTGTGCTGATCACTATCAATTTTATATTTTATTTTACTTCTTTCTTATTAAAAGGTTTGCCAACAGATACAACATTAGTATAAAATGACACTGATATCATATATATATACTACTTAAAACAATATAGGGGCCACTGTTGCGCGGAAAATTTCTGTGCAGTTTTTGTGGTTACAATAAACTAATAACTATTGACTATTTAATAATCGATTATTAGCTAAACAAAAGCAAAAGCCTCTTTAGCTGCAGAGTATGTAAAATAAATTTTACCAACTAATATACATTATCACGTTACGATCAAAATTTTTAGTGGCCCTTATATTGTTTTGACCAGTATATAAGTAGACATCAGTCTAACACGAGTGTTTATCTAATTACAGGCAACCACGGCATGCAATTCCTATAAGCTAGATAGACAATGTGAAGAGACTGCTAGTACTTATTATTCTACCGATAATATCATTCTATACAACGAAACGGGGCTTAATCACGTATAAATATGATTTATTTTATTACCTTGCCATTCATTTGGTTCTCGCCTTACAAGTTTTTATTTAAGTTGCAGTGTTAGTAAGTATGTATATATATCTTAGTATGTGAGGGTCATCTTGCAAGCTAAATTTGACCCACATCCCGGTTTCCGATTGAGCTACAATGTGGAATACTTATCCAAGTTTAACGACAATACAATATTATGACATCATCGAGCTGATCTGATGGTGGAGCCGGAAGGTGGTCATAGGAACTCAATAACGCAATCCAACTGAGTTTGGGCTCTTTAAAATCGTCTCGGTGTGTATTTTAGGGGTGTTCAAAGAAAAGGTCAGTCGGTCAGTCAAATTATGTCACAAAAATGCTTTCTTTGACAGTAACTTAATGATTTATTGGTCTGCAGTTTTTCTATGTTTTTTTGTACCATGTCGAGTGACATACTCTGTACCAACAAAGTTATTATCAGAATTAAAAACGCTGTATTGTAGTGGATTCTTTATTACCCGACTGCGTCAGAATTAGGGTTATGGAATTTCGAGTTTTTCTACACTATTATAAAGTAGTGAAAATGAAATGTCTGTACATTGAAGATTTGGAGGTCACTAAACCGAAAAATTTTGTTTTTGAATTTTTTGAATGTCTGTATGTGTAGTTGTGGCTGCATCACGTCAAATCAGCTAAACTGATTTCAACCATTTTTTAACACGCTTTTATTAGGTCGACCTGTATGTAACTAACTATGTAATGGAATCTAAGGTAACTAATTTAACCATCTTTCAAGGATCGTAGCGTCGTGAAAATTGGCAGCTGTATGTAGTTCTGATGACAATTCAATAATATGGTACTGTCGAACTGATCTGATGATGGAGCCGAAAGATGTGCACTGGAACTTCATGATGGAAATTCGTATCATAGCTGTGTTTGGATTTGTTAGAAAAGTCTTGTAAAGCGTGTTTTTCTAGTGTTTTTTAAACTATTAAATTATATTTTTTGGTATACGAGTAGCCGGGCATCCACCGATGGTTATATAATACTTTTTACTCGACTAAACTGAAGAAAAACAAGAGGGTTATGACTTTTTCATCCTCCGCTGACGAAGTATTTTGCGGTCGGTTTTTTTTTTTCAAATAACATTTTTTTACTCTCTTTTTTGCCGTTAGTTTAAGTTGTTATTGTTAAACCCGTGCTCTGCTGAGCACTTAACAAATTAGTCAAATTTTCTAAATTAGAACCAAAACTTACGCAAGGCTAGTCCACGTAATAAAAGCCATCTCGTGCCACTTACCACTGAAATTGCTTTTTATCTCGCTCGCTCTCCCCAGTTTTTATAATTCTATTCTACTCCCACTTTCTCCCTCATATTATAGGATTTTTTGGGAGTTACATCAAAAAAAAATATTCGCCACATATGAAAATGAACAAGGTAGGAACGTGTGGCGTCACACGTTCTTAGGCTTTATGGAGCGTTTTTTTTGGAAAGTCCAAAAACGTGATTTTAACATTGTTGCATCGCGGTGAGTTTTAATGAGATTCAAGTAGTTTTTTCATCAATGTTTTTATTATTGATAGGTCGTTCTATAACATATCACAAAAAAAGTTGTCAAAAATTATCAACATCTCAATTAATGTCCACACTTACACAACTTTATCTCTAATAATTATGTGTATCTCGCTCACGTGATTCAGCGACCCAGTTTCTGATTCTAGGTTTAGCGCTAATACGAAAGTGCTTAATGTTTGTGTATTATTTTGTGCGGGATAATTAAATAGAAAGGCTATGAGTTACCTAAGTAAGAAGGATCAATACAGTAGGGATGATGACGAAATTTTAATAATTAATCCGTCTTGTAGATTAATAAAAAATATAAGACACGTATTTTATCTTTTTTTACTTTATCAAATAACTTCAGGAAATTAAAAAAATTAAAGACCCCCCCGCCTTGTTCCACTAAAAGCTGAAGACTATCATGGAGACGAGTGCTCCTGTTTTCATCAAACAAAGCTTAAAAACACAGGGATAAAATTATCTATGACACAAAAAAACCGCACTCAAATTGGTCCATCCGTATGGGCGCTACGATGCTACATACAGATACACAGATACACAGAGTCACAGACACGTTAAACTTATAACACCCCTCTTTTTTGTCGGGGTTTAAAAATAAAGCGACACATGGAGTCAAAATATCGCGTGACGTCACTCCTAAGTACAAATTTTACTTTGGAGTGACGTCACGAGCCCCCACTCCTAAACTTTAATGCGATTTATCTGAGATTTTTTTAGAATTTTGATTTTCATACCCAATCATCATGCCTATTACAATACAATACAATAATTCGTTATTGAACACCTCACAAAACAGAGTATAGAAAACAATACATTAAAGGACAGGTACACAAGAGGCGGTTTTATTGCTAAACGATCGCTGTTCTTCTCAACAATCTTTGTGTGATCAGTGCCGTAGCTAGCGTTTTATGTGCGTGGTGCAGGCTTCTATAACTGCGTGAAAAACGTGGTCCTGGTCATTTCTGCGTCCCTCCTAGGTCTGCACCCTGCGCCTGGGCTCCGCTGACACCGCCCTATTTACGGCACTGCGCAGTATGGAAATATAGAGGAGACCGGGTAAGTTTGTTTCACGGGTTGGTTGTCACAGCGGCCATAATGGACTATGAACAGGAGTCTGATATTTTTATATGGAAATTTCATTATTATTATTGATTGCTTCCTTTTTATTTTTGATAAATATTATTGCAATTAAATTGTTCTGACTAATCGACGATCTTATTCTTAATGCGTTTAATTTTTACTTGTAAAATATAATGTAATTTTCAATAAGAAATAAATATACCTAATCTAATCAAATCTATACTTAGTAGGCCTTCAAATAAATCATGCAGTCGTCAAACAAAGGAAAAAACACAAATCATTGAATTCCTTAGCCATGTCTTAAACCGCTAATGTATTGTCTTCACCGGAAGACATTACTCACCTAGTGAATAATCGTATAATTAAATGTGGTAATACTGACACAACTACATCCACGGGTTCAGCGTTGTACAGTGAACTGCAAAAATATCGAAGTTATTGCGCACTAAAATAATTATCAAACTATAGTGAATATGTGTAATACATGTTCTCATTCACCTTTCAAACATTGAAACAAAAGCGGGTCAAAGCGGATAGATAAATTCGAAGCGTACAGCACTATGCTCGCTTGTGGAGAGGTTGACACGTTGGACGCGTAACCCAAAGGTATCAGGTTTGATTCCTGCGTGTTTTTCTTTGCGAATTAATCTTTGTATCGATATCACAATTAACTTTAGTATTTAATACGACTAAAGGAACTCGCTTAATAGTCATAAACATACCGACATTGTTTATCTCATTCAATATATTTATCATGCGTGTTTTAATTAATCAAATCCTTTCAAATTGTACAATAAAATATAGCACATGTCAGGTTACATAATATAGGAAAAAAACTATTTAAAAGTGGATAAACTAGTTCACTAACCTGTTTTTTGTAAATAAATCATTGGACTTTGAAGTTGTTTATTATATCAAGTTTTTCCTGATATTATCAGTATCACGTTAGCCTCTATAGTCCAGCAACTTTATTCGTGACACTACCATGGTCTGCGGGCGACGGGGGGAAAGACAGCGGGGGCGGGTATGAAGTGTGCGCGCGGCAGGGTCATAGTTCTCTTTCAGACCCGCTCCCCCCGCTCCCCCTGCTGTTTTTCCCCCCGTCGCCCGCAGACCATGGGAGTGTCACGAACGCACTTGCCGGGTTATAGTCTCTAAAATTATATAATGCCATACAATAGTTATGATGGCAAGACAAATCTTAAGGGGCTTCCAGCTCTGAATGACCTTCGATCCTAGGTCAGCACTTTTGGGTGTTGTATTTATCTCGTCATCTAGACAATGACCGTCTTTACCAAGATACTGTTTCAGTTTATCTTCACTAGTCACCGAAACCAAGATAAACGCTATCAAACTATGTTATTTTAATAACGAACTACCGTCTTTGCAACTTTTCTTAATAAAGGTCCCGACGAATTGAAAACCTCCTCCTTTTTTGGGAGTCGGTTAAAAATACACTTTTTTTTAAAGAAAAGGCTTGCTTAGAGTGTTAGGTGTTTTCATAATAAACAATTAGCCATAGGATCCATATGGTAGTTATTCGTCTACTGACCAGCAGCCACAGAAGCCATTAAACTTTAAAAAAACAGAACAGACCATCAGCCAGGGCCATGACATTATGACATTTGGCTCTTTAAATATATCTTCAAAAAACAACACGTTCGTAGGTAAAATTCCACCATAACATAACATAATAATGTAAAAACAGATACTATACGTGTTAACCGAATAACAACTTTTGGGTTCTGTTTTGGTTTTCATTCGTAATATATCGATACCTTTAGATTCAAAGGGCGTATCCACCATTGATTTGTGCGGCTTTTACGCTCTTTGAGTCAAAGGTATTATTATACAGGGTGTATGGCAGATCGTCTGCCAAAAGACTAGGGTAGGTAGGTAGGGTCACTTGCAACATATTTTGGGGCAATTAACACTTGTCCTGCTCACGGTGTTTTTTTAAATATTTTTTTCACTTTTATTTCGGCATTTGCCAAAAACTCTCATTTTTGCTTACTTGTCTTTTTTTTAAACGTGACAGCACAAAAGTGTTTGTATTTTTCAAATCTCTAATGTATGCGTATCCTATTGAAAATTTATTTTCATTTAGAAAGGAAATAAAAAAAAAGTTATGAGCTGACAAAGTGTGAAGGACAGAAAATAAAAATCATCAAGCTCAACTTTATGGCACAATTTAAAAAAAAGTTGAAACTCCTCGCATCTTCCAATATCATGAAAACTTCTTCAGTTCATGACTATTCTAACGGTATACCACATGACTAGAATCACTTTAAATTTTCCGGCGAAAAAAGGTTTTTGTCTAAAATGGTGACATAAATCACCTAGTACTTCTTCGAAACTACTTAAAAATAAGATTTGATAAAATGCATAATATACAGGGTGTATGGCAGACGCTCTGCCATACATTCTGGATATTATGTATTTTTATGTATTGTATGTGTTGTTGTGGTTACAACATATAAAAAATAAATGTTTGATTCAGGGACCTCCTAATAATTAATAAAATACATTTTTTTTAATCTTAATGCACATACACTTAATTTTTACAAGTTAATAACGTAGATAATAATAATAGTATTCAGAAAATCTATGGAAAGAAACTGGTCTTTAATGACGTCTAATCGAGGTGTTATAAACTAAACATGATTACTTGGAAATGAGTCATATCTTTATTAAAATACTTTATTGCTTAATGTAAATTAAATACTTAGAACTAGAAGGCGCTTTAGATAATGAGCATTGTTCTGTTACTTGAGATATTAATTGCGTTTACTTAAGATATTAATTTAACTTCATTGTTAAAAAAATGAGGAAAATTCTTTAAAATTATTGTCGTCCCTCCTAATTACAAAAAATACTGACTCCAAAAAACCACTCAAAAGTACAAAAATAACTGCATAATTTAGTTTCTTCAATTTAGGTAGGTACCTACATTTAATAAAATTGTCGAAAGGGCCTCTACGCGTTGGCTTCGGTTCCGCGCACACTTTCTAAAGGTCCGGGACATTGCCATATTGTCATAGGCCATTATTGTCCCGTAAGCGGGAGCGACATACAAAATAAATAATAATAATTTATTCAGCCAATATTATTCATTTATTAGTGGGAATTATCTGTAAGAAATAAATGAAATGAAATATGATTTATTTGCAGATAAAGGGTTAGTTGCTGATCTTATATTATTCCGCCCTTTTCAGCTGTTCCTATACAGCATGCAAATATGTTGACAAAAGTTTATGCAGCAATATTAATTATATAGGTTCCTTATAATAATAGGAACTTCACAGGTAAACTAGTAAATCTCTTTCTAACAATGGATACAACATTTAATAAAATACAATAATTGGTAATTAAATTTATGTAACAGCATCTTGCTTATACTTAAAAAAATCTTTCATGTAATAAAAAATACACTCTGATCACATTGTTTATGTCATTGTCATTTGTCTTGTAAAATACCTGATCTAGAGAATAACTATACTACCCAAATACCAATCGTTTATTAACATACAGTGACATTTTTACAAGTGAGTAACATTATGCTTATTTATATTTAATTTAATGAAAGTGACTTATAAGAAAGTTATTTACAATCATATTAAATATTTACAGGTGATTTAAAAACTAGATAAAAAATAATTAGGGGTCCCCCAGTATAGAACCCGTCTGAGGCATCGTAACCCGCACGCTTGCCGCGTTACCCCTTTACCCCATCATCAGGCGATATCAGAGCGGGCTCCTATTTCGCCCAAAGATTAAGCCTCCCATTACTATACTCGTACTAGTGCGTAACCATATATTTAAATTGAAGATAACTATAAAATTAACATTGCTTGATAATTTTTACACCTCAGCAGGAAGTAGCTGTGTCACTAGGCTCAGCTCAAATATTAATTAGTATGCTAAAATATAAGTCGCAAATTAGCTCAAAAGTTCGGAATGTATGCAATAGCTTCCGTTTTTGTATGCGTACGAGTATTGTAGTAAGGTCTATGTGTCAGTAAGTCAGTCCGACGCAGAAAGTGACTCCCGCGTCGCAAAAAATGCGTTTGGTGAAAGCGGGCGGCTCTTGAATGTGACGGCTGGTGCAAGTGACGAGAGACTGAGATTGCACATACGACAATTGAAATTAACTAACTGCGTTGGCTCAGCGTCCCAAAATGAGTCTTGGCCTCCGGCACAAGAACACCCGATCCTGCGCAAACTCTCGCCAGTTAATGGCTCTGAGCACTCCGAGCTCATGCAGATCCGCCTGCACCAGATCTATCCAGCGGTACTTAAGTCGAGCGACTGGGCGTCGTCCAGTTGATCGACCTAGGTATGCTCTCCCTCACATTCGCACATGGTGGCCAAATCAGCGAAGACGATGGGCCTTGGTCGACAATAGGGAAGAATAAATTTCTCAGAGGTGTTCATATTGTATCTTTACTAGAAAATGCAAGTTATTTGAACTCCGAATGTACAAATACTTTATTTTTAAGTTGTGTTGTTTTTTAGATATATATTTTTTAACTTCGATATGATATTTTGTGCAGTTGTCTTAGTATGGTTTTGTAGGGTCATTATCACTAGTTTTAAATGAAAAAATAATGGTTTGTTATAATTTCATACATTTTCTTACATATCTCACATTTTCCTCGTTGTAGTGAGGTGAAAAGTGATGTGTAGCACGGCTACAAAATTATCTGGCTTCTCGTGCCTTGAAAATCTCGTTACGCTCAGAAAACTATATTTGAACCAGTCGCTCCGATCGTGTTTCAATTTTAGACTCGACTTTCAATTCATGCACACGCGTGAAATAACAAGTTTCCAGCCTTGTATAACAAATAACTATTCTTGAGTTTTTAACCTTCATATCGTCGCTCATCACTTGTGCCGCGTCGCGGTGTGAAATGTTTTCTGAGCAATTACACCCGGCCGTCCGCGGCCGAGCATGCGCGTGCGGCGCCCGGAAACAATACTAGAACCGCTCATATATCTGCGCCTGATTCTAAACATCGATATTTTACCACCTGTGGTAATTACATGTATGTATGGAAATGAAATTATCATAATAGGCTATTATCCAACTTTTTTTGTGGTATGTTATAGAACGACCTCTCAATAGTAAAAATATTGATACGTAAAAACTTCCCGAGATACAGCAATGCTAATATCTCATTTTCGGACTTTCCTAAATAAACGCTTCATACTAAAGCCTTAGTACCTTGTATGGGGAAATTAACAACGTTGTTCTGCAGCTATGTTAAAACTTGCGATTATCGAAACGGTTCCAGAAATAAAGTTACCATACTTTTTATGGGTCATCCAACGGTATTATTAATATTTTCATACTTTAAAAATGAACTTTTCCACCCAACTATTTGCTTGTTTTATCAGGGTCTTAAATAAATAATCTAAAGAAAAAATCTATCCACACTAACTTACTATATCTTTCGTATCGTAACCACAATGCCGAGGGTCGCGACCAATTGAAGTCGTTCTTTTATGCACCAAGGACCTCCAGACTGATCGGTCTTCTGCCATACGAATAGACGCCTGCATGTTTGACTGGGCTTCCTTTACTGCATCGGTCTATCGGGTCGGCGATCTTCCTCGTACACTTTTTCCCTCTACATGACCCACCACCAATATTATATACTAATATTATAAACTTCGTTAGCGGAGGAAACAAAGTCGTAACCCCTTTTTTTCTTCAGCGTTGTCCGGTAAAAAGTATTATATAACCATCTGTGGATACCCAACTCGTATACCAAATATTATGATGCCTGCAACTTCGTCCGCGCAGGAGGAAAAATCACACCCCTCGTTTTACTCGGTTTTAGTCGGCTAAAAAGTATCCCATAACCATCTGAGGATACCCAGCTACCCGTGTACTAAATATAGTTCAAAACCGATTAGCCGATTTGGAGTGATGAAGCCACAACGACACATACAAACATACAAAATAAACGATTTAGTGACTTCCAAATAGTCCGTTACTATGTACAAATATTTTTAATGTACAGAAATTTAATTTTTACAATTTTATAATAGCAAAATTTCAGGTGGGGTAAGTGCAACACCGGGGTAAGAGAAACGTTGTAAATGTATTACTGTATACTGACATATGTGTCAATGGTTTATTATAAATACATAAATGGAAATAGAGTTGGGCCAATTGCATGGTTTCTCTTTCCTCACGAAATAAATTATGTTTCCCTTACCCCACCTGACCTTAGATTATTGTAGCCGCTGTAACAAAAAAAAACAATTAATTAAAATGAAGGAGGACTCTCTTACAAGAAGTATTTTGGCTCGTATTAGCTTTTGAACTATAACGGGTATGTTGAAATTTTCGTATATTAGCCTCAATCCTTCCGATGCCACTTAAGGTGCGTCCACACACTTGTATCATTTGCTCGTATCAGATCACCGTGCCGTAGCATGACTGCGTATCGCGCTGCTTGGAAGCTTACTGTCGGCGCGCCGATAATGCCGCACTCTTCCGATACAAGTGTGTGATACGCGTAGCAAATGGATTTCGAGTGATCGGTTCGGCGCAACGTCCAAACGCGTGATCATGTCACGCGATCATGCTACGCGACGATGATCTGATACGGGCAAATGATACAAATGTGGACGCACCTTTACCTACTCTAATTTTCTACGCGCACTTGTATGGGAGTAACGTATAACTTTTTTCTCCTAGTGAAATCAATAGTATTCATGATTCGCAGTAGGAATAGAAACTCTCGAAACCCAATAAAAATACGTAAACCAACATTTATTTCTGAAACTTAAAAAAAGTCAGCAAGTTTCGCTTCGTTTGTCTTTCCAATGTTATCGATTAAGATAAAAGTCAAGTTCACAGCCTGATTTGCGATAAAGACCGACAATCGATAAATTAATCGATGGGAGACATGCAATCTGTGACTCAGTCGAAGGACGCGGGACAATGGCATCGATTGTTGTGACAATGGACATCGGTTAGCACGTGGTCTTTGTCTTTGTAATTGATTGACAAGTTTGTGCAGCCTTCCATTGCGAAAAGCTACACTCCCCCCTCCCGTGGAGGGGGAGAGCTAATGCAAAATTACAAAAAATCCCCCTCCCCCTGAATAAAACCTTATATCCGCGTTTGCCTTCACAACATTGTTAATCTTGATTGAATCGTCAAACTCGTCTGAAACGGTATTAATGAAATAATGAAATAATGATCTTTATTCTGTAAGTAGGCCACAAGGGCACTTTTACAAGTCTGACTCTACGGCGTTTCCCAAGAGAAGACCACTGAAGAGAAGAAAGCCGAAACAAACTCAACAGTCAGTAATTTTTTCGAAATAACTCTTATATCTATATTCGTGCTTAGCCTATCCTAAATATATGTTTTGAGTATAAACTCAATGCGTAGTTCTTCAAGGAAACATATCAAAATTTATAGAAGTACAAAAAAATCTAGAATATAAAAAAAGAAAATAGTGATTTTTATTTAAAACAACTTACATACGTTTGATATGCCACCTTATAAGAACCGAGTCCCGGTAAAAGTAAATTATTTGGTTTCTGTTTTGGGCCATGCATTTTTGTCTGTTAAATAGTCCTCTACCCTATAATAAACCTTTGCCATTAAGGACTCTTTTAAGTACTTTTTGAGAGCTGGAAACGATAATTTCAAAGCATCATCTGGTAGCTTATTATAAAAATGTATACATTGGCCTACGAATGATTTGGCTACTTTACGAACGCGGAACTTTCTAATAGCGATTTTGTTTTTATTTCTAGTATTAAAATTGTGGATATCTGAATTCTTAGTAAAAGACTCTAGGTTCTTAATAACATAAATAATATTCTCATAAATATATTGGGACGCTACGGTTAATATGTTGATGTCTTTAAAAAGTTATCTTAAGGAGTCACGGGAGTTCAGGTTATATATAGAACGAATCGCTCTTTTTTGTAACACAAATATAGTCTGTATGTCTGCTGCTTTGTCCCAAACCAGAATATTGTGAGGAGGTTCCTCTCTCTGCGACCCTAACCTTGACTTCTCTAGCTAGGGGCTGTTCATTTATTACGTATTTTTTCTTACAAGGGGATGGGTGGGAGGAATCTACATTGTTCTTACATAAGATCACAAAAGTAAGCTAGAATAGGGAATATGCATGATTTTTTTATTTTTGCTTTATTAAAATCTACTGCTCCTCTTTGGGAGACGGTAGGTAGTTAATTATTAGTTTGTACCTATTGTGATAATCTGTATTACGGAGGTGGCATAGCGTGCCTGCTAAAACCCTCAGGTTAAATAAAAGAATTAAAAAATATAAAAAAATCTCATTCATGTAACAAACAGTAAACAAAAATATTTTTTCGAATAACTATAAAAATAACCAAGATATAATACAAATTCAAATTCACCGCCGTCTAGTTAGCAGTTTAGTACATTATGCGTATTTCTTGGCCGATTTAAATTTAAATTTCACTTTTTAAAATAATTTTTACGGTATTTCCATATTTTGTTAATCTTATTTTTCTTACAAATGCATAATCGAGCTAGTCCCAAACTAGGTAACCAATGTACTTTGGGTATGTCTCTAACTTCAGCAAGTAAGGCTTGGCATTGTGTGTCAACTGTCAAATTGTTAAATCACGTTTCTCTTTTATAGGTATCGATAATACTTAAATATGTAGAAAACATTTAAGACCCAGGGACTAATATTCGTGCTAATCACACAAACACTTGCTCCAACCGGGAGTTGAACCGGAGGCAGCTTCTTACGTCGTACAACAAACTTAATAGGGTATATGCCTTAATTTTTTTTATCGTTTTTCTTAACAAAATATCAAAACACCGTAAAAAATATTTCAAAAAGTGCAATTAAAATTAAAATCGGCTAAGAAATACGTATGATGGCGGCATTTTAAACTACTAGGTAATCAGACAGCGATTTGACAGAGAGGTCCGACATGTACTGTTACGTCATAGTCCACGCCGGCCATATAAACTCCATATTAAATACTGTTTTGCTAGAAAGAGGTAAAATTAAATGTTTGATGGCTTATATCTTTGAAATAAAACAATTTAACGGATTATATCGCGTATATTATCTCATTTTAGTTCCCGACGTTTCGGAAGCTTTCCAGCTTTCCATGGTCACGGGAGGACTGAGAAAAGATGTATTTTCCTCTGTCAAAGTTACAATTTGTGCAAACTACCCATTTTTTGAAAAAACACATATAAAGGTGTACATACATGCCAAATGGGCCTAAGCTGTAAAGACAGTTACACATGTGCCAGAAGGGCTTAATTATTTTATTCTAATAATTTACCAAGCAGCATTTCACAAATGAGGCGTACTGAGGAGAAAAGAAACGCTGCAAAGAAAAACTCCCAGGCTACCTCATTACTAATTATAATATTTAAAAAAACAGAGACTATTAAACTACTTTTAAACAGATAAGATATTTTACACCGTTCGGAAATTAAGGTTTTGCAGTCCTGTGTCTCGCTTGTTCCTTGATGAGATGTATTACAGGATCCCAAGCTGGTGGTAGTGACAATCCATCTTCTCTATTGAAATTAGGATGCTTTTTAATCTCAATAGCCTCGCGTAGCATCCTGGGAAAATATCTTGTTTCTTTGGCAAGGATAGAAGGTTTATCAAACTTAATTGAGTGGTTTGGTTTGTCAATGACATGTTCACAGACTGCAGACCTATTACACCGACGGTGCTTGACATCTGCTATGTGCTCCTTCACCCGGGTTGATACACTGCGTTTCGTTTGACCAATGTATGAAAGACCACACTCGCAGTCCAGCTTATGCAAGTGAATTTTGATTTTCCAACTCCATAGTGAATTTAATTTTACTATGCATGGAGTTCAGATGGTCTAAGAAAGCTGAAACACTAGATCTAGGTAAAATAGTAAAGGTATCATCTACGTATCTTTTAAAGATCCTCGGCTTGACGGGTGCCAATGAAAGCGCTCTCTCCTCGAAGTCTTCCATGAAAATATCGGCGACGACAGGAGACACCGGAGACCCCATTGCCACACCATCAACTTGCACGTAGAATTCACCATTCCATAGCATATAGCCAGATGTAAGGCAGTGTTGTAATAACTCAGCTTATATCTTGGTTATTTTTGTAGTTATTCGAAAAATGAAATTTAGCTAAATATGAATATATAATAAAATGAGCTTTAGCTTTTATAAAGCAAAAATAAAAATTCATGCATATTCCCTATTATAATAATCATAACGTTTATTGCACCATGGTAACATGTTCTTACAAGATATATGGGTATCACATGGACCCTGAAAGGGTATAGCAATTGCGTTATTACCTGATTATAAACGAATATTAAACATATAATAGAAATTAAGCTTATTTGTGGAAACTTAGGCAAACGTTTCCTCAAATAGATAGTCAAACTACGCATTACTTACTTTATTCCTGTATTGGCACTGTGTGATTAGTTCTACTTGACCTTCACGTAAGAAAGATGGCCGGAGGATGTCATTTTCCGGCATCTTTGAGGATGTTCGCCGGATGCCAGCTTATATTACGAAATGTGTCGAGAGATGGGCGTTTATGGGTATATACTTACCAAATATACCGGGGTGTGTGTAAAACTATTTGGAGAGCACTGAATCGATTTTTTTTTTGGATTTTTTGTATGCGTGTATGTGACGTTGTGGCTTCATCACGCCAAATCGGCTAAACTGATTTCAACTTTTTTTGGTACAGGGTATCCACAAAATGGTTATAGGATACATTTACTCGACTAAGCTGTCGAAAAAATTAGGGGTACATTACACAAATAGACTAGTCCCATGGTAAGCTCACATGGCTTGTGCTATGACTACCTACTAAATAAAATATCACTAAACGACGACGACTAAATATACTAGACGACGATATATTTAATAATTGAAAAAAAAAAGTGTCCATCAATAACTTCGTATCCTTTTTTTGAAGTCTGTTGAAAAGTGAATCAGTTTTGTGACACTGTGTAGGTACTTTTTAAACTGACGACCCTTCTTTCATATTTATTTTTAGTACATTTTTTATTCATGAATTCCTTAGTGCTCTGGAGCCCAAAAAGCCATGAGGGTACACTATTTGTTTTAATATACCCGCTTGTACAGATGAAAAATTCGCAGTTATATTCGGAGGTATGTAACCAGGGTCACTATCAAAACGCGTCATCATATTTCATGCAAATTATGAATTCGCTCAGTGTTATATCATTGAACGTCTCGAATCAAAATGGCGTCGGACACTTACCGTTTGAAGGTGCCATAAAGAATTCTTTATTTAAATGAAGTACGGTGCAAATATCTTTGACCATACGACTGTAGTTACTGCCAAGGCGGTATTACCAGTTGGGCAAGATGCGCGTTATACAACTCTTGCGCAAGTCAACCATTCATATAACTGGGTGGCGCGTTCAGATACCTCGGATACTAGTTGGTCCCTCTCAGACCTATTAATCTATAGGCCGTGTATTTATTGTTATAATAAGTAACCAAATGATGCTTTAAAATTACCATTTCCAGAGAAAGAAGTACTTCAAAAAGTCTCTAATAGTAAATGCAGATTATAGGGTAGGGTAGAAGACTATTTTAACAGACAAAAATGCATGGCCCAAACAAGAAAACAAATAGCTTACTTTTACTGGGGCACGGTTCTTATAAGAAGGCATATCAAATGTACATAAGTTATTTTTAAAAATAGTAATTATTTTGCTTTATTTTTCACAAGTCTATACTAATTATATAGTTGTAAAAATGAAATGTTTTTATGTTTGTATATGTCGCTGTGGCTTCATCAACATCACGCAAAATCGGCTTAACGGATTTCAACTATTTTTGGTAAACAGGTAACGGGTATCTCCGAATGGATATAGGATACTTTTTAGGACGGGAGGTTAGGACTTTTTTTCCTCTGCCAACGAAGTTGCGGGCGTCTTCTAATATATTATAATTTTCCATTTATAAGTTTTGATATGTTTTCTTGGAGAACTACGGATTGAGTTTATACTTTAAAACATCTATTTAATATAAAGCTAAGTACTAATAATGTAATAATTAGTTAATAGTTATTTAGAAAAAAAAAACAGATTACATTGTGCAGTCTTTCGGCTCTCTTCTCAACGGTGGTATTTTCCTGGGAAATGCTGGTAGACTCAGATTTTTCGCCTCCATGCACAAAGTTGCAACGCATTTAAGTTTGTTATTATAATAAATATCAGTCCTAACATCTCCACAATCCTTTATAATATTACTAAGAAGGTACCGTTTAGGCGTTCTGGCGTGATGAAGCCGCTAAGACATAATTCTACTTATGTATTGTCTAAACAACATCTAAAAATAAATCTATTCTGTGACCTTCAAATAGTCCGTTTGTTTGGTAGAATTTTCTGGTATTTTATTTACGCAATTGGTCGCTAGATGACACTTTTTAAACCACATCATTTCTAATACGCGGTATAGAAATGTCGACGTAAAAACTATAACACGTTCGGAATTTTAAGCCGTGATAATTTGTGGCAAACACACAGCTATATTTCACTGGGGATAGAGGGCGTGAGGCGTCCTGTTTAAGGCGCAAACATTGGTCCTTCGAACCGGATGCCAAAACCGTAACAATTTTTTTTAATATCTTCAATGAACAGATTTTTTTTTACTATTAGATAGTAGTATCTAGATAGAGTAGGGTAGGATTGAATTACTTACTTACTCCGATGACTCAGTGACCCAAAGTGAGTCTTGGCTTCCGATAAAAGATTCCCCCACGTCTGGCGATCGAGCGCTGTCTCCAACCAGTTTTAGGCGTTCAACTCCTCCAGATCCGCCTCCACTGCATCTCTCCAGCGATACCTGGGGCGGCCGAGAAGCCGTCGCGTTGTCCAGACGGTCGACCCAAATATGCTCTCCTGATGCCACGATTATTCCTCCATCCGGGTCACGTGGCCGAGCCAGCACAGTTGGTGCGCTTTAATTTCTCCCATTATATTTGGGTCAGGTGCTCAAGTTCAATGTTCTTTAAAACGCTCCATCCTCCATCCGTTGTTTCCTTTGGGCCGACCATTTTGGCTAGATTTTCCTTTCAGCCACCAGTAACTTGTTTTCCTCTCTAAGCGTTAGTCCAGGCCTCGCAACCGTACATTAGTAGTGTTGAATTAGGGGTATAAATTAAGGAAACTTGTAAAAATCTAACCAGAAACTTACGAGCAAGAGTTTCTTGTATACCGACATTTGCTTAATAATCATCTCTAATGAGCAATTTCACATAACTATAGAGCATTGTATGTAAATTAGTTAAATTACATATGACCTGTAGGTGTATTCTCTGTATAGACTGTAGACATGTTATATAATACTCTTATGTTGAATGGGTTTTGACCCTAGACTGTTTCGTATAACCGCGAGTAGGTGAGTGTGTTGATCACAAGTTTAAACCTTTAATAAATAAATATTATAGGATATTTTTTTACAAAAATCGACCTAGTCCCATGGTTAGCTCAATGAGGCTTCAGTTATGAGTACTAGACGACGATATATTCAATAGATATATTTAATAATTATATGCTTTTATTTGTCCATTCGGTTTTAGGATTTTAAGGGTTCCGTCCATAATGATAAAACGGGACCCTATTACTGAGACTTCGCTGTACGCTATCTGGTAAAAAGATAGTTGAAATTTTCACAGATGATTTATTTCTGTTGCCGCCATAACAACAAATATACTAAAAATAGTAAAATTTTATATCTGTCGGTCTATATCAGTAACCAATATAAAATGATCGAGCACCGCGTACATTTTGTTTAGGAGTAGGGCTCTGCTAACACTGAATTTTCATAGATACGGCCATTTGTAGCGTATATTTTGTACGGTACCCTCGGTGCGCGAGTCCAAATCGCACTTGGCCGGTGCCTTTTAATGGTGGAGATATGGCGGTTTAAATACTTGCGAGGTAAATGGGTCACAGAGTCACTAGTATTTAATGTTGCCTGCATTAGATTGGGATCGCATGCATTACTGGAATAATGTGGGAACCGTACAATAATCTATACAAAAGCGTTGAGCAATGTTCTCAGACGGCTATTGTGTGCCGAAATAAAGGTTGCCACTATCAATGCAATCTGAAATGGAGATCTGAGCAAATAGAACAATAATTTCAAAGGAAAAGTGTTAAAAATGTACGAGTTAAACTTAAACCTACATCTAGGAAAAAAGCTGATAATGTTTAAACGGCTGAACCGATTTTATTAAAATATAGCTGTGAGCACTCTCAACTAAATTTCCTTTCAAATACAAAAAACTGAATCAAAATCGTTTCAGTCGTTCAAGCATTGATACACAGATAGATCTGGATATTTTTAAGATGTATTTTGATTAAGTGCATATCTTCGGAAATAATCGCTTCGGAAGTTACATAAAATGTGTGTTCACCCACAATTTAGCCTTTTAAACCGTAAGTCCAAAAATATGAAAAAAATTACTAAGGTAACGCTTTATAAAGAAGTTCAAGGATAAATATTTTTAACATGATAGGATATACCGTTTTTGAGTTGTTTCCGAAAAACTGCGCTTCTTAACAAAAGGACGTAAGTTTCATAAAGATTCGCTATGTTTTCCCATCGTATTCTCTCATCTGTAGCGAATTTTTTTGTAGGAACAGCTGCGGAAACCTACAGCATATTTTTTAATTTATTTCCTTTTGAGGTAGATTATTATTATTTAAGAGTTTCACTCTTGTCGGTGCAGTTTTCTCAGGTCCGTTCTACTTAATGCCAGTTCTTTGACTTCTCTATACGACACGACGTCTACCTTATTACATATCTGGTCCAAATCTAATCCCGGCCTTCCTCTTGCTCTCCTTCCCTTAAACTTCCCCTCCATTATCTTTTGCATTAGATCGTCGTGTCGTATCAAATGACCTATCATTTCCCTCTTCGAGATTCTATTGTATGAAGTATTTGTCTCGTCTCCTCTACGCTTTCCAATACTCAGAGACGGATCTTCTTAAAGGCTATTTGGGCTGCAGCACGGGGCCCCAGGATACAAAGGGCCCCCAGCCCCCATTGAAGACAATTGAACTAAAAAACAATCAAGTAGTTCAATCAATTAGGTGGAGCCCACTTACTTACTAAGCAGTATTAGCCCATAATATTTTCTTCTGTTTCCGCGATTATTACTCATTGAAATAAAACAATTTAACGGATTATATCGCGTATATTATCTCATTTTAGTAATTTCTCATTTTAATAGGTCTGCAGTCTGTGAACATTTGACAAACCAAACCACTCAATTAAGTTTGATAAACCTTCTATCCTTGCCAAAGAAACAAGATATTTTCCCAGGATGCTACGCGAGGCTATTGAGATTAAAAAACATCCTAATTTCAATAGAGAAGATGGATTGTCACTACCATCAGCTTGGGATCCTGTAACACATCTCATCAAGGAACAAGCGAGACACAGGACTGCAAAACCTTAATTTCCGAACGGTGTAAAATATCTTATCTGTTTAAAAGTAGTTTAATAGTCTCTGTTTTTTTTAATATTATAATTAGTAATGAGGTAGCCTGGGAGTTTTTCTTTGCAGCGTTTCTTTTCTCCTCAGTACGCCTCATTTGTGAAATGCTGCTTGGTAAATTATTAGAATAAAATAATTAAGCCCTTCTGGCACATGTGTAACTGTCTTTACAGCTTAGGCCCATCTGGCATGTATGTACACCTTTATTTGTGTTTTTTCAAAATAATGGGTAGTTTGCACAAATTGTAATATATCTTTTCTCAGTCCTCCCGCGACCATGGAAAGCTGGAAAGCTTCCGAAACGTCAGGATCTAAAATGAGATAATATACGCGATATAATCCGTTAAATTGTTTTATTTCAATGAGTATTAGCCCAGGTAACAAATTCACGATCCGCCCCTGCCAATACTTCATCATTGGTGGCTTTTTCTGTCCAGCTTATTCCCCCCATCCTTCACCAGCACCACATCTCAGCATTGAGATAGTCCTGAAAATCGATGTATAGTATTAGCCACCCGATTTTCATCCATCACAACTAAGACCTTACAGCAACCACGAAAGTGACCTAGCCTTCAACAAATTGGAACATTTCGTAACCATAACTTCCCCCCGTGTCGCAACCAACGATTTTCCGATAATTGCCGTTTTAACATCAGAATAATCGATTCCGCTGCCAAAGGATCTGTGCCTTCCTATATTTTGTAATAAACACATGTATGACGAAATATAACGCACATAATGTTACTGTTACGATGCCGGATTTTACTTTCCGCTTTAGTAAGCGAATGCGAAGCTAATGTTTTACGTTTGTTTAGTGACTGTTATTACGTTATGGATTTACACGTATCGCCGAAGTCAAATTCACGGAATTAGGGTGCACATTTTAGTTACAGAAACATCCTAAGTAGGTACCATTCTTAAATATAATATCTGAAATTTAGTTTTTTGAAGTCATTTTCTCATGAATGAAATATTGGAAGTCAATTTAATTATTACTAGTAGGTGCTTACCTCGTTCGGAAAAAAGTCCTAAGCCGTCTTTTTTTCTTCAACGTAGTCGGTTAAAAAGTATCCTATAAGCACCTGAATATACTCAGCTACCCGTGTACTAAAAATAGTTAAAATCCGTGTAGCCGATTTGGCGTCATGAACCCACAACGACACTTACAAACATACAAAAAATTCAAAAAATATATATTTTGATTCAGTGACCTCCAAGTCTAGTGCTTTTCAATATTTGTTTTGAAAATATCTTTAGTGTACAGACATTTAATTTTCCCAACTTTGTAATAGTATTGGATTTAGTTATTTACGATGCAGATCAAGCACTAGATACGGTATTAGACGGCCTAACTACGTCCTCTGCTATTACTATCATAACATAAAGTTGTGAAAATAAAATGTCTGTACATTGAAGATATTTTCAAAAAAATATTGTATCGGACTACTTGGAGATCACTAAATCGAAAAATATTTTTCGTATGTTTGTATGCGTCGTTGTGGCTTTCACGTCAAAACGGCTAAACCGATTTCAACTATTTTTGGTACACGGGTAGCTGGGCATCCCAAGATGGTTATAGGATACTTTTTACTCGACTACGCTTAAGAAAATAGCTTCATCACGCCAGAACGGATAAACAAATTTCAACTAGTTTTGCTACACGGATAGTAGGATATCCAGAGATTGTTATAGGTTACTTTTTATTCAACTACGCTTAAGAAAAAAAGAGGGATATGTTTTATTTCTCCTCCGCTGACGAAGTTTCGGGCACTTTCTATAAATAAATAATATATAGTTCTTAGCTCTTGAAGATTTAGCTCTCGCGATCTTTCGACACCGGTTCATAAGACTATTATGGCCGCTGGGACAACGACCCGGTAGACAACCTTATCGTCTCCCCATGCATATTCATACAACCACATCTTCAATATACCTACACACATTATTTTTCAATTTTGTAATAGTATAGATGTAACGTTAGGCTTGACTCACCTTAAACTATACATATTTACCCATATCACGAAATTAGACAAGCATAATTAACATTTAAGTGTAGAAATCATAAACAATTATAAACATAATGTTCAATTACCGGTAAAAAGCAAATATAACTCTTAACACACTGACATAAAGTTCCCGCCAGTCATCGGATTTAACGAATTAATCTTCGCTATTAAAGAGACTTATGTATCTTTATTAGAAATTTTGATGTTGGAATCGGAACTACTTTGGGATAATAGTATTTGATCTTTTTAAGATAACGTGAGGTTGTGGTCCTATCTATCTATCAGCCACGGACGCCCATTTCTGAACATAGGCCTTCCCGGTAGCGTGTAAAGGTTTTTTGGCCAAGGTAAGCAGTTTTTGTATGCTTATATGGAACCATGGTCGTGCAGGACTTCAGGGTTGCCAGTTTCTTTGTGTCTATATGGAGCCAGTTGTTCAGGGCTTCAGGGCAGGCAGTTTCGCTGTGCGTATATGGAGCCATGGTCGTTCAGGGTAGGCAGTGCTTTTGTGCCTTTATGGAACACACGCCACTGGACATCCCCTCTAGCTCGCCACATGATAGAAGTGACAATGGGCGGGCCATGTATCCTGGCGAACGGATAGCCGTCGGGGCAGTAAAGTCCTACAGTGGTGACCACGCATAGAAAAGCCTCGTAGGACGGCCCAGGTGGACAAACGGATGACCTCCTGAGGTTCACGGGGCGTCGGTGAATGCGATCTGCTCTGGCTCTAATTAGCTATTAAATATTGATATTTTTCTGGACATATATTGACACCGTTTACCATTCTAAGCTCCGTGATGTCTGGGGGCGTGGTAGAATGTTCGCGATCCCCTATATCTCCCCCGTTAGGAGAACTGCCG
Organism: Hedya salicella; assembly: GCA_905404275.2. Taxonomy (NCBI): domain Eukaryota; kingdom Metazoa; phylum Arthropoda; class Insecta; order Lepidoptera; family Tortricidae; genus Hedya; species Hedya salicella. The sequence continues at coordinate 4,534,327 of FR990099.1, forward strand.
GTTTGGTTTTGCTGGATAGCCAATTAGCCTCTCAACCTGAGCATCACCTCCCATTATGGCTTCCCTAAGCCGGAAGAGAGAGAGGGGGGGAAGTTGTATTTCACAAAAAAGGCCCCGTAATGTCTGTCGCAAAAACGAGGTGCAATCTCAACTTACCCGGCTGTTCTGTATCTGTACTTACGGTTACGACGTTTGGGAACTGCGCGCATGGATGCGCGTGCGACGTGCTCGAACGATCGCGTTCCAAATTCGCGCCGTTGGTCTAGTTGTTTCATAGTTCCGTCAGCGTCGATGATTAGGTGTATAATAACCATCTTTCCTATTTTTTAAGTGGCATAGAGAATAAAGATGCGACGTATATTATACGGAAGAGGTTATTAAGTTGACTTTGTTTCTTTTTTAACCGACTCCCGAAAAAAGAGGTGGATCGTAATTTTTTTTTTAATGTTTATCAGAATTTTGTCATTTCTAAGCCGATTCAGAAAATTCTTTTTTCGTTTTAAAGGGGTTGCATTCAGATTGGTCCCATAAAATAATAGTGAAGATCTGATGATGGTATCTATGACGAATTGAAGGAACTCCTCAAATATTGTAGGCATACATAAGGCGATATTGGTATTTTAAGAAACATAATAAGCATTTGCATATAGAAAGTGTAAATTGGTGAACTGGAACTGATAAAAGAGACCATAGAAGGTCAGTGGAACTCCTCAACGATAATTGAATAACGGGTGGCGACGAGATATATATCTCTATTAAAATAGCTAAGCTTCTTCATAATCGCAAATCGAAATGGTCCTGATGAGAATGGTACCATCTAATTGATTTGATGATGGAGCCGGAAGGTAGGCACCGGATCTCTTTAATAAAATAATGCATCCTAGCCATGTGTGGGCTTGTTCGAATCGTCACGAGATATATACTTTAAGTAGCGATTAACTAAAAAGTGTGAAATAAATTAACTTTTTAACAAAATTAAAACCGACTAAAAAGAAAACGAATATATACTTTCGTTTCATCAATTTACTTACGGTAACCGTTTTTCTACTCAATATATACAGTATATACAATTAATTTTATTTTGTTATTTTCTTCGCCTAGTATCCATACGTCATAGGTACCTATATACAGTGGCGTGCGGCCCATATAGGCACAAAGGCACTGCCTACCCTAAACGACCATGGCTCCATACAGGCACCGAGAAACTGCCTATCCTGAAGCCCTAAACGACCGTGACTCCATACAGGCACAGAAAAACTGCCTACTTTGGCCAAAAACCCTGTGCACGCCACTGCCTATATAAGTTTAATTTAGTTTGGGACTAGATCGATTTTGAAGATTGTTCCCATAATTTATTTAATTGCATAACAAATATGGCGGTTTTGGAGGTCCGTATCTTTTCTATCACGTTCATATTCTACAATCCATATCAATTAATCACATCTGTCATATATTTTGCATTTCAATTTCAGGTTTTTGAGTAATCGTTGCAAACTCAAAACAAATCTGCTCTCAAAATAACCCACTTTGAATGTCGACCGTCCAGTTCTCAAACTACCATCAACATAAACGTCTTAAAACACGTTCTATACCAGCACACATACGTCCTTTTCGTTCCACGTTAGTGCGCATGCGCCAGTTTTAAACAAGGTAACCTGGAAATCTGGTTATGTAAGAAGTTGCGCTTTGTAAGTCGTGCGGTTTTGGACGGTTATTACTGCCTGCGTTTAGTGGAATACGTCACTAATGTGTAATATGAATATGTGGACGCCATTTTGATTGAATCGAATCGGCACAATCCGTATTGAGCGTGGAAAACTAAGGCAAACAATCTGTATATGTTCAAAAAGTTCGTAGAAAGGCCTTAAATTGGTGGCTCCACTGTACGACTAGCAAGTGCGTCAATAAATTACCATAATAATGCCAAAAATCTAACTTTCGTTGCCTGCGAGTGTGTTCCCCGATCTTTATAATTTGGGCGTGTTCAACACAAGAGTGAATAGGCTGTTTCTAGACGGGCATGATACATCCTTGGCTGCATCGTCATTTAACAACAGGTGAGATTGCGGTCAAATGCCCGTCTATTATTAATAAACAAATAAAAATAAAATTTTAACACGATTAAATAAACGAAGGACTATTGATAGCATTTCGATAAAAATATTTAGTAATTGGTTGTTGACTTCATGAAATCTTGTTACTCTCTCGCTATTCTGGACGTAAGTAATAAAAAAGTGTAGGTACACACCTGCAGACTTCAGTATTAAATTTGATAAAAAATACAGCTTGATACCTCCACGCGTTCCTGAGAAAAAGAGTCTTGACAGATAAACAGATGGACCACAAAAATGATCCCAGAAGAGTTTAGTTTTTTCCTTTTGAGGTATGGTACCTAACCAAAAAAAACGAAATTATGTTTTTTTTTTTAATTACTTGAAAGTCTCCTAATGCACTTTACTATTTATTTATATCTAGCATGATACTCTACACGGTCATCGTGACTTGTATGTATATAAAATATATATTACCCAGCAATACATTGAACTGTTAATATGTTAAACAAATAGCGAGAGTCGACGAACTCCCGTCGAGACCAGTTTCCATCTTACATATCTTATTATACGGCTATTATACTTGTTTTATATGACATTGGTTTTCTAGTGGACCTAGACGGCTTAAATTCTATATTTGCAAATTTCTAAATTTAAATGTTTACTCGACTGTGTATATATGTAAATTATGTACGTATGGTCAGCTAAGAATTTGGTCTATCGCTTTTGAATCTTAATGCTAATGAAATAGACTTAAAAAGTGGTAGACCCATTTTTTGGCCGAAAGTGCAATTTCGATAGCTGCAAAAAAAACCTACAAACATACAATCGATTCAGTAACTTTAGAAACCAACTGTAAGAACGTAGTCCTTTTCACTTATTTTTTTGAAAATATCTTTGATGTACAGACATTTCCCTATTACAACTTTACATATTATAAGCTTAGCTAGGAGGTGGTGGCTGCAGCTTCATTCGCGGAAGAGAAAAAGTTATAACCCTCAGTTTTAGTTCAGAGTAGTCGGGTAAAAAGTATCCTATAACCATCTGGAAATGCCCAGCTACCCGCTACGCCGATTTGGCGTGATAAAGCCGTAACTACACATACAAACATATAAAAAAACATTTAAAAAATAGTTTTCGATTAAGTGACCTCGAAATCCCTTACATGATTGTAAAAATAAAAATATCTTCAATGGAAAGACATTTCACTTTTACAACTTCATAATATAGCTTAAGTATAATAATGTCAGATAATGTCCCTAGCGTTGCAAGCCCCTATAGGCTACGGTGACTGCTTAACAATAACATCAGGTAGGCCGTACGCTCGTTTGTCACCTTAGTTGTTTAAACCAAGTGCGAGACTGACTCGCGCATCGAGGGTTGCGTACAAATTTTCACTTACCCTAACATTATTACCCGGTGCCGGTTAAGTTTCCACCAGACATTTATAGATACAAGTCAAAGCGCAAAGAAAAATAAGATTGCTCTCGCTCGTGGTCACACCGGGACCTTTGTGTTTCTGTGTTTTTACTGTGGTGTCAGTTTTCCCACATTAAAAACGCAGAAACACAAGAAAATAATGATTTGTGTTTCATAGAAAATATTTATAGCGTTGCATACAAATGAGGTGCAAACTTAACGCAAACAGGCTTCAAATAGGTTTAAAAATATATATAATTGAACTACTAAGAGATATAGTTATAATTTCCGTGTAAAATTTATGTTTATTTCTACAAATTGAGAAAATTTTAAAAAATATATTTGGTAAACTTCGGAGATAAGGTATTTATTTCACTTTTTCTTTTGTAAATCAAAATTTATCGACACTAAAAAATATACATTTTGTAAAAACTAACGTACAAATCAAGTTCTATCATAGGACACCCCACTTAACCTAGTAACTAGACTTTGAATTTTTGGCCCCCCTCATATTGATAGTTTTTTTTATAGAAAATAAAAATCTTATAATTTATTTTTATTTACTTAGGCTAGCCATCTTTAATAACTATTCTAAATTTCAAAAAGATAGCATACGCAGTTCCTGACATATGACGCTTTAACAGTCAGATAGATAGAAAGACAGAGTCACACCATAAGGGTTCCTTTTTTACCTTTATGGCACGGAACCCTAAAAACTTACATAGGTAGGTAAGGTAATATATAATGTTCATATGATTGTTTTCATCTTTCTATTTGTCATTTCCACGTGACCTTAAGTTCGCGGCATCGTACCACGACGCTAAACGCTTTCTCGAATCCATGTCGCAACGATGCGGCCAAGGCGTTTAGAAAAAGTAAGGAGGGCAATCTCATATATAATAGCACCTCCACCAACTTGTGGGAGTGTGGAAGATGGTAGTAAAAACAACAGTAACTATAGCTTGACCACAACCGCTGTGCCGCTCCTGGGGTATGCGCGGGGAGGCGGGATGCGGGCAGGAAAGATCACGGACACACAAGAGTCTGTCGTCGTGTCGGATAGATCTGAAGATACCGAAGTACAATATTTGTACATACTTATTATATCCAATTCAACTCTCTCTGTATAGGTACATACTTATTATATCCAATTTTTATTATGGTACAATACGATTTTTAGGTAAGCACAAATAAAAAAACCAATATAAGTCAAATTAATGTGTAATTATCGGAAAAATAAATAGTTCCGAGAGTTAAAACAGAATCAGTTCGAAATACAAAAAATCATAAGCTTCTAGGTAATGAATACAGTGACTATTCTGACATAGATTCACTTTTATCTTCATCTTCCATTTCGCTACCGGAACTTGAATCATTGTCATCCTGCACATTTGTTATTATAGGGTCAATAATATTGTCGAAACGGTTGTCGCGATCCCAGTAATCGTTTCCATTTTTTGGACATGGTCATCACACCTCTGCCATTTTTCTGCCGTGAACTCCGAAAATAATAAATTCAGTGCGTTTATCTTTTCATCTAGAGAAGAATGAATGTGGTTTTGCGCTATATTGTTTTTAACATCAGCCCATACCAACTCGATGGGGTTCAGTTCTGGATGGTATGGCGGTAAACACAGGACTGTGTGCCCATGAGCTTTTAAGAGGTCATCGATTCTGTAAGTAAACGGGCTCTTTTTGAGTGGCATTTATAAGAATTTGCAGTTGATTTTTTTCATATTTTCCGGAAATTCAACATTGTGACGCCGCAGCCAGTTCTGCATTTCACTTTTGAGGTTTGTCATGGTCGGTTTCTTATCAACTTGAACACTGTGGTAAGACGCTTTGTCCATCACAATTACAGAATTCGGCAGCAGTTTATCTTTCAACTTTTCATCCACCCACTTATAAAAAGTAGGCCCGTTCATGTCTCCATGGTAGTCGCCAGTCTTAGCATCGGATTTAAATATAGTCAATGCACCTTCGACCAAGCCATTTCGACTTCCAGCGTGAACGATTACCAAGCGTCGTCCTTTCCCGATGTCAGTGTGAATTCCAAGTTCCGACGATGATTGCCAACATTTGCTAACATTGTGACTGGCGTTAATATATGTCTCATCTAGGAAATATATGTTGCGGTTTTCACTTCTATATTTTTTTATTTCTGTCAAATATTTCCTCCGCCACTCTGTAATATTAGGCTGCTCTATAAGAAGATGTCTTTTCGATCTACATTTTTTGAACCGGTAACCCATTGTGTGTAAAAGTTTTCTCAAATATTCTTGTCCACAATTCAAAACACCATCTTGTCTCAAACGTGACAGTAACTTACGACTACTTGGCACTGATTTTTCGATCTAATAAAATTGATGAATCTTTCTCCTGATCACACCCAAGACAAAACCATCAATTACATATTTTTTCTTTATAACTTTCGGTTTTTTGGGCGAATTAAATTTCGGTTTGCCCTCATTTTCAATTGATGAATTTCCTACAGATATTACATTTCTTACGGTTTTTTGGCAGTACCCAGTAGCTTCGGCCACAAGTTTGGCGATATTTGCGTCACTTTTATGTTCGAAGCTATTTTTGTCTGCTTTTCTTTTCCTAAAATATTCGGCCACTTTGAAAATGACAGCTTTAACATCTCGAGATAAAGCACGACCCATCTTTGGATATTCTATCTCATGTGCGTCTGACTTAGACAGCCCGCAACAGATAACACTACACGCCGCCACGAGCGACGACGGCGGAATGACAGAGCGCAGTGGCTGCTCTGCCCCCCCGTCTCGCCGCTAGCATCCCTCAGGAGCGGCACAGCGGTTGTGGTCAAGCTATAGTTACGTATTTATTCTTTGAGAGCCAAATCAGTAATGAATATTTTAACATTATGACATTACAAAATCAGAAGAAATTCCTTATTCGAATTGGTCATTCGAATCTATTATTTAAAATAACGGCCAGGATATGAAAGAGGTGTCTATACATGAGCCACCTCACAGTATTCCCGTGTTTCTGTGGACACGGACGCGCAGTCGCACCACCATCAGCGCGCCGCCGGTTGAGCTCAGCTGTGAATTACATAACACTCATCATCAGCTGATATACAACATTAAAATGAAAAATGGAGACACCGCGAGGGGCGGTCATCATCTGGGCTTCCTCCATAACTTCTTGCGACCAAGCCGTCCACGCCGGATTGAGGCACGCCTCCCTGGGGTGGGAAGGGGATCTGCGGGTGGCTCGGGAGGTGCTCGCTCCATGCCTGTGCTCCAGTCCCCATTTTGAGGCGCCGCGGTGGGCCTCCTCCACACTTCTTCTGCGTTGCGGCCAAGCCGTCCACGCCGGGTCAAGGCAAGCCTCCCCAGGGCGTGAAGGAGACTGTGGGAACATCGGCAACGGGTCACCCTCCGCCTGCGCTCCAAAGCCAAACTATACATCACCTCAAGCCCCAAAGTGCGTGCTGAGATTTCATCTGGGAGCCACAAAGTCCTGACGACAGGCACATCCCGCAAGTCTTTCCCGCGCCAGGTGCCATTACAACAACTCGAAAATGGTCGACTCACGACTAGACGAGATTCCGAGACATACAGAGAAAAAAAGTGAGCCAGCAGAAAGCGGTAAATAATAGTTCCAATTCCGTCTAGAGCGGCAAGTTCCGTAGCCAGAATGGCAAAAACCGAACCCTTATAGTTTCGTCATGTCCATCAGTCCGTCCGTCCGTATGCCACAGGCATTTGAAACAAAAACTACATCGTGTACATTGCCGCTACGTAGTTAAATAATTAAAAATAATATTTCTAGGGGGGGCTCTCCATACAACCGAACCGAAACTTATTTTTTTTAGCAAATATCAATGTGTGGCACACATTTGGACAATACTTTTAAAATCATTATGAGGTTGCATAAATTGTGCTCCCACCCCCCATCTATTTTCTAAAAGATAGAACTTAATAAATACCTTCAACCAAAATTATTTTGAACATGATCGGATATACCTTGTTAAAACCCTACGCTTCTCAGCAAAAGGATGTAAGTGCCGTGGAGATACGCTCTTTGGTAGTGCACTTTTGCGTATCGCATTTTTTTACATGAACGGCTGCGGAACCCTACATTGAGCATAGTCCGACATGCTCTTGGCCGGTTTTTCCTATATTAGTGCGTAGCCTATCTTAAATAAATCTATTTAATTATAGGTACATTTTATGCGTATATGTATGTAGATGTACATATTAAATTGTGTTCAAAATGATTTTTATTGCGTCGTTGTGGATTTTTTTAGCATATGGTAATTTATTTACGCATCTTGTTACAGTGGTAACACCTTTTAACGCACACTTTGGATAATATAGAGATAGTTCTCCTTAGTTATCTACACGCCATAGATCCGGCGCTGATTACTCGCGTCTATGTTCTGGTTTTTTAACCGACGACAAAGAAGATGGGTACTATAAGTTTGACGTGTGTATGTGTGTCTGTCTGGGGCAACGTAACGCTTGAACGAATGTATCCTGATCTAATTTTCTGTGTTTGAATAAATGAATAAACAAATAGGAGCGTCCGCGTCCCAACACAAGGCGTTTTTGGCGATTTTCTGCCCCCCTCACGTTTTGTGTGTCCAACCCCGACCCCCATCTCACGTGAGATTTTTCAAAATATGCATTTCTAACATAATTTGCTTAATATTTTTTTTAACGAAGTTGTAAAAAACCACGTTAAATATAATTCCCAAAGATTCTGCCATATTTTAGTGATGAATCCTGTTTTACTTAATTTAACCCACTTTTTTGCAGTTTTACACTGATCCCCAACCCCTCCTTCCCAACGGCTCACGTAGTTTATGGACGCGCCCTTACTACGAGGTATGTCGCTCAACTATAGAGTACGCTAAACGCTTTCTCGATTCCATGTCGCAACGCCACGGTGATTAGCTCGCTTCTTGTGTACTGTTTTGACATCTGTCAGCCATTTATTCTATTGGATTTCGTAAGACGGTATGAGAATATCTATGAAATGAAAATAGGGTACTTGACTGACATATCAAATCAGTTCCTTTTTATGAACTTTCAAAACGATCAGAAAGTATGAAGTTTGAAAGGAAAAAAGGTTTATCTGTACTATTATAACGTTGTAAAAATGAAATGTCTATACATTGAAGATATAAAAAAAAAAAAAGATTGTTATGGACTATTTGGAGGTCACTAAAACGAAAAATATTTTTTTTAGATTTTATGTATGTTTGTATGTGTCGTTGTGGCTTCATCACGCCAAATCGGCTAAGCATATTTCCACAATTTTTGGTACATGGGTAGCTGGGTATCTCCAGATGGTTAAAGGATACTTTTTCCCGACTACGCTGAAGAAAAAACGAAGGGTTATGACTTTTTCTCCTCCGCGAACGAAGTTGCGGGCATCTTCTAGTTACGTCATAAATCTTCTCGGTAAAATTGCCTCCTTATTTTTAGTTTTTGATCATTAATTGTTACGGCGGATAAAACCTTCCGTTTGAAGCCCGGTACAAATTACAAATAGCGTATATGAGTTAGTTCGCAAATTAACGCTATATAACGCACTAACTATTTTAAGCAAGCGCTCTGGACTTTTTTTCCCTGTTTGGCGCTAAACAAATGAATTCAAACATACGATCAATATGGGTACGAGGGATGCCTCTATGTTTTCCTTTTTTTAACGAGAGCCAAAAAACGTCTCATGCAGAAATTTAAAAAAGGAATGAAGCAGTCTTCTTTTCTATCTATTCGTTCTCCAACAAAAAAAAAACACAATTAGAAGGCCTCTGTCTCACTGGGACGCCATGGCGTTTGTCGCCAGCTACGTCACCCTTACATTTTGACGTCGCCAAACCGTCGCCAGGTGAGTGAGCTGCCATACATCTCAGTATGAATTGTTCGGCTACCGTAGCTGCTGACGTCGCCATGCCATCACAAATGAGACACAGGAATAAGATTAAAATTAAATAACTATTCAAATTATCGTTAGGAATTAGAGATGTACCGACTAGTCCGGAAAGCGACTATCCAACCACATTTGTAGTCGGCCAATAGTCGGCGACTAGTCGGCAAAAGATACCGAATATTGGGCACATTATGACTTACTGGAAATAAAATGAACTACCAACATTTGCTTCAAGTTTTTTGTTTGCCTAACACAACAATTAGATAATTTCACTAATTTTAATCGGCTAGTCGGCAATATTTTGGCGTTACCCTTAACAAGAAACTGACCTTCTGTCCTCACATTAAGCGCGTTCGCGGCCGCGCGCTCTTCGTCATGAATAGGCTTAGTCTGATAACCAACAAGCGGAGTAACATGTCACTTAGAAATAAGTTGACACTTTACAAAACTTGTATTCGTCCTGTTATGACTTATGCAAGTGTAGCCTTTGCTCACGTGCCTAAGTCCAGGCTAAAGCCTCTTAAGGTCATACAGAATAGGTTCTTGCGTAGGATGGCAGATACCCCATAGTATGTGTCCAACCTAAGTCTCCACCAGGACATGGAAATTCCAACCATGTATGGTTTTCTCAAACAAGCGTTTAGACGCTTCTTCAACATTGCTCCCCACCACAGGAACCCCCTAATTAGGAAGGCAGCCGACTACCTTCCGACCATTGCCGATGCCTCAGAGGATCTACTCCACAGAAGCCGTCTCGAAAGATGCCGGTACACCCGGCGTCCTAGACACTAAATCCGATTACTGGTCAGGAAGTCTAACCAGACCTAACCAGTTCAAAGTCAGGGTCTAAAAAAAATCGGCAAAATCCATAGTCGGTCCATCTCTATTAGGAATTCTAGAATTTAGGCAATCATCCGAGACTGTATGTTTTGAATTTGTAAAAGCCACCAGAAGCAAAGTCCTCCTTTCAAATCTCATGATATAAAACCTACCCGCATCACCTCTCTTCCTCCCCACACCCCTCAAGCAGAACCCCCTTCAAGATCCGCTGGTGGACGCCATATTTCCTCATCATAATAGCTGCCAGTGACCGCAGGTAATATGATGAGTTCTAGTCTAATTCGTGATTTCTTAGGCCGGCCATTAAAACGTTGCTTCACCGACCTTGTCGGTTGTAAAGGCCGGTGTTGTATTTGAAAAACCATTAGATATCAGTAATTACTAGTGTCATTGATTGGCCATGTAATTTGGTGGGATGAAAGTTTAAGCGAATGCGAGGCAACGTCGCACAACAATTTACGTTATAAAAGGACGCGCCTTAAAAAAATCGGCCAAGTGCGAGACTGACTCGCGCACTGAGGGTGCAAACTTAACGCATCCAGATTGTTCAAATAGGTTTTTGAAAATTATAAAGTGAGGGACATAGTTATAATTTTCGTATAGTATTTATGGTATTATTATCCAAATTGATAAAATTTAAAAATTTTAGTTTTGTAAACTTCGGAGATATTTTCTTTTTCACTTTTCCCTTTGTAAATCGGAAGTTCTCACAGTAAACAAAAAAAGTTAAAAAATGTACAAATCAAGCTCTATCATCTGATACCCCACTTGATCTAATAGCCAGACTTAGAATTTTTTGCCCCTGTCATAATGATTAGCCGTCTTTTATATAAAAATAAACTTATATGCTTGGGCTGGCCATCTTTATAACTATTCTAAATTTCAAATAGATAACAGTTCCTGAGATATGGCGCTTTAACAGTCGGACACACAAACAGACTCACACCATAAGGGTTTCTTTCTTACCTTTTGCTACGGAAAACTAAAAAGCACGGTGCTTCGCCGTGTATTTACGCGATGCCGTGCGTCTGTCCAACACGACACGACGTCGTGTATCCTGATGACGTGTTTCATTTAGATACCGTGCTGTTTTACGTCTTGAAACGTAATAGACATTTTATTATTTTATTTAAAAGACTCTTTTATTTAAATACCTCTTTTTTCTTCAGCGTGTCCTATAACCATCTGGAGATACCCAGCTATCCGTATAGGTACCAAAAATTGTTGAAAACCGTTTAGCCGATTTTGCGTGATGAAGCCGTAAAAATGCATAAAAACATACAAAAAATCCTTCAATAAATATTTTTCGCTTCAGTGAGCTCTCCAAATAGTCCCTTACAATAGTTTTTTTTAATATCTTCAATTTGCATACATTTCATTTTCACAATTTTATAATAGTGTAAATAAATTAAACAAAATACATTTGACACGTGAGCGAAACAAGTTTTTAAAGGATTGCTTCTTCCAAAAACTCAAGGGTAACACAACTAGTTTCAAAAAGTTGTTGACAATACCATCTATGACGTCTATGAGTAAAGACGCTCACTTACTAGTATGCAAATGATTTTAGAGGCAGAAAATAGGATCGATTAGTGAGTTTGCTCACGGAGGTCGTCCTGATCGTTAACTTGTCCACGTATGAGGATGAAATAGAATGAAAACACGTCCAAATGTCGATTGGTTGATATGTTGAGAATAGAATACCGGCATAGCAATGAAAAATTGTCAATTAGGCTTAGAGCATTTAACAAATGGGAATACAAGCCAAGTCATAACCCTACAAATTTTTCATGCATTTTTAGCGGGAGGTAGAAAAGTATAATCATAATAATTTATTCATTTATAAGACATAGGTATAAAAGGTGTTAGTTATAACATGTATTATATTAATGAACCATACAAATCGGTAGGAAATATGCCGTAACATTTATAGGCATGCAGCAATCTTTATTTCTATGCTTATACTAATTAGTATGTTATTATTATTCTCTTTATTTATCTTCTTTCTTAAGCTAGTTCTTCTATAATACGCATATAAAAAGTAAAATACAAAATGCAAATACAACATATGAACACATTATAAAAAACCTAACCTAGAGTGCCGCCGGCAGCGGGGCAGGGCTCAAGCTATCTGTGGTTAGGGCTGTACAGAGAGGAACCTCCTGACATTGCGGGCCGTGTCCAGAATTTCTGCCTTCTGCATCTGACCCTTGATCCAGCTTTCTAGCAAGAGTCTCTTGAGGTGCTGGTCGAGACTCTTCGCTATAAGACCGTTCACCGAGTGAAAATACATATTTTTGGACTTTGAAAACAAGACGCTCCATACTACCTAATGCCTAGGAACGTGTGACGCCACACGTTCCTAACCTTGTATGGCGAAATGAAAAACTTGTTCTGCAGCTAAGTTAAAACTTGCGTTTATCGAAACTGTTCAATAACAAAAGTTACTGTATATTTTGTGGGTTAGTCAGTGGTATTATTAGTTGTTAATATTTTCATACTTTAAAAATGGACTTTCCCACCCAAGTATTTTTTTCTAAATATACTTAACCCTTATTTTTTTACAATAATAGGCTAATCTTAAATATATGTTATAAACAAAGATCAGAAACAAATGAAAAAAAAAATTCGACGATACTGGATTTGAACCAGTGCCTTGACACCAGACCGGGGCAGCACGCTCTAACCAAGTGAGCTAATCGTCCATTATAGTCCGTTGTTCGTCATTAATGTCCATTATTAGGACAAACGATACATTATGACAAACGACATTGGGGATTCCGAAGGAGACCCAGGATAGAGGACTAATTAACAGACAAAAATGCATGTCCCAAAACAATAAACCAAATAATTTAGTTTTAGCGGGACATGGTTCTTATAAGAAGGAATATCAAACGTACGTAAGTGGTTTAAAAAAAAACATATTTTGCTTGTTTTCTTCTATTATATTTTTACTATTTTAAGTTTTGATATGTTTTCTTGGACGGCTACGCATTGAGTTGAATTAAGTACATACATACATTAGGATAAACGACGTTAGGGATTCAGATATAGATCCCTCTATCCTATAATATGCCTTCCACGATTATTTATAACTCGTGACTTAGACATCATCGTGTTTGCATTGTCACACCATTAAGTTCATATTGAATCTTCGTTTTCGTGATGCTCTAATCAATTTTACATGCTTTCATCTCCTTTCACTATTCGAGAACATAATAAAACCAAAGATATTCGGTTATAGTATTATTAGAAGCTACGGTAAGTTTTTGAGATGACGCCAGCGTCGTTCGCTTGTTTGCCAACTTAGTGGTATATAAAAAAAAAACAAAGTTTATCTCCTTTTTTTAAGATGCTTGGTACCACGAGAACAAACAAGCGTTAAGTATGCTTTTTTTCACCTAGGTGCAGATTTTTTTTACGTCTCGGTGTTCGTATTGACAGGTAAAACCTTGATTTTTTTTACGAAAATCTTGGTGTTTTACGCATCACGATCTTCCTGATTTTTAAAGTGATTTTTTTCATTAAGAAACTATATTCTTAAAATATATAGATCTAAATAATGAAAAAAAAAAACAAGACTCCGACTGTAGTGTGTGTAGTCCGAGTGTAGTGTAGGGGTCTCATTCGGAATTCCTAATATCTTTTGTCCTAATGTATCGTTTGTCCTAATGTATCATTTGCCATAACGCATTTTTTTCAGAAATTGTAATTTTTACCCTTAAACCGTATAGGGTTAGGTTAGGTTAGGTTTGTTTTATAACAATCGTGAAAAGTTTACGGTTTCTGAAAAAAATGCGTTATGGCAAATGATACATTAGGACAAACGATACATTAGGACAAAAGACGTTAGGGATTCCGATATAGATCCCTGTACATTGCAGATACCTATTTTCATAAAAGTAAATCTAAAATTATTATTTTTTTGGATTTTTCGTAAGCATGTACAGTAAGGGAAACTGAAAGACGTACCTTCGTTTTTAGTCCTTACTAGCTTCTGCCTGCGACTCCGTTCGCCTTAAATTCCGCCTTTATCGCGGATAAGGGTGTTTTTCCGGGACAAAAAGTAGCCTATGTCCTTCCCCGGGACTCAAACTATCTCCATACCAAATTTCATCCAAATCGGTTCACCGGTTTAAGCGTGAAGAGGTAACAGATAGACTGACAGACAGACAGACATACTTTCGCATTTATAATATTAGTATGGAGTGTTATTTCGAAAACGACTGTATGGATTTTAACTATTTTTGGTACACCTGTAGCTGGTCATCCACGGATGGTTATAGAATACTTCTACTCGACCACGCTGTAGAAATAAAGAGGGTAATATTTTTTTTTCCTCCGTTGATAAAGTTGATGGGAGGCTGAAGTAGATGGAAGTATGATATGATAGTAGGATTGGATAGTATATGACAGGATAGGATTATCATGTAATCAAAACGCTAATAGCTAAGTAGGCCACGTCCTGTGTAGCCACCGGGGGCCACGGTAGTGCCCCCGCCAAGTCGAGTTAGCTTTTTAAGGCAAGTGATCAGACACTCTTATCTACACATGTTATCACTATGCATTTTATTGACAGTGGTTCGTTAGCTAATATAATTAAGGGGGCATCGAAAATTTAAGCTATTTTTTAGTGAGTCTTGTCAAATCTAGTATATGAAACAGGCGGGTTTTCAGCTATGTGTTTTTTGACTATATAACCTATACAGCACCTAATGCTTGTTTAAAATTTCTTCGATAGAAAATAAATCCGAAAACGCGTCTTCATTTTCCGTTTTTGTCTAGTTTGTACAACCGACAGATTAATAAACGGCTAAATTATGTAAAAATTACATTATTCCCTTTATCTTTTATGTCACTAACTTAAATGTTAACAAAAAAAATATATATTTAAATAAAACAATTTAACGGATTTTATCGCGTATATTATCTCATTTGAGTTCCCGACGTTAATAAATAATATAATACCTTCGATTTCATTGTACCTACTTTTACATCTGGCGCTTACGCCAAAAAACCCCACGCATGTAGTGTATTAGCTTTCTCTTTATTTGGTGCGCGCGAGCAATAAATGCGTCCCTTATTACAAGTTCCGCTCATTGGCCGGCTTCGCGTTTGGGGCGTGGTTTACGAATACGCATTCCTTGACGATGCAGGCCCTTAATGACCCATCAGCGTTCAGTACAAGCACAAAATACTATTCGAACAATATACCGTTTGTCAATTACATAAGGACTTTGTACGAAATAATACTCATTATCAGTCCATCAAGTGGCTTGTTGACGGAGGTCGCAGCGGTGAAATGTCAAAACTTTTCGTCATTCAAATCGAACCCTACTCATAAAATAATAGAGAATTTGGTCATGAATATACAGTATGCAAATTACTCTCCTCGAGGATTAAATATCATCAACTAGCTAAAGACTACGATCTATATTTTAGTGGAGAATTTTTTACTTACTTTAATTAGTGTTTTATATATATTACGTTTGTGATAAAAGTTGAATTTGTTCTATATATCGATGTAAAAAAGCTTTGATAACGTTGATAAAAGATCTAACCTATTACGAGACTGAACTACTCCCGTCTCACTTAAAGTAAATATAAATACACAAACACATGCACACAGAGATAACACACACACACATATATGTAATAAACTGTAGGTACAGTAATAACAATTGTTCCCCAGGAACAAAGGTCGAAATAGAAAAAAAAAGTCGACTTCCTATAGAAAATATACAATCAGCTGATCAAGTCTACTGCGGGGAGCTGATATTTTTTTTCATATTTCGACCTATGTTCCTTGGGGAATGTTGTTCAGTATCATGTTCAAAATCATCTCGCTGCGGGAAAACAACCACAAAAATTTCCCATTGTATAACATTTTTAGCTCCCAATGACCTAAGGAATGCGTGGCTAAAATTTTTTTCTGGAATTCGCGTGCTTCGTGTATAATGCGGTAATGTTAGGTCCCTTGTTAACGAGACGGTTTCTACCCGGGCCGGCGCCGGCTAAGCTTGTTCACAAGCCGTTGTCGCTAACAAACCTCCTTAGTGTCCCATACCAGACGACCGGACATAGACGCGGTTTTAATCCGTGCCTAGGACCGGTGGAAAACCGTCTCGTCCCTTGGCCTTACAGCTTACTTAATGTTGCTCTAAAATTATAATCGATCGTTATTGCGTTGTGTTTGTCGACGATTGATGCGTTCGAGCAAGTGTTTGATAATCGTATGCGAAATCCGTGACGTCAGAGGTTGCCAAAGAACCGGTGTGTTAGGTTGGCATTGGGTGGTTGGTACCAAGGTTCTATTGCGGCTTATGAATTGTAGATGGGGTTATCACAATAATGTAATCTCCAAAAGCGTACCTTGTTCACACTCATACAAATTTCACACACATACAGAGCATATAAGGTCTTTTCATCACATCTATACTATTATAAAGTTGTAAAAATAAAATGTCTGCTCACTGAACAATTTCGGAAATTTAAGTGATACGGACTATTTGATGTCACTGATACGGACTCTTTGTATGTCTCGCCTAAACGGATTTCAAGTATTTTAATACAGGGGTAGCTGGGCATCCACAGATGGTTATAGAATACTTTTTACCGGACTATACGCTGGAAAAAAGAGGGGTTATGATTTTTTTCTCCTCCGCTGACGAAGTTCCGGGCACCTTCTAGTAATATTATCATCAAAAGCGAACCCTACACATATTTCTTTTTTTTACATTTAACTCTTTTGAGGATTTGGAAATTTTATGTTTTTTTACTACTACCTACAGAATCGTGAAAAAATATCTGCCATACCATACATTTTTACTATTAACACAGTATGAATAGAAAGAAAAGATTGTCACGCAAAATAGGCGCATCAAAGACGTCGAATTGCGGAAAACCCGCCCGCGTATACCCATAACTGTAACATAGTATGATATAGCAAATTTTATTCGTTTCCGAAATGTCTCCCCATAGGAAAAGTTGTTCGTATTGACAGGTACAGTCAGAATTAAAATGATAGTGACACTCGAAGTGGCCGATATGACGATATGGCAATAGTTTGGTACCCAATCTTATTCCAAACTCTCATAAAGACGTGTGTACCGAACTATGTGGCGACTTTGAATGTCACGAATTAAAACTTTTTGATATTGACTGTACTTGCACTTAATATTTTCTTCTGTTTCTGCGATTATTACTCATTTAAATAAAACTATTTAACGGATTATATCGCGTATATTCCACCCGTGACCACGGAAAGTTGAAAAGCTTCCGAAACGTCGGGAACTCAAATGAGATAATATACGCGATATAATCCATTAAATAGTTTTATTTAAATGTACTCCCACCTGTTAAAATAAAAGGTAATAAAAAACCAGCCAAGTGCGAGTCGGGCTCGCGCACCGAGGGATCTATGAAAATCCAGTGTTAGCAGAGCCCTACTCCTAAGCAAAATGTACTCCGTGTTCGATCATTCTATATTCATTACTGACATAGACAGACATACATAAAATTGTTCTGTTTTTAGTATTTGTTGTTATAGCGATAGCGGCAACAGAAATACATCATCTGTGAAAATTGCAACTGCACGGTTCATGAGATACAGCCTGGTGACAGACGGACAGACAGACGGACAGCGGAGTCTTAGTAATAGGGTCCCGTTTTATCCTTTGGGTACGGAACCCTAAAAACACAAGGTTTATTACTTTTTGTTTTACAAATATCATGATAAAATGACAAGGTAAAATTAGTTAGAATTTGTTGGCCAGACAGTACCTACTTTTTTTTCAAAGGCTAAATCTTTTGGCATTTTTTCCCGGTGTCACGTGAGGCATGCAAAAAGTAAAAGTCGCGAGTCTTAAAGTCTGAACGGCTCATAATCGTAAATCATAATGTTTTATTGCATTCTGTGAAACCACAGTCGGATAAAAAGGTTATTTATCATGTTATATTCTGTTAATTATAACAGCAACTAAGTTCTTGACAAGTTCTATCGTGACACTCCCATGGTCTGCGAGCGACGGGGGGAAAGACAGCGGGGGTGGGTATGAAGTGTGCGCGCGGCAAGGTCATCGTGCTCCGCCACGCCCACACTTCATACCCACCCCCGCTGTCTTTCGCATTTCTTAACCGATTCTCTTGAAATTTTCAGAGCAGCACCTCCAGCATAACTGTGGTATGCGATTATTTGTCGCACGACAAAGATTGTCTGTCTCTCTCCTTCCAATACAATGCGAGAAAGACGGGTGTTGCTATGTCGCGCGACAGGCGTAGTCGCGGAGAGTTGTGCTAGACCGGCTGGTTCGAACCAGCCGGTCTAGCACAACTCTCCGCGACTAATTAAATGGATTTTTTTGTCGATTCAGTTTTTTTTTTTGTAAATAGGTCGTGAGGTCTACAGCTCAAGGATCCGCTAGGATATAGGAAAGTAGAATATTGCATAGAGTTAGAAAATGGGCGATGAGTGTGATACATATATATGCAAATTTTGTCACGCAAAAATAATCTAGTAAAATAAAATTTTAAATATGCCTTATATAACGCATAACTTAGTTTGTTCCTGTGCGCCTACCATGAGTTCGGCACGAGCGAGTATCGAGCGCTTGATGACGGTCTATCTCTTTCGCACTAGTAGCGCGTGCGAGAGAGTTGCACTGACCCTCGATACGAGATACGTGCTAGCGCCGATCGTAAACTCAGCTTATGGTAGGCACATTGCGGTATGGAAAGCGGTACGGGAGGGGTGACAAGTGACGTATATGTGTATAGCGAGACAAGTTAGGACACGTCATGTCACGTCACTTGTCACCCCTCCCGTACCTCTCCCATACCTCAGGAACAGACTCAGTTAAGTGTTAGACATGTAGTTAATATTTTATAGTCGATAGTCTCGGGTGGACGCCGGACCGTCAACATCTCCTGCATCTCATCATCATGATGCCTTGTAGAGAGGCGAAACACGTGTCGAGGATTATACTGTTTGGTGGTGGTTTGCGTATTTTTTTGTGGAAACAATTTTACGCGGAACAGCAAAGGAACTATGATCCATTATTCTGATAAAGTACATCCTTCTATATGTGTTATTTGACTACTGTATTATTGTTTGTTTGCTAAGAAATGTCGCATGTATTCTTATTTCATAAACGTGGATCTCTAGATTCCGCAGTAATAAATAACAATAAACAATTGGTTTCTATAAACAAACTGACATATTTTCTTTACTCGATAACTTGAGAATTTGCGGTATTTTAGTGACGAATCATATCTGGGGACACTGGGGTCAAAAACGCACTTTATATAAAAACCGGGCAAGTGCGAGTCTGACTCGCGCACCGAGGGTTCCATACGAATTTTCACTTAACCTAAGCAAATTGGCCGCGTTGAATACAAATGAGGTGCAAACTTAACGTAACCGGTTTATTAAAATAAAACAATTTAACGGATTATATGGCGCATATTATCTCATTTTAGTTCCCGACGTTTCGGAAGCTTTTCAGCTTTCCATGGTCACGGGTGGACTGAGAAAAGATATATTTTCCTCTGTCAAACTTAAATTGTTTTATTTCAATGGGTAATAATCGCGGAAACAGAAGAAAATATTATGTAAGGTTTATTCAAAAATGATTTTTGAAAATAAAACAAAAATAAATACATGATTATAATTTTTCTGTAATATTTATTTATGTTAAGTTATATAATTCGAGAAAATTTCAACATTTTCGCTTGGCTAACTTCGGAGATAAGGCGGAATGGTAATAAATCAAAATTTAACCACACTAAAAAAAATGCTTGAGAATGTGCAAATTAAGCCCTTTTATATTTGAAGTAGCGTTTGGATTTAGGCCTCCCTTATAATGGCTTATTTTTTCAAAATAAAAAAATAAGAATTAAAAAAATCATTTGCGATCTATGTGGGCTGGCTATGTTTATAACGATTCAAAATTTAAAATGAATGGTATCAGTAGTTCCTAAGATATAACTCATATAACGCTGTAACAGTCGAACAGGCCGACAAAACTATTTTCTGTTCTATTATAAAAATGAAATGTTTGTATGTTTTTATGTGTCGTTGTGGCTTCATCACGGTAAATCGGCTAAACGAAATTCAACTACTTTTGGTACACGAGTTAGCTGAGCATCCCCAGATGGTTATAGGATACTTTTTACGCTGATACTCGATTACGCTGAAGTGGGTTATAATTTCTCCTACGCTGATGAAGTTGCGTGCACCTTCTAGTAATACATATCATATATACATCAATAAACATACATACATACAGGTATATGCTTCTAAACTACTATGAAGGTTCTTAATCTTGAAGATTTTCCACGAGATGCTTGCGCAACTTACACTTTATAAAAGTGACTGAAAATGAAACACAGCGGAC
Source organism: Hedya salicella (assembly GCA_905404275.2). NCBI lineage: Eukaryota > Metazoa > Arthropoda > Insecta > Lepidoptera > Tortricidae > Hedya > Hedya salicella. The sequence continues at coordinate 4,554,941 of FR990099.1, forward strand.
GCTTAATAAGAGGCTCCGTTTGTACTTCTTTGGGTACGGAACCCCATAGAAGTACATTTCCATCTTTACTCCCATCTTGTCGACAAGCTATAACCGAAGGTCCCGAAAAAGCCCATTTTAAACTTACGCCCTTCCTCCTTGCAGGTTGCGCCGCAGTCGCCGCCAGGCCGCCGTCGCCCGCGCACGTCAGTAGTGTGTGTGATGTTATAGTGCTTGTGTGTGAAGACTGTGAACATGCAGGGCCGTGATAAGTTGTGTGCGAAGCTGACGAGCGCGTTCCTTAGGAAGTGGTGTAAGTAATAATTTTGCATTTTTATTATAGTGAAATTTAAAAAAAAATGGTTGCAAGTGCATTACTGGACCTAGGCGTCGCTTTAACCGGTGTTAAACTTCAAATCATAACAAAGTGCAAATGAAATCTATATTATTATAAAAATTAAATGTCTGTACATTGGAGATTTTTTTTTTTTAAAGTGAAACTGTTTATTTGAAGGTCACTGACTGAATGCATTTTTTAAATTATAACATACTGATTATTTTTTCATTCCAAACTAGTGATATGAACCTACGAAACACACTCCTAACAAAATAAACAAATAAATCTATACTATTATAAAGTTGTAAAAATGAAATGTCTGTACATAGAGAATATTTTCAAAAAAATGATTGTTACGGACTATTTGGAGGTCACTAAATCGAAAAATATTTTTTTTGAATTTTATGTATGTTTGTATGTGTCATTGTGGCTTCATCACGCAAAATCGGCTAAACAGATTTCCACAATTTTTGGTACACGGGTAGCTGGGTATCTCCAGATGGTTATACGATACTTTTTACCCGACTACACTGAAGAAAAAACGACGGGTTATGACTTTTTCTCCTCCGCGAACGAAGTTGCGGGCATCTTCAAGTATATAATAAATTCGTTTAGCCGATTTAGTGTGAAGAAGCCACAACGACACATACAAACATTTCATTTTTACAAATTTATAATAGTACTAGCATCTACCCGCGACTTCGTCTGCCTTAAATTCGTTTATCGCGGATATGGGTATTTTTCCGAGATAAAAAGTAGCCCATGTCCTTCCTCGGGACTCAAACTATCTCCATACCAAATTTCATCCAAATCGGTTCAGCGGTTTAAGCGTGAAGAGGTAACAGACAGAAAGACGCACTTTCGCGTTTATAATACAAGCTGTTGCCCGCGACCTCGTCCGCGTAGAGATGCAATTTATAGCTTACAAAGTTTCACCCCCTTTTTCGTCCCCAAAAGGGATGAAATTTGACATACATTATAGCCGATGTCCTATTCTGATATATAAGGTACATCACTGGAAAGTTTCATAAAAAATCGTCCAGTAGTTTTTGATATTAAGTGGAACGTACATACATACTTTCACGTTTATAATATAGTAAGGATTAGTATGGATAGATACATTTGAAACCCTAGTAAATACTAAAACTGAAATTGCAAAATAAACAGTTACGCATTGTTTGTGTCCAGCTGTGTCGCTGTTCGTTTGGTATGCCAGTTATGAAACATTAGCACGCGTTAACCCTACAAGTTGTTTGGAGACTTCGCTTATTTACCGTGCCTTATATTGCAGTCGTGATAATATTCATTATTAGATTAGCGCGAACTATATTTGGTCACTAGAGGGTGACCGTAACTTCAGTCGCGGGGGAGAACAACTCACAACAGAGTATGGGAAAGACTAAACCTTAAAAATGCTCTTCTATACTATTATAAAGTTGTAAAAATGAAATGTCGGTACATTAAAGATATTTTCAAAAAATTGTTTGGGTACACGGGTAGCTGGGTATCTCCAGATGGTTATAGGATACTTTTTACCCGACTACGCTGAAGAAAAAACGACGGGTTATGACTTTTTCTCTTCCGCGAACGAAGTTGCATCTTCTAGTAAATGTAATATAGTTCAGCTTTTGAACTTTGCCCGGCTTCTGTCTTACCCCAACGCACCTTATTTTTAATATTTGTATGACGAGCATGTACGTAAATATTCGTTAGTGAGTCTTGGATATATTCTATGTGTATAAGTAAAACTATACTATTATAAAGATGTAAAAATGAAATGTCTGTACATTGAAGATATTTGAAAAAAAAATATTGTAAGGAGTATTTGGAGTTTACTAAATTGAAACATTGTACGTTTGTATGTGTCTTTGTGGCTTCATCACGTCAAGTCGGATAAACAGATTTCAACTATTTTTGGTACGTGGGTAGCTAGATATCTCCAGATGGTTATAGGATACTTTTTACCCGACTAGGCTGAAGAAAAAAAAGAGGTTTATGTTTTGTCTCTCCTCCGCGGACGAAGTTTGATTCTAGTTTTTAATATTTGTATGACGAGTATATACGTACATAATTGTTAGTGAGTCTTGGATATTTTCTATGTATATGAGTAAACTAGAAGATGCCCGCAACTTCATTCGCGGAGAAGAAAAAGTCATAACCCGTCGTTTTTACCACGCTTTTATTAGGTCGACCTGTATGTAAAACTATGTAATGGAATCTAAGGTAACTAATTTACCCATCTTCCAAGGATCGTAGCGTCATGAAAATTAACAGTTGAATGTAGTTCTGATGACAATACAATAATATGATAATGTTGAACTGATCTGATGATGGAGCCGGAAGATATGAACTGGAACTTCACGATGGAACATCGTATCATAGCTGTGTTCGGATTTGTTAGAAAAAATTTGTAAAGCGTGTTCTTCTAGTGTTTTTTAAACTATTAATTATTTCTTCAGCTTAGTCGGGTAAAAAGTATCCTATAACCATTTGGAGATACCCAGCTACCCGTGTACCAAAAATTGTGGAAATCTGTTTAGCCGATTTTGCGTGATGAAGCCACAATGACACATACAAACATACATAAAATCCAAAAAAAATATTTTTCGTTTTAGTGACCTGCAAATAGTCCGTAACAATATTTTTTTTGAAAATATCTTCAATGTACTGACATTTCATTTTTACAACTTTATAATAGTAGGTATAGATATGATATCTTAAATATATCTTTGAAAATAAATAAATAATATACCTACAGATAAAAAACAAATCCTCAAGTTGACAGTATTTGTTTGACTGACGACCGGTTTGGCTCAGCGGGAATAACGTTACCTGCGAAGGGGTTCAAATCCCGGTAAGGGCAAATATTTGTGAGATGAGCATTAATATTTGTTCCTGAGTCTTTGATGTTTTCTATATATATAAGTAAATAATATCTATTAAATATATCGTCAACTAGTACCCATAAAACAAGCCTTATTGAGCTAACCATGGGACTAGTTCGATTTGTGTAAAATTGTCCTGTGATATTTATTTATTATTATTTATTTATTTAATACAGCTAAACATTAAACTATATCCAAAAAAGGCCCCCCGTGGCATGGTGAAAGATGCTGGCAGTATTTCCTCGCTGAAACTTTAACGTTATAATAATAAAAAAAAAAAAAAAAAAATAGAGATAAATTCAGTAATACACATTCTGTAAAAAACTCAAGTATCTACCTATACGGCTCAAAGAGTTAGATCCCTGTAACAGACCGACAGAATGGCAGCGGAGTCTTTTTAATGGGGTCCCTTTATGTACGGAACCCTAAAAACGCCCAAAAGAGCTGAGAAGAAGGTCCATCATTTTCCTGGCAAAAGACCTTCTCAGAACTTGTTCACGGATTTGTTTTATAATTAATAATTAAGAATACATTCGACTTTGACCTTTACTCGTCGTGACTTTGGTGGGGCGACGACTTTAGACCTTGTATGGTCACAGTTTTATAATAACCTTAAAAAAAATAAGAGGTTCTTCATTCGATTACGTTTTTCTTTTGCCTTTTACGCGACGTTGCCGATTATAAACTTGTTTATTGTAGAAACAGGGTGGCCCCATTTATTATTATTATTAAGGTTAACTGGGAAAATTGCGTCTGTGGGTCAAATGCGTCTTTTAAACATTTGACGGTATCCAAACATTGATTTAAACTAACAAGATTCTCACTTATTATCACAACACAAAAAACAGGGCTTATAAATATGATTTAATTTAATTACCTTTCGTTGGTAATTCTTCGACGTTCCGGGCGTTCCGTTACGTCCATGGTCTCGAAGTAACTAACATCCGAAACATAACTGCCCCGAACTTCCCTGCTCGATGTTTGGCACTGTAACTAATGCAAAGAGAGCGAGAGTCGATGTCAAGTGTTCCGTTTCTAAGACGTCATCATAAGACGCATTTTCCCCATAAACGCAATTGGCACGGTTAACCTTATTATTAATTATTCTCTGCCCGTTGTGTTGCACTTGTGGATAAAGGCCTTCCCCTTTTTCAAATGTTCGCTTTCTTGGGGTCGTCTGGCCATTCCTTAAGAAAGGGGTCTAGTTCATGCCTCCATCGCCGGTGAAGTCTGCTGCATCTCCGTTTAGGCCTATTGGGTCTTCTCCCTGGCCATCTTGGCCCACAGCTCACTCAGTATGCAGCAAACATGACCAGCCTAGTCCCACTTTAACCTGGCCGTTTTCCGAGCTACGTTGATTTTTTTGTCCCATTTAGATAAGAAAAAAAACGATAGCCTTCTTCATATTACAATCTTTAAGTTTCACGTGTCCCGGAGTCTGTAATCAAATCTTGCACGTAAAATTTCACGGACTTCGCGGTTTTCGATTGAGATAGGTGAGATTGCAGTCAAATGTCCGTCTATCAACGTATAAAAAAAATAGGAAGTCTAATAAAATAACGCAATCCTACCGAGTTTAGGCTCTTTAGAATCTTCTCGCTGATGGTTGGTTTAAATAAAAGTACAGTCAGCAATAATGGCTTGTCATTGTCACTTATTATCATATCGGCTTTGCTCTTTATACTTTCTTGCGACAAGTAATTTTAGTCTTATGATTATGAGGAAAATAAAAGTGTATAAATATATTCTTACCGAGCATAGAATTGTTTAAAGTTACGTTGGTATTATTGAATTTATTCCGAACAAAATATTAAAATTTTTGAACATAAATGAGTGAACCAGAAGCATATTTTCAATCCGTTCTTGCCTCCAACTCTTTGGCTATTTATTGTCGCTTTCAAACCAGATTTCTCATAAATATAACTTTTAAATGGCAATAAAGCAGTTTCTTATCCGCGATTATTAGTTCAATTCATTTGTGGTGAGAGTGTCAACTGCCCAGCTCTCGATCTTCATGAAGGAGGACCTCTGGCCGAAGAATGGTCGCATGGCGGCGTTTCCGCGGCCAATTAGTTGACACCCCAGACGTCCCGTCGCACGTCACCAGTTAAACCGTGTTAATATTTATGTTTTCTAAACTTAATATTTTGTGTTTGTTTCTCAGGTTTATCTATGGGTCAAAGATGTCTGCAGTAAATTAATTAGAATTTTAATTTTTAATTAGTGATGCCTAAACCAAGGACTTATCTGAAGGACTTCATTTAACATAAAATACATGGCAATAGAGCCGTTTTAATAGAGACATGTTTTACACACATACTGACCTTTTAGAGACGACAATGTGTTACATACAGCATGAGAATGTCGTCTATATGTTGCAATGCCTATACATGAATGACTGTCTTGAACCGGTTACCTCAGTTGAACCATCATATATGTAATGTATATCTACCATTATAAAGTTTTCTATACTATTACAAAGTTCTAAAAATGTAATGTCTGTACATTGAAGATATTTTCATAAAAAAATATTATAAACGGACTATTTGGAGGTCACTGACTGATTTTTTTTTTTTTTTTGAGATTTTTTGTATGTGTCGTTGTGGCTTCATCACGCTCAATCGGCTTAACGGATTTCAACTATTTTTGGTACATGGATAACTGGGTATCCACATGTGGTTATAGGATACTTTTTACTCGAATACGCTAAGGAAAAAACAGAGGTAATGACCTAATGACTTCTTCTCCTCCGCGAGCGAAGTTGCGGACAGCTTGTAGTAAATAATAAGCCTTAGAAGGATTCTCATAAGTTAATAAATAATTATTATCCAACCACGTACCGGAACGCCTAGCACGCATGCGTCACAATACCACGATCAAATTGACAGTCAGGTCTCATACAGAAATCGAAGAGTCGTTTAAAATGTTACGTCAATGATGTGCGGTATTAAAATTAGTATCACAGCTTCAACATAAATTCTTTTCAATCGAACATTTATCATGAGATCATTTAACCAAATTACAATTTATCTGCTTTGTCTATTAGTGCTATAAAGTTGTACAAATGAAATGTCTGTACATTAAACATTTAAAAGAAAATTGTAATGGACTATTTGGCATCCATACTAATATTATAAATGTGAAAGTGTGTCTGTCTGAAAATGAAAAATTGGTTTGGAAATAGTTTGAGTCCAGGGGAAGGACATAGGCTACTTTTTATCCCGGAAAAATACCCTTATCCACGATAAACGAATATAAGGCGGACGAAGTAGCGGGCAGAAGCTAGTGTAGTTGTGTGTCACATTCATGACTCTTCTCCGGTTAAAACTACTTTTGACTAACAAAAACAGTCAAAAGTGTTTTTAACTACGGCCTGGCCACGACATCGAGCGGCGGCGGCAGCGGCAGCGGTATTTCTAATTCATTGCGTGTGATCCCAACTAGCTACAGTGCGTTGCGCGTCTCGTCCGCGCAATGAACAGATAAAACGCTTCCCGCGCCGCAATTCGCGCAATGTCGTGGCCGGGTCGTACGCTTGGTTAAAAGACTGACTTGATAATTTTGGTTATTATAGGTTTTGACTAGAAAATATCGGTCATAATTACTTTTGTCCAAGACTGTTAGTTAAAATCATTATTGACGAGGAATATACATTATTAATAAACAATTTTGACCGATATTTTCCTAAAAGTATCGGTCAAAATTACTTTTGCCCAGAAATGATAGTTAAAACTACTTTTGACCAAGAATGGTAGTTAAAATTACTTTTGACCTAAATATGGTTAGGTTAGTTACTCCTTTCAGATATAAAATAAAATGTTTTGACTGATACGTTTGGTCAAAACTAGTTTTGACTAAGAAAAGTAGTCAAAAGTCCTTGGTGAAAACTAGTTTTAGCGGAAATTTCAGTCAATAGTACTTTTGACCAAGGCCTGTAGTCAAAAGCACTTTTGACAAATTTTGCTACTTAAAAGCAGTTTTAACCGGGAAAGAGTCTAGATTGTAACATAATATAATTTTCTACATTTAATTAGTATGGAGATGCAACCGGACAATTCTACCTTGCAATACATTAACTTGAAGGTCAGATTTATAACGTATTTCTTACTATGAGTGCAATCAAGGTAATAAAACTAATAACAATTTTAAATAGTAATGATTAACGATTTCCGGCAATGTGGGTCGAATTAGCGACACATGGCACTTGTAATGGATTCCGAGATTAACTCATTTACGGCTAATTTTAGTTGAAAGCTAGTACAAATGTATTTAATCTAGGTTAATAATTGTCAATGACCAGGTGGCACATATTATAGTGGACGCCATACATAATTACATACAACATACCTACCTTGTTACTAATCTTTAACTACACTATTATAAAGTTATAAAAATTAAATGTCTGTTTATTAAAGATATTTTCAATAAAATTTTCGATATACTGTCTATTTGGAGGTCACTGAATCGAAAAATATTTTTTGTATGTTTGTATGTGTCGTTGTGGCTTCATCAAGTCAAAACGGCTGAAGTGATTTCAACTAGTTTTAGTACACGGGTAGCTGATCCCCAGGTGGCTATAGGATACATTTTACTCAACTGCGCAGAATAAAAAAAGATGACTTCATTCTCCTTCTCTGACAAAATTGCGGGCACTTTCTAATCCTATATAGTTCCATTTCTACGTTTATTATAATATATTTCGATCTATCTTTAAAATGAATAGAATTTAATTTTTTTATAAATGAAAATTTGATATATAGAGAGCTTAATAAATCATGGGTATTAATGGCATCTGTTTTTATGTTATAAAAAATGTATAGGCCCGCTTTATTTCACAAAAAGTTTATTTCAATATTTTTGGCTTTATTATTATTAACGAGGCACAGGTTAAAACAATGCTAACTATAATCTGATTACGTAATCATTTCAATAACAATAGCGTGGCAATTTCAGGACAATTGGATAGAGAAGACCATGAAAAGACAAAGCGATCAACTATTTTCATTCAAAAATTAAGTTTGTAGTTTGTGAAATAATTGAGATGGAAACTGGAACGACCTTATTAATAAATCAACTGGGCACAAAGCTATTACTCTTAAACAAATGGAAAATACTTAGGCTTCATATTTACAAATTACAACCTGTATGGTTATTGGAAAATTTACTCAGTAACCATAGTTTTAAGGTGATTTCTTTAGCGGTGCAATTACAGGAAACGGTAATTTCATAATATGTTCCATAAACAGAGATACTAGTTCACTTTATTAGTACATACTCGTATTATATTTCCATTATTGGATTCGTTAAGGAGTTAAAGGCTCGGCTACACGCAGCGGCTTGCATGCGCAAACAAAAGAGCGTGTCTTCATGGCACTTACGTCTTTTTGTGGAGAGGCGCAGCTAATTAAAAACCGTCTTGTTGAAAATATTTTTTGGACCTACGGTTTAGAAGATAAAGGACACAATTTACGCAACTTGCAGAGCGATTAATTCCGAAAATATGCACTTAATTAAAATGTTTTTTTAGAAACCTTAAAGTGTTTTAAGAAGAACTTTTGTTGCGTGTATGTAGTGCCCCCTTAGAAATATTTATTTTTATTATTTAATTACCAAACTATGTAGCTACTTATACAATACACATATACTCAAAATTTCATCAAAATAGATCATGTAGTTTTTGAGTAAAAGCCCTGTGACTTACGGGCGCGACTTACTTAAAGTATAAGGACCCTTCCATGTCCGTGTTGACAATTTGACGTTAACATATTAGAAAAATTATGTGAGTTCCATATTATGTACACTACTATGTATATAAAAGAAGGCATTAGTGAGGCTTTTGAGCTATATCTACGTAACCCTATTTTATTACCTACTTAAAGATTAGTCTTTAGCGTATAATATTTTCTCCATACCAAATTTAATCAAAATCGAAGCTGTTTAGCCATAATAAACTACTAGAGTTACTCAAGTAGCAAACAAGCTACATAAGATCTTATACAGCTGTTATACAGCCAGTTTAAGCGTTATAACGGCTGTATCAACTCTAATAGCAGCTTATGTGCTACTTGGATAGTTTCGCATTTTTAAAATTGAATATAAACTAGTGTTATTGTAGTATTAAGTATAATTACCGGCGTGTGGTTCAGAAAATTACTCAACCGTACCGTAATGGCGGAGTTCCACTTTTACTTAACGCTGTGTTCGGAACTGTGCCGAATTTGTGATAGCGTTTAACGTAACATGGTCGTAAATGGCCGCAGAGAATGAGGGAGGCCATGTTATTCTTAAATAACTTCTATGGGCTAATCAACTTTATTTTGTCGCTTACAGTTTTAGTTCCTTTTTTGGGATCTATATCGGAATCCCTAACGTCATTTGTCTTAATGTATAGTTTGTCCTAATGTATCATTTGCCATAACGCATTTTTTTCAGAAACCGTAATCTTTTCAGGATTGTTATAAAACAAATCTAACGTAACTTAACCTAATCAATACGACGATCTTTTAAAAAATACTGAAAAATGTACGGTTTCTGAAAATATGCGTTATGGCAAATGATACATTTGGCAAACGATACATTAGGGATTCCGAAGGAGACCCCTTTTTTGACATTACAATCGAACTCTTTGTTTTTTTAAGAAAATCTTGATGTTTTACCATCACGATCTTCGTGATTTTTAAAGTGAATTTCTCCACTAAGAAACGATTTGCTAATGAAAACAAAGATCCATAATGATAAAATTTCAAGGCTCCGACTGGATTTGACTATAGTTTCTCAGTGAAGAAATTCACTTTAAAAATCACGAAGATCGTGATGGTAAAACATCAAGATTTTAGTAAAAAAAAAACAATGTTTACACTACAGCGACATCTATAGCCAACATGTGGCAACTGTAAAGTTCGCTCTGTTAGGGTGAGCATTTAGTTTCATAAATGCTCACTATGGTGGCGCTGACGATAAAAAATCCGGTAAAAATAAAATGCAAAAGATCTAATAACAAGTAGTGACAAAATTTTAAGACAAGCTGTCTGGACTCTGTAGATGCCCTCCTCGGCGTCGCCTAGGCTCTCGTCCGCCAGGTAGAATTGCGGGAACGACAGCATGAACGGGGAATCTGAAATTAAAACAACCATCTTTATATTATTTTTTTAAGAAAATCTTGATGTTTTGCCATTATATCTTCGTGATTTTTAAAGTGAATTTCTTCACTAACTGGACTCTATAGCTCAATTGGCAGAGCGTGCGCTCCGGCAAGGCACAAGGCACTGGTTCAAATCCTCTTGGATTGGTGTTTCTTTCATTTTTTTTATCTTAGTATTTATAAAAATCGAACTCTGTATTATAATATTAATTAAACTTTGATTTCTAATTCAAGACCAAAATCTGTTCTCATATTGATTATTTAATCAAATAAACATTATTCCATAAAAATATGAATGAGTAATCGTGCAACCAGTAATATTTAGGGTAAGTTTTATTGATAAAAATACTAGCACATTAAACCAGTATGCAGTGATCACAGCGAAAGTGCGCCCGTTGACGTCAAATTTTGGTCTTGAATTAAAAATCTGAGTATAAAATATCAGCAGGATTAAAGTTTTACTGTAAATCGTAACCTCAATAGTATTATTTTAGTGCAGTGGCTACACTAGCATTGGCTTCAGAACTATTGTTCAGAACTATTGTTGTTTGTTTGTTTTTAAATAAGTAAAAAAGTAAAGTAAAAAAGTATTTATTGTCTCCACCACAAAATATAGGTATAAGTAGTTTGTACAGTAGCAATAACAGTAACTAGACTTAGTAAACATAATGTTAATGAGCTTGAGAGTAGGTACGTAAATTGTGCGGTGGAGGCTGGTGCCCGAACTAGGCGAAACCTGTATGTCTGGTCACCAGGTCTCCGACCCTCAGATATCTATAGTAAACATTTCTAGGAAGGGCATACACTGTCAAATAATATTAATAGTTGTATTTCAAAAATAACAATGTACAAAATACACGGAATTTGACTGTTACCATACGGCAGTCCGATACCCATCATACGTTAACAAATACTTTGTCAGACCGAAGCGGCTTTAAAAAATTATCACTTAATACTTCTGTTAGTACAAATTAACATATCATTTGAATACAACATTGATTTATACACTTAAAATACATGGTGTGAATGTATTAGTTGTAAATTCACATATGGAGTCGAATTATTCACTATTTTATTTACATGAAACAATGAGACAATTCGATACTAATATAGGGTCTATTCAGATGTACCACAAACACTCGAAATCGCGGCGACAAAAAGTGGTGACGCTGTGGTTACGTGTGAATAGTTGCGCTGCAGCTTCTTGCAGTTGCTTTGATGTGTTCGGACCCACACGAATGCGTTTGACAGCGGACATGTGGTCCGTGTGAATAAAACTCTTCATTTTCATATAAATTATCGCCCGACCACGTGATTGTCGTTGTGGTGTGGTTGTGGTTGTGGTGCGTCTGAATAGACCCTAATGCGATTTGCGGGTGGACGTACAAAATCGCGCTTGCGCACTGTCCATGTTAAAGAGAGCCTTCTACGATCCGAGATCCCTACATTGGACTTGCCTCGACATCAATACTATTATAAAGTAGTGAAAATATCTGTACAATGTAGATATAAAAAAAAATTGCAACGGCCTGTTTGGAGGTCACTAAATCGAAAAGTAAGTTTTTGGATCTTTTTTATGTTTGATATAAAAGGGTGGGTATTGACAGTATAGTTATACGATATTTCTTACCCGACTACGAAAAAGAAAAAAATAGGGACAATGACTTTTTCGCCTCCGCCACCCTCCGCGAACGAAGTTGCAGGCACCTTCTAGTGCTTATATATTTTTGGCTCAGAGTCCAAGTTAAGTCTGTCATTTTTTGCATGTTATCCTAAGTCAGCAGCTAGAAAAAGAAGCTTGGTTTAAGTACTTTGTAAACGCAAACCAAAGTGAAAGTGAGAACATTCTGATTCCGAACATGTGTACAGTCAACAGCAAAAGAACCTCATGAAATACGGTCCCAAAATAATATATACAATAAATTAAGTTAAATGTTTATGACTATTGTAGTTTATTGGAAGTAAATGAACTCGTAACATGTCATAAGTAAGTGACCACCATTATTTCGATTTTTGAAACGTAAGTGACATGCCATTCGACAGTTAAAATCATTTAAATAAAACAATTTAACGGATTATATCGCGTATATTATTTCATTTGAGTTCCCGACGTTTCGGAAGCTTTTCAGCTTTCGATGGTCACGGGTGGACTGGGCATGCAAGGCACTGGAGTGGCGTGTACGTACACCTTTATTTGTTTTTTCAAAGTAGGTAGTTTGCACTAATTGTAACTTTGACAGAGGAAAATATTTATTTTCTCAGTCCACCCGTGACCATGGAAAGCTGAAAAGCTTCCGAAACGTCGGGAACTCAAATGAGATAATATACGCGATATAATCTGTTAAATTGTTTTATTTAAATGAGTAATAATCGCGGAAACAGAAGAAAATATTAGTTAAAATCATTGTAGAGCGTTTCAAATTAAAGTGGATCTTTAAAATATAGGTTTTTAGGACACCTCGGAATATATGTTAGATGTTCGGTTAATCTTGGTTAAAATAATCGTCAGACAAACATGCGAAGCGACTATAACTATCGCGTGTCTGCCAAGGTTTCAGAAAGTTCTTAGTGCATAAGCTTGATTTTTGGAAATATTTTAAAACAATCCTTTTTCTTGCCGAGATACTTTGTAGTTTTTTTGTTAGTCACTTTTGAATATTATTCTTTATTGAAGTTTCTAGTACAGACATAATTATGACATCGTGTATTATTATTTCAATTCTAAACATTGATTTGTCACTTCGTTTCTGTGTCTCGATGTTGTTATGATCATTTTCTCTTTAGACTAATTAAAACTTCAGTTATAACTGGCACTTTGTATAACTTGTAATTTCTGGGGACTGGGGTGTCATGCTAGAAGATGTTTTGAAATGTTGGTTTTGATCACTTACTTTTGACGTTGACTGTACCTTACAAATGGAGCTAATCTCAGTTTCGTTTCTGTTGATTGCTTGCTTTTTAAACAGTGGCAAATGTGGAGCGTGGAAATATACTTGATTACAGGCAAGACACAATATTATAGACACAAGTACGTCGCGTGACGTTGTGGTCCGAATCGTAAATGCATTTCAATTTTTGATTTCCCTGACCACTGGCCGTTATTGTTAAATCTACTCTTTACGAGTCAGTATATACAGATAGCATTTTGGTTATTTTGTAGGGACTTTAAACTAAACCGATGTTTTAGTGGATTCTGACAACAATGCGACCATGGTAGATAACAATAAGAATATTTATAGGACATATTTTACCCATATTTCAATTAGACATTTAACTAATGGCTATGAGAGGCCGTGTCATTACCGAACAAATTGTTCATGCATTTGTACCGGGCGGTGAGGTAAACACGTACAGCACACTACGGAAATAATCCTATTTCTGCAAACGCACACAATTAAAAGAAATCGACTACAAACAAAAAAAACACCCACACACTGACAATTTACAGTGTAAACTAATAGGAGATTTAACAAAACGGGACTTAATCGAGCATAATCATGATTTATTTAATAGGGAATATTCATGAATTTGAATCTTTGCTTTATTAAAAGCTTATTCATGTAACAAACAGTAGACAAAAAGAATTTTTCAAATAACTATAAAAATACCCAAGATATATTTAATAAGCCATCAAACATTTCATTCTATCTCTTTCTAGCAAAACAGAATTTAATACGGAGTTTATATGACCGTAGTAGACTGTTCTATGTCGGACCTCTCTGTCAAATCGCTGTCTAATTAGTAGTTTAAAATGCTTATAACATACGTATTTCTTGGCCGATTTTAATTTTTACGGTATTTTGATATTTCGTTAAGAAAAGCGATGAAAAAATTTCATGCATGTTCCCTATTACCTTTCGTTGGTAATTCTTCGAAGTTTCGACGATAATGAGTGAAGATCGTGTAAATTTAAATCATCCCCATGTCTGTCTATCTGTCGAGTGGCGATCACTTTCCGACGCGGAAATATCCTTCTTGTTTTCATATTATTCATCAAAGTATGTCCGAGTACTTTTGTAGGCACTTAAAAGATGTTTAAACAAGAGGAAGCGGTAAGTTAACACCAAGGGTCAACATATCTGTGAGCAAGGACATCAGATTTCCTGGTGGAACTGGTTTGCTGTAGATTTACTTGATAACGTGACGAATTGTGGTTAATTTTTTAAGTTACTTACCTGAAAGTGATCGCAACTTCGTTTGCGAAGGAGGCCAAAGGCATAACCTTCTTTATACAAGCTTTTATTTAACTTGCAATGTTTGTATGCATAGAAATGTATGTGCGGGTCAAATGTCGCTAGTTAAATTTGCTTCAATTTGGCTTACTTATGTTAGTTAGGTGACAATACAATATTATGACACCAATATTGGTCACGGTTCACCTTATACGGTCCTCCTAGCTTCGCTCGTCGTCGTACCTAACTCAACTGTCACATATGGGATTTCAGTTCTTATTCCTGCACCTTTTACCTAGTAAAAAAATGCCTAATGTAAGAAAAGGAACACTGACATTACTCGTTTAACAGTTTTTTGGCCTAATGCAAGATTTGCCAAATAATACATATCCTAAAGTTTTAAGTTATTATAATAACTTACCTTAAAATAATTCTACCAAATGAAACGTTATATATCATACAAAAAAATGCCAATAGTTAGTTGTCAAAGTAAATCATCGGCGAATAATTAGTCGGCAAAAAAACTTTGGAAGGCAGAACACCATATTTGTTACTAAATAATATTATTAAAAAAAAACTACAACTAAACTTAAATATAATTAAAGTGGAAAATAAAAAAGGGCTCTCATGGTGCCAGGCTGTAGGGGTGGCCAGAATTGAAATAGACTATTTCAAGGTTCTTAATTATGTTTGTATGTATACGTGTACATATATCTAATTATAGCCTCATCGCATCAAATCGGTTGGACAGATTTTAACGACTTTACTGACATTACTGCGATAACTGAACATCTACGACGACACGTTTGGCTCAGTGGGTTGTACAACGGCCTTCGAAGCTAACGGTCCCGGGTTCGAATCCCGGCCGGGGCAAGTGTATGTGTGAAGAGCACGAATGTTTGTTCCTGGGTCTTGGATGTTTTCTATGCATTTAAGTATTATTAATTTATCTATACATTATGTATACCATCGCCTAGTACCCATAGTGCAAGCTTCGCTTAGTTTGGGACTGGGTATATTGACTTTTTCTTCTCCTCCTCCTCCTAGTTATGCAACGCAGCTGCTCAGTGCCTTCTACGCATTAAACGCCTTGTTATTGACAATATTAATGGATTACACATTGTGACTAACTCCATACATGTTGTCACAGCTGTGTGTGATGTTTGTGGAACGTAGGTAATCGAATAATCGATTCAGCTCATCTATATCTAAACTAATATACCTAAATATAAATAGCAGATACACAATACGGTGGGATTTTTTTACTTTTTCCTGTTTTTTCAAAGGGCACAATTGGAAAATGGTGTCATTTGGTGTTAATTTTGTGTAAATTTTCTTTTCTATTTTACTTTCAGTGCTTACAGACTATCCTTTAAAATTTTGAAAATAAACAAAACGTATCTTTTTTTTTCATCTTATTTGGATTCTTTAGGCGTAAAATACTGTTTCGAACAAAATTACCGTAACTTTTGACCAAAACGTAAAAAAAATATAAAATTTAAAAATCACCCAGTGTGCTCATACAATGCCTACACTAAATTTTGAAGTGGATCCGGAGGCAGAAGATCAATTCCAAACGCCACTGTTTTCGTATTCTTTTTTTAGAACTAAACTGAAAACTATGTAGGTGTTACTAGAGGCCTTCACAACAGTAATCTAGTTCAGTTAGGGGAGCTAACACCACACAATCCACAAACGGGAATCCCATCTACGGCCATTTGCTAGGGGACGCGGTGCGCAAGGCATTAGGCCTGCGGAGGTAGACAGGGTTGAACCGGGAATCGTCGGATGGGAGACAGCTGCCTTCCTAAGTAGAGGATTAGTGGGAAGCAGTAATTGACGAAGTTTTATTCGTACATAAAGAGGGGTTAATTAATAAATTTTGTATGGTTGTTTTGTAAAATACTTGGCCTTCTAGAAAATAACTAGGAATGGTAAACTACAGAAAAAAAGGATTATAATGCAACCACTAGAATACCGAAAGCGATTTATAATAACATTATAAGGTGGCCGCAATTTCGTCCCAGGAAGAGAAAAAAGCCAGAACCCTCATTTTTATTTCGGCGTAGTCGGGGAAAAAGTATCCTATAACCATCTGTTGATGCCCAGCTACCCGTGTACCTAAAATAGTTGAAATCTGTTTAGCCGTTTTGGCGTGATGAAGCCACAACGACACATACAACCATGCAAAAATATACATATATATATATGCATATACGGCCCGCCCAGGCTGTGAGCTCCGTTCCTCCCGTACCCTCAAACTCTCTTTTCCTCCTCATCGCTCTGGTACCATGTCCAACTCCTACACCGTACAGGCAATTAGTCTCTGGAACGCCCTTCCCCTCAGTATACGATAAGCTCAGAGTAAATTCTCCTTCAAGCGTATGTTGCGCAAGCATGTCTTGGGAAATCTTCATGATTAAGAGTTCTCATAGTAGTTTAGAATCAGGTACCTGTATGTATGTATTTATATCTATGTATAAAATAAAAAATAAATAAAATAAATATTACGGGACAATTTTACACAAATCGAACTAGTCCCATGGTAAGCTCAATAAGGCTTGTGTTATGGGTACTAGACGACGATATATTTAATAGATATATTACTTATATACATAGAAAACATCCAAGACTCAGGAACAAATATTTATGCTCATCACACAAATATTTGCCCTTACCGGGATTTGAACCCAGGACCTCAGCTTGGCAGGCAACGTTACTCCCACTGAGCCAAACCGGTCGTCAAATATATGTATATATGTATCATGTTTATATATATTAAGTATTATGTTTAGTTTGTATACTATGTAACTTGGGTGCCTCGCCCCTGTAATTATTATTTTGTACAAGTCTGATACCGATATCCCGCACCAATAATTTCTCTGTTTAGCCTAATGGTTGACTGGTAGAGAATGCCTTTATGGCATTAAGTCCGCCATTTGTACTTTCTTGTATTGTGCAATAAAGTTTAAATAAATAAATATATATTTTCGGCTCAGCGACCTAAAAAAATAACCACCTAATTAAGCGATAATTGAAAGTTAATTGATCGCTAACTATCCTAAATGTATGAAACTAATCAATTTTTTTTCGCGATTTCGTGGTTGGCGCTATAGCGATAGTTGCTCAGTGTGTCCCTCCCCATCACCCCCTGGCACTTGAGATCACGACCCCAAAATCATCCAGTATATAATTGGTAGCAAAAGTTACCACAAGCAATTTAGGGGTACGCAAAGTTGGTAGCTTTATGGTTAGCAGAAGCATGTGAGTGGGTAATTATATCGCCGACCGTTATTTCTACAACTTTTGCACGTAATTAGTAATTATTCGACCACTTACATAAACTTGGTAGCCTTGAAGTTAAGTAACCGGTTACTTAATCTTAATGCTTAGGAGTAGAGCAGAGACTGAGTTTTAGGTTACATTCAACGGAAGTAAATAATCTGTAATCGTTAGATTCTAGCCCCGATGCATACGTTTTCGTCTAGTAAGAACAGTTTTTAGGGTTCCGTACCTGAAGGGTAAAACGGGACCCTATTACTAAGACTTCGCTGTCGGTGTGTCTGTCACCAACCGTGATAGATAGACAGTTGAAATTTTCACAGATGATGTATTTCTGTTGCCGCTATAACAACAAATACTAAAAACAGTATAATTTTATGTCTGTCTGTCTATATCAGTAATCAATATAAAATGATCGAACACCGAGTACATTTTGCTTAGGAGTAGGGCTCTGCTAACACTGGATTTTCATAGATATACGGCCATTAATTTGTACGGACTCCGTATACTTTGTACGGACTCCCTCGGTGCGCGAGGCCGACTCGCACTTGGCCGGGTTTTTTCGGTTCTACGATTTGCAAGGAAATAATGTTTTGTATAAAAAATCAAGAGCGTTTAATAGTAGTGTTATTATCACCACACTAACGAAATTAAAATATAATGATACCACTTTTTTGAGCAGGTGAAATTATTGGTTTTTCTTTTTTTCTATTTCGCTTACGAATTCAATAAACGTAATAAACAGGGTCGCTACTAGGAAATGCGACCCGGCATTGGAAAACTCACTGCATCGATGAATATTTTTCTTGCATTTTTTGTATGTTTGTATGTATCGTTGTTGCTTCATAACGGCTAAACGGATTTCAACTACTTTTGGTACACGGGTATCTGGGGTATCCACAGATGGTTATAGGAGACTTTTTACCCGACTACACTGATGAGAATAAAAGTGGGGTTATGACTTTTTTCCTCCGCTCCGAAACACACAATATGATATACCAGACTACGTATTTATATGTATTTACCTAGTGCAAAATATCATAACGAGCGAGAGAGCTAATCTTGGAACTTACTAAAGACGTGCTTGCGCAACATGTATTTATTTATTTAAACTTTATTGCACAAAACAAAAGTGAGTACCTACAAATGGCGAACTTAACGTCAAATGACATTCTCTACCAGTCAACCATAGGGCTAAACAGAGATGCATGAAAATGGTGCAGTGGGAAAATTCATTCAGTACTGAGAGCATTAGGACACACAAGCAAATGTATCAGCATAATAGAAAAAAAGCGTTCATTTACGATTAGTTTCTTGCATTACTATTTATATTTTTAGCGGAAATTTGTTTAACAATCGTTTAAGAAGAGTCAACCGTAGGTCCTTGTTTCGTCGCGCATGCGGCCTGTCAACCTTGACTCTGCGCAAGTCACCGGCAAACTTCCATCCAGTACATCCTTAAGCTAAGACCACAGATTATCTAATAGTTCTTACTAACAGATACGACACACAAAAAATAACAATAGAAAATAATTAATTAAAATGAAAAACCGGACGGTCGTATGAGTCGGACTCGCGCACCGAGGGTTCAGTACACAATATACGCTACAAACGGCCTTATCTATGAAAATCCAATGTTAGCAGAGCCCTACTCCTAAGCAAATGTACGTGGTGTTCGATCATTTTATATTGGTTAAAGACATAGATAGACAGACATAAAATTACAGTGTTCTTAGTATTTGTTTGATTCGGGCATTGCGGAATTTTTTGCCATAATGCCTATGAAATACGGACGGACGGACGGACATGACGAAACTATACACGGATTCCGTTTTTGCCATTTTGGCAAGAATTAGCCTTCTAAGAATTGAATAAACTATTTTTGTATTTGCCCCTTAAGCTATGTTATTGTTAAAATATAGTCTTACAATAAGTTTTTAAGTAGTTTTAAGTATAAGCAAATAGTTGTTAGTAAATATTTCTGTAGGATTTCCCTTAGACTCCAAGGTAAAACAAGATTTGACAGACAATATATTACAAACAATAGATCTTCCTAAATATGAAAAACAAATTTCCGATTAAGCAAAATAGGTATTACATACATTTTACCTGAAAATAACAAATTTGACGGTCTGTCAATTCATATAACAACTTGACTCAAGAGTGCCAAGGGATTATGTAAAGAAAACATAAATAATTAATAATTTGAAGGTCGCAAAAACAATATGATTATCTAAATTAACTTGTTTTGTTTAACACGTTTCCAACCTAAACTTTTCACAAATTACGTCACAAGTTTGTTGTTAATTATTATTATTACACACATTCACAAATTAAGACTCGTGGCCTAGATTTAACTTTCTACATTTCAAAAGTAAACAAAGGTACAAATTTTATAGTAAATACATGAAGGGGTATGAAAAACAAAATTGTAATTAGTACGTCAGTTAGGTAATAAAAAAATATAGAACACGTATTTTTTACTCTTTTAAATAATAAAATAATACTCGGATAAATCGCATTAAAGTTCAGGAGTGACGTCACTACTAGGTAAAATTTGTACATAGGAGTGACGCTAAATTTTGACTCCAAAAAAGAACCGACTTCAAAATAAACTAAAAAGCAAAAAAAAAAAATTTATGTACGGTACGGATCACATTTGAATCACCTTTTGAAGTCGGTGCCTAAGCATTCATTTATTACCATTAAGAACCGCGGCGGTGAGCCTTTAGTTATTATCTACCTACATATATATTTAGTCACAGTAATTCGTATTAAAGAACTTTATTTACTGAAGTAAACCTGAAGGTTTGGCACCGACTTCAAAAGGTGATTCAAATGTGATCCGCACCGTACATAAAAGATTATTTTTGGCTTTTTAGTTTATTTTGAAGTCGATTTATTATTTAAAAAAAATTTTTTTTGCTTTTTAGTGATGGATTTTAGTAGTGATATAAAGTATTTTGTACAGTCCAGAATGGGAAGATTGACGAGGCACTTTGCACGCATCTCGAGTCTTTGGAAGTAAGAAATTTAAAAGTTGGTTAGTTCATTGTACGTTCCATCATCAGCTCAGCATGAAATGATGACAACCAGAAGAAAGCAACTGATAACTTTAGAAAAATATACACAAATCATTGTTAGTGACTATAATATTGGGTTTCTCTCGATTTCCCTGGTATTCCGTCATCTGATCCTGACTTGGTGATAAGGAGACTACCTCAGGGACACAGTATAAAGAATATGACTAACAGTCTTAACGTACCTCCCTTAAAAGATGATTTTTTTTAAGAATTATCCTCTAACTCTTAAGCATTAAGGAGTTGTACCTTCCGTCATCAGCTCAACATGATGAGATGATGACTACCATATGCAAATACTTAAATAGCTTAAGAAAATATATGAAAAACGTTATAAGTGCCTATAAAATTTGAGGATTGCCCTCGATTTCCCTTGGATTCCATCATCAACTCACAACCCAACTTGGTGGCAATGGGACCACCTCAGGAGTATATCCTTTCAAATAAAAAAAGAACTTTTAAAATCGGTCCACAACTGGCGGAGTAATCGGTGAACAATCATAAAAAAAATACAAACTATCGAACTCCTCCTTTTTTGGAAGTCGGTTAAAAAAAGACAAAATACGAGTCCAATATTTTTTATGAATCTTCATGACGGACTAATTATTAAAATGTAGTCATCATCCTCATTGCTAAAGTTCGTACTTTCATATTAGGTACTGAAAGAACCAACTTGAAGTATTTATGCTTATCACACAAATATTTACCCTTACCGGGATTTGAACCCAGGACCTTCAGCTTCACAGGCAGGGTCACTGCCATTGAGCTACACCGGCCGTCAAAGATTTATT
This sequence comes from Hedya salicella, assembly GCA_905404275.2. Taxonomy (NCBI): domain Eukaryota; kingdom Metazoa; phylum Arthropoda; class Insecta; order Lepidoptera; family Tortricidae; genus Hedya; species Hedya salicella. The sequence continues at coordinate 4,576,608 of FR990099.1, forward strand.
TGTGTATAGATTAAAAGTAGACAGTAAAAATTCACTTCTGGCTTGACCGAACGTATTCTATAGAACACGAGTAAGAAAATTTTAATTAATTCATTTTAGTCATCACTTTGGTAGCTACGGTGCCAGAGGCAGACAAAGGTTTTGCTAATTCCTCTTTTTATTACTTCAAAGGTCAAGCATGTGTCATTCTTCCTTGACACTAGCAATAATGTTGGAACGAGTCATGTATTTTGTAAATTATAAAGTTGTAGGAATGAACGGGGCTTAATCGCGTATAAATATGATTTAATTACCTGTTGTTGGTAATTCTTCGACTTTTCGGACGTCGCGTTACGTCCAAGGAACTGTAACTGTAAGTTTAAACCAATGTTTTGTAGGAATGAAAATCAATCATTCAAAAGTAATGGAAAAGTGTGCTTCGTGGAACTACCGTCCTATCTCAAAATATGTAGAAATAAGTGCTGATTGTAAACTAACATCAAATTATACCTAACTATTATGTATGTTGAATCTATCGCAAGTCAAACTAGTAAACAAAGCATCGCTTTTACTATACAAAAGAGGCGACGACATATGTACATGCCCCCTTTTTTGCTCAGCGTAATCGGGTAAAAAGTATCATATAAACATCCTCGGAATCCACTTATTCCTATGAAAATATCTTCAATGCACAGACATTTCATTGTTACAACTTTATGATAGTAACTTATATCATTTACTTATGACATTTTTTACTGCAAATGACCTTAGAAATGCGTGTTTAAAATCATGCGGATTCCTCACGAGCGAGACACCTTGTATGGACCGCATGCCACTGACTGTGAACTACCTATTTTATTACAAATAATTTTAATAACAAACACCCAAGGCATTCGAATCTTCCTCCTTATCAGATCGGTTAAGATTTTCCCAACTGGGTTATTTGCAGAAAATATATTCCTATTTCTTTTTCAGAATATTGTTTTTTTTTATTTGTTTATCTTACTCTTAATCGTTTATACATTCGACCCTCGTACGAGAGAGAATATGACTCAAATTTGCCAGTTTTGTTTGTATAATTGATAGATTCATGCGTTACTTTGCGGAATTCCATATTTAGATTAATGGATTACCTATAGTTCCTTTGCTGTTCCGCGAAATTGTGTCTTGGTTAGATGTGACAATAAATTGTGCTCACATGCGCATATTTTCATGCAGTTTCCACAAAAAAATACGCATGCAAATACAACAAGCCACCGCCAGACAGTATAATCCTCGACACGTGTTTCGTCTCTCTACGAGGCGTCAGCAAGAGATGCAGATGTTGACGGTCCGGCGTCCACCCGAGAAAAAAAAATTCCAAGACAATATTTCGCAGAAAAGCAAAGGAACTTTAATCCATTAATCTGGTTTACTAATGTTTGGCAAATTATGTTTCCCAAACTGTTTCACTTTCCAAATATTTCATTTCCCAAACTTAGGTTTTTTCGAAAACAGTAAAATTTTCAGAATTTCTATAAAACAAACCTAACCTAACCTATTGGGGTCTACACAATGGTTTAAAAAAATATCTGAATTTTCTTAGGTTTCGGAGAAAAGCGCAAGTTTGGGAAATGAAACATTTGGGAATTGAGGCAGGTTGGGAAGGATAGTTTGCTAAGAGAAAGTATCCGCCATTAATCTATTTCAGTTGGTAAAATTATTGTACGAATGATTTTTTTATTGCTAATGAACGAAACGCAACGCAACTGAAATATTTTCTACTTACTTAGGTATACAATATTTTGCGTATAATTTATGTCCCGAATTCTCCATTTAAGTTTCGTTACATTTGAGCATGAGCGGTGACGAAATGACTAATGACTATAGCCAATAATGATACTCAGAAGTGTGAGTCGTGGACGTCGTTTCTTGTGTCAATATTGAGGTTTCCGAGAAACGACGGACATCGACGTGAGAACTCCTATTTATAGATATTTATAGGTGTCTATCAACAGATATTCGTTGTACAATATAAACAAACCCGACATACAGTCAGCATCAAATTGTTTGTAACATCCAAAGAGCCAAATACATCGCAAATTGGGAAACATTCTTATTACTATACCTAGGCACAGGCACAGGCGCGTCACCGCCCTATCGGTGTAACTCACGCGCGGTTGACCTTGTTAAGGATACGCACAGGGTTGGCTGTTTAGCTACCGCAGCATAAGGAAAAAATAAATACATAATGAAAGATGTTTATTTCAATAATGTTAAATAATAAAATTATTATGGTGTTCACACATTTAACAAATTACTTACTTGAATGCACTTTATATTATGTTTTCGACTTATTTTAAACATTTTATTATTTTCCTTAATTATTACGTACGCGCCGCAACAGCGAAGCTGTGCGCTTGCACATGATGGCGTGGAAGCCATCAGTGCGGACTTCGGCGAATATTCCATACGCGCTGCAGTGACAGCCCGAACGACATGCGAAAAGCGTTATTTTACAAAACGCGTAGGGCTCTGTTAACTTTTTTTAGTATAACTGATCCATAGGCCATAACCAATTATTGTAAAATGTATGTCCCGACATAAGTTTTGGCGGCTGAAACTCTACTGAGCCTTAACGATTTCTACTGTATTTCTCGTATTTAGTTACCATCACTACGCTTCAATTAATAATAATAACACAGGGACAATCTTACACAAATCGACCCAGTCCCAAACTAACAAAGCTTGTACTATGAGTACTAGACGACGATATACATAATATATAGATAAATTATAATACTTAAATATATAAAAAAACATCCAAGACCCAGGAACAAACATTCGTACTCATCACACAAACACTTGCCCTGGCCGTGATTCGAACCCGGGACCGCCAGCTTCGTAGGCCGTTGTGCAACCTACTGAGCCAAACGTGTCGTCGATTTACTATACCTATTACGTAACCCTGCAAACGGATACTGACCTACATTAAGATCATCCTATTGACTTCAAATTAACCATGCGTGTGGTAATCCAATAACAGCGCAATCAACTGAAAATATAAAAACAAAACAGTGCAATATTCTATTTAAAATAGAGCGCAGTACACATTTTTTTTATTGATTGCAAACGTATGTGCCTTAGATGAACGTGTGGTAGTTTGATTACAAAAAAGCCTAGAATTCAAATTTTAAGACACGGTACTTGATTTTATTGGTACCATTTTAGTACCTATTCTGGCCAAAATTTCACCATTTAGAAATTTACTAACTGAGATCAAATTTATAAAAACTAATAAAAGAAATTGTCACAAACAACAAGATATCCATACCTATTATATATACCTAGCATATACTATTTTTTATACTATTTACTATCCATACTAATATTATAAGCGCGATGCAATTTAAATGAAATTTGGTACGGAAATGGTTTCGAGATCCGGAGAGAATAGTTTTAATCACAGAAATAATCAGTGGATGTTTGTATGGGTAATCTCGATAAACCAGGCGAAGTCGAGAGTAAAAACTAGTATATTATGTACTATTCAAGTTATTTGGTTCAGAGGTTTGGCTCAGTGGGAGTAACGTTGCCTGCGAAGCTGAGGTCCTGGGTTCAAATCCCGGTAAGGGCAAATATTTGTGTGATGAACATAAATATTTGTTCCTGAGTCTTGGATGTTTTCTATGTATATAAGTAATATATCTATTAAATATATCGTCGTCTAGTACCCATAATACAAGACTTATTGAGCTTACCATCGGACTAGTTCGATTTGTGTAAAATTGTCCCGTAATATTTATTTATTTATTTATTGTTATACTAAATAATAAATAAATATTACAGGACAATTTTAAACAAATTTAACTAGTAGTACCATGTTAATTTCAAAAAGGCTTGTTTTATGAGTACTAGAAGGAGATATATTTAACCTATATACATAGAAAACATCCAAGACTCAGGAACAAATATTTATGCTCGTCACACAATATTTGCCCCTACCTGGATTTGAACCCAGGACCTCCAACTTCACAGGCAACGTTACTCCAGCTGAGCTTAACCGGTCATCTATTCTAAATACTATTTTTATACTATCCATACTTCCATTCTTGACATTATAAAGTAAGTTAAGTTTGTCTGTCTGTTACATCTCCTTGACGCTTAAACCGCTGAACCAATTTAAATGAAATTTGGTATGGAGATTGTTTTAGACTCTTAAAAGAAGATAGTATTTTTTTTTCTTTATTTAAGGAGCTTTGATCAAAGGAAATGAACATGCCAGCTCCAGCAGGCCTAAACATAACTCCTAACAGCATCTTACAAAATTACTACTTATTATTAAAAAAAAAACAAAAGAAAAAGTGCTACTAAGGAAAAGCAACTTAATTTGTATACACTTATTTACAAAAAAAACTGTATACAAATTTCGCTGCTCCCGACATGGGTCCTGCCAATATAGATTGGAAAATACCAACATGGTTACTATTAATTACCCAATGTATTATTAACCTGTCTGTTTTAGCGCGTGTTCGGACACATTTCACTAAAATATGATGCACAACTTCTACCGTACTACACTCTTCGCAATTTGGCGACACTGCTTTCTTCATAAGATGAGCAAATTTATTTAGTGGAACATGTCCGGACCTAAGCCTTAGCGCCCTGACAAGAGATAGTATTTAGTCTGGAAATCGTCCCTTAAAGAGGTGAAAAGAGGGGTAGTTTTTTGTTTTTTGGGCAACGAGCAGTCACAATTAATAACTTACACGGCTAATATTATTACTGTAAATGACCTAGAGTGCCATAACTTGAGGTTGTATAAATCTATTTAGGAACGGTAGCAAGCAAAACAGCAACAATGGTATAAGTTACTAATAAGTTATAAATAACTAGTTGTAAACCGATAAAAGATTACGAGTAAGTACACATTGAGTGTGTGTACACTTCATTTTTTATTTGAGTTAAAAAGGAATATAATTTAAAATGGTACTGCTGAATATTTTATTTACTAGATTTTAAATGACAGACAATTTGTATGAGATATCATTATAACATAGACTTACTCTGTTCTTGGTAAGGCGGGCGATACCGCGTGTATGTGCTTGTTTGCAATAAAAATAACCCAAGCTTTAAGTATCTGAATATCCTAAAAATTTAGTATGCAATAGAAGAATATCAACAGTAAGCAACCAACGTTTTAAGAATTTGCATAATCCCTCACGTCACGATTTTCGTAACATTTTTTTTCAATTTTCAATATTTTCCACATCGCGGCACTCGCAAAACATTTACGTTACGACAATGATCGATACTAAAAAACCCAATACCGAATCATTGTGATCATTGTTCGGCCGCCAGTCACTCCCGCGCCGCCGGACCGGTGGCACTATGCTGTAATTCAGCCAATCGGGGCGTAGGTATTTGTTCGAAATTCAAATTTGAGTGTCGAGTGTCAGGATGGCGTTGCACGCGAATTTGAGACGTTACATTGACTACGTGAGGAATCATGGGTTGATGCGTAAGATTTGTTTTTCTTTATCTTTTATTTGTTATTCAAGGTTATTTGGGAGAGCTAATCCTATATATAGTTTGGTAACTAGTACAACTTGGTACAACTAGTATTTAACTCTTTATGCGATTTACATTTTTTTTCTACATATAAATTTAATTTTGGAGGATTACCGTTATCTGGCATAAAGTTTTTGTCATAATCATCATTTGGCATGATGCTTTTTTTTCTGAACACATAAACTTTTCAGGATTGCTATAAAACAAAACTAACCTAACCTCAAACATTTAACAGAACGATGCCTTAAAAAATCCTGAAAATTATATGTTTCAGAAAAAAATGCTTTATGCCATATGATGATTATGACAAAAAAGTTTATGCAAGGTGAGTTTAACCGGATTTTGGAGAAGGAAATCTTTGATGATGACGCCACAATGACACATACAAACATACAAAATATTTAAAAAAAAAGACAGTGTCCTGCAAATACTCCGTATACCTTGTTTTATTGAAAATATCTTTAATGTACAGACATTTCATTTTTACAAATTTATAAAAGTATAGATTATAAGTGCAGCTTCTATACTTTTGTCATTTATCTGTTAAACTACTTTTCATCCTCCACTGTCATACTAATGATTTTTCTTCATACAATACACATTATAATTACTCATTCTCACTTCAGAGAGTAAAAATGAATGTAAATATCATAACAAGTAAGGAGAGGAAATGACAGTATAAATTAAAATACAAAAATAAATTAAAATTGTATCGCAAGCACAGTATGTCGTTATACCAAATCTTTAAGCTCATTGTCTCGCAATTTCTTCAAAATATGAGATAGGAAACTGAAAGCGGTTGAATCGCGAGTAGAATTACCCCAATAGTTAGTCGATTATTCCGCAGTTCCGGGCTCCGCAGCCAAAATGGCAAAAACGGAACGCTTATAGTTTCGTCATATTCGTCCGGTCTGTCCGTCCGTCTGTCTGTCCGTATGTCACAGGCAGTTTACTCAAAAACTACAAGATGTACATTGATGAAATTTGGAGTATAGGTGTCATGTGTGAGCCGCTACTTAGTTTAATAGTTAAATAATAAAATAACAATAAAATAACAATCTAGGGGGGGAACTACATACATGTAACCGAACCTAAAAAAAAATTCTAGATATATCATTGTGTGGGCAGTACAAAAAAGAAGCTTAATGCATACTATCAACGAAAATTGTTTTCAACATGATCGGATATACCGTTTTTTGAGTTATTGCCGAAAAACGGTACTTCTCAACAACGTAAATGCCTTGGGGAAAGGCTCCTTTGCTAGAGCACTTTTTCATGTAGGATTTTTTTCACCTGTATTGTGTATTTTTTTCGTATGAACTCTACCCTGAGCAAAGTCCGACATGCTCTTTCCAATAGCTAAAGGGGCGTTAGATATAATGGACGTGTGTGTGTGAATGTTTGTCTCATAAAAAAAACAATGAACAATAGCAATGCATTCATATAATCATAATCGTATTTGTGCATAGGTTTGTTAGTAGTAATTCTGTAATCTCGCACATACCTGCTTCAAGGCCGGGCGTGTTTAAATGTCTTTTGTAAACAATTATCGGAACGTACGTAATGTAAACATGTAGTTTATATTTAATTATACACGTATACAATTCCGCGCATTTCATATAATAATCAAATATATCTTGGTGGAAAGTTTGACATAAGGTCAACTAGGACCAAGGACCATTAAAACAGTTTCTATACTTGGATTGTGTTCCAATCGCAAGGAGGATATTCTGGTAAAAACGAGATGACGCTTTAAAAATAAACAATTAACTATGTTATAATTGAATAAATAATCATAGTATAGTAACATGTATCGTAAATAAACCGTAACATTTAAATACTGTGTCACGCTTGCAAAGTTGAATAACTGTAAACAATATTTAAAATACATAGATGGCGTTGTACATATCGGGGAACGGCTTTTTGTATAGAGATTGATAGTCCTCTTGTTTTAATGGTCCTTGACAAGGACAATTGCGTTTATGGGGCAAATGCGGCTTTTAAACATTTGACGGTATCCGAGCACTTTAGATCTACCTCTAACTTTCCCGCTTAAGGGGCTACTTCGTCATTCGTAAATCATGCCCCAAACGCGGAGCCAGCCAATAAGCGTGATTTGTAATAAGGGACGCAATTATTGCTCGCGCGCATCAAAGAAATAGAAAGCTAATACACTACATGCTTGGGGTTTTTTGGCGTAAGCGCCAGATGTAAAAGTACCATGAAATCGAAGATATTATTATGTTTTGTTAACATTTAAGTTAATCACTTAAAAGATAAAGGGAAGAATGACATTTTAACATAATTTATTAATCTGTCTTTTGTACAAACTAGACAAAAAACGGCAATTGAAAACGCGTTTTCGGATAACTTTTCGATTGAGGAAATTTTCATGAAACATGTTTCCGCGTTAATCACTGAATAGATTATATAGTCAAGAAACACATATCTGAAAACAAGCCTGATTTATATACTACATTTGACAAAAAATGCGCTACGAAATAGCTTAAATTTTCGATGCGTCCCCTTAATATTTGACAATGTTACTAATGCAGCGCGAGGATCGATGTAAAGTGTTCCGTTTGTAAGACGTCATCAAAAGACGCATTTACCCCATTGACGCAATTGACACAGTTGCCATTACCAACATTTGAAATAATTCTGTAACCGTTAACTTTCTGAATTTTTATTGCTTATACTTTTTTACAATTTTAATATTTTGAAATAGCGGACGATAACTATTTTCTGCATTTTCATTCAAAATTAACTAAATTAGGTAAGATTTATGTTTTTAATGTGTCTCTTATCGCATCTGACCTTAAAGTCTTATTATAACCCGGTCAAGTTAAAATTATAATAAAAACGTTTGAAAAAACCCTTTCCGTCGATAATCAGCAAAAAACATGACCCGAAATAGTGTAGCAATGAGAGTGAGATTGCAGACCTGTTTATAATATGGCAGCATTATCTAATGCAATCGTTATGTCACGCTTGCGTGGTAGATTTTGTCACGAACATTTTGGTGTGTCACTGGTAATTGAGAAGATGCAACGTGTTTATTTTTGTCTGTCTTAAACAAACGTAGAAACATGAAATTAAGCCTGGAATAAAGTTGTATCAATTTTAAATATTGAGACGCAAAATTACAGTATTTTGACGTGATAACGTCTTATAATTCGATGAACTGCACGCAGGAAAAAGCATGACTTATCGTCACGTTCCACGTGCAAGCGAGAGCGCGGAACAAGCGATAGAGAGTAGAGAGGCGCGATCGGCCTAAGCGTTCGGCTTCTCTTCCACGTTATCTCGTAAAATAATCGTCTGTAAACCGACTTTACAGACAACCAATTTTTGTAGTGTCTTTTTATATCGTCTTTTTTATCTGTAGTGCATTTATTCGTATCAACTGCTGCGGAACCCTACACAGAGCATTGTCCGACATGCTCTTGGCCGGTTCATTCAACCTGGCCACTGTTATCCACGATTTATTGTCTAACTATAACTAGCATGTGCCGGGAATTATGTAGCCCATGTTTGCAACTATGACCTGATCTATCTGTGTGCAGAGTTTCAACCAGATTTTATTATTACTAGAAGGTGCCCTTCGTTCGCGGAGGAGAAAAAGTCACAACCCCACTTTTTGCGACAGCGCAGTCGGGTAAAAAGTATCCTATAACCATCTATGGATACCCAGCTACCTGTGTACCAAAAATAGTTGAATTCCGTTTAGCCGATTTGGCGTGATGAAGCTACAACGACACATACCAAAAATACTTACAAATAAAATCATTTTCGATGCAGTGATCTCCAAATAGTTTATGGATTTTATAGTTTCTTTGCTTTACCGTGAAATTGTGTCTTGGTTAGATGTGACAACAAATTGTGCTCACATACGCATATTTTCATGCAGTTTCCACAAAAAACAAACCAACACCAAAGATTATAATCCTCGACACGTGTTTCGTCTCTCTACGAGGCATCATGTAGGAGATGTTGGTTTTTCCGTCAAATATTGTCTTGGTTAGATGTGACAACAAATTGTGCTCACATACGCATATTTTCATGCAGTTTCCACAAAAAACAAACCAACACCAAAGATTATAATCCTCGACACGTGTTTCGTCTCTCTACGAGGCATCATGTAGGAGATGTTGGTTTTTCCGTCAAATATTGTCTTGGTTAGATGTGACAACAAATTGTGCTCACATACGCATATTTTCATGCAGTTTCCACAAAAAACAAACCAACACCAAAGAGTCTAATCCTCGACACGTGTTTCGTCTCTCTACGAGGCATCATGTAGATGTTGGTTTTTCCGTCAAATATTGTCTTGGTTAGATGTGACATTAAATTGTGTTCAGCGCATATTTTCATGCAGTTTCCACAAAAAAATACGCATGTAAGTACAAAAAACCACCACCAGACAGTATAATCTCTACGAGGCATCATGAAGAGATGTTGACGGTCCGGTGTCCACCCGAGATGTTTTGCGAAACCATAAAACGAATGAAGTAATAGCGATCCGTTCTCATCACCACATTTTACTGGCATTGAACTTTGAGAAGACTGAGATTACGTAGCCGTACTTTATGTTATATATGTATTATATTTGTATGGTTATAGTTATAAAATGATTATTCTATTGTGTAGATACATCGTCATACATTACGTAAGTGGCGACTGGTAAGTTACATGATAATCACCAGCTCACGTCTGTAGGGTTTTGAACTTCTGAACGGTGTCATATTCAGTAACCTTGTCTCTTTAACGTACAATGTTGTATTTGACAACTGACATCTTGGCTGTCGTAAATTCTTGCCAGAGTAGTCGTTGTCTCATTGCAAGTCAAACAGTAGGGAATATGAATGTGTTTATTTGTCATAATTACTGTATTAAAAATAAAAGAATGTAGAAATATCAAATGGAGCTTATAAAGAATGGCAAAAACGGAAACCTTACAGTTTCGTCATGTCCGGCCAGCCGACCGAGTCACATATTTCGACAGACCTTCTAAAACACTTTAAGTTTTCTAAAAAAATAATTGATTTACTGAATATTTTCGGAAGTAATAATAAAAAGTTGCATCCCCCCCCCCCCTCTATCTTCTAAACTGTATGTCTAAAAAATATGAAAAAATACAAAGAGATAATTTTATAAATATTTTCATAATGATAGGATGCCGGTTTTTTAGTTAATTAATGGCGTCTTACTGCTGCACAAAGGCCTCCTGTCTTTTCCGCCTTGCATCTCTATTTCGTGGACACTCCCACCAGCCCTTGCAAAATGTGTCCAAATCGTCCCGCCATCTCCTTTTCGGTCTGCCGCGGTTCCGGTACCCATCTTTCTTTTCTTATCCAAAGGAAAATTAAACGTTGCCTTGTGATTCTTTAGGGTTCAATAAAAGAAAAAAATGTATGAAAACTATTAACTTAAAAGCACCTTTTAACGGCGTAAATAAGAAAATTTATTTTTCTCCATACATTTGTCTGTGTCGTCTTTTGTGTGACGTCAGATTCTTTTTCGTTTACAAAATGTCTCCCCATAGAAAAAGTTGTCCGTATTGACGGGTACTACAGTCACCAGCATTAAAAAAAAATTGATGATAGACGGGCATTTGACTGCAATCTCACCTGTTGTTAAGTGACGATGCGGCCGAGGACTATCGATTACTATACTATAGAAGGAGGTTATCATTAATATCTGCCTCAACAAAGCGCGCATAAATATCTGACACCACTCTATTTCCAGGGCTGTTAGTACGTGTCAGATATTTTCGCCCACTTTGTTATGGCAGATATTGATGCTGGTGACTGTAACACCTCTTAAAATTAAAGGAAATAAAAAAATACACGGTGTATAATATCAGTATCTATAGCTTTCGTGTTGACACGCAGTGTCAATTGTCCTGTCGTATCATATGTAAGAAACAAAGAGCGTTTTTCGATGACACTGTTTGTTAAACAACTTCACGTCCTTCCTGGTAAAGTCAATGCACTGTTGTAAGAATAACATGCACGTTTGTACGTGTATACGTATCAGTGAAATGTACATTTTACAATGGGTAGCAAAACTGCATGAATGGATTTCAACCATAATTTTGCAGAATTAGGGTTCAAAATGTATCCATGTATTTTTGCTGCCCACTTGACAATATATCTTGCTTTGTTTCGATAAGGTCTACTACATAAGACATTTTTTTAAATAATTAATCATAAATAAGTAAATAATGGTTTTAAAAATATTTCATATATTTTTTGTCGATGAAATTGCATCTACTATCATCCCTATTCGTTTGTGCACTTTATCCTGGAACACACTGTGTACTCATTCCTTATCTGATTCATTCTCGTCACGCCACTCATCTATCTCAACATTTTCATCTTCGTAATATGCAATCTCCTTACATCTGTAACCTTTGCGGCAAGTACAGTCGGCAATAAATGTAGTAATATGAAACTAATTCTGTGTCTGGTGGTTAATAGTACCATTTGATTGTTCCAGGGTTCGTGCTGGCATCTGCCGTGGTGCTGCTGCTCGCTGGTATAATATGCGCCATATTCTTCGGTACCTGGGTCCGGCTATTTATAGACCACGTGAGTAACAACACCATTCATTGAAATAAAGCAATTTAACGGATTATATCGCGTATATTATATCATGGTCACGGGTGGACACCACCACCTGTGACAATGGAAAGCTGAAAAGCTTCCGAAACGTCGGGAACTAAAATGAGATAATATACGGGATATAATCCGTAAAATGAAATTGTTTTATTTCAATGAGTAATAATCGCGGAAACAGAAGAAAATATAACGCCATTCTTACTATCATTAAATGACGTATGGTGAAGTTAGCTGCAAAACAGCTTACGAAGCTGGCGGTCCTGGGCTCGAATCCCGGCCAGGGCAAGTGTTTGTGTGATGAGCACGAATGTTTTGTTCCTGGGTCTTAGATGTTTTGTATGAATTTAAATTATATTTTTCTGTATTACAAGCAATTATGTATATCTTCGGCTGGTTGGTAAACATAGTACCCTTTGAAATAAAACAATTTAACGGATTATATCGCGTATATTATCTCATTTTAGTTCCCGACGTAAAAAAAAACACTCTTTTTTTCTCAGTCCTCCCGTGACCATGGAAAGCTGGAAAGCTTCCGAAACGTCGGGAACTAAAATGAGATAATATACGCGATATAATCCGTTAAATTGTTTTATTTCAATGAGTAATAATCGCGGAAACAGAAGAAAATATTATAGTACCCTTGCTTAGTTAGGTCGATTTGTTTAAGATTGTCCCTAATATTTTATTTAGGTACTAAAAGGTACAAATTCGTGAGCAGAAGAGAAAAAAATCATATCCCTCTTTTTCTTCAACGTAGACAGGTAACAAGTATCCTATAATCATATCTGGTAACCAGCTAACCATGTACCAAAAATGTTTCAAACCATTTAGCCGTCTTGACGCGATGAAGTCCCAAAGACACATACAAACGATGTACCGGAACAATGGATATTTATTTGCGAACAAGATGTGAAAACCAAATATTAAAAGTGGTCATATAAAACTATAAATGGAAATCGTCTTAAAATATTCCATTGATTATAATCAGGCATACCCACGGTCAGGTCGGGGTCGCCCGGTTGGCTACCTGATTGACGTCATCATAGGTCGACTAACGTTCATCATTTCGTAGGCTGTCGCCATTTCACACCCTTGGGATTTTGATTTATTCACTATCTTCACTGAGCTTTTTGTATAAACTTTAATAAAGTTAATATTATAACACAGAGCTCGATTGTAAAGGAAAAAGACTAAATTGCAAGCAGAATTTGAACCAGCGACCTCTTCTTTAAAGCAGAAGTGCTCTGATCAACTGAGCTATCGCAACTTTACGTACGTGGTTTTCGAACACAATCTAGTTAGCACTAAGCCCTCAAAATATTTATAAAGTTTAAGCTTAACCTAGGTTAAGTTAGGTTGCATAGAAATTCTAAATTTTACGTTTTCCGAAAATTTTACGTTTTTCGTGTACCTAGCTTGTTCTTGGCTTGGCCTTTAAAGTTGGGTGGGAAAGTCCATTTTTAAAGTAGGAAATATTAATAACTAATAATACCATTGAATAACCCATTAAATGTATGGTAACTTTTGTCACGAAACCGTTTTGATAAACGCAAGTTTTAACATAGCTGCAGAACAAAGTTCTTAATCTTCCCGTACAAAATCGCAAATTAGCAGGCTTTAGTATGAAGCATTTCTTGGGAAAGTCGAAAAACTGAGATTTTAACATTGCCGTATCACGGGGAGTTTTTATGAGATTGAAGTAATTTTTTCACCAATATTTCTATTATTCAAAGGTCGTTCTATAATATCTTTTCTATCTATTCTGTATTTATATCTATTTTTAATTTTTTTTTATTTATAATATACCACAGAAAAAAGGTATCTTATTTAGATGACACACTACTGTATTGAACAAGATGAAAAATTCATATTGTTTACCTGTCTTGCTCTTGAATTTCAAGATCTAGTAAACTTATCATACCCACAATCTTGACATTCAAATCAACAAACAAACGCTATATATGCAATCTCACGCAAATACATCTTGCAACCTGTCTTACGATATTCTCACAAACAAACCGACCAATCAACAATCAATCTCGTCACGCACACATATGCTATATATAGGGTGTTTATTTCAACTTACTTTGGTCAATTTTAAGGTAAAGGTTCAAGTCAAATGGTATAAATTTCTAAAACACTCTTGTATCTTATCTTGTACTGGATTTAAGATATTTGATAATATTATAAAGTTGTAAAAATTAAATGTTTGTATGTGTCGTTGTGGCTTTATCACGCTAAATCGGCTAAACGGATTTCAGCTATTTTTGGTACACGGCTAGCTGGGTATCTCCAGATAGTTATAGGATACTTTCTACTCGACTATGCGAAAGAAAAAAAGAGGGGTTATGACTTTTTCCCCTTCGAAAACGTAGAAACGGGCGCCTTCTAGTTTGATATTAAATCCTTAATAAATTAACCCATCAAAGTTTTTTCAAATGATATGAAAACCTTCTTAATGCTTTTTAGTTAAACATAAAGTCTCGATCATACTACCCGTTAATATAATAGTAAATAAATAACATAAAAAACGTAAAAATAAAACACCTACCCACAGATCGAAAATGAATAAGTGAATAATAAATACATTAAGGGGACAATTTTACACAAATCAAACTAGTCCCATGATAAGCTCAAAAAAGCGTTATATACATAGACAGCATCCAAGACTCGGGAACAAATATCTATTGCTCGTCACACAAATATTTGCCCTTACAATATTCATTTTTCGAAGACTTTTTGCGAATTGAACAATAAAACTTTACTACCTACTTGGTTACTTTCACGATGATACGTTTGGCTCAGTGGTTGGCACAACGGCCTACAAAGCTAACGGTCCCGGGTTCGAATCCCGGCCAGGGCAAGTGTTTGTGTGATGAGCACGAATGTTTGATCCTGGGTCTTGGATGTTTTGTATATATTTAAGTAGGTAATATAATGTGTCTAATATCGTCGCCTGGTACCCATAGTACAAGCTGTGTAGTTTGGGACTAAATCGATTTGTGTGGGAATGTCCCCGATATTACTTATTTATTTATTATTTCTATGAATGTATCGCGCAGATTGTGGAAGTTGACTTAAAAACACCCTATATATCTGCACGTGTACGATGTAAGCATAAAGCGGTGTACAGATTGAAGATAATTTTTGAGAGATTTCGCACATAGCTTTCGTAATCTGACCTCTAGTTTTTTTTCAGATAAATATTTAACCGCTGTTATACTTGACACAGTTAACGATGGTCGGGGATTTAAATATTTAACAGTTGAGGTTTAATGGCTGTGGCATTGTGAGGGGCATGGTTCAATGGTTAATTACATCGTAGACTGAGGTGTCAAGTTCGAACTTCTGATTAATTATTTGACTGTAGTGAAATGAAATTCTATCTCACAAATCACTAAATCAAATCGGAAACACGGGAAATAAAGTTACTAGTAAATCTTACTTACTTTTTTAAATTAGTAATTTTTTAATAAAATTTAAATAGCAAAAAATTAATATCGACGAGATCTAGAAACTTTTTTAAAAATATTTATTATATTACTAAGGTGGTAAACAAGCGCATGGCCTGCTTGATGTTAAGCAGTTACCGCAGCTTATTTATACTATCGTTTTGACATCTCGTGAAAAGAAGCTAACTAATTTGATCTGTCAGTCAAATCCCGTATTCAGATATACAGCAAACGTTCCTACTATCAAGGGCTTATTTACCCTAGGGATAGGGCATTAGGGGCCATGGCCCGGGGCGGCATACAGCCAGGGGCGGCGTAGCAACCCTCGGCGCGCGAGTCCAATTCGCACTTGACCGTTTTGGGGCGCCAAATTTAAAATACTTTCTACGAGTACCTACTATGTTTGTTGCTCTTATTCGTTGAGAAACTGTTTGCTGCTATAAATTTAGGTTGAAGGTGACGAATAACGGAACAGTGTCTAGCACTGGTACATTTACCTTATTATAGATTTTTCATAGGATGTTTAAATTGTATGTTCCTTTTGACTTATGTTTTTACGTATTTTGTTTTTTTTTTTTATAACTAAATAAGGCTGCAAATCACTGTTGCGGCCTCTCGGCTGTAGCACATGCTGAGCTAGAACCCTTTTGCTTGCCGCAATTATTTTACACCTTTTGTTTTGTCTATGTATGTGTGTATGCAATTGCAAATAAATTTATTTATTTTCTAAATACGTAGTATATTAATAAATAAGGTTCCTGGAAATAATGTTACAAACAATTAAATAAGAAAATACTTGAACGCCTGTGAACAGCGTCATGCTTTCACCCCCCTCGTCACATCCGTTGACGGAGTCTTCACTCCACAAATATCCGCCTTCATCAAACATCTCGGTGAAGCCATTGCCGGCAGGTGGGACAGAACCCATAGTGTAATAATGGGCTGGCTAAGATCTAAAATTATGATTTCGATAATCCAAGCTACCAGCATGTGTATACATTTCTTCGGTGTCAATGACGGTGCAGCCCTACCCAACCTGTCTAACTCTACCCTGAACTAGCGTTGTCTTATTTTTGATGCTCAATTTTGTTTTTATAACTCTCCATTTTTCTAATTACTGTTAGTAAATGTATTTGGATGCAAAAAAAATAAGTCATTACAATATCAATAAAGCATTAGTAAGTAAGAACAATATCAATAAATGATTAAATACGTCATAATTATTATCGCAATAAATTGGCAATTAAAATGTCTATAAAAAATAAATAGTTAACTGTGATTTCAACAAATACTTTATAACATGATACTGATAAGAATCGTGGCTACTTTAATTATTAGAACATTTAAATAATACTTAGTATTCAATAATTATGTCGATCAAGGAAAAAAGGTTTTTCTGATATTTCAATAGCGCCGCACACATTTTAGAGTTAAGAGTTAAAATTTAATACAATACCAATTAATCGTGAAAACAATAAAAACATCTAGACATGCCCGTAATAAAAACAAACGATATTCTGTCCGACTGTCTGGATCCGATACCAAATAAAACTAAATCAAAATATATTCATCCATTTGAAAACTACGGTGCCACAGACAGACACACGTTTTCTACATAGGTTTTAAAAACAATATAATTTAATGCCTGTCTGTTTTTGTCAGTAACCAATATAAAATGATCGAACACCGCGTACATTTTGGGAGTAGACTTAGGAGTAGGGCTCTGGTAACACTTGATAGATACGGTCGTTTGTAGCGTATATTGTGTACGGAACCCTCTGTGCGCGAGTCCGACTCGCACTTGGCCGGTTTTGATTCGGTGTTAAAATATGTTAATCTGCGTTTTTATTTGCAAAGTCATTATTGCGGTTTCAAGTTACGGTATTAAAAAAATATCAATATCATCTATTAAAGGACTTAACACGATGTTAAATGAAACGAGACTAGAGCTATTTACGTCTCTAGTATGCTAGTAAAGGTTTTTAAGTACATAATAAATGTTTTATTGCAAAACTGCTTGCGGTCGGGCCGACATTATATTTGCGAAAGAAGTTATGATGATGAAATAAAATGATTATGCCGTCAGGGTCATGGTATTATGGAGATTACTATTCATCACATGTAGATATTTGGATGTTTAGATCTCAAATCTCATTTTCTATATAAATAAAAAACAATTGACGAAATGTATATTCGCGCATGACTTCGGCACGACTGCACCTAATAGGGTACATGCATGCATTTTTATGCATACATTGTAAAAACTATTTCAAAATGTGAAATTAAAATTAAAATCGGCCAAGAAATACGCATAACATAGTCATTTGAAACTGTAATTAGACAGAGAGGTCCGATATGCACTGTTACGTCATAGTGCACTTAGGCCATTTTGATTGATGATGCTGAATATCGGCTAGCAATGTTGCTGTTACCGTAACTATATGTTGTTATAAACTCCATATTAAACTCTGTTTTGCAAGAAAGCGATAGAATGATATGTTTGATGGCTCATATCTTGGTTATTTTTGTAACTATTTGAAAAATTATTTTTGTCTACTGTTTCTTACGTGAATGAGCTTTTAATAAAGCAAAAATAAAAATCCATGCATATTCCCTATTGGCTATTTGTTTTTTGTGGACAGCAGTCTTCAAGATTGTAAAAGTACTGTTTTTTTTCTAAATTTGCGTTCCAGGGAAAGTGTCCCTTGTCTGTTCACATCTCAGATTTCAGATCCAGATGTTGTTTGTCACAAGCTTACGTAATTCCGTACATACCGACGTGAGCGTTAGAGTTTTACGTTTTTTTTAAATAATCCCGTCGATTCTGTTTAATTTATACCTATGTGCCAATATTCTTATATTTTTTTTCTGTAATGTGATTATTTTTCCTACATTACTTCTAATCCCCCACAACATAATGCCATAGGCCAGCCACGAATGCACATAGGCATAATATGCCCCAATGGCTGCTCATGAGATAATTTTTTTTCAATTCAATTCAATTTTTTATCAGCCACTGGAATAATTTTGAATGGAGAAGATCGTTTCACCTCGTTCAAATTCAAATCTTGTATTTTCCGAAGTACGTTTCATACCACTGCTATTGAAAGATATTAAATGTAAAGATTTATATCAATTCTAAATAATCTTTTAGCTTAGTGCAGCCTTGGTCAAGCTCAAAACAAGTTTGAAAGCGAGCTTCGTTTTTACAAGGTTTAAATATAGAACCTGCTGTCATAACTACATGAAATTAACTATACAGGTACTAGATAGGATATTGAGGTAAAGGTAAGGTTCCTTTTTTGTGCAAAATGCGGTGACCATCCTTATCCACTAAACATAATAATTTCCATGATCTTTGGTGATGTGCCATGAAAATTTGGTTTCAATAGGTCGTATTACTTTAAACGAGCAATTCCCAATTGGTTTCTCGGAGATGACTCCAAAGATTTGGATAAAATTTGGTGTGCACGCGTGCGGTAGATGGCACTTTAGGTGTCTATGTTAGCTCATACAAAGAGGCATTTTCCGAGCATGAGCTTTGTAAAACGTTGTACGATATACGTGCGTGTAAGTAGTTTCCAACTCGTATCGGTGTAAAACACTCGTTTCGCCCGCGTACATCACCGCCATTCGTTGAGGATATACTTACCGCACTTGTATTGTAAATAACTATTGCACTGATTAGTTCACCGGCTGCTGTGTGATAATTTTTGAACCCATGGTTTTTTAATACCTGCTTATATTATGTTCCTTTAGGCGTCAACTTTTCTACTCAATAATTAAAATAAATATCAGGGATAATGTTCAACAAATTGACCTTGTAGTATGGGCACTAGGCAAGGCAACGATATACGTAATATATACATAAATAAGAATACTTTAATATATAGAAAAAATCCAATAGCCAGGAACAAAAATTCGTGCTCATCACAATAATAGTTGCCATAGTCGGGACCGCCAGCTTCCTAGGCCGATGTGCAACCAAGTGAGCCAAACATGTCGGCAATAATAGGGTATTTGACAGTAGTAAAAAATAGAGTTGGGCCAATTGCATGGATTCTCTATCCCCATGAAATAAAATATGTTTCCCTTACCCCACATGACCTTAATTTTCAAGATAATAGCGGGTGTGGTAGTAGGCTTTATTATGAAGTGTTTTTTTGCTTTTAACATTATTGTATTTCGAGGAGTTTTTATGGGAATGAAGTATAACATACCATAAGTCGTTCTATAACATACCATATAAAAAATTGTCAAATAGCCTATTGTCTGGATCTGATCTCAACTGCTGTCTCCCGTGTTTCAAATTGTTGTGAATATTTTATACTTACTTACGTTTGTTTTTTTTCGACAGGAGCTGGTCCTCCGGCCAGGATCGATGACCTTCGAGTGGTGGGCGCGCCCCCCCGTCCGGCCCTTCGTCCGCGTATACGTCTACAACGTGACCAATGCAGATGAGTTCCTTAACAACGGCAGCAAACCCGTCCTGGACGAGTTGGGGCCTTATATCTACGAGTGAGTATGGATTAAATAAGCGAAAACATCACGTAATAACTATAAATTAAAAAATTAAAAAACCCCCCGACACTAATGAACATAACAACAAAATTTGGAGTTCCTAGCTTCAATATTGCCTGAGATCCGGTCACGTGTTCCACTAAAAGCTGAATATCTTGGAGATGAGTATTCCGATTTTCATCAAATAAAGCTAAAAACACTTGGGATAAAATTATCTATGACACTAAAAAAACCGCACTCAAATCGGTCCATACACAGATATACAGAGTCTCAGACACGTTAAACTTATAGCACCCCTCTTTTTGTCGGGATTTAATAACATAAGAAATAGGTAATGGCCTTTTTAGTCACCGAGCGTGTGATTCTCAGCTTATCGCCTAGTCTTGTCGAGGTCTTTTCATCGTTTCTACAAGTAAATTGTCCCTTAGATCAGAGATCGAATACCGATATTCATTTCATACAAAATAACAGGTATTCAATTTCGCTATCTCGCTAATTAGTAGAGATTTTTGTATTTTAATGAGCTAAATTCGTACTTTATAATGATTACCTAAATACTATTTAACAAAAAAATTTAAATATCGAGAGTTTGGTAAGATATTTCAAGTTAAGTTAATACCGGTAACGATCCCTGTCTTATATACGTACTTTCCCGTTTCCTAGCTTTAATTGCCAAAATAACAATAATTACCACTCCCTTAACGTAGCAAAGCGGCTCACCATAGCCCACTCTTCGCTCTCGCTGGGACCGAGACGTGATGGGTTGCGAACCACATCGCCGCCATTTGCGTTCCCACGAGCTGCTAGGGATAAAATATTTTTTTGCTACGTTAAATGTAAGGGGAGGAATGAATGATAAAATAGATGAAGTATGTCAGATGATGGATGCGAGAAATATTGATATTCTGTGTGTGAATGAGACAAAGCGAAAGGGTTGTGACAGCACAAAATGAAGAGAGATTAATGAATGTTGATGAAGCTGCAGTTGTATGCCACGACCGTAGTAAGTGGAAGGAGGTAGTCTCTGCCTATCCCGTAATGAGAAAAAGGCGTGATTGTGTGTATGTATGTACCACTCCCTTCATCATCACGTGTCAAACTTTACCGAGAACTAAGAATAGCCGATAAAGTGTTGTAGTTAATCGCGTCAACGATTAGTTGTCAATTGCGCTCACGTTTAATCGGAAACCGGGTTTCTGCTTCTATTAACCTAACGACTGTTAAGATATCTTAACCGGAACACGTAACACATGAGTAAACCCAGAGCGTTAGTACAAATAAGCGCTGAATTTAACTTCAAGTGTTTTATACTTTTAATCTTAGGATAGGCTTTTTACAAAATAATTGATAGATTCAGGCTTTACTTTGCGGAATGCCATATTAGATTAATGGATTATAGTCCTTTGCTTTTCCACGAAATATTGTCTTGGTTTAATTTATTGTTACATCTGTAACAATAAATTGTGCTGACATAAGCATATTTTCATGCAGCTTCCACAAAAAAAAAAAGTCGCATGCAAATAAAAAGATCCATCAAAAACCCGCCTTCTAGTAGAAAATAAAGTTACTGCACCCGCAGCTTCGTTTGCGGAAGAGAAAAAGCCATTACCCTCTTTTTTGATCAGTTTAAGCGTGACAAGTTGACTAACAGACATACAGTTACTTTCGCAGTATCAAAATATGGATTATTCAAAAACGAATAAGCCATATTTTCACACTGCGAAAGTTATACACACCAACAAAACATCAACTTACTTGAGTAAATAATACATTAATAGATGGATAGCCTTGTAGATAGTCATTCAAAAACAATCTATAGGTAATAGGTTTCATTTAATTACAATAACATTAAATAAACAACGAAATTGAAAGTATATCACTACCAGGTTTTTTCTCAATGAGAACTTTGTTGAGCATTGTAACATTTTACGCTCCAATTGTGGAGATTGTCTTTTTTTACCTGACAGCTCAAAGTATGGTTCTAGATCTCCTTACCACTCTTGGGATTCAGTGGGAAGGGGTGCACAAACCCTCAAACAGGAATGCCATCTGGGATCTGCGGTCACTTTGAGGAGTATACCCAGATCATGTGCTTTCTGGTATTTGTCGTACAACGTGTAAGCCTTTACAAAACCTGATAAAGATTTCTATACAGTGACAATATGCCAAACTTTGTCAGTGTCACAATTTGCACGCACAAAATTTCGACAAATATCAGGGTTTTATTTTATTCTCTAATTTAGCTTCAAATCAAATTGCCTATCTATCTAATACACTTTTTGTGATAGAAACAATTTTATCGATAAAGGACCACAGTGGCACGGTTAAGACAATTTGTATATCGCCTTAATTTAACAACGCATCGTGTGAGGACGCGTTTGTGACTAATGTCTGTCGCCGTGTGGTTTCTTATCAACAACTATTCAAGTTATGTAGACACATTACAAATGGAAATGTTATTCTGAACTTTTGTTTTTCTCCGTCAGAGGCCTTTGGAGGATTTGTAATTAGTTTGTTTATGACTCACAACACTACTACTACTACTTCTACTGTCTCTAACACATTATACTGAATAGAAAGAAGCTTACTATCAGCAGCGCCGTTGCTACTGTTTCATCATTTAGTGATATAGTGATCCTGGCATCATTGATATAACACCAAAGAGATACATATAACATTGAAATATCACGGATATACATCAATATAGGTACTGATTAGCGGTACCAAATTACACATGATATGTATATAATAGCTGTAAAACTGGGGCCACTTTTCAATGATAGAGACGTTTCTATCACGGATATAACACTTTTTATATCACTGATATACAACGAAATTTGGTACGTTTCTGCTAGTTGGAAGAAATAACGTATCATTTCTCGCACGACATTGAGTCGCGAGTCACACGGTCAGACGACATATTTGGCATTGGCTGCACAACCATCGACCCGTCCCGGGTTCGAATCCCGGCCAGGGCAAACGTTTGTCCCTGCCTCGGATGTTTTCTATGTACTCGTATTTCAGTATTATAATTTATCTTTTATATTGTCGCTTCATACCCTTGGGGTCGATTTCACCAACGTAGTATAAGTCTTATTCCAATAATAAATCATTAATTACTCGTGAGTGAAGTCATTCTAACGTTTCACCAATATTTAACCACAGGATAAAATCTCTACAGTAGGATACAAGCTTATACTGCCGATTTCGGCTATAGTAAATTAGTATTGTCACTATCAAGTCAATTCCTTACTTATTTCCCAGTTAGCGTATTAACCAAACGCATTTAAAAACTATACAACACCAACTCAAGCAAGGGACAAACTGTTTATCTTACTTGGGTGCATTACGATTTTATTCCATTCATTCGTTCAACGTTACAAAGTAGCTACGCGAGAGTAAGTTATCCGGAGACTAGCGTGGTGAAACGAAATTGAAGTTAACCATCAAGTAAATCGTTGGAGTAAAGTTATACCACTCTCGTGTAAATTAAACGTTGGTAGACACCCTTTGTATAAGCTTTGCTTAGTTTGGGACTGGTTCGATTTGTGTAAGATTGTCCCTGATATTGTTTCTTAAGTAAAAATTATATGTAATTTTAGTCATCAAGCTAAGTGCTAGCCTCTAAGCGAAGCAAATCCTAGATAACCTTAGTTGTTAGGATGATATCTCCATTAGGCCATTACCACTAACTGCCATGATACGCATAATATAAAAAACCGGACAAGAGCATGTCGGACCATGCTCAGTGTAGAATTCCGTAGTCGTTACTACGTACAAAGAAATGCACTACAGGTGCCAAAAATACGATGTGCAAAAGTGCACCATCAAAAGAGCGTATCTTCGTGGCACTTACGTCCTTTTGTTGAAAAGCGCAGTTTTTCGCCAGTAACCCAAAATCAGTATATTCGATCATCAATATGAAAATATTTTTCGTAGAAAATTTTATTAAGTTTTATCGTTGTATTTTTTCATAATTTTTGGATTTACGACTTAGAAGATAAAGAGAGGGCGGTCGCAATTTATCCAACTTTCAGATCGATAATTTTCGAAAATATTCACTAAATCAAAATGTTTTATTAGAAACCTCGGTGTTTTAGAAGAACTGTCAATACGTATTGACAGTACTTCTAAACGCGGGGCACATGCCCCACGTTGAATTCTTCTCCGGTTACATGTTACATGGATGACCCCCCCCCCCCCCCCCCCCCCCAGTTTTTTTTGTTATTTACGTATCAAACTAATTTTCTAGCCTATGCCTACAAGACACCTATACTCCAAATGTCATCATCAATCTATATCGTAGTAAAATGCCTGTGACATACGGACGGACGGACATGAAGAAACTATAAGGGTTCCGTTTTTGCCATTTTGGCTACGGAACCCTAAAAAGCTGTATAATTATAATAACAGGAAAATATGTTAATCATTATGATGACTCTAATGCTGACTAAGCAGGTTACGGTAAAAAGATGAGAAGCAGTATCTTGACTTGAAGTAAAGTCGCAACCGCTTGCAAAATGATTGCACGTCACAAGTAATCGCGGACAATAATAAAAGCAAACAAACATTTTTTTTCGTACTACGTAGCGTTACGTCGCTTTTAATTTTGAAGTTGGTGTTTGGTTCTAATGGTCCTATGCTATATTTTTCTATCCTCACCACTTAAATGGTTGACAGTCCACAAATGAGCGTTTTGCTAGAAATTTCCTGCCTCGCATGACTGCACTGTGGAATAAATTGTCGCCTGCAGCAAGTATTTCCGGACCGATGCGAACTTCAAGCCTTCAAAAAAGAGCGTACTCCCACCTGAAAGGCCGGCAACGCACTTGTGACTCCTCTGGTGCTGCAGTGTCTATGGGCGACGGTGATCGCTTGCCATCAGGCAATCCATCAGTTCGTTTGCCCCCTATAACATAAAAAACATATACATGTTTTTATTTAGATGATGTCTATGCAATTATATTAGTATTTATTATTTAGGGTTTACGTGTTAGCTGGTTTATCTTTAGTTTTTCATGTCTTTGTGCATATTAACTTATTACTTTGTCTATCAGCGTTGATGTTTATTCGTTTCGCTCGTTTACTCGAAGGTTAACTCAAAGATATCCCTTAAAGGGATAAGTTGGCCTTTGTACACATTTATCACGTTGTTGTTTATTGGTTTTTTTTTATGTACAAGAAAGTGTTTACAAACACACAAAGTAAAGGCAGCAGCATCCGTCAGGGTACTGGATCAATATTTCTAGACCCTCCTCGGTTTAACGAAGTTTATCTTGTCACAGTACGTCTGCAATGTCACAGCTGTGTCACAGTTATCTTCAAAGATGCAACACGCGACGTTGCATGTCTGAAACTAGACTTCATCTGTACACTATATACAAGGTTTCCTTCGCTTTTTATACTAAAGGCCATAGTCGGGTTTCCATAGCAAGTTGAGTTTTCTTACTCTTAAATACGACAAACTGATAATAAAACTAGAATACAATAAATAAGAAAATAAAAAAAGATCATAACTATAACAAATATATTCATACTCGGCAAAAATATTCGTTACTATAAAAGGTACTCACACGAAACAACCCAAACCCGAGCCCACAGCCTTACATGGCCTTTATCCCTGGGTTAAAGCGGGGGAAGTTTTCCAATACCACAGAGTAAAACGCAATGGATAGTTGTATGCCTGGATACCGGATACCGAATATTCGATAGTATTACGTGGTATTACCTAAAGTGGAGTAAATATGAACGCGGATGCGATCGATTCGTGTGAGCGAATTGATGATAAAATTGACATTAATAACGAATATAAATAAAACAATCGAATCAAAATATTTCATTCATGTAATTCCCATTTGTCAACTTTGAATTAATTTTTCGCTTTGTTTTCTGTACCCTCAGTGAGTGTTAATATTTAAAGTAATGTGGAATATTAATCTGACATTTTATAACCGATTCGACGGTGGCTTGTTTTGTTATTAATCATTATTTTTCTTAAATAGATTTGTTAATTGAAATAAAACAATTTAACGGATTATATCGCGTATATTATCTCATTTTAGTTCCCGACGTTTCGGAAGCTTTCCAGCTTTCCATGGTCACGGGTGGACTCCACCCGTGACCATTGTTTTATTTCAATGAGTAATAATCGCGGAAACAGAAGAAAATATTATAGATTTGTTAACCTACTATCCGGTATCCGGCCGGATTGTTAAACTGAGGCCGGAAGGCCGGATGCCGAATAGTGGCCGGATATCCGTTCTCTACCAGAGAGTATATGATTGTAGTGACGCTGTCTAAGCAAGAACAAGTAATCGGCAGACCGATTGATGATATGATTTTCTGTCTTTGACGTTTGGAGACACTTTAAACCTCCAAAATCGTTATGTGTTGAGACCTTTTACATCTCTTAATTTAAAGTTTTCACCACTGAGAGTCTCTACACCTCCAATAAACTTTTTTACTTTTTTTTACGCTAAGAGACCCATTACATATCTGTAAGTATAGATTAAGTTATAATCATACCTCGCAACAGAGGTAGCAAAACCGTAGCGTATGACAGTTCTATGTTAGGGATGGCAATTATGATGAATCATTTACTTACTTTATTGTGCGTATGATTAATAAGTATAATTTAATGATAACCTGACTGACCGTCTATAGATATAACCTTGTTTAATTTTCGATCAAAAAAATTGATTAATATGTCAATGTCATCAATGTTACATGCGTTTTAATGTGTCTTTCATGTTGTTTGTGAAATCACTTATTTCTTGTATTTCATTCAAATATAAATATGGAATCTTTCCTGCTTGAGAATATTGGCGTACTGGAAAAAAACGAACAATTTTTTTTGTATTGTAAATTGTATGTACGGTGAATATAAAATCAAAGAAACACAACGTGGTCAAACATTTAGCTAGTAGAAACAACCAAGCAAGGAAAGATGGTTTCTCTTCAAATTTAGATTTTCTTTTAAAAGATAAACTTTAAAACCAAAGGTAAAAGATAACAAAATTTACTGTAGGTCCATTACATTTTACAAAAAGAAACACAACATTGTTCTTTATTTGGCTACGGATAAACATCGTAATGTTTCAAAACTTAATCAGTTTAACAAGGACCTAACAGCTTTCTTTTCAACCAATTTCAGGTGATTGTCATTATTCAAAATAAGAACGGTGGTTTGAATCAAACTGTAAACATATTTATGTAGCAAGATATGTAAGTAGAAAAATTTACGGTTGGGCGTATATTTTTAAGTGTTGCTTTTATCGTAAATATATCTATGGCACAATGGTAGGAAATATTATTCTGTAAACATGTAATGTGAATATATATTTGTCACAATGATTCAATGAAAGGAAAGTTGTAAACATGACTATGGAGTATTGAGTCAAAAGATGTAGCTGACACATGCTTTGTAAGCAAGTATTTGTTATACTGTGTGTAAACATCTTTAAATGTAAAAATATTTTTGGAACTCTCAATTGTAAATATATCTTCGAACTCGAGTGTACATAGTGACAACCCTGACGTACATTTGCTACGGATTTGCTACTTCGATTGCGGGGTATGGTTATAATATAATGGACTCAGAGGCAATATACATCTCCCTCCAAAGTGTGCCCAGGTATTTGTCTGTTGCATTAATATTGCTATGTGACGTCACGAGCCCCCACTCCTAAACTTTAATGCGATTTATCTGAGTATTTTTTTTATTATATTGAAACAACAAAAAATACGTGTCCGATATTTTTTTATTATTTAACATACGGACTAATTAGAATTTATTTTTTCATACCCGGTCATTGTGTCTATTGTAGGACTTCGTAAACGCTTAAAGTAACATGTAATCCTTGTTCCAGGCAAGAATGGGAGAAGGTGAACATCACAGACAACGAGAACGGAACTTTGTCGTTCCACTACAAACGGACATACACGTACCGCGCGGACCTCAGCGGCCGCTCCGATGACGACGCTGTCGTCGTACCCAACATACCTATGCTGGTGAGTGTCGACCGACAAAAATTATCCACTGACCGACTAATCAGTTGAGAATCCTACTGAACCTAATATTCGATCCGATTTTATTTGACGACACGTTTGGTTCAGTGGGTTGCACAACGAACTACGAAGCTGGCGGCCCGTTATCGAATCCCGGCCAGGGCAAGTGTTTGTGTGATGAGCACGAATGTTTGTCCCTGGGTCTTGGATATTTTCTATGTACATATTGCTTAGTTTGGGACTAGGTCGATTTGTGGAAGATGGTCCCTAATATTTATTTATTTATTCAAAAATTGACTTTTATATAAAGGACCGACAAGAAGCTACTACCTAACCTAACCTAACCCACCTACTAACTTATCAGGAAAATGACCACCTAACCGACCGACAAAATGATCGACCAACCTACCGACTAACTGCCTGAATACCTTACTAATCAATCAATTAACATGAGCTATCTAAAACGGCATCATACGAACCGCTGAATAATTGATAATAGCTGAGTTTTCTAGTGTAAAGGGTACATCTTAATTATAATAATTACGTAGATATACATAATCCTACAAAGTAAGTAGTCAATTAAGTATTTAAAGAAAAAAAACAAAATTTCAAAAAATCCATAGCACAGAGTTAGATTATAAAAAAACAATGCGACCTTCTAAATTGCAAACTCTTCTTTAACGCAAGAGTGTTCTGACAACACTTATTGGTAATTTACGTTTAACACATTTTAATTACATATAAAGCCAAGTTTAAGGTTTTTCTTTAAACGAACCATCTGGAGCATTAAGGAGACTCGAAAGAAGTATTTTTTTAATAAAACGTAGTACATTATAAGCTTGCTCAACGCAATTCCACACAAATCAGAAACCACAATTTGTAAGTTTTCTACGCGGTCAGTTTCCCAAGTGACATCCGTTGGAAAGTGCACGGCACACATTGCACGCCGAATGCTACGCTCTCTGACTCATAATACCCTCCGGTCAGGCGCGAAAGAGCACCCACTGCCCACTAATAGAGTGTTACTAGCTTACTAGGTATATTTATACTTCGATTTTTCAACCGACTACGGCAAATCGAGAAAGATGGATTATTATATATACGAGTGTTTATACGTTAGTCTGTCTCCTCATAGAGGAAAAATTTCTGTACCGAATCAAAAATGTGGGGCATTAATACGTCATGGGTCTTCGATGAAGTACTGAAACTGGGAACAAACTTGGACTAATTCGATGGCTTAAGGGCCATTTTAATCAGATGTAAGAAAAAAGTAATGGCTGTTATTCTCATGTCATATCAAGGAAATTTGAAATAGGAACAATGGTTGCGAGCAATCTTTAAAAAATAGATAAGTGTCTAATTATTTACAACACTTACGAATCATTGTGATAAAAGTCTAATTTGAAAATAAATAAACGACACACGTACGGATTTGTGTTTGGGTGGATTCAGAATGAGTGTATGTTGAAGTGATAAGTACTATATATAGCACTAATGTACATGTGTTTTACTTATCAAGTTTTCCAATGTGGTAAGTATGCCCCTGGACCGGAAACTCTTTAAGTAACGTGTACTCGAACAATGAAATGCATATCATACAACCATTTCGCAAAACTGTGTCCGAGTCTACTTACGTCCCATGCCATAAGCAATAAACGGCATGCTTCTTATGGAAACGCCATGAGTTGGAACGATGCGTAACCACTGCACTGGAACGAATACATACTAGAAAACAAACCACAAATATCAGTGTTCAAAGCACATTTTCCTAGCTAGGATATTCCTAGTTTGCTACAGACTTCAACAGTAGCAAACATAACTCATATTGCGATAGGAAATATGGTATATTTTGCTAGATATATTGTTTCTGGTACGGTACAGTAACAGTTGGAATAAGTGATGCGAATCTTATAGAAATAATTGATTCATTAGGTGTCTTCTTTGCGCAGTTTTCTAGGTTTCTTGATAAGTCGTAAATGTGTTACAATGACGTATTCATTTTATTACATCTAACTGGGACAATTGCGTCCATTGCAGAAAATATTTATTTTATTACTTTACAAGTAAGTTATGTATATTTAAATAAAACAATTTAAACGGATTATATCGCGTATATTCGTTTCGGAAGCTTTATAGCTTTCGAAACGTCTGCGCTACTATGTGACATTAAGCTGAATGGCAACCTGTTTAGCATTTTTTTCGTTTTTCTTCTATATACGGTGCCCGCGAGAAATTTTAACGACGCATTTCTGCGGTCATTAGGAATAAAAAAAGTTATATGGACCAAAATCTGATTCAGCAAAAAAAAAAAAAAAAAACTAAATTAGGCGGTGTTTGTACTTAAAAAATTATTAACTTTCGCTTCTCGATGAAAATTATCCCTTTTTATAAAAGGGTAACAATTACTTTTCCAAAACAGGATGACTAGTGTCATGTCATGATGACACTAGTGAGCGGGAGCTGTCACTTAGATTTTTTTCATAGCGACGCGACACTTGGCAACATACGTGTCAACGTCGCGATCAAAAGAGCTTAATGTACTATAGTAATGACAATAAACAGTGTACAAGTTGACGTCAAAGATATGGTTAAATATTTCGCCTTAATATAATGGTGCAAAAGTGTAAACATATCTTTGACGCCTACTGTACATGAAAATTGATAATACCTTCAAAACTAAGCCGGATTTGACTGGGATTCACAAAGAGTTTTTGCTCTTATTGACCCAAGGAATGGGTGGTTAAAATCTTTCTGATTTTTTGCGGGCACCCTGCATTATACCTATGGAGTGCTTTTAATACGGATTCCTCCTACATCTATACCATTACTAGAAGTTGCCCGCAACTTTCGTTCGCGGAGGAGAAAAAGTCATAACCCTTTGTTTTTTCTTCAGCGTAGTCGGGTAAAAAGTATCCTATAACCATCTGGAGATACCCAGCTACCCGTGTACCAAAATAAGTTGAAATCCGTTTAGCCGATTTTGCGTGATGAAGCCACAACGACACATACAAAAATCCCAAAAATAAAAAAATAAAAATTTTCGTTTTAGCGACCTCCAAATAGTCCATACCATTTTTTTTTTTGAAAATATCTTCAATGTACAGACATTTCATTTTTACAACTTTATAATAGTATAGATAAAGGTGTAAAAATGAAATGTTTGTACATTGAAGATATTTAAAAAAATATATTGTAACGGACGGACTATTTGGAGGTCACTGAATCGATTTTATTTTTTGGATTTTTTGTATGTTTGTATGTGTCGTTGCGGCTTCATCACGCCAAATCGGCTCAACAGATTTCAACTGTTTTTAATACACGGGTAGCTAGGTATCTTCAGATGGTTATAGGATACTTTTTACCTGACTACGCTGAAAAAAAAGAGGGGTTATGATTTTTTTTCTCATCCGCGGACGAAGTTTGCCTCTTAGTTATAACTACATCTTTAACGGAACATTATGCAAATCCGCACCGCTAGTCCGTGGGTGTCTCAGTTCATTTGTTGTGGATACGATTTGACCGTTACCGGCACCGAATTACTTAAAATATAGCCGTGACAAAGACCTACACAGTTTGGCTATCTGTGGTTGATTGACCGGAGGATTAGGTCAAACATTGAATGACCTACACCAAGGACCATTAAAACGATTTTTAGGAAGAGGATTTGTATGTTTTGTGTGGTTATCAGCTAAACGGATTAAGTACGGTAATAAGTATCCTATAACATATGGTTATAGGATACTTATTAGCCGACAGCGCAGAAGAAAAAAATAGGGGTGATGGCTTTGTCTCCTCCACGAACGAAGTTGCGGGGCACCTTCTAGTCCATACTAATATTATAAATGCGAAAGTGTGTCTGTCTGTCTGTCTATCTGTCTGTCTGTCTGTCTGTCTGTTACCTCTTCACGCTTAAACCGCTGAACCGATTTGGATGAAATTTGGTATGGAGATAGTTTGAATCCCGGGAAAGGACATAGGATACTTTTTATCCCGGAAAAATACCCTTATCCGTGATAAACGAATTTAAGGCGGACGAAGTCGCGGGCAGAAGCTAGTAATAAATCAATATCGAAGAAAAATTATTATCGTGTTGTTACTCATTTATTGCACTTCCTAGTTTTAACGACTTTATCTCGTTTTTTAACATATATGTTTTATTTTGTACAGTTTAATTATAAAATATTGCTTAGATATATACTTTTTCATTTTCACTCATCATCACAACACAAAAAAACGGGGCTTATTTTACCAAGAACACTTTGAATTGCTCGTAGAACCAATGTCCGTTGGGACAGAATTGTTTTGAGTAGAAACAACGAATGTGAAGACACTGCGCAGGAAGGCCCCCAACAAAGTTGACCGGTAATCTAGTCAAAATCGCCGTAAATAGGTCGACGGGTTTGTCTCGCTTTTATATAAGTCTCATCACTTTCACTGCCTTGAAAATAATTTCGAAATTTTTAAGTTTAGATGGACTTGATTTTTATATATCCACGCTATTTACTAATGGCAAAGCCACTAAATAGAGCCCAGTTCTGGTTTACCTTTAACAGCTCTTACCTAACATACCCAAGGTCCGAGTTAGCTAAAGAACTATAATACGCGGTTTAATTATCGAATGCCTTGAACTGCATTTTGCAAGCGTTAGAATAAAACGAACAAACATAAAACTTATTTCTACAACGCAAGTCAGAAATTCAAACACGGCTCAGCTGATTTATAATAAGTACTAATTTCCAAGCGAAGAATTGTGCTATGTTTAATGGGAGCTACGGTGCGTTTTGGCTTGTGAGCGGGTTTGTATGTATGTGTGTAGAATGTAGGTGAACAACCGGCCAGGCATTCTCCGCTGGTGAGTAAATAGACGGTGCGCGAAATCTTTGAGATACGTTACGTCACTGTTTTGAGTTTTCTACTACTGTTTATTAGGGCCAATATTTACGGTGTAAAGAAAAAATATTTTCTTCGAGCGTTTTAATAATAAATGGCGGCTAATTCACTGAAATGGCTACACTACTTTTTAAAATTAATACACAACGGAGGAAATAAAATCAGCTTGTTAAGCAACTGCTGTGTTATTTACTGCGCTTTATGAGATTTTTGCCTAAGTTTTATTTATGTATGTGATTTTTGCTTAAGCGTCAGAGCAACGGATTTTAAGAAA
Organism: Hedya salicella; assembly: GCA_905404275.2. Classification (NCBI taxonomy): domain Eukaryota; kingdom Metazoa; phylum Arthropoda; class Insecta; order Lepidoptera; family Tortricidae; genus Hedya; species Hedya salicella. The sequence continues at coordinate 4,609,904 of FR990099.1, forward strand.
ACTATCCTATATTATCGGTCCAATAAAGTGTCGGTTACTTTTATCTGTAATAAAAGCGGCTTCCCATCAAGCAAGCACAAATGTCATTACTTCGTTAAGGCGCGGGATAAAATCTTGTATATAAGTGAGGATAATTATTTCTTATTGAAGTATTTAATTGGGAGTGCCAACTCGGGGTCACCGAGTATATAAAAATGTATTATTTCGAACTTCCTATAACCCTTCACCTTGACATTTCTTGACACTGACACATACTTGATGACCTACGAGCATTGTCAGGAGCTTTTGACGAGGACGGGTTATTCAACCCGTAGCTACCATGACCATTGATGCATATAAAACAGTTCCGTTACTGAGACATGGATCGACAGACAGACAACTCGCAACCTAAACAACTCAACATGCACATATTAAAGTTATGAGCTGACACATTTCTTTGTTTGCTTCGGGAGTTCACAAAATACATACAAAGAAAGAAGAGGGAATATGCATGTATTTTTTTGACATATATATATATATATACGTAAAATATAGAAATATCACTATGTATAGTTGCTTTTAGTACGCACAAAAATACTTTGAAAAATTTAAGCTCATTTGAGCGGTTTCAACATAGCCATATTGACGTGCTTTTTGAGTGATATTTCAAATTAAATTTTGAAAGGTATTATATCTCACGTTAACGTCATAAAGTGTTGGCAGATATTTAAAAAGTCTGCTGTGATCTAGTCTAGGACGTCTGTAACCTATCCTAACCTAACAAGACACGAACTTATTCTAAATCTTTCACGGTATGAGCTGTTAAGTTGTGGAACAAGCTGCCACTATCCTTAACACAGTCGCAGTGTACCATCACTCAAAAGTAAACTGAATAAGTTGTGGTTTTCCGATGACTTGTGTAGTTTTAATACTTGTATTTCTTTTGTGTACCTATATTTTTCATTATTTTGTATAATATATATATATATATTATTTATTTATTCATATGCGTTTAGTTTAAGTGTTTTTAAATTTTGTACGTGCTGTTAGTTTGTCTAACTTCTTAATTTCTTCAATCACTTGCTCAAAGGTTAACTAGAAGAGATCCCTTATAGGAATAAGTTCGCCTTTGTACTTGCATCATCTTCCTTAATGGTATTTGTAATTGGTTATTTTATTATGTAAGTACATTGAAGTGTTAACATACATTACATACTGATCAATACCGTCCCATTTCTGAAGATACCAACATTTAAATATTCCGCATTTGTTAGTTGGCAATTTTTGTCTAATTTGTAAATGTAATGTTATTTAATTGCAAAATATTAGGGTTGATATGATATGCTCAAAAAGTAACACAACATTACAGAAAAACTTAAAACTAGTTCGATTTAGGCGACGCAACTCTGTGGCTCCGTTGCGTTCGTCTGATCTGGTGTAGGATTCGGCAGATTGCCCCGGAACTGCCGAAACACTACATCCTTCTGCCAGAAGTCTGCACTTATAATGTCCAAATTTGTAAAACTACGGTCATGTAACGGGCATAGCAAATTATGACGTATGTTTCTTCAAGAAACTCGTCTTATTTTTGTTTTGCGCACATCTTCAAGGCAACCAAGATTTACGTACTCTTTGGATATATGTTATTAACAATTTCCTATACGTATCTTGTCTGACATTGTATTATATCGATTCCGCGTAATTGGTATAATCTTTGAGACTACGTTTATGTATTTCATTGACCTTTACTAGTCATAAGGATATCTTCCTGTTTTGACTCATAGCGAGAGAAAAGCAGAAAGATATTTCTATCAAAAATCGGACGATAATTTTACGCGATAACGTGGAAGAGAGATGGATGCTATTCTAGTGCGTCACAAGCCGAACGCGTAGGCCGATCGTGCCTGTCTATCGCTTGTTCCGCGCTTTCGCTTGCACGCGGAACGTGACACTTTTTCGTGCGTGCAGCCGGCGTTCATCGATTTATAAGACGTTATCACGTCAAAAAGATTGTGCGCATGACCTTGTTATAGGGCTAGCAGAAAAAAATATGGCTCCACGAAAATATTTTTTATAATTACGAAGATTTTTATAAGTTGCCCTTTACATTGTAGGCAATATAAAGACATATTCACGATAAACTGTGTATACCCATAACATAGTACATTGTTGATGAACCACTTGTTTACCTAATATGAATTATAAAATTTAAATGTACTTAACAGTAAATCAATATATCCCAATCATAATATGACATGTATACTAAAATATTTGTAACTTATAACCGTTTGTTATTAATAAATAATTTCATTTCAATTTATTTTCATTTCATATTAGATCCCTATCAGTTCATCTTTGTATAGTCACCATAAAATATTCTGTAGCATCCATCGCAATACAAAGGCCTCCCCGTTAGATTTCCACAGGACCTTTTTGATGTCTGTTCCGGCCAATTGCTGAGCAAATTCAAATCATTATTCTGCAAGTAGACCTCAAGGGCACTTTTACATGTCCCATTTTACAATAAACAGAAAAACAGTCACAATCTATGACATTATAATGCATAGCAATATTAATGCAACAGACAAATACCTTGGCACAATTTACAGGGAGATGTATGTTGTCTCCGGGTCCATTAGATTATAACTTAATCTATACTTACAGAGATGTAAAGGGTCTCTCTAGACGTCAAAAAAAGCAAAAAAAAAACTATATGTATATAACTAATCTTATGCTAAGTTTAATGGAGATGTAGAGTCTCCGTGGTCAAAACTGTAAATTAGGGGATGTATAAGGTCTCCATGGTCAACACATAATGTTTTGGAGGTGTAAAGTGTCTCCAAACTTCAAAGACAGAACTTAAAATCATTCAAGTCGTCCCGCCATTTCTGTTAGGGCCTGCTCCGTCCACGTTTAGTTTCGCCATCAATCATTTGTTTTTATTATTTACTGATCAAGAAACAGGCGTAAATTAACAGCACTTAGCCGTAACATTTACACTCATTTAAAATAACAATCTGCAGCATATGATTTCACTCTGTGCATAAATAATAATTTGCTTACATACATACGGAAGAACATGAGTGAGTGGTACCAAACCTACTCCAGACTTCCTTAACGGCTTGCACATACAAACCTTCCATCCAGTACCACACATCTATACTATTATAAAGTTGTAAAAATCAAATGTCTGTACATTGAAGATATTTAAAAAAAAATATTGTTACGGACTATTCGGAGGTCACTAAATCGATTTTTTTGTGTCTTTGTATGTGTCGTTGTGGCTTCATCTCGCCAAATCGGCTAAACAGATCTCAACTATTTTTGGTACAATGATAGTTGGGTATCCACAGATGGTTATAGGATACTTTTTACCCGAATACGCTAAAGAAAAAAGTCTTTTTCTTACGCAAACGAAGTTGTTGGAAAGGCAAAAAGTCATAACCCTCTTTTTTTGCTTCATCGTAATCGGGTAAAGAGTATCCTATAACCATCGGTGGATGACCCAACTACCCATGTATCAAAAATAATCCGTTAAGCCGTTTTTATGTGATAAAACCGCAAAGACACTTTACATACATACAAATATAAATACATATTTACTTCAAATAAACCGTTTCACTTATTTAAAAAAAATACAGATAATTCTTAAAACTTTATAATAGTACTGCGCCCGCAACTTCGTTCGCGGAGGAGAAAAAGTCATAATCCCTCTTTTTTCTTCAGCTTAGTCGGGTAAAAAGTATCCTATAACCATCTGGAGATACCCAGCTACCCGTGTACCAAAAATTATGGGAGTCTGTTTAGCCCATTTTGCGTGATGAAGCCACAACGACACATACAAACATGCGTAAAATCCAAAAAAAATATTTTTTTTTTAGTGATCTCCAAATAGTCAGTGACAATCCATTTTTTGAAAATATCTTCAATGTACAGACATTAACAACTTTATAAAGGTATAGATATCGTTACTGCAACGCGATTGTAAGGTTGCATGACTATCGTGCAGTTAATATAATATGTAGGTACTTGGTTACACGTTTACTGAGTTACATGCGTTTCCGCTATTAAATATAGGTACTGGAAAAAATATTTCTATACTATTATTAAGTGTTAAAAATAAAATATCTGTACATTTAAGTTATTTAAAAAAAACTATTGTAGGGGACTATTTGGAGGTCACAGAAACGAAATTTTTTTTTTTTGTATGTGCCATTGCGGCTTTTTCACGCAAAATCGGCTTAACGGATTTCGACAATTTTTTGTACACGGGTAGCTGGGCATCTCCAGAATCTCCAGATGGTTAGGTTAGGTTAGGTTAGGACCCCCGACTACGCTGAAGGAAAAATGAGAATGACGTCACGTACCCGACATTCTGGTCGAATGCACCAGAATCAGAATCGGATATCCATAATTTGTAACTTATTACTTTATTACATTACTAGAAGGTGGCCGAAACTTCTTCAGCGGGGGAAAAAAAAAAATTACCTTCTTTCCTTGATCGTAGTCGGATAAAGAGTATCTGTGAATACCTACCTATCCGTGTACCAAAAATAGCTGAAATCTGTTTCTAGCCGATTTAGCGTGATGAAGCCACAATGACACGTACAAATATACAAAAAGAAAACTGTTTGGTTTAGAGACCTCAGTAGCCTGCGAATAGCCCGTATCATTTTCTTTTAATATCTTCAATGCACAGACATTTAATATTTCAACTTTATAATATTATAGAGAATCAGATTGGTTCCAAAACACGAACGCTGGCAAAAGCACTGCAATTTAGCAACCTGTGTCATCATTCAAGCAAGTAATAAGGCTCTTGTCCCACCGCCGGCGATAAGCGATGAGCTATCGGCGATTTTCTCGCCCAAGAGACGAACAAAAGATAATCGCTCCCGTGTAAATAAAAGAGAGAGATAGATGCGCCGGGCTGCGGAGCGTTTCAACCGCTGCACTTTTATGTAACGATTTTTTTACATCATACGTCACGAAATTCGATAAAAAATTTGAATAGAAATAAAAAATGATGCCTTGCCTATCGTATGCCTAAAACTCCGATGCGTTTGTCAATTTTATTCACCAGTAATTTGTTACATAAAGGTATCGGCGGTCGAAACGCTCCGCGCCCCGACCCAAATCGCCGGCAGTGTGAACAGCCAGCGATGAACTATTAATATATCTCTCTCTTTTATTTACAGGGGAGCGATTATCTTTTGTTCGTTTATTGGGCGAGAAAATCGCCGATAGCTCATCGCTTACTCACAGGCGGTGGGACAAGTGCATAAGGGTTACATTTTAATATAGGCTCTTGTCGGTGTAGTAATTTCCAGCTTCTATAGGGTGGGCCATAAATTTTTGCAAATAGCAACACTGAATTTTTCGGACACCGTTAAAGTGAGCGGCGGGATATTGGCGGGAAACTATGGGTAACTTCGTGCAATTTTATTTGTAATGGAGCGCTTCACGGGAAAATAACGGGCTTTTTGTGTTAAGCAGTTTTATTAAAAGATGATGAGATAGCCGCGATCCGTTGTTGTATGTGTCAGGGAGTTTTCCACAGTTTTCCTATGTGATTGCAGGAGTGCCAACGACGAGACAGAGGACATCTGGATAAAGTAATTTAAAAAAAAATGCAATTTTCTGCTACTAGTTTAAATAAATAAAATATAGAAAAACATATATAGTTGATTTTTTATCGATGTTTCATAAGTGTAAACATTTTTGGCATTCTTTTATTTACTCCATGTACCTCCTTCTAGATCTTTTCCTTTTCCCTTCCAGTGTTCCCTCTATTATTTTCTTCACTCAGTTGTCGTGCCGTATAAGATGACCAAACTTCTTCCAACTCCTGGTTTCACTAATCATAGTTACGTTAAAAACATAGTTAAGGTCAACCGGGACCAATGCGTCTTTTGACCCTTTTATCCCTGCACTTTATTTTATACTTATACTGCCAAATTTTAGGAAGGGAGGGTATGGGTAGTTTCAACGTGTTCGGATGTCAAGAAATCCAAGACGCATTTGCCACATAGTATTGGTTGACCTTACATGAAACTAAAAAATATATAATTCAATATCAACATCCTTTCCGTGTACTAAACTTTTGTTTTATTTTTGTCCACAGAGCGCCACCTCGCAATCAAAGCACGCGGCGCGCTTCCTCCGGCTGGCCATGGCGTCCATCATGGACATCCTGAAGATCAAGCCTTTCGTGGAAGTGTCAGTGGGGCAGCTGCTGTGGGGCTACGAGGACCCGCTGCTGAAGCTGGCGAAGGATGTCGTGCCGAAGGAGCAGAAGCTGCCCTATGAGGAGTTCGGGCTGTTCTACGGGGTGAGTTGGTGCCGCTACTTAGCGGCTGATCTACGGAGTGAGTTGGTGCCGCTACTTAGCAGCTGTTCTACGGGGTGAGTAGGTACCGCTACTTAGCGGCTGTTCTACGGGGTGAGTTGGTGTTGCTACTTAGCGGCAGATGGCATTCAGCAACTTCTGCTCTATTTTTTAAAAGAAATAGAACAGAAGTTGCTGAATGAGGAGGTCATATTTTTCTGTGTGTGTTAGCTCCGCTTAGCGGCAGATGGCAGTACAGTAGCAGCACAAAATGTGCCAGGCCACTCCCCTTAGGAGTCCCTAAGTACAAACTATACAGTTTTGTATGAATGCGTGCTGGCAACATTTAATATGTTGATTGAGGATCGGTAAAGTAAAAGATCATAAATTAACAGATTTATGATTTTACTGGACATGCGCGAGTACAAATATCTTCTGCAATGTGGACACAATTATTCTGACTTTCGTTACAAACACATGCGTAAAAGCCATCTATGAAGCCATCTATGAAGTTATAAACGGTTTGTTTATATGAAAGCTCCACAATCCATTATGCAAACGGTAATGGTGGAGACAAAGGGAACACCGTTCCTATGTAAGAGAAATTTCTTTTGATATGCAACATAAAGATGAGGCAATTGAAACTACTTTATCTATACTTTTTTACCCTTCGTCTGTATCTGATAACGATCCCGACAACTTTGGAAACTCTGTTTTAATATTTCTTACAGGTTCAAATTAAATGACAAATTTATGACATCACATACGAGAGGTTAAGCTGATTGCATTTGTAACTGGTTATGTACAAAAAAGTGTTTACATACATACATACTACCCCTTTCCGGTGCCAAAAAACGATTGTATCCTCTGCATTACTTCAAATAGAGCCAAAATAGGCGACCTTCAACATTCTCAAAGAGCTAGCAGCCCCAACAGCGCTAATTTTCACCCGACTACAGTGTAGAAAATATAATGTCATTCCAGTACACTAACAGTCTGTTCCTCTTGCAGAAAAACGGCACATCTTCAGACACGGTGACGATGTTCACCGGGTACGAGGATATAACGCGCTACGGCGTGTTCGAGCGGTACAACGCGCGCGACAAACTGCCGCATTGGACCACGGACCAGTGCAACAGCATCGCCGGTTCTGATGGCTCCATCTTCCCACCCCACATCACGAAGAACGATACACTGAAGGTCTATGATAAGGATCTGTGCCGACTGCTGCCTCTTGAGTAAGTATTCTTACTATTCCTTGAATGAAGTTACCAAGTGCCATTTTTTTCATCCCACATAGATATATCACCGGTAACCAAACGCTGGAAGTCAACTGTAAGGACTTATGTCGCCTTATGCCACTTGAAGTAAGAGCCCCTATTAAGTTAGTTCCGCTATCGCAATAGATAACTAAGGAACCCGTTTCCAACAACTATGTGAGTGTGAGATCTGATGCTCTGGACTACAGACCAGAGCAACAGCATCGCCCGCTCTGATGGCTCCATCGTCCTTCACCACATCACGAAGAACGATACACTGATTGTCTATAATAATAATAATAAATAATAAATATCAGGGACAATCTTACACAAATCGACCTAGTCCCAAACTAAGCAAAGCTTGTACTATGGGTACTAGGCGACGATATACATAATATATAGATAAATTATAATACTTAAATACATAGAAAACATCCAAGACCCAAGGAACAAACATTCGTGCTCATCACACAAACCCTGGCCGGGATTCAAACCCGGGAGCTTTGTAGGCCGTTGTACAACCCACTGAGCCAAACGTGTCGTCGTCTATGATAAGGATCTGTGGCGATTGCTGCCTCTTGAGTAAGCTATGCCTTGGATAAAGTTACCAAGGGCCATTTTCCTTTCCCACATAGATCACGAAGAACGATACACTGAAGGTCTATGATAAGGATCTGTGCCGACTGCTGCCTCTTGAGTAAGTATTCTTACTATTCCTTGAATGAAGTTACCAAGTGCCATTTTTTTCATCCCACATAGATATATCACAGGTAACCAAACGCTGGAAGTCAACTGTAAGGATTTATATCGCCTTTTGCCACTTGAAGTAAGAGCTCCTATTAAGTTAGTCCCGCTATCGCAAAAGATAAGTAAGGAACCCGTCTCCAACAAATATGTGGATGCGAGAACTGTTGCGCTTTACACGGACCAGTGCAACAGCATCGCTGGCTCTGTTATGGTTATGGGCTCCGTTCTCCGCACTTAGCCCGTGAAAGCCGGGCCATTGTGCGTGGAAATGTTGCTGCCTAGGAGTCTAGCCAGCCTAGCTCCGTCCAAAAGCACAGGATCCTCCCAGGCCTCCCGGAGCGACCTCGGTGTTATGAGGATTTCAGCCCGTTGTTTAGCTACGCCGTTGCATTCCAGAATCACTGGCTCTGATGGTTTCCTCTTCCCTCTCCAAATCAGGAGGAACAGCGCACTTACGGTCTATGCTAAAGGCCTGTGCCGTCTGTTGCCTCTTGACTAAGTATTTGCTTCATAATTTCCATTATCAAGTGATATCAGCGAGTAACTGGACTTAGGGACCACTGACACAAGTATTTGAAGGCCCTTGTATTCTTATATTTACCAGGATAAGATGAAATCAACTGGGTTTACAAATCAAAAATACGGTGTATTAAAGGAGAAAACTATCTCACGTAGTTTTACTTAACTAATCATAATAATATAACTCATGTTTTATAAGTCCATAAATCTTAAAAGTTACAACGAAACGATGATTTACGTCAGATAATCGACTCCGCAACATCCTAATACAAAAAAGCAGCAAATTCCAATGATGTATCACATTACACAAACGTTATGTGGTAATGTGAGCAACATTAACGTAGTTTTTAGCTGCATACGCAAGACTTTTTAACCTCTGTTGATCGTATATGACTCCTTAAAGACGACACGACATCTGTCTTACCTGACGACGGTATAATACACACCACACCGTGTTTTATACCGTCTTTAAGTTTTTTTCCTTTAAGATTTTATGACATTTTAACTTTTAATTGTAATTGTGTGTGTGTTTATTATCTAGCTAAATGTATAAGGCTTATTTATGCAAATCGCATTGTGGGTATTATATAATGTATATAAATAAATAAATATGTTTTAACAGGTGGGAGTACCCGTCAATACGAACTAAAGGACAGTACTTAGTAAACACAATTTCAACCAAAATGGTAGCGAATAGAAGATTTATTAAAATTAAAGGAAATAAAGAAAAAACACGGTGTATTTAGCACCGTAGTACCTGTAAATATTATTGTGTCGATGCATATCAAAATCAAATAAGTCCTTAAAATTTGCCATGTGAATTTGAAGGTTTTTCAAACAAGAAATACACTTAAAATTCCGTTAACCCTCATCGGGCATAAACTTTTTTGTAATAATCATCATTTGGCATAATGCATTTTTTCTGAACACGTGAACTTTTCAGGGTTGTTATAAAACACACGTAACCTAATGTATTTAACAGGATGATGCCTTAAAAAGTCCTAAAAATACCTAATACAGTTTCAGATATAAATGCATTATGTCAAATGATGATTATGTTGATAAAGTTTATGCCTTATGAGAGTTAACGGAATTTGAAGTGTATTTTTTGTTTGAAAAGGCTCAAATCCGGTCACCTATGTACGTGGACTTAAGTGATTTTGATATGCATTGACACAATTACGAGGGTTGCTACTTATATATCCGGAAACAAAAAAACAAACAAACGTACACGGCTGAAAATAGTTTTATTGTTTTTCAAAGTATTCCCCTTGATGATCTATGCACTTTTGCATTCGCGTGAACCAATTTTTAAAGCACTTCTGCCACTCCGCCTGAGGTACCTCCATAACGTGTTGTTTGAATGCGTCGACAGCATCTTCAGCGGTCGAAAATCGTTGACCGCGTAATTTATTCTTTATATTTGGAAATAAATAAAAATCGTTGGGTGCCAAGTCAGGGCTGTACGGCGGATGACCCGTTAATTCCACATTTTGACCCTCCAAAAATAGAGTTGTTTCGCGTGACGTATGACAGCTGGCATTGTCATGATGAAGAATGATTCTTCGTCGCTGGTTAGTTTTACGAATTTGTTCAAATACTTCCGGTAAGCAAATGGTCGTGTACCACTCTGAATTAACCGTTCTACGGTTTTCTAGTGGCACTGTAGCTACATGGCCATTAATACCGAAGAAGCAGGCCACCATTTGTTTCAATGTACTTTTTGCACGAGTAACTTTCGTAGGGTTCGGCTCATTTTGAAACACCCATACCGTTGATTGTTGCTTCGTTTCGGGATCGTATGCATAGATCCAGGATTCGTCACCTGTATAGATGTTATAAACGGCTTTTGAGTCACCACGGTTATATTTTTTTAACATTTTATTGCACCATTCGACGCGAGCATCTTTTTGCTCATTTGTTAAGTTGTGGGGTATCCAACGCGAACAATTTTTTTTTACAGCCAAATAATTATGTAATATGCTATTAATGCTGGTCATAGAAATACCCAGAGTCGCCTCTATCTCGCGGTACGTAACATGTCGGTCGTCCATTATAAGTTTTCGCACAGCCTCGATATTTTGTTGTACAACGACCGATTTCGGGCGACCTGCCTTAACTTCGTCCGTAAGCATACTACGTCCACGATTGAACTCACTAAACCAGTGATACACAGTAGTTTTAGATGGGGCTTCATCACCAAAAGTTGAAGTTAGTTGATCTATGCACTGTTGTTGCGTTAAACCACGCCGAAAATCATAATAAATCATAGCACGAATATTTTCACGAGTGAGTTCCATTCTTGCTGCGAGATGACATTTAAAACCCGTCAAAAACAAAACACGAGCGTTAATAAGGAAGAAAAAATATACCTTATATACTTAAAAAAGTTCAAATTTTACCATGGCGGTCAAATATGCTATTTAAGAAGATTGTAATCCCGGTTTCCGGATATATAAATAGCAGCCCTCGTATGTAGGTAAGCGATATAGCAACGCAGTGACTATGAGATCATAGTGAGGTTTAAAGTTAAAATACAAATATCAATAATCACAACGGACTCTATTACAATAAAATTAGAGGAGCAAGAAGACGACTATGCAGAATATGGAAGAGATCGCTCTTTAGCGATAAGACCGCCTATTGTAGCTCTAATTGTGTTTTGTAAATGCATTATTTGTAAATCCCTGTATATTTGTGAGGTGTGCAATTAAAGAGTATTTCAAGAATATGTATTGTATGGAGATATGGATGTGAAGATGGCTGTAGGATACCCATCCTCGATCACTAAGCCTAGTTCTATACATGTATGTTTGTATTATTAAATCAATACAATTATAAAGTTGCAAAACCGAAATGTTTGTACATTGAAGAAATTTTAAGAAAGTGATACGGACTATTTGCAGGTCACTGTACCGATTTTTTATTTTGAATTTTTGTATGCGTCGTTGTGTCTTCAACACGCGAAAACGGCAAAGTAAACGGATTTGAACTATTTCGGGTACACGGGTATCTAGTCATCCGCTGATATACTATAGCATACTTTTTATCCGACTACGCCCCTAAAAAAAAAAAAGTTTATATATTTTTTCTCCTTCTAGTGTTTAATAAAAGTTTGTTCTCCCCTAGACCCAATATAAATCTAATACCAAAATGTGTTAATTGGTGATCCTGCTACCACGCAGTTTCGTGAAATATGTCGATGAGATTCTTTACATATAGAGTATTCACGCACCGCAGTGTTAATGCCTACTTTTTATCCCGGATTTTTTCCACGCCGATTTACTGATTACTTTTTTATCACAAAGTTCTCCTTCATACTTACAAGAGGGAGGGAGTTTCTTAAGGGACTCCAAATTAAAATTTATGAGTTTTTCTTCTGTGTCTAGTCTAGTCTTTATCAAAGTATCAAAGTAGGCGATAACACCCCCTTGTGGGCGCTGGAGGCCTGGGGGGGGCGGTAAGGGGCCCAGAACAAATTGGGGGGGGGGGGGGGGGTAGTGTAGTGGTTTAGGGGGTGCGATTTGTAATTTCATCGACTTAATATTTTAAAAGTCTGAAATTCAAACTTACTGCACAACTTCAATTATTTAGTTAGTTCATATTTATATCCTGTTTGATTGTATAAAGAAAAACTAAACATATTTAATACTAGTAACTTTTCCGCGGATTTGCCCGTGCATATACCTAGATAGATAGAGATATGATTGTTTCTGGATGAGAAGTAGCCTGTACACGGAATAATAAAAACAAGGGAAGCGGCGTACGACCCGTTTAACAAAACGCACCCTATCACTCTAACACACACAGATAAATCTTTAAGCTGATTGGTCAACGTTTCTTGTGCAAAACGAAGTAAAAAACTTTGAGTTGGTAATATAATTAAAACCTTATGCCTATGGTATAATATCCGAATTCGAGCATACGTTTTAGGACTTACGACTAATCGAATTCGATTATTATCACTTGACTGAGAGAGCAACGCTGCCCTACCAGGCAAAATAACCATATGTTTCATACACTTTATATGGCACATATGCCTTTTTGGTTATTAGGGCAGAACGTCACTTGGCGTCGAGTAGAGACACTAATTGCAAGAGATATTACTTAAAGCCATCTAGCGTTGAGTAGCGAAACTAAGTAGTATTTAGGGATGTGCAATACTTTTTTATAACATCAATATCGATAAGACTGGCCTGGCTACATATGAACAATGCGTTGTGTAAGTAAGATACAGGTTAGTATACCGGGTGGAAATTGTTAATACCACCTGAAGGGAAAGTACTTTAAATAATGGGGACAGCAAATATCGCTAAAAGGAAACATTCCTTATTTTTTAAGAAAAAAAAACTGCATTTATTGGTTTTTTTAAATAGTGTATTAAGAGGATCTTGAACCGCTTGTTCTAAACACGGTTTTCAAAATCAAAACATTTAAACCTAGTTTTACACCATACCTACATTTCAAAAAGTATTTCCACGACTTACATTTATAGGGTGTCGAAATTTACTACTCTAATTTCTACACGTAACATTAGGATTGTAATTCTTAACTTTAACTTTAGTAATATTGTATAACGACAACAATGTTAATTTTATTGTACGGTCAGCTGCACAGAAACTGGACCTTCCCTGCATATTACCGTTCTCTGCAGCTGACTGTTCATAAAAAAATTACACGTAAGAGAGTGAAATGACTAGCATAAAAGTATGTCAGCATGCTGTTTCTGGTGTTGCGGGTGTTCTAAGACGTCTATAATCACTTAAAACCAGGTTGGAAGCCTGCTTGTGTGGTATAAATAAAACAAAACAGCCAAGTAAAAGTCAAGACTCGCGTACGAAGGGTTCCGTACCATTGTCTAAAAATAACGGCATAAAATGACTTTTTTTGTATGGGAGCCCCACTTAAATATTTTTTTATTATGTATTTCTTATTTTGTTGGTATAGCGGCAATAAAACTACATAATTTTTGAAAATTTCAACTGTCTGGCTATCACGGTTCATAAGATACAGCCTGGTGACCTGACGGACGGACGGACGGACAGCGAAGTTTTAGTAATAGGGTCCCGAACCCCTGTGAAAAAAAGACTTTATTATGCGGTAAATGAGTGTACAGAGTACACATTTTCTGCTTGTGTACGTTCAGAAAAGTTCTAGATATACGTACAAACCATGTAGATGCACATTTATGTACCCAAGTTATTTCGCATTTGTGTTGTAAAACTATCGTATAATTCGGATTATCGATATCGATACATTATAAATTAAGATTACACCATCGCACTAAATGAGTAGCGCGAAACTAATGCAATCTTCTAGAATGTTTGTTAACTATTATGACAGATAAAATTCGATCTTATTACACTTACATAAGATTAATTCTTGTATTGTACACTGCCAAAAAATGAGGAACGAAAGGAAAATTCACATAAAAATTAAATTTTAATTAAATAACAATTACCGATTATAGGAAATGTCACAATTAGCTAGATTTTTTGTCCGGCTAGTATTTTTGCCCAACAGAATGGAGCAATACGGCATATTTGCCCGTGTTTTTCGAACTTTTGAGCCTGTATCACTCTCCGGCCTTTCTTCTATGCCTATCCCAAAAATCAGGTCAATTAGCCGCTCTGTTTCGAAATTAAAAAAGAGACGCAAACAAACAAATAAAAAACACACACACTTGCATTCATAATATTAGTATAGATAAGTTCCGATGATAGCCCGCGAGCACCAGGCTAATATAGCACACTATAATTCAATTAATTTAAATTTTTAGTGGTATTTAAGTAAAACAAAATAGGGGGCTCTGAAAAACAATTTATTTTTAAAGTGGCCTGTAGACAAAATAAGTTTGAGAACCACTGGTCTAGTCCCTGGAAATGGCCAAAACAACTTTCGAAACATGGTTTATATGATTTTTCAGTTTCCATTCAACACTTCCTTGCATTCGGAAATTATAATATATATTTAATAATGGTTTTTTCCAGTGAGGTCTACAAAAGATTGCGTATCTAGTCTCTCAATAAACCTTTAATGAACTCAAAGCCTATGCCGAATTGTTGATTATGAAACTAACTCGCTAAGCAAGCCTTTTCTTTAAAAAACGTGTATTTTTTAAGGAAAGTTGCAAAAACTGGTTTTTCATTGTAAAAAGAACAAAGTTTCATGGTGTTTATCTTGGTTTCTGTGACTTGTGAAAATAAACTGAAACAGTATTGGTAAAGACGGTCGTTGTCAACACGATGAGGCACATACGACACGAAAAAGCGAAGAGCTACGGATCAAAGGTCATTCAGAGCTGTAAGCTCCTTAAGTTATAAGGGTAATTTTCCGGCAAATCATCCAGTTATCAAAACACGTTGATTCCCGCTAGACATGCGAGCTGTTCCAACAGTCCAGGCCACTAACAGACAATGGAAGGAGGTCGCATGACACAATCTGTTCACACGCTCACCTTACGCCACGCTTGTGACTATAGATATGCCATTGGCATTTCGCTTTTTGTGAGCTTTATGTAACTTCATATAATTGTCGGCCGAATATCGTTATAAATATTACCACATACCGCTATAGATGTGGAGAATGTAATTTGCATCATTTATTGTTAACGCGGCATCAGGAACTGAGTGGACCCATATTAGTGTTGCCTGCAATGCTAAGGTCCTGGGTTCAAATCCCGGTAAGTATAGTAATATTTGTGTGATAAGTGTAAACATCCAAGAATCAGGAACAAATATTCGTTGTGTAAACAACTTAGCCAAGCGTGACGTCAAAATTGAAGTGTTTTATACGAAAATATGCGTTTTACGGAAGCAGTTTTTGTTGCCTTTCTTACACAACCTAATTTCATACTCCCATTTCTTCCTCAGGTACCTCCGTGACGTGGAGTCCCCCGCGGGCGTGCAAGGCTACCGCTTCACCCCGCCCCTCGACGTATTCGCCGCGGACGACCACAACCGGTGCTTCTGCCCCGCCGGCCCGCCTTGCGCGCCCTCTGGCTTGTTTAACGTGTCGCTGTGCCAATATGGTGAGCTCAAATAATAGATGGTGCTGTATGTATGAGTTAGGGCGAATCTCCGAGCGTTTTAAACGCTCATCATCATCATCACGACGGAAAGATATGTCGTGATAACTTCGACCAAAGTAAACTCAGCCTCGGGATTGCTCTTTGGTTCGATAAAAAGTTAATTCAGAATATTAATTCTTGTAACAATATTTAGTGAGACGAGTGACGAAAAATAAACGCCGTAAAAACGCTAATGCAATAAAAAAATAAAACAAATTAATTAAATTTATGTCGAAATTACTTCATTTCAATGGTTTTTTTTATTATGCTTATAATTAATAAGTAACACTATTTAATCAAATATGCATAAATTTACACAAATAAATTATTTTATCAATAACAATAAAGTCAAATTTCTATACAAATATCTGCTTGTTACGAGCAGGTACTTACTATACTTAAGTCATTATTTATTTATTTTTATTTATTTAATCTTTATTACACAAAAGAAAAAATTTATCGTACAAAAGGCGGACTTAATGCCATAGGGCATTTTCTACCAGTCAACCTTGAGGCAAAGCAGATAAATTGTGGGTGGTGCAACTAATTTACAGACATAATTTAGGAAGATAAATACTTAGATACATACATATTCATATAATATATAAATATATAAAATTATCCATACTAATATTATAAATGTGAAAGTGTGTCTGTCTGTCCGTCTGTCTGTCTGTCTGTCTGTCTGTCTGTCTGTCTGTCTTTTACCTCTTCACGCTTAAACCGCTGAACCGATTTGGATGAAATTTGGTATGGAGATAGTTTGAGTCCCGGGAAAGGACATAGGCTACTTTTTATCCCGGAAAAATGCCCTTATCCGCGATAAACGAATTTAAGGCGGACGAAGTCGCGGGCAATAGCTAGTAAAAAATAAAATCGTTTGCATATGTACAGGTATCTAAAACTTATTAAAACTAACATTGATTATAAAATTATAACCCAATCTACTTTATACATCTAATAGACTAATTACAGATTGAGACAAAACAGTTTTTTTTTCAGAGGTAACTTTCTGACGCTTGAGATCAATGGATCTGAATTTAATAAAAGGCGATTCAAAACATCCTGGTTGGTCAACTCGCGTGACATTTTTCTAGTATTTCTAAGCCTGAATGCCATTATATTTTTATTAGTCGACTCGGCAGCTTCTTCTGAGAGCTCTCCTATGGAAACCAACATGTTGTCTATCACTTCAGCACCATGAATAAGCACTTTATGTACGGAAGCTGGCAAATTGTACCATGGAAATTCCTGAAAAAGCTGCCGAGCCGTGTCTAAACAAAATTCCTTAAATCTATCAACCTTAATTTTATACCCAGAATTAATACAGTTGAGAATTGTAGCGTACCTATCAATAAGATCTTGCCTAATTCCGGTAATCTCAGCTGCAACATCAGATTTGTCAAGAAACTTTCTTGCTGTGTTCCCGTCATTTGAATTGCAACTTCCTCCACTGCGTGGTTTGTCAACTACCAACCCTAACTTCTTTTTAAATTCACTTTGGATGGTCTTCTTTCTTTCTGCTAATTTTTCCTTTTCTTCAGTCGTTCGAACTTGCCACTTTTTCACCTCGAGCCGATACGACACATGAAGCAAATATTCAAAAAATCTTATACGAGCATGCAGAGGTGATAACCCAAACTCTAACGTAGTCGTGTCAACGTCTTTGTCCAGACACATGTCAATCTGATTCATGTCCTTGGGTGTAGCTTTGCACATATAACACCTGGTAGCAGATGCCGTATCACTTAACGCATTACATATCTTGCCGTCCACCATAGTCAGTTGAAGTTGATGATGAACTGCAAGTTCTTCGCCACAAGGCAACATACACATCGTAGGCAGTAGCTTATCTGTTTGGTTCTTAAAATAAGTTTCTTCACTTTTTGACAACTCTTTAGTCTCTTTTACGAATTGGAAGCGGATAGGGCGTCAGTATCTGGTTGATGAGGGGCGAGGATTCTTCCATAAAAGGGTTTCTTCTCCTGTTGTGGCCACTATAGAAACAAGACGTAATTGGACATATGATGTCACAAATAAGCTTCTATCTTCTAAAGTTGGGTCATTCGTAAAGCACTGTTTATATTCACTGTGACCTGTACTTCCATCAAAACCCCACTTTCCAATCACCGTAACCTCGCCTAATGACTCAGGGTCAACACTTGACATTACTGAATTTTGTGACTCGAGTAGTCTATTTGCTGTATGGTCCAATAAACTTTGTAAATCAACTTCCGCACAGGATTCTTGTATAGATATTTTTATCAGGGTAGCACTGGCCTCTAAAATCTTGCTATATGAAGGTAAAACTGGGTTTGGTTTGCTGTTAATGAACTTCATCGTGTTTAGATACTGTTGTTTTGTTAATTTGTTTTGAGTTATAAACGATAGAGTCTCGATCGGATCCACTTCACATCTATCACTACCTGGTACTGATGAACTACCCATTAACGCACTGACAGCTGATTCATCAATTTTTGAGAGCTCCGCCTATCGTCTTTGTTGTTGTCGCTTACTGCAAGTACCATAATCCTTTAGTGGGCGGCCGATGTTCGAAGTACAATTTTCTCGTTCGGGCAACGCCTCCGAAATCTGCACTAGTTCAATTGTTTCAAGGAAAGCCAGCCATTTTGCGTTGATTCTAATTAAATTCTCTCGAGTCCTGTTTGATTTTTTTCCATAAAGCGATCAGCGTTGTGGTTAAGTATGTAATACGATTAAGTAATGTCTCAGTATTAAAACTTTTATTTTCTGGCACATTTTTAAAAATTGCCTCTAATACTTGTTGAGTTTTTTCCTTGTTTGATCCTTTAAAATTACTCCATAATTCAAATATATCCATTCTTATAAACTGCACCTGCAAAAAAGAACCTGAAAGAAAACAAACAAATGTTATGAGTATCGATATTTTTCGTAGCTCCCTCTACGAAAAGCGTAGAAGCCATATTATCAGAGAACGGGCAAAATCGGGCAGTAAGTCTGAAATGAGTCAGATACTACATTATTCAAGGTTTATTTCAAATATAATATTATTTCTATGAAAGGATCTGAACTACGTTGAATCTCAATTTGAAAACACAGGTAAGTAATGTTTTTGTGTAAAATTAAGTGATTCGTAGCAGGTATATAGATACAAAATTATGAAGAGAATGACTGTAAATAATAATAAAAATTAGAAAACATACCTTTATCATTAATTTCCATAATGAGTCACAAAGATAAAACCATTTTTTTTGTAGAAATTCGTCAACAAACAACTTTCACTTTAATGACCAGTTCTTCCAGACGACCTTTGGGTAGCGGAAATGACATAAAATAGCTAGAAATGAGTAGGTGGTGAGATAAAATTACATATAATACAAAAATAAATAAAAACAAACATACATATTAAACATATACATATACTAAACATACATACTACTATAAATATATATATATATATAAAGTAAGAAAGAAAACTATGATACAGTTGACATCAGAGTGATTAGAATACCAGAAGCAGAATTAAAAATAATATTTAATAGCTCGTACTTAGCATTCTGAGCTTCGTCGAAGTTACCAATTAAATCTTGAGCTTCACAAACTCATAATGTTGAAATTTTGGAGTGAACGATATCAACCAACTACTTTGATCTATTACTACTTATGTTATTACTTATGATATTGATCAACGCACCTATAATCAAATTATAAAAACACCTTAAAACTATATAAAAACAATTTATCCACGCAAACTTGGTAGGTACCCGTAAACTGTGTTCAATGCCCCCTTCTCGGTCGTGACGTGACGAAATCGCGCGTATTTCAAAACGCAGTAGAGGCGGTTATGTCTACATGACCGCATGTACAACACAAATTCTTAAATTTTAGTGAAGTTATCCGCTTATACGTTTGAATATCTCCTGTATATCTTCACATACAAAAATAAAATATATATTGTTTGATGCTCAATAATTAATTAAAGCCATATAGACAATAAAAAAAATGTATTTTGGACTTGACTTTATGTACGTAGGGACCGTCGATATAAGTATAAAGTCGCACAATCATTCGGGAAGAAAAATAGCCTCTCAAAAGTACCGCAATATCGCCCGTTGCGGTAATTTTGCGATTTGTCTTGTTTCGGCTATCGGGGTTGCCAGTTGTCAATTAAAAATTGATGGCAAAATTATAGATTCTAGTTTAGATGTAGCAACAGAATTTGAAAATTTCTTCACCGATATACCAGTATCCACAACAAAGTGTTTAAATTCATCACCTTCGTCTGCCGTTTTGTTGTTAAAAGAAAACGTACCAGAATGTAGTAAGGACTTCTATTTTGAACATGTCAGTCCTTCAGATGTAGTAAAGGCATTTAAATCAATTAATGTCAAAAAAACCAATGACCTATGGGGGGTCTCAGTCCATGCTGTCAAATCCCTAATAGAAGTAATAGCGCCTGACTTGGCAGATATATTCAATAACAGTGTTGACTGCGGTGAGTTTCCTGATCTGATGAAACATAGCAAAATAACTCCTTTATTTAAATCAGGTAGTACCTCTGACCCCACTAACTTTAGACCAATATCTGTACTACCTACATTTAGTAAAATTTTTGAAAAGCTAATTCTATATCAATTGTTAAAACATTTTAATTGGAATAATTTGATGCATAGTAAGCAATTCGGTTTTACGCGGTGTCGCTCGACATCCAACGCCGGAGTTGAGCTCGTAAAACACATTTTCGATGCCTGGGAGGAATCGCGAGATGCTTTAGGCATCTTCTGTGATTTATCTAAGGCCTTCGATTGCGTTAATCATGAGACACTGATCAGGAAGCTACACCACTACGGAGTTAAAGGATTAGCACTAAATTTATTACAGTCTTATTTAAATGGTAGAATACAAAGGGTTGACGTGAATGGAAAGCGTTCACCGGGGTCATTAGTCTCTATGGGTGTGCCGCAGGGATCAATATTGGGACCTTTCCTGTTCCTTATCTATATAAACGACTTGCCACACCTCGTACAGACCCACCATGAGATAGTTTTGTTTGCAGATGATACGTCTCTAATTTTCAAAGTCGTACGAAATCAACGATCCTACAATGACGTAAACAATGCTATCTGTGAAGTAGTAAATTGGTTTAATATAAATAATTTATTGTTGAATGAGAAAAAGACTAAATGTGTTAAGTTTGTCACGAGTAACGTAAAACACGAGCAAGCAAGCGTTATGGTTAAAGGTGAGGAACTGGAACTAGTTAATAGTACAGTCTTTCTCGGTATAACATTAGCTTCTAAGCTCCAATGGGGTCCCCATATTGCTAATCTCTCGAATAGACTGAGTTCTGCAGCTTTTGCAGTAAGTAAGATTCGTCAATTAACAGACGTGATAACGGCTCGATTAGTGTATTTCAGTTATTTCCACAGTATTATGTCGTATGGCATCTTACTATGGGGCAGTGCTTCCGACATTAATACTATATTTGTTCTGCAGAAGCGGGCTATTCGTGCGATATATAAAATGAACTATAGAGAGTCGCTTCGAGATAAGTTTAAGGACATTAATATAATGACAGTGCATTGTCAATACATTTATGAGAATATTATGTATGTACATAAAAATATTACCGACTTTAAGAAGAACTGTGATATACATAATATTAATACTAGAAATAAGCATAAGCTCGCAGTGCCTGCTACTAGGCTCCATAAAATAAGGAGATCATTCATGAGTAACTGTGTGAGATTTTATAATAAACTTCCTAGCAGCATAACTGAGTTGTCTATTGGTAAATTCAAAAATATTGTGAAACGAAAATTATTTTCTAAAGCTTATTATAGCACACAAGACTACATGAATGATGAAGCCGCGTGGGATTAATGTAAGTTATAGCGTCATGTAGGTATATGAATAATTATTTTAACGAATACCTAAGGTATTATTATTATTTTAATCTTAATTGTTTTATATACTCTGACATTTAGAATTTTATTCTAGACACATTCTAGATTATTTATTTTTTATTGACAATCCTTTTGGGATTTATCTTATTGATTATTTTAATTTTAAAAATGATGATTTCATCAATAATTTTACACTTAAGTTAAATGATCTGATTAGGTTTTTCTGGGTTTCCCTAATCCTTGCAGCAAATGTTGGATCATATTGTATTTCTCCCAGCAAACATTCACTCTCATGTAACTGACATTTCGAAAGTGCTTGTAACTAGGCCTACTTGAATAAAGAATATTTTGATTGATTGATTGATTGTCAACAAGAACTAAATTTTCTGTGAATAATAAGAAAAATAACAATTATAAAACTAGAAAACAGTATTTATATATTTATTTATTCTTTTTTAACGTTAGTTCTATTGATTGATTAACACATTCGTGCAAACGTAGTATTTTTTAGATTTGTATAAGGCTGGTAATGTCAAATCCGACCATTTTTTGTAGCAGTTTTATTCTGGTCTGTGTATCGAGTATAAATATATCAAAGAGTATTACCAACCAACTCGAAAATGTTACCTACTACTCTTAAAATAAGTCAAGACAGTTTCAATACAAACTGACCTACAAGGAAGAGATTAATAAACCTTTTTGGGAAAAGTTTGCCTGCCGAAATATGAGCCCGAAACCGCTACCAGTAATTTAATCGTGTCATCAAAAATACGATACTTACTATAAATTAAATGTTGTATTAAATAAATGAATAAATAAATAAATATTACAGGACAATTTTACACAAATCGAACTAGTCCCATGGTAAGCTCAATAAGGCTTGTGTTATGGGTACTAGACGACCATATATTTAATAGATATATTTACTTATATACATAGAAAACATCCAAGACTCAGGAACAAATATTTATGCTCATCACACAAATATTTGCCCTTACCGGGATTCGAACCCAGGACCTCCAGCTTCGCAGGCAACATTACTCCCGCTGAGCCAAACCGGTCGTCAAATTTATTTACAGTGAATCATGATGATGTCATTGTGGTCAGTGTCACAAGTTGATTAAGTACATAGTTTGGTGAGGGATTACATCTTGTGTGATGTGACTGCTGGTCTCGTAATTAGTGTCCTTATCTTGGACTACGTCTTGAAGGATTTTTTTAGGCAAGATTCACATTTTTGTTAAGTCCGCGGGCTCGGCATTGATAAGTCAGTTAATATGTCATTCAGTTCTCTTTTAATACAGAAGATTAAGTAATGGTATAATTATAGTGACGTCTAGAATCCAAGGTGGAAACCCCGAGCTAGGTTTGGGATTCGATAGATCGATTTGTGTATTAGATGATATTGATATATAATGTATTTATGTATAACGAAATTAATGATAGTACGATTTACGTTAAACACATTTTAGGATAAAAGGCGGCAAACCAGGGGGATCTCATACATACCAAATTAAAGAAAAAAGTAATTAAACAGCGTGTGCTATCAAGATGTTGAAAAGAAAACGAATAGGTAACGGAAATCAAAATTACTCCATTATTAAAGGCCTCATAGCACATTGACTGTCAGCAACGCACAAAGGCTTTCCGGTTATACAAAGGGCGGGGCCCGGCGGTGAAGTGTTAAGTTATTATTTTACAACGACATATATTTTTCCCGATATTTTTACCATTTTACTACAATGATGATAGGTTTTTTACGAAAATCTTGATGATTTCCATCACGATCTTCGTGATTTTTAAAGTGAATTTCTTCACTCAGAAACTGTATTATTATAAATACAAAGATCTAAATAATGAAAAAAATTTAAGACTTCAACTGGATTTAAACCAGTGCCTTGTGCCTTGCCGGGGCACAGGCTCTGCCAATTGAGCTATAGAGTCCAGTTAGTGAAGAAATTCACTTTAAAAATCACGAAGATCGTAATGGCAAAACATCAAGATTAAAAAAATAATAATACAATACAATACAACAATTCTTTATTGCACACCAACAACAGAATCAGTACAATAGAGCCTTAACATAAAATATGGAAGACAAGAGGCAATACAATGATTATTGTTTTAATTTCAGATTCCCCGATCATGCTATCGTTCCCCCACTTCTACCTGGCGGACGAGAGCCTGCGCGAGGCTGTAGAGGGTATCTCTCCCCCCGAACCGGAGAAGCACAGACTATACATCGATGTCCAGCCTGTGAGTATAACATATATTATTAGCGATTTTTTTACAGTAAGCACATTAGGGTTAGAAACTATTAATTTCTGATAGATGGCGCCTCTATTGATAACTGTTTGTATAAGGCGCAAGTAAAAGTACTTGCAATCGCACTATCATACTGGTGGGTTAAAATTAAAATTCTGTCACTCGGCCAGATAAACAGGCAGAAGACATTTTAAGGTTAAGTTATTACTGCGGCTCGCTTTTTGAACTAACTAGGTATAGGCCACCTT
The DNA here is from genome assembly GCA_905404275.2 of Hedya salicella. NCBI lineage: Eukaryota > Metazoa > Arthropoda > Insecta > Lepidoptera > Tortricidae > Hedya > Hedya salicella. Next base: position 4,634,206 of record FR990099.1, read on the forward strand.
ACCACTCTTTACCAGTAATAAATCCAGAGGGGAGCGCGAACCCACGAACGGGAATGCCACCGTGGCCACCACCGCGGCTGTGGACTAGGGTGGAGACGTCTTAGGTTCCACAGGTTACAAAGTCTAGCAAAGTGAGTTGAACTAGTTCAGCCCGACTTACGGCGTGGGAGAGAATTCAATTAACCCTTCGCCTGTGTCTGATAAGAATCCTGACCACATTTAAAACCCTATTTTAGGATTTAATACAATTTTAATTTAATTACCAAATATGTGACATCGCATACGAGGGATTAAAGACGGTTTTTTTTTCATTTTGTGCCGGTGAGAGCAGTTTTTTTCTTTCCTTTTGTTTGCAGGCTCCTCTTTCTCACGGAGCACTCTGAGGGCCCACGGGCCCCAACATCACGGGGGCCTCGAAAGATCTTAAACGACGTTTTTTTAACAGTCCAACAAGGTCTCTTATTTTGTTATTGAGTGCTCGAGGGGCCCCCTACTCCTGAGTGTCTGAGGGCCCACTCATGTATAAATACAGCCTTGATTGTTAGTGTTTGAATGCTGTGTCTGTTTGTAAGAAGTTTTAGTAAATTTGTGCTTAGTTATCAATTTTTATCATCTAAAACTAGTCTGTTTGTGTCGACAGGAGATGGGTATCGCTATGAGCGCGCGCGCCCGCATCCAGATCAACTTGGCTGTGTCGCAAGTCATAGACATCAAGCAGGTCGCCAACTTCCCCGACATTGTGTTCCCCATCCTGTGGTTCGAGGAGGTCAGTGGAAACCAAAGACAATATTGTGCCGTATGAATAAAGAAAAGTATAAGTTGACGAAGTAACGACATGAGCAAATGCTTATACTTTAAAGTTAACAAAAAGGATAAACTCCTTACCTTTTGCTAATTTCAATCATATGAGTAATGTACTGAAATCGATATTAAATAAGTAAATGGCAGCTTACTTTTACCGGGACCGGTTTTTCAATTATAATTTTACTTTTATACATTTTAATATGTTTTCTTGGAGAACGACGCATTGATTTTTTACTTAAAAGATAAAAATACTGACTGTCGAGTTTCTTTCGGCTTTCTTCTTAACGTTATTTTACTGTATAAAGATGTCTCTAATCATTAAGTGCCAGAGTTCTAAGTTAGTAATTAGTTCTAAGTTACTGAGGATCCTGGCATGTATTAAGACGGCCTTGAATAATTATTGTAATTGCTACATATTGATAGGCATTACTATGCGTACCGTTAGGTGACTGTGGAGTTCATTAGGCCAAGATAGAGTTTTAATACCCGATCACCACTTGAGTGCTTTCCGCAACTGTAGTTGCATGTCACGACTCTTATTTCAAGTATAAATAGATTTCAAACCAAAATCACGAGCACTTGAGTGGATATAGTTAATACCCAGGGGGGACGGCACTATGAAGAACAGTCCTCCTTACCACATTAAGAAATAATGAGTAACTGTCCATCGTAATTTATCAGTTTTTGCTCGTACTGGTATTAGGGGAAGAAGTTAATATGCCTTTTTCCGGAATAAAACATCTAATCTAAATAATATTGTACGAGAACTTTAAAGAATTACCAAAGACATCTCATCATTTTTTCACCTAATCTCTTCATATCTTACTAATACTCGTACTACTGATATTATAAACTTGAAAGTTTGTGAAGAAGTTATTATATAACTCTGTATAACATCTCCGATTACGAACTATTGACACGTCTCTAAATCTGATTATGGACATCGGATGTCTAGCACCATGCCCACAGCTCTGGTATTACTTTTCTGAATACGATAGCGACACAGAGTTCCAGTAACGACGCAACAAACTGAGTTTGTTATTCCGTGTGCAGGGTATCGACCAGCTCCCCGACGAGGTGTCGTCGCTGCTGCGGCTGGCGACGCAGGCGCCGCCCATCGCGCGCGCGGCGCTCGGCTGGGGGCTCTCCGCGCTCGGCGTGCTGCTGTTGCTGCTCGCTGTCACTTGCCTCATTCGGTAACTACTTCTTTGACAATATTCGGTTTCCGCAACAGGCTATTTGACTATTCTTATTTAAATATTTTCATATGTTCGGGACATAGTTAATTATAATTTATTGGTATATTTATCTCTTTTAAATAATATAACTAATTCCAAAAAAAAAAAAATATTAATTGTAATATTAATTCTGACGTCATAATATAGCAAACGTCAAACATGGCGGTCGGCGTTTTCGGTCACGTAATACAAATTATAAAACCACGATTTCAATTTAGAAATAAAATAATGTCTTGCGTTTTTAAGATACACTCGCATTAAAAAAAAAATAACGGACGGATATCACTCTCTACCTTCTAGCGAAAGCTAAAGTTATTTGATTGTAATGTTTAAGAAGTGAGAGAGGTTTTGCAACGTATGAGCGATGCCTTTGGTGTCACAGAAATCCATCCGCGTCGATGACGACCCTAAATCGGCTCGTCTCCTCGTTTGCGTCATATATCACATCGTAATAGTAAAAAGCATATAATATAACCTTAAATATTTTTGTATTCCAGGTCGTCGCATCGCCAGAGCACACTGCGACTCGAGGGACACGCGGTCGCGAAAGCCGCCCAAGCCAAGTCGCCGAGCAAAGACAACGGCTACGAGCTGAACAACAGGAGATAACTCCCGCGCCCACTAGACAATCACTCGAGACGATAGATGGCGCTGCCGGCTCTGTGAAACGGCAGCGTCGGATACCAAACAATAGATGGAGCCACTGTCTAAATGCAGGTTATTTATATGCGATGAAACCTCCCTGAAAATGTATTAGAGAATTGTTCTTTGGTGCCAGCAACTTATTAGTTATTTTATGACATAACTAATTGATATTTATTTCTTTGGAAGCTCGTCAATAGGAACTTCAGAATCAATTACTCCTTTTGTCGCAGTCGTGTAAAGAACCATCATAATTATATACTTAAGTGATCATTTATGGATAAAAATCCGTAATTGCATTCTGCCTCCTCGGTAGGTTGAAGTACATTTTTTTAATATTTTCTGTCGATTAATACATAATTAAAAGATATATGGCTAAGTACCTCTGAAAATTGACTGCAAAACACAAAGTTATTGAATGTAAACACAATAAAAATATACCAGAGACAGTGGTGCTAAATATATACTAAGAAATAAAGTCGTCTCGAGTGTTATAATAGAGATATTAAATCCCAAAACAAATTTTATAAAACATCGGAAGCCGTCTGGATAAATTATTTAAAATTTTAATGAAAAAACATTATTTAAGCCTGATGGAACAACTGGAAAGAGCTATTTAAGAGGCACTTAATTCAATTGAATAAAACTTCGAAATAAGGTTTTAGTGACTGGCGTTACTGTCAAACTAAATATTTTTTTTCAGTTGTTCTAATAGTACTTATAAAATAAATATTTGATATGAAAGCTTATTTTATAAACTGATTATTTCTATTACGGCTAGAGATTGTCTTTTTTACAAATAGCAAAGACATTTTTTAAATATTATTAAAGGAATATGTAACGGTGTAACTTAATTTAGTTTTGAAAAAATGACTTTTCGAGTTGTTTTTGTACTATTTTTTATAAGCGACTCGACGACTTATTTTTTTAATAAATTGACTGGTTTATGACCATACGTGTAGAGGTCGGTTTCTACTTAATTGTCAACGATTGTGATACATACATTCCAATTGTGTCAAATATTGAACAAAATGTTATTTTGTGAGGATATAATTTAAATTAAATTTTGTATTTTCTACTTACATGACTGTACTTGTAAATATGTCCTAGGTGTGTGTGTTAATGGGGGTCGATTGTGACATTACCAAATGGTTGGTTCGACTCCAATCTACAGGCAGCAAATAATAGGTGGCGCTGTTTTCAGATCTTAAGATTAATATTATATGATTAAAAAAACCGAAGACTATTAAGGCATCTACTTAAGATTGTACAAAAATGTATGTAAATTCTACAAAACAGTAATTATACCACAATACAGTAATATTTTTAACCAACTTTTTACTATCTTTTGTACCGTCTTAGATTCAAACGATTTGACCGTTAATTCCAAAACGAATATGGAAAATAGCGACACCTAGCGGTTGTTTGCCGAATTAACTCATGAGTTCTTCTTAATTTGGGCTTGGGTTGCCATGTAATTCGTCTTATTGTTCTTAAGGCAAATGTGATTGACATACTATTATTATAAATCCCGGCTAAGAATTCAAGTGACTTTATTTATCAAAAAGCAATTGAATTTATCTAATTGGCGCTGTTGAATCCTATTCGTCATGTCCCAAAATCATACGGGTATTGTTATACTCATACGTGTTACTATTTTGCTTCCATTCTTATAAATGTTATACGTAAGGTACCGAATATTGTAAACAACAGACCAAATAAGTTCAGCACATGACGAATAAAAGCGTATTTTTTCAAGTCACTTGAATTCCTGGTTGGACTATACTTACCGATAGCTAGTCTTTAATCTCGTGGGTCCGTCCGTAGTTTAGTGTTTTTTATTAACTTTTAAATTTATTTTCTTACCATTTTATTTCGTAGTTCTCTTAACTATCGTGGAACGGTTAGTATGTAATAAGTCATTTAATGTAATTCTAGTTTAGGTTCGGTGCGTTACCTCCGGGATAATATATCTATGGAATCTCAAAAATTCGCATTCATATAAAATTATAAAGAAATTAAATAATGGCGCCATCTATCGGCAACGATTAGAAACGCTTAGATCAACTAACGATTGTTCGTACATATTTTCTCTCATATTCATTACTCGCCGTAGAAGAAAACAAAAAATAAATTAATATAATAACGAATATACAATTAAATTTGTTCTTAATATTCGTTCTCATCATTTCGGTGACAATAAATTGGCCAATTCTACCTATTTAAATAATTTCAACACCATTGCTACTTTCCTGTGACATTCTGTTTGTTAATTTGTTCATAATATCCACCAATAGATGGCGTTAGACATATCAGTTTCGTTAAGATCTTACAATGCTGATAATTAAGTAAACTATTAAATCAGAAGTCAACGTATCGGGAACAGTCGTTAAATTGGTTTAAATTCTGCGAAATTTGATAATCATTGTTAAATATGTTAATAATTAAATAATGACGAAGCATCACGACTGAGTCAAGACAATATTTTATTGACTTGGTGGAATCCGACGCATCACATTTTCACATAAGTTAAATTAGACTGACATTGGTAAATATGACTTTAATGAAATTACTTTTCAATGTGTAACAGCTTACAAAAATATTTTTTCTATGTACTGTATTTTTGTAAAAATATTTTCAACTTCTATATTATAAGTAATGTTTGTATTTTTATTCCAATTTTAACATGTTATGAGAAGTTTAATGTTAATTATACATTGGTATGTGCTAGCATGTGTAATAACACATGACAAACCTTCACTCTAGCTGAATGTATCCTAAACTAAATGCTGTGAAAGAGAAAATAAAAGGCGTCGCTTTTATTAAAATGTAATTAAATTAAAATAGTGTATTATATATTTCAAACAAAATAGTCGAAGTAAATTACGTCGACGCATTTTTCACATGGGTGTTTTCATTTTGGTTCCGTGACCAGGATTCTAATGTTATAATAAAAAATCGTATGCATCTTTACTAATCTAAATAAACTTTCAAGCCTGAAAGCACCCATTTTATTGGCAAGGATTGCATTCTAAAAAACTTTCCCAAATTATCACTATTTTCTTTGTCTATTCATCAATACTTGATGGAAGTAAACACAACTCTAAATCCAAAATGTTTTCCCTATAACAGCCGTAAAGTTGTTTTTTCGGGTTGGAAAGTTCTTTAATAAATAAGTTCTTATTGAAAAACTGTTTTATCGTACCTCGAGATGCCTTTTTTTTATTTAGTGTAATACCGAATGGAGATGGACTTGTTTCAACCAATAGACGTCTTCTCTTTCGCAGCCCTAGGACGTACTCGTAGTGGGTGCTACCATGCTCAATAGACAGACATATCACAACTAATGCTAGACTCAGTGCTCAAGTCTGTTCCGCCAGGTACGGACGAGTGTGTAAATAAAGGTGTATGTTATATGATTACATGTTTTATTTGTTTTCTCCTCGCATGAAAAACTATTCGTGTTCCCAAGGTTCAGCCTCCAGTCTCAGTACAGTCAGTAGCGTATGTATCTACACGGGCCAAAATATGTACATACAGAAGCTCTTACCCTGTTGAAAATAGAATATAGGGTCAATCGTCAATAACTGGCCTTACCTTTCCTTTTACCTTATAGTAAAAATATTTTTTTTCTAGCTATAAATATAATTCATTTTTAGTATAAGGTGGCCAGTTATTGACGGTTTACCCTGGATCTGTTGAGCACTTGACCCGCGTGGACATATATGCTGTTGACTGTGTAATAAAATTTATGACTTGAATCAGGTGTCATTCCAAAGATATTTATCTTCTCCTAAATACAGTTTTTAAAATATTACAGAAATAGCGTGTATTTTATAACATCTTTAAAAAACGGTACCTTCGACGTGATTCTCTCTTTGGCGCTCAAAGTGTTAATGAAAGTGAGAAAGGGTCATCATGGACTTGCCAAATTGTACATCGATACTACCCATCCATTTTTTAAGGAGACAAAGAAAAACGTGTTAAGTTCAAAAAACATATAATTAATTAAAAATTGTAACATTTTACAAAAATATATTTACATTACGGTTCAATATAATTATGCGTATCATACGTTATCCGACACTAAGTAGTCATAAAGCCCGCTCTACACTCGCCGCAAACCAACGAGGCACTAAGAAACATCAACTAGTCTGGCTAATGAAATTTAAAAATGTAGCTGCGGTATGCCTTGTTTAGCTAGAGTTAGAGAACAAATTTACTGCTTTTGTCATTAATTATCAAGTTATTCGTTAATAAGAAAAATATTCAAATTTGTATATATCTAGCTCAGACAGGCATATCGCATACATTTTTAAATCTTCCTTACGTCACCAAACCATTACTATTTAACGGACTTAAGGATCGGCCAGACCGCTCCTCGCGATACGCCGGCACATCGTAAATGCACGTCACAAATTTTACGTTAACCTCTTACAACGAAGCTTAACGCTACGTATACGCACGCTGACGTTGTTTTGTGTCGTGTTCTCTATTACATTTTGCCGCATAAAGGCACCGTCAGCGATTTTTGACCACCGGTGTAAGGGGTATGCGTAAAACATAAGACACGTCAATGCCCTTACGGTGTGACAGCGTTTTTCATTTATACTATCCCGATTTAAGTAGCATAATAGTAACAAAAATATGTAACTATCTGTTATTGCACTTCATATTATACATTTTGCAATATTCCTATTTTTACGAATGTGAAACTATAGAAAATAATGGAAAGCCAAATAAACAAGAATATTTTTGAGTTGCGACTAAATATAATCTAAAAGTTTCATCAGTGTTATGGCTCCCTCAGTTCTCCATGTCACGTGAGTGTAAGGCGGGCATAACAATCGAGAGTAAAAAATACATTACAAATTACTTTAAAATGAGATTAATTTTTAATCATATTGTCAACAATGGAAATAAATTATGGAATAAAAGTTCTTTCTATTACTTGAGCCTAATATCGCAATGCTACAGAGCATTTGACAGACTAAATACAATCGTTTAACAGCCGATAAAACTACACTACATTTCTTAAGTATTTGCCAACTCATTAAGGTTCGCCCAAACCAATGCATAAAATGCAGCTGATGGTACGTTATTGCATTTAAGCCCACACCGCAGCCTAACGCTACGTATACGCTGTGACCTGTCTGATGCGTCACGATTTTTCTACACATTCAGTCGCGTAAAAGCAAAGTGCGTTTTTAGAGCAGCAGTGTGGAGAGCATGCAGAAAAATCATGACGCGTAGTCACGTCACTACCATAAGCACCGTCAGCGTATTTTAAGCATTGGTTTGTGCTAACCTTTATTATCTCCAAACAACTGTATACAAAAAATACATTGGGAATCATAATATACTGCCCAGTCGAACCCACTTGACAGCTGTGTACAGTTTGCATGTTTTATTTAGCTGACTTATCGTTCATCAAAATGTTATCAAGCATATCCTTAGGAGTATTCTATTTTTAAGTTTAAAATATAACTGTTATCTGTACACGCATCATTAGTGAAATGCAAATTGTGTTCATAGGTCCTCACGATACAGGCTCGACCTAGTGTGAGGATCTGGCACTCGTATACGTCCCACCGCCGGCGAGAAAGCGAGCAACTATCGACTATTTTCTGGCCTAACTCGCTCAAAAAACACAGACTCCGTGTGAATAAAAGAGATACATATATGAGAGAGTCCTCGCCGGCAGTGTGAACAGCCAGCGGTGAACTATTAATATATCTGTCTCTTTTACTTACACACAATTTAATCTTATGTTCGTTTCTTGGGCGAGAAAATCACCGATAGCTAATCGCAGTGCCTCACTGATAAATCTACGCAAATACTCTCCATATAAACTGTTTGTTACATAACAGTTTTGTAAGCATAATACTTTCTGGTAAATAAATGAATTTTGTATTTGTATCTATTTTGCCAGTAGACAAGCGTCAAGAAATCTATAAACTTATTTATATCTAGTGCAAAATCGCCTCATTTTGTATGAAACAGTAAATAATAGTTTTTTTTTAAAAACGCTGCATACAGTAAACTGGAAATTAGCCCTTTGAGCGCCAAAGACGGCAAATCACGTCAACGGAAAATTAACGTTCAATAATCAATTTAACGCCCAGTAAATTACCTAAATAAAATAAAATACGAAAACACAAAAGAGGTTAGTAGCTCCAAATCGACAATATGATATTGAATGCCATTTTTGTAAGCAATTGTATGGAAAATGCAATGAGTGGGCATATACTTACGGTAGCGTAACAGAACATGGTAATACGGGTTACACGGGTATATAATTACGGGTTCAGTTTACTCTATAAAAACAATATTATCACAATACTAGGAAACGGAGCTTAATCGCGTATAAATATGAATTATTTAATTACCTTTCGTTGGTAATTCTCCGACGTTGCGGACGTCGCGTTACGTCCATAGTCTTAAAGTCTGAGCTCCTTCGAGACCGTGGACTTTAAATAAATCATATTTATACTCGATTAAGCCCCGTTTTGTTGTGTTGTGATAATAAGTGAAGATCGTGTAAGTTAAAATCAAAAAAAAATATTAAAACACAATTTTTAAACGTCGCTTCATTATATACAGAGTAAATACATAAAAATCATTTTATTCACCAAATTTATACTAACTGTAAGTGTAACACAGGACGCGTAACCCTTTGAGTACATCAATCATTGTTTGAACCCCGACCCCTCTGTTTTGTCATAAATTAAACGTCTGTGTCAAGGACCATTAAAACAAGAGGACTGACCATCTCCATACAAAAAGCCGTTCCCCGATACGTACAACGCCATCTATGTATAAGAGTTATTTTTTATAATTATTCAACTTTGCAAGCGTGACACAGTTATTAAATTATACGATATTATTAGCTATATGCGAACTAATTGTTACTATACTATATTTCTTTATTCAATTATAACATAATTAAATGTTTAGTTTTTAAGCGCCATCTAGTTTTTGCCAGAATATCTCCTTGCGATCGGAACACGATCCAAACTATGGCAACTGTCTGTCCTCTTGTTTTAATGGTCCTTGGTCTGTGTGTTTTATGTATGTATCTGTGTCTATCTGTGCCATCATACCGCTTGAGGGTGAATCAACTGTTTGACCCACACAAATCTCTCAGTGGTAAAATAACCTTAAATAAAGGTTTTACTTTGTTTTTTATGGTGTACTGTGAAGATTGTTATTCTTTAATGTCATTAGGGTTCATCCAGAAATCACGCGAGGTTTTATGGGCCACATTTAGACCCCTGTGTCCCCCTTGGTGATCTTCTAGGCGGACCCCCCCCCCCCCCTCTTTGAGAGGTTACTCGTTTCAAAGATTTCGTATTATGTTTGTGTTACGCCTCAGCTATAGAAGACATAGAGTAAACCATTCTAGAACTAGAACCCTTTAATTATTGGATCAAAGAAAATTCATAAAGTGCCAGCAATGGAGTAGTTTACCCTACTTTCACTTACATAAAAATATCATTAGGGCCAATTTAGTCAAACTACGACCAATGTTGGTCCAAATATTGGACAATACAGTTACAAGCGTAAAATATTGGAAGATTTTTATAAAAAACTAGTAGGCGCCCGCAACTTCGTTCGCGGAGGAAAACTCATAACCCCTCCTTTTAACTTCAGCGTAGTCGGGTAAAAGTATCCTATAACCATGTGTGGATACCCAACTACTCGTGTACCAAAAATAGTTGATATCTGTTTAGCCGTTTTAGCGTGATCAAGCCACAACAATACATACAAATATACAAAAAACATATGGTTCGCTTAAATGACCTCCAAATTGTCCCTTACAATAGCTTTTATTTTTATATTTTCAATGTACAGACATTTCATTTTTACAACTTTATTTAGTAAAGATTATTTCATCGTTTTATACAATTAAAAATATTACTATCCAATTTCACTATTTGTTAGTTACTAAGAGTGCCAGCTTGCCAAATATTTAATATCGATAACCGCAATCGGCAAAGAGCGGAAAAATAGGTAACCTACCCATTTCCATAGACAACACAATTCTTAGTCTTTAAATTTCCAGCGTGGACCATATATGGTACACATCACATCGACGCATTGTGTCTATTCTATGCACATTGGCCACTCCTGCCGTGGCTTTAATAAAATGCGTTGATATTATGGAGCCGAATGCTTGAACGCGAATAATATTAGTTATCATTTATTGGCTATGAAGTTATTAATTTTATTGTTTTTTTTTTTAATATCTACATCACCTTCTGTAATTTTCCTTACTGCTTATCTTTATACAGCCTTCGGCCAATTAATTAAGCCCTCTTAATATAAGCACTACCGTCAATTTTACATATATTTAAATTCACTGCCAGCCTTTATATTTAACTTTTTTCTTGTAAGATAACTTACAAAAATTGAATAGGATAATGTGAACCATATGTGGCACACGTCTGGTGTACCCATTCTATGCACGTTAGACACACCTGGCCTATAGAATTAACATTATAGGACGAAATGCACCAATGCAGGTAATGTTAGTAATCATTTTTTGATTTGAATTATTCCGAATTATTTTTTGTAAAAAATATAGGTTTTTATGGAAAATACGTGTATAATTTGTGTAAGTTTTTCTATTTTTAATTTTACTGGTTGACTTTATACAGCCTTAGGCCACTTCATTAAGACCGCTAAAAACAGGCGCTACGGACATGTTTGCATAGGCAACAAATAAAATTAGCCAGCCTTTAAATTTACATGATGTACCATATATTGTACACATCATTGCCGTGTCAATATAATACTTTATTGCGTTCAAAGTTATTCGGATTTTTTTGAAAGTTTATGTTTTTTTTGGGAACACCCCTTTTTATTTCCTTACAGCACACTTAACACATATCAGCCTTAGGCCGCTTCATTAAGACCTCTTTATTTAGGCACTACCGATAAGTTTACATAATGGTAATTCAAAAATTCAAAGCCAACCATCCAATTTTCATCATGGACCATATATGGTACCCATCTGTTGTGTCCAGTATTTGCACTTTGAGCAAACATAACTAGTTCATTAAAGTGAAAGTATAACATAACATAATAGATCGATTTTATGCTCAAAATTATAATATAATTTTCGTTTTTGACTTCGAAATTATTCGGAATTTTTATTACAGTTTTACAAGATGCTTAATAAAATATATTGGTTATATTTTCATAGAAAATTAAATATGTACGTACATATTAGTAAGCACAGCGGTTTTCTTATAATGGCACACTAAAAGAAATAATCTACTCAACACTATTTAGGCATCTCCTGTTTCAATGTCCTAATTATATTGTAATAACATTCTGTGTTATAATTAATACAGAATATTATAGACCTACCGCATAACTGAGTCTGTTCCTGAGGTATGAGGTACGGTACGGGAGGGGTGACAAGTGACGTATATGTGTATAGCGAAACGGTTAGGACACTTCATGTCACGTTACTTGTAACCGCTCTCATACCTCAGGAACAGACTCTGTTAAACTTTAGACCTGCATATAATTATATTCACTTATTGAAACCGTTTCTAATACATAATTTTATTGTGTTTGTGCATGGCGGACATTTCTGAGTAAAGTTAATGCATGTTCTTTTAAAACGAATAATACCGAAGTCAATTAACAGAATTCGAAACACTAAGTCTATTTATACAAAAAATCATGTCGTTCATATGAAATTCAAATGTACACATTAAATTTAATGGAGATAATAAGTAGAAACTCATCGCAATGAGAGACGAACTTACAGCTAGACCAGTCAACAAGGACTTCAAACATAACTATAATCCAACCGATCAAGAAATCTGGTGCAAGTAGAAAACTACTTTACACATTAAAATATCCAGGACGGAAATAATATTGTGGTATTTGACTATGCACATTACAATAATTTAATCGACTAAAAAATCACGATGCCAGTAGAATTCTTCTTTAGACTCGAACATTTCCAGGACGGAAATGATATTGGGGTTTAAAGGAATCCTTGTTGATTGGGGTTTACGGCTACATACTAGATACTAGTATCACTTGATATGGGCTATCACGCGTTGCTTAGCAACTCGCTGAAACAAATGAAAACACAAATTAATAATCGATCGAGATTTTTATATAATAAATCCAAGCTTCATTTACTTTGGACAACTCTGGCACATAAAATATCAGAATTTCATAATACCTTCGTCGAAAGGCACAAGTCGTACCTTATACATTTTTACGTAAGTATATGAGACGAGTACTTTCGCAACCGACATTTTCGTACCGCTACGCTCGAAGACCGTATGTAGCGAAAATTTGCTACGAGCAGAGCGCCGATTGGGCTCGCGGTCGTGAACGTGTTATAGTGTGACCAACACCGATGTTCTGCGAATTAGGTATGCTAGCGGCGAGACAGGGGGGCAGAGCAGCCGCTGATTCGTTTTTCCGCCGTCGTCTGCACCCCCGTCCCGCCGCTCGCATACCTAAGGCGCGGTATAGCGGGATTGGTCACACTATAATTTCAACAATATACTCACTTGGTCAGTTCGCGCGTCGTGAGAGGACCGGTTAGTCCCGAACGCGACCTGGATCTACTCAGCTGGGCGCGCCGTTCAGCTGGAAATATATAATATATTACTATGCGATTATAAAGAGAACGATACAGGCTTGGCCTATAGTCTGTTCTTTTAGGAACTTTTTTATACTACTAAGGTGGCAAACAAGCGTACGGCCTGCCTGATGATAAGTTGTCACCGCAGCCTATGAACGCTTGCAAAGCCACGTGCGTGTTGCCGACCCTTTAAGAACCTTTAAGAACTTGAAAGGTAGTTGATAAAGTAGGGTAGTCAATACTTTATTTAACCCCTCGTATGCGATGTCATAGATTTGGTAGTTAAAATGGAACTGTATGAAAATTTTAAATAGGGTTTAAAATGTGGTCAGGATCCTTATCAGACAGACGAAGGGTTAATCATAGTGCGGTATTTTCGATACTGGCCATACAAACCAATTCCAGAATGCAAGCGCTACACACCAAGGGCGGTAAAGAAAGCCTCAGATCGCACGTTTAACGTCCTCGCCTCCGACTCATGCGACAAATAGTTGACATATTGTTGTGTTCCTTATAAAAGACCTCGAAGTCTCACGTTTCGGGAGTGACGAAACGAGAGGTGCATAATAAAATTTCGTACAAAATTAAGTTGAAAGTTTAAATTTTTTACTGTTGATTTTTTTTTATTTCATTACGTGTATAAGAAAAGCACTATACATACGGCGTAAAAAGGTATTGCGAGCCTCCGGTCCGGCCTCGATACTTGGCTGGCAATCCCTATTTTCCCAGTAATGTGCTGTTACCGCCCTAGGTGTGTAATCCACAATTATTTTTGTACATTCTCTTTTATTGCAGATAAGCCAAACAAACATATAATTTGTGTTCAGATGTAAGAATAATATTTCGCCATCGGGAAAACTCGTAAACGCTGTATCTGTACAAACGAGATCTATACAATATGGAGAACGTTACACCCACAATATTATACATATATTTATTTACTAAATATAAGTGTTTCTCAGTTTTTATGTGTTTTTAATAAACATGCTGTATGATCTTGACTGTAAAAAAGAAATAAACATAACAGGCAACATCTATAAAACGTAATTTACATACAACATCGAAAGCAAAAGCTGACTCTTCTATACTAAAAGATAAGACTGTCGCAATCTAGCTAGTGTTAGAAAGATTTTTTTATCGATACCGATATTTGTGCAATAGAAGGATATTCCACCAAATTATTTATTCATTTTTGTATTTAATTTCACTATTGCCTTATGTAAAGACGTTTAATTCTACTCGACGTCAAGGAATTTAAAATATTCATTATGATGGCTTTGATGTTTAGGTTAGGAGAGGTTATCGGTGATTTTAATAACTGTTATTGAAAGTGCTTCGTGTACTGGACATGGACTTCGAAAAATAAATAAATAAACTGCGCCTGTTTCTATATAATTGTATACAAAAGTACAACGACCACACACGTAACAGTTTCTTTAAAAAAAATGTCATTTGGCGGACCATTCTTTCTTTTATTTCACAAGTATCATAAAAAAAATTTTTTTCTTTTTATCGATTAAAAAAGAAGTATTAGTGATAGATCTCTACAATTAATTTATCCAGTGATAAATGTGACCATTATATCCAGAATAGTTCTTGTGTGACACGAAATATAAGGTCAGGATGACTTCGTCTAGATTTTGTCATCTTTCTTATCTGGCAAATCCACAATGCCATGTCGTCAATATACAAATCTCAATATGTAACCTTCCTAATTTAAACCAAGAAACATTAAAACAAGAGGACTGTAAATCGCAATACAAAAAAGCGCTCCCCGGGATTTACTACGCCAAATATACTAATTATTCAACGCATAATAATAATTATTCAACTTTGCAAGCGTGACGCTGTATTTAAATATTACGATTTCTTTATTATTAGCTGTTTTCGAACTTATTGTCACTGTACTGTTTCTTTGACCAATTATAGCATCGTTCAATGTTTAGTTTTAAAGCGCCATCTAGTATGTGCCTGAATATCTCCTTGCGGTCGGAGCACAATCCAAAGTATGGCAATTGACACGTCCAATCCTCTTGTTTTAATGGTGCTTGGTTGACACCCAGAAGTCGCGTCACGACGAATCACGTCGCCAGTTAAAATTTTATGTTTTTTGGTGGTAGGTGGCCGCATCTACGCTTGCGGAAGAAAAATAATCACAACCCGCTTTTTCACTTCAGCGTAATCGGATACAAAGTATCCTATAACCATCTATGGATGATAAGCTACCCGTGGCAATTGTTAGTCCTCATCATCAATTGTCCTTGATAATATGTGTCCATATTTTTTACAAAGTTTACGATACAGCAGCGTGGAAGGAGTAGTAAAGCAAAATGAGGGATGCGGATGACGTCATCCTGAACCGAATAAAGCTGCCACATGCATCACAACGAAAGCAAGCGGTATGTCAAACAGCGACCCTATTGAAAGGATAACTTGATATGAACTTGTAATGGGGTGTACTGCCCCGTCTTCCGTCGCAGACGCCAGCCGCAGCGCAAGGCAGATTCTGCGCAATGGGCATTGTGTTAAGAACGTGATACTTAACCGGAAAAACCCAAATTGACCCAAGTATTTCGACAAGGTAAGAAAAAACACATGACCCCAGTCATTCAGCCAATTATTATCATGTTTTTGTCTGTCATGCAAACGAGAGATGAGCACCCGAAATCCTTTGATTTAGCTAAATATTATTATAGCCAGGGCTCTTACACCGGTATTTATAAATCTTCCTAAAATACTCGCTATTTGGAATGTTTTTAAAATAGTATTTAGGAGAAGACAAATTTCTTTGGACACACCTGATTTCAGTTCCACAATTTTTATAAAATATACCAAAATCTCGCAATAGAACGAAAATAACGAAAAAAAAAAAGAAAAAATTTGTAAAAAATAATAATAATTCTTTATTTCAGGGCAATTTATTATTTACATATTAGATTACTAGAGAGTTAGTAGGTACCTACAGCTTAATTTAGGCCTCACACAATGCCGGTTTCAGGGCCCTGATTATATCAATGACCAATGGTGCTACTTTCTGTGGAGTCAGCGGTTAGGTTTATATGTCGCTATTCTTCTGATAATAGAGTACAGATGAACGTCGCTTTTGCCTTCACCCTTTCAAAGTCGTTCACCCCAACCCATGTAATCAAATATTTGATATCTTGCACCAACACTTAATAATTCAAGTATCACCTATATATGATAGGTGATACTTGATTCGAGTATACCTGGTGCTACATTTTAGCGATTCAGTAACAATTGAGTGAGATCAAATAAATAATGTAGTGCACAATAATGAAAGATGAAATACCTTCAATACGGTGCAAAAACGCGTGCACCATTCCTTCATCATCGCTTAGCTCCTCTAATGGTGCCGCGTGAAACGAACATGGGATTATGGGCCTTAGTCCACAATCGTAACTGTTTTATGGGGCCAGTTACGTAAACATAATTTTTTACACTGTTGTCAACTACAATATTTTTTATATT